>CAMZMU010000058.1:38036585-39419369 GCA_947311845.1 Poa pratensis
GATACGTCTCCAACGTATCCATAATTTCTGCTGTTCCATGCTTATATTATACCATTTGCTACAGTTTTTATACACTTCGTATCACTTTATGCATTTTCTGGACTAACCTTTAACAAGATGCCACAGTGCCAGTTCCCTGTTTTCTGCTGTTTTTTGGTTTCAGAAAGTTACTTCTGGAAATATTCTCGGAATTGCACGAAACAAAAGGCCAGTCCCTATTTTTCCAGCACGTACACGGAGTCCGAAGGAGAGACGAAGGAGCCACGAGGTGGCCAAACCACACCCAGGCGCGGCAGTGGGCCCAGCCGCGCCACCTGTGGTTTGGGCCCCTCGGGGGTCCGCCGACATCGCCCCTTCGCCTATTTATTCCCCGAGACGCGAAAACCCTAAAACACCGAGCCTTTCATCCAGAACATATTCGCTGCCGCCGCCGTCGTCAACCCTAACTCGGGGGTTTCTGAAGCTCTTCCCGGCACCCTGCCGGAGAGGGGAATCATCACCGGAGGGCTCTACATCGCCATGCCCGCCTCCGGAGTGATGCGTGAGTAGTTCATCCTTGGACTATGGGTCCATAGCAGTAGCTAGATGGTTGTCTTCTCCACTTGTGCCATCATGTTTAGATCTTGTGAGCTGCCTATCATGATCAAGATCATCTTATTGTAATGCTACATGTTGTGTTTGCTGGGATCTGACTTATATTGATACCTATGTGGAGCTGAATATTATATTATCATGTCTATGTCATTTGTGATCTTGCATGCTCTCCGTTACTTGTTGAAGCCTTGGCCAAGTGAATACTTGTAACTCCAAGAGGGGGTATTTATGCATGATAGTTGGGTTCAACCTCTATTTAACCTGGGATAGTGACAGCAAGTTCTAAGGTTGTAGATGTGTTGTTGCCACTAGGGGTAAAACAGCAATGCTTTATTCAAGGATGAATGTATTGTTTACATTACGCACATTACTTAATGCAATTGTCTGTTGCTTGCAACTTAATACTGGAAGGGGTACGGATGTTAACCGGAAAGTGGACTATTTAGGCATAGATGCATGCTGGATAGCGGTCTATGTACTTTGTCGTAATGCCCAAATGAATCTCATAGTAGACACCACAGCTCACACATGCATGTTATATGCACTTATCAATTGTCAATTGCCCAGCTGTAATTTGTTTACCCAGCATGTTAGTTATCTTATTGGAGAGACACCACTAGTGAACTGTGGACCCCGGTCCATTCTTTTACATCTGAAATACAATCTACTGCAATCATTGTTCTCTACTGTTTTATGCAAACAAACATCATTTTCCATTCGATACGTTTAACCCTTTGTTTTCAGCAAGCCGGTGAGATTGACAACCTCACTGTTAAGTTGGGGCAAAGTAATTTGATTGTGTTGTGCAGGTTCCACGTTGGCACCGGAATCCCTGGTGTTGCGCCGCACTACACTCCTTCACCAACACCTTCGAAGCAAACCTCGTTTTCCTACTGGTTCGATTAAACCTTGGTTTCATACTGAGGGAAAACTTACTGCTGCACTCATCATACCTTCCTCTTGGGGTTCCCAACTGACGTGTGACGTACAAGCATTGTTTCTGGCACTATTAACCTAGAGCCACCAACACGTTTTCTGGCGCCGTTGCCGGGGAAAACCGAATTGCTTCTGCAAGGGGAGTCTCTCACACCCAATCTCTTTACTTTGTTATTTGTCTTGCTTAGTTTATTTTTATTTAGTTTGTTTGCTCTCTTTATCAAAAACACAAAAAAATTAGTTACTTGTTTAATTCGTTTGATTTTGTTTTTCAAAATGAATGCTCCTGAAGTTGAAGTTCGTTCTTTTAGGCAACTAGGAGGTGAAAATTTGAAAGATGCTTGGTATAGAATTAGTGATGCTCATCATAGATGTACTAAGAAACACTCTACCACTATCCTCCTTAGGAACTTTTATGTTGGTATCTCTAGTTGGTATAGGTATGTTCTAGACACTCTTACAGGTGGAAATTTCTTGGGTACTCCTGCTTTAGAAGCCTGTAATATTATTGAAAGTTTGGTAGGAACACCACCCACTAAAGATATTAAAATTGAGATCACCTTGGAGGATGTTATAAATAAGTTAGACTCTATGGAGAATTTTTTCCAAATTTTCTTGATTGTATTGGTAAGACTAATGAATCAATAGCCACCATCAATGAAAGAATCACTGTTCTTGAGGATAATAATATCCATGACACCCAAAATCATAGAATTGATGAGTTAGAGGAAGCTATTGAAACCTTAAGTTCAACCTTTACTTCTCTTAAGTCTAAAAAGGAGAAAGTTTATGTGGGTAGAGAGCAAAAGTTTATGTATGTTCCTAAAGTGCCAAAACCAAAGACTCATTATGAGCTTAAAATTGATAAAACTTTTAGTACGGTTAAAGGTAATGAAACACCTCCAGGAACATCTAAGATACCCATTGTTACAAGCTGTGTGTTGGAAGAAGCTTTTGATGATTTGAATGATTTGCCACTTGACAACACTTGATTTTCACTTTCTGCGCCTAGCTGAAAGGCGTTAAAGAAAAGCGCTTATGGGAGACAACCCATCGTTTTTATTTGCTGTTATTTTTGTTTTCTTTGAGTCAAGGAGTTTTGTTACTTCTGTAGCAACTCCTTTGTATCTTTATTTTATCGCAATGTTGTGCCAAGTAAAGTTCTATATTGAAAGTTGATGCAAGATTTGGATTTCTGCGCAGTGACAGATTTTTAGCTGTCACGGATTTGAGCTTATCTCCCTGTAGAAAATTCAAAAAATTCTGAGAAAAATCACGCATATTCCTGAGATATGTACGCAACTTTCATTATTTTAGGCCAGATCCATCTGAGCAACTTAAGTGCCTCGAAAAAATTCGTCATTCCAGACTGTTCTGTTTTTGACAGATTCTGCCTTTTGTTTTGCATTCGCTCTTTTACTGTGTTTGTGTGGATTTCTTTGCTCCACAAAGCATTGGTGGCTGTAGCTAATGTCCAGAAGCTTTGGGATTGATTGTATCATTACAGAATATGAGAATTTTTGATTATGCACTAACCCTCTAATGAGAACTGTCTTGAGTTTGGTGTGAAGGAAGTTTTCAAGGATCAAGCGAGAAGGGTGATATTATGTGATCAAGAAGAGTGAAAAGCCTAAGCTTGGGGATGCCCCCGTGGTTCATCCCAACCATATTCAGAGAGACTCAAGCGTCTAAGCTTGGGGATGCCCAAGGCATCCCCTTCTTCATCAACAAACTTATCAGGTCATCTCTAGTGAAACTATATTTTAATTCTTTCACATCTTATGCGCTTTACTTGGAGCGTCTGTGTGTTTTTATTTTTGTTTTTGTTTGAATAAATTCGGATCCTAGCAATCCTTGTGTGGGAGAGAGACACGCTCCGCTTTTTCATGTGAATACTCATGTTCTTCACTTATATTTGTTGAGTATTCTTAACTAGCTACTGCAGTGCTTTTAGCTCCTGTTTTTCATGCATCTCTTCGAGCTGTTAGCACTTGTTTATAAATACTCTCTTGCTGCATTATATTATCATTTGGAGAGTTTATGTTTAAATAAATTATTGGTGTTTGTTTGGAAGAAAGAAAATGCTACATGTAGTAGTTGGTATTGGAAAAGACATATGCATTCTTGTAGATCATTGTCTTGTTTTGATTTGATGCTTTGCAATTGTTTTGAGCTCTCAAGTAGATCATGTTTAAGCTCTTGCATCATGTAGTTAAAGCCTAGTAGTGGAGAACTACCGTAGAGCTTGTTGAGACTTGGGATGCATATTTGTTCTCTCTAAGGTCTAGATATTTTCTGGTAAAATGTTTGAGCAACAAGGAAGACAGTGTAGAGTCTTATAATACTTGCAATATGTTTTTATGTGATTCTTGCTGTACCGGTTTATACTTGTGTTTGCTTCAAACAACCTTGCTAGCCTAAACTCTGTACTGAGAGGGAATGCTTCTCGTGCATCCAAAACTTGAGCCAAAACCCATGCCATTTGTGTCCACCATACCTACCTACTATGTGGTATTTCCTGCCATTCCAAGTAAATATTTCATGTGCTACCTTTAAACTATTCAAAACTTTATTACTCCTTATTTGTGTCAATGTTTTATAGCTCATGAGGAAGTATGTGGTGTTTTATCTTTCAATCTTGTCATTTACTTCTGACAGACTTTCACCAATGGACTAGTGGCATATACATCCGCTTATCCAATAATTTGCAAAAAGAGCTGGCAACGGGGTGCCCAGCCCCAATTAATTACAACTTTCATTAATAATTCTCTTCACATGTTTTGCCCTGATTTATCAGTAAGCAACTTAATTTTGCAATAGACACTCCTCCATGGTATGTGAATGTTGGAAGGCACCCGAGGATTCGGTTAGCCATGGCTTGTGTAAGCAAAAGGTTGGGAGGAGTGTCATCTATAAAGAAACTAAAATACATGTGTAAACAAAAGAGAAGAGGGATGATCTACCTTGCTGGTAGAAATAACGTCCTTCATGGGAGCCGCTCTTTGAAAGTCTGGTTGACAAGGGGGTTAGAGTGCCCACTACCATTCGTTGACAACAACAAACACCTCTCAAATACTTATTTTGTGCTCTCTATATGCTTTCGAAAACTTAAAAAGCTCTAGCACATGATTTAATCCCTGCTTCCCTCTGCGAAGGGCCTATCTTTTACTTTATGTTGAGTCAGTTTACCTACTCCTTTCTATCTTAGAAGCAAACACTTGTGTCAACTTTGTGTGCATTGATTCTTACATATTTACTTATTGCACTTGTTATATTGCTTTATGTTGACAACTATCCATGAGATATACATGTTACAAGTTGAAAGCAAATGCTGAAACTTAATCATCCTTTGTGTTGCTTCAATGCCTTTTACTTTGAATCTATTGCTTTATGAGTTACCTCTTATGCAAAACTTTTTGATGCTTGTCTTGAAAGTACTATTCATGAAAAGTTTTTGCTTATATGATTCATTGTTTACTCTTTATCTATTTGTTAGCAAACTATAGATCATTGCTTTGAGTCACTTCATTCATGACATGAGCCTTGCAATATATTGATCAAGATTGTGTGAAAGCATGTCTCCTCAGAAATTATTTGTTGTTATCGTTTTACCTACTCGAGGACGAGTAGAACTAAGCTTGGGGATGCTTGATACGTCTCCAACGTATCCATAATTTCTGCTGTTCCATGCTTATATTATACCATTTGCTACATGTTTTATATACACTTCGTATCACTTTTATGCATTTTCTGGGACTAACCTATTAACAAGATGCCACAGTGCCAGTTCCCTGTTTTCTGCTGTTTTTGGTTTCAGAAAGTTACTTCTGGAAATATTCTCGGAATTGCACGAAACAAAAGGCCAGTCCCTATTTTTCCAGCACGTACACGGAGTCCGAAGGAGAGACGAAGAGCCACGAGGTGGCCAAACCACCGGCGCGGCAGTGGGCCCAGCCGCGCCACCTGGTGGTTTGGGCCCCTCGGGGGTCCGCCGACATCGCCCCTTCGCCTATTTATTCCCCGAGACGCGAAAACCCTAAAACACCGAGCCTTTCATCCAGAACATATTCGCTGCCGCCGCCGTCGTCAACCCTAACTCGGGGGGTTCTGAAGCTCTTCCCGGCACCCTGCCGGAGAGGGGAATCATCACCGGAGGGCTCTACATCGCCATGCCCGCCTCCGGAGTGATGCGTGAGTAGTTCATCCTTGGACTATGGGTCCATAGCAGTAGCTAGATGGTTGTCTTCTCCACTTGTGCCATCATGTTTAGATCTTGTGAGCTGCCTATCATGATCAAGATCATCTTATTGTAATGCTACATGTTGTGTTTGCTGGGATCTGACTTATATTGATACCTATGTGGAGCTGAATATTATATTATCATGTCTATGTCATTTGTGATCTTGCATGCTCTCCGTTACTTGTTGAAGCCTTGGCCAAGTGAATACTTGTAACTCCAAGAGGGGGTATTTATGCATGATAGTTGGGTTCAACCTCTATTTAACCTGGGATAGTGACAGCAAGTTCTAAGGTTGTAGATGTGTTGTTGCCACTAGGGGTAAAACAGCAATGCTTTATTCAAGGATGAATGTATTGTTTACATTACGCACATTACTTAATGCAATTGTCTGTTGCTTGCAACTTAATACTGGAAGGGGTACGGATGTTAACCGGAAAGTGGACTATTTAGGCATAGATGCATGCTGGATAGCGGTCTATGTACTTTGTCGTAATGCCCAAATGAATCTCATAGTAGACACCACAGCTCACACATGCATGTTATATGCACTTATCAATTGTCAATTGCCCAGCTGTAATTTGTTTACCCAGCATGTTAGTTATCTTATTGGAGAGACACCACTAGTGAACTGTGGACCCCGGTCCATTCTTTTACATCTGAAATACAATCTACTGCAATCATTGTTCTCTACTGTTTTATGCAAACAAACATCATTTTCCATTCGATACGTTTAACCCTTTGTTTTCAGCAAGCCGGTGAGATTGACAACCTCACTGTTAAGTTGGGGCAAAGTAATTTGGTTGTGTTGTGCAGGTTCCACGTTGGCACCGGAATCCCTGGTGTTGCGCCGCACTACACTCCTTCACCAACACCTTCGAAGCAAACCTCGTTTTCCTACTGGTCCGATTAAACCTTGGTTTCATACTGAGGGAAAACTTACTGCTGCACTCATCATACCTTCCTCTTGGGGTTCCCAACTGACGTGTGACGTACAAGCATTGTTTCTAGCACTATTAACCTAGAGCCACCAACGCCGGTGAATCTTGCAGCCATCTCTCGCAGCGCCCGTGACACACACGCCGCCCACAAGGTGTTCGTCCGTTCGCCCCGGCAAGAACTCAGGTACGAACTCGGCCATGGATAGCTCGGATGAGTGGTACTACAGAACTACATCCTGTACAACCCGTCATCATCGGACGATTCCTCCGACGATGAGAGTGACGGCCTGGTTGCCACCCTCATCGTCAACGAGTACATAGAGAGGATGCGGCCGGTGTTCCGAGGGTCGTTGCCGGGCCGTTCTCCTGCTCTGGACCGGAACCGAGAGCTGGCCAAATCCAGCTGTATGGGGACTACTTTCGTCCCCATAAACCCACGTATCCTCCCAAGGTTTTCCGTGCCGTTTCCGGATGAGATCTTTGTTCAACCGTATCCGGTTGGGGGTGATGCATTTTGATGACTATTTCATATGCAAGCCCGATGCATGTGGTACCCTTGGCTTCTCGTCGTACCAGAAGTGCACCGCCGCCGTTCGCATGCTTGCATATGGAATTGCCGTGATCTTGTGGACGAGTACGTGCGGATGAGTGAGTCCACGTGCCTAGAAGCAATGTACAAGTTTTGCAGGGCCGTGGTGCAGGTGTTCGGCCAGGAGTACTTGAGGGAGCCCAATGCCGCGGACATGACCCGGCTCTTGCCATCAACGAGGCCAGAGGCTTCCCTGGGATTGCCACATAGATTGTATGCACTGGAGTGAGGAACTGCCCATTGCTTGCAGGGGCAGTACAAGGGCCATGTTGGGGCGTGCACAGTCGTGCTTGAGGCCGTGACATCACAAGATTTGGGATTTGGCACTCGTTTTTTGGCATGGCCGGCTCGCACAATGACCTCAATGTGCTGCAGCGGTTCTCCGGTGTTCAACAGGCTCTCCAAGCCTGGCACCCCAGGTGACCTATGTGATCAATGGTCACGAGTATGACAAGCCTTACTATCTCCCGATAGGATTTACCCTACATGGACTACATTTGTCAAGACCAACTCCAATCCCGATGATGAGAAGAAGAAGAGGTTCGCCAAGAAACAAGAGAGTGCTAGAAAGGATGTGGAGCGTGCATTCGGTGCCCTGCAGTCATGATGGACTATTGTTCGCCACCCTGCTAGGACATGGGACAAGGACCAACTATGGGAGGTGATGACTGCTTGTGTGATCATGCACAACATGATCGTGGAGGATGAACGCGACGAGGGCATGCATGATCAGACATGGCAGTTTCAGGGTCAGTTGGTTGAGCCCCAGGGACCGTCCACATTTGCTCAGTTCCTCGACTTCCACCGTGATATTCGTGAGAAGTTGTCTCATCTTCGGCTCCAAAATGATTGGAGGAGCATGTCTGGCAGCACTACGGTAACCAGTAGTTCCATTTGATGAACTATTGGTCTTTATATTTATTTGGTTTGTAAGACTACGCATTTGTGAAACAATTTGTATTATTTGCCGAACTATTTGGATTGTAATAACTATTTGGATTGTATTATTTGTATTGTAGTATTTGGATTGCTATATGTTTTGTTATAATGTATTATTTTGCTTGCAATGTGATCGATCAAAAATCCTGGCCGAAAATGATCAAAATGATCAAAAATCCTGGCCGGACGGACGCAATGCATCGGCCCGTTGGGTCCAGTGGCCAGAAAGGGGCGAACATGGGCTGGACACGCGTCCGTTCCCCGACGCAAACGGACAAAACGCGGACTAAACGCGCGTCCGTTTGCGTCGCCCCGTAGGAGTCATCCTTAGGAACTTTGAATTGTATAGTCTCCTACAAGATTTCGCTTTCTTGATATCTCCCATGGTATAGGAGGACAATTAATAATAGATAAAAGAATATTATCACCATTTTACTTTTATCTGGCGTACTGTAGGACGAAACGTTTGTCGTTCGTGCTGTGGAGGAACACAGGATCTCTTGTTGAACAATCATGTCCAGGGAAAAAGATATAGTTACAAAAGGGATTCATAGCTAGGTGAGGCAGACTATTAATTAGTCAAACAATAGTGGCACGCTTGGCACGAGATTAAGAAAGATTTGAGGCGACGCTGTGTGCGAGACGAGCATTTCAATGCCAAACAGCGTTCTGCGGATGAAAACATTATACTATCGACAGCGACCCTGCGAAGGATACTCCAAACGAGGAACGGCGTCGCGATCACATGATGGTTGCATCCTCGCACATGCTTCACGAATTGATCCCCTTCCATACTCCATGAGGGTTGTTTTTCTTCTTTTTACTTGGGCGGCACAAGGGGATAGAATATTGACAGCAGATCTGGTCGAATCCCTGGAAACAACCGCTGGAACATCAGACAAGCAAGAGGTCATTTCAGGTTCCACGTAGACGTGTACAAGTGCCTTAAAGCTTCTGGATATATGATATACCAACCTGTTCGTTCGTTCATGTGCTGCTTAGTCTACATCCGCCTCCACTTGTCGATCTCCTTTGTCGTCGCCTTGATCAGCTTCCTGGTGCTCTCCATCACCTCATCAAACAGGATATCAAACTCTTGACTGCAGTTTTTTCATACACAATTGTGTTAGAAGGATGAGATAACACGTGGCAGTAAATTATCATGTAGGAATAATACTCTACAAGCTGCTTAATGCCTTAACTGACTAGGTTTTTTGTTTTTGTTTTTGTTTTTGGCAGAGTTGTGTTAGAACTTAACATGTGCCAGTAAATTGTCATAGGAAGATGACACTACAAGTATATGAACGACTTGGCCACAGATAGACTTCAACAAATTCACCGAAAATTCCAATCAAGTGAACGAACAACATTTTGACATCTATAATACAAACACGTATGAGCATGTTCAAGGTCAAACAGACCCCTTCTATGGATGAAGCATGTCAAACAATAGGACATCCCCAAATGGAGCCATCCGGCGTTTTTTGCATTAAGAAAATTAGAGTAACTGCTTACTGTATAAGCAGATTCAATGTCAAACACGCCCCATCTATGGATGTAAGCATGTTGAACAATAGGAGATGCCCATATGGAGCCATCTTGCATTAGTACAAAGCATAGAGTAATTGCTTACTCGTAAGGAAGACTCCTGGAATTCTGAAATGATCTCCTGATGTTTGAATATTTCCCATACTCGTCATATGCCATTCCCTTTCCAAAACCATAACCAAAACCTATCCCTATTCCACATCCAGCACCAGCTCCAAATCCAGCTGTAAACCAGGGAAACCAGCTCCAATTCCTGCCCCTGTTTAGCAACATAAGAAATGAGAAAAGAACAGACAAGATGACTTGATGTTAAATAATGTCAGCAGTCAGCATATGCGGGAACCAGATGCGTTATCGTGTTCACCGTCAGTCACCGTATTAAGTTGTTCCTTCTCGATTGTATTCTACCTCTTTGAACCCTGAAATATTTAGGAAGCCAATGCCAACACACCATCTTATATATTTTGTTACAACTTACAACTAACACGAGTGATTATAGTGGGGCAATAACTCAGAGCAGGCACATGAAACAAGATTTGCAGATTTACAGATTTGTATACGGTGCAGACGACCTCAGACATCAATGTGAGTATATGACGACCTCACAATATGATGTTTTAGTTTTCCCGACTTTGGAAAATTATATGAGTAGCTGTCTCCTTTTCAAGCTGGCTACTGGGTTCTTCCTGGCTATCTCCACTAATTAGGTTTGTTTGCTCTTAGAGGCCTACGTTATACACTAGAACAAACTGTCACTAGATACGCTATAGTACCAATTATATTACGATTCTCGAGACTCTGACTGCAACTTCCTCTCTAGGTAGGCATCATAATAACAAGAACCTTTTGGTTCGTGAACCTCTCTTTCAGAAGTGACCATACAGACATACTATTTAGTCATACTACCTATAAAGATATTTTGGTGCTTGTCCAACAAAGACACAGATATTGTGTAACTAGTCATCCACACAGACAAAAAAACTACTCCTCATCAGTTTCACTGGATCAAATCATTTTCACATGAACCGAATCAAACCTGCATGAAAATTTTGGGACACAGATTTTCACAGGAATCCCACAGCGAGGGGATCATCCAGAGTCCAATAGTTTGCTCCTGAACCCTACAGCCTTACTACTCCGACGGTTGCTGATAACATACGTGCAGGAGGATATGAAACAAATAAGAATCTGGATTCTCGAATCAAATTACTCGAACTTCATAGCCTGATCCTGACGGTGTCGGCCCCCGAATCCCGCACACTATTCACCGCTGACGGCGCCAAACTGAACACCGGCCAGCAGCGCACGCGCAAGCAAAACGAACCTAATGGGTGGCAAAATTGGTCCATGCTGACAGAGAGGATGCGGAAGGAGAAGAGGGGCATGCTAAATTGGTGAGGCACGTACCGCCGAGGAAGCCAAACCCGACGCCGACGCCGCAGCCGGCGCCGATGCCGAAGGCGGGGCCCAGCTTGCCGAGCGCGTCCGTCCTCACCGCCGGAAGGCCCCACCTCGACGACCCCCTCCTGCCGCCGAACGCCATCTCTCTCGTCCCCCTCCGTGCGCGTCCCGAAGGTTCGTGAGAGTTCGAGATTCTCCCTCAGTGACTAGGGGGTGGGGAGGATGGAGGAAGGGGACGGAGACGAGAGTGACGGGTTCGCTTGGCCGCACACCTCGCCACCCGATCGATCAGCCTCGTGATTCGTGCGCACCCCCAGTTTTGCGCAAGGCATTTCAGCGCAACATCCCTTGTTTTCCTCGCTTTTTAACAGTACCAGTTCAGACTTCAGAGTAGACCTCTCTGTGTATTCAAACATTTTGTGTTAGCCATAAGATTCAGGACCACCTTGAATTCATGACTCCATAGGACCATAAACATTCATACGATGGTGATACTAAAAAGTACTCCCTCTGTTCCCAAGTATAAGATGTTTTAGATTTTGTCCACATACACATGTACACAAATGTATCTAGACACATTACATGTGTATGTTCACTCATTTATGTATGTACTAGACCACATGTGTAACATCTAAAACATCTTATATTTTATATTTAGGAACGGAGAGAGTATGCCGTGCAGGCACAGGGTGGCTTGCTGAAGAAATGCAGAATGATTTACAGATAATGCTTGAAATATGTACATGTGTTACTGGGGAAAGCTGCGATTGCTTATTTATGTTAATGGTGTTTATACCTTTGCCAAACAACAACTATAGGCTGCGGGGGGCTCAGAAAGAATGGAAAACATGTTGCTTATAGCAGGATGGTTGCTCAATCAAAAGGCAACCCCTGTTTTACATCAACTACAACAATATGGCGCGCTAGATCTCTGCTCCTCCGGCCTATGCAGAGCTTAAATAGATCACAGGAAAATTGGTTAAAACATCTGGTGTGAGTAGAAGACATTTTACATGATATACGGTGTTGGTAAGGTTAATTACAAGCTAACGATTCTTGACAGCATGTACGCATCTTCGAGCTCCCCGGCCAAAGCCTCGTTGGTTTCCTGTAGGTCAAAGGAGATATTACAGGAAGTAGAGCAAGTAAGAGCAATTTTTTCAGTTTACAGAAAAATCTGGGGATTAAGCCACCTATAATAAGTAGTTGGGTTGTTTGTGCTTTTGTATGTGTATTTTGGCTACCCGGTGTTAATAACTTGCACTAATAAGGTAAACTTTTAGTGTTTCCGTAATCAAGAACCATACCGGTGAATTTGGCATGTTAGTTCTTGTTATGTACCACCCCAATGCACCGTCCCCTCGGAGAATTTTAGCCCCACATCCAGGCCTATCAACAGAACCAATGGCCTCCTCATCCACCACAACAGCATCTACTCGCTCATTTCCAGCTTTCTCATCGGGGATCTGTTTATGAGGAATGTCAGAACGTGTGACTCAATTTTGCTTTTGCACCATTATTACAGAACAATGCAAGCATACCTCATACATGGCCTCCAGTAAGAAACTCTCTAAGATAGCTCTTAGACCACGTGCGCCAGTATTTCTGGCTATGGCCTTCTTTGCTATTATTCTCAGAGCACCATCAGTAAAGTGCAACTTAACCTGAAGAACCGAAAAAAAAAGATTATAAATTACTGCAAACAAGCAAATCTATTATCATGATAAGTTTTCGTATGCTCACATTGTTCAGGCTAAACATTTTCCTGTATTGCCTCGAAAGCGAGTTCTTTGGTTCTGTAAGAACCTGAATGCAGATCAAATTACTTCAGTTAGCTTCAGTAGGCTAACAATATGAAAATCATGTAAGAACTTATACAGATGTCGGGTCATGCAGTTTATGTGAAATAGAATAACAGGATAGAATTCTGAATGAATAAGGACATAAAGGCTTAAACCAGTAACATTATGCGGATACTCAAGTAAGAACGAATTACACTATTTTGAAACTACCTGGACAAGTTGATCTTCGTCAAGAGCTGCCAAACTAACTAGAATGGGCAAGCGTCCAATAAACTCTGGTATTAGGCCATACTTTGCAAGATCTCCACTCTCAACCTGCCAATGGGCATGGAATGTCATGTTCATAACTATCTGAAGAATATAATTTTCGGAAGATAAAAAAAACTGCTCTAATTACTAATGGAGACAATTTGAACATTAGAAGGGGTTTATATGATTCTATCACTAGATATCGAAATGCTTACAGATTCCAACAAAGATGAAGTGATCGTTGGATTAGTCACTCCGGCACTTCTCATGTTTGTACGAATAGGTGCTCCAAATCCTATAGATGAATCTTGTCGTCTGCTTTATGTAAGAAGTCACGGTTAAATTTCACATCCCACATGGAAATGACACCAGATATCAATTTAAGATATCTGCAGAATAAACAATTTATATAATCATAAAATATGCAGTACCTCTCAGAAATAGTCTTTTCCAAATCTACAAAAGCACCGCCACATATGAAAAGAATGTCTTTTGTGTCTATCTGCATTAGCACAAGATCTGTTACAGGCATGACATGCTGAAAACAATGAAAAAAGGAAGATGGGTTTACAGTGCTTATAATGCACATAGAGGACCAGAAATAAAATATCCATACTCTTCGACATTTCCACCACACTGCTAAAAGTATCAAAAGGAACCCTGAATGAGAAAGCCAATAACTTTAGCCAGTTTTACACTAACAAGAGCATAGTAGCATTTTAGTTGTCAAAACATGTTCTCCAGTTCTAAGTTCATTATGTACTAAAGTAGAGTATCTTTTCCACACACAAAATATTTCTATCTGAAGAAACTAAATACAATCAATTTTGAATCCATATGATACTGAATGTACATGAAGGACTGTGTAGGGATGTAACCTGTATACTATCATTCCGAGCATTTTTGCGAGAACCCTTTTCTGGAATGGTGACAACCTGTGTACAAAGCATTACTACGTTAAAATAATACCCAACATACCACATACTGCAGTATTCCTTGCAGAAATGAACAAAATAATAATCAAAGTAACACAGTATCACCAAATCTAAGGCTTTAGTTGGAGTGTAGCAATATGGAGGCGCTATATGGCTCTCGTTATTTTTTTTTTTTAAATCTGCACTTTTGTTTGTCCAAAAAATCGAAACAAAAATTCTGTGTGAAGATAATGTTGAGATCTATAGTTGTGTAAAATGTCAGTGAAGAATTCATAGTATTTTGGTCTGGGCAAAAAAGACAAATCCGCAGTTCTGGATAGTGAACAGTGTAGAGATTCAAAAATTTGAAAACTTTGCCAGATTTGTCTTTTTTGCCCAGGCCGAAATATTACGAATTTTTTGTTGAGATTTTGCACAGCTATAGACCTCAACATTATCTCCACTCAGAATTTTTGTTTCGATTTTTTGGAAGCTCAAAAGTGCAGATTTCAAAAAAATTAAAAAGCGGGAGCCGTATAGCTCGGCCTACGTTTGGGGTTTCTATTATGTCAAGGCACAACAGTTGAGAATGCAAGAAGGTCAACAACATCTGCAATAATTTGGATAGTCCGATTTGACAGCTGTTTTTTTATATAGAATACAATGTCACCTAGTTTTGTATACAACAGTAGGGCCATGTCATACAGGACTGATCATCCAAGCATGGATGTAACTCATTTGAATGTTGTATAGGCTACAGTTTCTTCATGAGGGGTCCAAGTCTTTCAGGGAACACTCAGTGTGAGATCCAACTAATTACTCCAGCTGTGAACATTAAATGAAGAAAAATAATAATAATGAGAGTGATCACTTACAGTTCCTTCTAGGATTTTTAACAAAGCCTGTTGAACACCTTCACCAGATACATCTCTACTAACATTTGCGCTCTCAGCCTGCAACATGGTTGTAATTAGAAGCACCTCCTTAAAAAGCTACTCAGCGAAAGGGAGAACATAATCTGTACCTTCTTTGTTATCTTATCTACTTCATCTATGTACACTATCCCTTGCTGGGCAGCTTGAACATTATATTCAGCTTCCTGAACATAAATTCAAAATGCCATGAGGGTCAAGAAATCTGATATTCTTTCTGGACATCAACGTGACCACATGCAGGGAAAGGCATTACTAGCCAGCCACACATACCACTAATAACTTCTGCAGTATTGACTCTACATCTTCACCTACATATCCAGCCTGCAAAATGCTGTCAAGTTTAGTTCTCCTTGGTTTCCTCTTAATGACTACCAGTACCAATTTATAGCATAACAACATATATCCAGTTTCACCGTACAAGGATCAGTTTCTATCTCTGCAATTAAAGTTTCCACTAATAAAAGTCGCAAAACAGGTGGAAATAGTAATGAAAGGCCACTTCACCATATAGAAATATACTTTAATGCTCCCTCCGTTCCCAAATAAGTGTCTAAAACCACGAAACTTATTTCGGAACGGAGGGAATATTAATTATTGACAAAATTACTTAGCAGGGAAACTTGAAACTCAAAAGTTGTGCATATTATAAGATAGGGAAGTATTGGTTAAACTGTGAAATCTAGAATAGTGAACACACAGAATTTAAGATTGAGTATTCATAAAAGATCAGATGTATTTAAGTAGGATTCTTTTTCGACAGTTCCCTATACAACATGATCGTAAATTGGTAATGGACTTGCCTGTGTTAATGACGTCGCATCAGCTATAATGAATGGTACATTTACAATGCGTGCTAATGTTTTTGCAAGCAATGTTTTTCCTGTCAGCAGATATCATGAATAAAGATTTCATTATCAGCGCCAACTTATAATGAATCTCATTATTTTTTAAGGTATCATGTGAAAACTGTAGCTTGAAATGTCGAAGATTAAAAATAAATACCGACCTGATCCTGTTGGACCCATCAGAAGTACATTGCTTTTATCTATCTCTACATTATTTTGATCATCATCTGCAACTTCCGCAGATCTGGATACAGCATCATCACAGACAAGTCATTCAAGAGCAACAACATGGGAATCAACAACAAACTTTGAAACTCAACCCTTTGAATAGGCACATTACAACAACAACAACTAAGCCTTTTGTCCCAAGCAAGTTGGGGTAAGCTAGATATGAAACCCACATAGAAACTTGTGAAAACGTAAAAGAAAAGGACAAAGACAAAAGGCAAGAGAAAAAAAGAGTAAATCAAGGTGTAAAAATGTGTAAAAATACTTCAGCATATTCCTTTAATGGTTTGATGCTTTGGAGATAAGATAAGAAGGATACACTGAGGCAGCTAGTTACATGACAGAGACTAACCCTTTCTGTACTGTTGCGTTATATATTCTCTTATAGTGGTTGTATACGGCTACTGACAAAACCTGCAACGAAAATAAGAGTTTGGATAAGTATGTTGGACATATGGTACGTTGTTTTCTCAAAATAAAAGATATATTAAGAAACACCAGGTAACACTTATTGCCTTTTACTCCTTTGGGTTATTGAAAAAAAATAGACATCCAGTAAACCTGTGACAAAATACATCACAACTTCTTCCAAGTTCCAACACAGAAAGAACATATCAAATGTGTACATATTCTGTAAGTAGCATGACAAATTCTTGCCTAATTTAGTTCACAGCATATCCGTACACCCAGCCACGAGTAGTATGATGTGGTAATCCATACAGGCAATTGTTCTGCAATCAGCAGCATAAATGATCATTTACCAACCAATCGCTGCATTTACTCAGCCACGATTTCTCCATCTTCAATCACCAGAAACCAATTCTACATTTCAACTAGAAACACCTCATGATCCTTCACGAGTCAGATATAAGAAGCTGTGCTCAGTGTCACGGTGATGCATTTCGGCTGCTGAATCATCAAAAGAACCCTCACAAACTAAACGAATGTAACTCCATTAGTCGCAGATCCTATTGTATTCTCTGTTCTAGGCTTCTAAGCCACTGAAGCAGGGAATGCCAAGGCTTTGCTTCAATTGTCCATGATGACATTACCAAAATACTAGTATCATCTAACTGTAATCAAGCAGACCAAAATTGGAATCGGAAGCCAGACAGTAATTAAAGTTCAGACAGACAGCCAGTAATTTCAACCAGGTGCATTTCTCCTTTGCCCCAGCACCCAGCCGTACACGATCTCACTCAATTATGTCAGCCAGCTAGGCAGATTCACTCTAAAAAACCAAAATTCACCTGCCGATCCAAGCTAGCACTGAACTGCGCAAGTACAGCATACTACATTGCGTCACGCACGCCAGCACTCGCACCAAATCAGAGCGATCGCACCCATTGGGACCGGATAAAACATAATTGGGCACAAACGGGAGGAGTACCTTCTTAGCCTTGCCCTGCCCGATGACGAACTCGTCAAGCCTCCGGGACATCTCCCGCGGCGTCGGGAGCTCCTCCCCAGGGTGGCGCCTCCCCACCACTCCCTCTTCGGCGCGGCGCTCGTTCCCTCGCTTCCAGAAGAGTCCCCGCCGTTAATTCCGCCCCCGCCGCCGCCCCCGCCTCCTTCCTCCCTCCCTCGCCTCCTCCCCTGTTTCCGGCGCGTGGGGACCTGCGGCATCTGCATCGGGGGCGGCTGCGGCATCGGGGGCCAGTCGTCCGGAGGGCGCTCCGTGATCATCCTCTTGATCCGCCGGAACCCTTCCCTGCGCGTGGTCTCCTCGTCGGCCTCGTCGGCTCCGACGGCGCCGGCGCCGGCGCCGGGGATCTCGAGGAAGGCGCCGCGGAGGGGGTCGATCCGGTGGGCGCGGAGCAGGAACGCCGCGCGGCACATGGGGCACTCGCCCGCGCCGTCGTGGTGGTGCTGCTGTGGGTGGGCCGCGTCGAGAGGAGGGAGCGTGGTGGTCTGGAGGGAGAATTGGACGGACATCTGGCCGGTGCAGCGCGGGCAGTTGACGTCGGCGTGGATCCGGGGCCGCCGGAGCATCGCCGGACGGCGGCGGAGGTGAGCGGCGCCGCCGCCTCCCGGAGCCTGGAGAAGGTCCGGAGCATGGCGATGGTGGTGGGGGTGACGATGGATGGAAGGAAGGAGATAGGGAGGGAGGGAGTGGGTGAAGAAGTTTCGTTTTTTATACGGGCGGGGCCACTGGAAGAAGTGAGATTTGATTGGGGGGATCTGGACCGTCAGATCCGGCGCAGAGCTGGCTTTGCGGCCCGGAGTGGTTAACGGCCGTGGGAGGGTGGATTGGGAGGCCGACGTGTGGGCCGCTTGTTTTTTGCTGCCATGTGGGGCACGTGGTTCTGCCAATGCCATGTGGGGCATAGCACCTAGTGCGGAGGAGGAAACCTTATCTGCCTACGTGCTTTTTTGGGGATGGTTGCGTGTTATCGGAGTCGCATGATCATCTTTGGAGACGTGCTCCGTGCTCTTTACGTTTCCGTTGAAGAAATAGCTTTCGCTCCGCTTTATAAATAAAACCCAACGGCCGAACCGATACAAAGTGATGAGGGGAAACTCTTACAAAGCAGATCAAAGATAGAAAAAAGAAGAACAAGGAGAGCCAAACTTGCCACCGAGGTTATCGGAACGATCCCGAGGGACAGGGCTCCACGATGACGCCCCCAAGAGGGTAGCGACGTAGCACGTCGTCGACATCAAGACCGGGAAGGTCCAAGGTTTTCACCCGAAGCCCTAACGTGACAAAGGTAGCCACAATAGCGCCCCCAAGAGGGTAACGATACCCGTAGGCATCGCCGCCATTGGCGCCGGAGCGCTGAGCTTTCGCTCGGAAAAACCTTCGCACAACATCCACAGTCAGATCGCCCATTAGCCTCAAGTAGGAACTCCAGAACACGATCTGGGAGTTGCTGCCACCAACACCAGGAACCCCCGTCGTCACGCTCCTCGCCATCCACATGGTCCGAGGAGAGGACCATCACCACTGTCACACCGCTCGCCGCAGAGACGCCCATGCAGAACACCTTCCAGGGCCGCCGCCCCGGCATACACGAACTCAACCCGTGTCGCGACATAAAGACCACCGGGAGATCAACGGATCAGGCGAGGAAAGACGACGAAGGATCTAAACCCGACTAGCTCAGATCCAGGTAGCGGTTGGACAACAGTGGCGCAGCCCACTGGCTCGCACCCCGCAGCCATCGACGGCCCGATCAGGCCACCCGCCCAGATCAGGCCTCCGGCCGCGCTGCAACAGATAGGAGGGGATCACGGCCCTCCACCGTCAACGACGGTCGCTGACCGGACGCAGCAACAGGTCCCGTTAGGCCCAGATCAGGCCTGGGTCAGGCCCAGGGTAGGCCCAGATCTAGGCCTAGATCAGGCCCTACAGGTCCCGCCGCCGCGCTGCTGCGTCTCTGCCGTAGCCGTCGTCCGACCTGCAGCCTCTCGCCGCCCCATCCAGACCACCCCCGCCGAGCTCCGCCACCATGGCTCCCCGTCGGCGAGCAGTAGGCTGAGCTCGCGGCCCCGCCTGAACGCGCCACCACTGCCGCGCGGGCAGGCAACAACGCGCCCGGACGCGCCTCCACGCCGCAAGGCCACCACGCCGCCGGAGCCGTGCCGACGCCCCCTTGCCAAGCTCGTCGCCCTGTCCGGCCGCCCCAGCCCGCGCCAGCGCCACCGCGAGAGGGGGAAGAATAGGAGATCCCACCGCTGCCGGCACCGCGCGGGCTTTGCCCGGCGGCGCACGCCGGCGGCGGCAGGGGAGGAGGTGAGTAGGGGAGGGCTGGGCAGCGGCGGTAGGGTTTGCGTCCCGGTCGCCCACGCGGGGGGCGACGCGAGACGCGAGGGGGAAAAGAGATTTTCTCATCTTACGTTTTCCGTTGGAGCTGCAGAAGAAATGGCGGCAAGCGAGTAGTTCGTTGCCGGGCGCAACAACACCCAAGAGGAAGGAGCATTTGCATCGCATGATGATCCTGCGCGCGCGGGTAGTTTTAGTTGCCGGGCGAGTTACGCGTGTCTGTGCGCTAGCATGATCGCCCCAGCCAGACTGAGCTAAACGCGTATATACAACGGCTTGACGGAGCATCTGAAGTTCTGAACTGAAAGTAAGTACCGCAGCTGCAGGTAGGAAATTACTGGCCCCAAACTTTAACTTAATATTCGATCGTATTATTATGATAGTGTATATGCAAAATGTCAACCTCGAATCTCGAGGGACGGTAAAATTACACGGAAGTTTGCGCTGTGCGAAGGGATGCGGACGAACCCAAGAAGCATGATCCCCGGCACAATCATCAGAGGACCAGTATATTCCTCCAGTTTTATTTTACTCTCGTTTTAGTATTTTAGTCTCTACCACATGCGTGCACGTGATCCCAGAACGGGATCGATCGAAACCTCCAAATCTCGTTGCAAAGTTTTGTAGAGAGGACCCATTTGTCTTCTTTTTTTTTTTGACGGTTGAGAGGACCCATTTGTCCAGTTGAGCTTCGGAAGTCCAAGAAGACCCAAGTGCGACTGTTGGTTCTCATCTCCGATTCTCATGTACGAGGAAGGCCCAACTAAAATCGGAAGATATCAGGCCCTATCTGCGGTCCATCAAAGCTTCGTGAGCCGGCTACGGAGTATTTACTCGGCCATTATCTCATTGGGGCGACATAGGGAGCGTACAAAGTTGAAGTGATTTCATGAGCCGAGTGCCAAGCATTGGCTGGCAGCAGTTCGAGCAGCTCTACCTGACAAGGAGTGGACTGCTGTTGTTGTTACTCTTTGGGCTATTTGGTATGTTCGAAGGAGGATCATTCATGATGGGGAATATCAAAGCCCTTTGAGCACTCATATGTTTATTCAGAGATTTCTGCTTGATCTGAACTTGGTGGATCAAGTAACTCCGGCAGCGCGGCGGCGTCGAGAAACAAGGACACAGACGCCACGTTGGTTCCCACCTCCGTAGGGTTTTGTTAAGCTCAACGTGGATGCTGCTGTTAGGAGAGATGGCACAGCAGGTTCAATTTTTCTGGGAGCATCAGTTGACACTCAAACCCAGCGATTCTTGAGGCTCTAGCCTGCAGGGAAGCACTAGCATTGGCCACCGACCTGGGCGAGCAACGAGTTTGCATTGCTAGTGATTGTTTGGAAGTTATCAACATCCTTCAAAAACCATGCCTAGGGGCATTCAGAACTGTCTTGGAAGAAATTCAGTGGAGGTCTTCTACATTGCAGGAAGCAAAATTTGTTCATGAATATAGGAGCTCAAACAGAGAAGCTCACAATCTTGCCAGATTTTCTTCATCTTTAGATCCTGGTCGTCGGATTTGGTTGACTCAGCCACCTGATGGTCTTTGTATTCCGTTGTCTATTGTTGATTAATAAAGCGATTTGTTCTAAAAAAAAAGTTAAAGTGATGCCCAACAAAAAAAATTTGTTGAAGTTGCTTCAAAGAAAAATACAGTATCCATGTTGCTAGTCGCGTCGCTACGAGCTTCTGAAAGCTTCCACGAAGGAGAACTCGCGGCAGCAAAGCACAAACTTTGCGATCCTTCCCATCCGGCTCCGACGACGACGACCAGGACGGCTAGGCAGGAGCGGCAGCAAGCTGCAGTATGCGATGCCCAGGGAGCTCGCGAGGGAGGAGTCGAGAGTGGAGAAGGCAACCTTGTCCGCGTTCTCGCCGTACGGGAAGAAGAGGAGGTGGGAGCGTGAGGCACGGGATGGGAGGACGGCGAGCAGATTGGAAGGCGGCGGGGAGGGCGGGGAGGGCGCGGTGTAACAGCCCACTATTGATAATGCAAATTATGAGTAAATTTTTCACTTTTTGCATTCCATGCATGCATCATTGCATCCATTTGAAATTGCTAAACAACATAAAAACTTGGTTTGGTAACATTGAAAAGTAAAATGCCAAACTTGGTTTAACTAAAACTCACAACAAGGGAGACACTCAACTTGCAAAACAAAATACTTTGACTCCTCTTATTTGTCAAGGAAGTTCCAAGAGCTCAAAAGAATATTTTGCCCTTGATTCAAAGTTTCTAAAGTAATAACTTTTGGAATTTGAGAAAAATGCTCTATCTTAAGACTATGAGCAAATGTTGTCAAAAACATTTTATTTGGAGATACCAAAAATTGTGGAGCTACTAAATGTTAAGGGGAGCCTCCTCAAATTATTTCATATTTTTCTGGAGTATTTAAGTGCCTCTATAAAATCCCTAAAACCTGCTGGAAATAAAAGAAAAGGAAGCAAGGACCAATCTGTGATGATTTTAAAACTTCCAGGGACCTCTTTGCAAATCCTTCATCTCCTTCCTCCCTGTAGCGACCGAAGCAGCGCGAGCTGCTCGGGCCGCACCAGCTCGACGAGCTCCGGGCCCCCTCTGCCCTCTCCCCCGCAAGGAGAGCAAGCAAGCCACGAGCCCCACCTGCTCCTCCCTCGATTGCTCCCCGTTCCTCACCTCCTCGCTCACCCCGAGCCGCCATGGCCGCCAAGCTCCGTCGCCGTGCCGCCGTCGCCTGAGCGCACCCCGTCCAAATCGAGCGCCACAGAGAGGTCCGCCGCGTCGCCAGCTACGTCTCTGCCAGAGGAATTGAGCTGGGAGGACGCGAATCGACCGCGCCGTCCGCTTTTTCGCTGACCACCGCCGCCGCTCCGCCGGACGAAATCGTCGCTGTCCGTCCACCTCCGGCGCCGCCGTGTCTTCGTACGTGACCCTGGTGAGCTCGCCGTCCCGTAGCACCCCTCCGTGCCCTCCCCCTTGCTCCCACGTCGCCGTGGCCACCGTGGCCATCGCGTCCATCGCCGTGGCTCGCCGCGCTCGCACGACCGGCCGTGGCACCGGCCTAAGCCGGGCTGCGGACTGGCTCTCACGGGCCCGTAACCGGCCTTGGGCCCGGCACAAACCGGCCGATGCTCTCTGCCGCCTGGCCGGCCTCGGAGCCAGCCCAAGCTGGGCTGGGGGCCGGACCCCTCGGCTGCTAGGCCGGCCTGCCAGCCGGCCTAGACCGGGCTGGAGGCTGGGAGTACTGTTTTTTTTAGGGGTTCCTTTTCTGTTTCCTCTCCGATAGCATATGTTTCCCCGCTCCTCCCTCGCAACGTAGGGACGTCGACTCCGATGATTCCTACTAGTTCCTCTCTCCCTTTCGAGGCGAATAAATAAAATATTTATCGTTGGATTTAAAATAATCAAAAGTAAATATTTAAAAAGAGGAATTATAAAATTAATAACTTTTGATCGGGGCCTCCAAAAAATGTGTTCCTTATATCGAAATGCTCAGAAAAATGTGCCCTAACCATTAGCATCACTTACATGCATGTCTACGTGAACTTATAGCACAGGAAAACATTAAAACAAAGGTAGAGCTATATTTCTCTCTTGTTAAATAATTAATTATCGCACCCCATGTAGAATGGGTAGAACTTGCTATAATAATTTCAGTGCATTAAAAATGCCATGCCATCATGTGTTTGCGCATTGCATTTGCTAAACCATGTGTGGTTATTTATTGCTCTTCCGTTGTCATGTTTCGATAGATCAAGCAGCCGGGGTTACTCCACAATACCCCGAGGATCCGTACTACCAACACTTTGAACAAGGCAAGCGTAATCCCCCTCTGAGCATGTCTTATCCTATTTTCCGCAAATATTTTCTCCACTATAATATTGCATGCGGTTCCAAATGTCAATTTGCTTGGATTAGAGTATCCTATAGTTGCATTAAGATTCCGATACCAATTACCTGTTTCCCCTCCTATTATCCATAGGATTGTACTGTTGGCCTGAAATACTTAACTGTGCAATGTTGATGCTTAGCCATGCTTAGTCAAATGCTTAGCCGTCCGATGGATACTTCATGTTGGAAGCCGGTGGTGAATTGTTCAGATAATGGTGGAGAATTTGTGGTGACAGATAGTAAGATGCTTAAAGGTGGGGATGAGAGGCTACTTTGGGATAGTGGTGTTTTGTCTCACTCTCGCCGCCTAGGTGCGAGTTCTTTACCTTTTGAACCAAGACTGAGCGCGCTTCCTTTCGGTGGGGTATATGGAGCCCTCGTCGACCGACTAACTTGTGGCGGACTAGCCGAGGGTCCTCTAGTTTGGCTTTCCATTTGCGCGTGCGTTGGAGATGGTGGCCAAGACTGAGATGAGGATGGTGGTGTCAGGAAAATAAGTGGCCGCGGGACAGGGTGCTGGAGGTACCCCTTGTCCTACCGCCACTGATGATCCTGGGTTAGTCTCAAGCAAGGTAAAGGTTGTAACCGTTCCCACTCAGCCGGCTTTCCCCGGAAGAGAGCTACGTGTAGGCAATGAGCCGGGCGGTACCGAAGGTAAACACAGTGCACCCCTGCAGGGTTAAATCTTTTCGAAAAGCCGTGTCCACGGTTACGGACAACTTGGGAAAGGACGATAAGATCATAGAATAACTTAAACGGAATGATTAAAAACTGGGTACTAGAGGTACCACTTCAAGAATGCAAGGTGAGCTTCCTCGAGGGTGATTCGGGGAGGTGCCTTTGATGGACGGATACAGTGGTTGATGATGGTAGATGTTGAGAAAAGTGATCAAGAAAAGATTCACTTCTTACCTCCTTTTTAAAATACTCTGAATAGTCGATGCCATTGAGTTATGTTTTCTTAACTAAAATCAGCTTTATGCAAAACAGCCATAAAACCTTGAAAGCTTCATCGAGCTAATGCTCTATTTATAATCTTGCGAGTTCGTCGAACTCAACGTCGTTTGCTTTGTTTGAGAGGAGGACTTCACCGAACTCGAAGGTGGGTTCTTCGTGGACGTCGACGAGTAGTCTGGGGTTCCCAGATGGCAGCTTAGGACATCCCGGAACAGCTGGCGCTGTGATGTTTATCTGTAGACCTCTTAGGCCATATTTTGGATCTTGTTGTTTAGAACAACCTAATTCGCTTCCGCATGTTGTAATGTTGGGTCTGTGACCTCTGGTTGTAATTTGCTATCTTTCTCTATTATAAGAGTTGAACTATAATGCTTTGTGTCGTAGAGTCTGTGATGTGCCAGTTGTTCCACAAGTCTTGATCTCTCTATTATACATTGAGGGTTGTGCCTGTGTTAAGGCATCAATCGGGGTGTTGCGTTGTCGATGATCCATTCCGAGCAACGCCTGCCAAAGGTTTTGGCCGGGGATTGGTAAACCCATAACCTCCGGTTGTATCGCTTAACCGGTGACACACAGCATCACTGTATAACAGTCGGGTCGGGGCGCCACACGCGGCGAGGAGGGGGGCCGAAAGGGAGCGGAGGCCGGAGTATGGAGGAAGGAGGTGGATGCGACGAAGTAGCAGAGGGCGTGGCGGAGGTTGGCGGTGGCGGAGGCGTGCAGGGGCGACGGGGAGGGGAAGGGGAGGGAGAGGAGCGGGGTGGGCGGCGGGATGGGGGCGAAGAGGAGGGGCCCGCGGGAGGCGTCCGGCGGGGCGAGCGACGGCGGGTTGAAGACGGCGGAGATGGGGAAGAGGATGCGGTGGCCGCGGCGGGGGAGTCGGAGGCCAGCAGGATGGCCTGCTCGAGGTCGTCCATGGAGGAATCGTGGAGAACGTGGGTGGTCAAGGGCTCGATGCAGGGAGAGAGAGAAAGGGGATCGGGTGCCCCCGTGCGTGGAAAACAATAACGACACGTGGGTGGGACCACAGAAAGATGATAGATGCGCCACAGAAATACACATTTCTATGGCGCATGTGGGGCGTGCGCCACAGAAATGTGTATTTCTGTGGCGCATCTGGTTTTCGTGCGCCACTGAATTCCCAATTTCTGTGGCGCATGCAAAACAATGCGCCACAGAAATAATTTCTGTGGCGCACGGCTGTTTGGTGCGCCACAAAATGTCGTTCCGTTTCCTACTAGTGAAACCAGGTAGCCGCGTCTTCGAGTCTCGTCGTCTGGGGCTGGCGATCCATCTTCACTTCTTTCGGTCAGAGAAAAGAGAATACTCCCTGCAGGGACGAGTCTCCACGTTAGCTCGTTACCATCTTCCCGCGCGTTCCGTCGCTTTTTGACACTTGATGATGCTTCCGCACTTCGCACGGATGAAGAAAATTCGCCTTAACTGCATCTGCCCATTAGTTGCGAGAATGATTCCATCTGCTTCACTCTAAACATCAGCAGCTCAGCAAAGAACAAGAAGATTAAACGCGACCAAAGGTTTACAAGAGAAAAGGAAAGAACGTGACCAAGGAGTTCCTTCATTAGCTTGCAGTACGCGTGTGGCAGCGTCCCATCTTCGATTAATACGGTGCAACGCAATCAAGACTGCAGCTCTCAGGACTGAACCTTTTTCTTTTCGGAAACAAGGCAAAAAAAACTTCCAGTTTCATTAATGGAGATTTAAAAAAAAAAACAAATGCCTAGGACAAGTCTCGTCCTAGGGATCTACATCCTACTCTCCAGAAATTACATTGCTCAAATATTTAGCATCGGCCAAGATCTCGCTTCATCTTTTTATACTAGTATAAAAACCGCAGAATACCGTTTAAAAAAAGCCGAAAAGTGCGGCCACAAAAAAAATAAACAGTTTGCGATCAGGCCACGACCCAACTTGCCTGGTCGACATCATAGCACGGCGAGAGAAGTCGTCGTGAAGATCGCCACGCGCAGACCTCCACATACTTTCATCAAGACAATGGGTCGCTCCACCGGGAAATATAGCATGAGCGTTTTTTTTATGTTACGACCACCATCGATTTGTCCCAATCGTTTCAAGTTCAATGAACCTGTGTACTTAATTATATTTGTTATTGATTAATATGAACATGTATTGTAATGTAAATAGGGCTAAAGTATTATGATGAACGTCTATTGTTGTATTGGTTTAGTGAGTTTAGAAGTTAAAGTTTGTCTTTTTTTGCAAGGTTGATTGTAGCTCAAACTTTACCGTGAGTTTGAACAATTAACAATAAAGGAATGTTTTCCACTAGTGCTTCCATTGTCGGGCACTATAATGTTTTGTATATCGAGTTCCAGTGCAACATAATCGAGAAAACTTAAATTTACTTTAAAATCTAAAACATGTACTCTATAAGATATTTCGAAAAGAAAACGTACTGTATGCCCTCAAACCACTAGTTAGAGCCAACACAACTATGCTTGTTGCTTAGGGTATGATCTCCGATATCAGGGGTTTAGGTTGTTGCCTTCCAGGCTCACGGCATCGAAGCTGTAGGCACCACCACTTCAATCTTCTACATGTATTGTTAGATGTTGTCATATATTTATGAAGTCACATCCGAATGAAGTAGGGGCATTTTTTGGTGGTTTGTCGTGACACAGCAAGATGGTATGGCATAAGGTAAGCCATACTTCTCAAAATTACTATAAAAATAAAAATAAACAAACAAGTAGAAGGAGATGTTGTATTGTATTTAGAAAACTACGACATACTCAAAAGAACCACTCTGAACCCATTTCCATTTCAAAACGTGTTAAAAACTTTACAAGAATCTACTGAACAAGGGGCGTCACATGGCCAAAAAGAAAGAAACATATGATTGATGTTGGAGGCGATAAATGTTGTACTGTCCTCAAATTCATATTGAGTGCGGGCACAAACGTGTGTGCACTTGGCACCTCACTGCAACAACCCAGAGGTAGTTTTAAAACACATTAGGGAAAAGTTTCGAGCCAAAACAAAGTATAACATTAGACACTTTTTTTACTTCAGCATAAGCTTTCCTTTCTCGATGTCTCCTATTCTCAATCTATCTTCCCTTGCCTTTCTATTCTTATGCATTGTATTTGTTAGAGGTTAGTATAGAAAAAGGGAAGTGGTGAAACCCTATAAGCACATAGAGAACACAGTGTGTTAGTGGTTATATATAAATGCTTAGCATGCAAGCTGTCAAAAACTGTACGGGAGAGTTGATGGATACATTTAATTTCAAAATAATTTCACAAGAGAATGCTATTTTAACATTCGACTTTACTGGGAAGGAGGTGTTAGCTGCTATTTCTCAAATGGAGCATCACAAAGCTCTCGGTCAGATGGCTTTATCGTGTAGTTTTATCAAAAAAGTTGGGATGTTATCATGGTATATTTGATGGCAATGTTGGCACAATTGCAAAATTGTGATATCCCATTGTTTAAGTTAAATTTTAGAGTGATCAAGCTGCTCCCCAAGGAAGAGGATGTGAGTAGAATTGAACAGTATATACCTAGTTTTCTTTTAAACGTGAGTTTTTCTACTCACAGAAGTGGGTATTGATCGTATTTTGTTGATTTTCCAAAATAAAAATCCACCCAATGCAGTCTGCTTTCATCTCGTGTGTGTGTGCGCGCGCGTGCGTGCGTGTGTGTGTGCGTGTGCTTGTGCGGGTGCGTGTGTGCGTGCATGTGTGTGTGTGTGTGTGTGTGTGTGTGTGCGCGCGCGTGTGTGTGGGTACCCGGACTAGCTGTCCGAAATAGCCGATTATGCTTAACACAACGATCCCGTGATCAGTCTGCCGCTGCACATAATCCGAATTGGATACCAAAGTTTACATCCATTACAATACCGAATTAAAAGTCTTACATAAATGGTCATTTAGACCAAGTCTTACATAGGTACCTTCATGGGCCAAACCAAAATATCAGCGGAAGCTACGGCGTAGTAGACATCATATTCTAACGATGACAACCCGACAGGCAGCTGACTTGTGGAGATCCTTAGTTGGCGTAGAAGTCGCCATACTCCTGCTCGGCGTAGTGCTCCTCCTCGTAGTCTGGCTAGGTCAATAGCCAGGGACGAAACCAATATGAGTACATTTGAATGTACTCGCAAACTACCCCAACATGAGTATGCACTAGTTTTATTTTAGTTGACAACTTTTATTTATTTAAAACATCTCTATATCTTTATTGAAAAAGGTAAGAAGAGTTTTATAACTATCTTTTAAAGAAATCACCATTTTATCTGTTTCTCCAAAACTCCTCCTTTTTCCGACCATAGCCCGTCATGGTCCACTTCCTCCAACAACCTCATACCGATCCGTTGGTATAGGTGTAAGGAATACTCTCCACTTCATTTTCTTTTTAAAACTCAAAGTCTTTCAAAAACTTGCACATGGTCTTAGGACAGCCTTCCAACTGTCCATATCCGAGGACTCGGCTATTCGAATAGTTTTAACCCTCTGCAGAGGTAGCACGCTTTTAGCCCACATTCATCCGGTAACTCATCGTGTCAGCCACGTCCCGCCATACCAGGTGTATGCGAAGTTGAGCCACCGACCATAGCCTCTTATTTGCTCATGCTAGTATAGGATCCTTCCCATATGACACTTTCCATCGACACTCAGTCCAGTTTCCCGTCAGAAACCCTAAGTGTGAGGACTCATAGTTTTGTCCGGCGGTTTATGGTGGAACCTTCTATCCTCCCCACCAACTTGTGTGAGGACCCGGGTCAGGGGGTAGGTCCTCGGACCATCCCCTCATGCATAACGGAGTGATCTCCGTCGATGAGGTATCCCATACTAATAAGAGCAAACTACATGACTAAGCCCGTTCCCATATGGGGTAAATGTGGTCGCACAGGGTAAGATTGGTAGTCATAGTACTAGGACACTGTGCATTTTTCATAAACATCACCATTCTCCATTTCTCCACTTCAACACCGACATCTCGGTATTCCATAATCACTCAAGTATTTTCAAAGGAGTTTTGAATAAACAACATTGTTTCCCATCCTATAGTTTTATATAAACTACCTTTATTTCTACATAGGGTGGCAAAATAATATCCATATACTTTTGAAAAGGTTTTGTAAACCATTGCCTTAAGAGTAAATCATTTGATCAAAGTAGATGCATATGTATTTAGGTGCAAGCTCAGAGAGTAGCTTGCCTTGCTCGGCAAAGTGGACTTGGTCTTGATCTTCAGATTCAACAAACTCTCCTTCCTCGATAAATCCGACAGCGTTCTCGTCTAATTAATAAACAAACAAATACAACCAATCACTAAACTACTCAAGCAATCATCTCAACATAACAACCATAAACATCACAAATAGCTACTGCACACATCAAACAATACAATTTGGTTTCAAATTAATTGAACTAAACAATATTATTTATGTCCAAAATTATGGCAGAAACTTGTGGAACATGTTTAATTGCACAACTTGAGTTCTGTTGGTCACAAAAATATAAACTAAATTTCTACAGAAAGCTACTGATGTGTAGAAGACAACCCAATTTGATTTGGATCATTTGGAGTTACCAAACTCCCTACACAATTGTTTGAATCCAGTAACTTAATAATCAAGTTTTAGCTACCAATTAAGTTCTGTTGATCCTAAAATTATATCCTTTTAGGGGTAACTAAAATGACTAAATGTGATCTAACAAAATTGGTCCTAATTCATTTGGGTTAACCATTAAACATATTTAAATGTTTGAGTGCAGAAGGGTGTTTAAACTTCAACTTAATACTAAACAAATACTACTGCACAAATAATTCTACCAAAATTAGGGAAGCTAATACATGGCAGTACTAAGCTAGCAAAATTGGTTTGGAATTATTTGGACTAACAGAGTATCAGAAACAAACAAGTTTAGAATTTAAACCTTCTGTAGTATTTTTAATAATACTTTTTAACTATTTATTTAAATGACATGAGACCACTTGGGTTGGTTAAACAATTTCATAAGCTTTCCAGAACAATTGAGTTTGATTTATTTGGATTCCTAAATCTCGAGATATTGAATTTTGAAGTTAGGTCCAGTACTGTTTTTCAGTATTTCAATTTAATAACAGAATTTCGAGTTATGGATAATGTTCAGATTTCTGACTAGTGGGACCTACACGTCAGCGACACAGTGCGCGCGTGGAAATTAATAAAACGCTGACGGGTGGGGCCAGCGCGTCAGCCTAACATCTAAACGAAGGGGTACGCTGCCGTTGGATCAAGATCCAACGGCCCACGTTCGAGTCCATCGGCGACGACCATTTCTGGGCGGCGCCGTGGCTCCGGCGACGGCGAGGTGGATGGTTGGCTCACCTAGGGGCTCGGGAGGTCGCGGAGATGATGCAGATCGACGGCGGAGGCTTGGGGAAGCTCCTGGCTGAGTTGCACTTGCTGGGACGGCGTGTAGCGGCGACGGCGAGGCGTCGGACTTCCACGGCCACGGCAACGAACTCCGGCGAGCTCCTGCGGTCGCGTCTGTGCACGAAAAAGAGGGAAAAAGGGCTCGGGTGAGTGCGGTGTCCACAAGGAAGAGAGTACGGGCCAGAGAGAAGAGAATGGGAGAGTGTGGCATCGCGGCCGTGCTCGACCTCGACGGCGGCAGTGGCTGCGGCAGTGCCGCCCTCCTGGCGGTGCACGGTGAATTGGAGCAGGGAGAGGTCGAGGGAGTGGTGTGGAGTTTCCAGAGGGGCTCGGGGTGGTTTTTATAGCGCGGGAGCGGCGTATCGTGGACGAAGCGCACGGACGGCGTCCATGGCGTTGCCGGCGAGATATTTCTCGATTCCGGCGGAGGTGCAGGGGATCGTGGCGACGTGGTGTCTACCGGGGTCCGGACGCGTTCTAGAAGCTCTGGCTCGAGCCTTGCGTGTCGAGGTGCAGAGAGGGCGCTAATTTGGGTCGGCGACGGTGAGCTCGCCACGGCGATGCGGAGGGGACAGGGGCGGCGTTGGGGCAAGGGGGCGTGCTCTGGGGCTTCTCCTCGGCGTGCAGAGGCCGCAGAGGACGCAGAGGCACGAGGAGCGCGGCTGGGGGGGCCTGGGCGGCCAGGAAAACGGCGAGGCGTGCCACGGCGACACGGCGGTGTGCGTCGGGGCGAGGGGGTGAGGTAGACGATGGCATTTTTGCCAAAACCCCCCTGCCTCCTTTTCTTTTCTGTTTTTCTTTATTTCTTTTTAGTCCAGTAGCTTTTCTAGGATTTATTTAGGGCACTTAAACATTTTAGAAAAATTTGCAAATAATTGTGGGGCCTTCCCATAACATGTAGAAGCTCCACAAAATTTGGCTTTGCAAAATAAAATGTTTTGAATCATTTTCTTTCATAGGGTTTTAATTATGGCATTTTGTTTTATTTCAATTGTTTTTACTTTTGAATTTTAAAATAGGTGTAAAATATTATTTGGGAGAGATAAGTAGTAAGAATACAAATGAGGGGTTTCATATACCATTCCTCTGAATTTTGTTTGAAACAATTTGAGTTTCCCACTTGGAAAATTTGTGTGACACATGTCACATTCATTTTTCTTGTTTCAACTTTTATTTTATTCCTCTTCTTTTATTCATATTTTTCTTTAGAGCAAGCAACACACATTTAGCAAGAACTAAATAGCACAAGCAACAAGAATTAATTACCACAAGCAACGATTTTACAAACAACACATAATAATCAACAAAAGTTTTTGTTGGCCCACATTTTTGGAATAATAATACTGATAATATTTTTGGGATGTTACAGTGTGCATGTGTGTGTGTGGGAGATCTAAGTAAATGATGATATTGATCATTATTAATAGACTCTAAAAGGTTTAACACAAGGTGGTTCGTCGTCCGCAGTTGCAGATATGTTGGCCGTTATAATTGCAAGAGCAAAGTAGGATGGTCAAGTGGGTGGTCTTGTACCTCACTTGGTTGATAGGGGTATCCATCTTACAACATGCTGATGATACTATTTTGTTTCTTGAGCACGATGTAGATAAGGCCGTTAACATGAAACTATGTTGTGTTGATTTGAATAACTATCTGGACTAAAGATAAATTTTCATAGGAGCTATATTTATTGTTTTGACAAAGCGAATGAGATGCTGCATGAATACTGTCACAATTTTGGATGTGAAGGAGGTTATTTGTCTTTTAAATATTAGGCATCCCATTCATTATCAGAAGTTGCTGAACAAAAAAGGAAACTTATCAAGTATCGAGGACTCTCAAACTTGGATCATGAGCTGGAAAGATGCTCTCGTATGGAGATCATATTTTAGTAATTTATTTCGTCCATGCAAGCTTGTCAATTTTTTAAATCTTTTTTTAAGGTACCAAAATGGGTTAAAAAAGACTAGATCACAATCGCTCTCATTTCTTCTGGCACTAAGATAAAGTATCCTAAAGATCAAGTGGGTTTTGGGTATTGAGTTGATTGATATGAAGAATCAATGTATGTTAAAGTAAATGGTTGTTTAATCTACACCATTAAGAGGGGTATGGCAGGAGCTGCTATATAATAAGTATTTATGTGGCAAAACTTTATCTCAAGTAAAATCAAAACCCACTGACTCTCCCTTTTGAAAATAAATCATGTGAGTCCACCAATAATTTTTTGATCGTGGTTCCTTTGTGTTGGTAATGGGCTTGGAACTCGGTTTTGGGATGATATTGGCTTGGAGATAATCCGCTATATGTCCAATATCCATCTCTTTCTAATATTATGTGGCACAAAAATATATTTTTTGCAGATGTTTTTGGTCTACAACGCTCAATATTTAATTTCAGGGGTCGCCTATGAGTGACAAATGTACCTCTTGGCTGCACTGCATCTAGTCGAGAGACTGGTGATGGTCTCTTTGTCAGAGGATTCTGATTCTTCTGAACGGAAATTTCACGGTGTCTGGGCTATTCCCAGTCAAATCCATGTACTCTAATACATGGGCATACTAGATTTTTACGGAAGTATTTGTAGAAGTTAAAGGTACCACTTAAAATATGACTTTTCATGTGGTTTTTGCATAAAAAGGTTTTATTAACTAAAGATAACCTGTGTCTAAGAGTGATTCATGTGACTCCGTTGACCATGTTTATATTCTGTCCTTTTGCACGTAATATTTGAAGACTCATTCATTTTCTACCCAAGTTGGACAATTTAAGTTGTCAAAATGATATTATTTTTAATAAGGTTAGGGTCGTTTTTTTTTTGGCAGGTTGTCCACGTAGCTACCTGCTGATACAAACGTTGCCTGAATCAGGGGACATGAATACTGAAGATTCAGCACGCAATCTCTCGTCATCAAGGTGCACGCGAACAGTCCCTCCTTGGCGTGAAGCGAAAGACGAAAGGAGAAAACGGGAGCGCTGTCTCCGTGCATGATGCACAGCACAGGTACATCCGAGAGGATGAACTCTCTCGAGAGCGTGCTGATCAGCTGCGCGCGTCGGCTATCGCGGGTGGACGACACGTGGTAATTTGTTCATGCATGCAGGTGGGAGCGTTTCGGGTCCTGCTGGCCAGCTACTCCAAGATCTCGAACGATTCTGCTGGCTCGGTCTCTGTTTAAGTGTTAACAATCTGCTAAACAAATCGAGGACTTTCTGCCGGTTTATGCCGCGTGTGCTCGACACGTCACGAGTCCAGCTTCTGGCACGTACGCGTAGACACATCGCTCGGACAAGGGGGGATGCGTCGACATCGATCGGTGCGCTCGGCGCCGCCCCTCTGAAATTAGCCAGCGTCTGACAGACAAACATGTCATGTCGTTCTGCAGTGCAGCTAGCCGGCAAGGCCGTGCTTTGTGCAAATCACTACGGGAAACCCACGAGACGCCGACGGCCGGCATCTACGCCGACGGCCAAATGTCGGGGCCGTCGGCGTAGAAGGCGAGCTAGAATAGCCCACGAACGCGGTCGTCGGCGTACCAACCTCGTCGGCGTAGACAGAAAGAGCCCGACGGCTGCCGTCGACGTCACCAATGCCGTCGGCGTAAAAGGGCCGTAGGGTTTAGGCCGTGACGGCACGCAGACGGGGGCTTTACGGCATTGATACGCCGACGGCCACCGTCGGCGTCTACTTTTTTTCTTCTATTTTTCATTTAATATGAAATAATTTATATCTTTAAAACCGTAAATCAAAATTTAAAAAATAAAATGTCTAAATCGATTAGAAAAATGAGAGGAATCCAAATATGACATCCATATAATCTTTTTTACCATGCATATGACATTTTGTAACATATATTTGGTACTTACTTAATTAAAAAGACATTTTTGACACTTAAAAAATGGAAATGATATGTATGAAAATATTTTGGAAATTGTTTTTGGCAACAATGTTTTTCATACCAAGAGACACCTTTGTGTCAAGTATGGACACATTATCACAAACTATGGCACGGGGATGACCATAACTTGGTCATTTGGCGCGAAACCTATACATATCAATAGATGATAGACCTTTTTGTGAAGCATTTTTTTGAAATATTTGTCAAAACTCAAGTTTATCATTTTTGCTAGCAACTAGTACACATAAAAGGACTCCATGCCAAAGAATTTCATTTTTTGAGTATTTTCTCAATTTCTTTTATTTTTGTGAAAAAACGGTCAAAATGATCGCCCTGCCTATTCATTGAAAGGGGTCACATTTTTCAAAACTATCGATATTTCTGTGATAAAGTCACTACTTGTGTACCTAAAAATGATTTTTGTAAAAAAATTAGACCAAACTATCACACACCTGTAGTTCAATTACTTTTGGAAAATCGACATTAAATCATTTAAATAGGCAAAAATTAGGTAGAAATCGAGAAAATTCCTAATACTTGAGGATTATCCATTAAATATGTAGTACCCTTTGTGACAATAAGATGGGTGCCTTTTTGCAACATATTTTTGGTATTTCCTTCATAAAAAAAAGTCTTTTTTGTCACTTAAAAAATGGAAAATGATATTTATAAAAATAATATGGAAATTATTTTGAAAACAATGTTTGCCATACCAAGACACACCTATGTGTCAAATATGGACACATTATCACAAACTATGGCACGGAGATGGCCATAACTTGGTCATTTGGCGCGAAACCTATACATGTCTATAGATGATAGACTTTTTTGAATCATTTTTTTTGAAATGTTTGTCAAAACTCAAGTTTATCATTTTTTCTAGCAACTAGTACATATAAAAGGACTCCATGCCAAAGGATTTCATTTTTGAGTATTTTCTCAATTACTTTTATTTTTGTGAAAAAGGTCAAAATGACTGCCATGACTATTCATCGAAAGTGGTCAAATTTTCTAAAACTATCAATGTTTCTGTGATGCAAAAGATGATATGGATGGTATATTTGAATTCCTCTCATTTTTCTAATCGATTTAGGCATTTTATTTGTCAAATTTTGATTTACGGATTTAAAGATATGAATTATTCCATATTAAATGTAAAAAGGAAAAAATAAAGTAAAATTTATTTTATTGTTATTTATTCGAAATATACTATTACATAATCATTGTTACTTTACTTAAACAATTTTTTTAAATTTAAACAATGAAAAGTGTAACATCATAACCGAGGGGTTAATATGATTGATAGGGTACTAATATCAGTAAGTTCTAATTTCTCATTTGGAAGCTAGTTTGAAAGGAACTCAAAAGTTAAGCGTGCTCGGGCTGGAGGATGGGTGACCGAACGGGAAGTTTGACCAGGATAAGTACTTTGACCTATGATTAAGTGTGCAATTAAGGATTAATTATGTGACTAAGTGGGAAATTTCGAAATACAAATAAAAAGAATTAAAAAAAGTTCAAAAAAAAATTCTTGTGGCATAGGCCGACGGCAATGGGGAGCTGACGGAACGGCAGGATGCCGTCTTGTGGGTCCCACCACCACGTACGCCGACGGCCGGATGGGTACGCCGACGGCGCTACGCCGACGGCCTTCTGATCTACGCCGACGGCTGGCCGTCGGCGTCTTGTGCGATTCCCGTAGTGAATGTGCCGCGCGCGGTGGACTGTTTCAGCGTGGAACTTTCAGGAGCCATGTCTGACGGTCACACCCTCCGTCTCAGCCGTCGGCGTCTTGTGCGATTCCCGTAGTGAATGCGCCGCGCGCGGTGGACTGTTTCAGCGTGAAACTTTCAGGAGCCATGTCTGACGGTCACACCCTCCGTCTCAATGCCTGGCTCTGACTTGCCCACAAATTTTCTTTGGCGGTAATTGGTCGGTGTATTTTGGTGTTTCTGTTGCCGCTGAATTGACTACGCACGTTAATCAATCAGCCGTCAAACAGATCGTTAATTACCTTGGTTTACCGCCGTCTCATACGTTCCTCTGTGTCTATACATAGAGTAATACTTGCTGACTGTACAGTTTGTTACATTTCTACAGCAGAGACGACTGTGTAGTGTACTATAGTAATTAACGATGCAAAGTAGGGTCGGTGGCGGCATATACGAGAAGGATACCGAGTCTTGGTACCTCTTTAGTCAGTACTCACTCCGTCCCAAAATAAGTGTCTCAAGTTGCCCAATAGAAGTCGTAATTAAGCTGAATGCCGCAGGATATTTTCAGCTGTGCCTTTGCATTGGTTGCATCGCTTAGCTAGACAATGCATCGCACCCGATGGAGAAACAATAAATGCTACTCGTATTATGCTAGACGATTTGCCATGAAGGGTCCAATGATCCGACCCTAGCGAAAGGTGTTGTCAAACTGGCCGATATCGTCTGGCGTATGCAACGAGGCAACAACACACTTACCTTGTGCATTGTGACCCAAACCCAAAGGGCGAAAACGAAATCCAGCGTTGTTCACACAAATGCAATTTTGTCCCGAGGACAAGTTGACCCTTTTTAAAACAACTTACGGACCAGACATAATCCACTAATCAAGTACTCCCTCCGTTCCAATATATAAGACGTTTTAGCTCTTCAATATGTTGTTTGCATGCATACAAAAATGAATGTACATAAACACTAAAATATGTCTATATACATCTACATATATGTGAATGTGGACAAATGATTAAACATCTTATATTTAGGTATATTTAGGAACGGATGGAGTAATCAGTAATCACCAACACACGTACGGTAGTTCTTTCTTCATCCTGAATTCCCGATCAGTCGAGCGGACCCCATGGTCCATGGATCTAGGTCACACCAGACGTGCTGGCCTGCTGGTTAGAGCATCTCCAACAGAAGCCCTATATAAGCTGCACGCACAAAAAACTGCTAGTTTAGCGCTCGCGGGCTAAAAACGACGCTCCAGCAGAGACTGTATAATCATGCGCGCTTTAAAAAACGTCCAGCGCGCTGGGCTAAACTGGAGCGGACGCGCGAGGAAAACTGCCACTCGGAAGTTTCACTGCGCCTAGGAATCCAGCCGCCTGTCGCCGGAATCCAGTCGCTCGTCGCCGGAATCGCGTCGCACGACGCCGGAAACGAGCCGCCGTTGCCAGAATCGAGCAGCCCGTCGCCGAAATCGCGCCGCCCGTCGCCGGAAACGAGCCGCCATCGCTGGAATCGAGCAGCCCGTCGCCGGAAACGAGCGGCTGTCGCCAGAATCGAGCAACCCGTCACCGACATCGCGCCGCCCGTCGTCGGAAACGAGCCCCCGTTGCCGGAATCGAGCAGCCCGTCGCCGAATTCGCGAGCACGCGACGGCCCGGGACGTGGTAGAGCGTGAGCGGAGGCGATGGGTAGGCGACGCCCACGGCAGCATCCCTGCTAGGCGGGGAGGAGCGTGAGAGCGGAGGCGATGGTGAAGGACACGGTCGGTCGGGCCGCCGCCGCCCCTGAAGCTCGCCACCGCCGCCCTCGAAGCTCGTCGCCGCCTGAAGCTCGCCGCCGGCCGGGGCCCCTCCTCCTGCTGGCCGACCTCCCGCAGGTCGCCGCCCTCCTTCTCTCAAAATCGGCCGGCGGCCATGGCGTGGTGGTGCAGGACGAACCAGGGATCCAATTGCTTTTCTCAAAATATTCATAGGGTCTAGTTTGTAAAATTGAGGGACCTGTTTGCTATACTACTGCAGCTACCGCGTTGTATTTTAGTGCGTCTGTTGGAGACTTTTTTGCTGCGGCTGCGCGCTATATTTTAGTGCGTCAGTTGGAGACGTTTCGGCCGCGGCGCGCTAAAACTGCTATTTTGGCGCTGTATAACTTTTTTTGGACGCGAAGTTATTGGGCACCTGTTGGATATGCTCTTAGGACGCATGGTGCGCAAAAACCTGAAATTTTGCTTTGACCATGCCACTCGGATGACGCCATAATAGGTTCAGAACCTTTGGCACGATGCAGTGAACAGGAAACGCCAGACTTGTTTTGGCTCTTTGGTTTCCTGTTCCTACTTTACACATGTTCAAGCGTGCGTTCCCAAGCTCGTGAGAATGGATTCACGGTCGGTTCTGCGAGCGATTTGCACGTGTTCACAGTAACCTGCTGAATTGCGAGGATGTTCTCATGTATTTTCCCGGTGAGCCACGGGTGATTTAACGGAGCAGATGCGTGCAGGTTAGAACAACACATCCACTTTCACGGCGGATCCCCCCACCTCGTACTTAACGCCCGCACGAGGCAGAGTCTGTGGCTCTGATTCCCTCGGGCCCACAGCCACCGCCGCGGATGGATGGATGGATGCCCACGCGCCCCCAAAAATATCTCACAGCCCCATGGACCGACCACTCATCCCATCCCCGCCTCCGGTTACAACCCGGTCAGATCCAGCCGAACACATAGCCACAGACACGTGGGTCCCCGGAAACAATCCTACCCCACAGACAGACACCGGCCGCGTCGTAAGAGAATCTCTAGCAATCCCCTACATTTTCATACCGCATAAATGATATCTGGTGAACCACAGACACGTGGGTCCCAGAAACAATCCTACCCCGCAAATAGCCACCGGCCGCGTCGTAAGAGAATCTCTAGCAGATCCCCTGTATTTTCATACCGGATAAATCATGTCGAGTAACCCCGGTTTTTTTTGAATTTTACCATATATATTAAACCAGCAAAGAGTATACGATTACATCGATTACAAAAACAATACTAAAAGAGACGAACAAATCTATGAGATCTTCAAGCCCTTTCTTCTTCCGTGACACAATCTTGTACTTTTCTGAAGGCAGCCGTACAACAACGCCGAATACACCAAACCATAGACCTGTGAATAGCAACGAAGGTTCTCCCCTTTTAATTTTGAGCCGCAATGTCAAGGCTTTGTGCACGCACGCAGCCATTAAATTAATTAAGCAACATCGGCAAGAGCACCACCACTGATATTACAGGGACAAATAACCGAACCACTTTGTCGACGTCGTTGGGAGCCGAGAGAACGAATCACCATTGTCGAAGACGTAGTAGCCAGGATAGATATTGCGAGGACAATCCTCCTCGCGGCAACCATAAGAAACAATCCAAGATTGATCTGGCGAAGCAAGATCTGAAGAACCATACCTAGACAAACTTAATCTCCCAAGGCATCCCCTTCTTCATCAACAAATTATCAGGTCATCTCTAGTGAGACTATATTTTTATTTCTTCACATATTGTGTGCTGTTCTTGGAGCGTCTGTGTTTTTATTTTCTGTTTTGTTTTTGTTTTCTGTTCATAACTTAGTTGGAACCTAGCATTCTTGTGTGAGAGAGAGACACAATCTGCTTTTGCTTAAAATACTCTTGTTCTTCACTTATATCTGTTTAGTATTCTGTTTATGTTTTGTTAGCTTCTACCTCTCGTTTTTCATGTATCTCTTGTTCAGAGCTATTAGCTCTTTTGTAGAAAGTACTCTCTTGCTTCACTTATATTTGTTTGGAGAGTTGATGAAATAAGTTAAGTGGTGTTTGGTTGGAACAGAAAATGTATGCATGTGGCAATGGTATAAGAGAAAAACTTACATGTCTTGCAGATCGTATGTCTTGAGTAACTTGATACTTGTCATTTATTTTGAGTTATCAAGTAATTAAATGTTTAAACTTGAGTATCATGTAAGTAAAGACTCACTAATGAAGAACTACCGTTAAAGCTTGAAGTTGTTTGGTTTTCCTGCTTGGTAGTTCCAAAGTCTAGATATTTTCTCTTTTAAAAGGCTGTTTTGGTTAACAAGGAAGACAGTGTGAAGTCTTATAGTTTTTTCTTAATGTTCATCATATGGTTTTTGTTGTACCGGTTGACGTTATGTGTTTGCTTAAAATAACCTTGCTAGACTAAACTCTGTACTGAGAGATAATGCTTCTCGTGCATCCAAAACCTTGAGCCAAAATCCATGCCATCTGTGTCCACCATACCTACCTATATGTGGTATTTTCCTGCCACTCCAAGTAATTTGTCATGTGCTACCTTTAAACTATTGAAGCATGTAAAATGCATACATGAACTTTACATTTTATTACTTGATATTCCAACTTATTTGCATCATATATGGGTTATATTTATGTTTTATAATGATTTTAGGGGATAATTCACAGTTTTCCCATTTATTTGGAATTAACCCTGCAAAATCAGAAAACCCCTTTTTCCATCTTTTTGACTTTCAGGGACCCAAACGACGTCCAAATGACCTAATATTTCACGGGCGTCAATTTTTGGAAGGAACGAAGCGTAGGAGCGAAGGAAGCGAACAAACGGAAACCCGAGGGCCGAAAGAGGTGGGCCCACGCGGTCAGATTCCTTGACCGCGTGGGACCCCCTATTCTGGTCCTCGAGCCTCCGATGCCGTCGATCTTCGTCCCGTGCCTTCGTCTTGACCTAAAAACGACTATAAAAATAGTCCCCCGACGGCTTTTGGAAGGAGGCGGCGGAGAAACACAAAAACCACGAAACAGGAGACAGAAGGCTGCCGCCGGAGAAGATCGGAGGGGGGAAACGCCGCCGGAATCACCTCCGGAAGGCTCCTCCATCCCCCCTCCGGAGTCTCCATCAACACCACCGTCAAGACCAGCACCATCTCCATCACCATCTTCGTGATCCACTTCATCCCCCTCATAGTTTGAGATTGTTGAACCCTAGCTATTGTCTAAGTACTATTCTACATGTTTGTGAATTGCTACTTGTCATTGTTTTGTGGGGAGATTATATTCTCAGATTGTGTTGTATCACTTATGCCATTGAATCATATCATGTCTTCGCGTTGTGAGTAGTTCTCTCATGTTCCTGGGGGCATAGGATGGATTGGCAATGATTTATTTATGACATGTGTTGGTATTTTGTCTAGTGTTTATCTTTTTATGTAATTCTATGATGGTGTTGTGCGAACGTCGACTGCACATCACTTCACCTATATGGGCTCATAGGAGAACACCGTAGTGTAATGGAGTGAGGGAGACTTGGGAGGACATGTAAACCTGAGACCGAGTCATGAAGTTGCATTATGAGGGTATTAGTATCGGGGACCTTAGAGTTTAAGGCTATGGTGGGACTCTATGTCTTAATAACTCTTGTGCAGTCATTTACTTGGCCATAAGAACCATCATAAGGGGTTTAGTTTATTTATTTAGCTTTCCCTAATTATGGCTCCGTCCAAAGAAGATTAAAACTTGACAAAATGTTTACCTTGTTGTTCTAGAAATATTTATGCCATGAAGTCTAGGTAGCCCTTGGGAACGTTTCCACTTATAAGAAACACACACTTGAGCTTGTCCTCTTGCTGCATAGAGGATTGGGCTTTCTCTCTTTGAGAGCTTTCACTTGTCATATTTTATTTTCAGCATTTTATTTTATTGCAAACTCTACACCAAAAACCCAAAAACACTTGCATCATTTTACTTTGTCTAGTGCATAGATAATAAGAATAGTGACACTCTTATTTGAAAGGATAAACACTTATACCTTCTACTCCTCGTGGGATCGATACTAATACTTACACATCGAAGATTTCAACGATCCCCTATACTTGTGGGTATCAAGACATTTTCTGGCGCCGTTGCCGGGGAGTGTAGCGCTTAAGTTTTTATTCTTGTTTGCACTAGATATCTATTTTCAGTTTTGCATTTAGTTTAGTTTTACTTTCAGTTATATATATCAAAACCCAAAAAAATTAGAAAATGGAAAATACCATAAAAACTCTTCCGGAGATAATGAATCTTTACTATGGATACATGAAAGCTTCTAAAATTGCTGAGGAATTTAGAGAGTCAACAGAACGGAAAATACTAAAAGATTTCATGGAAAGTTTAAATTATATTGCTGGAGAGTGGCTTTTATTCCATGATAATAAAACTTGTTGCTTTAAACATACTGATAGACACTTTGAATTTCAATGTAAGTTCCATGAAGAACGTGTCATAGCATCTTACCATACTTATGATTACACTCATTTAGGGATGGAACAAGTAGAGGAATTTGTTACTTATTATGCATCTAATGAATTGCACACCTTTGCTAATGAAAATAAAACTTGCCCTAGAGTTAAGAGATTCGAAGGAAAGGTCACTTCTATTCTTGAATATTGCATAGCCAAGTTCTCTCAAAATATTTATGTTGTTGACTATAATGAGAGGGGCAAGGTTCCCCAAGAAAGTACTGATGTTTTGCAGGAAGAAGATGATGAAAACATAAGCTTGGAAGAGGAAGAATGTGAAGAAGAGGATAAAAACCTAAGCTTGGGGATGCCCGTGCAACCCCAAGAAGATGATGAAAATGATGAACAACTAGAGAATGAAGAGAGGAAACTTCCACCTTCACCACCTATGGATGAGGGTAACACTCAAGATTTTATTGATGATAAACTTTGTTCTTATGATTCTGATGATGAAGAGGAATATCAACCTATGTCTAATGAGAACATTATTGATAATAATTTTAAAAATGATGAGGAGTATGGTTTAGACATGTTTTATGATAGTACTCTAGATGATGGTCCTATTTTGCTTGATAATCCTCCATGTTTAGAACTTGTTACTAAATTATGTAGGGATAAAGATGATATACTTGCTGTTTGTGACAATACTCTCACTCATGAGAGTCCTACTTTGTCTTTGAATTCTCCTGATTACACTATAGAGGAGAAAAATTATTTTGATGATACTATGTCTCCCATTTATGACGATTACAATGATGAATGTGATATTTTCAGTCCACCTACTATTGAGGATAAAGTTTATTATGATTATGACATGCCTCCTATATATGATGATTACAATGATGATTATGAATGTTTTACTCCCACTATCACTAATAAGAAGGATTTTACTTATGTGGAGAGTATTAATACTTTTATGATTGTAGATAATGAAAGACATGCTTTATGTCATAATTATATTGTTGAATTCATTCATGATGCTACTGAAAGTTATTATGAGAGGGGAAAACATGGTTCTAAACATTTCAATATTATTACGTTTCCTCTCTTTAAGTTCAAAGTCTTGAAATTGCTCTTGTTTTATCTTCCTATGCTACTTGCTTTGTGTTTCAATGATTTATTTTCTTACAAGATCCCAATGCATAGGAAGTGGGTTAGACTTAAATGTGTTTCATATTTTTCTCTTGATGCTCTCTTTTGCATTTCAATTCTTATTCCTATGTGAGCATCATTAAAACTATCATGTCTAGCTAAAAGACGTTAAAGAAAAGCGCTTGTGGGAGACAACCCATGATTTTTTATATTCAGTTTAATTTTTGGTTTTTGAGTCAAGGTGCTTGATTACTACTGTAACAACACCTTTGTATCTTATTTTTCATCTTTATGGCAAGAATAACCTCTTTTGAGAGGTAGGATTAAACAATAGTGATTTGCTGTCCAGAAAACAGATTCCTGAGCTTAACTGCGAAAAATGTATAAAATCACAGAAGAGGAATTTTGAGCTGAGATTTTACGACAGCAATATTCAGTTACTAATACACATTTCATTAGTTCAAAATTTTCTGATTTGAGCAACGTAAGTGCCTCTGAAAATTCACTCTTTACGGGCTGTCCAGTTTTTGACAGATTCTGTCTTTATTTTGCATTACTCTCATTACTTGTGTTTTGTGTAGTTCTATTGATCAAAGAGCAATACACAACCATAGTAACAGTAGCTAATGTTTAGAATCAACTCATGATATGTCTTTGCTGTACCTATGAGGATTTAATTTATGGAGACACTAACCCCTCTAATCAAGTTTTATGTTGAGTTTTGTGTAAAGAGAATTTTTCAAGTGGAAGAGTTGAGGGTGATGCACAAAGATCAAGAGGGACAACCACTCAAGCTTGGGGATGTTACCCCTAGACTCACCCAACATATATCAAATAAGTACAAGAATTCAAGCTTGGGGATGCCAAGCCACCTCACTCCAACCATCTTGATACCAAGTAAGTAAGCCTAGCTATATGGCTATAAAGAAAGCGCTTTACGGGAGGCAACCCGGTTGTTTTTGCTTTTGGTTTTCTTTGTGTCCTCTTGCTGTAACAAGAGACTTAGTTTTTAGTTTTGTTTCTGGAATTTTTAATAAAGTGCCAAGTTTTACCCATTTTGGGTTGAAAAAGTTGCTTATTGTATTCGGAGATTTTATTCCAGCACGAATCTGTGCACGGTATGATTTTTAATTCCTATTTGTAACTCCGAATGAGCTGATATTTGAACTGTAGTTGCAACTTTTCATCCTCTGTAAGCATGAATTGTTTCAGAATTTTTCGACATATTTAAGTAGGGTAGAAAAATGCGTTTTGCTGCTGCTGTTTTTCTGGACAGATTCTGTCCCATTTTGTTTGATGCATTCTTTGAACTTTTAACTTGAATCTTTTTGATCCAATTGAGTTTATAAGTAGGCATACAACATTATACACTTTCTGGACATTCATATGAATTTTTGTTTAAGGATTTTATGCAGCAAGCAATTCATTTGTCTACCACTACTAATGTCACCCCACAGAAAAGAAATGGGAGAAACGGTGTTTTGAAGTTTTTTCACAGGGATTAGAGGAGATGCACCAAGAGCTATCCAAGGATGGTGAAGACCATAAGCTTGGGGATGTGAAGACAACCCCACTGGACCAACACACTCTCGGTTTGCACACGTCTAACTTCTGTTTTTCGATCAATGCACTTTATCGCATAAACTTGGAGCGTCTTTATTTGCTTTTTATTTCGGTTTGATTTTTTTTCTTGAGACCACCACTATCATTTATGTTATGAGAGAGCTACTGGAATTTGGGTTGAATTAAGTTGGATGCTATTAAAAAGATTGGGAAAGGGATGTTTGAGTTGATTCAAAAAGATACATATAGTTGCATGATTCATGTGCTTTTTAATGAGTATTAATTTGCAAGTGTTTTATCAAGAGCTATCTTTATTCATGTTTTGATGCTGAATGTTACTTTACTTTGTTTAACATGGATTGGTTAGTTCTATGGACACTTATGCATGCATTTAGACGGTCAACTTTCTCCCTCTTGCTAGCCCAAAAATTCCAACAAGTAAAAACTTGTTTTCCAACACCTTCAACCAAAGTTTTTCCAGTGGTCCACCATATCTACCTATTAGCTTTATGCTATTCCGAGTATGTTTATCATGTTATTTTGTATTATCTATACTTTGAATTAAAATGCTTATGTTATTGATTGTTATGGGAAAAGTTGGTTAAAGAGCTCTCACGAACTTGATGCACACCTTACTTTTATTGCACTTAATAAACATGACCCATTGTGATTAAAATTATGAAGTTGTGAGCTTGACAAGAGTCTTGGTTGGGAGTTAGCTCATATGTGCTGTCACATGGCAAGCTTTCAACGTGCTCTTAATTATATTTAGTTGATATCATGTACTTTTGTTTATGGATGCTTATCATGGTGCCAAATAAATGCGGAAACTTAGTAAGTTTAATGAGTTTGTATAAATGGCTAGAGAGACGCCTGGGCCACTAATCTAAGCCACTAGATTCGAACGGCGCGGCTCGCCGCGCGGCGCTTGTTGCTGCTTTGAATTTCTTGCCCGTGGTTGCCACCATTTATACAGATCATTTAAAGGATATATCCATACGAATTTGATCACTATATAGATTTGAAAGCGTATTTTCCAGATCGTGTGAAATCAGTAATCAGAACATGATAAAATAAAAGTCTTAAGCAACGCGAAGATCAATGCAACAATGAAGCACACCGGGGAAGTAATATAGAAATTGACACCGCATCTAATACATAAGTTTTGATCACATAGAATAAGTAGTAAATACACAAGTCATCTGGCCTAAACACCTGATGAGTTTTGTGTACTCAACAACGATTCTAAGAGGTAGAGATAGCTGGCCTCAACAACATTAACAATGAGTACATGCCAAACTAAATAACCTAAGATAAGCACTATATGCTGAACATGTTATCCCAGGACATGATAGAAGGCCTGAGTCTTACGTAGAAAATACAAAGCCAAAGCACAAATACATCAAATCATTTAAGCACTGCCAAGCAGGTCTCAAATTGCCAAAATTGATCTTGCAAAATTCGGAGCATCAGACGACACTCCCATAGATAATCTTGCAATGAGCAAATATAATATGCATAACAATGTGGCCCCATATGGTGAAACTGTTTGCCCTCCAATGCATATTGGTATTGCATAGTCATCTCAGATAGGATCCTAACTTTTAGGAGCAAAAACACGAGATAACAAAGTAAGGTAAATAAATTGTACGACACATGATTAGAAGATAGCCAAAGCAACAAACCATGAAAACAAAATTATTTACCTGAAAGTACTATAAAAAAAGTGACAGAGTACTTACATTGACCTTAGTAGAATTATAGATTGGATCCATAAAAGAGAACATTAATCATCCAGGATATGGCACAGCAAGCCACATGTTAACAAATTAAGCCAAAATAACCAAATCTTCATACTATAGTGCCTAATATAAGAAATGATAGTCTGGAGGTCAGAAATTTGTGAACCCTGAGGGGTTCATTCCCTCTTTTATTCTGAAGAAATGTGAAATATGATATATGATAAAATAATAATGCAATATAATTAGATATACACATGACACCTTTTACATCCATGTGCTAAATCTAACTAATATTGTACAATATGAATATGAGCTCCTCTCTGGAAGTTAACTTTGCAAAAAACCATTTCTTAACAAAATGCCAAAATGGAAAGCTAAATTTTTTTTTCAGCTCACCACCCAACAAACAACATTGATATCATAAACCATGTCAAGGCAAAGAAAGTTCTTATTTCATTATGTTGGTCGAACCCTGAGCTAATTAAAACAAAATTATGTTCAAGGAGATGCCTGAGTTAAATAACTGAAGTTGAGAACAGCAAACTCGGACAAAGATATGAACATCTTTCTTTTTACCTCTCAAAAATGGAATAGAGCCTTCCTTTGTTTGGCCCGTGAGCATTTTCTTGAATCCTGCATCCACAACAACACATCACACAACCTAAAACCCAGTCAATGGATCGAAATGAATGTGTTTTGAGTTGGTTCCATTACCAATATTTAAAAAACCCTAGGACAGCAGAAGGGTGGTAAAGGATCCAATGTAAACTATACATGAATATGCCTATCATATAAGGCTCACATGAGTGAGAACTAATTTTGATTTTTTGAGAATATCATTTGATATCAATCCTGGGCACAATGAATCTTATATATACAGTCTATTAAGAAACACAAAAGTTAACGACATAATCATAAAATCGTTGTAACATATTTTTATTGACTAACGATATAATTGATTATGGTAATGGATCCTAAAAAAGTGTTTCATATGCACAAGTGTGTCACCGACGAAGCAGCCTAAATTTCACATAGGAACAAAACTCAAGAAGCCAAATAGCCATTTCCCGCTCTATACTTCTAGGCTTCTAGCAAGCTTGGTCTATAGAATTTCAAAGTACCGAACAAAACTAAAAGTTGTCAATAATACAAACCAGCTTAATTTTAACCAAGCCAAATCAAATGAAAAGGAGAAGCATGTTACAGAAAGTATGGGAGATGGAGATGCTATATTACAAAGCCTCGAGACGTACATGTGCATTGGTGTTTTCCTAAAACCAGCAGGGAACAACCCCCTGCAAGCAATGCTTCATGGCACTGCCAACAGGGGCAAATGACAGTACATTTATTAGGTGGAGAGGATGATAGAGAAGAAGCTGAACCATGTATGTGCAGTAGAGGATGAAATGTATTATTTATAAAGCGGGCATTCTTCCTCTCCACCATCGGCAACAAATTAATCTAAGATCCTCATTCTATTAAAAAAATATGAAAGCCTGAAACCATGTATGTGCAGTAGATTTCAGTTACACTGGAGCTGAAGCGAAAGGGCTCACCGTGGCTCACTATTGTTGACCACTGCAACAATTGTTCTTGAAGCACCACCGTTTATGTTATTGTGCCCTCCCATGCCATCTCTAGAAGCCAGCTCGCTAAAAATCAGCGGCGCATATCCTCGAGTTGGTGTCCTCGCTAGTCTGTCTGGTAAATCTGCACACAGTTCACAATACGCACACATGGAAGTAGTTCTAAATACATAAGTTTTCATGAGTTCAGAAATACAATCTCAAACACCCAATGAGGTTTATGTAACTGATATTGATTCCAAAAGGCAAAGATAGCCGATCTTGAACGGCGCGGCTTGCCACGCAGCGCTTGTCAGATCTTTCAGTTTCTTGCCCATGGTTGTCACATTTTATACAGATTATTAAAAAAGATGGTTTATATCCGCATGTATAGGCAAATTAGGATGGTAATTGATTTGAAAGCATAGGATCATATGAAATCAACCGTCACCATATTATACATTCAATATCTTAAGAAATAGGAAAATCAGAGCAATGTTGGAGTATACATGGAAATTAATATAGAAATGTACACCACATTGACATAACATACATAATATTTGTGCACACACGGAAGTGGTACTAAATACATAAGTTCTTATCAGTCCGGAAACACCATTTCAAACACCTAATGAGTTTCATGTAACCGATAACGATTTGAAAAGTCAGCGCAGCTGGTCTCAACAGTATTAACAATGAGACGACGACCGAACAAAAAATTACTAACGACCATGGCTTGCAGGGGCAGTCAGGCAAAGCAGGAACAAAGTTCAGAATTATCAAGAATGCAGTTTTGTTTATAGAAACGACAAATGGTTTGGTTTGTCCAAACCTTCAGCAGTAGCATCCTAAGTCTTTTATGGTAGGTTTGCTGCTGAAGGGACGCCATTAGATGGATGGATCGATGTTTCTTCTTCAAGATATTCAATGTAAACTTGATGGCCAGGTCCTTGAAACAAAGTCTTGTGTGCAGTTGAAGTGGATGATAGATCTCTGTTCCTGTACATGTGAGGTAGGACATGTCATTAGAGAAGAGCTTGTGAAAACACAGGGCTGAAATACAAAAATTGTTGTAAGTACTTAAATTCTATAAGCTTGCTGATGGAATTAGGAGTCGTCTCAATAGGTAAAACATAGGCAGACTGATGTAATTGATCTCAGTTCTCGGCTGATCTTACATGAGCTTTCTTAATAAATAGAAAGAACTGTTATTTCTAGTTTAGCTTAAAAGATGAGAACATCCCTGTTATTTCATATCACAGTTGTTTTCTTTACATATTGCCATAAACTTGCAAGAGCTCCTTAAATAGCTCAGTAACAATTTGTAAAGATCTAAAATTATTTCTGTTGATAAAAACTAGGCATCTCCAAAGGCATTGAGAAAAGGGAATAAACCTGTTCATAATCGATAACGGTAATCAATTGACTAAATGGAATGATAAACACATTGAAGCGGTATCCGGTACTACTATTATAGCAGTGGTATCATAGGTTCAGAGGAGAGTACATTGCTCTTACATACACAAAGCCTACACTAATAAGTCTTTAGGATAGATAGGTTTTTCATTACAACATTTCCGAACCATCTGTTGATGGCAATGAGATTAGTTTTTACCTTTCAGTTGTCCATATTATCCTGTAATAATTGGGGCTTGGAAATTTTTAGTTGAGAGGTGGGGAACTTTTGAATGATCAGTGAGCTGGGCATTCCTGCATATCAAAATAGTGTATAAATTAGTATCTTAGTTTGAGTAATCATTAAACGCAACCTCACTATTGTAAATATAAAACAGAGCTCCAATAGCGAAAACTGAATATGTTGTTTCACAGCAGAAATAAGCCAAACACACATAAGTTTGAGCAATTACATGAAATTTCTTGAGTTCATATTCAGATGTATATAATATTTTCCACGATAAGACTACCATGTCAGTATAGCAAGAAAGAACCAACACACCAGAAGGTTGTAAAACCCAAGAGGCATGTAGCCAATCCAAAAGATATCATCCACATTAACCTTGTCCGTAACATGGCAGGAATAATAGTTAAAGAGAGCATCTACAGATCCTCGACATGTTATGAAAACATAGTATATGTAAATTTAGAAATGGCAGCCACAAGAGACATGACACGAAATGAGATGGTGTGTCGTTTAATCAAGTACTAAGGTCTAGAAAACATGCAGAATTGCATATCGCCTGATCAAAAGCTATAAATCAACGTAACTCAAGCAGCTACGGTCACAGAACCATATAAACAAAGTCAAAACAAATAGACATGCATCTATACCAATTGTTTATCAAAGAGCCCGTAAATAAGCCCATCACGACACACAACCAAAATATCAATTACCAACGATAAAAGAGTAAATAATATCTAGCATATAATCATGTAACAAATAAAAGTTCATTACGCACTCAGGCCTGCATCATAAAGGAGTTACCAGAAGGGCCATTCCAATTCTCCGAGCAAAGAGGTAAAATCTCTTAATACATTGAAATTCAAAATTAAAAGAGAACCGTCATGGGAACATCACACGGAGAAAAGACTCCAAATTGTTGCCTATATAATTCTACTTTTAATGTAATGATCAAATCTACATAGTAGAAATCTAAATATCATCACAAATATTGCAATTCACGGATCCTTGCAAAATCTGGTTGATTAGACATGCCGCTATGTGGACATAACACCATACTGCCAATTTTGAGCGTTGAAGCACAAAGTACATTTTTAATACCGCACTACTTCACGTTCAATTTTATAACTATCTTACCTTATTATTTATACATAATCTAAAGTAGTTAAACACTTAAAGCATTGTACATTGTACACCAAAAAACATCTTGTTATGACAAAGCAAAGAGCATACATGTATAAGATGGCACTCCTATAAGTTAAGCCATAGGCTGAATTATTCTTGCCATATATATATATAACACAACTATTGTACCTTTCACAAAGTGATGGCATGGAATTTAAAAGAGGAAACTATATAGCACTGTAAGTAGAGAGCTTCTCCAAGTAAAGAAATTGTAGAAAAAGCATGAACTATATAGCACTACACTCCTTATGGACCAGCCAATCGGGAGGGGGACATCACCAATACTCCAGTTGGTTCCTCTATTCAAAAATTTCACACAATAACACGTCCAATATGCTACAGTCGAAGGCTTGTTTTGGCAGGATCCAATTGCTTTAAAATCAGTCCGACACTAACACCTCTCAGATTGAATTTTTACTATAATAAAAAGTATTTACATCATACGCACGGGTGTAGCACGAATCAAATAAAGTTGTTTTAACCTGGGGCTTCCATCAAGTTTGAGAGCAGCTTGTGGCCATCACGTGAAGGCTCACTCAGAAAACTGGAAGCATTTGTCACAACCTCCAGGTTGTCTGTGGGATGGCTGAAGAGTGATATGTTGCCAAAAGGGGGAGCGAGGCGGCTTGTCGATGAGTAGAACCTGACCGTGCCCAAAAGTTTAGCTTGAGCAACCACAGAAGTATCGTATATTGGCTGGGGCAGGCACATGCAAACATAGGAGCTCATCAATACAGGAAAGCAAGTTAGGCAGCACACAACTGGATGCAATGGAAAATGGAAACCCAATTCTCGCATTTGATCTCACACACAAAGTACATATAATCTTTTTTACCTACAATATCTTTAAAGTGTGTAATAAGAACAGATATGTACATCAAACCGCATACTGCAGAGCTTGCACACAAATAGAGGAATGCACAAATAAGTGACAAAAGAGAAAATTACTAACTACCTAAAAGTTCTTAATTAGACATAGGGTGTACAACACTGGAAATGAGGTGATTTAGTTCCTTGTCGTTGTCATCTTGTGAACTTAATAAAGACAGAAATAGTCTCTAAACTATTTGCAAGCAGCAACCATTTATTTAAAATTGCAACTGGGTCAAGCAGCATGTAGTTGCGTTAATAACAGATGACTGAAAAAATAAGTATCTAAGTTCAGGGTCTAGTGGCCTTTCACAATAGTCATGCAACGAAGCGCCTAATCAGCAAGAAATAGTGGTCAGGACCAAACAACCATTCAGAAGCAATGAACCATATGCCACGGTGACAATGCCAACTCACATAACGGAATTTATTACTCCCTCTGGTCCGGAATGAGTTTCGTGGCTCTGTACAGATTTTGTACTACCATAGTACAGATTTTGCGACAATTAAAGTGGACTGGAGGGAGTAGTAAAAGATAGAGCTGGATTGATTCAAACATAAAGTAGGATAGTCGCGGGTAACAAAAGGAAATTAACACCAAACATTATAGAAATCAGGCCATATGTGAAAAGAACGGTGGCACGGACGGTAAAGGTCACACCAAGACATCAGTTAGAATGCACATAACCCACCTATGCATGGGGACAAATTTACAGAATATACCGAGGCAAGTTTGCAAGTTTGCCTCAGAAAAAGTCACTTCGATATACCTAGGGCATGTAGATATTTAAATCATAATGCTTGAAGAAGATTGACAGTCAGGTGACACCACATCCAACAAACAATACCATGGATTGGAGAAAGCTTGCCATGGTCCATGCTCTCATCCTCTGTCCCGCTAGCTTTTGCGCTTAGACTGAAAATCTTGTTTGAATATAATGGATGGGAGCAAAGAAACTTGATAGATATTTGCTTGTCTCTGTTAGCAAAGATTTTCTTTCATCCATTGTTAACAATTGATCCTACCAAAGACTAAAACAAATTATAGTAAGCAGCAATTATATATGTGGCAAAACTAATAGACAATCTAGCATCAACAAAGTTGCATAAAGTGTGTGACAATCTAGCTGGATGAATTATATAATAATAGAAGAGCGGGTAATTTAATTAAGATCCTACCAAAGACTAAAACAAATTATAGTAAGCAGCAATTATATATGTGGCAAAACTAACGGACAATCTAGCATCAACAAAGTTGTATAAAGTGTGTGACAATCTAGCTGGATGAATTATATAATAATAGAAGAGCGGATAATTTAATTAAGCATTTAAAAAGGTAGATTAATGGATAAAAACCAACCAACAGGAAATAATCTTACTATATATGCGAGTGACAAAACTGTGACATGGCAAACAGGCACCAAGGATAACTTAATTAAATGCTTACATAGAGCAAGACTATGAACTATCTGAGCTGGCTAGTGCCTGAAGTTTAACAATTCTACCAAGAACATTTTCCACCCCTAATTCTAAGAAATATTTGCATCCAAATATGGGAAAATAATCCAGACATTACAATCTGCCAACAGAAGGAAAAAAACATGATTGAAGTATCTGGTACCCCTTGTTGTAGTATTTTAGAAGGCTCAAAGAATACAGATGCTCGTATATAAACCTCAGCCAAGCTGCAGAAATGGTGAATCATGCGTAGAAGCTCGATGTCACCGTTGAGCGCAAGGGAGAGAACTTCACATATTTGGACAAAAGTTTCAGACCTAAATATGCTTCGCCCCATATTTCCTGAAATCTCCATCTCATACTGACTAAATCCAGCAGTAAAGCAGGTCACATATTACATGACATACATCCGTACTTAATACCAGAAGAAAGGGTGGCATCAAAGATCCAAAGAAACTACATATTACCATAAAAAAGGGATGCATTCTAATCTTCTCCGTTCTAAAAGACCCGAACTGAATACATGTTCTTAGCAAAAGAGATGCATTAGAACTATCTCTATTCTCATAAGTATCCATCACAGGCAACAACTCTACATGATATGGTCCAATCCAATACTCATGGATATGACTTTTCTTATTGGTACAGAACAACACATACATATACATGGACAGGGAATACAAATATATACCTGAAAAATTAGTCTTGCAGAAGACCTCGAAAGAAGAACACGAAGACGATATCCTGCTAAACAAAAATGGAAACCAAATAAAGTCAGCAGGAGCACGTCCCAAGGAATCCATTGATAAACCAGCAATGAACATGGGAAACGTATCAATCGGAAGAGAAGCCATGGGCAGAAGGAAAACCTTTGCCATAATGGATGTGCATTACTGTCTGCCTCACATATGTTTCAAGTGTCGCTCATCTGCTCCAAGATTGCGGCAACTATATCATCATGGTCTAGTTTGCAACCTCTACGGCTTCCTCGTATGTCTTCAGCTGTAAACATGCAAAAAAATAATATTACATGAGAAAAAAAGAGCTTCAAATTAGGTGTGCGTGAGAGATGCAAGGTGCAGCAGTCAGTACACCATTGGAATCAGCCGTTCGTTGTTTTTTTCGTCATTGATTTTGATACAATAGAAGCTGCCTCAAGACAACAGCAAAACCTCCAACTTAGCTGAACCAGCCTTGTCAGAAGCTGCCCATGCCTTGTTTCACTCTAGCATAAATTGTAAATCTGCCATGGCTTCTCTACTGATCGGTACCTGAACCAGCCCTGTCCCCCAAACGGTGACAGAAAAATTGTACAATCCAAAAAACCTGGAAGCAACCTATACCTCTACGCATGACCACCCAATGGGGAAAATATGTTTTTTTGCACTTACCTCCAACCAGCGACTCATGTGCAGCAACTGATCATACAGAAGAACAGAGCAGGTCAGCAGCAACTGCACAAAGAAAAAAGTCAGGTAAGATTAAATCGAAGAACAGCCTGTACACGGAAAAAAGGGGAAGGATCCCGACGCAGCCTACCTCAACCAGGATTGGAGGGCACCTCAAATCAACACTTCCTGTGGAGCACCAGATCCAATCTAATAGCAAGTCACACAGGCAACTGTAGAGAAAACATAGCCACGGGCAACCTCAATCAGCCGGATCCAACCTAAGAACAGCCATAGCACAAAAAGAGGAGAAAGTGGAGTAAGGGAAGAGGATCCAGGCACAGTTTACCTCAACCAGCGTGTGCAATCGCTGGATTTGGTGGTGGAGGAGGACGGAGCAGTAGGTCGAGCGGGCGCCGCCGTGAAGTTCCAGTCACGGGCAAAGCAGCGGTCCTCGACGGCGGCCCTCGGCACCCTCACGCCTCCTCCTATCCAACACCACAGTCGTCGCCGCCGCCGTCGGTCTCCCCCGCGCCACCTCCTCTTCCTCTTTTCATCCAGGCGATGTGCTCGTGGATAGGCCTCGCCTCCGCCGGTCTCCCGAGCTCAGGCCCTGCTTCTCCAATCTCCAGGACGCGGAAGAGGGGAGGGAGGTTGAGGCGAGGGGCCGGAGGCGGAAGAGGATTGGGGCAATGGGGGAGGACGCGCGAGGAGAAGGGCGGCGGCGCGAAAGAGGAGGCGGAGGGACGGACGGGAGGATGCGAGAGGATTGGGCGAGGAAGAGACGCGCGTGGATTGGGGGCTGGCGGCTAGGGTTTTCCTGCGGGCGCGTGGGGTGCTGCTTATATACCGCAGACGCGAAATGACTATTCTGCCCAGAGTGGCTCCGTCGGAATAACGGCCACTGCCACCGCGCCCGCAGAGGCACCGAATCTTCCAGCCACGAAGTCGCTGACAGGTGGGACCAGGAGCAGTAAAAAAAAAAAATTACCGCGATCGGACGGCTGAGATCGCATCAAGTTTCTATAGGACGGTCAGTAAATCCTGAGCTGTGGTGAACGGGCTGGGGGGGCAAGGATGTTATCTTTAGATGCATCATTCATGGTGGAAATTTACTTACATGCTATGGTGAACCTTCAGTGATGCACCTCACAATAAAAAGCTATACCAATAGTAAATAAAAGGGTGTTGAGATTGTTCATTTTGTTTGTTTGTCTTATCATTTTGACATGGGCTTGTTCCATGTCCTGGGACAAGAGGTACCCCAGTTGACGCTCTTGATGACGCTATTATATTACTTACAATGACTTTAACTTGAACTTGCTTTGTGGCCCGAGTTGAGCAACACCGTGGTGTAGGTACTCGTATTCACGGGGCATGAGGCATTCAACCCATACTTTGTCAAGCACATTACTCATATTTGCTTTCACTTTCAACTTAACCATTCAAGATGCTATGATAGGGGTAATGAGAGCTCCACACCAATGGATACCACATTGCAAACATTAACTTAAGTAGAAGCATTTGGAAGCTAGATGAAACTTTTGCATGTTTTACCTCTACTTATTTATCTATCTTTCCAAAGTGTCCACTTTTATATTCAGATTTTACAAGAATACTCTATGACCATTATAGGATGTTTTTACTTTTCATTATGCATACATTTGTTCCATAGTACTTTCTTCTATGTTACACTTTGTGAATTATCATTGAACATCCTTTCATTGAATATTTGATATCACTTTATAATCTATCTTGTATATTGCTACTCCTTTGAGAATGAATCATTTGACTTTATGTAGCAATAGTAATCATCTTTGATATCCATTGATAGTATTAAAATGCAAAGTCCATGTTAGTTTTATCACCTTCATACTCGAGGACGAGCATTGGTTAAGCTTGGAGATGTTGATGCATGTAAAATGCATACATGAACTTTACATTTTATTACTTGATATTACAACTTATTTGCATCATATATGGGTTATATTTATGTTTTATAATGATTTTAGGGGATAATTCACAGTTTCCCCATTTATTTGGAATTAACCCTGCAGAACCAGAAAACCCCTTTTTCCATCTTTTTGACTTTCAGGGACCCAAACGACGTCCAAATGACCTAATATTTCACGGGTGTCAATTTTTGGAAGGAACGAAGCGTAGGAGCGAAGGAAGCGAACAAACGGAAACCCGAGGGCCGAAAGAGGTGGGCCCACGCGGTCAGATTCCTTGACCGTGTGGGACCCCCTATTCTGAGCCTCGAGCCTCCGATGCCGTCGATCTTCGTCCCCGTGCCTTCGTCTTGACCTAAAAACGACTATAAAAATAGTCCCCCGACGGCTTTTGGAAGGAGGCGGCGGAGAAACACAAAACCACGAAACAGGAGACAGAAGGCTGCCGCCGGAGAAGATCGGAGGGGGGAAACGCCGCCGGAATCACCTCCGGAAGGCTCCTCCATCCCCCCTCCGGAGTCTCCATCAACACCACCGTCAAGACCAACACTATCTCCATCACCATCTTCGTGATCCACTTCATCCCCCTCATAGTTTGAGATTGTTGAACCCTAGCTATTGTCTAAGTACTATTCTACATGTTTGTGAATTGCTACTTGTCATTGTTTTGTGGGGAGATTATATTCTCAGATTGTGTTGTATCACTTATGCCATTGAATCATATTATGTCTTCGCGTTGTGAGTAGTTCTCTCATGTTCCTGGGGGCATAGGATGGATTGGCAATGATTTATTTATGACATGTGTTGGTATTTTATCTAGTGTTTATCTTTTTATGTAATTCTATGATGGTGTTGTGCGAACGTCGACTGCACATCACTTCACCTATATGGGCTCATAGGAGAACACCGTAGTGTAATGGAGTGAGGGAGACTTGGGAGGACATGTAAACCTGAGACCGAGTCATGAAGTTGCATTATGAGGGTATTAGTATCGGGGACCTTAGAGTTTAAGGCTATGGTGGGACTCTATGTCTTAATAACTCTTGTGCATTCATTTACTTGGCCATAAGAACCATCATAAGGGGGTTTAGTTTATTTATTTAGCTTTCCCTAATTATGGCTCCGTCCAAAAGAAGATTAAAACTTGACAAAATGTTTACCTTGTTGTTCTAGAAATATTTATGCCATGAAGTCTAGGTAGCCCTTGGGAACGTTTTCCACTTATAAGAAACACACACTTGAGCTTGTCCTCTTGCTGCATAGAGGATTGGGTTTTCTCTCTTTGAGAGCTTTCACTTGTCATATTTTATTTTCAGCATTTTATTTTATTGCAAACTCTACACCAAAAACCCAAAAACACCTGCATCACTTTACTTTGTCTAGTGCATAGATAATAAGAATAGTGACACTCTTATTTGAAAGGATAAACACTTATACCTTCTACTCCTCGTGGGATCGATACTAATACTTACACATCGAAGATTTCAACGATCCCCAATACTTGTGGGTATCAACTATTCAAAATTGTTATTACTCCTTATTTGTGTCTCTGTTTACCAGCTCATGAGTAAGTGGTAGATGGTCTTTATTTCACTTGTCAATCAGACTTTATCTCCAGACTAGCAGCTTACATTTGCTTATCTATAATTTTGCAAAAAGAGCTGGCAGCGGGGTGCCCAGCCCCCTTAATTTACAACTTTCATCATAAACTCTCCTCACATTTTGTTCCTGAGCACTCAGTCAAACATCTGCATGTGTAAACAAAGGAGAAAAGAGGAATGATCTGCTTGCTGCAGAAATAACGTTCCTCAATGGGAGCCGCTCTTAAAAAGTCTGGTTGGCAAGGGTAATACTGCATTGTCTGCTGCCATTCGTTGACCATTAACATACACCTCTCAAAACCTATTTTTACTCTCTGTATGATTTCAAAAACTAAAAAGCTCTAGCACATGACATTATCCCTGCTTCCCTCTGCAAAGGGCCTTTCTTTTACTTTTATGTTGAGTCAATTTTCCTATTTCTTTCTTTCTCCACAAGCAAACACTAGTATCAACTTTGGTACAAGAATGGTTATATGCTAACGTTATGAATAACTATGATGCTTTGTGTTGACAATATCCATGAGATAAATATGTTGAAAGTTGAAGCAAATGTTGAAACTTAAATCTTCCTTTTGTGTTGGCCAAACACTTTTGATTGAAAAATATTGCTTGGTGAGCTAACTTTTATGTCAAATTTTTATAGCTCCTTGTCTCCAAAGTACTATTCATGAAAAGTTTTTATTTGTATGATGTATCTTTATTGCTCATTGTTTACTTTATAGCAACTATAGATAATTGACTTGGATTACTTCATTCAGTTCATATGCTTTACATTACTATTTGATCAAGATTATGTTGGTAGCAAGTCACCTAAAAATTATCCTTTTGTTATCGTTTACCTACTCGAGTACGAGCAGGAACTAAGCTTGGGGATGCTTGATACGTCCAAAACGTATCTATAATTTTTGATGTTCCATGCCTGTTATATGTTGATTACCACATGTTTTAATTACACTTTATATCACTTTTATGCATTTTCTGGGACTAACCTATTAACAAGATGCCACAGTGCCATTTCCTGTTTTCTGCTGTCTTTTTGTTTCGAAAAAACTCTTCTGAAAATATTCTCGAAAAAGGCTGCCAATTTAACTGATTTATTTCTGGACGGGAACGAAGCACCTACCCGAAGGAGAGGCCCAGGAGGCAGGTGGCCCCACGGCGCGGCCAAGGATGGGCCCGCGCCGCCAGCCCCCTGGCTGCCCTCTGACGCCGCCCCTTTGCCTATATCACATCTATTCGGGAAACCCTAAGTACCCGAGCAAAAATCCACGAAAAGTCGTCAACCCTATTTCGGGAGGGTTTCTGCAGTTCTTCCCGGCACCTTGCCGGAGGGGAAATCATCACCGGAGGGCTCTACATCACCATGCCTGCCTCCGGAGTGATGTGTGAGTAGTTCTTCACAGGAATACGGGTCCATAGCAATAGCTAGTTGGTAGTCTCTCCACTTTGTGCTATCATGTTTAGATCTTGTGAGCTGCCTAACATGATCAAGATCATCTTTATGTAATGCTATATGTTGTGTTTGCTGGGATCCGATGAATTATGAAGTTGTGATCAAGTTTGTTCATCTATTTATAACATGTTTTATCTATGTTCATGCATGCTCTCCGTTGTTAGTAGATGCTTTGGCCAAGTAGATGCTAATGACTGCAAGAGGGAGTATAGATGTCTACGCACGCTTCTATTCTTGTAGACAGTGTTGGGCCTCCAAGTGCAGAGGTTTGTAGAACAGCAGCAAGTTTCCCTTAAGTGAATCACCCAAGGTTTATCGAACTCAGGGAGGTAGAGGTCAAAGATATCCCTCTCAAGCAACCCTGCAATTAAATACAAGAAGTCTCTTGTGTCCCCAACACACCCAATACACTTGTCAGGTGTATAGGTGCACTAGTTCGGCGAAGAGATATTAAAATGCAAGTGATATGGATGATTATAAGTGGTAATTGCAATCTGAAATAAAAATGGCAGCAAGCAAACATGAGACAAAATGAGAGTAAACGGTGTTTCAATGCTTGGAAATAAGGCCTAGGGATCATACTTTCACTAGTGGACACTCTCAACAATAATAATATAATTGAATACATAGATATTTCCTCTTCACTATGCTACTCTGAATTATTCTCTCGTTGGATAACGAACACCAATCCACTGCGTAGGGCTATAAAAGCACACCTTAAAGTCGCATTCCACATCTAGGGAACCCCACACTGTCAACTTGAGCGCCCTAAAATAGTACTAGACAAACACCACAATTTCATAGAGACATCCAACACAAATAATAACTCATGATAAGTATTCCTGTAATCTTTAGCCTAAGAGCCACACACGGTGCGCACACTGTCAACTTCGCACCGTGGGACAAAGGTGACTCCGGAGTTTACATTAATAAAACCACTCAAGTAGCATATAAGATAATGAAGAGTAACATCTATGGATTCAACTAGATTACAAAGCTCATGATCACATAAAGATCACACCATGGGAGAGAGAGATAAACCACATAGCTACCGGCATGAGCCCTCAGCCCGATGAAGAACTACTCCCTCCTCATCATGGGAGGCAGCAACGGCGATGAAGATGGCGGTGGCGTCGATGGAGATGGCTCCGGGGGCAATTCCCCGTCCCGGCAAGGTGCCGAAACAGAGACTTCTGTCCCCCGAATTAGGGTTTTTGGTGGCGGCGGAGCTACGGAACTCTTCTGGAGAAATCGTCGATTCTTTTAGGGTTTTCACCGCGGAGGCAATATATAGTCCAAAGGGCGTCGCGAGGCGGTGCACGAGGTGGCCACACCACCCCACGGCGCCGCCCCCCTCTGGCCGCGCGGGGCATGGTGTGGAGGCTGTGGGCCTCCGCTGGACTTGCCCTTCTGGCTCCGTGGGTCTTCTGACGAAATAGAATTTCTGTAATTTTTCTGGATTTTTCCGAGCACTTTGGTTTTCGGGCCTTTTCTGCAATACACAGACATAATAACAGAAACTGGCACTGTGGCATCTTGTTAATAGGTTAGTCCAATAAATGCATAAAAATGCTATGAAGTGTATATAAAACATGTAACAATTGGTATAATATCAACATGGAACATCAGAAATTATAGATACGTTTGAGACGTATCAAGCATCCCCAAGCTTAGTTCTACTCGTCCTCGAGTAGGTAAAACGATAAAAACAAAATAATTTCTGAGGTGACATGCTACCATCATAATCTTGATCAAATAGTATTGTAAAGCACATGTTATGAATGAAGTGATCCAGGTCAATGGTCTATAGTTTGCTAGCAAGTAGATAATGAGCAAACAACTGAATCATATAAGCAAAAACTTTTCATGAATAGTACTTTCGAGACAAGCATCAAAGAGTTTTGCATAAGAGTTAACTCATAAAGCAATAGATTCTAAGTAAAAGGTATTTAACCAACACAAAGGAAGATTTAAGCTTCAGCAATTGCTTTCAACTTTCAACATATATATCTCATGGATATTTGTCAACACAAAGCAATATAATAAGTGCAATATACAAGCATATAAAAATTGTTGCACCAAAGTTGACACTAGTGTTTGCTTCTGAGATAGAAAGAAGTAGGAAAACTGACTCAACATAAAAGTAAAAGAAAGGCCCTTCGCAGAGGGAAGCAGGGATTAAATCATGTGCTAGAGCTTTTTAAGTTTTTGAAATCATAAGAGAGTAAAAATAAGTTTTGGGAGGTGTTTGTTAATTGTCAACGAATCAGAAAATGGAAAGTACAATATGACCCCTGCCAACCAGACTTTTAAGAGCGGCTCCCATGAAGGACGTTATTTCTACCAGCAAGGCAGATCATCCCTCTTCTCTTTTGTTTACACATGCAGATATTTCACTGTTTGTCATTGCTTGACTGATAAATCAGGGCAAAAATGTGAAGAGAATTAAGCGGTTAAAGTTGTAATTAATTGGGACTGGGCACCCCATTTGCCAGCTCTTTTTGCAAAATTAATGGATAAGCGGATGTATATGCCGCTAGTCCGGTGGTAAAGTCTGTTTGACAGTTGACATAAAGACATCCACCCCGTCCTCATGAGCTTGGTAAACATTGACACAAAAAGGAGTAATAGTTTTTGAATAGTTTAAAGGTAGCACATGAAAAATTTACTTGGAGTGGCAAGGAAATACCACATATAGGTAGTTATGGTGGACACAAATGGCATGGATTTTGGCTCAAGGTTTTGGATGCACGAGAAGCATTCCCTCTCAGTACAGAGTTTAGGCTAGCAAGGTTATTTGAAGCAAACACAGGATATCAACCGACACAGCAAGACTTATATGAAAACATATTGCAAGCATTATAAGACTCTACACTGTCTTCCTTGTTAACCAAACCCTTTTACTAGAAAATATCTAGACCTTAGAGATACCAATCATGCAAACCAAATTTCAACGAGCTTTACGGTAGTTCTTCATTAATAGGTTTTAACTACATGATACAAAAGCTTAAACATGAACTACTTGATAACTCAAAACAATTGACAAGTATCAAATTATCCAATACAGTGATCTACAAGAATATGTAAGCTTTTTCCATTATACCATCTACCACATGCAGCATTTTCTGTTCCAACCAAACACCAATCAACTTATTTCAACATAAACTCTCCAAACAATTATAAGTGAAGCAAGAGAGTACTTTCTTTAAAAGAACTAACAGCTCTGAATAAGAGATGCATGAAAAAGGAGCTAAAAGCAAAATAGCTAGATAAGAATACTCAACAAGTATAAGTGAAGAATAGGAGTATTCATATGAAAAAGCGGAGCGTGTCTCTCTCCCAATCAAGAATGCTAGGATCCAATCAAGTTGACAGAAAATAAAATACTGAAAATAAAAGCACACAGACGCTCCAAGTAAAGCACATATGATGTGAAAGAATTAAAATATAGTTTCACTAGAGATGACCTGATAAGTTGCTGATGAAGAAGGGGATGCCTTGGGCATCCCCAAGCTTAGACGCTTGAGTCTTCTTGAAATATGCTGGGGTGATCCATGGGAGCATCCCCAAGCTTAAGCTCTTCACTCTTCTTGATCACATTATATCATCCTTCTCTCTTGACCCTTGAAAACTTCCGCCACACCAAACTCAGAGTAATTCTCATTAGAGGGTTAGTGCACAATCAAAAACTCACATGTTCTATAAGGACACAAACATGACCGTTACTTTTAACATTAACTACTGCCACTGATGTTATGTGAAGCTCTTCACCCTAAAAAAGAATTCCACTCAACACTAGTAAAAGAGAGAATGCGAAAAATAAAAGACAGAATCTGTCTAAACAGAACAGTCTGTAAAGACGAATTTTTTCGAGGCACTTACGTTGCTCAATCGAAAAACTCAAAACTAATGAAAGATGCGTACATATCTGAGGATCACACAAATTTTCAGATTTAAATAATTTTTCTGTGATTTTACAGAAGCAAAACGGTGAACAGCAGAAATCTGTTCCTGCGCAGAAATCCAAATCTAGCATCATCTTCCTATTAGAGGCCTTACTTGGCACAACAATGCAAGAAAATAAAGATACAAAGGCATTGCTACAGAAGTAAACAGCACCTTGACTCAAATAAAATAAAAATAGCAGAAATAAAAACAATGGGTTGTCTCCCACAAGCGCTTTTCTTTAAAGCCTTTTAGCTAGGCATGATAATTTTGATGATGCTCTCATATGTATAAGAGTTGAATATAAGAGAGCATAAAAAGCAAATACCAAACACATTTAAGTCTAACCCACTTCCTATGCAAAGGGATCTTGTAAGAAAACAAATTATTGAAGCATGAAGCCAATGGCATAGGAAGGCAAAGCAAGTGCAACTTCAAAATTTCAACAAAAGAGAGGAGACTTAATATTATTGTGATATGTGAAGCCATGTCTCCCTCTCTCATAATGACCAGTAGGTTTTAAAGTAACCATCAAATAAAAGCAAATCAAGAGAAAGCTCAAAACCTTCGTCATAAAGAGAGGTGTTTTAGTAACATGAAAATTTCTACAACCATATTTTCCTCTCTCATAATAATTTTCAGTAGCATCATGAACAAAATTAACAATATAGCTATCACATAAAGCATTCTTATCATGATCCACATGCACAAAAGTATCATTACTCTCCACATAAGCATAATCAATTTTATTAGTAATAGTGGGAGTAAAACTATCACAACCATCATTGTAATCATCATAAATTGCAGGCATAGTATAATCATAATAAACTTTATCCTCAATAGTAGATGGACTGAAAATATCATATTCATCATTGTAAACATCATATATAGGAGGCATATCATAATCAACATAAACTTTCTCTCAATACCCGGGGGACTAAAAGATCATTTTCATCAAAACCGACCTCCCCAAGCTTAAATTCTTCATGCATTAGCAATAATGGTGTTCAAAGAATTTATAGTAATAACATTGCTACCATCATGCAAATAAGTTTCTATAGGTTTTTTAATTTTCTCTTCAAACACTTCATGTCCCAACTCAAGATAAATTTCATAAAGCTCTCTAATTTTGTTGTTGTTTTCCATTAAGCCTAACTAGTGAAATAAAAACAAGAAACAAAAAGATAAAACTACAGGATCTAAAGGAAATACCTTCGAGCACTCACACGCCGGCAACATGCTAGAAAATAGCTTAGTAGACGGAGGATGTGAGTACCTTTTACCTTACCTCCCCGGCAACGGCGCCAGAAAAAGCTTGATGTCTACACACGCTTCTATTCTTGTAGACAGTGTTGGGCCTCCAAGTGCAGAGGTTTGTAGAACAGCAGCAAGTTTCCCTTAAGTGAATCACCCAAGGTTTATCGAACTCAGGGAGGTAGAGGTCAAAGATATCCCTCTCAAGCAACCCTGCAATTAAGATACAAGAAGTCTCTTGTGTCCCCAACACACCCAATACACTTGTCAGGTATAGGTGCACTAGTTTGGCGAAGAGATATTAAAATGCAAGTGATATGGATGATTATAAGTGGTAATTGCAATCTGAAATAAAAATGGCAGCAAGCAAACATGAGACAAAATGAGTAAACGTGTTTCAATGCTTGGAAATAAGGCCTAGGGATCATACTTTCACTAGTGGACACTCTCAACAATAATAATATAATTGAATACATAGATATTTCCTCTTCACTATGCTACTCTGAATTATTCTCTCGTTGGATAACGAACACCAATCCACTGCGTAGGGCTATAAAAGCACACCTTAAAGTCGCATTCCACATCTAGGGAACCCCACACTGTCAACTTGAGCGCCCTAAAATAGTACTAGACAAACACACAATTTCATAGAGACATCCAACACAAATAATAACTCATGATAAGTATTCCTGTAATCTTTAGTCTAAGAGCCACACACGGTGCGCACACTGTCAACTTCGCACCGTGGGACAAAGGTGACTCCGGAGTTTACATTAATAAAACCACTCAAGTAGCATATAAGATAATGAAGAGTAACATCTATGGATTCAACTAGATTACAAAGCTCATGATCACATAAAGATCACACCATGGGAGAGAGCGATAAACCACATAGCTACCGGTATGAGCCCTCAGCCCGATGAAGAACTACTCCCTCCTCATCATGGGAGGCAGCAACGGCGATGAAGATGGCGGTGGCGTCGATGGAGATGGCTCCGGGGGCAATTCCCCGTCCTGGCAAGGTGCCGAAACAGAGACTTCTGTCCCCCGAATTAGGGTTTTTGGTGGCGGCGGAGCTACGGAACTCTTCTGGAGAAATCGTCGATTCTTTTAGGGTTTTCACCGCAGAGGCAATATATAGTCCAAAGGGCGTCGCGAGGCGGTGCACGAGGTGGCCACACCACCCCACGGCGCCGCCCCCTCCAGGCCGCGCGAGGGCATGGTGTGGAGGCTGTGGGCCTCCGCTAGACTTGCCCTTCTGGCTCCGTGGGTCTTCTGACGAAATAGAATTTCTGTAATTTTTCGAGCACTTTGGTTTTCGGGCCTTTTCTGCAATACACAGACATAATAGACAGAAACTGGCACCGTGGCATCTTGTTAATAGGTTAGTCCAATAAATGCATAAAAATGCTATGAAGTGTATATAAAACATGTAACAATTGGTATAATATCAACATGGAACATCAGAAATTATAGATACGTTTGAGACGTATCAAGTATCTATGCTAGATAGTGGGTTCATGCCTCTATGTGCCTGGGCTTGATTGACAGAACAACTAAGGTTGTAGATGTGATGTTGCCACTAGGGAGAAAACAACTTTGCTATACTTATGGGTTCGCTTATCTGTCATATGCATTGTTTACATTACACACTTTGCTTAATGTTATTATCTGTTGCTTGCAACTTAATACTCACGGGAGACACGGAAGTTATCTCGGGAGTGGATTATTAGTCATAGATGCAGCTAGTAAGCGGTCTATGTATATTGATGTAATGCCCAAAAGATCTAACAATGGACATGTTCTTGTCATATATTGCATTGTCATGCGCTTGCACTTTGTCAATTGCCCAGCTGTAATTTCTTTACCCAACATATATGCATATTTATTTGTTTATAGAGAGACACACCACTAGTGAACTGTGGACCCGGTCCTTTATTCCACACTGATACAAACACCGTTTTCACCACGCTCTATGTTTATTTCTTGCTGTTCCTTTTTGCACTCATCATCATATTCCACACCATACGTTTAATCCTTTGTATTCAACAAGCCGGGGAGATTGACAACCTTCTTGTTTTGTTGGGGCAAAGTACTTTGATTGTGTTGTGTGCAGGTCCACGTCAGTTATCGTTAACGGCGCTGCTGACACCGTGTTGAAGCTCTTCCAATTCCTACTGGATCTGACAACCTTGGTAGATATCAAGGGAAAATTGCTATCGCACTACTTCATACCTTCCTCTTGGGGTCTCCCAACGAACGTGTGTTTCCACGTCATCAAATCTCTGCCTCCACAAGTGACAACGGCTTCTCCCTCCGGCAATAGAGGCAGCTCATACATGTACTCGTCCTCCTCCAGCGTTTTCCTTCTCCGGCCATGGGTGCTACTCGACTCTGCGTCATGCGAGGTGGGGGGCAGTGACACGCGACTCCTAGGGACAAGTTGCTCCCACTAGCACCCATGGTACGAGCGCGCTTGCGCGAGGCCTCCGAGTGGCAGCGGCATGCCTCCTCATCCTCGCTCGGAGGCCCACGACCTCCACCTCGCCCATCGTGCCCGCCAGAGCCACACATGGAGGAGCCGACCATCTTCTCGATGTCACGGACGCAAAATGTGCGGCGGAGGGAGAGTAATTGCTCGCCGGGGATTTTCTAATCTAGCGGTTGAGGGAGAAAGAACGCATTGGAGGGATGGGGGAGTAGAACCCTAAAAGCCCTTCGGTACAGAGTATATATCGTCGGAGCCGCCGCTTATCCGGAGCCCCGGATAAATTTTCTAGGCCAGTCTGATATACGGTATCTGTTCGGGATAGAAAAACAACCCACCCCGCATATTGGCCTGAATTTTACGACCCCGAAAACCATCACCCAACCATCCACCCCATAGTCAGCCCAAGCGTCCGGCAGTCCGGCAAACCATAAAGCCAACCCATATGTGGGGAGGGTTTGGGGCCGCCCGGACGCCTCCGCCACGTCGGACCTGGCAACGCGGACCTACACACTTTTCCCCTAAATCAGACGGAAACCCTTGCTTCTCCCTCTTCTTGCTTCGCTCTGTCCACTTTGGCCGCACCTCTCTGCTCCGCCGCCGTCCCCTTCATGTTACCGCCGCCGCCCTGAAGCTACAGCTTGAGCAGCCAACACTCCGCGGTCGCTAGAATCCGTCGCCGGAAGAACCTTGCCTGGACGCTCCGCTTCCGGTACGTTTTGCATCGCCCGACATCCACCTTGCTCTCAAAATGTTTGTGTAAATGCCGAAGCCGGTTTTTGATTCAGTGTTCATGTATGTAGCCATGGATTCTTCGTCCGACGAGGAGTACAATTACTCGGCCATGGATGAGTTCGTTTACAATGAGTTCATCGACGGGTCTAGTTATGATAACATGTCTGAGGACGGAGACGAGGTGGCCGCAATGTCGATGCTGAGCATTCAAGAGGAGTTGGAGAAGAAGGAGGAGCATGTTCTCAACTTCCGAGGATCGATCAAGGGGAGGATCACGGTGGCCCTTGACCGGCTCAAAGGCGCTCAAGATCTCTATGACGATTATTTCCTCCGTCCGAAGCCGGTCTTTCATGAGGGGTTTTTCCGGCGTCGGTTCCGGATGAGCTCAAGACTGTATGCGCATACAAGAGGAAGTAACTAAGTATGATGATACTTCAAGTTGAAGTATGATTGTCGCGGAAAACTATCTTTCTCCCCTATGCAGAAATGCACCGCAGCTTTGAGAATGCTTGCCTATGGGAAAGCCGTGGATGCTATTGATGAGTATGTCGGATGGGAGAGAGTACATGCATTGAGTCCATGGTGAGATTTGCATATGCCGTGGTGCAGGTGTTTGGACCGGAATATCTGAGAGAACCTAATGCCGAGGACACCGAAAGGCTTATGATCATTGGAGAAGCAAGAGGATTTCTAGGTATACTTGGTTCAGTTGACTGCATGCATTGGCAATGGAAAAACTGTCCAACGAGGTCACAACAAAGAGGCATCAATCGTATTTGAAGTTGTGGCATCTCAGGACTTGTGGATTTGGCATGCGTTTTTGGCATGTCTGGTTCCCACAACGACATCAATGTGCTTCAGCGGTCTCCTTGAACAGAGACTCTGTGATGGGGATGCTCCACCATGCAACTACACCGTCAACGGGCACGACTACACCATAGGATATTATCTTGCAGATGGTATCTATCCTCAGTGGGCAGCATTTGAGAAGACTATAAGCAATCCTACTCGTAACAAAAAAATGCCAATTTGCAGCTGCACAGGAGGCCGTTAGGAAAGACATTGAGAGGGCATTTGGAGTGCTGCAAGCTCGTTGGGTATAGTCCGTGGAGCCGCACTGATGTGGGATCCAGAGACATTATAGCAGGTCATGACTTTGTTGTGTGATTTTGCATAACATGATTGTGGAGGACGAGGGAGAAGGGGCTGCTCGCACAAATGATTTTGAGAAGTCAGGAGTGCATGTCCACCTACCTGAACAAGATGCGCAGCATGTTATCAACTTACTTGAGATGTATCGACAGCTTCGAGATGAACAAGTGCACACCCACACTAGTAGGGAAAAGCTTATTAGTGGCGCACCAAAATATGCTATCAGTGGCGCACTAGTGGTGCGCCACTAAACTTGCGCCACTGATAAGAGTTACCAGTGGCGCACCAGGGTGCGCCACTGGTAATTTAAACGATGCGCCACAGGTAATCTGCACAGTGCGCCACAGATAAGTCCTTGGTGCGCCACTGGTATAGTTTTGCAATTTTTTTTTAAAAATGCACCGTATTTTGTATTTGCACAGGTATATATGTTGTACAGGTATACAGTACACATGCAGTAAATAGTTTCTGAATAACATGATGAATGCACCGCATTTCAACGGAGATGATTGCATAAATCTGATCACACTTAAACAAGGAGTTAGGAGCACATGTTGTATTGTCAACAACACACTACAAGTACTTATTTGACGTCGATACTAACAGTTAACTTATTGGAACTACGACTGCCAACTCAAATAGCGCCATCCTCGAGATGATCACTCGGGTGGTCGGGGTGCTTGTACATGAAGTAGATCTCCTCGGTACCCTCGTCGAGGTAGAAGTTGCACCTCTCGGCAGGTTGCATCTGGTAGCGATGAACAAGTGCTGTCCAAACCGCGCCTTCGAAGTATGTCTTGTTCGCCATGTTGGTGCACTGAACCTTGAACTCCCTAGTAGGCACGGTCAACTGGGCCAAGGTGACCTCAAATGTCTTCTGCTCGGTAATGGCAACTCCCTGATGCTCTAAGAAGAAAGATCTAGCTCTGCATGGGATGTTCTTAGAAAAAACAACAAGTAAACATTGGCACATGGAATTATTGATATGTTACAACTATCACAACAAAAGTAGGCTAGAGACATGACGAACATACCATTGTAGTCTCAACATCCGCTGGCAGAACTACCACAAACATCTTGTTCTTACACCCAACGTAGCCACAATCCTCACACGGACTCATTTTCTGCATATTATACATGATATCACAGCTTAATAAAACATAAAACAGAATAAACCATAAAACGATGTAAACATATTAGCTAAACATAACACATATAGACAAGTAGCACAATAATACATATATGTAGCATGCATGCATCATAAGTCTAGCAGTAATAAGTCTAGTACGACACGACAGGACATCTGATAGACATCCTAAACTCCACTCGCGCCGGTGTCAGTGACGTCGTCGTCACGGTCCCACCAAGAGGACAAGCTGCTAGAGTCATCCTGCTGCTGCGTGCCGGAGGGGCCGGCCTCGCCCTGCCCGCGCTGCTGCCGGCTCTCGCTGAGGACCTGGTACTGGACTGCCATCACCTCGGGATCAAGGAGGAGATCCTTGACCAAGGGGTCAGCCTCCTCGCGCTGGTGGCGCGACCTGAGCAGCCTCTCTGCCTGTAGGTGCTCCCTCTCCTCGGCCCTCGTCGCGATCCTCATGCCATCTGGCGCTAACTTATGCGCCACGCCCCGCTCATCCTCAAAGTTGAGGATCGCTCGAGCCCCAAAGTGCTGGACCGCCGCGCAGTCATAGGCGCGGGCCGCCTGCCACGGGCACCTGAAAGTGCCAAGCTGGATCTTCCTGCGATCCACTGTGATCTGAGCTCCCCAAGTCGGGATCTTCGTGGCTTTGCGGTGAACACCACGAAACTTAGGCTCCGGCTCCGATATGATGCTAAGTAGTTAAGTAAAAGCATTTGATATAGGGGTTAGTCATATATGAAATGAATATATGTAAACAATATGTAAAGCCGGAAAATGTGAAAGCATGGTTCGATCTAATTCTCGTTCTATCAAAGCCGGAAAATCTCTAATGTGTGCGGAATGTTAATGGGCAAACATCTAATATTTGAACTAAACTATTTGTAATCTAATTATCAAACTAAATGTAAATCATCGACAACAAACTAATATCTACAAAATTGAACATCTAAAAATAATATACATGTGACAACAAACTAATATCGAATTTCTACATCTAACATCTACACATCGAATATAAAATTATACCTAATATCTACACATCTAACATCTAATATCTAACACATCAAACATCGAATTTAACATGTTCAGAATTAACTCTCAGATGCCTACTTTTCCACAGCTAATGTTTTGAGACGTTAATTAACTCTCAGATGATGGTTGTGCCTATAGTTTTGGCAGAACACAACTAATGTTACACATTTCAGAAAAAACGTATATCAAGTGTGTGCACCGTGAACAAATCTTGCCGGCGACGCAGCTTCCCGGCGATGCGGTGCATCCGGATCCAGATCACTGGGCGGCGCGGACGGGCCGGAGCTGCCGTGCGGTGGCGGAGCCCGTGCGGTGGTGTGCTACCGTGGTACCCGGGCGTGTGGCCGGGCGGTGGTGTGCTACTACCGTGGTACTAGGAACATGAGAGGCGCTGGATGGGGAATGGCAGCGGAACTCACAGGTGTCGGTGACTCGGCGTGGTCGTCGATGCGATGGGCGGCGAGGCGAGGCGGCGCGATGAGGAGGAGAACGATGGCGATGGGCGGCGAGGCGAGGCGGCGCCGGGAGAGCGGATCGAGAGGGGCGCGGCTGGGGTTGACTCGGGGGAGAGGGTGGGGATCGAGTGGAGTGACGACGATGGCCCGCGGCGGCGACGCGATATGGAGTGGAGTGACTAATGGGCCGGCCCATTTCGCGCGAGTCCGCATTTTTTTTCTCTGTTTCGTTTTCCTTTCTTTTTTTGCTGTTTTATTTGCAATCCGTTCAGATTCAAAATTATTTGGAAGAACAATTGTTGAACAAAAAATGAACATGTTTGGATGTATATGAACACATAGTAGCATCACACGGACATCTTACCAAGTTTTGGATGACCACTGACGTGCAAAATAGCTGTGGACAAATACCTGTGGCGCACCAGCCTAGTGCGCCACTGCTAAAAAATTTACCTGTGGCGCACTGGTACTCTCTCTCCTCCACCTCGACATTTTTCAAGTTTAACTGGAACTTACCTGTGGCGCACCACTTTTACGGTGCGCCACTGCTAAATATTTACCAGTGGCGCACTGTAATCTGGTGCGCCACTGGTATTTTTTTTCAAAATCCAGGAAACCTGGTGAGAGACTATCAGTGGCGCACAAGTGGCTGGTGCGCCACTGATAGCATCTCACCTATAAGCTTTTCCCTACTAGTGCCAACTACTCAATGATCTGGTGGAGCATATGTATGTCTTAATGGGAAATCAGTGAATTCCCATTTGCACTATGCATTGCGAATAATTTGAACTATTTGTATTATTAAGATACAATTTTATGTCTTGTAATAAGTAGATTTGAACTATTTATTTACACTTGATACTAGTTTTATGATCGTCGTGCATGACTTGCATGTATTTGGCTTTCAAGATTTGAACATGATGGTTGTATCACACCTCATTTGGGGGTTGTCCGGGCTGTGTCCACGAACACGTCCGGACGTGTCCGCGGACAGTTTTATGACCGATTTTGTGGGTTACGGTTAGAGATGTTCTAATGGTTTTCCAACTGATTGTGTCCGTAGCGGTTCGCGTCTCCGGTGACACACACCTGGACCACCACGTTGGCGTCCTGATCATCAGCATGACGGCCGGGGCCCAGCTGACCTGCCGTCAATGGTAAGCAATAAAGTGCGTACACCGTGCTGGTGCCCGTAGCGGAGCAAGGAGAAACTTCTGGTCTATAAAACCTTTTCATCCTTCTCTGTCCTGTCTCGCACCCTCCATCTTGGCATTTCCGCGGCTGCCTCCGCCAATATAACTCCTCGCCGTTTCTTTTCTCTCTCCAACCACTCCGCCCTCGCACGCCCGTCGCGACAGCTCGCGCCCGCCTGACTAAGCTCGCCCTTCCCCCGCGGGAAGCACAGCACATGGCGCCGGCGGTGGGGATCAAGCGGGCCTCCGCGGCGACGCAGACGGCCGTCGTCACGGCGCCGCTGCCGTCGTCGCCGCCCGACGCGCGCTTCGCGGTGCGCGAGGCCGTGCGGGCCACCATCGCCGAGCCCACGCCCAGGCTCGACGCGCCGGCGCCCGCGCCCGCGCTCGAGGGGTTCCTCTGCCTCGAGGAGATCGAAGGGAGGCGGTGGAAGTACGTGGTCGACGGGGCCGCGGGGAGGAGGAGGAAGGGCAGGGGCGGCGGGTCCGCCGTGCCCCTCGGCGCCTCCGTCAGGGCCGTGCCGCTACAGTCGCCGCTGCCGCCGGCCGAGGTCAGCGCTTGCTTTGGTGGAATCGTGACGTGTTTGCTGCTGGTTGTTGTGTTTTGGTTGCGCTAGGTTTCGAGTTTGATTTGGGAGAATTGGTTGTGGATTTTGGGCGATTTGACGTGTAGGAGGCGTAGCCGTCAGCCGATTTGGTTGTTCGTGACTCTGATTTTGCCCTGGGAGTGTACTGGCTTCGATACTTTCGAGGCAATTTAGGTGAAACCGGGAAATTAAATTGTGTCGTACCTCCAGGACTAGTATGACTTTGTTTCGAGAGAAACTATTTTTTTAGTCCGTAGTATTGTTTTCGCCGTCAATTTTTAGTTGGGACAAGACGGTTTGTGGGAACTTTGAACCTATAGTGTACTACATGCGAGGTTAACTTAATTGCTGACTGTAAAGTGTTCCCGGTTAATACATGCGGAAGTGTTGTTAGAATTAAAACACATATGGAAGTTTTCACTTGATTATATTTGTTTTTAGCGAAAATTTATGGATTGGTTGAATTTATTTTGGAGTTACGCTTTGTACTAATAGTTTTTACCTACTAGAGGGTTCTCCGTTGTTACCCGAAGATTAAACTGTACAGTGTGGAAATTTGAAATTATTCCACAGTTATGTCATCTGCAATAAACTACATTGACCATATTTGTTTAATAAATAACTCCATTACACACTGTGGCTGCAGGAAATTATGGCATTCGTAAGATCATATGTTGTGCCTGAAGGGTTTCCAGATAGTGTTACTCCTTCATACGTCCCATACATGACCTGGAGAGCTCTGAAGGTACAGTTTAGAACTTGTGTTTGGTATCCTTTTTTTTGATTCAGTCAAATGTATCATGTTAACATTTTCTCACCCCTCAGCATTTCTTTGGTGGGGCGATGGGGGTGTTCACAACAAGAACCTTGCTGAGCTCTGTTGGAGTCTCTCAAAGCAAGGTAACCCCGGGTGCCATTGCTATCAACTGGATCCTCAAGGTAAACAAATCATGTCTGATAAAGAATCTATTTGTTTCGGCTACCTTTCTGTCGAATTTATCCGATTCATTTGAAGACAAAACACAAATTTGTTAGAAGGTTTGTTTTGTACTAGAGCAGTTGTATATATAAACATAAACTTCATGAACCTCTTATCCTTCTAGAGTTATTGGCCATCTGATAGCAATATCTTCTGTTTGGCTGATGCTTCTTATTCTTGGTAAGCAAACATAAATGCTCCGTTCTAATCATATAGTTCTGATTGCTTCAGGACGGGGCTGGACGTGTTGGAAAAATGCTTTTTGCACGACAAGGAAAGAAGTTTGACAATGACCTAAAGCAGGTAAAACATGTGAAAGCATGTTTACATTTGTGTAGTATCTAGTTGTCTACACCGTTTCTTATTTCTTGGTCCCATGTGCACGACTAACTGAAAACTGATTTTTTTGTAGCTCCGCTTTTCTAGTGATCTCTTGCTGGAGATAGGCGCTGGGATAGAGTTAGCTACTGCGGCCTTCCCTCAGTTTTTCTTGCCTATGGCTTGCGTTGCAAATGTCGTAAAGGTCTGTCCTTGTTAATTATTCCAAGTTGCAACAATTGGACTTCGAATTCGTAGACTCACTACTTCGTTTCTAAAGTATTGATGAATAATTCTGTTTGCTCGTGCAACATTTTAGAATGTCGCTGCTGTTACATCAACCTCAACTCGCACTCCAATCTACAAGGCCTATTCAAGAGGCGAAAATATTGGAGATGTGACTGCTAAAGGAGAATCCGTGGGAAATATTGCAGATCTGGTAATTATAATTCCTTCACAGCGCTTTCTGTAAGTTGCACATTAATCAGGTGCAGCTGAGCTTGGCTGTTTACTGACATATATTTTTGGTGTGTGTATATGACAAAGCTCATGGTTGCATGAGTACATGATATCATCTGTTCACTTAATTGAGCAGCAATTCTGACTTCATTTTGTTTATTTCGCTTGAAGATGGGCACTGGTTTGAGCATCTTTATCACAAAACGGAACCCATCGTTGGTGACTTCATTTGCCCTCCTGTCATGTGGATATCTCCTGAGTTCATATCATGAGGTTCACTTCAAAACTTCATTTCTTGAGTCTAATTGTTCACTTTGTAAGCCATATGTTGATACTGAGATTCTTACCAGGTGAGGTCTGTTGTGCTGAATACCCTAAACAGGGCAAGGTTTACCGTTGCAGTGGATTCCTTTATTAAGACAGGTATGTCACAAATATCTGTTTTGAATTGTTCTGGAAAGGTTCAAGAATGTTTCTGAATTTATATGGCCACATGGCTTATCTTTATCATTAATTATTTGCACTAGTAAAGTGGCACTTACCTCTGAAATAATTCCTAAAGTGAAGTCAAATATAATATTCCCACAGCCCACAACAAAGTAGGGAGTTCCAAAGGCTTAGAAAATACATCACATGCACCAAGTTCCTTTTGAACAATGCTTAAGCATGGTGAAATCGTAAAACTTTGGTGTGTGTTGGCACAATGGTTTCGACTCACTATAGATTTACATTCTACATATAAAAAAGAAAGGCTAGAGATTCTCCTTTTTCCCTTACATTTACAGTATTGAGCTCGAGACTGCAATATGGACCTTTTATAATCTGTGAAAACTCTAATTTGAAATCCCTTTTTAGGTGCTTCTGCTGCCTTAATTGCGATTATGTTTAGTACTTGAATCTCCAATTTCCTATGGTACAGGGTATGTTCCCTCGTTGAAGGAAGGGAACTCGCAGGAGACAATATTTATTCATCCTTGGCGGCATGAGCCAGTCGAAATAGGTTTGTACTAGTGTTTCTTGTGTGGCCCTTTATTTGCACATGGAATGGTTTTTCACAGTCCGACACGTTCTTTCAGGATCACGATTTGGAGAAGCATTTCAAGAACCTGTTTCATTTGTTGCCACAAGGCCTTTGTTTGAGGTACATCCTCAAGCCCCTGCCACTAGAAAGTATATTTTCTGCATCCTGACTTTCAGTATGACCAATACCTGCTATCTTAATTATAGGATGAGAGATACATGGTAACATATAACCCAACGAAGGATAAAGTTTATGCTTTGCTCAAGGACCAAGCAAAGCCAGATGACATTCTGAAAGCTGCTTTCCATGTAAGCAGCTGTTTGCATTGCCATGACCTGGGCTTTAGGTGTGTTAAGGTTCCTAATTATCCTATGTTCTGACAACAATGTTTTTTATAGGCTCATGTGTTGCTGCACTTTATTAATAAAACACATGAACGGAAGAGGATGAACCCCAGTCGATCAGATCTTTATGGAAACCTGCACCCAAGAAACATGGATTTCCTGGCACACATTGCAGAGTCTTCCAAAATTGTCTCATCCTCTTATGGAACTTTCAGGAAGAAAGCAAAAGAACAGGTAACACTCTTCTTTGTGATAAATGTGCTATCAACATTCCAACTACTAGATATGATTGTGACAAGCCACTTGAATGAAAAACTCGCTACATGGCTAACCACATTCCTTTTCGTTGTACGTCAGGGTTGGATAATGTCAGAGTCACTTCTTAACCCTGGGAAGGCTCGATTGTGCGTCACAAGACCGCATTGATTTTACTGTTTTCATTTACCACCGACAGGATGATACCATCTCTATCTGTCAGGCTAACTTTTTGACAAGACTGACGGGATGCTGATGAGTTGTTAATAGCTGAACTAGCAAATGTTGGAGCTCGGCGTAGGTGTGAATCAATGAGCCTATCATTTCTTACAATCTCTGAACTGCCTTAGCAACTACAGGTGAACTAACAGATGTAGCAACCAGTTTGACCAACCATTTCCCGTTTCAAACATCAGGTGCCAAAATAAAGTGGGATATGGATATGCTTATGGTGAGCCATGAGAAGAGAAGGTGAAGGCGACTTCCAACTGTTAACTGCATATGAGTAGGTAGAGGGACTCGTGTTTATGTTTGCTGCTCTCTGACGGAGGACATCTAACTGTTAGTCTGTAACTGGTTATGTATGGTGTTCGTCGGCTGCGGAGTCACTTTCAAAATCTTCGAAGAGTTGTTTTCTTTTTTGCTGACCAGGGCTGTGTACTTTTAAGTCTTTGAGAACTATTCCCCATCCACCTCTTAGGGCTGCATGTAAGTTCCAGTTTTCCCAAATGGAAAAGTTTATGTCGATGCAGAGTGCACTGGGTATCCTGTACATACATGCTTGTTGTAATAATCAGAAGCTTTTACTGCTAGTTCAAGCCTTGTGTGATGGGTTGGCTTGGTTGTGTCTGTGACTTTGTGTGGCGATTGTCTATGCCTATGAAAGTATCTCTCTCTCTGCCCCTGCAACTTCAGTGTCTGGTGCTAAACCAGAGTAAGTACAGCTGGTAGAATTACGTTCCATGTCTGGTTGGATCTTGAATGTGTTTGGCGCTGCTGTTGTCATTCTGCCTGAAGATCGGCCTGTGTAAACCTCTCAGATTCTCCACGTATACTCTGGAGAACTGGACTCCTGAGGTTCAAGTTTTTCTTCATGGCACAGACAGATGCTGCAGTATCACAGCCCGTTCTTACAAGCCTGAAACAGTATATTCTTCTCTCATGTGCCTTTTGAAGTTGGGTTCAGCCTTGAACTAGTGTTCTTTTCGAAGGAAATTAACTTTCAGAATGACTAGTGTTTGACAATTTTTTAACGGTGTTCGACACTGTTAACGATGAATCTGGAGCTAAATGTCGCCCTCAGGTTGATACAGTGATAGCAATATCTGCTTGTTGGTACTTGTGGACTTGTTCTTTCTACTTTAGCATTAGTGAATGCCTTTTGACCTGGTAACATATGTACCCCTCTTATTGTCTAGGATGCCACATGCAGGCAAGCTGCCAGGCAGTAATACCAGGAGGAAGAAGCAGCACCATGGCACTTGGAGGCTTTGTGGATTGGAGGGGGAGATCCATCAGTAAACAGGTGCATGGCGGAGTCAGAGCGACATGGTTTCTGCACGGTAAGTCACCCGTACACCGAGTCCTTGCCTACAGACATATTTTCATACGCGTGGCCATGCGATATCAGTTTCTCCAATTCAATGCTAGTTCAAAACATTGAAGCAGTGATTCCTTATTGTAGTTATGACTGTGGTGACCAACGTCGTTATCGTCCCGAACCTGCTGAATCTGGTCAACTAATCTCCACGGGACGATGCATATGGGGGTCTCGGGCTCTGCAACCACAGCCACCAATTTTATCGGTGCCACGTCTGGGTTTGCGCTCATAGGTGCTTTCCTCTCGGACTCGTACATTATTCTCGCTAGGACTACGCTCTTCTTTGGTCCGTTTATGTTCCTGGTAATATGCATTTTGTTTCTTCAGTTATCTACTACATGGTTACTCTAGTTTTCCGTTATGATCCAAGGGAACTGTTCTCTTGTTACACCTTGTATTACTTATTCTGATGAGAACCTGTGTCGACAATACAGACGACGATAATACCTGGCTCGCCTTTATCAATGGTTTGTGAAACGTAGGCAGCTATATCAGTTAAAGAGGTGGATATAAAATCTTACTACCCTTAGATCGGTACTAACGATGATTGCATAGACCGTTGCCAACCTATCATAAATATTTTTTTCGTTTGTACAGTAATTCTTCTAACCGTTATGTGATCCTGCCACCGACACTGATGAAAAGTGTTATATGCTTGCTGAAGTACGTTTTCAAAATCTGAAATGTATATATGGGTGTATAAAATTATCAAGGAGAGGGTGAGAATGGACTCTAAATATATCTAACTTATCATGTTAAAATACACATCTCAAGTACTGAGAAAGATAGAATCCTAATCTAGCATGTCCTTTACCATAGAATCCAGTTGGTGTGGATATGAAGAGATGAGATGCCTTTTGGTGTAAAATGCTGGTATTGACATCTCCTTATTTACCATAAAATCCAATTGCCATGACCTGGGCTTTAGGTGTGTTTCGTTTGGAGGCTTTATAGGGCTGGTTCTCATCGTGTGGCTCGAGAACTACATAGGGTGGGGTGTGTGCCATCCTGATTCTGCTCGGATTGCTCGTAGTTGCAGCTGGTCTCCCCTTCTACCGCAACCAGGTGTCGGAAGGAAGCCCTCTGACTCGAATTCTGCAGGTTGTGTGCTCTGTACTCGTACTCCACCATTCCTATGAAATGTGTTAACCATTTTGCCTCTCATGCCCAGGTTCTTGTGGTTGCATTCAGGAACAGGAAGCTTGAACTTCCTAAAGGGAGCAGTAGTGGTGCATGTACAGGTTCTGTCGACACACTCGCTCAAACAAACAATCTCAAGTAAGATTCACTGAAACGGAACTGTTTTGTGACCTCTGTTGGGACGTCTTATCAAGTTGGCATAAAACTCTTTGCACGCTTGTTGCCAGATTCCTCGACAAAGCTTGCATCAACCGTGGCAGTGGCAACAACGGAGCGTGGTCAGTGTGCAGCGCGACGAAGGTGGAGGAGACCAAGGCCGTGCTCCGGGTGCTCCCTCTCTTCGTCAGCTCCATCATCGGGTACACCGTACACGCCGGACATCATCCTCTTCACCTTCACCGTGCAGCAGGGCGGCATGACGGACACGAGGCTGGGCGGGATTCACGTCCCGCCCGCGACGCTCTTCGTCCTCCCACCGCGTTCCAGATGGCGACGCTCGCCGTCTACGACCGGTTCCTCGTGCCGCTCCTGCGCCAGCGCACGGGCTACGCCGGCGGCGTCACCCGCCACCTGCAGCGCGTCGGCGTGGGCTTCGCTGCCGTGACGCTGGCCTCAGTCGTCGCGGCGGTGGTCGAGAGGAAGATGAAGGAAGACGCTACGGCGGAGCGGCGGATGTCCCTGTTCTGGCTGGCGCCGCAGTTCCTGCTGCTCGGAGTGTCGGACGTGACGTCCTTCACGGGCCTCCTCGAGTTCTTCAACAGCGAGGCGCCGCGGGGCATGAAGTCGATCGCCACGGCGCTGTTCTGGTGCGACCTCGGCCTCGCGTCGCTGGTGGAAGTCGTGAACGTGGCCACGAGGAGTGGACGACGGCCGTCTTGACCTGTTCTACTAGGCTGTCGCTGTGGTTGGGTTGGCTGGGTTGGTTAACTATGTTTACTGGGCTAAGAAGTAGAGTATGCATACCAGCATAATTCACGGATCGCTCAGCAATTGGTTTATCACGATTCATCTTGAGATCGCATCTCCATGCCTTTTTTATTTGAGGAAGAAAAGAATGAAGCAAGTCTGACTACTGGAATACTAAGCAAGGCAGCATACCTGGAACTGGGAATAATTTTATTTGTCATGTGTTGATTGTTTTCAGCTGATTAGCTGTATTCGTGAAACTGACACGGTGAATTCCCTGATTCATCTTCGATTGGAAATGATTTCAGCAGCCTAGCTAATTATTGGAAAGGCCTATGACGCGTTGACGTTAAACGATACGAGTTACCTGCACGTGATGGAAAAAAAACGGACGGCGGGGATTGACCGGAATGGACAGCATCAGCGCACACCCTCCACTCCACTCCCGTTCCAGGATGCCTCCGCTCACTTTTTGTCGCCTCCATGCCGCCCATCGCCAGCAGCACCTCCAGACTCCAGTCCTCCACCCCATCTTCCGCCTCCGGAATGGAGCTCCACCTCTGCCACCACCTCCACGCGCGGCTCCCTTCCGCCCCGACGACGCCTTCGTCTTCCCCCACGGCCGTGCTGCTCCCGGCGTCCCGCCGCGGGCGCCGCCTTCGGATCGGTAAGGATGGCTCGGCTGCTCCAGCCCAATCGCCACTTCTCCGTTCGCTTTGACACCCCCGGAGCTCTAATCTCTATCTCAGAATTGATTGTTTCTATGCTGAGGCCTTCGCCCTTCTTTTTGACATGTGTTATTCAGGTGGGAGCTGCGGGGTTGCTCCGCAGAGTAGCGCGAGGCATTCGGATTGGGTCGTCTGTGCCGCCAAACCGGACGGCGAGCAGGTGCGTGCGGTGGATTTCGGCAGGTGGTGCCCATTTTTACTACTAAGAGGAGTTGCTGAAACCAACATCACTTTGTTTTTGCTAGGGCGAGGAGGCTGTGAAGGAGAGGAGCGTTTCGGTGATCCTCTTGTCCGGAGGGCAAGGGAAGAGAATGGGGGTAATTTACTTATATCATGCTCCAAACTTAGCTTCCATGAGTGGCTCTTGTCCTCAAGCCAAGTGTAATTCATCATGATGATGAAAAAATGCAGTACTTCGCAGTGAACTAGCATATCCTTTTTTCTGGATGACTGGTGTCCCAAATTTTCTGCACCTTTTCCAACAGGCAAACATGCCTAAGCAGTACCTACCACTGCTGGGGGCGCCAATTGCCGTGCACAGGTTCATTTCTTTACAAGATAACCTTTTCCAGTTCTTTGATTTGGCAGTTCCATGTAGATATGAAATCCTTGCATCTTTGTCCTGCAGTTTAAGGACATTCTGTCAGATTAAGGAAGTGAAAGAAGTTGTAGTGGTGTGTGATCCATCCTACAAAAATGTTTTTGAAGGTTCTGATGACGATATCCGACTCATCCTACATTCGCTGTCTTCGATCACTATGCTTTTATGTACTAAGAATCTATAATTTATTAAAATTAAGTTCTGTGACTGAAGTTAAAGACTACTAAGTTATTCCATCCGAGTAAGATTCTCAATGAATTAACTTTCCACAGGTTCGGTTGAAAACTTGCAAATACCTATCAAATTTACATCCCGGGAAAAGAGAGACAAGACTCTGTTTTTAATGGACTTCAGGTTAGTGGTAGCTCACCTCCAGCATTACTGTTTATGTTGATTCCTTTCATAAATGTTGTAGATATCTTCATGAACAAGCAACAAAATTGTCTGCAGGAAATTGATGGGGATTCAGAACTTGTCTGTGTCCATGATTCTGCAAGACCCTTGGTATCCTCTGAAGACGTCAAAAAGGTTACCAACCAACAGAAAACTCTCCCTTGCAACTGATATTCTTTTGAACATATATACTACATGTATGGCTGCTCAGGATAAATTATCTGGCTTTAGAATTCTTAGTGCTGCCTTGAGAATAATTGGAGAATTTCTTACTTCCTGGTGCTTTGTATTTCATAATATTATATTTTCTGGTTGCTAACTTTATAAAGAGAAAAAGGCAATATATGTACAAGCTTCGCAAGTCGATCAAGGAATAATATTATTTTGGTTTTTACTGGCTAGGTCTTAGAAGATGCTGCAGTGCATGGAGCAGCTGTTCTTGGTGTGCCTGTCAAAGCTACTATAAAGGAGGTAACTATTTGCTTTATCCATCCATATAATCATCAATACAATGAGCTTGCAAAGATCCTTGACCAACTTCGCTTTCCCTAATACTTGCTTAAAGATCTTCAGTGAAATTCTTGTTGTGCAACTATAATGCTCTTCTCCCCCTCTCCCTCTGTTCAGGCCAACACCGATTCTTTTGTGGTTAAAACCCTTGATAGGAAAACCCTATGGGAAATGCAAACGCCACAGGTAATCATAGTATTACCTCTACAACAGGAATATTTCATGGCTTTTATTTTCATGTTCATTTTTGTATTTGTGGGAAAACAGATATGACTAAAAAATATATTATGATTGTAGGTGATGAAGCCCAATTTGCTCAAAGATGGCTTCGAGCTTGTTAAAAGGTTAGCTGGATCACAGAATTATAATCCATTTGATCTGCCTATTCCTATTTCTCCTTGCTAAATAAATTTTGCATTCACACAGGGATGACCTTGAGGTCACTGACGATGTTTCAATCGTAGAATACTTGAAACATCCTGTTTATATTACTGAGGGCTCTTATACAAACATTAAGGTATCATATTGGTCATATATAACATTCTGAACTGTTAATTTTGAACAAATTGATCCTCAAAAGGTGAACTTGTTGCAGGTGACAACTCCTGATGACTTGCTCCTAGCCGAGCGCTTGATCACCGAGAAATAGGGCTGACATTAGCAATATTTACTTGATTTGAGAGGCACATGTATGAATTTGTCAGCACAGCATTCCTGTGCCCTTCCACAATTTTGGAAACTAGAAAAATGAACATGTAGCATACACATGAGATAGATTGCCTGTATGTAACATTCTTTCTGTGCCAATGAAAACATGGCATTTTTTTTGTTAAGTTCAGACTTTACACAGAAAATGGAGCATTGTTTATCGTTGCAATTGCCAGCGAATGGAAATAAGTAGTTTACTATAAAAAGTTGTACATCCCTTAAATTTATATTAAATAGCTCCAATTTGTTCATCGCATCATCTAGCGACGGCAATACATGAGAGTACAATTGCACTGTATGACAACAAGGTCACAAATTTGTGCAGCAAACAAGTCGGCATGATAGCCTTGTTGACAGCAGCTCTGAGTATATTTGCATTCCTTGCCCAATGAATTGGGTATAAGCTCAGGCATGCCATGAAATCATGAGTAATAAGCACTTTGGCACCTGTGTCGCATCTGAAGCTGACAACACTACAAAGTGTATCATACTATCATCTTAGTGGCTTCAGTCCCTGCAGAGGCAGATACACGGTTAGTATCATCTTCATTTCAGTGTAGCAAGCATGCAGCAAACAACATAACTTGAAAACTGAAACGTATTGGGTTTAGAGTTCAGCCAATACTGAAACTCAGGATCTGATCGAGTCATAGGGCAAAAATATTTCCCACACAAACTGACCAATATTTTTAACTAACATAATTTCTCAAATAATCTTATTACTAAAGAATGCAGTGAAGCAAGAGATCATGTAATGATCTACCGATTTGGAAACTGAGATCTCATACTGGTACACATATGCTTGGGTACCCTGAGACCTGAGTGACATGACCGGGTATTGCTGGGACTGAACTGTGGAATGACGATCTTTTGCATGTAATTTGTGCTGTTCTTTCATTAACGAGCAGGACTCAAACATGTATAAACGGCTAGACAATGATTTGCAGGAATACCTTGGAGGCTCGCAGTTCGTTTGCAGCCGCTCGCAAAGAATCATCTGACAAAATTAACCTTGACAGGGCACCAGTGCTTAGGCTGCATTATGTCAAATAGTTCAACATATTACACCGAAGGTGGCTCCATAAAACCAAATGGAATGAACATGTTGACAACTAGGCTTTTTGATAAAAAAACACTCAGTGTATTGTTTTTTAACTTTGTTAAACTCCCAGAACGACAAGAAAGTTATGCATTACCCTAGAATTTTCGCTGCCTCTGATACGGAACCTTCAACAGCATTTAGAATATCTAATAAAGCTTGCATTCCCTGCTCACCAAAGGAGAATATGGAAAATAAGGGATTCAAATTGGCAACGCTGAGTGTGCAATAAAAAAATGCACTTGCATATAAGTAAAAAGAGAATCATACTGGAGAAAATTTTATGTTATTAGGGCCAATTTGGTTGCCAACATCCTTTGATCGAATGGTAGACTTCAGGGGCAGTATCTGAAGAAGCTCAACCGGAGGAGTGTAGTCGTCGAGGTTTATCGGTCTCCTAACTGATAAGATTGAGTTGGTGAACAATCAAAGTGGTGCACGGCTGGCATGGAAATTGAAAACGGAAATGAATCATGTAAACGTAGCTTAATTATTCTTCTGATGTAAATTATGCTAAGTGCACGATGATCAAGTTAATAATTATTGAAACATTAGGTTGGTCCTCATCTGCAAGAAATAAATATGTTGCTGAGCTTGCTTGGATTACAGCGTCATACTATTGGGTATGCATGAAATTACATCAACATTTTCCGAGCTAAATAAGCACATACACTGATACACTTACCTTTAAGAGCAATCAAGGTCCGAAGCCGAGATAAGCAGATGAACGATTCTTATGTTGTGACCTATCCTCCACGGCCTGTGGGGAGACATAATTAGAATAAACTATCACACAGAAGAAGGGGAAAAGCGCTAATTCTACCACAAGATGGTTGGCGTGGAGGAAAAATAAGACATCAGGCATTTAGCTAGTCTGAAGTTCAATGGGCAAGTGATTGCACTTGCTGTCATATTTTGGACTAAATGGGGCTTCAGACAGTAGGAACTCAGTAAGGAATGGATGAAATGTTGATTAAAAAAGGTTAGTGGATCATGTGTTTGTGTTACAGAGGTCGATGAACATTGCCGAATCACTAATTGACAATTTGACATGACAAAAAAAACCACCTCTCAGAATAAACGAACCAGACATCACAGCTAAAGTTAACCAACTATGTTTTGATCAGCAAACTCGCAGACCAACCGGATAATTAATGAAAGTAAATGGAAGCCAACCTGGGCAACTATGCCGGTGGGGTGGTGGCGGAGCCGGACAGCGGACTCGCGCTTGTTGCGGTGCTGGCCGCCGGGCCCCGACGACTTGAACGTGCCCATGTCGCACTGCGCCATGAGCTCGTCGTCGTTCATCCGCAGGTAGTCCTCGTACCCGCCTTGGTCATCTTGCTCCTTGCCGCCGCCTTCACCGCCGCTGGGGCCATGCGAGCTCGTAGACGCGGCGGCGGCGGTGACGGAGAAGGAGAGGGAGGGGAGGCGGAGCGGGGAAGAAGGGGAGCGTGCCTGTGGAGGTGCGGACGGAGGCACGGGATAGAGGGGGAGTAGAGAGGGGAGCAGCGGTGTATATTCGGAGGAGGACTCGCGCCATCGCGCCGGAGCAGAGGAGGAAGAAGGGTCGGATGCGGCGCGGCGGATGGATCGTTCTCGGTCGGATGGCATTTTGCTGGTTTGGGCTGTGATAGTGGACGGGCCAGCTTTTGCTGCTTGGGCTTCGCCGTGATTGTGCTCTCTCGTCGGCCCGGCTAACCCTAAAAATCCCTGTCAGGTGGGACCCGCATCTCCTCCATCAAAAGATACAGCACTGAGCAGTACTACATCAACCCTAAAGAAAAAGCAGTAGTATACATCAGTGTTGTTTTGCAAGACACAAAACAACACAGGCAACAAGACAGTACAAGAAAGAACGAATGATGAACAGATTAAGACAGAATTCTAGCAATTCAAGATCAGTGCAAATTTCGGGCAACAGAGTCACGAACTACAGGATTCACGAATAATGAAGAAATGGTCAGTTGGCAGCGTTTACAGGCTGATGATGTCAACAACACACGAAAATCTCAAGTTTCTTAAACAGAATAACACACGCTTACAGACTAGGAAACTAAGCCATGATGATGAATAATGATATCTAGAGACCTCGGACGCTCAGAACGAGGATGGGTTCTTCCTGGCTCAGAACGAAGATGAGTTCTTCCTGGCAGCAAGCAAACTTTCGTCCAACGCTCATGTCTTGATCCTCTTGTTGCTGTTGCCGTTGCCGCACTCTGGGCACCGGTACTGCTTGATGTGCTCCGCCCGGGCGGGTGTGATCTTGACGCACTTCCCGTGGTACCACTTCTCGCAGTTGTCGCAGCAGATCCAGAACTCGTCCTTGCCGTCGTTGGTCCCGCAGGTCCCACACAGGGTGTTATCATGCTCCTCTTCCTCGTCCTCGCCACCGTCCTCGCCGCTATCCTCATCCTCATCCTTGGGGGCTGACAGCTTAGCCTTCGAACGAGGCTCAGCCCTCGACTGCTGCAGGCACAAAGTGTGATCAGCTGAGATTCAGGTCCCATTTGTAACAAAAAAGAAGGCATTGCACGTACCACTTTCGAACTAGGCTTGTTGCTCTTGCTACTACTGTTGGTGTTGGGTGTCTTCTCCTTCGACTGTCTCTTGGCGGCTCCTGTCACTACCTCATATATAGTGGGCAAGTTGTTTATCATGTTGAAGAGACGCCTCCTGCTCAAGAGAATAAAGTAGCATGAAAATGAAAATTTGGAAGGTTGACAAATCTGACCAGCATAAATTAATCAATTACAACAAGCATCTTTGTTCTAATACAAACAGATGTATATAAACATAACAGATTCAGTAGAGTACAGTGTGACTGCGTAAACATTTTTGCAAAGTAAACTTTTGGCAAGATACAAATAGTCCCCCATAGTTGCAAAGAAAATAGTTTCTGAAAGATACAATACTCCCTTGGGACCAAAGATATGCTAATGATTTGTCTCCAACACACCCAACCAATATTTCATGCATGGCCCGTGTACATATCGTACTGTAAACCTCGATATTCCTTCTCACAAGCCTCCTGTGATTTTTGACAACTGGCTAGGAAACCTCTCGCCTGTCTGTCTTATGGTCATGAGGTTGTTTTTACTCAGCTAAGAAAACAATATTATTATCCTCGGAATTATCAGCCACTTGGGACACAATCAGGCTAACAAATTTGAAGGAGATGAGAAGGCATGTGGAACAGTAAAACTGCAAAGGTCCTTTGTAGGAAGTACACAGAACAACAGTATGACTGATTCACCCCGACACCCCATTCTTAAGCCCTAACCATTCATCACATATCACATCATCTGCAAGAGGAAATGGGAAAAGGATACAGCAAGAGGAAAGGAATAAAACACAAATGGACAGTCAGTGATGAATTTTAGGATGTGGATAAAACATTATTATGGTAGAAATACAAGGTCATTCAGTTATGACCATGGTTGCCAATACCATTTAAAGTTTGAATTGTTTACAAGAGATAGCTTAAAGGTCGAATAGTAAACCTAACCTGGTAGACAACAAAACATTCGTCTCAGAGACAAGATTCAATCCACTGATCATTAAAATGTGCATGAAAAGAGTTTAGAAAAAACACTTTGTGTGTGACTATGGGCGTGGCTAGAGGCGTACATGTGTGTATGTCTGATTTATTGTAGTTCTTACTCTCAAATATGAGAATTGAAGCTTAAGATCACTAGATTTTGTAATCCTTAAAATCGCTTTATCACAATTAAGAAAAATACAATTAGTTACCATGCAAAACCTCTAACAACATTGGGTACTAAAGTGCCTGGAAACAATTTTTATTTTCCATAATCTAGTTTTGCAAAATGTATGTGAGTTGCATTATATATACACCATGCTTCTGTGCAAAAAAGTACATTATGCTGCGGATATTCACAACGGGTAGTAGGTGCAGAACCCAAAAAACATTTTTCAAAATGTCAAAAAATTCAAAATAAAAATTTCGCATGTAGTTCAAGATGTATTATGTTAGCACGAAAAGTTACGGGAAAAAAATATTTTTTGCAACCTGTGCAAAAAAGACAAATTCAGACGCACGAAAATGTCTTTATACGTGTCAGATTTTTGTCTTTTTGTACAGCTCACACAAAATGTTTTTTCACCATGCCATTTTTTGTGCTAACACATAATGTTCTAATGTACATCCGGATTTTTTTCTGAAATTTTTTGACATTTAAAAAAAAAACTAATTTTTTTTACATAATGGGTGCATCTAGACCCTAGAGCCAAATCGCCGCCTCCATTATGCTGTTACAACACAAACATAACGAACTGCAGTAAGGCAGCAGCTACTCCATATAGTAACAGATCCACTTTCTCAAGTAAAACAAGAATAATGAATCCACTTTTTTATTAAAAAAACATAGTCAAGTCCGAAGTCTAGTGTACGATAACATGGAAGATGAGAATAAAAAGCACAACCATAAAACTGCGCCTAAAGCTTATATTCCAAGTAGCAGTTCAAAAGTATATGCAGTGATAATAGCATGCGAATCTGACAATACAACCATTTCTCCATGCAACAAAACTAATATCCACTAAAACAAAGGTTGAGATGCTTGATGCACTAACAAATTAATCTCCTAAACTTTGCATGTGTATTTTTGTGGCAATAATGTAGAAATGACCACTAAGTAAAATCATGGTTATATAGTAGTTCGTTCAAATATGGAATGCCTTATATATTATACATGAAAAGATAGAACAAGATACTAGAAGTATAAATAACGTTTAACAAATCAAGAATAGCAAAATAGCCTACAAAACATCATGCTAAAACATGGCTCTAGTGTTCTATTCGCTACTGACGAGGTGAAATAACTGCAAATGTAAGAATTCTAAGTACATGTTAGGGACCATAATAACATACCATTTTGTTTACATATTCTGCAGTAAGAAATTTGAACATAACACATTCCATATAAAACCATAACATTAAGAGATTATGTGCATCAGAGCAACAGTAAAAGATTTTCCTCCTGAGAGTTAGGTGGATTATCCTTTCCTCTCTTCTTTATTGAAATAAAAGGTCTATCAGAAATAGTCTACTCCACGCATCTGTAAATTAAGGTTCCATAGTACTTGTGTGTTATGTTAAAGAGAACTTCCAGTAAATATTAGACCAATAGTGATTGAAATAGGACTCAAGAATATTTAAGTGTCACCCCTTGCTTTGGTGTACACATAACAGTCTTTTAAGATATTGCACTCATTCTACTTGAAATAGCAGTCCACACTAAGGCATATTTGAATAAAATAATCACAAGCTAAGAACCAGGAATTCCAGTCACTAATCCTATAACATTAATCACGACCGCGTATTGTTCACAACGTAATCAAAATGGAGAAAAGAAAGAGTGCACACGAGGAGAGGGAAAGGACTGTGCAAAGTTCAACTATAGTAGAATCATTACCTAGTTTCTTTGTCAAACCCAAAGCGGGCTCCAAAGTAGAATGCTACGGACAGTAACCAGGAATCACTGTGAACTGCAACTAGTGCCAACCAATCCTTCTCATTCATTCCATCCCTAGCAAAGTTGATTCCTAATGCTGGTTCAGGGATCTCTGGGGGTACTTCCTCAGCTGGTAAGGTCACTTCCCATGTCTCATTGGGATATCCATAAAGGCACAAGTTCTCCTTTTCTGTTCAAAGCAAATGGAATTAGTAGGAGTAGCAATACCCTGTACAGCATCAATCTGAATAATTATGCCCAGAACTACAGTGCTTGGAGCTTAGAGGTCGCTCTACTACTGTGTACAGTTGCTCATTGGAGTGCAAATGCCATGCATATAGCGATCTGGACCGAATCATAATATAATGTTCAACAATGGTAGGCGACCGAAACCTCACGTTGGTAGATGAGTAGGGTAAATTGCCCAACATGAATAGGGTAAATAACGCAAGCAACCAACCATATGCACTGTTTTATCAATGCAACGAAAGAAGCATTGCTGTATTCAGTGCAACTACTAACCAGTCCCGGCATTATGTCACTACTCCGCTGAATTGGCTATGGCGAGAGTAAAGAATCTAATAGTACAACGCATACACAAGTATGCACACCCGCAAACACACCAGAACACACCAAAAGTCAACTGGTCAACCAGTGGCACCAATTGGCCTACTATACTATATTCAGCAAGTTTCAGTAAAAATTTCGCTTTAATAATCTACCAATCTCAGTCTGATGGCAACATCAGCAGTGCTACGCTCCAACAAGAAACGAAGACTGATTCCCCAGTTCCAATCAAGTTCCCCCAGAATACTTTCCTCTCTCGAAGAACTACAGTCCCGAGTACCAATCTCGCAACAAAACCCATATCCGCAACCACCAATAATTCCAAACTCCAAGCACCACGTGAGAGAGAGAGAAAAAGAAGAGCCAAATTCTCCAATTCTAGCTTCCAATCTCCCACAGAAGCAACCAAACTCAAACAACCACAACACAAGAAACCTCTACATTCCATAATCTCCGAGACAGACGGGGAACCCGAGGAGATCGAAGGCGCTCACCGGGGTCGCAGAGCTTGAAAAACTTGTCCACATCTGCAACAACAGCAAACGAAACAACAGCTCCATCAGGCGAATCCAGGAGAGCCACGCGAGAATATGGAGCCGATTCGGGAGGGAGGGGGAGCGTGCGCGCGTACCGTCGGTGAGGGCCCTGATCATGCCGGCGCGGCGGCCGCGGAGGTCGCGGAAGACCTCCTCCGCCGTGCGCGCGGTGTACGCCGCTCCGGTGCCGGCGCCGTCCATGGGGGCGTGGGCAATGGCGGCTAGGGTTCGGGCGAGCGTCGAGGCGGGGGCGGCGACCGGGAGTAGGAGGCGGTGGTGGGAGCGGCTGGGAGAGAGAAATAGAAAGGGGCAGCCTGGAGATGGAGGTGGAGGAGAAGTGGGTTTTATTTCCGGAGAACTCTGGGGGTGTTTCCGCGAGTATTTGTGGGCGGCTTGGGTTGATCCGTTTCGGTGTGTGGCAAATCTCAGCCGTTCGTTATGTTGAAATATAATTTCCCTTGTGATGAATTCCAGTGGTGTGATTTGGTATACAATATAATTCCAGTCACCAATTCTGACCTTTGGATCTCTACAGTGGATCAATTTACATTTTCTTTTGACCTAAATCTAATCGCACCGTCACTTCTTTCTTCGAGGGGCGTTGTCTTATTCCACTTTCCTCTCTTTACTCTGACTGTTTGTCGGCTTGCCCCAACTACAACCACCGATGGTCTATTCTTCTTCATGGCCACCCACTAGAGTCGATAGGCATGAGTTTCTATTCTGGTAGTGGTCCCCTTTCCTCCTAACCATGACCTCTCCGGTTAGTTCGCCAACCTTGTATGTGTTGGCGGCAAACTCCTATTCCTTCTGCAAACATAATCTCTTAAATAAGGTTGCCTCCCTCAGTCCCATACTCAACACTAACAAATCTATCTTACAACTCTAGCCTTACCAGCGAGGTATGGTCAAGTCCTGCTCCACCTCACACCTCCCGCGAGGTCACAACCTGTTGAAGACAAATAATCGAGATATGAAGGAGAAATAAATAGAGCACATGTATGTAATTCAAGCAAATTCTTGGTTGTACACATTTTCCCCTTAACCAATTTATATTAGCATGTTGCATGTCAACACAAAGTGACATGTAAACATAACCCTACCCAATGTCTCGTTCTTATATAACACTCTTGACGACCATGCTACTCTTCCAATCGGTTTACAACTCTTTACCTCATTATCCTTCATATACAGAGTCCCAACAAACATATCACTCCCTTCCTCCAATCGGTTATGTATTAGAGACCGAATAAACAAAATCAACTATCAAAGAGTATTAAGACTCGATAAAACAAATATACGAGCAATTGAGGTTCTATATTAGCAGTTAGTAAGACATCACAGAACATGTTTGAAGTCATGTATGCCTCACTAATGCGGATTATTGTTTCATTGGGAGGCAATGCCCTGGCATCGTCAATCTTGAACTCCGTCACTCCAATTTTCAATGATGATGTATAAGTTTTTTGCGTGGTAGTGTGCGTATGCATATGTCCATATCATACCAGCGCTTACAGAAAATCCGTATCCGCAACACACATATATGTTACATGTACCAGCCTTGAGACATACCTCCTATCTCCCTATTTAGATGACGCACATGTTTTTTATGTCTAACTTTGACATCAATTTGACCAACAAATATGAAAAATATATGTCACAAAACTTATACCGGTGAATTCGTATTCGCATAAATTTTCTAATAGTATAATTTTTACAAAAGATGACACACGTATTAATATTTGTGATCATCATCAAAGTTAAAACAGAAAAAGCGAGGACGCCACGAGTGCATTGAAACGAAAGGAGTATTTGATCACTGGTGCGAAGAAAGAACAAACTAGCCTACCAACCATAAAAGGGAAACTTGATGCGCACCCAACTACTGATGTAGTAGCAGTTAGGATAGGCCATCGAAGATTGACAGGTTTACCTCACCACCACCTCCTCCCTGTTCGAACTCCGAGATCCAACAACATATATTACGCTGATCTCTCCCTCTACGGTTCCGAGATCCATGCGAGTACGAGCCATGGCTCATGGCCATCTTCAAAGAATCCAATACTTCATGGTCGTGAACTTCTTCCCCCCATTTTGTTGGAACCTCAGGCTTAAAAATTCGGTGATATGTCTGTCAACTGGTCGTAGCCTGGGCGGAGCTGTATAACATCGCCATGGAGCACCGTAGACCCGACCGATGGGAAACTTTAGTTTGGGCACAGGCCCATGTCTGTAAAACATAGGCATGTTCAGTTGGTCGAATAGGATCATCTGTTTGTATACTCGTTCTCCCAAAAAGCGGTCTGTTTGTGCACTTCCTTTTCTCTCGGAACTTTGTTCACTGACGTTGTTGTGCTTCTATTCATCTGTTGCTGCTGAGCATCGACATTCGACAGGGAGAATCTGAAGGACGTCGCACTTTCTATTTCCATAAACAACAAAGGGGCAGAGATGATCGTGCAACCGACATGTGCATGTAGCTCGAGTCGTAACCGGAATCGGAGATCCCAGGTCTCAAGTCCATAAAAGCCCTGAGAAGGTGACCGCCAGACCACACATCGATCGATCCTCCGCAGGTAACACAGTGGGTGCATGTAACAGCCCAACGTTTGTGAACCTGAAAACCAGTGTAAATTTTTCACTTTTGCATTCCTTCATTGCATCATGGCATCCTTTATAAGTTGCTAAACAACACACCAATTGGTTTGGCATCATTTGAAAACCAAACATGCCAAACTTGCTTAAACAAATCTCAAAACCATGAAAGCACTCAAACTTGTACAACAAAAGTTTCTTGACATCTTATATTTGTCAAGGAAGTTCCAAGAGTTCAAAATACTATTTTTGTCTTGCTCTAAAATTCCTAGAAGATTATAAATTGGGGAATTTAGAATATTGCCTAAATAAAACACTATGAACAAATGTTGTCCAAAATATTTTAGTTTGCAACCCAATTTTGTGGTGCTTCTAGATGCTGTTGGGAGGCTACCCAAATTTTCTCAAATTTTTATAAAATGTTTAAGTGCCCTAATAAAATCATTGAAAAGCTACTGGCTTTATGAATAAATGAGGAAATGACTATCCGTGATGGTCAAAAGTTAACGAGGGGGTTTTTGCAAATTTTCCTTTCTTCTTCGTCGCCGTAGCGACCGCACGCCGCGCTCCCGCCGGACCACCTCGCCGCCCTGCCACCGACGCCGCGCCGGGGCCCCCTCTGCCTTCACCGCAGGAAGACACGCACCCCGGAGCCCTCTGCTCCCCATCCCTCACTCGCTCCCCGCTCCCGTGCTTCCCCTTCCTCTTCCCCCGCGAGCTCCGCACCATGGCCATGGCGGCCGTGCTCGTCGCCGTCGTCTGAGAGCATCCCGAGCAAATCGAAGACAGTAGAAAGCTCCGCCGCCTCGCCTGCTACTCCTCTGCCAGAGGAATCGAGCCCGGAGGCTGCACATCGCCGCCGCCGTCCGATTTTCTGCCGACCACCGCCGCGGCCGCCGTGGACGATTTTCGCCGCCGTGGTCCGTCTCCGACCTCGCCGTTGCTACCCACGAGTTCCTGGTGAGCTCCCGCGCCTCCCGTGCCCTCCTTCTCGTCGCTCGCGACCGTAGCTCGATTTCTCATGTGAGCTCGCCGTCGCCGTCGCCGGAAGTTCATCGCGTACAGAAACCAATTTCTCTCCTTCGCTCGGAATAAATCCAGAATCAACTCGAAATTCCGGACGATCGGAAAAATCCGATCATCTACTTACTTGATTCCGACACAATCCAGTACCGCTTTTGCTCATTTCGGAATGAACTCGGAATTAGTCGGAATATTCCGAATGCTTCGGAATTCCGAAGGGAATCCGAAATGTCCAGTACCAGTTTCTCTACTGGTTAATTTCTTTTCTCTCTTTCTTCTTGGACTAAATAATTGCTCTGGGTTGGATTCACTTATACCCAGGGTTTATTTAGAAGATGAGTTTGTAAAGTAATAACTTTTTAACGGTGCATCCGAAAAATTGGTGTGTTATACCAAATGTCCAGAAAATTGTGAGCTACCCTTTAAAATAAATATCATGATCATGTCATTTCATCTACAATTTAAATCCTAGGGTTTCAACTACCTTGTTCAAAAAGTAAATATGCCGCTTTACTTAAATCCACGGAATAGCCGAGATGTGCCCCCTTACGCGTCCGAGCTCCGTTTAAATTGAATAGATGAATCATTCCCCTCTCCGGGGATTTAACATGTCATGACATCATGTGTTTGCGCATTGCCTTCGTCAAAGCTTGTGTGGTGATTGATTGCTTCTCGTTGTTATGCTTCGTTAGATCAAGCAATCGGGGTCACACCTCAATACCCCGACGATCCGTACTTCCAGCACGTTGAGCCAGGCAAGCGTAATCCCCCCTCTGAGCATATCTTATCCTATGTTTCCGCAAATATTTTCTCCACTATAATATTGCATGCGGTTTCGAATGTCAATTTATTGGATTAGAGTATCCTATAGTTGCATTAAGTTTCCGATGCCAATACCTGTTTCCTTCCTATTATCCATAGGTTTGTATTGTTGGCCTGAAATACTTAATTATGCTATGTTGATCCTTAGCCATGCTTAGTGAATGCTTAGCTGTACGATGGATGGTTCATGTTGGAAACAGGTGATGAATTGTTCAGATGATGGTGGAGAATTGTGGTGACAGGTAATAAGATGCTAAAGGTGGGGATGAGAGGCCACTGTGGATGTGGTGCTTTGTCTCGTTCTCGCCGCCTAGGTGCGAGTTCTTTACCTCCCGAACCAAGACTGAGCGTGCAACCATGCGTGAGGCATATCCAATTGCAGGAACCCTCATATACTAAATAACTCGGGCGGGGCTAGCCAGGGTCCTCTAGTTCGGGTTTCCATTTGCGCGTGCGTGATGATGGTGGTTGAACTGGGATGAGGATTGTGGTGTTAGGAAAATAAGTGTCCGTGGGGCAGGGTGTTGAAGGCACTAGCGTGCCCTGCCGCCACTGATGATCCTGGAAAGTCCTTAACGAGGGAGAAGTCGACACCGCTCCCACCCAGCCGGCTTTCCAAGGAAGAGAGCTAATGCGCAGGTAATGGGCCGGACGGTACGCGTGGCAAACATTGTACACCCCTACAGGGTAAATCTTTTCTAAAAGCCGTGTCCACGGCTACGGACGACTTGGGAAAGGACGATAAGATCATAGAATAACTTGAACGGAATGATTAAAAACTGGGTACTAAAGGTATCACTTCAAGATTGCAAGGTGAGCTTCCTCGAGGGTGATTCGGGGAGGTGCCTTTGATGAACAGGTACAGTGGTTGATGATGGTTGATGTTGAGAAAGGTGATCAAAGAAAAGAGTCACTTCTTACCTCTTTTGAAAATACTCTGAATAGTCGATGCCATTGAGTTATGTTTTCATAAATATAATCAGCTTTATGCAAAACAGCCATATAACTTTGACAGCCTCATCGAGCTAAAGCTCTATATATAATCTTGCGAGTTCGTCGAACTCAACGTCGTTTGTTTTGTTTCAGAGGAGGACTTCACCGACCTCGAAGGTGGGTTCTTTGTGGACGTCGACGAGTAGTCTGGGGTTCCCAGGTGGCAGCTTGGGATATCCCGGAACAGCTGGCGCTGTGATGTTTATCTGTAGGCCTCTTAGGCCATATTTTGGATCTTGTTGTTTAGAACAACCTAATTCGCTTCCGCATGTTGTAATGTTGGGTCTGTGACCTCTGGTTGTAAATTGCTATCTTTCTCTATTATAAGAGTTGAACTATAATGTTTTGTGTCGTAGAGTCTGTGATGTGCCAGTTGTTCCACAAGTCTTGATCTCTCTATTATACATTGAGGGTTGTGCCTGTGTTAAGGTATCAATCGGGGTGTTGCGTTGCCGATGATCCATTCCGAGCAACGCCTGCCAAAGGTTTTGGCCGGGGATTGGTAAACCCGTAACCTCCGGTTGTATCGCTTAACCGGTGACACACAGCATCACTGTATAACAGTCAGGTCGGGGCGCCACAGTGCACGAGACATGATTTTTTCTGTCGACATACGTGACAACATGTTAGTCGGCTTTCGTAGTTCTACTTGAGCTTGTCAGTGTCGGTTGAGGTCTGTCTCAATCTTTGTGATTCTTGAGATGTAAACATAAATAAGATACGCTTAAACTCTGTAATAATCGGATGTGTGCATCACTCGATGCAGAGGCTGGGATTAGGTAACACAGCGCGAAAACGCCCGCGATCGAACAGCAACAGTAGCTCCAAGAAAAGCGGCGAGAAGGCGCGGCGGCCAGAGAGGAGTGATGGACCTGTGCGCGGCTCTACTCAGGATCGAGCGCATGGCGCTGCAGCACCAGAGGGAGCTACAACCAGCGGGGACCAAGCGCAAGCTCCCGGAGCCGCGTGGCCCTTCGTTTCCTCCGCTGAGGATGACTCGTCTGGAGAGAGAGGAGAGGGCAGAGAGGTTCCAGGCGTTCATCAGGGCTAAACTGGAGAAACTACGAAAGTTCGACGACGACGAGGCCTTCTCGGACTGGACGGCCACGACGAGCGCGACATGGAGCCAGATTAGTTAACTAGGCGCGTGCGCCACAGTAATTGTCTCCGGCCGTATCTACATCAGTCGATCGTGTGGATTGCTCGATGCTACTGCAGATCGAAGCCCTCCTCTTTTTTTTTTTTTTTGAGGAAGGACCCGATCCATATAATTAGGAAACTCAGTACAACTTACAAGAAGATCCAGCAAAGAAAAGAAAAATACACCTGGACCCCAAAATTGCACAGAGAACCCGAGCATCCTGGAGGAATTACAATCGGATCCAGAGCTTGCTCCCAAGAGCCTAGGCATCGCCAGCGCCGCCGTACCTCGATCCGCCGGAGAGAGAACGCCGCCACATGTTGTAGTTGGCCGCATGAGCCGTCCGCCGCCGCGCGCCGGAGCGTGGACTCGATGAACGCGCACAGCCACAGCGCGAGCTCCCCAGCACCACCCATCTTCCAGCCGGCGCCGCTCCGCCCAGGTCCACCACCACGAAGACCGCACCACCTTCCAGCGCTGCTCCGCACGCCACCATGGCCGGACAGAGCAGAAGCGAAGAAGGAAACCACCAAACCACCTGCAGCAAAACGGAACAACGACCCCCACCCGCTCCTCCCCTCGTCACCACGGCCGGCCGGAGAAGCGCAGACGGAGGAAGCGCCCGGCAGAAACTCCACTGCCTCCCCGGCGAAGAGCCGGAACGGGAAGAGGGGGAGGACATAACCCTAACTCGCACCACCGCCGCCGTCAACGGAGGCGCCTCTGGGTACACACACCTAGCCCTAGGTCCTAACTACACGCACGACGGAGCCGAGGCTCCCCCCCACCTCGCGGCGCCGAAGCGGCGGCCGGAGGCGGAGGGGAGCAGCAGATCCGCCGGCGAAACCTTCGGCGGAAACGCGGTCGCCTTTTCGCCGCTCCCGCACAGTAACACTATCCAAAGGGGACGAAACGAGAAATCCTGCCCTCCTCTTTTTTTTTACCCGAGATTACCTTATTTTGTTCTAGCTGCAAAACTCGGGTACTGATGTAAAGCAATGTAAACAGAGATGAGAGTTCCAGGGATCTGTATGACGTCTAAGCTTGTATTGATGTTCGCTTTTGTGGATTTCGTGTCATCGTGTGTGCCGGCGGCTGCACGACCATAGCTCTCGAAATCGGAAGTTTTGTTTAAGTTCATCGTCACATTAAATTGATACGACTCAGAGATCGCAGAACTCAAATTCTTACTCAATTTTTTCTCTCTCTTTGTTTGCTCCAAGAAAGGTTTGTTAGCCCACGGTAAATCTGCAAATTTCGGCCGTTTGGTTATTGCGCCAAGCCGCGTGCCCACAACTTTAAAACACTCTGTGCCAAGCTGAGTAACAAACGTTTTCCCAGTGCCATGCTGAGGAGAGCCACTCTTGCCTCTCTCGCACGAGATGGGATGTGTCAGAGTATAATTCCATCTAGTATACACAAATATATTTTGATTCGAAATATTTTGAACACAAAATATGTGCGTGTCGACGAGTATGTTTCATTCCCGTGATCGGTTTCGAGTTTTGTGGATATTAGCTTCTAAATTTTGGACCCAAGTTTGCACCATTTTTAGACGAATTTAATGAAATTCGTCGCACTCGGTCGACCGTTTGAAATTTCCTTTCACGGAGATCGATCTCGCCGTTTCGCACAACTTTTGTGTTGTAACTTTTTCGTTTCGACGGACATATATGAATAGATATTGTAGTGAACTTCCCCGACGTGGATGCAGCTGCTGCCATGACCTTCGCCGCCGCATGCAGTTGCACCACTCCATTGTACCGCTCGCCAGGGCCGGGCCGGAGAAATTCGGGGCCCTGTGCGAAATTCTAAAACAGGGCCCTCTCTCACACGAAAAATTGAACTAATAAACACTTCTAATGTATATGACATAATATTTCTACATAACAATTAAATATATTGAGAATGCTACCTATTTCACTAAGTTGCGTAATTTTTATTTGAACATCATCATTCTTTTTGTATTCTTTGAAATGAAACCTCCAATAATAGCATCATATATAATCTTCTCAAACACTTCGTTTTGAAGTGCTATTGTGGTCAAATCATTGAGTCTTTGTTATGTCATTCAATGCTATTGACTTCAATAGATTTAATTTAGAAAAAACTTTGTTCCACCGAAGCAGCCGTTACATGAGCGGTCAACAAAACTGTATGCAATACTTGCATTGGGAAAATAATCATGTTTTCCCATGATGACTCAAATTTGTAACAAAATATGAATAAAATAAAATTTAAGTGATACGACATCAGATAACAATTAGAAATTATGCGTCAATGTATGGGAAAGTACATTAGTCCAATAGTCTAACTCACCTAGTCTCGTATCATGTCTGGTTGCTATTATGCTATACTTTGATCTTTGACCAAGGAGGCAAGAACCGATCCCTACAAAAAAGTTAGTTAGGAATTTATGATTTACAAATTAGGATTAGGAGCGGAATTTGGAGTAGGAGTGTTAGCCCATCGCGATCGATTTGACTGCGTACCGAGGCGAGACGTTGCCGCTCGCCGGTTCCATCTTCAGCAGGGCATGGACGCCTGGTATTTGACTCTTTGCCGGTTCTGTGTCGCCTGTCGGGAGAGCAGGGGAGAGTAGGGGAGGCATCGAGGCGATCGTATCCCAGATCGATCAACTGCCGCCGGCGTCGATTCCTTATTACGCAACTTAGTGAACATAAATTCATTATGGCTCATTTTAATTTTGGTCCCTCACTGTCAGAACATAAATTCTACATTTCCACCTTTTTTGTTTATTTTTTACTATTAGAAAAAGCTTTGATTAAATTTATATATACACACTTGAATCATGCTTCATTAAGGGTTGTCAAAATTTTAATTTCGTTCATATTTTCTAAATTTTTATTCTATTACTAACTGAACAATCTCCAAGGGCATCTTTCCGAAGAAGGAAGAATTTTTGGTTCATTATTATTTCCGGTTCGCCCGAACGTTCCTTTTTGGTTCACTTTTATTTTCGGTTCACCATTATTTTGGTTCACCCAAATTTTGTTCTTTTCGGTTCACTATTATTTTAGGTTCGCCGGCATTTTTGGTTCACTATTATTTTTGTTCACATGAATTTTTTAAATTGAATATTTTTTAAATCTGAACCTTTTTACCTGGTGAACAAATTTTAAAATATGAACCTTTTTAAAATCATGAACAAGTTTCAAGACCTGAACATATTTTAAATCTGAAGCTTTTTTAAAATCATGAACATTTTTTTAAAATTTTACCCTTTAAAAATGGCTCTTTTTGAGAAATATTCGAGTATGGATGTCACATAAGAAAATAAAAGGCTAAATTCCTATAAACATTGTTAGCTACAAAAAGAAAGAGACACACGTGACAACTGACACGTGATTAGAGAGCTAGAACACGTGATTAGAGAGCTGGGCGTTGACGCTAGGAAACTTGGTGCTGGTCCAGGCCCTTAGCGCTACCACGTGAGCGAGGCGAAGAATTTAGGTCGCTACAAGCGATGTATAGGGGATCCCGCGATGCATATAGGCTAATCCAAGGGAAAACGTACACTTGCAGTGTTGGCCCAGCCGTACGACCCCTAGACAGGACAGGCCTGCAGGGAGCCCGTGAGGCTGCTCCCAGTGATGGGCTGGTGGATGGGCATATACCGGAGCGGGACTCCGGAGGCCAACTCGACGGAATTCCGTGCCCGTCCATTCCCAGACGTCGTTGGCGATTGCATGCGTCACCTCACCTCTCCTTCTGATTTCTGAACCAGAGCCGCCACCTACGTCACGCAGGAAAGTGTCCGCGCAGCCTCGGACTTGCTCGTTCCTTTCGTCATGCGTGTGTGTTGCCTGCCACGCAACGGGTTCCAGAATACTGACGGAGACTGGCTTTTAGAGGAAAGGTCAAAGGCCCTGCTCTATACTGAAAGCACCACAAAGTACACTGGCTTTTAGAGGAAAGGTCAAAGGCCTTTGGGGTTTGGTTCTGAACCAGAAAGGCCACCCACGCGTGAAACTATATAGCAGTATACTCTTTCTTTTCGTCAGCGTTCTTCTCGAATCTCCGACCATAGAACGCACACAACACAGCCAGACATTCTGATCACATAAGAAAACGTAGGCATTCTTAACGAAGAAAGATATTTCATGGTCAACAAGTCGTGCCACCAGGCACCAGCCGGAGACCCCAGAGCAGAACACGTCAACGGAAAGAGGTCAGCAGTCAAAGGTCAACGAGTCAGCGAAGGATCCATGCTGACTAGCCTGCAGACCCCATATTAACATATCACGGCTGCATGCGACTACACATGTACGGCCACAAACGTAGGTCGAGGAATAACCCTTGCTGGCTCGACGACTACCTCTGCCTGTTACCGCCTGAACCCGCTAGAATAAGATGTTCTCTCCTTCACAGGCCAAGTGCATCTTGCGTGTGTGTTGCCTCGCGACGGGTTCCAGAACACTGACGGAGACTGGCTAAGGCCAAAGGCCCTGCTTTATATTGAAAGCACCACAAAGTACACTGGGAAGTTTTACAAGTTTTAACACACCAGCCCCCACTGCTTTTTCTTAAGCAAATTGTAACATGTGAGCGCACAAGCAGTGGGGAACTGACGTACAGAAAGGAAGAAACAAGCATAAAACGGATAAAAGCTATCCTACACTACACCACCGCGAGGGCCTTGCCAGGAAATGCAGGTTCTTCGATCGATGCCAACTTCAGCAAGATCATCCAATCCTTTTCGAGCTTTGCTGGAATCAGCCTGGTCCACTGTGACGATCGATAGCAAAGAGATTGTTTTGAATATATTGTTGCAAGGCGAAGCACATTTTTTTTTGTTATTAAAGACCAAATCATTCCTAGACAACCAGATCGTCCACGACGGAGACTGGCTTTCAGAATAGCTAGCCGAGAAGGGTAAACATTCCATATCGATCGAGAGCGCAGTCAGCTGAGCGTACGCGCGTTAACTTGGGACTTGGGAGTGTAGTCCTTCTTTATGCACGGCTTGTCAGAGTGCTCACATGAAATTTTACTGAATACAACAGACGTATAAATCCACGCTGTTTCGACAGATCGGCTTTGCTGTATCATACGCGTAGGCGAGCCTGGTAAATCTGGTTGATCGATCTGGAATTCTGGATATGCATTGCATGTCTGTCTGTCTGTCTGTCAGGGACACTCTCTGGGCGTGATTTGGATCGATCAGTTATCCAGATCCGAGTACTAGTTGCGAGGTCCCAGATGAACACATGCACGCAGCTACCCCGGCCGTCGGCCGTATACATGTTTTCTCCTTCGAATATTGGTCCGTACATGTTTTAGTTTGGTCGGGCTCATCTGCATCCAGATCGATGCATATTATCGCTCAGATGAGCACACTAGATCAGATTCGGCTATATCGATCTTGTTTCTTCCTTCACGAGAAGCCAGACCGTTGGAGCAAAACAAAATTGAGAGAACGCTGTCGGGCGAGACCAGGGAATCTCGATCCCCAGGTAGGGTTCTGGATTGTGATCCAAGAGAGATGTGACAAGATGCGCACGGCTAACTGATTAAGAGGGGGGCATCTTTAAATGATATTTGTCTCCGTATATATGAATGATTTTTGTTGCCAGGCATATCTCAGTTGGTTCTAGAAATTATACTTTGTCAGTAGTCTGTAGTAGTATCAGGCATGCTTAATTTATCATCTATATGAAGATTGCGCTTATGTACACATACTGTTAATGAAAGGAGTGCCATTTTTGTGGACAAGGCAGAGCAATCCCCTGATGTTCTCAAACAAGAGACCATATGTTTGCTCTCCCTGATTTTAGTAAAAGTTTTGTGCTAGAGACAGATGCTTGTGGGCATTATTGGAGATGTGGTATGAAAATTGGTAATTGGTAGGTGCAGTTGTGAGGTTTTAGTTCATGAAAACCTCGAGCCTATATCTCGTTAAGCGACATATATTTATACTTATTTTGCCTCATACACCGACCTCGTGATGAAAACGACTGCCCTTATCCTAGGTACGTAGTGTCAAGAACTTCTTCTCATTCTTAGCTTTAGGTTTGCTATAATAGTTATAAATTAATAAATAGTTGGTAAGTCCATCTCGAGCGAATTGGCATATTACGTATGTATGAGATATTATTTCTCTGAAAGAATCTACAGAAACTTGGAGATATACATGAAAAGCACATATGCAAGGTCGGTAGTTGTCGCCCTCATCAAATCGCCACTTGTTTCTAGAACTATCATGAAATAAATAGTTGGAAAGTCCATCTCGAGCGAATTGGCATATTACGTATGTATGAGATATTATTTCTCTGAAAGAATCTACAGAAACTTGGAGATATACATCAAAAGCACATATGCAAGGTCGGTAGTTGTCGCCCTCATCAAATCGCCACTTGTTTCTAGAACTATCATGAAATTAGTTCTCCGGTCAAGAAAAGAAAGGAAAATGACAAATACAACACGATCTCCAAACAATAGTGTAGAAAGTACATTAGAACAAATAAATTCTTGAATAGTGGCATGATTGTTGACGTGCACAGATAAGTTGTTGAATAAACAATAATTAAATAAAGTGTCACATAATATGGAGACTAACCGAGGGCCTACTGGAAAGGCCTTATGTCTAATCTTGGCCTTCTTGCTTGCTACCATCTTTTCATGTGGATGTTTTTGTCTCTTTGTTTGTCCAAACAAATCAAGTCATTTTCATCGAGTCTACAAAGTCGCCCGAATTGACGATGGCGAAGCGTACTTGGTGTTGTTTTTCCAGCAGAAAGTCTATGATTCTACACGCATGTACAAGAGACTTGCTGTGGACTTCCTCTAGAGTCCGGCACATTCTTCCTCCCCGGTCTGTCTTGTCAACTCACATAAGCAACTTCAACTTAATGTTATTGGGTACAATTCTACTAGATCAGGAACGAATATGAACCCACACGGTTCAGAACTTCAGATCAGATATGCTTGGACATTTGGCGCTGTGTTAATTTTCGAATGTGCAGATTTAGTGGTTCTTCTTTCTATTATCTAGATGTAATATCTGGAGCTAGCAAGTTGATGTTTGAATGTGATGGGCGTGTCCAGATGCGCGAGTGGCATAGATCGATATGCATGTGTGCGTGGGCCTCGAGCTAGTAGAGAGAAATGAATGTGAGAGGTGTTGGAGTGGTGCGGCATGAATAATCTTGGTTGGATACGAACTTGCTTGGCATCCACCGCCCCTAATTAATAAAAAGGCTCTGTTGGAAGCACACTATGTGTGATCGAGCATTCCAGCACAATCGCAAACGAAAGGACCAATGAAAATGACAGAGATACATGCAAACAATTTACCAAAACTAGTTTTCTCCACACAAAAAAAGAGAGTCTGTTTGGAACTGGACTGTTTCTTGTTTGGCCATAAGTTGATGATTCTTCCAATCGTAAGATGACACGTCGATATTCGATTGTTTCTTTTTCATTAAAATTCGAATTTTACTTGCAATTTACAGTGTATATACGTGTAATTTACAAAGCATATACATTTATATATGTGTTAACAATGTGTATACATATAATTTACATTGTTAGTGGCCTAGTAATACTGAAAATACTAGTGTAAATGGAACGGATCCACCATGAAAGCAGCGGAAAAATAATTGAAGTGTGGGAAAAAATGGAAAACACTCGGCTATCAAATAAAAAAAGTGATACAAAATTCTTGCTTTAAGGTGCTTTGGTAATTAATTGGTAGGGTCGATCTGTTTGTGTTGTAGCAACATCATATACGGACAATGGCCGACCTATCACCTATGTTGCTTTGTCGAATACATGCAACTTGGTATTGCTGTCATTTCTACTTTTTACCAGGAACAGTCCGTTGGGTACTTTTACAGTCTGGAGTTTGGACGCTTTTCAGAAGTGTTACAAAATCATTCAGTGTACTCATTCAGAGGCATGTAGTGCTACATGTCTAATCGACCCTCACATTGTAAGCAAGTACTCCGGGCATACCGATGATTTCACATTATTTTTATGATTGATGATGAATCATTTCATCGGCAGTCGGCAGATGGCATCCATTTTCAATCAACCGATCGAAGCACCTGGTTGGTCATTTCTAACTCACTTTGCAGATCGACATCGCAGCATGCATTCCTGTCATGATCGATCCATGATTCATCAACCGGGACCATCTTTGAAGCTTATAATACAAACCTGCTGCAGCTCTAACCTGATACAGGATTAGCATGCACGGTATAATTAAGTGCTAATCACACAAATCTCAAGTGCTTTACTGATGCAAGTTAGGAGTAATCTGAATAATTAGCACATGTACATGCATCTCTAACTCAACCGGTCCTGGCAAAAGCTTTGCGCTTCCCCTTTTCAACTGCGTTTGCCGGTAGGCTGTAGCTCCCTTTTGGAAACGTCGCAGTGGAAAGGAATGTCACAGAAGCATCGGTCCGCTGCCATCCACGGACAGCCAACACTGTTCCTACAGTAAATCTCATGCATATGCGCCCACACCGCCACGCGCATGCAGATTAAAGGGAATCAAACTACCAAAGTATCCAACAGAAGCAAGCAGATAGGGAGATCTGTACGTATCGATCACACCAAGTTACAAAAGGATGGTCGTGTCACATGAAAGAAGAACAAAGGTGCAAATGCAATTTTGACTTACTTTCCACGCGTTCATAAAAAACTGCATATTATTTGAAAAATATCGGCCCCTCCCCCACCGTCTGATATCTTTAAAACTCGAGATCTAGACCTTTTATCTGTTGCAGCATACCTTACAACCTCGTAGCAAAAAAATGTATTGTTGTAACATCCTCGCAGCATTTCATCCTTCAGTGTGTCAAAACCCTACAAAAATACCGTGATACACTTCGAAAAGCACTAATCAAGCAAAAAATATTGGTATATAACAAATCCCCTTCCGTCTAAACACATCACTACGAAAAAGTAACAAAAGTATAAGGCATGGGAGAGCAACGTTTGTTGCACCACACAAGAACATTTGCAGCATTGTGGCAACATTGCCTCAGCTGCCTAGAATCATCGCAGCATCTCATTTGTGTGTTCGCAGAACAACGCACATGAGTTCGTAGCATGTGAAAAACACCCATGCAACATTTGTTTTTTCAAATTACTAAAACCATACCATCGTCCATGGCGGCATAAATTTTGTCACGTTGGACACTAATATTGCTTGTCAATGCCTCGTCAACACTAGATCCAACGACCTTGGAGTCATTCCCCTACGTGCTCCATCTTCCCAAGCACTACTTCAAAGTGGACCTCTATTTTGAGCATATATTCTTGTGAACTCCAGCCAGGTGTGGATGTGGATGGAGGGTAGAGGGGACGAGCGGTAGAGGAGGAACGACGAGGAAGGAGTAGGGCTGTTAGAGGAGGATATGCTCGGGAGGAGAAGCCATGGGAGGAGTAAGTAGCATGAGAAAGAGAGAGCATGCTGATGGGTAAAAGGGAGAGAGAGGCGTGGGCATTGTAAGTGAATAGGAGAGAAAGGAGCGAGCGGCCAGATCCGTCTCGGGCAGTCCTTAAACAAATCACTTCAAGTGATAGGATAGTCACACGCTCCAAGCGGTGGCTCGGGAGGCCAAACCATAGTCAAACCCTAGCGGACACCACTATCCCTTGTCATCCTACTCCTACCTCGCCGCCGGAGAAGGTCGGCAGGCAAAGCCCTCCCTAACGAACTAGAATGCATGTGTGCTCCTATCTATTTGCTCCGGTAGCATGCCCACCACATCGAGATGAGGCACCCAGGAGTGTTGTCGTAGGCCCCGACATTTCCATCCCTTGGGGTTCTTTTCACTGGGTGAAAACCTAGAGGTAGGAAACCATGTCAGACAACTGTGCCAACGGGACTAGTGCGATCGCAAACTGCCAAGGAATTTTTTTCTTGTGTCAATAACTCGCTTAATTATGGGAAGTATCGCTGTGATACATCTTTTTGATAGGCGAAAGTGTAGGGGTTGAGGAGTGCAAAGATGGCGGTTGAGGGGGTGAGCACGAGCGACATGGCTATGGAGCTCTAGGTTGTAGGATAGAAGCTATAGCTCCACTACTGGAAGCGTAAGGCAAACAAGGAACTAAATATGATACGTGATACACAACCTCGATAGTCGCTAGGTGGATTATTGGGCACACATGCTTGGATCAGTGATAATTTTGTAAGATCATAATCATACTTGATTAGCTCTATGCAATGTTGGTGCCTCCAATTGGACTTTCTCCTTTATTTTACTTAATGTTTTGAAGAAAACGGAATCTCCATTATCCCTCATCTTTGAACCAATTAACTATGCACACAACACATATTATTGCACAGCCGGTAAACTGGCAGGAAAGAAAGATATGTCATCACAAATTCCCAATCACAAGACATGCCAAATTCGAGCCAGTTGTAACCGCTAGGGAGTGATGGGATGAAGAGAGGAGCCTAGTCACCAAGAAGACGCCTCCACATACCTCAACTCTTCATGGCGAATAATACCTCATGTTACACTTGGCACAACAATTAAGGTTTGATTTGTAACATGCCAATGCTACACTTTAATTAAAACGTTGACCGAAAGGGTGAGGATCCCTCAATTGCCTATATTCTGTTAGGTAGATGAGATCTCTCCAGCGATTATTTCACGCGGATAACACCTCGTTTTGTCTGAACGGTTCACTTGCTATTCGAACCAAGGCAGTGCTTGGTTCTCAATGCTACACTTTAGTTATATACAAAACTTTTTATTCTCTGAAGTACAATATATATATTAGATTTTTATACACAGTCTCATTCATGACGATCGATAATTGGACTAAATTGGTGCAACATCACCAGGATTGCATTTGAGACTGTAGAAGGACTTCCGTTTTGGTTAAATTTGAAAATGCTAACGAAAAACTTATAACAGTGTGGATCGGTGGAACGGGACCAAAGGATGCTATACAGGAATTCACCAACGGCACCGCATTAATCAATACAGAGAAGAACGCAAACACACTCCATCTATCACTCACCTCACCTCAGCGGGCTGGCCGGGGCACAATCACAGGGATGCAAGCGGCAACCGCCCATACCTGTACTCTTCCTGCGGCGTCCTTTTCTCCCTATTTAACTCGCTTGCCTCCTCCATCGCTTTCCACCCCCGTGTGTGACGCGTCAGCCTTGCTCGTCGCCATTGCCACTCTACCATAGTAACACTGTGCGTCGAGCGTAGAGTAGACTAGTGGTTAGAGCGACGTGTAGCAGTCGCTATGTCTGTTAATACTACTCACGCTAGGTCTGGTATGATGGATTAATCCTCCTTTTTTGCTTTTGATCCATATATATTGGCCCAAACACTAACCTCTTATCCTCCTTTGCTTGCTCCCCCTCTCAGGTCGATCCCCCACTTGCGCGCACCCCGGCCGGGCGAGCTCCTTTTCGCCACTGAACTTGCACTCGTGCTGTGCTAGCTACTCACCTAGCTAGCTAGTAGTAGCTGAAGCCAGCTAGCTGCTAGGCAGCTAGCTATGCGGAGGAGGGAGGGGGAGGGTAATTGAGTGGGCATGAGCAGATACGAGAGCGGCGGCCATGGCGCCGCCGTGGCAGCGGCAGGAGCAGGCGGGGCATGGGTATCAAGGAGGGCGGCGGCGGCAGAGACGCGCACGAGGACGACCTGGTGATGCCGGGGTTCCGGTTCCACCCGACCGAGGAGGAGCTCATCGAGTTCTACCTCCGGCGCAAGGTGGAGGGCAAGCGCTTCAACGTCGAGCTCATCACCTTCCTCGATCTCTACCGCTATGACCCATGGGAGCTCCCAGGTCTCAACAATCAATTGCGTTAATTCTCTAGTCCTCCTTCTCTCTAGTCCCTACCTCCATAGTTCTTGGTTTATTTTAGCTTTAATTTGTTTTGTGCGTGCAGCAATGGCGGCGATTGGGGAGAAGGAGTGGTTCTTCTACGTGCCGAGGGACCGCAAGTACAGGAACGGGGACAGACCGAACCGGGTGACGGCGTCGGGGTACTGGAAGGCGACGGGGGCCGACAGGATGATCAGGGCGCCGGAGAACAACCGGTCGATAGGGCTCAAGAAGACGCTCGTCTTCTACTCCGGCAAGGCTCCCAAGGGCGTCCGCAGCAGCTGGATCATGAACGAGTACCGCCTCCCCACGGCAGACACCGACCGATACCACAAGGTAATCTACGTCAATCTCAGTTCCATGGTCACACACATACCAATCTTTTCAGTTTGCGCAAGATACTTATTAAGTTGCAGGTAATTTAGAAACACGAACTAGGGTTTTCGTTTTTTCTTGTGGGGTCTCGATCTTGTGACATCCAGTTTTGCATTTTGGTTGTTGGACTCCTGGTTCATATGCCTATTCAGATGATCAGATCTAATACAAGTTAATTATTAGGGTTTGTTCTTTGCTTCTAATGTTCTTGCCGCGAATAACATACTCAATTATATCACTTCCTAGATTACTAGCTAGCTAGTATCTTGGTATGAACCTATATAGATTCCAAATTCTAATCCTTTTTTTACCGGAATCAATTCTGGTCTAAAGCTCTGAACTAAATTTCCTGGGAGAAATCGATCCCCATTTCTTCGTACGTGACATTGACGTGCTTTGTTAACCAAAACCAGCACGGATTATATTTTTGATGATGATAGATCACCTTCATGAATTTGCAGACCGAAATGTCCCTCTGCCGCGTCTATAAGCGCACTGGCATCGATGACGGACACGGCCACCACTTCTCGGCGCGGTCGACGATGCCATCCCGCGGCGGCGCCACGGCAAGGCAGGACAGCAAACAAGGGTCATCCTCAACTTCCACGCCCACGCCGCCGCCAACTCCGTCCAAGCTCCACCTCCTCCAAGCAGGCGAGTGCACGTCGCCGCTGGCGCCAATCACGGATCACGCCCAGTCACACAGGCAGGCGCCGGCTCCACGGCAGCAGCAGCAGCAGCAGCTAGCCGCCGCGAAGCCCTGCGGCGGCGCGTTGGGATACTTGCAGTCAGTGTCGGCTGCCGGCGGTCACCATCAGGAGGAGCCGCGGCGTTGCTGTACCAGCAGTACTCCAAGAACACAAACACCTTCGCCTCCACGTACTCGCTGCTCAACCTGGTGAATGCGGCCTCCATGGGCGGCGCCTCCGCGGCGGACCATCGACGAACTGAGCACGTTGGTTGGCCACGGATCCGCCCAGCTTCCGTCCTACCACAGCCCCGCGGCCGCGAGCCACCACGACCATTTCGTCGTTCCCCTGCCAACGACGCCGTCGCAGCCAATTACGCCGCTGGGGACGCTGCCGTTCTCGCTGGCAGCAATCTCAGACAAGATCTGGGACTGGAACCCGATCCCTGACGCCACGGCGGGCAGAGATTACAATAGCGCCGGATTCAAGTGACAGATCAAGGAAGTGCACGCGGGGGCACAGTGCATGCACCCGTGCATGGCTAGACATTCTGATTCCATTTGGTACCACCATGTACACACCGCTTTCTCTCTCTCTTCACAGTTAATAATTCTCCCGAGTAAACGAACAATAGACCACTATAGCATTTCTTATTAACTAGTCCATAGAATTCAGGATATAGATAATTTGAAATTTCTGATTAATGAGTTTACATATCCTCATCGATGTAACAGCCAATTACTTTACTCCTTTCAGACTTTCAGTTACTTTTATCAGGATACAATGTCTTACTCTAGGAGTACAGGTAATGTAGGAGTAGAACCTGGATGGGCGCGTGTACTTGTTTGTCTAGTACTCAAAAGTGACTCGTTTTTAACTATCTGAATTCGGAAGCTCCACTTCACATAAAATAATGCCGCCCGCATGATTGGACGATGACCATGGCAGAGATTGCCTGTTCGAAATGATTAGGAGAGAGAGGAAGAAGAACTTGGGTGCTGTCGGGTGTACGCGTGCACAGGACCGTGTCAGAGATCGATGTGAGGATTATACTGGCCTGCAGCAATCATGTGAGCGCAGCATTTGTCTGTTCTCTCCTCACTCTGTACTAGTGTACTGGTGTTCTCTTGTCATGGATTATTGGACGAACTTGTCAGAGCGTGTCATGGAATCACCGGTGGTACGGCCGGCGTCCCTGTTTGGGCCTCGCAGACTTGCGTGGGGATGGAAAGGGAGGCGAAATGCATGGCCGTATTGGTGGGGATCGGAGATAAGATACCTTGTGTCTTAGCTACTTGCCTAGCCCCGGCCCGTGCATGAGAGGATCTTTCGATCGCGCCATTGGATATGACAGTCTATATTTGTTGCTAGGAACTTAGCTACCCTGTTCTGCTTCTGAAATATATTGCAGGTCTTGCCATCTTTGGTACTAAAAGATGCCTTCTCGGTACTTCTAGATTCTCTTCTTCTTGTAATACTAGGGCATGTATAATGGTAGAAAAGTCGAATCTTCTCTTAACTCTCCACGTCATATAGAGAAGATAATACATACAGATTGTACAATGCATTATTTCTTACTACCATCTCTAGCAATTAATGTGAATTAATTAAATTTTAGTGTGAAATTGTGTTATTAAGGGAAGATCACATATGGTAAAATGGAGAAAATAGTCTTCTCTTAATTTTTAAGAGATCGTCTCTTAGCTAACAATCTCTTTCTTTGTTCTCTCTCCTCCAACTAAGTAAAAATGTAACGTTATCTTCAAGAGAAGGCTGATGTCACCACATTTTACATGCCCTTACGTGACAAAGTTATGTAGGACTAGGAGCTAACTAGTACTTCCATATTATTGTTTTTAAAAAACTATTTCCATAGGGTTAACTGAGCCACATATAACTAGAGGTAACAGACAATATGTCGCTACAATCAATGGTAATAAAGGTGTTTCAAACATTGATCAAAAACCTGGAGCTATTTTGAGAAAACGAAGGAATTGCATGATTTGTAACCTTATCAATGAAGGGTCATTTGTTTTCCTTTCTTCCTATTTTTTTATTTTTAGATGTGTGCATTGTTGATGTCTCGATTAGTTCTTGACATTATGTTTCTGCGTCGGCTGGATGCAATTAGTATATTTATATCAATATATTTCCTTTCTGTAAAAGAATCAAGGAAGATCCACATGTCGTCATCTATTGGTGCTATGAAGACATCCTCCTATCGGTAATAGATGCTCATCGCAATCTCAAACAACCTCTTCGATGTGGTTCTGGAACCAACTAAGAAATGCCTGTTAAACATGTATACGTAGTGTATACCGTATGGAGTTGTACTCCACCGATATACCTACAAACTTGTACGCCACTCCAGGGGCTCTTCCTGTGCTCTTATATAACACGTACCCGTGCCTCCCAACGGAGGTATCGTTTTCCGCCTAAACCCTAGTTCGCTAATATGGTATCAGAGCCCCTCTTCTCCATGACCTAGCCGCCGTAACGATCTGAAACCAAAAACCTATGATCAAACCCCAAGGTCCAAAGCCAAAACCCACGATACAAGCCACGACCTACGATCTACGATCTGAAACCGAAGAAATCCATGACCTACAATCCAGAAAACCAATACCATGACCCAAACCCTTGCCTATGATCCCATGGGCTCTACATCGACGACGCTGAGTGGCCTGACCTCCGCGCTAGGAGCTCCGCCATCGCAAAAACTCACCCGAGGAAACTTCCTCTTCTGGAAGACGCTCGTCTTCCCCGCGCTTCGCAGCGCCCAAGCCACCGGGCCGAGCCGTCAAAAACCATCGACACTAAAGATGAAAAAGGGAGGAAGATATCCAACCCCAACCCTGCCTACACTGCCTGGGTCGTCCGTGATGCGGCCGTCGTGACGTTTCTGCTGAACTCCTTCTCTCCGGAGGTGCTCGCCCATGTGGTCGGGCTTGAAACAACAGCCGAGGTATGGGGCGTAATAACTAGCATGTTTTCCTCTCAGTCTCGTTCCAAGATCAACAGTCTTCGTGGCGCACTCAGCGGAACCAAGAAGAACGACCTCTCGGCTGCTGCATACTTTGCACAGATGCGAGGGTTCGCCTCCGAGCTCGCCGCTGCTGGAAAGATCGTTCAAGAAGACGAGATGGTAGGCTACACCCTCAACGGGCTTGATAGCTCGTACAACTCCACCGTCGCCGCTGCTAATGGAAACCGGGCACCACACTCGACGATCTGTTCGGACAGATCTGTGCCCATGACGCGCGGCAAGTCATACTTGCCGAAACTGGACAAGGTGGTGGAGGTGGCTTCACCTCCTCTGCACATGTGGCCCGGCGCGGTCACGATGATCAAGACAACCACCGCGGCAGCCACCCCGCATGGGATGGCGATCGTGGATGCCAGGACGACCGCGGTGATCATGGTCACCGAGGTGACCGCGGCGATTGTGGCGATGATGGACGTCGTTGTGATCACGGCAATGGAGGACGCCGCGGTGATCACAACGATGGAGGATGCCGCCATGATGACGGCAATGGAGGATGCCACCGTGATGACGGTGGCCGACGCGATGGCGGCAGGCGTGATGGTGATCGCCGTCGCCGCAATGATGGAAGGCGTGATGGTCGTGATGGAGATCGGCGCTGCAACCGTGCCCCCACTCCGTTTGTGGACGTGACTTGCCAGATATGCAAATCCACGGACACCCTGCCGCGGACTGCTGGTGGCGTTAAAAGAACGACAACTCCGACAGTGACTCCGATGGTGAAGAGAAGGCTGCACACATGGCGTCCTATGGAGTTGACACCAATTGGTACTCGGATACGGGTGCCACTGATCACATTGCTGGAGCTCTCAACAAGCTCTCCACACATGAGAAATATAAGGGACATGACCGTGTTCACACGGCCGATGGTCAAGGTATGCCCATAAGTCATATTGGTCAATCAATTTTGCAAACCCCTCATGCATCTTTACATCTAAATGATATCCTACATGTTCCTAGTGCATCAAAGAATGTTGTTTCCATTCATAAACTTGCCCTTGACAATGATGTGTTTATTTAATTTCATGCCTTTTTTTTTTGATCAAGGATCAGGCAACAAGAAGAATTTTGTTTAAAGGTCCCTGTCATGGTGGTATTTACCCCTTAGTTCCTTTTTCTTCGGGTCGTCCAAGCATGCTTTATCACAATAAAGCCGTTTTCATCAACATGGCATCACCGTCTAGGGCATCCTTCATCTTTTGTCGTGCAACAAGTCCTTAGGAAAAATACTTTAGCTCATCTCCAGAAATAAATCCTTACATATGTGATTCTTGTCAACTAGCTAAGAGCCACCAATTGCCATATCCCGTCTCTATAGTGTTTCTACTGTTCCTTTGGAACAAGTCTTTTCTGACGTATGGGGCCTGCCCCAGCCTCTGTTGGCAAGCACACTTATTATGTAAGCTTCATTGATGATTTTAGCAAGTTCACATGGATTTATTTGCTTAAGAAGCGTTCTGATGTTTATCAAGTTTTTCTTAATTTCAACAACTTGTTGAACGCAAGTTTGCTCGAAAATTATAACTATGCAAACTGATTGGGGTGGTGAGTATGAAAAGCTCAATAGTTTCTTTCAAAAAGTTGGCATCACACATCATGTTTCTTGCCCTCATGCACACAACAAAATGGATCAGCTGAACGTAAACATCGACATATAGTGGAGGTTGGTCTTGCTTTGCTTGCTCATGCCTCCATGCCCCTTAAGTTTTGGGATTAAGCTTTTCTCACAGCTACTTTTCTCATAAATTAGCTCCCAAGTAAATTTATCAATTTTGAAACTCCTGTTGAACGTCTTCTTCAAACCAAACCAAATTATGATTCTCTTCGTATTTTGGTTGTGCATGCTGGCCTAACCTACGCCCCTACAACAAAAGAAAGCTTGCGTTTAGATCCACACGTTGTGTTTTTCTAGGCTATAGCCCACGTCACAAAGGTGTCAAATGTCTTGAGCCATCTACGGGTCGCATCTATATTCACATGATGTTGTCTTTGATGAACATGTTTTCCCTTTTGCTTCCATGCATAAAAATGCCGGAGCCTTCTTCGTCAACAAATCCTTTTACTTCCTAATGACACCAACACTTTGTCTAATGAGGGGGATACAACTATTGATGACCATATGCCACTGCCTTTTGTTCCTGTCTCTAACCATGGCAGGATAACACGCTGCCAGCAGAAGAAAATTTGGAGGAAAATGCTGAAGAAACGAGCCAGAACAGTGCAAGAAATGATGAAGAAACGAGTACAGAAGAAGACAACAACAACACTGAATCCAAAGATGATCCAGGTGCTGCTGCCTCGGATCATGTGCACACGGATCCCGGTGGGGATTCTCCTGCACCTGGTCTGTCCGATGCGACAGACGACGGCGCTGCATCTTCCTCGCCCAGCCAGTCAGTGCCCGCCATGCCAGCCGACAGCGACGCAGAGGACCACGAGATGTCCCCGTCCCTGCCGCCCCACGACACGCCGCCTGATGGCGGGACCCCCGAGCGGTCCCGTGCCTCGTCCGTGACCTCCGACCTCCACTATCAGGACGACACGTCACCCGCTGCTGGCGCAGATTCTCCTGGCGCCGGATCCCATGACGATCTTGACGCAAACACCAGATCCGATGCGCCCTCTCCATCAGCTGCACACCATGTGCCTCCTCCTCCTGCAGCACGTACACGACTTCAAAAGGCATAAAAATCCAAAAAAAATCACCAATGGCACCATCAGTTATGACATGCATGGGAACAAAGTAAGATATACTGATGGTACTATCAAGTATGGTATGCTTGCAGCTACAGGGGAACCTCGTTCTCTTTCGGAAGCTCTTGATAATCCCAAGTGGCGCAAAGCAATGGAGGAAGAATATGGTGCTTTGCTTCAGAATAAAACGTGGCATCTTGTTCCCTCCAGCACAAACAAAAATTGATAGATTGTAAGTGGGTTTATCATATTAAGAGGAATGTCGATGGTACAATTGATAGGTACAAAGCACGCCTTGTTGCAAAGGTTTCAAGCAAAGGTATGGCATAGACTATGAAGATACATTTAGTCCCGTTGTTAAAGCTGCAACCATTAGACTTGTTTTAGCAGTTGCAGTCTCTCGGGGATGGAGTTTACGGCAGCTAGATGTCAAGAACGTTTTTACATGGTGTTCTGGAAGAAGAGGTGTACATGAGACAACCTCCAGTTTTGAAAATCCTGATGCCCCCCATCATATTTGCATGCTTGATAAAGCTCTATATGGATTGAAGCAAGCTCCACGAGCTTGGTACTCTCGGCTTAGCTCCAAATTGCATGATCTTGGTTTTGTTCCATCAAAGGCTGACACTTCCTTGTTCCTATACCACAAGTCATGTATCACTATATTTGTCTTGATTTATGTTGATGACATTATAGTAACAAGCTCCTCAGATAAAGCCATTCCTGCTCTTCCGCATGATCTCAATGAACATTTTGCTATCAAGGATCTTGGTGACTTACATTATTTCTTGGGTATTGAGTTAAGAAAATGCAGGATGGTTTACTTTTGACATAAGAGAAATATGCCACAGATTTGTTAGCTCGTGTTGGTATGAAGAACTGCAAGCCTGCACCTACACCACTCTCTCCACCGAGCCACTATCATTGCATGAAGGAACACTTCTTGGTACTGAAGATATCACACAATATAGAAGCATAGTTGGTGCTCTCCAATACTTAACCCTTACACGGCCTGATCTATCTTTCTCAGTTACAAAGTCTGTCAATATCTTCATGCTCCCACAACAACCCATTGGACCTGCTAAAAGAATTTTGAGATATGTACATCATACACTGAATATTGGTATCACATTTGTTCGCTCATCTTCTACACTGTTGAGTGCCTTTTCAGATGCAGACTGGGCTGGTTGCCCTGATGACAGAAGGTCCACAGGAGGATTTGCTATCTTCCTTGGACCGAACTTGATTTCTTGGAGTGCTCGCAAGCAAGCAACGGTCTCACGTTCTAGTACTGAAGCTGAGTACAAGTCACTAGCTAATGCTACAACAGAGTTGATATGGGTTGAAGCTCTTCTTAAGGAACTTGGTGTACAATTGAAGGAAAAACCATGTCTTTTGTGTGATAACTTGGGTGCTACATATTTATCTGCAAATCCTGTGTTTCATGCACGTACAAAACACATAGAGATAGATTTTCATTTTGTACGAGAGAGTAGCAAATAAACATTTAGAGGTTAAGTTTATTTCTAGTAAGGATCAAGTTGCTGATGGTTTTACTAAACCACTTCCTGTTAGGAGTTTAGAGGAATTCAAGCGTAATCTAAATCTTTGTAAAAGTTTAGATTAAGGGGGCTGTTAAACATGTATACGTAGTGTATACCGTATGGAGTAGTACTCCACCGGTATATCTACAAACTTGTACGCCACGCCAGGGGCTCTTCCTGTGCTCTTATATAACACGTACCCGTGCCTCCCAACGGAGGTATCGTTTTCCGTCTAAACCCTAGTTCGCTAATAATGCCCTCTCAGTTCGTTTAGCTGTACGAACTGACTCCAATTTCGAGGGGCTAAGTGGGTTGCAGCTGAGTTTATGAGCTGATGTCATTGCTTAGTTCACTCATGTGTGTTGAGAGCTTTGGTGGATGACATCATCGAATGGCAGCACCGAGAGAGAGAGAGAGAGAGAGAGAGAGAGAGAGAGGGGCACGGATCAGGCAGAATGAAATTCCTTTACAACGAGAATCACGACCGACCATGTTACGTACTCCCTCCATTTCTAAATATAAGATATTTTACCTATTATACATGCTGACTAGCTTCGGATTCAAATGAGTGAACATACACAGTAAAACGTGTCTAAATAGATGTGAATCTGAAAAAAAGACAAAACATCTTATATTTAAAGACGGAGGGAGTACTACATGCCGTGGTGCTCCATTGCGTACATTTGTACGTAGCACATCGATCGGTGGAACTGGGAACTACACACCACACAGCTGCTAAGTGCTAAGTAGCTTTGCATCGATGCACACATGACCAGGACAGCGAAGTTCGTACGAGCCCCCGATCGGAGCAAACAAACCGGCCCCTGGCCTTTGCAGACGCGCGCATGCACGCGTGCTTACCCAGCCGATAAAAGCGCGCACGATTAACGTCGGCGCGTGAGCTTAGCCGGGCCCGTGGCGTTCGAGTACGTACGCAGTTCGATCGATCGGCGAGCTAGCTAGCGCCATGATGAGGATTGAGGAGCACCACCTCAACCTCAAACCCCAACCCCCGTCGCATTTTGGATCCCCCTCATTTGCGGAACGAACCCATCCGTAGCTAGCTTTTTGGCCTACCAGCTCGATCGATGTTCGATGGCATCTCCCGATCTGCAGGGAGTATCAAGAACAACAAGAACCCATCTCCCTTTACACCTGCAGTGCAGTTCGATCGATCGAGAGGGTGTAGCGCTAGCGCTAGCTGATGATTAACTAGAGGCGCATGCATGTTTAGGAGGAAAGCGCGCTTTTCGAGGCACTAAAGCTAAGCTTTTCGCGCACGCGCTGTTACACGATCGCTATACATGAACAAGATGGACTCGTTGAAACTGTGTACTCCTCGAAAAGATTGTTCGTTAACAGCTTTCCCTTTCCTGGTGCACGATCGATACGCTGCCTTGCTCGATCTCCTTGCGTACTGTACGGTACTGTGGCTGGAGAAACAGAGAGGAACTTAAGCGGAGATCGATGCGTGCGTGCCAGGTGATGGACAAGACGCAGCACGCGGACGCTCGTGACGAAGAAACGTCTGATCGATCGAGATCTCGACGTCCCGCGCGCGGCAGGGCTGTTGCTTCTTCACGGGTTCCAATAGTTCGTCACATATACAGTATACACGGGCGCGCGGTGCTATCTAGCTAGCCAGTACATCTCGAATGATCGATCCTAGCTAGCTCTACTGTGCCACCGGATTTTACGGAACCAGTTTTTGTACTTGCCCGTCGAATGTTCCTACGGTCACACTGTTCATCCACATGATCGACCAGTGGCGGAGCTTGCCAGAGTCTGCTGGGGGACAAAATGTAATACTCCCTCCGTCCTAAAACAAGTGTCTCAAGTTTGTACAAAAGTAGATGTATCTATACATGTTTCATGTCTACATACATCCACTTTTTGACAAATCTAAGACACTTATTTTTGGACGGAGGGAGTATATGAGTTCCTGGGGGGCCAAAACACACAAATCTATCTAATCTCAGCTCTCAAAAAAAATTCTTCATGGATTTCCAAAAGCTGGGGGGCGGTGGCCCCCCTGACATCAACTAAGCTCCGCCCGTGTGATCGACCAAGGAACTGGAGTAGATTCCGGCGGTCGAGGTCTCGATCTTTTCTTAAAAGAAAGGGCGGTGGTTGGGCCAACCCGTTTTAGCTACTCCTCTTGGAGCTGGAGTAGATTCACTGACAGGGTGAAACCGTGTGCATGCTAGTAGCTAACAGTTGCAGGGTTTCAGACTTCAGAGATGTTATACGAGCAAGTACAATAGGTACTACTCAGCACGCTATAAGCAAATCCAGGTCAGCAAAATCCTACTCCAGCTGTTTGGATTTACTTGACTTCCATTTGTCAAAAAGTGAATGTATCTAGACATGTTACAATTATAGATACATCCATATTTTGATAAATGAAAGTCATCTAATTTAGAACGGACGGAATATGTGTAAGAGAGAAGCAAGCCGGCGCTTGGTTTATCACCGGGCTACAGCACAATAATCGAAGCTTGCAGCTCGCATGCAGCCCGCATGCCAGCGCTAGAGCAGGCTCTCTCCCATGCCCTATCTCTTGCATGCATGCACATTAGGTACGAGTCCACGTGCCACCATCCAGACTATTATACGTGTGCTTAATTTTTGTGGCTTTGGGTCATTAGGTGACATGGCATAAGTGTATAGCCAACAGCCAGCTACACTATTGTGCTTGCTCTACTACTATGTCTGGTCAGTACGTACTGTGCATAGATACAGGAGTGCAGAGGGAAGACAGCGTTCAATTCCGGCGGTGAGCCTATACTACGCCAGGTAAGTACGCACTGTAGCAAGCTCGTTCCGTACCGCGAGCATGCACTAGGCGGGTCCAACCACCGCCCATTCTTTTAAGAAAAGATCGTTCAGTAACCTGTAGCTCATCGACCGCCAAGCTCCATCTCACGGTGGGCTCTCGTTTTCCACCCCAAGTGTTGTCAGAACCAGGAGATCCATACTGTTTCTAGCACCGCGCAATCTACCCCCAGAATCCCAGATGAGCTAATGATACATGGATGGGATGGATCCATCGATGTGGCCTGTCAGTACAGTACTGATATTGAAAAATGCAGGTATCTATCTTCATGCAAGGAAACGCGGGTGCAGTATCAGAGTAGCAGTGTTGTTGCTGGAGCACATTACTACCGCATCAGTCCGTTCGCTGATCGGGGGATAAAATTACTGTTTGTACGTAGCTGCATCAGTCCAAAATGCTCAAGGCTCCTCTAATTGATCATGTAGGCATTTTTTTCTTTTAACATGATCATGTGGGCATTCCTGTCTTGTGCCGAACTGGAAGGACATCAATATTTGTTGATCACGAAGCGGCCAGTTAGAGGTGCTGCCATGGGCTTCGGCGGGCCGGAGAAAATCCATCTATCCACAAGGCGGGCCGGACGTGTGCGTGGTGCTGGCCAGTCAGAGATGCTACATGGTGAGCGTGGACGAGGCTCTCTCGGAGGAGAACCAGAGGGCCGGCCTAGGGCTGCTGTTAATGCAAGGAGAGGATGGCGACCACGATGCGATTGGGCTGGATGTGCCTTTGACGTGCTCCCCTTTGCTGACTGGCCATGGCCCGGTGTTGATCTCGCCTGGCGACGCGCTGTGCGACGGGGGATTTTCTAGTGAGGATGAACAGGATGAGGTTGTAGAAGGGAAGATGGAGCAGCTTCTGCCATGCCTCGCCGAGCTGGATCAGCAGGAGTTGCTGCTGGACGGCGAGGAAGTGGCGCACGAGGATGCGCTGTGCGACGGGGGTTTTTCTAGTGAGGATGATGAGGATGAGGCTGTGGACGGGAAGATGGGGCAGCTTCTGCCATGCCTCGCCGAGCTGGATCAGCAGGAGTTGCTGCTGGATGGCGAGGAGGCGGCGTACGAAGACGACCTTGATGACGATGGCGACTTGGCGAGGAGGGACTTTCAGCCTGACGCTGACGTGGAGGCTACTATGATTGGGAACCTCCTCGCTGTTGATTCTGATGACGCTCCCTCAACGGGCATCGCGATTCGCTGCGTCGCGGATCTGTTCAGCCTGTCGGCTGTGCCGCTGCTGCCCACGCCTATTCCGCCAATGCCTTGTGCTCATGCGGCCCTGCCCGCCTCCGACCGTCGCAGCAGCAGGCTCGCGGCGAAACCTAAACTCCTAGCGGTCGGCAAAGCGCAGCGTGTCCTCCACAAGGCAATGGGGCTCGACTTTGGAGAGATGCCCCTGGTGGAGGCTACGAAAGAATTCGCGAACACCTGCAAGAAGGTTCCGTTATCTGATTCGGCAATCAACGGGTTGAGGACCCTCCTCAGGCTGAACATGTCGTCCATGACGGCAGCGGATGTTGCTTTGATTGGCCTTGCTGGCCCAGGGGGAAGCGATTTCCCACCACCGATGGCGCTGGACGTCTCTGCCTGATCTGCTTTCCGACCCTCGGATCGCGCCGCGTAGTGTTGTTTTGAAGATATGACGATATATCTTTCCGAGAGAATAGACGGAGTAGGATGATTTGGATCCTCGTGTGGCTACTTATCTAGTACGCCCTGCCTTGTATGACTTTTTTCTTTTTTGGTCTCGGCCGTGTCATGTTTGCTTCTACTATATCAATATAAAAGGCAAAGCTTTTGCCTCGTTTCAAAAAAAACAAGTTGGGTCAGAATCATATAAACCAATGGGCCGATGAGTCTTTACTGGGCCGAGTACTAATGGCCCGAATTTACCACTCCAGAAAAGTGAAGAAAAATAGTTCAGAATAAAGCATAGGCCTCCAAATAAGAGGCTACTAATTCTCAAAGAAATAAATTAAGAGGCTACTAGTGTAGTCTCGGTATACTGAAAAAAAAAACTAGTGTAGTCTCGGCATTGAATCTGGAACAGTCGTATTCTCAACAAACAAAAAATCTGGAACAGTAACCCCGTTGCACCATTGTCACGACTTGAGAACAGTGTCCATTTCTGTGTTGGATTTTATTGGGGTTTGGCAACAAGTTCTGCAAATTAAAAGACCCATTCATCTTGCTGCATGTTGTGTACAGGATGTGAGAATGAGACTAAAGTTCGTCTCATATTGCTAGTGGGGAGTGTTGAAGTACCTTATAAGATGAGATATGTGAGTGAGCATATGAGTTCCCGCGCACTCCTCCTCCACCGCCCGCCTCGCCTCGTCATACCACGCCTGATATAGACGTTGCGTTTTGTGAATCGAATTCGAGTTAGAACTCATTTTTTGGTGTGCACCAACAAACTGTGCTCGTGTCAAAAGGCATATGCATGCTTGACACGTATACTGCTTCTTCCACCGCGTCATGTTTTCGTTCTCTACACATAGAGGAGAGGACGGATGGATCGAGAATTCTCTTGCACACTCCTTCATGTCTCCCCATTGTGTAGTTCCTTTTGTAGTGTTGTTTCGAGCCCTCTCCATTCTGGTGACCGCGTGTACGCCGTCCGAAAGAGCAGGTCTCTGAAACCTGTATCTTAAGATGGTGCACAGTGAGAGTTCGTATAAATTTTTTGTGGAGCATCTCAGCGCGATTGCTTGCTTCCGTTCGATTACATATGCGCCGACTATTCGTCTCCGCCATGGCCGATATCAACAACAGAACTGTTGTGTGGACCTTCCCGATCAACACGTATGTGTTGTTTCTCTCTGTTTGTACTAGTGTTTGGTCATATACGTATCGGCTAGATATGTCTAATTTATCATATGTGATTACATCTATTTGTGTCTATAATATTGATTTCAGTAATTAATCTCATACGAAAATTGCCTAGTATTTCAACAATTTCTTCTCGAAACCCCAAAAGCCTATAACTACGTTCCACGAAATGAGCCCGTTCCTGCAGGTTGCAGGCGTGCCAGACGCTTCTGATTGTGCCTTCAGTTTCCGGGGATGTCTTGATGGGTCCAACATGGCAGCTAGCTGCGCGCGCGGGAGGAAAGCAATGGTTCTCGCCACTCGCCAGTCGATCAGATCGGACGGCACCACCGCGAGAGGACCGAACAGCGACCAGGCATTGGCGCGGTCTACGAGGCTCTCTACGAGCGGTCGGCAAACAGCGGCATTGGCGCGGCGCACTGCACGGACGCGGGGGCAATCTCCACGCGGCGGGCTCACCCCAGTCACCACCCTGTGCAGCGCTTGACCGGTGGCGGTGCCGCACTGCAGCGAGCGAAGTGACGAGCGCGCGTTACATCGGACCGACGCCGGCCCGATCGGAGTTGTTTTTCCTTCCCCTTTTTCTTCATCCGGACAAGACGCACGATCGACGCGCTGCGATGTCCTGAAGACCATCCAAACCCACACTGCCTAGCGCGAACCAACGCGCTGCCATGTCCTGAAGGTGAGCCCGATCGCGGCGGCGCAGAGAGGTCGGGATCGATGGAGGGTGCGACTGGCGGGGAGACGGGGCCGGTGCCGGAGGCGGACGCCCTGGAGTTCACGCCGACGTGGATCGTCGCGGGGGTCTGCTCCCTCATCGTGCTTGTCTCCCTCGCCGCCGAGAGGTGCCTCCATTACATCGGCAAGGTGATCTCATCCACCGACCGGAGCGAAACACATATGCCCATCCTCGTTTAGGCTCTCTGCTGATCTCTGTTTGTAATGTATCGACGCGCTTCATTTTGTGGGGGCACGGCACGCAGACGCTGAAGAGGAAGAACCAGAAGGCGCTCTTCGAGGCTCTTCTCAAGGTGAAAGAAGGTACTGCACATTCGTATCTCTGTTTCTTCAGAAAAGAGGGGACTTTCAGTTTTAGGAACATTCTTAATTATGGCAAAAGCGAAATGTTCATCTTTCCTCTGCTACCTCTATCGGTCTTAATTAGCTCAGAGTTTTTTTGGTTCAACATCTTAATTACTTTTCCTTCTGCATAAACATAAGCTGTGTTTCCAAGTTCTGACCGTCCTCCGGTGTGATGCAGAGCTGATGCTTCTGGGGTTCATCTCCCTGCTGCTCACGGTGTCCCAAGGGGTGATCCACAGGACATGCATACCCCCCAGCTGGACCAACTACATGCTGCCGTGCAAGAGGATGGAGGCGCATTCCGCTGCCGGGCTTTCCGCTGGTCGTCGGCTGCTTTCTGAGAGCGTGCCGCGGTCCGAGCATTGCAAGAGCAAGGTGGATGGACCAATGATGCTTCGTGTTTCATTTTCCAGTTCATAGTACACACTGTTTCAGCACGATTCGGGTTAACGCAGTTTGTTTACTGACGCCTATGCGCGCCTCATCTAGTATGCTGCATAACTTTTCCAGATCCATTGGCGACCAAATGCATAACTTTTCCAGTTCCTAGGAGAGTAAGAACAGTACCTGAATAAAGGCAACTTTTTAACAATTCAGGATATTAGCCTGTAAGCTAGTATGCTGACATTGACACTGACACAGAAGCACTGCTAACAAACTAGTATTGTTGTTTAACTTACTTACTTATAAAGATCTTAGAAATTTCGTGTGCTAACTCCAGTTTTTTTTTACAGGGAAAAGTACCTTTGCTGTCGCCTGAAGCGCTTCATCAGTTGCATATTTTTATTTTTGTTCTGGCTATCACCCATGTGGTTTTCAGTGCTGTAACTATGATGTTAGGAGGAGCAAAGGTGAATTTGTATTAGATTTTGGATCAAACCAATGATTAACTTTGCTTCTAAATTAATCCAGAGACTGTTCTATTACTCAGATTCGTCAATGGAAACACTGGGAGGAGGAAATTACGAAAAATGATGCAGGAAATGGTACAGAAATGTCGTTTGCTGGTCCATATTTTGGTGTAATAAATATAATTAATGATCTACTATTTCCAAATAATCTAATGCTATAAATGTATTATTTAGACGGAAAAAAATAGGTTGCGTACATCTGATGAGATTATACAATCCTCTGGAGCTGCAGGACCAAAGAAGTTGACCCATGTTCAACAATTTGAATTTATCAGGGAACATTTTAATGGTATCGGCAAGGATTCTATGATACTGAGCTGGATGGTAGGAATGCGTCCAGAATTCTCATATGGTTTTCAGTAAAAAAATTGTCTTCTTTATGAACTTGTCTAAATTTTCATTAAGCCTACTAACTGAGTAATTCCTTCAGCATTCATTTGTTAAGCAGTTTTATGCATCAGTTACTAGATCGGACTACACAACAATGCGACTTGGTTTCATCATGGTAAGGATTCTTCGACAATATGCCGACATTCTATTCACTCTTCATTATAGCATTTAGCATGACATCATTTTCTCTGCAGACACATTGCCGAGGAAACCCAAAATTTGATTTTCACAGATACATGGTGCGAGCTTTGGAGGCTGATTTCAAGAAGGTGGTTGGCATAAGGTAATCGAAACTCTGTAAGTAGAGCTTGTTTTCATAATTTCCAGATCAGTTAGGTGTTTTTTTTTCATTTACTAGTAGTAGTTGTTGTTACGCATGAATGATATGCCTAATCATTTTTACCCTTGCCATGTCTTGCTCCATTTAGGTGGTACTTATGGATATTCGTTGTGATATTCATGTTGCTGAATGTTAATGGTAAGTTTCAAACGCATTACAATCTTCACTGTTTACAAGTATTTCAAATCATATACCACTTAGTACTTCAGCATATAAATATAAATAATCTGCAGGTTGGCACACATACTTTTGGATCTCCTTCATTCCCCTTATTGTAAGTATCTCTGTACCCCAGCGTACAGATAGAACTCTGAATCTGTGTAGGTATTTGATACCAGTAACTTGCCTGTCATCGCTTCCTCCTGCTTCTTGCAGCTTCTGCTGGCCGTTGGCACCAAGCTAGAGCACGTCATAGCTCAGCTGGCCCATGAGGTCGCCGAAAAGCACTCAGCGATCGAGGGCGACTTGGTCGTGAACCCATCAGACGAGCACTTCTGGTGCGGTCGGCCGAGGGTCATCCTGTACCTGATCCACTTCATCCTCTTCCAGAACGCATTCGAGATCGCCTTGTTCTTCTGGATGCTGGTAAGTGTCATTGAACTCTGCAAGGTTAGAAGAGAACAGAGGATGGATGCTCACTAACTAGTACGGCGTGTTTGGCAAGACCACCTACGGCTTCAACTCCTGCATCATGGACCACGTCCCTTTCATCACGCCAAGGCTTGTAATCGGGTTGTGATTCCATCTTTACTGGTCGTACTTTTGTAGAAGCAGCGAGCCGTATGTTTAGTTCAGACTCAAACTGTTTGCCTTCGCTTGCAGGGTCGTCATTCAGCTGCTGTGCAGCTACAGCACCTTGCCTCTATATGCAATTGTCACCCAGGTGACCACAATGTCCGTTGGCAAACTGTTCTGTCGGATAAGATACCGAAACTAATGGATAGTTTTTGTTTTATCAAAGATGGGGACATTCTTCAAGAAGGAGATCTTCGACGAGCACATCCAGCAGGGGCTGGTCGGGTGGGCACAGAAGGCCAAGCGGAGGACAGAGTCCACCGGTGGTGGCATGGCCGGATCGACGACGACGACACACGGGCCATCCTCTAGGCTGGAAATGCTGCGCCGAGCTGCCGCTGTAATAAAGTGCGCTCGCGAACCGGCGCCGCGAAGGTAGCATTGTACGTGCGACAGCACCAAGAGGAAGTGTTTACCTCGTAGCGCACGCTGCGGGCATAATCTTCAGTGCTGCACATAAACCATGTCCTCCGTGGCCTGGCACTGGAGCATCGACAAGTAGTAGTCAAGACACTTAACGTATATATAAAGGAGAAAAACAGGTACTTGTGCTGCAGGAATAAGATATTGCACCTCTTAGAGTTGGTTCGCTTTGGTTCATTGCAAATAAAAAAACGAAAGAACTGTTACTGAGCTTATGATACAAGATACTACCGAGTAGAGATTTCTTGCACCCGAGCTCCAGTGTGCCACTTTAAAAAATTCGAAAAATAAATTTAAAAGTTTTAAAAAAAATCTGAAAAAAATCATGCATGTTGTCGATGATGTACCCTGTAGACTTGCAAATCATGCATGTTGTCGATGATGTACCCTGTAGACTTGCAAAATCACAATGCAAAATTCTATATATTTCGACCTACACAAAAATGACAAATTTACTTGCAAAATCACAATGCAAAATTCTATATATTTTGACCTACACAAAAATGACAAATTTATAGATCTTATTATAGTTAACAATGCATAGTTTCCCACGCACGTAGTATACATCGAGAATACGCATGATTTTTTCAGTTTTGTTTTAAACTTGTAAATTTATTTTTTGAATTTTTAAAGTGGCAGGAGCACTGGAGCTCGGGTGCACAAAGCAGTTTCCGGATACTACCGTGGTAGTTCTGAGTTACATTGTTTTCATACTACTCAACATGTAAGGTAACCATACAGAAGCACCAGTACAACAACCAAAACCGAGAACAGAAACACAGGCGTAATGCCACTATAACAACTCAGCAAGACAATCTTACGGCCCACACTTTGCCCATCAGTAGGCTTTCACCCATCGTAAGAGACCTCCTGCTATAAAGGAACCAGACCAACCATTCACCATTGGCATGTTTGCTTCTGGATCTTCGAATTCATGGTGCCCTTCCCCTTGTCCTTGTAAGTGTTCCTTGAGGTGAGAGGCCTTCTCCGCCCAAGGGCGGCTGCCATTGCCCTTTTCCTTTGCTTGTCCAGCTGCTTTGTCAGCAGGGCATCATCTTCATCCTCGGTACCCTCTCCTGATGATTCTTCCTCATCGCCTCCTGATTCAGTAGATCCCTTGGCATCCCCAGTGCTATCAGCGGTCGGATTTGTCGATTTGTTCTCACCGCTGGGGCTTGTGCTTGTTGCAGGCTGCAAGGTAAATTGGCGTAAGTAATACCCAGGGAGAAGTTTGCCTAGTCATTCAGATGAATATATTGCTAACCTCATCAGAAAGAGTTTCAGGTCCATTTGAGTCCAGCCCGACAAGATCAGGAACACTGGCAGAATCCTAAAAATATCCCCCAAAATATATATGAAAAACTGATTAACTTGAGGAAACTGAAACTGCTAGATAGCTTTAGCAGTGGGCAAAGCTTGTGGAAACACATTTAACTCGGAAAATATTCAGTACGCGGATCAATACCTGGTCTGCTATTTTTAAGGAACTGATATTAACAGATACATCATCGCCACCTTCACTTTCTCGTTCTGATGTCACATCAACATCATCATCATCTGAGTTGGAATCGTTTTCTTCATCATTCTCATCAATGAACTGTAATAGGGTGAAAAACAGAGAATGTCATCACTCACCAGAGTAAATATCTGATATTAACGTTAAAAATTGATACAACTGACATGAGAAGAAACATGTCATGGTATCCAAAATTTTAACAAAGTTTTGTGGTCTAATGTTATTGACTTCAAAAGGTGCATTTTCACAAAATCCCCAGATGGTTATGTCACATATTAACATTAACTGGTCAAACACATACACCCACACAATACCAGTTCTAACTTTTTTTTGAAGATCATTACCGTAGGGAAAAATCCCTACGGTGTGGGGTTTTCAAATTAATAACAGCAGCACCAAGAGGTGACCCAATACAGAGAGTAACACCAGTTCTAACTTCCAACCAGTTGTAATTTGTTAGGCATCTTCTCATGGTTAGAGAAAACACTGTTAGCAAAAGTAACCAAAGTTTATAAATACGTACAACGGGAAGGGGAAAGGGTTGACCGGGGAATCATGTATGCAATTTTTTACTACCCAACCAAATGGCATAGTTCTGCCTTCATAGCAAAATACAGTAGATCTTCAAACTGACTTATATACATCGATATGAGTTCTGTACCAACATCTGACCCACCTTTTCTATCTCAACTTGCTCCTTTTTGGTGAAGCCACTGGCAGCTAGTTCTTTGTCCAAGGCACCAGAAGTCTTTTGAATGGATAGAAAGGACGGCCTGCCACTGTCATCATCATCAGTTTCAGATCCATCATGTCCACCTTTCTCTGTAAGATTAAACCTGATACAAAAGGAAGACAAAGCTTAATAAAAAAATGAGTTGTAATGGATAATTTTGCAATTCATGAGATTTCACTCCATAAGGTGATAAACCTTTTGTTAAAGAACTTGTAGATACACCCAATATCTCGATCAAAATACCTGCAAAAAAATAACCTCGTGAATAATGAATAGAGAGCAATCTTCAGTTCGCTTCAGAATAGGCTACATACATCTGGGCATTCCGATGTGAAACAGATACCATCTGTGGGAAGTCGATCATCGTAACTGTTTCATCATCACGATCTGCACAGCATCAATACCCATGAAGAATAAAATAAAGGGTACGATACATACTGACAATGACAAATCACATAATAAGAGAAAGTAATTTAGGCTTGTTCAAGAATTAAAAACTGAAAGCACGGTAGCTCCAAATGACAGTTTGCAGGCATGTGTTTCTTATAGTAATTGCATCACAGCCATATGTTTAAGGACCCTTTTGTTTGGGCTTATTTTGGCTTTTTGGCTTTGGCTTTAAGCCAGAAAAGCACCTAAATAGGTGCTTTTTTGGCTTTTGGATTTTGGAAGCCAAAAACAATGATCCAAATCTTTTGGCTTCCAAAATCCAAAAGCCAAAAAAGCACCTATTTAGGTGCTTTTCTGGATTAAAGCCAAAACCAAAAAGCCAAAATAAGCCCAAACAAAAGGGCCCTAAGTACACATGGCAAACAAAACTCTTGCCAAATGTTGTCCTAATCACTATTTTTCTCTCCGAAAACACTCAGATCAAAGCATAATCAAAGAGGTAGGAAGAAAAAATTGTGAAGGCAATATAAGAAAAAGACAAAAGGAGCACAAGCAAGATGATTATCTACGTGAAAGAATAACAATGGAGGGGAAAAGTCGCTATACCATGATGTTGAATTCATTAAAATCACAATGTATCAGCCCATGCTCCGCCAAACGAATTACAAGACCAAGAATTTTATCAAAGACGTCATCTGGATTTTGCAATCCACTTATCTGAACACTGCATAACAAAATACAACACCAATATCAGTTTCTGCAAAAAGGAAAATGACTTTTGATTAACATAAGAATTCATTTACAATAAGACTTACAGTGGATATCCTGGCACAAGTGACATAATCACACAATGCCTATTGCAGTCCACTGCCGTGGGAACAGGAAATTCATGGTCTCCTAAAGCCTGGAATGAAAAAACAGTAGAATGTTATAGAACAAATAAGCATCTAACTAGACTTAATGAATAAAAGTGCAGTCATGCAAACACCTTCATAAAAGCAAATTCCTTTAGGGCCGCAAGTCGTGATAGATACAACCAGTTAAAGCTCCTCCGGTGCGCTAAATAGTCACGCTTCGATTTCACAGCCCTAAAAGATGTCCTACCCAACCTATGAAGCTTCATGGCCAAAATTGTTCCATCCTCCGTGGCAACCTCAAAAATATCTACAAAAAAATATTATGCATAAAGTATTTGACATTTGCTTGCTGCAACTTAAGGCTCCATATGGCATTGCTGTGGAATGAGGATTGCTAATATAATTTGGTTGAGTTATTTTTAGATGCATTTTTTCTTGATCAAGTTGCAAACTGATATGCTATAGACGCACAACATCTGTTATGTAAGGAGAAGCAATAACATTTCTTCCTCATCCAGCTTTATATATAAGCACATCACAGCAACCATAAACTGAGCCTAACAAATAAATAAAAATTGAGATAAAAACCAATAACGCCATGTACCTGACTCCTTTCCAACACCAATTTGACGACCAACCGAAGCAAATACTCCGCGATTCACCAGAGTTTTGATTGCGAGGAAGTCATACCCAAGATATGTGAGACGATACCCATCATCTGTAAGCAAAGAAATCAAGAAAGCAGCTATGATAATCCAAATATTCATCTAAACTACAGGAATCAAAATTCAGCATCAACGACTCACACTTTTTACAATCATGGTGAACCAGTTTGTTCTTCAATAAATTCCGCAGCACTTTATATGTTCCTCCATGCCTAAATACACGAAGAATTAGAACAGATTCATCTGGTTGACAAGAATACTGAGCCCTTATCAGGGAGAGAACCTAAGTTGTTTGAAGATTTGATCTAAGACCTACATTTTTCTACCACATGCTAAAAAATACATTATATAACATTACAGGAAGCAACCTTCTAGTCAGTGAATTCCAACTTCGTTTTAACCAATTGTCACGGATATGCTATTGATATAAATAATCTTATGTCAAAATAGCCAACATTTACAGAATTTACAAGAACGATACTGACTGTGCATCAGACCTTGGGAAGGTAACAGACTTATCCAAAACGAAATATGCAAGTCCAAACACCACTAGTGAGCTCAAATCAAAACCCACGAGCTATCATATCTACTCCCCACACTTCACAACTGAATAGAGCAAGAAAGGGCATCAATTTAGCAAACCACACACATCACTGTTCGGGACCAAAAGGGCGGCGGCACGGCACACTACTTACTTCAAGCCGGCGATGCGGTCGACGAGCTCCGCGGGCACGATCTCGTGCTGCGTATCCAAAACCAAACCGAAAAGTCAGGCGAGTAAGCCAACAGCTCCACATGGGGGGCCAAGGCTGGCTGGAATGTAGAGGTTTAGGCCTTACGTTGCGCATGCCCATCTCGCAGGCGGTGAGGACGCGGAAGTCGTCCTTGGAGAGGTAGCGGAGGGCGTTCACGTCGAGCTTCATATTGTTCTCCTCGCAGCGGCGGCGGGGAGTGGCTCGCTGGCGGCGCTAGGTCAGGGAAGCTGTCTGCGCGTGGGAACGGAGAGCAGAAACGAGAGTTGGGTTCGGGCGGAATTCCTGCGCACCGCTCAACGGGGCGCGGATAGCTCGCTCGAGCGGCACAGAAGATTCGGCCGTGGCCCAGCCCCATTTGGTCCGGGTTTTTTCAGCTTAAGTTTTTTCTGTTCCGGTTTTCGGCTCAGTTTTCTTTTTCGGTTTACTTTTTCTCTTCTCCTATTTCTTTTCTCTGCTTTTTCCTTTTTCTGTATTTTACTTTTTCTGTTTATTTTTATTTAATTTCATATATTTTTTATGTTAACGTTTATATTAAAAAGTCATTTAATTTTAAAAATTGCTCGAGAGGTTTAAACATATGTACATAGATTAGAAAAATAGGATTACAGAATTCAAAAAAGATTCATGAGGTTCAAAATTTGTTCATCGGTTCAAAAAAAATCTTCTGAAATATGAAAAATAATTATTTTCATATTTAAAATTTGTTCACGTAGTTTTAAAAAATGTTCAAGAGGTCGGGTTCGGGTGTGGACGGTTGGGGAAGGTGAGTTGAGAAGCATGGGTGGGGCGTAAGGTTTGGGCAGCGTAGGATATCCTGTCAGTTGATGATTCAACCGGGTTTCATGGGTTGGATCCCAGGTGGTGTTTGCTCCTAGTCAGAATCGAGATGTTTGACCTATATCTTTTGAGTTATGTTGTTTGAACTATGTTGGGCTTGTTTCAACAATTTCATTTGAACTATGATCGATTGAAATATTACTGTTTCAACTTTTATTATATGGGATTTATTTGACAAATGATACCAGATTTGCCAAACAAAAAAGTTTAGGTGGTAGAGTTTAGTGAGTCTACTTTGCACACCACCTTATGAGCCTCTTACAAATCCTAGAGGGCCATTTCAACCACTACTATAGGCTCAAATTTTGGAGATTGCATATTCATCCCTATCAGTCCACACCATGGGTTGGTTTCTTCTTCAAGAAGGAACCCACGATGCATTTGACAAGCACCGGTCTGTTTCTTCTGAGAATGCTCAGGTGAGAAGAATAAACCGTCATACACGTTTGAAAGTGCATACAGCCTGACGTCCTCAATCCTGCGTGTTCAATACGACAACCACCACGATTATCACATGCCGTCTTGTTCCGATTAAATAACCAACTAAATAAATGGACTAACCTACTAAATTAATGGAGTAGTAGCCAGTTGCACAGACAATTGGCCGGAGGATGCATCCATGATCCATCCAGAAGTAGAAAGCGACGGGGACGCGACGGGCATACAGCACCGTACATAGGATGTCCTCGGCCAAAGGAGGCGAACACTACTACAGAGCACAAGCACTGAACCTGCACGCCGGCAAGCTGTCGGTCGGCCAGCCGGCCGGCGGCGCCGGTGCCGGGGAAAGACGACGGCCGCCGACGAGCGCCCTTGGTCAGTCAGATGCGTCGCATCTTAATTCTCAACTGCAAACAAACGCGTCTAATTAGTACGTACTGTACTAGTCGCGGCAGCACGCCGCTAATATGCCACGCTTGGAATTCAGTACTGTAGCTTGGAATTTATGCCTCGCACATGCTACGAATCGATCAACGCAACCACATACACCGCACCTGCTGCTCCGAGATCTCGACGTCACGGGCCGCGATCTCCAAAGTCGATTCTCGCCGTACGGCCACCACCCGACCCACGAGCTCGTGTTTGCTTGAACGGGATACGAGGTTGGCTGCTTAATTAGGCAGTGGGAGTCAGAGTCAACATCTGCAGCTTAGCCCAGCCCTCACGTTGCTCTATTCAACGAACCTGCTCCGAAGCAAGCAGCCGCCCCGCTTTCATACTTAAAGTCGTTGAACAACCAGCTCCATAGATCGATCCACCTTCCATTGCTTGCAGCCTCCCACCCAACGCCGTTCAGGCCGAGGCGACGAGTTCCTCCCACTGGCCGGAGCGTTTCTCGTAGCTTAGTATCACCGGTGAAAGTTGCCATCTGCTGGCTTTCGTCTGAATTTTGTTCTGATTGACCCCGCGGGAAGAAGCAGACGCATCGCGCGCCGTACAGTTCCTACCCACGTTCCTACAGCATGGAGAGGAGAGCAGCGAGGAGAAGCACCGCCCACCACAGCCGAATGCAGACGGCGCCCTTGCCGGAGCAGAAGCGGCAGCCGCAGCGCCGAGGGGCGCAGAACTGCCAGAGAACGCCGCCGCCGCCGGGCTACTTCACCGTCCAGCTGGTCATGTTGTTCCTCTGGGTGGCCGTGTCGCTCGCGTTCCTGCCGCTCGTGCTGCCGCCGCTGCCCCGCCGCCGCTCTCGCTGCTGCTGGTGCCCGTCGGCCTGCTCGCCGTCCTGGCCGCGCTCGCGTTCGTCCCGCTCGATGCCCAGAACAACGTCGTCGGCTCCTCTTGTTCGTAGACTGCATTGTTTGTTCTCCTTCGTACTAGCTTTTAGCTATTTCAGATCTAGCGTATAGACTACAGATTGTTTAGCAGAGGATTATGTGTTTTTTTGTAATTATTATTCAGAGAAGATCGATCACCTGAATTCCACCAATGTCATTCCATCTCACGAGCTTATTCTTATCAAGTGAAATTCAGAAAACATTTATGGTTGCAGCATATGTACATACTTAAATTCAGAAAACATCTATCTATTGTCCAGCAGTGCAAAACACGCAGTTCACTTTCTATATGCATTATTATTGTTCAACAATTATTCTATAACTGGAATTTGTTTGATTGTTTTGTTCGTAATAAACAAGAGTAAGAATGAAATCCACTAAGAGCTTGTGTGCCACCTCTCATTTCATTTGAATTGGCAGAAATAAAATAAAATGACATTAATGTAATCATTTCATTTGTCAAAACTAAATTTCCATATGAAAAGGCATGTTTGGATGCCACAAGTATTTACGAAATGATTGTCAGAAGAATGACATGGTTAAGGACAATAATTGACTTAAACATACCATTCCAATTGAAATGATGGTTCCAACTTCATGACAGCCAAACCGCCACAGTCAATGCTACAAGCGGCGCCACTTATTGATGCTATAACAACGTCGCAAGAGCTACAAGTAGGGCGACGTCGACGTCACTACTGCAAGGCTGTAAGCCGTTCGGTGAAAGTCGTTAGGGCTAGATGGCACCTTGGTCTCCTTGTGTGCGGGGGCATATTTCTGGTTGCTTTTGTTTGCTGCAAGGAATTACTGCAGGGAGACATGTGTTGTTGTGGCGGGCGCCACCGTCGCCTGAACATCATCCTCACCGGCGGTGGGGGAAGGGGGTCTTCATGGCCAAAGATGAGGAAGGGAAGACACGATCGAGTTTTCCTCTAATTTTTGCACCAGACACATGAGGAAGGGAGACCGTGATCGAGCGGTTGACGGGCTCCAGTCGGACGGCTGCTGAGCTGGGGGGTCGCGGGATTTGATCCTCCGGAGGACGCACATCTTTAATAAAACATCGTGAATACCGTTTTATCTATATCATCATTTTCTCAACTTTCTAACATAACAACGAAAAGGAGAATAGGAAGAGAAAAAATTATATAGAAAAATTTAAAAAGAAAACAAAACCAGGAAAAAAAACAGCAGTCTACATGCCGGCCCACCAAGAGGCAGTGTTCAGGCGTCACTACCGTAGCGGATGCTTTAAGCGGCAGATAGGAGCTCCCAAGGTGGACCAGTTGCAGTTAGACTCGAGCCGAAACTGCACCGGCCGGGCCATGCCTCCTTTGCCGGCCTGACGCCTAGGAGCTTACCTGCTCAAGATCACGTCACGGGCTACGGGGCTAGCCCTAGCCCTGATCCGCCAGAACCCAATCCAGGGACATGCGCATATAGAGGCTTTGCCTATTTCTTAGACTCCTATTTTGCAGGAAGGTTTTCTCAAAATAAAATAAATTTTGCAGCCATGTAGGCCTATGCTCTCTTGAGCATCACTGCCTTTTGTAGGCCAATCTGGCTCAAGTCATACACTACTAGGTTCAGTGCTCCAAGCCTCCAACACAGGAACAGTAGTTGTAGTAGTAGCAGTTTGGTGCATGGCACTAGTCCTGAGCAGTGAGAGGATCAATCCACGGTGCCAGGCAAAACCAAATGCAAATGCATGCCCGCTCGGCAGTGTGGCACTGGCACGGTGAAGAAGACATGGTTTCAATAGGCAACAGTGGAGCAGGAGACCTTCCGATCGATCCTTTTTTATTCCATCGCTGCTACCACGTCTACTGTCCACACTCCACAAGTAGTGCTAGCAGTTTGCTGCGCACAGGGATGGCGGGCATGTTGTTGCACGATGCACATCATGCATCTGTAGTTTTATGTGCGAGCGCGCGCGGCTGAGCCAGGCGGCGCCACTCACCGGCCGGCAACGGTAAAGATACTGGCTAGCAATCCGTACCGCCGCCGGATTAAGTTAAGAAGGGCTCTCAGTTTCAGAGGAGTATTTCTTTCCGAGTTCCCAAAACGTACTAACTATAACTGATTAGCTCGTCTCCATGTTGATGGCATTTAGCACGCAAAGTGTACTCCTGCCTACCTCCTTCTTGATTTGCATGCTAGAGATAGTGCTTGGAAGTGCATGCATGTTCTCGAACAACTGCCTTATTTTTGTGCGTCCCAATCAAAGAATGAATGTGGAGTGAAATTTGACAAAACTGACCACGTGGGCAAACTTCAGCAAAAAATAAACCTTTTTCGAAACAAATTTTGATTCTAACCCTTTTTTGGTAGCGCCCACGCGAGAGACGCTACCCTTAACATGATAACTCCAGATCGAGTGGCGCTACCCTCCTGCCAGCGTGGCACGGTGGGCCCCGTGGTCGGTTAGGTAGCGCCGAAGTGGCTGACGCTACCCATGCAGTGCAGCTCCAGAGCGCTTGGCGCTACCCCCTCGTGACTTAGCCGCCCCGGCCGACTCAGCCCGCATCCATCGTCCTCTGTTTCACCCTCGAAGAAAGACAAGCGCGGCGACGCCCCTCGAAGAAGGAATGTGGAGCATAATCGTATCCGGCTGACATGCATGCATGCATGATGCATCGATCCAATACGGGAATGTACAACAGGTTGCACAGTGGTGCCTTTTGACCGTACTGTTGATAGATTAGTAGGTGCGCAGTTCGAATCAACCCTCATGGTTCCGCTCCATGAGCTTGTGTTCTTCAGATCGAGCATGCTCGGGTAATGATGAGGACGAGGACATTCACCAAAATATACATCGAATTAAAAGTAGTACTATACGAGCATCTGTTGTGCTGTACAGTACGTGTACGTACGCACGGTTGTGTCTTCTTAACAAATGGAACAAGTGCTCTGTGCCGTCGTCTATGTAGCGGGGCTAGTGCGTTTGTTAGCCAGCATCCCCTCCAAACAGACCTACCAGCTGTAAAAGTAGGTTGATTGGTTTGTCGTAGCATGACGGCGTTCTGACTAGCACGTTATTGATACAACGCCGAGACAACCCTGCAGGCACGATCGAATCGGCAATCCCGTGGAGTTAGGCCCCAGCACTGCAAAAATCGACAACGCTGTGCGCACAGGAGGAAAGCGGGTGATGACGAAATTCCGGCTGGGTTTCGCGCCGCAGATACTCTCGCCTCCTCCCCTATATATTCAGCCAACCCCCGCCACATAGGACCAGAAAAATCCACAATCCTGCAGTCTTCACCGGCGGCTCGTCTCCCTACTCCCCGCCACCGGATCCACGACGTCGTCTCCACGGATGGCAAGAGCTCGAGAGCGTCGCCCTGATAATCCGTAGTAGCTCGTCTCCATCCTCTCCGGCACCGAATCCGTGACATCATCTACACGGAAAGCAGGAGGAGCTCGACTCCGGCTAATCTCCCTCATCTCCCATGGCGCAGGTCAGCTAGTATGTCTGTCATAACCGAAAGTGGATAATCTGTGGAGTCGATTTAGCAGAACGACAACCGGTCCTAATGCTCATAGCTGTCATTCAGACATGGATCATACTTATTCGCAAGATCGTAGTTAGGCGCACTGCATATTCTCTGGTCACCTATGGTCCTAAGTTCACACGAGATCAGGAGAGGATGGTAATCTAAACTACCCCTGCAACACAAACAATGTAGAGGCTATGCAAATGTTTTGGATGGATAGTGAACTTGTCAAAAGGTTCAGAGAGGGGGCATGTTGCAGGATAGCATCCACACCTCCGTAGAAGAGCAAATAGGCATATTTCTTCATGTTGTAAGTCATAATTAAAGTTTTAGAGTGATCCACAACACATCAGAAGGTCATGTCATACTATCTTCTGCTATTTTAAACAGGTCTTGTTTGCTATTGGAGAGCTCACACATGAGATGATAAAGCCACCAAGTGGTCAAACACCACCCAAGATAAAGAACAGTTTTAGACGGTTCCCATATTTCAAGATGAGCACTACATTTTATTATCTGATTAGAGGTCACGATTGTGTAGGTCACAATGTTGATTGTTTGTTCATCCAATGTCAGGACTATATGTCACACATGTCACTGCTAGAGTGTCGAGATCACAGTTTGTAGCATACATGGGAAGGAAGCGCTACACCAGCCAGAATGTCCTTACCATTGTGGATTTCGATCTGAAATTCACATATGTGCTAACAGGTTGGGAGGGATCACCGGATCAGCACATGATGCAACCATTATAGATGACAACATGTCTATAACTGATGGGGTCAACCTCATTGAAGGTAGGTTCTACCTCGAAGATGTTGGATATGAATGTAGGCTTGGAATTCTCCCACCCTTTTAAAAGACTAGATACCATCTAAACGAGTTCAGTTTAAGGCACGGTCCGCAGAATCCCAATGAATTGTTCAATCTCAGACAGTCTAGTCATATAGTGACCATAGAAAGAGCATTTGATGCACTTAAAAACATATTCAAAATCCTTGACCATAAGGTCTTTCAAGACCCAAGTAAAGCTAGTTCTTGCTGTTGCATTCGTTACAACTAGATCTTAGGGTGGGGGATTGATGAACATTTTCCGTCTGAGAAAGATGTGACGATTGACGACCTTGACCAGGCCATGGTGTCCCCCTTGGTGATAGTGAAGCTTGGAAAACAAAGGGATGGAGTGAGCTCAGGCAATGTGGGATGACAGAGGTGTCGCCAGGATCTGAGATTCAGCAGCAGCAGCAACAGCAGAAGAAGAAGAAGAAGAAGAAGAAGAAGGTTGAAGTCCCCAGTCCATTGATCATCCTTGCCGAACCACACTAAATTAGCACTGGACTGTAATTTTATTTGATTCGTAGTAGTTAGGTATGTACTGATGAACTGTCATTCTTAGTAGTTTGGACTGCATAAACTGTTTTTTGCTAGTAGGATGAAATGATATTTGGTACTCCTTGTGATGGTGTAGTATGGTAAGCTCACCAGCAGCGATAAGAGGTGACCATGATCATAGTCTGGATGCAACCAAACACACCACTTTGCATCCTGTTGTCTTTTATGTGACGTTGCAGGCAACCATACGATACGCACCAAATTGTGCTAGCTGTGCGATGCGGGCTGTCTAACGACATGCACAACATGACATAAAGGATGATCTTGCCAGCCCAGACTCAAATGTCAATGATGACTACCAAACACGTCCTAAATGGTCGATCGCTGGACTGGGCACCATTCAAACCAGCCTTGATGGTGCAACCAGAAGCCTTCCCCATACGGACGCGGCGATTTGGGTAGTGGGTCCAAAAAACATTTTTCCAAATATCAAAAATTTCAAAATAAAATTTTTGCACGTAGTCCAACACATTTCAAGTCAGCACAAAAAATTACGCGAAGAAAAAACTTTTTTTGCAACCTGTGCAAAAAAGACAAATTCGGACATGCCGAAATGTACATATACGTGTCGGAATTTTGTCTTTTTTGTACAGGTTGCTAAAAAAGTTTTTTCACCATGCCAATTTTTGTGCTAACACATCACGCTGTAACGTATATCCAGATTTTTTTCTGAATTTTTTTGACATTCTGAAAAAAAAACCAAAAATAAATTAGCTAATGGGTGCATCTAGACCCACCACCCGGTTTGAATATCCGTCCCATATTTGAATTACTACAGTTTTCATCCATAGAGAAACTCACTCTCTGACTCTTCTTGCCGCCGTACGCGACTCTACAGCCATCAGCACGCGCAGCAGCTCAGGTCACCATTGCAGGCAGCAGCAGCAGCTAGCTCAGCTTAGCTCGCAGGCGACGCATGCATGGGTAACTGGCCAGGCTAATTTCTGTTCCTCGATCGCCACCGATCAGGACAGTCAACTCTGCCTTGTTCTGACGGCCTCATGTGCTAGCCGCTGCTGCTGCAAACAACGCCTAGCTCCAATTAATCTTCGCCTTCATGCAGTGTCAGCACGCACAGGCCATACAGCTACCGACGCGATACCAATACCTCCTTCAACCTTGCAGTCGCAGCATTGCAATTGCAGGTGACTGGCGAGCTGTCGATCGAACGAGAATATGTGCATGGCACTGTCGAGATGAAAAGAAGATACTCTATGGATATGTATTTTAGTGGATGTGATGTTTTGAGTTTTGACTCATACGAGTATATATATTCTCTCATCATGAAAAATGAATTTTAAATGTCAAAAAAAATCTAGAAAAAAGTACCGGGTGGATATATAGATATTTTATGTTCGCACACAAAGTTTCTTTACAAAAATACATCTATACTGCTCGCCACAAAATCAATCTCTCTTTTCGCGCATTTTTGTGTGTAAATGTAGAATGTCCGTTCTACAACGGAAAAGTGTTTGTGCTCCCGAGCACCAATGCTCCTGGTGCTTTCAAAAAATCAAACAAAAATATTTATAAGTTTCAAAAAAATATGAATTTTTTTAGGATGTAGTTAATGATGTATTCTACAAACGTGCAAAAGATCAACTTCAAATACATTGTATTCGGAGCCACACAAAAATGACAAAATGTAATAAATTTAGAGATTTGAAAATAAGCATACTTAGATCCACAATTTTACCATTTTTGTGTAGCCCAAAATACAAAGTATTTGAAGTTTATTTTTGGCACATTTGTAGAATACACCAATGGCTACATTGATGATTTTTTTCAGAATTTTTTGAAACACATAAATATTTTTTTCGATTTTTTAAAAACGTCATTATCACTGGTGCCCGGGAGCACAAAACAACTGATATTTACTTTCGGATCTTTTTACATTTTATGATGTGGTTTTTGGGGAGCGGGAGCATATGCTCCTAGAGCTCAAGTGGATTTCCGTATTTTAGTACTCCATCCGTCCAAAAATAAGTGTCTCAAATTTGCCCAAAAGTAAATGTATCTATACATGAAACATGTCTAGATACATCAATTTTTGGACAAATTTAAGACTTATTTTGGGACGGAGGGAGTAGTAGGTTTTTTCGATAAAGTGTGCTTTTATTAGCTAGTGAAAGCGAGCCAGTAGTACCGATCAAGGATATGACATGAAAAGTTGAGTACCAATCAAACATCAAATCAGTTCCGTTTTGCATGCCATTTTGTTGGATGGTCAGTTCATCGCACATACATCCCCGCGAGTCCTACGGAATTCAACATGGCTCCAAATCAGGACCTAATTAGAGATTTTCCTACTACTACCGCAATCCAAAAATCCCAACACGAACACAACAATGAGGAAGAAATTTACAGTGCGCGGCAAGACCCGTTGATCTCACGACCCGCCACCATTGCCACTGCCCTCTCCTCGCTCCGTTCCTTGAGGCGACTGCTCCGCCGCCGTGACACCGCCTTCTTGTTCCATTGCCAGGTCACCGGCGGCGGGGGCGGAGGAGAGCGTGCGGGCGCCGACGCACGGCGCGCACGTCCGCTCCACCCAGGCCTCCAGGTCGTGGCCGCCGGCCTGGCCGAGCGCGCGGCGCCCGAAGCAGAGGCGCCCCACGGCGACGGCCACCGCCGCTAGCACGGCGAGGACGGCCAGCATGGCGATCACCGGGCCGTATGACCCGCCCCTCGCTGCTGCCGTCCCCTCGGGCGCTCCGCCGTACGACACCGGCACCATTATCGGCGGCGGGGGCACGAAAGCCGACATTAGCTCGCACGCCTTCAAGAGTGTGCCCTTCAGTGAAGGGCCGAGAGAGAGGTAGCTAGCTCGGTCGTATGCTTCCAAGAGGAGTTCTCCAGCGAAGGGCGGGCCGAGGGATCGAGAGCTGTGATGTGAGCAGCGACTAGCTAGTGCGCGAGGGGAAGGAGCTTCGCCTGGAGAAAGAAATGAAAAGGTGTTCACTTCACCTCCTGGAGGCAACATTTATGCTCAGTGCACAACTCCTGCATGGCTGCATGCCGTGTACAAGTCACCGGTTTTGGCTCCATGGTGACAACTTTCGGCTGCGCCGCACGGTCGTCGTCGTCTTTTTTTTTTAGAGCCTCTCTGGGATTACAAGTTGTAGTATCTGTTCGGACACACAGGACACACACCACACGCACACCACACACACGCACACACTCCACCTATGTGTCTAAACTAGACCTACACCCTATAACCCAGAACTACGTCCTGAGAGACTTGACCGAAGACCAGTGCTTCGGTGACCGACGGACACGTCGATCTCGCCTGTGACACATAGACGTGAGGCAGTAGGGATCCTGGGAACAGCCAGTGCCTGGCTGAAAAAACCCCGTGAGACATCCCCCGCAATTCGCTCCCTCCTGGAGTCGAACCCGGGACGGGCTGGTGAGCCACTGCTCACACAACCACCACGCCACTGCGTGGTCCTCGTCGTCGTCGTCTCGGGTTTCTCACGGTTCGTACCGTTGAGCAGCAGCATTCGCCAGCGTTTCTACTGTCCTTGTTATGGCTGAGGGGGGAAGCTAGCTGGAGTAACTTTTAACTTCAGGGTGGCTTTTCACAAGCCACAGTTGGTGGACGGGCATCAATGGCTTCAGCATTTTCTCTGGACGTCCGGCAACGAGCACCGGGCAGTGGTGTTAATTAGGCGCGAGATAGACCTCGGGATACGCGAGATCTCGACAGGGACGCCTGTCAGGGCAGCGCGCCTTGACCGCCCACCGTGCAATCGCAGGACCTGTCGACTCTCAACTCGAGCTGGCTAGCTATATAGGTAGGTGCATGCCCTCGTCTTCTACTACTAGGAGTAGTAGTAGCTGATGTAGTTAGCTCGGCCTTCTGAATCTGACCTGGTGCTTAAGTTATCATCTGGCAAAGGTTTCGCAGCAGCGGAGCACTCCGACCGGCCACCGGCAGTCTTGCGCAGACAGAGATCGATGTGAGGAGTAAATAGCTGGCTTGAGCAAAACTGTTTATCTTGTACAATTAAGTGAGTGGTACTCCTACGTTGATGTTGATGAGATCTCGGTCTGAACCCGGCCCTGCTAAAAAGAGAGAAGCAGCGTGCGTGAGCGTGTGGACTCGTTGTGCCGCCTCGATTGGGTCGGAGCGCGCCGTACCCGGTACCCGTCGGCCGTACGTGGTCCGACGGCCGCGGCATGGTGCTTGTGGTAAGGACGAGCGGGCGGACCGATCACCGCCCCGTGGGCTTTGCCCGTGGAGCGGGTGGTGGTGGCGGTGGTCTGGTGGGGGGTCCGGTCCGGCTGTGGTCTGCACGTATCCATGCATGGAGCCCCTCGTGGCCGTGGCTCGTGGGCGCGGCGGGCGGCTGCCGCCTGCCGTCCCGGCAAAGCTCGCGCCGGCAGCGGCACAGAGCACTACTACTCGCGCCCGCCCGTGTGCCAGTGCCACCATGTCCTTCTTGCCTGCTTCTCTCTACTAGGTAGGGGGCGCTGGTCTGGTCTCCGTCCGTGCGACGCCGCTTGCGTCGCATGCACGGACGCGGCGAGATTCGCGTCCTCCTGTTTGCCCATTGCCCGTCCTTCTGCTCGGTAAGCCCTTGCTTGGTTTGTCCCCCGTGTGTGCGTTGCCGGGCTCTCTAAAATCAGACCGATGGAATCATGTTTCCCAATAATTGCGTGCTTTAGAATGTCCTCCTACAAAGGTTTTGCTGAAAAATGAAATGCTTGTGTTGGGTTTCAGTGAAACCAACACCTCTCATGCTGCTTGTAGGGTTGAAAAGAATGAAATAGACGTGTTTTTGCCAATCATTTTTTCAACAATGAGTTCCCTTCGTCCATTTCCATTAGGAGAAAAGGCCGGCAACGTTTTTATGAACCACAAAATTAATGAGAAAAAAGAGTAAAGCTCGGGAAATCTGTTTTGTCTCGTATGTGTCTACAAAAAGTATGAACTTTTTATGAACCCACGGTTCAGAATCCAAATTTTAAAATGTCTGCAAAAAGTTTCGTAAAAGAACATTTTATAGGCATATGTAAAAAGACAATATTCCGGTGTTTCAAAATGATTTTTCACGAGACATTTTTTCCTTTTTTATACGGGCAACAAAAAATGTCTTATTTGGCAAAACTTTGTGTTCAAACATAAAATGTTCAGTTATACACACAATGGTTTTTTTTGAAATAAAGTTAAAATGCAATTTTCATAATAGGTGCATCTACAACTATGAGTCAAAACATCATGTCCACATAAATGACGAATTTTATTGGGCAGGAGTCATAAGTAGCGGAAAGTTTTTGAAAATGACCATTTAGGACAAATTACACCCGATTTTAGGGATCGGCCATTTAGCCCGGCCAACTAGCTGCACACGCCACAACAAAGAACCTGTTCCATTTTGCATTTCAAAGGGGACAAAGAGGATGACGTGGTAGCTAGGGTCGGATGCCGTACAGGAGCACCGGGGGAAGCGGGGAGTAGGCGGCGTCGGCATGGACCTCATAGGCGACATTGTGGAGGAGGAGATGGTCGCCGGGAGAGGATAAGGAGAGGACAAGTGGGAGAGGATAAGATGTACAAGTACGTTTTGGTTACCATATGGGAAGGAAAGTGGACTTGTATAGGAGGGAGGCGTTTTGCCATCCGAGCACACGTGTTTTGGCTGAAATAAAAAAGTAAAAAATAGAAAAACATTTTAAAAAGTTTAAACAAAATTATTGATGAATATATACATTTTTTCTAAATACTAGCCAAGTTTCGTGGTGAAATGACTTTAGTAGTGCTATGTCCAAAAATTGAAAATTCAGTGATATAGAAAATATATTTTGAAATCTCATTTGGACAGTGTTTTTTTTGTTGCAAATAGTACTACGAATGTCATTTTAGCACAAAACTTAGAACACATGTAAAAAAGACTTGTATATGTTACTCATTAATTTTTTAGAATTTTTTGAAATGTTTTACTATTTTTTCGATTTTTTATTCAGGCGGGAGCAGGTGAGCTTGGAAGCCAATTTCAATTTCTGCTTGTATAGGATTTTTTTGTAAAATAAACAGTACCTATCTCAACGGAATGTTCTTTTTTATCCCGAGCACCAGTGCTTCCTCCAGTTTAAAAATTTTGAAAATCATATTTGTGAGTTTCAAAAAAATCTGAAAAAAATATGATGTTGCCAATGATGCATCCCACAAACGTGCAAAATTTTAGAGTGAAATACTTTATATTATGGGCTACACAAAATAACAAATCTGATAAGATTTAGAGATTTAAAAATATACATACTCAGATCCACAAATTTGTCATTTTTCTGTAGCTCAAAATACAAAGTTTTTGAAGTTGATAATTTGCAAGTTAAAGGGATATATCATTGGCTACACTCGGATTTTTTTTTCAGAATTTTTTGAAATATATAATTATGATTTTCGAATTTTTTAAACGGAAGGGACCACTGGTGCCCGGGTGCAAAAAAATCTCCACAATATATGAAGATGGAGATAAGCCGGATAACCGCAAGCCTGGGCGGAATCTCTGCGTCCCTTATGCCTCATTTTCTCGTATCCTACTACTCTCTCCGTTCGGATTTAATTGACACACGTTCGGTTACACACGGATGTATCTAGACACCATACAAGTATAGATACATCCATATTTGGACAAAACCAAGTCAATTAATTTGGAACGGAGTGAGTAGTATTTGGTGGGCTTATGGGCTCGTGCGCGCCTAGACAATGTCAGATCCATTCCACACAGCCTGCGAGTTGTGGTCGTTCCCACGACGGTTCCACACTTCCACCCATAGTATTAAATTCCCTAAAAAAAGATGATTTTAAATTTCGGTTTCGGAAATATCTCAGTCACCACCGAAAATAAATGCCAGTTATTTGGATTTTCTTTTCTATCCAACTATTTTAAAAATAATTTGAAATTCATGCGCACTACTGAAATGTCTGAAATATTTTTACCAAAAGGTAAATATTTAGGTGTCTACCAAAATCACTAAAGTTCATTGAATTTTGGTGAAATCTCATCGGAAGTTATCTTTTTAGCTAATTAAAGATATGCCATGCATGTTGCCGAAATAAGCTTTTTAGAAAATTGTTTAAATGGTTAAGTATAGAAGAGCAAGTAATATCCAATTGCAGTAAAATGTTTTACATCACTAAAAATAATTGGAAAAAAAATGCGCTTGCGGTTGGTTGCAAGGACTAAGAATAAAAATAATAGTGGTGATCTAGTTCGCATGATTTATTTGTGTGATTATATTCCACAACGGTGTGATCTCATGAAACAGACGCCTAATGATGTCAACAATTGGATTGTTTAAATAATAGATGCGTGGACAATAAATTTACATATCGAGATAGACAAAAAATGATCTAAGCAATTGAGTGGCTAATATTATAAATTTTGTTTAAATGTTAGTGGGATGAGGTGGATAATTAGATGGTTGGAAGTATGAATGAGCTGGACAAATGGATAGTTAAAATGATGGATGAGGTGGATAGTTTGCATGTTGAAATAATAAATCATAAATGCATTGTGAGAGTAGGGGATGACTGAGGACAAACTATTTGTTGACATCTCATACACTCTAGAATCATGTATTTAGTTACACCTAACATTGATAGGTATAATCTGAAAGACTCGAGTAAGATCGTAGATAATTGTATAACATGGATAAAGATAGATATAAATCACTATAGCAAATTAACAGATACAAAATTCTGCTTTGGATTGATGTGATATTTTTCAGTAATTAAAATAATGGTGAAATCCATTGTAATAAAACATTTTATTGAGCATCCAAACTTTACAAACAAATTCTTTCAGTTACCACATAAATTGTATTGATAATAATTAATATAGTAAGTATAATATGTTTCTTGATGCTCGAAATATACAGAAGAATGTGATTTCGTTGTTAAATCCGTTTTTATATATTTTTAATGCATATAAGAAAGTGATTTCATTGTTGAATCTTCTTTTATACCTAAAAATATATTATAATATAATATATAGAAATATTTATAAAAATAGCAACATCCATTTAGTAACATGATGAGTTATGATGAAATTAAAAAGTTTAGTATAAATGGGCAAAAACTGCTGATTAAAATCCGCCTGGGACGTACTATCACGTCCCAAACCTTCACATGGGAGAATGACAGCCACCGTATGCTTATGGGCGAAGAAACCGTAAGCATACATAAGAATACTGAAATATTACCAACACAATCCAAGCAAGGTCTCCATTTTATTCATTATCAAACATTACAAGTACAATTTATTTTATGACAACAACAGCGACATCTGCTCTTATTGGTGTTTATCTCGACTAATATACACTAGATGTCACCATATTGATATTCGCACTTCACCTCATGCTCATAATATTTGTCTGCGCATACCATTAAACCCAGTATATATGTGCAAATGTTCTTGAAGTTTGCTGCAAATCATCTCAAATTATAGGATCTGGAATATAAAATTTCAAAGGAGTATGTTGGATAATGGTTGCAAATTTATCATCTTGTTTGGAACAAAGTAAAAACATACCATTTTTTAAGAACATGATTGCTACAACGGATTTTAATTTTAGCACCGTTTGGAATAAAGAAATAGCAATAGCCAACTCTTTTGGAATTCCGGTGAAATGGGGAAATAGGATTTATAAAGTAAACTTAAATGTGAGGTAGGTCTACTCTCATGTTCTGTTCTCTTTTTGTTTGAGATGAACAACATTATGTACTGTTTTTAACTTGTACATGCATGTGTGTAGCTCGGTTTCATGACTTCAGCTTCAAGGGCGAAGGCACGAGGCGGAAAGGGCCTTGCCCCTCCCTCCTAAGATTCATTTTTTCACTTAGTACCAGCGCTTGTGTTGTTGAATTTTCTTCTGTGCCCCCTAAAACTTTTTTTTCTGCCCCCACGCCCAAGTTCGGCATGAGAAAAATTATGTATTTCCCCCTCTCTTTTGCTCCAGCTTCGAAGGGTTTAACCCAGGAAGGTCTCCTCTTCGATGAGCAAGATTCTAAAAACGCACATAGAAAAACACATGATTGCAATGTTATGCCCACTGTAATCCTACATGACTTCATATGCACTAAAATTTATTTGATTCCATTACAAGAAAAGCGAAGGATGCTGAAAAGGAGGTTTGATTAGATATTATAATTCCTATAAATTCTAGTGCAAAGGAATTCTTAAAACAAATTGGGATTCAGTCCAAAACAACCGACATATGAAAAATTACCGTAAACTTGAATACTCGAAAATTGCTATGCAAATCATTTGAATAGAAATACCCTGCAGCACTCTATAATGCGTGTGCTTGGCTCTGGACCGGATCATACGTGACATCTCAAGACACATTCAGGACTTGATGTGAAACAGGAATCGATCAGCCGATGCAATTCGTTGGTACTAGTACTGTACTACTTGGAAAAGGACGCCATTTAATAATCAAAGCGCTGTCCGGTGATGACGATTAATTGATTGGTGACAGATTTTACTCGGTCTGCCATTTCCATTTTTCCATGCTGCCTGGAGGAAAGTGTTCGGGCAAGATACACATTTGCTTCAGATAAAGTTGAAGACAGAGTAATTGGTTTGGTTTCGGGAAGTCATGAAACCCTAGTACCATCTTCAGTTCCTTGCCCGCGTCTCTCGCGATAGGATAGCTCTCGCGACTCTCCTTGCCCGCGTCTAGGGTTTCGGCCGCTGCCGCCGGAGCGCCGCCGGAGCGTCGCCGCCCTCCCCCTCCCTTCTCCTCGCTTTCCTCGCGCGCGTGCCCGCTGCCCCCCGTGGTGGCGGCGCGCGCCCGGTCGGGTTCCTCTCCCGAGCCCCTCCCTCACCTTCCCTGCGCCGCCGCCGCCGGCAGAGGCCACCGGGCTCGGCCCGGTCGGCGCCGGCGGCGGGGCTTGTCCTTCCCCGCGCCAGGTTCGGGTGGAGGCGGGGCTCCATCTCCTGGCGGCGGTGCTCCTCTTGCGGCGGTGGTCTGGTTCCGGCCAGGAGGTGGCTTCACGGCGGCGGCATCCGCAGGGCTGCGGGGCGGCGCAGCGGCGGTGACGAGGTGCTACGGGTGCGGCGCCGGCTGTGCCCCCCGGCCCAGGTTGGGCGGGCCGGCCCGACCTGAGCTTCCTTCTGCGGTTGGAGGCGAGGTTGAGAATGCAGGGGGCAGCGGCGACGGCGGCCGACCTTGTTGCAGCGTGGCGGCAAGCTTCACGGGCCCCTTCCGGGCCCGGCCGGACTCTATCGGGACTGGTGTGCCCCTGTGAGGGCTTTACGGGCCAGCTGGGCCGGCCGGATCTGACGGAGACTGGTGTGCCTTGCTGCCGCGTCCGGTCGACTACCGTCCTCGGCGGTGGAGGTTGTTCCCTCCCGCTCGGCCGCGGTACTGCTGACCACGGTTCATTCTTCTCCTCAACTCCGTCTTGTAGACCTCGTGGCGGCTACTTCGGTGAGACGGCGATGGTGGCTTCGGAATCGTTTGGGCGCATGTTGGTGGGCGGTTAGCCAGGTGGTGTCGAGGCTTGTCCTCGCGGGGCTCCTATGTTACCGATCGTCCGAGGTGGTTGATGGGGTTCTCGGGAGAAATCCTTGTCGGTTCGTCCGACACCGACGTGGTGCCGCCTTCGGGTGGCATCCTTCCTTCCTGAAGGGCGTCGTGGCTAACCTTCGTCCGCTTCCTCCTGTGCCGGGGGAAACCGTAGGACCAGTACGCTGGTCCGGGCAGCAGTGTGGCTTTCCTTCTTGAAGGTGCTGCTTGGTACTCGTCTTTTCGGTGCTTAGAAGCGTGGTGGTACTTCGTCGGAGAGGGCGCAGCGGTTTCGAGTCACTGTCGCTTAGTTGATCCGCCTATGTCGTTCTTTCTTTCTTCTTTTCCTTTTCTTGGGTGTGTGTGTTGGCTGTCGCCCCAGCCGTGTCTCTCGTTGGTTGTACTGTGGTTGCTATATTAATATAGCGGGGCTACGGCCTATTTCGTCAAAAATCTTCAGTTCCTTAAAGAGAAGAAGAAAAACACCATTTACATCTTCATAAAACCCATGTATATACACTTGAGGTTGGAGTACCACACAACATGAATTCTTGTAGTACTACTCTTCATTCTACCCTGCATCTTACCTTCGTTAATTACAGATAGCCAACACGCCATCAAAGGCCAAATTGGCGCATCAGTACTAGCTTATGTGTCATGGACATGATTTATGCACTGTTTTCATGAATTAAATCTTATAAAAAAATTGCTCATTTATTCATCATGTACATGCATGTGTGTAGCTCGGTTTCATGGCTTCATTTTCAGGGGCGAAGGCAGGAGGCAGCAAGGGCCTTGCCCCCGTCCCCTAAGATTCAAATTTTCACTTAGTAGCAGAGTGTGTCTTGTTCAATTTTCTTATGCCCCTTATACTTTTTCTTACTCCACCGCAGTTTGGCATCAGTAAATTAATTTCCCCTCTCTTTTTTCTCTAGCTTCGAAGGGTTTAACCCATGAAGGTCTCCGCTTTGATTCACACGATTCTTAAAATGCAGGATAATTGGGGGAGAACACAATATTGTAAAGGCATGTCCACTCCGATCCTATAGGGATTTCATATGCAACATATTTTTTATTTCAGCACAAGAAAAACAAAGGATACATAAAAATAGGTTTGACTGGATATTATACTTCCTATAAAATCTAGTGCAAATGATTTCTTCACATGTAATTCAATCCTATAAATCAACAACCACCTATTTTTCTTGTGGTGAAATAAAAATATATTGCATATGAAATCATGTAGGATCGGACATTACAATATTGTGTTTTTGATATTCATCCTGCATTTTAAGAATCGTGTGAATAAAAGAGAATACCTTCACGGGTTAAACCCTTCGAAGCTAGAGAAAAAAGAGAGGGGGAAGCTACAGATAAATTTACTCATGCCGAACGGGGGTGGAGGCCGAAAAATGTATAAGCGGGCATATAAGAAAATTCAACAAGACACACTCTGGTACTAAGTGAAAATTTAAATCCTCTAAAATTTCTACGCAAATCCTTCGAATAAAAAAAGGCGCCGCGAGGGACTCTGTACTGCGTGTACTTTTCTCTGGACCTGACATCTCGAGACACATTCAAGACTTGATGGAAAACAGTAGGACGATCAGAAAGACAATTCACCATCTAATAACCACATCGCTGTCCAGTGATGAGGATTAATTGATCTGCGACAGATTTACTCGGTCAGCTATTTCCATTTTCCATGCTTCCCGGAGGCGTGTTCCAGCAAGATACATCTGTATATTCAGTTTTAAGCATTTGCATCACATAAAGTTCAAGATAGAGTAATTGGTTTCGGAAAGATATGAGAACTTATTACTACAGTACCATCTTCAGTTTGTTGCAGATAAGGAAAAACTCCATATTCCATACAGTACCATCAGTTGGACAGATTGAAACACATGCACAATCATTTACAGCTTCATTAAACCCATGTATATACACTTGAGGTTGGAGTACACACAACATGAACTCTGTACTAATACTCTTCATTCTACCCCGCATCTTAACTTCATTAATTACAGCTAACCAAAGCACCAGCGAAACCAAGCACTTACACAACCCCGCGCGTACGTACGAACGCTTGCACCGGCTGCCCGGCTGCACGTCCTGGCAGCGAATCACATGCCGCCGATGCAGGAGAAGATCCTGGAGCTCTTGCCCCTCCGCATGTGCGGCGCCGCAGCGCCCACCTCGCCGGCCAGCTCCTTCAGCGACCGGTGCCGCCGGTGCGTCCCCACGCCGTCTTCCTTCCACTGCTTCTGTTCCCACACGTCGCCGCCTTCCACGCCGCCGCGGGCGTCGAACCCGCGCGCGGAGCTGCACCTGGAGTAGCTCCGGGTCTTCCTCTCCTTGATGGCCCTGTAGATGAACGGGATGAGCCCCTCCATAAGCTTGCTTGGCTGGAAGAAATGGCTATTAGCTTTGGAGTAACCGAGCTTGCCAGCTTGGGACAGAGAGGGAGGCGTCGTCTTATAGGGCCCGTGATGGCTTCTTATTCGTCTCTGGAGGCATGGTCGATTAAAGAAAATCCTGTCGAGCCTCGCGTGTGGTGGTGATGTTGCAATTGGGTTTCGGTTGCTTGTGGGTTGTGCCTTTGCCTGAAAAACCTTCGACGTTGACGGTTCTGTCTAATTTTGTACTGCATGATTGTGTTAACGGTGAACATCCATTAGCTAGCTAACTGCGGCTGTCCAGCTGATGGTTTTGGTCGGATGGCTGGTTTGCTTTCTCCATAGTTAGGTCGTTGCCCATGTCAAGCACTCACTTGCTGGTTTCAACCGGGACACATCTTGTTTCTGAAGATTTGGTCTCTCCAGATTCAGGCAACGGTTCCAGCACCTTTCTTTCTTTGAAAACAATTACTTTCATTACCATGTTCTGAAAGAATACGATGTAGGGAAAAAACTTAGTGGTAGTAGTTTACAACTATTCTGTTAGTGATGAGAGATATATAACGTCCAAAAGTCAGCTTAAACGTACGTTGCACAAATACATTAGTCTTTCTAGAGCTACATACGGGTGCATTTGAGGTAGGCGTGTTCTTCAGATTGGCGGTAAGCAATGGAAACTCCATTTTGCTGGACAAGTTTGACCTGCATCTCCACAATGATCGTTTTACCTGTCCAACAACCTTTGCCGTCCAAATTTCAAATCCGTTCCAAAATCATAGAATCAGGAGGTGATTTTTCTTACTAAAATAGACCAAAATCGTTTTCCCAGACCCCTTCTGTTTATGCACGTAATGATCATACCTGGCATACATCGATTTGTTAACTATCCGACCAGTTCTTCCTTGTACACCAACATGCCAGCAGCAGAACACACTTGTTGATTAATTAGCAACACGAACAACTAACATACGCATTGTTCCATTTAAGAATTGCACTTAGACATTGATGCCGCAACAATCACGCGGAAACCGCACGAATTGATCAACATGTTAATTTTTGCCGCTACGGTCTCACAACCGAAACATAAAAAATAAAAACGAGCCCTGAGTGACCATGACCATGTTGTTGGATAAGATGTAAGACGGAGACACTCGATAATGTTCAATACTCGGTCAATTGGCTATCAGTCTGCAGAACAATTATGCGATATTGCTCCCTGCGGCTGTTATCTTAGAAACGGAATTGATTCACGTACGACAGAAACTGTACGACTTTCGTCCGATACATTGATCAAACCGTCGGAATCAACCAGCCAACGGCGGAAAGAAAGCGTCGGATGCAGATCGTACGAAATTCGTCGTACGCATAGCAGTGCTCTCTTAGAAAAACTGGTGACGTGCTGCCGTGCTGGAGCTGAAGGCAAGCTTGATTCGCCACGGCAAGTCTCTGCAGCTGACACGGTGACACCATGACGGTTTAACAGTAACAGACGGGACTAGGACTTGTTTGAAACCCGGGAAACTAAGGTTTCATTTGGAACGCAGACATCTCTCATCAGTTCAGTTGAAGCTCTTGCAAAGGTGCTGTCAGATTTCTCCAACGTTGCTCCCAAGCCGAAACTGAATTACAGTATGTGTGTATCATCTAAACTGCAGTTTTGGTCTCATGGCTCACCATGTTTCTCACATTATCGTTAAGAATTCTTTCTCATGTGGAAGCAGATGATACACAACGGATGATTTTATCACTCCATCTGGATTCTAGAGTCATTATGATTGCATTCGTTGTCAACTGGCCTATCGCGCTTCGTCAAGAGATAAATTGATCTGACAGCTTACCTAAACCATTTTTTGCCGGGAGACTATGAGCAGAGTGCTTCCATCATCAAACACAAACTTTATCTCGGGACCTTAGAGACCTTTTTTCTGCAGGAACAGGACAAGGTGGAAGGCCACCGTGTGGTTTCCATCAGTTAACAGTTAAGATTTACGAGTGATGCTAACAGAACGAGATCATCCTCTCTGATCATCTTCGTTTTCAAGTACAGTTTGCATCATTTTCCCTTGTTAAATGCACTTTATCCTTGGACTGATCTGTGCAACTTGCAACGCACCAATCTTCATCGGTTGCAAGTTTGGATAGCGTCTACCGAGCACATCCAGATAACGCCGATAATTCAAGAGGAGGTTGCCGTTGCTATCCATCGATCACAAGGTTTCGGGTTGACGCTTCTACCTGCAAAATCAATAAAGCGCATGTTGTTCTCATGGTTGACGACGCCTCCCATAGTTTACACATTGTTGATGTTCTTGCTGCCGAGCTGGAGCGCAGCAGCACGATGGACAGCCGCCACCAAACACGACTACCCGAGCAGCCGGCTAGCTCGCTCGCTCACGCTTTTGTTTTCGTCAGCATGTTCCCAATTTTTATTTGTTGATTTCTTAGCTATTTACTGTGGAAAACATACTGAGAAATGTACGGATAATTTGGATTGGTTGTACGTTGTTGTTAATATTTTTGTCCATAAAATTGGTCAAAGTTACACTATGTTGATTTTTTTACTAAAATACACGTCTTACTTTAAGAAAGAAGCTTAGTATTTACCGAATGCTAATTTAATATACTTGGTAAAGCTGGATACAAATCGTGTCACGTCAATTGCCTAAGGTTATTAAACCTACATAATTGACTTTTCATATTGGGAAGACACAGTGGGCTATAATTCCGTCGACTGAGATTTTCTTAAAACTCAATCGATTCAGTTCAACGAAAAATATAAATTGTTGGAAAAATTGCAAGCTACACTGTTTGGACTTTGGAATATGTTGAAAATAATTTTTGCCGCTTGTGTCAAAATGATTTTATTGTTTGTTTCTCCCATTTTAAAGTATTGTCTGTTTGGACTTTAGAATATGTTGTAAATTCAATATAAAAAACTGAAACACAGAACAAGTATGAACTCGTACCAGTATAGATTTTCCAAGGGACGAATGTCCGAAAGAAAATGAAAGGAGTTGATTCAATAAATATGATAACACTTTAGGAGAACCGACCAATTGATATGAAAGAATTTCTTATGTTGCCAAACTTGCATAATGGATAAAAATAATCTCACATTTTATGGAAATTCGTAGACATGGGAAGAATCAAACATCTACATGTAATATTTTTATGGATACATTATGCATTTACAAATTAGATTCTCAATCTAAACACACATTTGGAATAATCCAACTCAATTATATACTTTCTAGTGTTCGATTGAAGTCCTGGTTTAGCAAGAAATCATAAAAATGTTAAAGAGAAAAAAAGCAACGGAATCACAAAGGACAACAAAGAAGGTGTGATTAATTCTAAGTCTAATGAGAATTTTGACAGATGCTTCTTCTTTCTCTTTTCTAAAAAATAATTGCCTATCTGGACTTTCGAATGTGTTCAGGACTCGAATTGAAAAAACTGAAGCACGGAACAAGTCTGAATCTGATCGTACTAGGACAATTTTTGCGAGGAAAGAATCACCAAAAGAAAAACAAAAGGAGCGGTTCACAAAAAAACAAACAAATTGGACGGATTTGCGAAAAAGAAACAGCCTAGTGGTTTTTCCTCGCAGCGTCCGCCCTGGTGTCGTCAGCCATCTCTCTCCCACCTCCCCGATGCCGCCCAAATCGAAGGCCGCCGCCGCGGAGCCAGTCGCCGTGGAGGACCTCTTCTCGGCGCTCCACCGTCACATCGAGGCCGGCGAGTTCCCGCAGGCCGTCAAGGTTGCCGACCAAGGTCAAGCACCACACATCCTCCTTCCCCTACGATGCCCTAACCTATGCGATGCACTGACACCCGCGGCGGCTAATTCTGCAGTTTTCGCGGCGGCGCCGGGCGACGAGGACGCGGTGCGATGCAAGGTGGTGGCGCACATCAAGTCCGACGCCACGGACAAGGCGCTCGCGGCCATCCGCGCCGCCGAGCGCCTCCCCATCGACCTCAGCTACTACAAGGTGAAGCACGTCGATCCTTTCACCCTTGGTAGACCGATGGATCTGTCTATGTTCTCTTGCTGTCGTGGTTATGCTTATTCGCGAAGATAAAAGTTTGGCAATCGGTTATGACGAATCGGAAAGTTTACCTTTGAAGCTTCGATATTAAAAATAGTTCAATGTTGGATAGATTGCTAGGCATGCTGGCAACACTGCATATAAAGTCTTATCTTAGAGAACAACATTGCATAACAATGTCTGCTATTGATATTTGTAATCCAGCTGATTCTCACTGACAAAATCCATGTGCACTCCTCAACTTTGCAATGCACTATGTCCCGTGGAGGGAAGGCAAATCTTCTGAACAGTTGTTTGCGGTTTGTCAAGAACCTATGACCATGCAAGCTAAATACTTGTGATGCAGCATTTTTTTAATTATGTTTGCCGAATATAATTTATAATTTGTGGTTCCAATGACTGCAAAGAGTCCATAATAGCATGAAATTTTGTACATTTTCATTTTACTTTTCTTTGTTTGTTTTCATACTGAGCAACTGTTACTATCTTTTAGATCAACTGTATGGGTGAACATGGTATTTTTACTCCTTAATTGATAATTGTCATCAGTTAATTTATTTTGATATGGCGATCTCTTTTCAATCTTTGTTTGCCCGTATGATCGACTGTATTTATATGAAGCATTAGGTGACAAGGTTTTGTTCAGCAATGCAGGCAGCCTAGTTGATAGCTAATACTAAAGCATGACCAGGATTAACTATCATGTTGGTTATAGCAGTCTAATCGGTGATGAACTAATATTGGATTCCACCTCACTCAAGTGCCGATCTTTGACATTTCTTTAGGACCTACACTTTCCCGTAGACCAATGTACTTTTATTCTTTGACTTGTTTATATAAATCTTGAAGACTAGGACATTTACTTACTGGTTATAAATGAATAATATGTTCAAACGTGCTAAAATAGTACTTTTATCTATATTCAGGCATACTGCTACTACAGGCAAAACAAATTGCAAGAAGCTTTAGATATATTGAATGGTCAAGAAGAAACAGCTGCTGTTCTCCAGCTAGAATCCCAGATCTATTACCGACTGGCAAGAATGAATGATTGCTTGAATAGTTATGAAAAGCTTCAAAAATTTAAGATTGACTCGATGGATCTGAAGATAAATACCATTGCTGCTCTGGTTGCTGCTGGAAGGGCTTCTGAAGTACATGCAGCTATGAAGGCTCAAAAGGTTGATCTTTCCACTAGAGCACTCAGAGATGCTAGGAGCTTTGAGCTTGCATATAATTCTGCTTGCACCTTGATAGAAAATAAGAAGTATTCAGAAGCTAAGGAGCAGCTGGATTTGGCGAAAAGGTGATTTTTCTGGTGAACTATATCTCAAACGAATGCATAATCATGTCTTATCGAACTGACAGTCCAATCAATACCAATTCTCTTGTAAGATTAGAGGCTTGCTAATCATTAAGAGTTTGATTAGTTCACTGGTATAGTAGTTTCACACTTCTACTCTTTCCACCATAATTCTAGGTCTCTATTATGGATAAGTCACGCCTATGCCCAGTCTATTAAGCGCCTACAAATAGACTTCAGTTTCTTAATTTTTTCTGCAGAATCGGGAAGGAGGAGCTTATGGTGGAAGATTATGCAGAAGACGAGATTGAATACGAATTAGCTCCTGTATCTGCTCAGCTTGCTTATGTACAGCAGGTACCTTAATCTTGTCGATTCTCTTGTATCCCAATCTTTATTGGACTCTGTTAACTTCTTTATCTGTATGTTAGCTACAAGCAATTAACTTTTGTATCTGCATTTTCAGTTACAAGGACAGACTCAAGAAGCTATGGAAACCTATGTTAACATGACAAACAAGAAATCAGGAGATCCCTCATCACTTGCCGTGGCAACAACTAACCTTATTTCATTGAAAGGTACAAAGGATGCTGCTGATGGTTTGAGGAAGCTTGACCGGCTTGTTGAGAAATCTACAGCTACAAACCAGTTGCAACTTATTGAGAGCCTTGAATTCAAGTTATCTCCAAGGCAGAAAGAAGCCCTGTATTCTGCTCGTGTCTTTTACTCCTCCATGCAAATAAAATTGAGCAGGTTTTCCTTGCATTTTTTATCCATCTCCCGCTTATCTATTTCTATTTTTTGTTTTTGATGTATACTCATCTGGCACCACCAATCTGCTCCTGAACTTTTGTTTGTTGTACTTGTGACACGTTTGCACCTTCTTTAGTAAGCCAATTATGTTGAATTTTGGCTACTATTGGTATATGGCATGAATCAGAGTCACATCAGTTGGTAGTTGGTCACTCAACGGGTAATAATCATTTGATTCAAAACTGATAAAAATATCTGCTTGATTGGTTACATAGGAATCCTGGGCCTAACTGACTGCTTGCAAGAATATACCCCACAGTGTTTCAGTGTGCTTAGTTCTTCTGTTCTCATGTTATTTGATTGTTTTGCTTACAAGGGTCATTGATTTACTTAACTAAATAATCAGTCCATTTCGTAGGCAACAGACAGCCATTTGGCATTATATTATAGCAAATTTCATTGCCAGTTTTGTGCATTATTTCCTAGCTTAGCTATTTTCTATTGCTCGGTTTTTTCGCATCACTCAAACTAACATATAGTGAATCTGCGTTGTATATTTCAGGCACACGAGTTGGTCAGTGGATTGCTTGGTATGTTCCGAGACAGTATATTCCCTGTTTTACTTCAAGCTGCAGTTCATGTGAGAGAAAAGAAGGTCCCCAAAGCTGAAGAAGTTCTTAGCCGCTACGCTGAGAAGCATCCTGATAATTCTAAAGGAGTCCTCCTTGCACTTGCCCAGATTGCTGCCAGTGCCAACCATTTTCAGATTGCTGCTGACTCACTGTCTAAAATAGCTGACATCCAGCACATGCCTGCTACAGTTGCTACACTTGTAGCTCTAAAAGAGCATCTAAATGACTTAATGATGCTGCTTCTGTGCTTGATTCTGCTATCCAGTGGTGGAAGAATGCCATGACAGAGGATAACAAGCTAGATGTGTTCATGCGGGAGGCTGCTTCATTTAAGCTCAGTCATGGGCGTGATGAAGAGGCCTGTCAACTGTACGAAGAACTTGTGAAGAGCTATGGGAGTGCGGAAGCGTTGGCTGGGTTAGTCGCAACTTCAGCTCGCACAGACCTTGAGAAAGCTGAGCTATATGAGAAGAAGCTGAAACCATTGCCTGGTCTTAAGGGAATTAATGTAGAGAGCCTGGAGAAGACATCTGGTGCAAGGCATGTAGACCAAACCGTGAAGGTGGATGTTCCTGAGGAAGTGAAGAAGCAAAAGGCTAAGAAGAGGAAGAGGAAGCCTAAATATCCAAAGAGCTTTGATCCAGCAAACCCAGGGCCACCGCCAGATCCTGAGAGATGGCTGCCCAAGAGGGAGAGGTCGAGTTACCGTCCGAAGAGGAAGGATAAGAGGGCTCAGGTCAGAGGTGCCCAAGGTTCTGTGAGCAGAGATAAGCATGATGCATCTGCTGCCAATGTTGGTGGCACCTCTTCGAAAGCAACCCAATCCACCAACTCGGTGAAGGCTCCAGAACCACCGAAGGGAAAGTCCCGGAATAAGAAGTCGAGGAAATAGGTGTCGCATTTGTTGTCACAACTTAACAATACAAAAAAGACGGTGTCTATTTAGTATGTTTGACTTGCAATTTTTTTTTGCGTTATTGGCATTGGATTGCCCTCTGTACTTTTAGAATCATCTTTATGGTGACGTGAGTCTGGACTGCTGCAAATTTTGTTGAGACTAGCTATGGGATATCTGGTTGAATTTCCATTCTTCACACATCGCTAGCATTGTTGTTTGTGTTTCTCTCTGCTAACATGCTCCTTGAGCACTGTAGTTGAATCCAAACTAGGAAAATTTGCGCGGCGGCACGCCGCGCCCGTGGTGTTAATTTTGCTGTATAATTTGAAGTAAAAACACCAGGTTCTGAAGAGTTTGACATTTGCTTGCATCGCAAAATGCATGTACTTACTTTGCCCTGACATAGAAGCATCTATTTGTAAACTTGATCTGCACTAATTTGCCATTACCAGTCATAGACAAACATAAAGGTCTATAATAACCATACCTATACAGCAAGCGCTACATATTGACAGCAAGCTTATAATGGACCGTAACAGAAATTTACGGAATACTCCATAGTCGTTGTCAGTATAGTAGAACAGCTCATAACTTTACCTCCAAGTGATCAGGCTACCTGTAGTAGTGTAGAATCTTATGAATCTGTAGTTCTGGTAGCCTAATATAATTTTAGTAGAGCTATGTATGGTAGGTTTATTTTGGCACAATGTACGTTAATAAAAAATATCCAAAACGGCGGCGAACTCTTGCTGAAGAGGTTGTGCGCACTTGTGCACTGCTATGGCACTTCAAATTGCTGCCTTACTTAACAGAGAAGGAACAACAGAGGATAAGTGAATAAACAAAGCATCAGAGAAGGAGCACAAATGCAACTCTGCGTAGGAGGAAAAGACTATGTGAATTGTGATCTCATTTTCCTAGTCTTGACTCGCCTGTTTAAGATATGCACTGGTAAGGTCAAGCTGACAAACAAAAATCAGGGAAATAAAAGCTAGCACATTTGGAGTTACCTCAAAAGACTTACTGATAATGACACCATAACAAACCACCATAGGGCCTGCAACAACCTTCTGATATACGCATCACCAGCACCAACGCCCAGCTGCAGGGGGCAAACCAGAAGCATGGTAGTATCATGAATATTCCAACCAGCTAAACAGAGAACACATACATTCCATGAGAATCTGCACGTAGAGCATCTGAATACCTCACATAATGTGCTTTATTAAGTGAAGGCAGAATAACAGGGGTAAAGCATTGCCTATGTAGAACCATAGCAGCAAGGCATTGAAACACAATTCATAAATTACTCTCTGCAATAGCCTTAATTTTTAGCTTGCGTACCACAAACTGTACAACAACATATAATTAATTAAATGATCAGCATGAGGGAAAGCTAGAGATGGACACATGTACTATTCTCCATGCACCCTAGTTGGCTGCTTGCAAAACCATGAAAAATGTAATCTGCCAATGGAGACCAGAGTATGTGGGAGACCAGAGTGTGGAGCACTTTGGTTTGGCGCCTGCTTATTGGGAGAAATACATGTAAAACTGAGAACTTAACACACCTGCTGCTCATTACCTTAAATAAGATTATATAACTTCAGGACAATCCGGATCCTAATGCAAAGGAGAATATTACTGAGAGTATACAGTAATAGTACATGATTCGAGAAAGTTCACTATGAGTGCAACATAAAAATTCAGCATGAGAATAAAACCTAATTATGACGTAATTCTTAACATTTTATTCTGAACTATCAAGTATAGATTTTCAGTTCAAAGTTGGCCCATTGAGATACTAAAAAATATAGCAGTAACCAAAAAGATATGCATGATACTGACAAAGTCTAGTGTATAATGTAATAGCCAGGAGACATGTCTTTCTATATTCTGTGCATTATTAGTAAAGGATAATAGTGGACCTCATTTGACAGTTTCGGTGTAATAGATGACTCGGAAGATATGCAGTAGCATTTTCATATGAAACTGGAAAAATAAGATCATTGGATGGTGCTCCCAACCTGTAGTAGACCAAATTGAATTTTTAATTTACACACAAAGAAAAATTCTACAGTGGCAACAGAATCAAAAGCTTTAAATTTTGTGTCTAAAATGGTACTACATATGTATGGAATTGATAGTGATATAACTGTATGCAGGGACCTTTTTGTATGTGGAATGGATATCAGATTAATAGCTAGGGGGAAAAACTTAAGATGTGAAATGACATATCCATAAATCCGACAAATGTACCATGTAAATGATCAAGTACATGGGCATATAGCTGCAATTGTGAAGAAGGTTCTGTAATTGTTTCTTTCCACATATAGAAGTTTAATTCAAAAAGTAGCAGATGGTAAATATTGAAGCAATTTTCTAATTACAGTAAGTTACGAAAAAACAAATAGTTGTAACAGTTTGTGGGTGTGGAGTCCAGCGACAAACTCTCCACCTGGTTGTGAAGGTATTAAGAAGTCAATCTTGCAGTAAATATGGATAAGCGAGGAGCGTGTTGGGATTATGAAAAGAAAAAGACGCACAAAAGTGGTATCATATTAACTCACGGATGAAGGTGAAGAGGAAGAATGCACTACCTGCACTCTGGTACTCATCACTTGATGTTTATTTACCATGAACTGAAATAACATTCTGTAGATGAACGTATGGTGAAGAAAACACATAAATAGCCCCTCTCTTGAATGCTAGTTTCTTTTCACCTTACCTTCAAGAAGACAGTAACACCTACAGTATCATAAAGTGACCTAGTAAAGCATATCAGAGCTGCATAGATCTTAATGCCAATGCAGTACATTTCTTGTAAGTACTCGAAACTTTCTACATCTTATTGTAGAAGTGTAACATCAACTATAGTGTTAGAAAATCACACTGATGGAAACATTATCACTTTGTGTAGATCTAAATGGTAGTACCAAAATAATCTGGGTGGGTATTCAGTTCTTCTATGAGACCCCATCTTGGGCTATCAAACACCTTACAATCTAGACCCTGCAGTGTTCTCCACTTTTTTGCAAAAACAAAAGGCGGCTTGTTGTGCTACTCTGTAAACAGAAATCGCCGGCATATACAAGTTTCTTCTCTAGCATATTTGTCATGAATGAACACAGCTGGCTATACAAAGTTTCTTCTCTAGCATTTTGTAACGATTCATGATCTGGGGAACCTGGGTGTAAGGAACACAGAAATTCATGCATGCATGTACATATAGTAATTTGAGATTCAAATGATATCGAGATTCATGTTCAGCCTAGTCTAATGGGAAATACAAATGTACAACATCACATCAACTGGGAGCAGCATCTATACTACTGCTGTACAGGTGCTACTAGAGCTACAGTTACAGGTTCGCATTGTGTCATGCAGTTAAAACTCGTACTTCTAGCTTATGCACTCCATTTTTGCCAAACTACTGCAATCCACAGATCACAACTAACCCCTTTTGTCATTCGTGAGAGAGTTGACATCTGGAGTCACGACGACATGCCGTTTCTCGATCTCCCCTAATTGGCAACAATGTTTCTCTTTAGTGTTCATAGCTACTACGTGTTGTGTCATCCCACATTCAGTTCCTGGGTTTACCTGCAAAGAAAGAACCAAAAGCAGTAAGCCCCATGCATATGGAGATATCTTGCAAGATTGTGAGGAGATAAATGACGAAGGCGTAAACTAACATCAAACGTGGCATCGCCCAACTTCATCTTGACCTTGCCGCTCTTGTACACCAGCATCTTGCCCATATACCCCCCTGGCAGATCATTCAGATTGTATCCTTCTTTCACCTCCTTGACAATGGCCTTTCCATTCCTTTGAACTACAGTGGATGATCTTCTTAGCAAAGGAAGAGACTTCGGCAACTGGAATAAGAACATTCTTGTTTTGTCGTCGTGTTCCTGTTCGTCCCAAATAGCGAACTTACATAAGTGACGCCAGACAATATCAAGGAAATGGTGTAGGGATGAGGGAAGCCTACGCGCAGATTGAGCTCTTCTGCGGGATGGACAGAAGATTCACATTCAGTTGAGCTTGGGAGAGACTCCTGTAACTCAACATTATTATCATCTTCGTCGTCGTCATCGTCGTCTTCATAACCGTAGAACCTCTCTGTTAACCATTAAAAGTTTAAAAGAACCCGATGACAATTCCTAGTGGAAAGTTTTGGTATTTTTTTTGGACTGAACGAAGTCTCAAATTCACCTGGATTGGCAGCAACAGGAAAGGCTCGGGGGATTCGAAGTGCCTTCTTCTGCCAAAGCAGGTACAGAGCAAAGAGGAACACAAGTCATTTGTCTGTCACGACTCATAACAAATAACTGCATTTTTTTTGTAACGGAGTAAGGTTGAGTTTGAGAACTTTTTGGTAAACTCACAGGTTGACCTCGATTCTGCCCTCCTGACTCCATAGGTGGTAAGCTAACCCCAGCTGCAGATGAAACCGTTGAGCCGGAGTTCTGTGCTGATTGCTCATCTGCAAAGAGCATAAATTATAGGCATTGTCATGTTTAAGAAAGATTACTGATTAAATGTTGATGTTATGTGCATTCTTCCCTTCAATCTTAATAACCAACTTCAGATCTAAGTAAACATGTGGTAGCAAGGGAATCCAGACCAACCTTTTATAACTCGCAAGGTTTTTGCATCTCCTCGGCCTGTCTGAAAAGAAAATAACAGCAAACAAACGGTCAGCCCTAGAAAGGAAAGACAAATTGCTCCTGAGGAAACAACCACTGTATACTACTATGTCTGACACCAATCCCAAGGATATAACACATGAATAATCACTTACCCTCAGTGTCTTGAGTAACTCTTCATCAACTGGTTTTGTCTCTTCCAGCTGTGGCCTGAAAGAGCAGAGTATGCATGCTTATGTAAGTTGTAACATGCTAGATGGACAAAGTTGAGAGATATTGCTAGCAGCTCAAGCGAAGGGGTGTACTTTGTGCAGTTGTTTTTTCCGCTTCTGTGATGGCACTTTTGGTTTGAACCTCAGCTTCTGTGGCTATCAAAATCCAAAAACAAGAAAACACATATCAGTAGAACACCAACCTTGGCAACTCACTGACCACTAAAGAACCAACAATTGGCAGGCAGAGCCCACCTTGCTAGGACGGCGGCCTCTCTTGGAGGTACCTGCTGCATCCATCAATCTGCTTTGCTCCCTATCATGAAAGAAAAACATGTGGACTTGCTTGATTAGTGCAGTCATGGATTGTTAGAGAAGGCACAGGTTGTGGATTCAATCAGTAGATAACCATATTTCACTCAACACGTCGTGCTTGCTCTCTCCTCTGTCCGAATCCACAATCTCAAGAATTAGCCTGCTCTACTCTTACCAGCCAACGGTCAAGTTTCTTGTTACTACAGTACTACAACACGGCTAGAATAAATTCTGCCTATCAAACAAGCATATAGCCACAGATTCACACTCCCGGTGAACAGCCACACCAGAATCACACAAGAACAGGCCATTCCACGGGCGGAGAAAATGGGAAATCGGAGGCAGCCAGAGCCAGGCAGAGAGAATGGGGGAAAGCCCCAAACAAATCCCCAGGAGCTGACTAGGCTAGCTGACTGGTCATCAGATATTCAGAAGCAAGCAAAGCAAGAGCTGAAATTGAGGCAGGGATAGCAGGAGCAGCAACGATTATAGCAGGCCAGCACTCTTACGGAGCGAGGAAATCTCGCCTAGCGCTCCGATTCCCCATTCAGCTCACGCAGCTCGGAAGGAATGAATGGTAAAGGAGGAGCATAATTCGCCGCCCCAGAACAATAATTCTTAAATCGCTCGCACAGAAGCGCACATACCTGCACAGAGAGGAAGAAGGAGAGCTCGAGGTCCCCTCTCCGGTTAAACGGGCGCTCCCGAGCTGCAGTCGCTGGTCTACTCTGCAGCTGCAGCTTGCTGATGCTGCTTTGCTTCCAGATGTTTAGGAGGGAAGCTCGGGAGACTTTTTACAGTAGACGTTACCGGGCCCCCATTTCAGTGACCTGTGGACCAAAGAGGCGGTGCACCCAGCGAATCGAAGTAAGTTAGCCGCAATTTCTTTATCTTGGTTGACCTCGTTCTGCCTTATCGCGAGCTCACTCGTCGCGTCCACGCGATGAAGATCGGACGGCGCGCGTGATCCGTCGTTGCTTCCAGACACGATGGGGTCGTGTGCACGTAGCAATTAACTGGGCGGGGAGAGTGAAACCCCCATTCCACTCCCGTCTCGGTCGCCCGCGCCTTCTCCTGGAGATTTCGCCGGCGTCTCCTCAGGCGATTCGCCCCGTGCAGTCGGAGGGAATCGACGGGCTACTGCGCCGTCGATTAGAGGAAGCGAGGGGGAAGGGAACGAAGCTGGAGAAGCACTAGGAGGTGAAGGAAGAGGGACTCCAGCACCGAGATAGCCGCCGCCGCATCGAGGGGTCCGGCACCGAGATAGCCGCCGCCGTACGCGAGTGCTCTTAGCCGTGAAGGATTCCCGGGAGGATCTCATATAGGTAACCACAGATCTCGAGCTACTGTGTATTTTTTGTCGGAGCCGATGCGGCGATTTACGTCTCAAATGGTTGGAGATGATTTGTGTGTACGCGACCTCCTTTTGCTCGTCGTCGAGAGTTTGCATGTCAGCCCTACACAGGCATAGATGCAATTTCGATTTCGGGGCTGGTTTGCAGATGCTTATGCCCTATGATCCCTGTGTGTTTCGTCGGGGCTGCATGTAAATTCAACACGATGTACAAAGCCATCTTAGTCGTTTGTTAGGTATCAGATGTAGTTCGACAGTTAGCTGGTTTTGGTTGCAGATGCTCATCCGCATGATGCATACCACATTCAGAGAGAACTAGCATGGGTGTGAACTTCCAGTAATTGTTTACAGAATTTATGCGTTCAAACTTCACTTACGCATAGCAGTTTCCAGGGAAGTCAAGCATGGTGGTGTAAAAAAGGGTAATCTACAGATAGTACACTCAAAATTCACCGGTGCATAGCATATTCAGAGAGAACTAGCATGGGGTGTAAAGCTACAGATCCTTGTTTTGTTTGTTTCAGAGTTGCGTCTAAGTTCACCCAGATGTAAAAAGCCACCGTAGGTATTTATCAATTTTCTGATATGTTTTTTCCAGATTAGCCTTGAAATATTTTTTTAGCACTGCCTCATAGGGTTTTTAGATGTTATTATGCATAGCATGTTTATGTACTAGATCGCAGCCTCTACACCAGAGAATACACATGCGTTTTTCACAGCACCATGACGCAAATTATGCTTTCTTCAGATGTGAGATGCAAAAAAACTCTGCATGTAAGATGTGTTTTGGTTAATGTTTTTTCTGTTCACAAATATCATTTCTCCAATGGAGTTTTTGTGCGTGTGAGATTTTTTTCTCCCCATCTGCCCCAAGCCACTTATGTTGCATGTAATTATCATAGTTTCCACAGAGATGACAAAGCCTAGAAGCAACAGAAAAATCAAGGCAGAAGTTGCATCCATGAAGGTCCATGGCAAGCTGAGTTTGTTCAGGAAGAAACTAAATTAAGGTAAAAAAAAACCACTCCTAAAGCAGAAGTAAAAACTGAAGATGCTGAAAACGACAACAGGGACACAGCTGCACCTACTGTGAGCACTCTACAGTTTAATTTCTTTTCCTTTTTCACTCTTTCTTTTCCTATTTTTTATTCAAAACCCCCTTATGCTACCATGCGTAAGTGCAAAAGTACCACTAGATTTTACATGCCGTCTTACATGATCGACAACGTGGTGTCTTACAAGGCGTCTTACATGGCATGTTATCTCCAACATGGTAGATGTGAAAAAAGCTACTGTCTAGATGTGAAAAAAGCTACTGTCTAGATGTGATAACTGCTCTGGGTTAGAGCATCATTTTTTGGTGATTACTTTGTATTGCTCGATGCTTCCTCATGTCCATCTAGTTTAGTATAAAAGCTTCAGTTCTGATGTAGCCACCCATGAATTTTTACATCACCACTATAATGAAACGATTTTCCCTTTAACATCGTACATTCCTATTTTTTTAAATATACATGCCACATAAGTAATGCACAATAAGGATTTATGCAAACCATAGATGCAGATAGCAAGGAATAGAGTAGTACAATTTCTTTTTTATTCATGATCTACACAATTTACATCGCTCATATGTTTTTTCCTTATTTTCTTGTATAGGAGATTAGGTAATAGAGTTGTACAACATATCCGAAACCTCACATACATGTTACACCCCTTGCAGATTGCACAATTTTTTTTGCTTCAGGTGTATTTTTTGGCTGCTCCTGATAATCAAACTTCGTGCCCACGAACGGTGTCCGGGGTGTAAATCCTTCAGGTGTAGACTGGACCTCGCCATCGCTGCCACTATCCTCAGTAGGTACAGTGTCACCCGTAGGCACACCTGAACCAACAGTCGCCCTGTTGTCTAAAGTGGTACACGTGTCAACCAAAGTTGGTCCAGGACTCCAGGTGGAGCTGGTTCAGTAGTATCATGCCCACCAATGCCTCCATCATCCGGTGCTTGAGCTGAATTGCTTTGTAAATTGACATGGAAACCAGCATCATTTTCTTTCTCAAGGCGAACATTAGGATCAATGCCTCCATGTTCAAAATCGACATCCATTAGATCTGCAATAATTTTTTGTGTAAATTCATTAGTGATCATTCTCAGTTTTGATAAAAGTTACTTTTACTAAAAAAAAATTCAAAATCAACATCCATTAGGAATTTTACCTTTTTGTGTTTCTTTTCCTTACATGCATTGTTTTCACATCCTCAATTGATTTTATTTCTTCTCAAACAGGCAAAACAATCAACTCGTTTTTGATACTACTTACAACAGATCATTCTCTAACTTATTACTTTCTTTTTCGTGTCATTGTAATGCAGGGTCAAGAAGATCTTGTCAGTCCAGCAGTTCCATCTTTGCGAAAAACTGTTTCTTAGCTTGAGCTACAGTTTTTGCTTTGTGTTAAAATTTGAATCCAAATAAAACTGCTGAGAACAAAATTTATAAGAAGTAACTGTTGCAGCAAGTAATTTTCTTTGTTGGTATCAGATAGCTGTATGTTATCCATGTATAGCTGCCAGAATGAAATTACATGGTAACTTGCAGTTCAATTATATTGCTGGATTTTCGTCTAATCGGCGGCGGGGGGTTCTGGTACTGTATTAAGCATGTTAGAAACCATTACTGCCAGCTATACATGCATATAATTTCTTTTGTTGTTCTTTTGTTGGCATCAGATAGCTTGTTTAATGATGAGAAGTAACTTTTATTTGGCAGCAAGTAATGTACTTAGTTTCTGCAATTCTACTCTTCAAATGTAAGTAAGACTTGTCCCCCATGTTAGCAGCCTAAATTTTGCTATGTACCTTAAATAGCAAGGGAAGTAACCACAAAGTAAGAAAAAGAGATGGCATTGTTAGTTCGGGTATATGGCAGTAAGAAAATATAGAAAAGGAGATGGCAGTTTGGGTATTTGCTAGTTTTTCGTCTAATCGGGAGTTTGATACTGTCACGAGCCTAATATTTTATTATCCATTGATATAATTCTACACCGCTTGGATGTATGTTTACATCTACTGTAAGCTTGGTTATATGCGAGTTCGAAAATACATGGTACTTGTAGTTTGATTACTTTGCTAGATTTTCGTCTAATCGGGGGTCTGGTACTGTCATAAGCATGTAAGAAACCTTTACTGCAATTGTCTTACATGCATGTACTTCTAAAACACATGGGTATATGGTTACATCTACTGTAAGTTTTTCATAAATATGGCAGATGTGAAAACTACTGCAGTTTTCTGTAGTTATATCTGAAGCTTGAGAGATTTCTATTTTTACACTCAAATTTTTACAGTTCAAATGATCCAGATGTAAATTTACAGCTTGAGTAAAAACATGGTAGTAGATGAAATTGACAGACTGGTGTAAGAAACCTTAGTGATTTTTGTTTTTTAATAAGGGTTTTTTCAACTGATGTAAAATTACAGTAGCATGATAGCATCTGGATCATCTAAACTTTACTTTCAATTGAAAAAGTATATGGATCATCTAAACTTAGAAGGTTTGTGCAAGGTTCAGATCAAGCATGATGTAAGACTAGTTTCAGAAACTTGCTAGTTTGGGTAGCAAGTCCTCATGGTACTATTTGGTAAGAAAATCCCACGAAATTCTTACACCACATTTTTTCACAAGCAAATGGATATGTTTTTTCACAGCTTTCTCCAAATTTTTTTTCCCAATTTTGTACCTTTTTACATATAATTCAGAAGAAATGTCCCAGTTATTTGGTCTGCAAATTTTTTTTTTTTTTTTGAACAGGATCCGCCACTTATATTAAGGAGCTCAGAGCAAATTACAACCAGGTCCAGAGAGAACCAAGAAATACAACAAGACCCAGAAACTTGCACTAAACACCTCGAACAAACAGGAAAAGCACGAACGGATCCACCCCACACCCCAAACACCTAGCCTTCACCAGAGCCGCCGTACCGCCAATCCCGGGAGAGCAAGCACCTCCACCATTGTAGCAGGCTGCAGAACCGGCCGCCGCGACGCGACGGACACCCAGAACGCTGAAGGAGCACAGCCGTAGCACTTGCTTTCACGAACCACCAGTCTTCCCGCCGACTCCGCAACGGCCAGGCCAGCCGCCCAGCGCACCAGCTCTCCAGACGACCACTCCCCTCGCCGCCACGGCCGGCCGGAGCAAGACGCCACAGAGAACCACCACCACCACCACGCCAACCAAAACCAGAGCGAGCACCTCCACCTCCTCCTCCCTTTGCCACCACGGCCAGCCAGAGACAGAAGCAAAGAAACTCACCCAGACCCAACGAAGAGCTCCAAGAGCCAACCTCACCAGCTTCACGGAGACGAGGGAACAGACGCCGCCGTAGCAGGGAAGAAGCCGGAGGACAAAAGTCCAAACCATGGTCGCCGCCACCGCCTCGCCGACCACGGCTAGACACCAGAGAGCCCCCGATTCCTCGACGCACCTCCAAGGAAGAACACCGAGAAGAGGAGAACCGGGGCCACCTTATTCGCCGACGCGCCGCCGCCGTCCCCATCCGAGCCGCGGCACACGAGACCCAACTCCTACTATCTACACGCTGAGACCGAAGCACCAGGGTTCCCCCACCCTCCCGCCGCCGGAGCGGCCGACGGAGGGGGAGGGAACCGCCGGGCTTGGCCGCAGCGGAGCGAGGAAACGGAGCACCGAGCAGTCGCCTCCTTATCGCCTTATCGCCTCAGACGAAGAGATAAGGTTGGGAAGCTATATTTTATGTACTTCTATTTGGTCTGCAAATTTGTTCACGTTTTTGACAAGATTTTATATCTACATGATTACAGGGATGTAAATTGTGTATCATCTACTAGTTGATTTGAGGGAAGGAGCTCATGGCAGCATTGGACGTTGATTTGAAGAACTTACATCTGTTTTTCCTGAGTCTTCTGCTTGCTGAAACTTTTTAGATAATTTTTCTGTAACTTCTGCTTCCAGATTTGAGCTGCAATCAGTAGGATCTGTGTAGATATATCTATGGTTTGGGATGATGTAAAGTTTTTGATCTACATCAGGTTTTTATGTACTGTTTTGTTGTTGAAACCTGGGGAAATAGGGTCCGAGGGAGCACAGAAGTGATTTTTCAGGTGATGCTTCTCTTTGCAGGGATGTAACTCTCTGGATTTCTTGGGGACGAGCTAGGTTTCCTGTGTACAGAGGCTGCTATGGTGCAGCGAGGGGAGGAGGAAGAAACTCCTGGGTCGCGTGAATCCTGGGGCCTGGGCGCCTGGCCAAAAACGCACCTGGCCACGCGTCCTGGGTCAAGCGTGCGGGAATTCTTTCCCTTTTGCGAATCGTTTTCTTTCCTTTTTTGGCATGTTCGGACTGACCTCGCTGTATGTCAGATCGTGGTCACAACAGGGAGTCTGTTTAGCTGTCTATAACCACTAAATCGCACGGTTCATCCCAGGTTGTTTCCGTGAAAAACGGATCCGATCTAACCGACCAGAGGCGACCGTCTCCGTACAACGGCAAATAGCCCGTCGATAAGCAGCTATTTTTACGTGAATAGACCGTCTTTAATTCTATAGACGGACTGGGCCGTTTTCCGTTTTCTCTCTCCTCCACGTAATCTGAATTCCTAAGTGGCCTGTGTTACAGACGGGTGACTAGATACCACTGTACATGCCCTTACTAAGTTAGCACATGCCCTTACTAAGTTAGCGGGAGGATCGGGTGAGGCACGTAAGGGTGTGTTCGGTTGAAGAATCTACTAGAATGGGCTGGGTCCGGCCAGTGGCGGCGCCAGGAAATGACGCCCGGGTATTCCATCAAAATTTTTTTTGCTCTAAATGTAGTATATGAACCAAACAACACAACACTATTAATATATGAATAAAACAAACTAGTAAATCAATCCACAAAAATTGGGGGACGTTGCTGGCCGTATCTTGTGCACCGTTGCGCTCGGCCGAAGAGGAGGGACGAGGGCTGGCAGGAGGCGGGGCAGTGGCGCTGCGGGCCGTCGGCGTCGCTCGTCCCTGGCTGCATCTCCAGGTCAGGCGACCTGGCGTCTGGCGGCGGCGGCGGGGCCGGGGCGCCGCAGGCGCGCTGTCGGGCTGGGTCGTCGGCGTCGCTCGTCCCTGTCTGCATCTCTGCGTCCAGGTCGGGGTCGGGTGAGCTGGCGGCGGCGGGTGGCGCACGGGCGCGGGGCGGCAGCGCTTCTTTTCTGCGTCCAGGTCGGGGTCGTGCGACCAGGGTGCGACTCGTGCGTCAGTGCGTGCGTGCCTGAGGCCATGAGCGAGAAACTTCCTTACTGGGCTGGGCTGGGTTGGGCCAAATATGTATACACATTTTTTGTCGCTGCCAAATCTTGGGTATTCCAGGGAAGACAGGGGAATACCCCTGGCGCCGCCCCTGGGTCCGGCGGCGGCCACGGCCGGGCCAGGCGCAGCACAGCCAGCTGCGGCCTCGGCCAGCAGCGGCGACGGCGGCCATGGCCGGGCGAGGCGCAGCACGGCCAGCCGGGATTTGAACTTTTTCTTCTCTGATTTGGCCCCTTTCCTCTCTGATTTGCTAATTGAATGACTAATTCCAAATTAGTTAGTGCTAATTGAATTGCTAATCCTAATTAGACGAAATTGGGTTGCTAATCCTAAATTATGTGAACGATTCCATTCCATCTCGTTTTGTCCAACCGAACGCAAGAACGGGATGGAACCGTGACATTCCAGTTTATTGGAATGGAATGGTTCAGTTCCATTCCATTCGGTTCCACAACCGAACACACCCTAAATGGGGCGCGGATTCCTGACGTTGCTCCCGCTGACGTTGCCTGACTTTGAGTCACTTACATGTGGGGCCCACCATGTGTGGGGCCCACACGTAAGTGACTCAACGTCAGCGGGAGCAAAGTCAGCGAATCTCAACCCCCCTAAATGGCGAGTGACCGCACGGGATTTGTGGTGAAGGGGACGCGTGTCAGTTTGTGACGTGAGCCGCACGAGTGGTCGCTGACGTTGGGGTGCAGCGGATCGGATCGGGTCACGCGTGTGCCGGACTTGAGGACGTTTGAAGTCCGTAGCAGTCTGCGATACGGGAGTTTGTTTCAGGTGGGACCACCGGATCAGCGACCGTGGCTAACTGACGTGAGATCCGAACAGGCTGTTCACAAGCTGGTTTGAGATGTTGTTTCTGTTGGAAATTTAAGCAATTTTCGCAACTTCACATATGCAATATGCATAAGAGCATCTCCACCTGTGGCTCCTAAAAATGGTCCGACACTACCCAAAGTGAACATGATTTGGGAGGTGCCGGTCACCTATCCGGCCAATTTCGTGCGCCTCCCTCACCGGCAGACCCCAAATAAAAATGCGGCCGAAATTTAAATTGGACAAAACATAGCAAAAGGGGCAATTTTCATTCAAATTTGGGCATATTTTACATTGGTTTGAAGGAAAAATTGCCTAATCCTAGCCGCCATCTAGTCGTCGTCGGAGAGGTAGATGACGCCGGTGCCTTCTGGCTACTGCTGCGACGGCCCTGCCTCTGCTTCCTCCTTCACGACGGCCGCTGGACGTCGTGGCGCTGCCGGCTGCTGTTCCAGCGACGCGTGCATCGCCAGGTAGTAGCCCGGGCAGTCGTCGGGGTCGAGCAGGGTGGCGCGGCGGCGGCACGGGGTCATTGGCGGAGCGCAGGAGCGCCGCGATGAACCCCGGCGTGTCTCCATCCCCGGCGGTGTCCCGGAGAGGGGATGGAACCCGCCAGCCCTGGGGTAGATCCTCCTCGGGCTCGGGCTGGGGCTCCTCCTTCATGGCGGCGACGTTGGGGCGCCGCTTGACGCCGGGCTCCTCCTTCACGGCGGCGAGCTTGCTCGGCTGCTTGACGCTGCGCTCCAGCTTGACGCCTGGCTCTTCCTTGACGGTTGGCGGCGCTGCCCGTGGCGTGGTCTGGCGCGGCGGCACCGGGGCAACTGCGGCTCCAGCCTCACGCTGGCACGCCCAGGCGAGCACGCCGTCTAGGGTCCGGCCATGCCCCACTCCTTGCGGCGCTCCGTCGCGCAGCGCTCTGTGCCGTCCCACTGGTCGAGGGCGTCTTGCTCTCCTGGCGGAAGCGGTGGAACCACGCGGCGTAGTTGGTGACGGCGTTGTCCGGGTGGTGGCACGCTGCTCCGCCGTCATCCTGTCCCGCCTCTCGAGGATGCGGAGGTTGAACTCCCATCCTTGGGGCAGCGGCGGGATGACACGGCCGGCGGGGCTCAACCGCCACTTCTTTGGCAGGCGGTAGTCGACCATTACGTACAGATCGTACCGCTCGAAAGCCACACCTCGTCGGTGACGAGGCTGTGACGCGGTAGACCTCGTCGCCGACATTCGAGCCCCCGGCCTCGTCGTTGTTCACCATCTGCAGCGGCGGGGAGAGAGAAGGAGGGGGAGAGAGAGCAGGTGGAGCAAGTACGGGCCGGTGCAGAAGCAGTGCGCTATAAAAGGGGGCCAGTAGGCAGGCGAAGCGGCCGAGACACCGCCGACATTAATGCCGGTGACGAATAGGCGGCCACACGGCGGCACGTGGGAAAGCTGCTGGAGTCTTGGAAACTGCCGAACCCATTACTCTGCTTGACCGGCCGCTCTGCCTCCCTCGTGTCACTGGCAGGTGGGCTCCACCTGTCGGGCGCTTGACCGACCACTGTCTGGCACCCCCGAGAGGGCCTCCAAAGTTGGGGGCCGGGTCGGTGGTGCCGGACATAATTTGGGTCGGTTCGGACGATGGGGAGTGCCGGTGGGGCGAATTTTGCTGTCCGACACCCCAATAGGCCTATGGGGATGCTTTAGGAGCCGCCGGTGGAGATGCTCTAAGTGAATCTAACCACATCTGACAAATTACTAACAGATCTATATGTGAAATCAAAAAGTAGGGCAAACGGATGGAATATTAAGCAAGTAGCATATACGTTTTGACCAGGAAAAACTCACGACAATATCGTTGAGCATGTCCGTGAAGATAAAGTAGACAAAGGTCGGTGCAGATGTAACGGAAGCGAGAAGTCTGGCCAAGACAATTTTTAAAAACCTTATCGACTCTCTTCCAGTGCAGAATCTCAAGAAATGGGATTTCGGAGATCTGCCCTGCGGTACAACCATGCACGTGGTCACCAGAAGGAGCATAGCAACGTAATTAGGAAAAGAAAGAGAGGAAGTGGTGTGTTCTTGGTCCATCCGTTTGTTCTTTATAGCCTGACATAGAATGTAAGCGTCACACAGTAAAAAAACATTACAGGTGCCAAAGCATGCACATGCGTGTTGACACGTACACACAGAGTTGATGCATCTAGCGAAAAATAATCTTCCACCAAAACAAGTTCGAAAAATAATCTTTCAACCAAAACAAGTTCTATCTGGAACTTGATTCACGCGACGCGGCACGAGTGCGATATGTGGCGTGAAAAGGCAGGCGACAACAGCACATGCGTGAACTGCTCATATTTGTACTCATTTAGTGAGTGTTGAAGAGCTACACTTATTAGAATATACAACTCTCCCACTAGTAATGTGGAGTCAGTATTAGTCCAGCAAAAAAAAAATCTTTCACCATATCGAGTTCTATTTGACTTGATTCACGCAACGCAACACGAGTGCGATACGTGGCGTGGAAAGGCAGACGACAATGACGCATGCCCGAACTGTTTATTTTTTACTCATTTAGTGAGTGTAGAAGAGGTGCACTTATTAGAAGATACAACTCTCCCATTATCAATGTGGAGTTAATACTAGTCGAAACAAAAAATAATCTTACCACAAAATGAGTTCTAGCTTGAACTTGATTCAAGCAACGCGACACGAGTGCGATACGTGGCGGAACAGGCAGGCGATCCCGCTTACACTCGATGTACATAACATACAATCAAGCTCAATGGTCTTTATATGAAAGGTAAGCTTTTGGCTCGTACGACCAACAAAAAAAAGCAAACGCCCGACCCTATCCTCTCGTTCCCCACCTACAGTGTTCAGAGGCGATTTTTGGGCGAACCCGTGCGGACCAGCTCGCCGGCGGCGATCCGCTCGATCCCTCGCCCTCCGCGGGCCGCTCCGGCGGCGGGAGGACGCGGAATCAACGGATCCCGCCGTGTACATAGTCTAGGTGTGCGTGGGTGGCCTGCCGGCGGTGCTGGGGGTGAGGGCGGCGTGGCCGGAGAGGCTTTTGGCGGCGGCGGCTCTCCTCTGTTCTCGGTGCTCCGGTGGAGGCCCAGGGCAGATCTGCCGTCGCGGGGCGCGGCGCTGCTCTCCGGAGTCGCGGCGTGCTCTTCCTCGAGCTGGCGGCCGTGGTGGCGGCGCTGGTTCTAGCTTTTGGGGTTCGGCAGCCTCCACTTCGGTGGATGGTGAAAGGACATTATTATCCCCTCTATGTTTTGTGTGTTAGATAACAACACCGTGAAAGTTTAATATGTTGCTGAGTGATTTCAGATTTGTCCGGTATCTCTCCGTATTCAAAAAGAAGAAAGAAAGTTCGGGATATCGGAAAAGAGGCGCGTGCCCTGGGTGGCCGGTTCCCAGGCCAGGCCGGCTCGGCTGGGTCGCGGCTCCCAGCCGGACCAGTCCGGGCCCCTGGCCGGTTGGCTCTGCTGGGGTGCCGGCTCCCAGGCCGGCCAGTCCGGCCCCCATGCCGGTCTCTGGATCTGGGCACAGCTCAGGCCGGCCAAGCCGGCTCCCCAGCCGGCCACTCTGCAGCCTCCAACGGCCACTTATTGGAGGGGCTTTAAATAGCCCTTCACCTACCTTGAGACAAGGAGCTTGAACACATTGAAGAACACCATTGATTGCAAGCTCAAGATTTGATAGATCTCCCAATCCCTCCACCCAAACTCGTTGATCTTGGAGGATTGAAGGAGAAGCCCGGATCTACATCTTCACCAAGCCGTTCTTCATTTCCCCCTCATTCACTTGAGGGACCTTTGCTAGGTTTCCACTGGAAAACCTAGCCCTATTGTACTCACTTGATTGTCTTTGTGACAGATTTGTAGCTGTTTGGGAGCCCCCAATCCTTTGTGGGTTGTGCCCAAATCGTTGTTGTAAAGGCTCCGGACTCCGCCTGAAGGTTTCCGATAGTTGAAGTGAACCAAACCTTTGTGGTGCGGTTCACGGAGAAGAGGGTGAGGCCTTTGTGGCCGTTGAGTTGACCATTGTGTTGGTTCACACCTCTCCAACGAGACGTACTCCCCTAAAAAGGAGGAACTCGGGATTACATCCGTGTCTCCGCGTGCTTTGACTTCGGTTACCTCTATCCTTGTTTACCGCCTTATTATATCGTGCTTAGTTGCTAGCTTGTCATATAGGTAAATTCACCGTAGTTGCATATCTAGAGAATTTACCTTTTGTGTCAAGCCTAAATTGAAAAAGACTAAAATTGGAGTAGCACCTATTCACCCCCCCTCTAGGTGTCATACCGATCCTTTCAATTGGTATCAGAGCAAGGCTCTCTTGTTTTGGGCTTAACCGCCTAAGAGAAGTATGACACAAAGTGAGGATGAGGCCGATCTTGCCAAGGCCAAGAGACCATGGCATCCATGGCCGATATCAAAGTTGGAAACAACATTGACATCGTCCATGAATGACATGAATGTCAAATTTTGTGAGTTGCGTGACATGCTCATGAAACTCACAAATGCCAAGGTTTCGGAAACCATCCCACTAGAGGGCATCTCTAACTCCGATGAAGGTGATTCCGAGGAGGGTAAAAAGAAAAATGAGAAGGGGGTGGAAACCACCTCCGGATCTAAACCACTCCTCCACCTCCTACCAAGCATGAAGATGGGAAGGAAGAGTACCATAACGTTCCGGGATGGTACCCTATCGACCCACCTATCACCACCCGCATAAACCCCATTGGTCCTCCACCTAAGCTTAATGCATTAGCCTTTGCTAGTTGGCAACGCTCAATGAAATCTCATATTAACAGTGCCTCTATCGAGCTTTGGAGGATCATTGAAGATGGTACAAGGTTGCGGATCCAAGCAATGTGACAAGAAGAGAATTTGCCGAAAAGCAACTCAATGCCTCCGCACTCCATATGATTGAACTTTCAGTGGTGAAAGTGACAAGCATTATGTTCTCAATGCCACCACCGCCAAAGAAGCTTGGAATTGTCTTGAGGTTGCATTTCTTGGGAATGAAAGCATGAAGAGAAACCGATATGAGTCTTTGAGCAATGATGCCGAAGGCTTCTACATGTTTGACAATGAGATCATGAAGACATGTATGGAAGACTCAAGACTCTTGCAAAGGCCTTCTTTGATGTGGGGGCAACCTATGTGGATGATGCTTATGTCAAGAGGAAGTATGTGAATGCTCTCTTGCCTTCGAGCCCATCGAGGTGAAGCCATTCAAGGAAGACACAACTACAACGAAATGACATCCAATGAAGTTATGCAAGAAGTGCAAGCCTCCAAGGTTGCCACCAAGAATGCCGAAGATAGCCGTGCTAGGGCCATGGGGATGAAACAAGGCCCCTCACTTGCTTTGAAGGCCAAGGTGGTATGTCTTGATGAGGTTGAAGCGTGCCCAAGCAACATTGCTCCAAATGATCTTGAACCGGCTCTAAATGGTCATATAGCTCTTGCCACAAGAGAGTTTTGGCAAGACCCGGCAAAAGCTAAAGCCAAGGTTGATAAAGAGAACAACTCAAGTGGGAAGAAAGAGCTAGCCTCAAAGTGGAAGACGTGCTACAATTGTCATGACAAGAACCACTACATAAGAGAGTGTCCTTATGAGAACCGAGAGCAAAATGGTGGGAAGCTCATCCCCAAGGACCATTCAAAGTTGATCCAAAAGAAGCCCGCAAGACCAAGGAAGCCTTTCTTCAAGAAGGCACCAAGAATTGTGTTGGTGGCACAAGAAGAATATGCCACAAGTGATTCCGAAGATGAAGATGCACCTACTAAAGAGGTAGCCGCATTGGCTATTGTATCAACTTCATCATCTTCTCTCTTTGAATCCCCCAATGAGAACTTCTCCACCAACAACGCTCGTTGCCTCATGGCTAATGTCACCGAGGTATCATCTCCTTCTCCCAAGACTATGCATGAAATGAGTGATCAATCTAGTCTTGTGATTAAGAAAGAACTTGTTGCTTCGATACTTTCATGACTAACTTGCAAGGTGAAGCTAAGGAACATGTTGAGTCTCTCATGAGACAACTATGTGCGGCCGAAGAACTTCTTCAAGAAAAGAGTAAGATTGAGAGAGAGGATTCTCTCACCATTGCCTCTTTGAATGCTTCCGTAGCATCCTTGAATGCCTCTCTTGATGAAGAGAGTGAAGAAAGATGTTCTCTTGAGGAAAGACTTGAGTCTCTTGATGCTAAAAATGATGATATCATTAATAAAATCATTAAGGATAGAGATCATGTTTGCTAAATATAAAGTGCTTAAAAAGGAGAAAGTTGAACTTGGGGTTGCTAATGCTAGACTTCTTGAGGATATGGAGAAGCTTGACAAGGCTCACAAGGCCTTGGAAACAACTCACTCCCTTTTAGTCAAGTCTCATGAGCAACTTCAAACTCAACTTTCTAAATCTAGCTCAACTAGCATATCTATTCTTCCTCGTGTTCATGAAAATGTTATTGAAGAAAATGTTAGTGCCAAGACCTCTATTCCCAAAGGTAAAGATAAGGGTATTGCTTACTTATTTGAGCAAAAACCACACAAAGGGAAGGAGGGTCTTGGTTATGTAGCCGAGCCCAAGAAGAAAGTGGGCAACAACAAGAAGATCAAGACCAAGCCCGCACAAGCCAAGACTTCCATTGCGGTGGTAGTGCCACAAGGGGCAAGACCACTCGTAGTGACTTTGCGGGGCATAACAACCCCAACTATATTCTTTATGTTGATTATTATGGGGATGTTTATGCTCAATATGTTGGTCCATATGATGGTTACATTGATTACTCTATTTGGGTTCCTAAGACCCTTGTTGCTAACCAAAGGGACCCATTGAGAAATGGGTACCTAAATCCAAGCAATGATTTCTTGTAGGACTATGCTTCCGGTGGATCGAAATGGGTGGTTGATAGTGGATGCACTAGTCATATGACCGGAAGCAAGGAGATTATGACGGAGTTGAGACCAAATCTAAATAACATCCGTCTCTTATGGTGACAAGTCAAAGGCGAGGTAAAGAGTCTCGGCAAGGTGGTAGTTGCAAGGGATATCACCCTTGTAAATGTCATGCTTGTTGAGTCTCTAGGTTACAATCTTATGTCCGTTCGTGCTTAATAAGATGAACTTTGATGTCCATTTTACTATTGATATGGTGGTACTCTTGAGGAGCAAGACTCTAAAGGTCATGTTCGTTGGGTATGTTGAAAATGAGTTGTTTGTGGTAGACTTTTCGGGGTCTACCAACACTCAAGCAATATGCCTATTCGGAAAGGCCGACGTGGGGTGGTTGTGGCATCGCCGCTTGTCCCATGTCAACATGAGAACTTTGCAAAGTCTTCACAAGGGTGGCCACATTCTTGGACTAAAAGAGGATGTTTCTTTTTCTAGAGATCGTCTTTGTAGGGCTTGTGTTGAAGGAAAGATGCATGATTCTCCCCATCCGGGCAAGACCATATTTCATCAAGAGGATTTGGAACTTCTTCATGTTGATCTCTTTGGTGCCGTGCCTCAACCTAGTCTTGGTGGGAAGAAATATTGTTTGGTGATTGTTGATGACTATTCAAGATTTACTTGGGTTTATTTCTTCAAGACGAAGGATGAAACCCAACAACCGTCATCGACTTTTCCAATATTGTTCAACGCCAATACAATGTCCCTATTTTGGTCATTAGGAGTGATAATGGCTCCGAGTTCAAGAACTACACCTTAAATGAGTTTCTTAGTGAAGAGGGGATTCGTCATCAATATTCCGCTGCATATACCCCTCAACAAAATGGTGTAGCCGAAAGGAAGAACCGGACTCTCATGGATATGGCAAGGTCTATGTTGGCGGAGTTTAAGTCTCCGCTATTCTTATGGGCCGAGGCTATCTCCACGGCGTGTCACTCATCTAACCGGTTATTCTTTCGTGTTGGCAAGAAGTTTACATCTTATGAGATGCTCACCGGCAACAAGCCCAATGTCTCCTACTACCGAGTTTTGGTTGTAAGTGTTTCTATAAGAACAAAAGTGTTCGTTTGTCTAAATTTGAATCTAAAGCTTTAGAGGGTGTTTTTGTTGGTTACGGTGCCGAATCTCACACCTATAGAGTCTATGACAAGACCGTTGGGAAAGTCATAGAATCTTGTGATGTGAGGTTCGATGAGAATGACGGCTCCCAAGTGGCGCAATTTCATGTTTGTGATGTAGATAATGAGGAACCTCAAGAGCAATAAGAAGAATGGGGGTTGGTTTCCATCGCCCCATTGAAATCCATCATGAGCCTCCTCAAGCAAGTCCTAGCTCCACTCATGTGGAGACTCCATCATCACAAGTTGAAGTTGCACCTTCTATGGAAGCAAATGATGCACCTACCCAAGAACAAGTTCAAGGCCCTCCTCAAGTTGACCAGTTGCTATGCAAGAACCAAGTTCTCCTATTGTGACTAGCCAAGGTCAGACCAAGATCAACCCTCTCCTTCTTTGTTGAAGATGCTTCAAGATGATCAAGGTCAACACCGGTCAAGACGGGGACTCAAATGATCAAGATGATCAAGCGAAATTCCTCGCATCAATGAGGATATCGAAACCCGTCGTATAGCAAGAGTCAAAAAGGATTGGAGAAGAAAGAGTCTTCATCTAGAATATCATTGTTAATGTCAAGAACAAGGTCACCACAAGAAAACAATTGGCAAATTTCAATGAACATCAAGCCACATCTCTATGGTGGAACCAAAGAAAGTCTTTGAAGCTCTTGAAGATCCGGATTGGTTGGAAGCCATGCATGAAGAGCTCAATAACTTCAAGCGCAACAAAGTGTGGAATCTAGTGGAGAAGCCAAAAGATTGCCTCAATGTTATAGGCACCAAGTGGATATTCAAGAACAAGCAAGATGAGCATGGAATGGTTGTGAGGAACAAGGCAAGATTGGTAGCTCAAGGGTACTCTCAAGTTGAAGGCATTGATTTTGGAGAGACCTATGCTCCCGTGGCTCGCCTTGAGTCCATCCGTATCCTTCTTGCATATGCATCACATCATAATTTCAAGTTGCAACAAATGGATGTGAAAAGTGCCTTTCTTAATGGTCCTTTAAAGGAGTTGGTATATGTTAAGCAACCTCCGGGATTTGAGGATCCACACTTCCCTAACCATGTCTACAAACTTGATAAGGCGCTCTATGGTCTCAAACAAGCACCTCGTGCTTGGTATGAGCACCTAAGAGAGCTATTGGTAGACCGTGGCTTTGAAGTGGGGCAAATCGATCCCACTCTTTTTACCAAGAGGGTTAAAGGGGAGCTTTTCATATGCCAACTTTATGTTGATGATATCATATTTGGCTCTTCTAACAAAGCTTTTAATGATGAATTTTCAAAGCTTATGACCGATAGGTTCGAGATGTCCATGATGGGAGAGTTGAAGTACTTCCTTGGTTTTGAGATCAAGCAATTGAGTGGAGGGACCTTCATCTCTCAAGCCAAATATATCCAAGACATGCTCAAGAGGTTCAAGATGCAAAATGCTAAAGAGAAGAAGTTTCCTATGGACACCAAGTGTCATCTTGAACTTAATCCAAAGGGTAAAGATAAGGATGTTGATCAAAAGCTCTATCGCTCTATGATTGGTTCTTTGCTTTATCTTTGTGCATCTAGACCCGATATTGTGTTGAGTGTAGGAGTGTGTGCAAGGTACCAAGCGGCTCCCAAAGAAAGCCACCAAACGGCGGTTCTTCGAATCTTTCGATATTTGGTTCATACCCCAAGGTTTGGTTTGTGGTATCCTAAAGGCTCAACATTCTCTCTTGCCGGTTACACGGATTCGGATTGGGCCGGTTGCAAGGATGATAGGAAATCAACTTCCGGGGCTTGCCAATTCCTTGGTAGGTCCTTGGTGAGTTGGTCTTCTAAGAAGCAAAATTGCATATCTCTCTCCACCACCGAAGCCGAGTATGTGGCGGCCGCTAGTTGTTGCACTCAATTGTTATGGATGAGGCAAACTTTAAAGGAATACGGTGTCCATTGTGACAAAGTGCCTCTTTTATGTGACAATGAAAGTGCTATCAAGATTGGCCACAACCCGGTGGAGCACTCAAGAACGAAGCATATTGAGATTCGCTATCACTTCATCCGTGATCACATCACCGGGGTGACATTGAGCTTGGTTATATTCCCACGAAGATCCAACTTGCCGATATGTTCACGAAGCCACTTGATGAAGCAAGGTTCACTTATTTGAGGCATGAGCTAAATATCAGATTCGGGGAGCGTCGCTTGATATCTTGCATACACACCTATTTCTTAGCTATATGTTTGGTTTAGGTGTAGGCATGGACATAGGGGGAGTGCGGTCCTAATCCATTGGACTATCCCTCCCCCCATTATGCCGATAGTAAGAACTCATTTTGTCTCTATTTTCGTTCTATGAATTGTGAGCTTAAATGAAGAGTAGTGGCGGTGAACCCAAGATATATCTTCGCGGTGTCACACCACATACACTCATACATGGTGGCCTAGGCCACCGCCCTCTTCTTTTGAAGAGTTGAGTCTTGTTCGAGTGTTCATTGCATTTTGTTGTTTTTCACATCTAATCACTTCCAATGTTGCTATTTGGGATCTTTTGTTTTATCCATTGGAAGTGTGAAGATTTCTTCATGTTTGCATCCCCCCGTGTCACTCTCAATTGCTCCATGGTTATTCTTGAAGATGGTTATCCAAAGCAGTCCAGCAGCCTTCAAAGTGGTGTTTGATTCAAAGGCTTTCAAGAGGAGAAGAGTTTCGGTGTTTGTGCCAAGGTTTCATGAAGAAAAGAAGTGGTGAAGGGAAAAATCTGCCTTGCCGGCCCTCAGGCCGGACCAGCCGGCCGCTGTGCCGGGCGCCTCGGGTGCCAGCCCGGTTCCCTGCCCGGCTGCAACCGGCTCCTGTGCCGGGCGCCACGGGTGCCTGCCCGGTTCCCTGCCCGGCTCGAACCGGCTCCCGTGCCGGGCGCCTCGGGTGGCAGCCCGGCTCCCTGGCCGGCTCGGCCGGCCCCGTGCCGGGCAGGCAGAACATGTGGTTTCGATCTAATAGGGGAGGTCCCGAACGGTTTTCCTCACTTCTTCCTCCTCCCAGCCCGTGCTCCCCTCCATGGCTGCCCCTCCGTGCTCCTCCACCGCCACCCCCTCCATTAGAGCCACCCCACACCCTCCCCTGCCTCAGATCTGAAAGATCCCCTCCAGATCTTCCTTTCCATCCACAAGATTCATCCTTTGGTGAAGTTTTGGGGGAGCTCTCCTCCATTGTTGGTGTGTGTGGGGATTTCTTGGTGAAGCTCCGAGTTCGTGGCAATGGCTGATGATTCAACGTTTGATGGACTTGAGGATCTTGAGGACTCCACCCCCTTTCCTCGAGGTACCGTGCTCTCAACACCAACTCCAAGAAGATCAAGAAAGCAGGCAAGAAAAAGGGGCCTTCCCCTTCCAATCCAGCGGAACCGGTACGTTCATCTTGGATCAAAGTGCCTAGTGATGAGTTTGAGCATGATCGGTTGGAGTTCAATCCATATGCTTTTCCTCACTCCACCTGCCCGGAGGATAGCCGTTTTTATTGCAAGATGCATCTCCAAATGTTTGATCAAATCATAGAACCCATGAGGAACTCTCATGTCTCCACGTTTTGCTTCAATGTGGATAGTGCAAGTGATTTTTGGCCGGAGGTGATGGAGGTTATGGACTTTCATGGCATTTCTAATCTCATGGGAGTGAGTACACCTTATTCTCCCGATTTGCTTCAAGAATTCTATGCCACAGTTTATTTCTCAAGGGAAGAACCAAGGACTATGACTTGGATGAGTGCCGGTATCAAGTGTGAAGCCTCCCTTGCTGAATTTGGTGCTCTCCTTGGCATCGAGGAGCTCCCTCATTGCCCCATGGCTTATGTTCGTATTCACTCACAAACCATCATGAAAGCCGATCCCGCGATCCATCATTGCTATCCTCCCGGAATGGGTCTTGTTGGAAAGGTCCCCAAGTGCACTCATATGACTCCATTTTGGCAAACCACTTATGCTATTCTCCGGAACACTATCGCTGTCAAAATGGGGGAGAAGACTGAGGCTCGTGCATATATGATTAATCTCCTTCATCACATTTTGCCCACCTTTTGGAGGAAGAAGAAAATTGATGTTCTTGACTATATGTGGGAAGAGATGCACACCGTGGTACTTGACAAAAGGGTTCCCATCTATGGTCCCTATCTTCAGAAGCTCTTTGAGAGGAAGTTGGATCAAGTCGCGCTCAATGCCTATATCCCTACTTTGTACACACCTACTCTTCATTCCTTACCCGCTCGTCCTCCGAATGCGGTCATTCCTTCTCAAGAGAAGCGTGCTAGAGCTGCAGCCCCTGAAGCTCATGTTGAGCCCCCCAAGAAGCACGGCATTGTAGATGCTTTCAAGAAGATGAATTGCTTTTTTGTGGATAAGCAAGTCAAGGATTTCAAGGCATATCGCAAGCAAAAGTCTTATAATCGTAATCAAAGAGCAATTATGAAGAAACTTGACTTCCCCGAGCCTTCTCATTCAACTTCAGCCGAGGTCTCGGAGAACACTTACATGTCCAAGAACACCTATTGGTTCGGTGATGATGCTTCCTCTCTTGCTCCCTATTATCCGGGCTCCCAAGGTGAATCTAGCTCCGGTCAAGCGTTTGGTGGTGGAAGTGGTGCTGCTCATGATGATGAGGAGGAGTTTCCCGATGAGTGATACATGGGCTCTCTCGTGTCTTTCTTCCTTTTTGGTGTCTTGATGCCAAAGGGGGAGAGATATCCGAGGGGATTTGCATTCATGCATGGTTTCTATTTGCATTTTCGTTGTCTTTCATCGCATTTGTTTTAGTTGAACTTTATGTGGTTTGTGCTCGTGGAACCTTTATGTTCATGGAACCTTATGTGGTTATGTTGTGGAACTTTGCGATCACTATTGTATGAGATGGATAAATTATTGTATGAATCTATGGATTTCGGTATTCGGATTTATCTATGGTTGAGATTTTAGGATATTGTGCATTGATATTAAACTATCTACATCTATTGGTACAAGGTATGATCTTCTCCAAATCTCAACTTTGTTGGATATGTCTATGGATGTGCGACTATGTTGGTTCTATATCTTGTTGTTTATCTTGTTGGGAATGTGTCCCCCCTTATATGTGCATTTGCATTCCAAGGCAAACAAAATATATGCACACATGTAGGGGGAGCCATTTCTTCGTCTAAACATGATATAGTGTGGTCTCAATTGCAAATCCGTGTGTTGTCATCTAACACCAAAAAGGGGGAGATTGAAAGGACATTTATTATCCCCTCTATGTTTTGTGTGTTAGATAACAACACCGTGAAAGTTTAATATGTTGCTGAGTGATTTCAGATTTGTCCGGTATCTCTCCGTATTCAAAAAGAAGAAAGAAAGTTCGGGATATCGGAAAAGAGGCGCGTGCCCTGGGTGGCCGGTTCCCAGGCCGGCCAGGCCGGGCTCCAGGCCGGCCGGCTCGGCTGGGTCGCCGGCTCCCAGCCCGGACCAGTCCGGGCCCCTGGCCGGTTGGCTCTGCTGGGGTGCCGGCTCCCAGGCCGGCCAGTCCGGCCCCCATTCCGGCTCCTCTGGATCTGGGCACAGCTCGCCAGGCCGGCCTCCAGGCCGGCCAAGCCGGCTCCCCAGCCGGCCACTCTGCAGCCTCCAACGGCCACTTATTGGAGGGGCTTTAAATAGCCCTTCACCTACCTTAAGACAAGGAGCTTGAACACATTGAAGAACACCATTGATTGCAAGCTCAAGATTTGATAGATCTCCCAATCCCTCCACCCAAACTCGTTGATACTTGGAGGATTGAAGGAGAAGCTCCGGATCTACATCTTCACCAAGCCGTTCTTCATTTCCCCCTCATTCACTTGAGGGACCCTTTGCTAGGATTTCCATTGGGAAAACCTAGCCTCATATTGTACTCACTTGATTGTCTTTGTGTCAGATTTGTAGCTGTTCGGGAGCCCCCAATCCTCTTGTGGGTTGTGCCCCGGATCGTTGTTGTAAGGGCTCCGGATTCCACCTTGAAGGATTCCGATAGTGGAAGGTGAACCAAACCTTTGTGGTGCGGTTCATCGGAGAAGAGGGTGCACCCGCCTTTGTGGCGGTTGAGTTTTGACCTTTGTGGTAGCTCACACCTCTCCAACGAGACGTACTCCCCTAAAAAGGAGGAACTCGGGATTACATCCGTGTCTCCGTGTGCTTTCACTTTCGGTTACTTCTATCCTTGTTTACCGTCTTTACTTTGTGTACCTTGCTTAGTTGCTAGCTTGTCATATAGGTAAATTCACCATAGTTGCATATCTAGAGAATTTACCTTTTGTGTCAAGCCTAATTTGAAAAAGTACTAAAATTGAAATAGCACCTATTCACCCCCCCTCTAGGTGTCATACCGATCCTTTCAGATGGTGATGCTTTTGCTTAACTTTCCTGGGAGTTTGCAGGCGGATCGATCTTCCTCGTCGGTGGTTGCGGTGGGTGCAGTGGATGATGGGTGGCGCTGTCGTTTTCGTCTCCGGCGTGAGACGGCGATGGCGGCGTGGTGGCAGCTCGAAGCCGATGTTATTTCAACGACCAGATTTTGGCGCCTGCGTCAGATGGCTCCTGCGGCTTCTCAACGCGGTTGTTCGAGCTGGCTACTCCGGTGTGAGGTGAGGCCGCCTTCTTCGTCTCCGGCGGCGTGCTGCTGGCGCTTGAAGACGGCGTGCTGCTCGGTGGTTCCGTCGCCGCTGCGTGTGAGTTTGTTCTTGTCTGTGTTCGTGCGTGTGTGCTCCTTTCCTTGTTGATCTTGTACACGAACTCCCTGTCAAAAAAAAAGAAAAGCTTTTGGCTCGTTTAAAAAAAAAACTCAATGGGCCAAGACTACTAAAATTTCAACGGATGGAAAAACCGAAGTCAACAGTCCACGTAAAAGATACATTGTACTGATTTTAGAAAGATATATAGTCATAGAGATATGTTTATTGATTCCAAAGGGCTCAAAATTGGAGCTGTCCCCATATATATGGAAGTATATACGAAACAGTGATTTGATACAAATGAGATTAAATGACAATGCACTATATGTAATACTCCTATCAAATATAGTATTTGTGATCTAAAAAAGGTATCTGTTGTACGAATCCTGGCAAATCTAGTTTCCTTAGTACTCGTCGATCTACTGATGGATGTTGTTGATAAACGCCGCGGAGCTCTGATCCGTCTCCGTCACGACAGACGCGGCCGCAGAAGGTAGCACCGGCACAATGTTGACGCCAAAGATCCTTAACACAACCGGTGCCGCCACTTCGGGAACCGGCGCTGCAGCTTCCATGGCGGCGGGCGTCATCGGCAGAGACAGTGCCAGTGCCGACGCGAGCTCGCCGGCGGACACCTTGGCTCCAGCGCCGCGCTTCTTCGGGATCACCTTGCCATCGTAGTGCTTCCTCATGTGACCTCCAAGCTGAACTCCCGAGGTGAACACCTTGGGGCAATGTTTGCACGGGTGCAACTTCGCCGGCTTGGCGCATGACGCGCCGCCGACGCCAAGGTGGAGACCCGCGGCCGCAGCTTCGCTGTTCTCCTGTTCTTGTGGCCGGCCATGTGGCCGCCGAGTCCCTGGTGCGTGGCGTACCGCTTATCGCACCCTTCCTCCTTGCAGACCCACCAGCCTTGATCGTCCCGTGCCGGCGGCGGAGTGCGCTGAACTTGATGCGCGGCGAGCTGGAGGCCGGTGAAGATTTTCGGCGGCGGTGCAGCTGCGAGTTGACCTTGGGCGACGACAGGCTGAGGGTTGACGGCGTTGACCTGAGGCGCGGCGTGTTGGTGACTTTCGTTGAACTGAGGCGAACAGGGCGGGTCCACACTGACCTGGTTGGTAGGATTGTCTGATGACGCGACAACGATGGCCATGGCGTCGTCATTGGGAGGATTCGGCTCGACGCTGCTGCACCTGCTCGCGAACGCAATGGGCATAGCGTCTATCACCGGCTTTGAGACCACAATGGCCATGGAATCGACCACTCCTTTGCTCTCGGGGGAAACGGACCTGCCGCCGACGGAGCCCCGCTTGCCGGTCACGGCCCAACCAGCGCTGATCGCTGGCGCCACCAGTGGCCGCTCTCTGTTCCCCTGCTCCTGCTGGCGTCCGTGCAGATCGTGGACGCGCATGTGGCCGCACACCGCCTTCTTGCTACTGAACTCCCTCGGGCAGACGGGGCAGGGAAAGAGCAGTTTCTGCCGGAGTGTGGCCGCGCCGGCATCGTCGGTGCCGATATTGCTGTTGGTCCCGTCCGAGTCGCACTCGCACGAGGGCGTGGGCGAAGGCAGGGCACCTCGATCTACGACGACGATGCCTTCAAGGCGGCGCGCTTAATCTCCGGCCGGCCCTCATCCTGGACGCCGTCGCGGCGATCCTGGAACAAGTAGCGGGTGTCGTCGTCCGTGTCGGAGCCGGCGACGAACTCGCCCTCCTCGATCTCGTCCTCCTCCACGAGGTCGGAGCGGCGGCGGTGGGACTGATCGGCGGAATCATCGGCGTCCATGGAGCAATGAGCTTCAGAGGAAGCACGCTCTACTAGGGTTTGGTTGTGGCGGTGTGTGTGCGGAAGAGAGAGATGAGATCTAATCGCCCTGGTTGTGGAGGGTTTGCTTGTGGGTGGGGAGCGGCGGCAGTGCGCTGTGTCTTTATATGGCGCGAGAGCGGGCGTCGTGCGCGCGCTGGACTGGTGCTCGTGAACGCGGCCGGGCGCAACAGCGGGAGTCCAACTCGGTTACGACTTACGTGCCGAAGTCCAGTTGTTAGGATCTTTATCGATCGGCTTCTATGGTATCAAATATTTTTGAACCAACACTCTATTTTTCCCCTTTTTGAATCAAGAAACCATCCAACGCAATCTGTTGCTCCGCTGTTAGCTAGTGTCCAGTCTCTTTTTTTCTTGCCCGTCAAGACTGGAGCAATATTCGAGCGGAGCTAAAATTTGATCCGCACGCATTGGGCTCGATGTGCAGGTCGAGCTGCGGATATCCATGTTAGAGCCAACCCTAAGCTAGGAAATAAAGAAGGATGCACGTTCAGAGGCAATCTATGGCCCCGCATATACCGTCTCCGTTTCTAAATTTAAATGTTTTTGATGTTTCACATATTGTTTATATTCTGACTAAAATAAGTGTAGATATACGATAAAACGTATATAGATACATCATACATGTGTATACATGTGAATATGGAAAAAGACTAAAATATGTTGTACTGTATTGTGGTATGGAGGGAGTACATATCAAAGATAGAAAATATATATATTAATAAATGATGACATCATAAGAGAACATTCTAATAGGACTATAAATCCATAATTTTTGGCATGATATATGATGTTCGAAATTAGTCCATGAATGCATCAATCTTACCGGATTGGGTTGGACGAGTTTGGTGAGGCTAATTAGTCGCTTCTGTCCCTGGTATGGTCCACAACTAAGATAGATTATACTCCGTACTAGTTTTTTGTTGTTGAGAAAATGCATTTTAAAAATGAGTGGATAACGCTGTGTTTTTACAAAAGTTTGAACTCTACATACTCTATGACAAAGATGAGCTTAACACTGGTAATTCAGCTGGCCATGAGATGACCTGGAAGAAGCTGTGGAAATTGAATGTGCTTCCTAAATATACGTGTCTTCTGGTGGAGAGTATTGAAGAATCTGTTACCAAGTTTTGGTGAGCTGACAAGAAGACATGTAATGGAGGATGCGGAGTGCCCTATGTGTGGCAGTGGGATTGAGACGTTGTTCCATGTGTTGGTGTTGTGTGACCATGCGAAGAAGTTTTGGTCAGCAGCGGAATTAACCTTTTCTGTTAGGTTACCAAGACTGTGATTATAATTACAGTTATGTGGGCTATATGGCATAGTCGGAATAAATATACTCATGGAGAGGAGAAATATCAACCGCACCAGTCAATGGCTATTATAGATGATATTGTCAAAGCTTTGGAGATACCAGCTAGCTCCAATAAGGTGCTTCCAAGAGCGATAAAGTGGATTAAGCCAGAGGATGGCTGGGTTTAAAATAAATACTGATGCAGCAGTGGCGATGCAAGAGGAAAGAGGAGGCTCAGGTGTAGTGGCTAGAGATAGCAGAGCCGAGTTTCTAGCAGCACGATATACTCGGTATGATGGGGTGATCGATCCGGAGTGCTTGGAACTGCTGGCATGCAGAGATGCTATGCTCTTGGCGAGAGAGCAAGGTTACCAGAAGATTGTGATTGAAACGGACTGCAAGAATGTGCAATTGATGTGGGACTCAGGTGGTGAAGAAAGATCCATTGGTTTCCATATCCTTTGTGAAATGAAAGAGTTAGCTCGTAGTTTTCAGGGATGTAGGCTTCTTTATGTTGGTCGTAATGCTAATACGGCTGCACATTTGTGCGCTAAAGAGGCTTTAGCTGCAGATTTTGTAAGAACTTTTGTAATACTCCCTGGCTTTCTGACTGATGTTGTTCAGTCAGAGAAGCTTCCGTCTGTTGAATAAAGCTGAAAGGCGCAAGTTATCAAAAAAAAGAACTCTGCATACTCATGTTGATCACGAGCTGACTGTTTTTGACACAAAAGTACATAGCATGCACGCACCAATGTCCAACTATTGCCCAAAGAAGGGTAAAATCGGCAAAGTGAGCACCACCAGAAAAGCAACCAAAGACCGGATCCAATGGCACTCTACAAAATCTAGAAACATCTATTTAGTTATAACTCTATGTTCAACAATACCTTCTACGCTCATCTACAAACATATATTTAAGAACACCATGGACAATGATAACATTGGTTTCCTTAGATTTGTAGTGAAAATCCATTGTGACAACAAATATTCTCAAATTTCTAAACAACTTCTTTTGCAGCAACCCTCCCCAAAGAACTTGACAAAATATCCAAAAAAATTGCAACAAAATGATTTTTTTAGCTTGAATCAGAAATTTTATTTGTGAGCAATATTCAAACGATATGTATATCTATATGTACATTAATATACATGAGCATGTCTACATTGAAAATTTTGCTAGTTATACCACTAAGTATTATTAATTGTAGTATATAAAAGGATGCATAGAAGTAAAAATGATATATATTTAGCAACATTGTGGGTTATAATGAAGTATAAAATTTCCACTCGGATACATGATGAGTACCTTTGACAGTTTGTTAGGAAATAGTATCTCGGTTTGTTAGGACGTGTATCATATACACACTAACCATTTCATTGCTTTACGATGATGAGCAAAGATGTGAGATAGATCTGATCATAAAGACCTTCGCAGGGAAGAATGTGTGGGGGGGGGGGGGGGGGGGGGGGGGGGGACTGGGAGGGGGCAGAGAAGGGCCTACATACCACGGGCCGGAGTTGGCCAGATATGAGGTAGGAACGTAGATCTTAGCCGGCGGCGGCGGTGTCTTCTTCGGTCATCTCCTCGTCGGTGCTCCAAGGGAAATGTGGCGGCTGGTGGGAAGTGGGGGACTGAGGCTGGTGCGCTGGTGGGAACTGTGGTTTTTAGGTCTTGGCTCTGCCTGGGCGAGCATAATCCTGGTACGGAGGAGACGTCCAAAGATCAGTGCATTTGAACAAAATTATATGTATCGATCGAAAGCAACATGATGCAATTGAAACAAAATATTGCAAAACAGCAGCATCTAGGCATCACTTGTATGTTATGAAATATTTTCAACGAAAAATGTATCTCAAATTAATCAATCGTACATATCATAGTCCACTGCTACGCTTAGAATCTATCAGGATGGGCAAGGAGGAGGGACAGAAGACCTTCATAAGAACTGGTGAACCAAAATGTAAAAGAGTCCATGAGCTTGGCGGCAGCAGTGAGTCTAGTCCTGATGTGCAGATCGATAACAGAGAAAACACCATGGAGGATCGAGGGGCGTAACATGACCTTCTGCTGAGAGGATGAACCTCAGGATTATGTCTGGAAAAAGAAAATGTAGAAACTATGCCAGGTTAGACGACAAAATGACATCATAAGGTTGAGCTTACCGGATATGAAGGTGATTCTCCTCCTCTGCTTTGCACACCTTGTCGGCCAGCATAGGCAAAATATTCTCTGGCTTGGCTCTTTGATGGTACCAATTTCATCATCAAGCTTGATGATAATGCAATGGAACTGGATTTTAACCCGAGACACTTACTGCCTTACACAAACGAGGGTTGTAAGTTGGACTATAAGTCATTTGTCATAATAGTCAACGGACTGGATCATAAGAACCCATCCTAGTGGTTTTCCAAATGGTTACAGATCATTGCCGCATGTCCTTAAAAAATATGCACCAATGATGCATGAGACAACTGCCTTTGGGGCTTTTCAGTCCCTGTAGCATATCTTCTTAGAGTTTGAAGAAAAAAAAAAGCACGGAGCCCTGGAAGATGGTGAATTCGAAGAAGACGAAGAAGCACATCAAGTGTAAACTCAATGACTACTTTTTTTTGGGAAACATTTAATTGGGTAGATCATACAGGGAAGAAGGAACTCTGTGCACAGAACATCAAGGGCCTCCTTATGTTGATGCGGAACTTCTGGGGACATCCGAAAAGTTGTTGTAAGTCTCCCTAGTCTGCGTACTACTAGCAACCTTCAAAGATTTGGTACCTCAAGCAAAAGGGTATGCCAGAAGATGGATACCTCAAGCATCTGAAGATGTAAATGGCTCAGATGCTGAAGCTTCATCTCGGTGGCCACATGGGTTGCCAATGCTATAGATCGGCGTATTGTGGAAGAGCATCTCTGGTTTACCTGCATGACCATCCATAAGATAATGCGCCGATACATGTAGTGACTTAGGAGTGGCCGCTCTCAAGTCAGCTGTTGAAGCTTGGGTCAGAGAGGTTTGGAGTTTTTAGGAAGCGAGTTTATGTTTTGGGAGGCTTTTGTACTGCTGGTCGTAGTTGAGAAGAGCTAGGGCTGAGTGCCCAGGCTGGTTGAGAGGAAAACTTGGTCTGTAATAGCTAGATAGTTAAGTAGTTTGCTTACTTTTGATTCAAAACTTGTAGCACTGGGATGTTGGATGGAAGATGTTGGTTTCGCTATGATTAATGGAACTGGGGGTGATCCCTGTTAGTCTAAAAGTGTAAATGGCGTATACTCGAGTTGGAAATAATAGATGTTGTCTAGAGTTTCTTTTGTATTTTTATGATTACATATGCGTGTTCATCTTTGCTTGATGTGATTAGCCGGGCGCCTCAGATAGCGGGTGAATCATCGTATATCCCGGAAGCTAGATTATTCGGGCCATATTTGGCCTTGATGTATCCACTTCAAAGGAAACTTCTCTCAAATTACCTATAGGTGGAAGAGGAAGTGTTATCAATGTGAAATGGATCCAGAGGGACCCCCTCGACATAATGGTTCGTGAATATATTTTACAGAAACGTGAAATCAAAGTTGGGGATAAAGTAACTGGAAGACGTGGGAATAAGGGAATCATTTCCAAAATTTTGCCTAGGCAAGATATGCCCTATTTGCAAGATGGAACACCTGTTGATATGGTCTTCAATCCCTTAGGAGTACCCTCCAAAATGAATATGGGAAAAATATTTGAAAGCTCGCTCGGATTAGCGGGGCATCTGCTAAAGAAACATTAGAGAATAACACCCTTTGATGAGAGAAATGAGCTAGAAGCTTCAAGAAAACACTATCGTAACCTCCATCCCGCTAATATGCGATCATATATCATGCCGAGCATATACACTAAAAATGTCATGGCTTGAAGCTGCAAACAAATGGTGGTACTGCATTGAGTTAAAACAAATAATGCATCGGACATGCACCGATACCTAACATATATCTCATGAAGGCATCACACATGCATTACCTGAAAATAAGAAAACTGAATACGAGTTGAAAATTGAGATGGGAGAGAAATTTTCAATGACTGTGTACCAAGCCACCAACAATCTCATTATAATGTCGGATAGCCTTCTGATGACGTGGAACGCACGTTCGCTGGGAAACCCCAAGAGGAAGGTATGATGTAGTCAACAGCAAATTTTCCCTTAATTACAAAACCAAGGTTGTCAGATCCAGTAGGAATTGGAAGAGCTTCAGAAAGGTGTCAGCGGCGCCGTTACCCGATCACTGACGTGGACCTGCACGCACAATCAAAGTACTTTGCCCCAACGAAACAGGAAGGTTGTCAATCTCCCCGGCTTGCTGAATACAAATGATTAAACATATGGTGTGGAATATGATGATGAACACAAAAGTAGCAGGAGGAAGTAACGTAGAGCGTGGTGAAAACGGTGTTTGTATCAGTGTGGAATAAAGGACCGGGGTCCATAGTTCACTAGTGGTGTCTCTCCATAAGACAAATAAACATACATGTTGGGTGAACGAATTACAGCTGGGCAATTGACAAATTGCAAACGCATGACAATGCAATATATGACAAGCACATGTTCATTGTTATATCTATTGGGCATTACAACAATATACATAGACCGCTTACTAGCTGCATCTATGACTCATAATCCACTCACAAGATAGCTTCCGGGTCTCCCATGAGTATTAAGTTGCAAGCAACAGATTATAGCATTAAGCAAAGTGTGTAATGTAAACAAACGCATTAGACTTAACAGTAGTACCCTTAAGCTAAGCATCGGTTATTTTATCCCTAGTGGCAACAACACATCTACAGCCTTAGTTGTTTCTGTCTATCAAGACCAGGCTTCTAGAGGCATGAACCCACTATCTAGCATAAATACCCTCTCTTGAAGTCACTAGCATCTATTTGGCCAAATCATCTACTAACAACGGAGAGCATGCAGGAACATAGATAAAACATAATATAGATAGATGAACAAACTTGATCATAACTTCACAATTCATCGGATCCCAGCAAACACAACATCTAGCATTACATAAAGATGATCTTGATCATGTTAGGCATCTCACAATATCTAAACATGATAGAACAAGGTGGAGAGACTACCAACTAGCTACTGCTATGGACCCATAATCCCGTGGAGAACTACTCACGCATCACTCAGGAGGCAGGCATGGCAATGTAGAGCCCTCCGGTGATGATTTTCCCTCCGGCGAGGTGCCGGGAAGAACTGCAGAAACCCTCCCGAACTAGGGTTGAAGACGACGGCGGCGTCGGAACTTTTCGTGGATTTTCGCTCGGGTGTCTAGGGTTTCCCGAATAGATGCAATTTATAGGCGAAAGGGCGACGTCGGTGACCAGCCGAGGTGGGGCGGCAGCCTAGGGGCGTGGCCCCACCCTTGGCCGCGCCATGGGCCGCCGGCCTCCCTGGTGTGGCCCCGGCTTCGTACTTCTGGCTGCTGCTCTGTCTCGGTCCAGAAATAAATCAGTTAAATTGGTGTCCGATTCCGAGAATATTTCCAGAATAGAATTTCTGAAACAAAAAGACAGCAGAAAATAGGAACTGGCACTGTGGCATCTTGTTAATAGGTTAGTCCCAGAAAATGCATAAAAATGATATAAAGTGTAAGATAAACATGTGGTAATCAATATATAATAGGCATGGAACATCAAAAATTATAGATAAGTTTTGGACGTATCACCTTCGTTGATCAAGAGAAACTGCATTAGATAGCACAAAGGCATGGAGCATGAGCAAGCGAATTAAATCATGATTGTAATATGACCTACCTCAACCATGAAATGGTAAGCTTCAAAGTAACTTGTGGAATAGTCCTCCTTCACTTGTGCTGCTTCCCCCTCTGGTCCAACATACCCACTACAGATATCAATCTTCATTATGTATTTCATAGAACAACAGTATCTACTACAGTAACATAAGAATGGAGATAATCAGAAACAGAGCAGTAACTAATTATATGTCCCATACTAACAATGAACAAACACATATATTAACATGTGATGGTCTAACTCAATCAAAAATGTAATTTTATGTCACATAGAAATTTCCTGTAATATATTTGGCATTAGCAAAAAAAAAATACATGAAGGAAATGGAAGAATATAGATGAGTACAAACTTTCCTCGAAAAGAGAAAATAGAACATGAACTTATGTAAAAATAAAGCCACAACCCAATTGAAATTTCCAAGCATGAACGATTTTCTTACTTTACCTTTATCGTGTTCCTAATATGAAAAAATAGAGCTGCAACAAAGAGGGGAAATTCTTTCAATTATTTTCTTACACCATGGTGATTATATTGCGTAGGTGAGTAAAATTATATTGTATTGTTTACTATATTTTATCCCTAAATGAAAGGGTCATTTATTTTCGTGCCCCACTTCCTTTAGTTCTCCCCAGTTATGCCCCACTTGCTTAGCTTTTCTCAGTTTTGCCCAACTTTGCTCTTTCGAGGCTCACAGATAGCCAAACGATCGTTTCTGTCAGGTTAACCTCATTGACCGTTACTTGCCTGAGTTCTGACGAGTGGGATCTCTGAAAGTGCCTACACATGGGGCCAGGCTTGGATCCTATGAAAAAAAATCCACGCACGTAATGAGCCCTCGGTATTTTTACGACCATTTCTGTCGTACAAAATATTGTCCCTTCCAGCATTTGGTGGCGCCTGGCCTCTCCATGCGTGCATGCCGTGGAGAAACCCTATGTGAGCCGAGTTTTTTCTTTTTCATGCAACCAAAAATGAAAGATAAAAATATTGAAACTCAATGCAACGAAACATAAAACTAAATTTGATAAGCAAACGGTTCTTAAATCAAGAATTTTTGTTGCTAATTTACATAAGGGTAGAAACCTAGATAACATCCAAATTAATTTTGTCTCTTCTGCCTCTTAGTGGCGGTTCTGTGACATCCTCCTCCTCCTCCTCCTCATCCTGTTCCTCGTCATTGTCGTTGGCATCATTGTCGACGTTGTCGTTGGGATACTCCGCCTCCTCTTCTGCTAGGTCCTCCTCCTCGGAATCCTTGTCGTCGGAGTGGTCACTAGGGGAAGACAGGCCCGCGTATAACCAGGGTTCATAGTCCTCCCGGTCTTCGGCGGGACAGTCGTTGCTTGGCCGGAATCCATTCGAGTTGAGCAAGCACATGGTTTCTCCAGTGGAGAGAGAGATGTTGACAATGAGAGCACTGTGTTGTATTGGCAAAACTTGATGAGGAATGGAATACAGATCTAGGTTTCATGGACGTGCTTATTGAAGCAAAAAAAAGGTCGACCATCCCTTCTGCAAGCTAGCAATGATCTGGAGTAGCAGGGACAAGTCAGAACTTCTGATGTTTGTTTCAGTTTTTTCGAATCTTCAATAAAGACAATAAGACATAGAGTTAAACCCACCCTTAAAAGGAGGGCATGCAGATCTGGATTGATCATAAGTAATTTTATTACCTTTTCTCTTTGGTTCTTTTTTTCACTGCTTAAAAATTGTTGGCTTTTTATATAAATGAAAAATGACGCACTGCGGCCTTCTCCACTGGTTTGGGCGTAAAAAAATGTGAATCTTGAGACAAGGTTGTCCATTTTGTATTGCAAGTTTATGATTTTTCCTTGATACAAATACAATAAAATGAAGATTCCCTCAAAAAGAAAAATCCAACAAGTGGTGCGTCGTAAGGTACAATTCAACCTACATGCCATGTTGCCGTTGCGGTGGCCCTTCGATTCACAGCAGCATGTTCCTTTCTTTTCTTCCCAAGTGGTGCGTCCCCGGTGAAGCTGAGGTTGGCTGCGTTGCATTTCAGTTCTGTTGTGCTAGAGAAGGGGCTGGAGCTAATCACGTTTCTTCTTGTCTTTCTGAGGTCCTTTGTGCAAAATGTATGGACCTGTGTTTAATTCCTTTATTTCTCCGGTCCTTTGGGACCGATCCCCTATTCATTAAAAGCTAACGCCAACATTGACAATGAATTAAGCTTCGGTCCTTTGGGATCGTTCCCCTGTTCAAAAAAATAAACATAGCACCATAGGGGCACAATTCTAAATGTACGAAAAAACAGAAACATATTATACATGATTATTCTGCCATAACACATATAATACAAACACCAATATTAAGTAGGAGTGGTTTCAGAAGAAATGATAAAATTCTATCGCTATATCAAAACACAAAAGTATACCCGAAGGTTCAATATAGGTGAACAAAAATAATAATTCCATATGCTTATTCTAAAAGGGCTGAAATGACATATATTTGCATTTCTAAAAGAACCTTCAAAGTGAGCATACATCATCATCGATATATAGTTTTTTGAGAATGACCTATAAAATTATGAGATGTTTTAGGTTTTTTGATATGGACTACATACAGATCGAAATGAGTGAATTTAAACACTAAGATGTGTTTATATACACCGAATCCATCCAAATCCGAAAAAGTTAAAACATCTTATATTTTGCAACGGAGGGAGTATAAAATTATGAGAACCACATAAAAGGACAACATACATGTTTCCAGATTCATTGTAACCGAATATTTACAATGCATGTGTGGTGGTTCAGACCAAACTTAGTTCATGTCATTCCTTTTCTGTCAATCTACTTCAGGGCTTCGGTATTTCCGTTCTCAGAAATAGCACAATCTCCTTTTAATTTTTCAAAGAATTATAAACAACACTACTTGAATGTAGTAACTTAAATACCATTCATATATTTCAGTATGCAGTAAGTGTGAATCAGCTGAGATGCTTGATCTACTAATACTACTCTTTCCTTTACTTTAATAAGGCATAGTACATATTTTGATTTGGTCTACATTCACGTGAATGAGGGCTGGACCCACTGTGGTGTCAACTGTGCGGCCCGCACAGGGTCCATAAATTTTGGGGGTCCCAGTTTTTTTAGACAGAATACACTTAGCAGTTTCTTGGGTTTCTTGCATCCGCCTGATTCGAGCTGGCCGTGGGCTGCTGGGCTTTTTCGTCGCTATCGCTCACGTCCCTCGATCGATCGGAAAGGATCAAAGGAATATGGAAGCACTTGGACACAGTTCGTTGTTTCCCTGACTATTCCGCCTGCGTAAGGAAAAAAAGTTGGACACATCGCTGATTCAACTAGGCCGCCTCGCCTGCCTCCCGTCGGAATATGGATCGACAGTTCAGAATTCAGAAACATGATCCCATCCAGCCATCCAGGCCGCTGCTTCCCGTCGATCCCTATCCCGACTCGCTGGCTGCCTCGTTTGTTGCCGATCACGATCACATCCAGGCGACGGGCGACACTGCAGACCGCTGATCGCCAAAAGTCCATAGCAGGTAGCCTGCTCCTGCTCTAAATCCTAAATCCTTCATTCTGATTAACTTCTTCGGTCGATCGTCTCCTATTTGTAATTTCTAAATCCTAATTAACTTTTTGCAGGATCATGGGGAAACATGAATCTGGTTCCAGAAGCGTAAGAGAAAAGAAAAGGAACATAATTTAACTAAATCTCAAAAAGTGCTATGGACAGATTTATTAGAAAATAAACATCACAAGTTTCATCCGCTAATCAGTCCCTTAATCCTTCTACCTTTGTATTTGCAATTGTTGCTTACAATCATTCTAGACATGATCAGATAGGGACACATAATATTGAGGTATAGGAAGATTATATTGATGTTAATTTGAATAATTCACCTGGTGCGGATGTTGATGATTCTTTTCCGTCTCATATATTTGATCCATTAAACATTATGCAACTTGGAGTTAAACAGGTATGATTCTCAATATATTCAATTGTTCTCTAAAATATTATTTCATATACATTAGAATTATTTATCAGTTCAAATTTTTGTGTGAGATAGGGCCCCGTTTTAGAGTTTCGCACAGGCCCGAGATTTTGCCGGCCCGGCCCTGGTGAATCTACACACTTAATATGTCTAAATACACTCATTTTGATATGTATGTAGCCTAAACCAAAATATTTACCATGCCTTCTAAAAGTGAACGGACATAGTATAAGTGTATAACTATATTGCATGTATTTTAGTTCCTGAAACCTGTCAGCATCCCAGAGTTTTCCAGGACAGACATGTTAAAACAGTAGATCAACAAGTCGAGAAGTAAACCATTTTATTGATGTACCAAATTGCATACAACCAAACAAGCCGCTAGTTCCTTTTACATCCAGAATGCTTTAGGAGAAAACGAGGCGATATGCTTTGACACTCGATAGGAGCTGGTGGTGCGATTGCTGGTGGTCTGCAATTCTCCCTTATGACTGTAGTTGAGCCCAAACTTGGTTATAAGGAGCATACAGCCATCACGATCACCAAAGGCTTCCTCATACTCCACTTCCTCACGCACCACGCACTCCACAATGCAAAACTTGGCGTCGCCCATGTAGGTGAGGGTGGCCTCTATTGCTGCTCGTTTTCTCTCCGGGACCCTGTGGAACAGCTTCTCCTTTGCAATCTTCCAGTCCGGCTGCACGGCACCGCTGCGGGAGGCGACTTGGCAGGAGCAAATGTACCCATCCTCGTGAAGGAAAATCCCTATCTCACACATGCGTCCAGCGTGCTGTCATAGTAGCCTTGGCCTCGGAAAGGCAAATCCCATCCCCCGTGCAACCTCCACTCGCAGTGCCCGGTGTCAAAGGAGAAGGTACGGCATCGTAGATTGCACCGGTTGCGCGCAGTCATGAAGATGGTGCGTCCATCTGGGTGCATGGCGTAGGAGCCGAGGTGATCCGTTCATCGGCCTGGAATGGCGGTGGCGTGGGTTCGCTTGTCCAGGACCAGTCCATGGTTGGAGCTGGAGACCACGGATCGTCGTCGTTGCCTGTGGGTGCCCATGACATCACCTCGAAGGAGTCCGGCTGACCTCGATAGTGGCATGTCCAGGCATAGAGCATATCGCCAACGGCCATGGAGATGTGGAAGTAGCCGACCAGCGGAGCGGGGAGAGGAGGGCCGACGGCCAGTTCTGCCCTCTTCGTGTCATAGATAAGGGTTGGAGCGGCACCACAACGCGGGTTTGTGGTGATGAGGATGTTGCTGCCCAGAACATCGAAGCACATTGGACCGCGAGGTTTAGGTGACACTAGCGGCCGGAGGACCGGTGGCTCCGTGGCTGGCGGAGGTCAGCGGCGTCCTCGTCGGCGTCGATCTTGTGGATGCTGAACCTGCTGTCCCAGTCATCCAGTACCAGGTAGAGGTGCTTCTGATCGGGCCGTGACCTTTTGCAGGCGCAGCTTGCCTGCTTCTCCTCTCCATGCAGCCGCTTCGGCATATCCCTGCTTCCTCCAACAACTGTTAATAAGCAGGCTATAAGCAGCAGCATAGGCCTCAAGACTGGATTTTTATTGTGGTTGGGGCTTGAGCGTGTTGTGATCGAATTCGGAGGCAAATTGCGGACCTGACTTCGAATCCGAGCCGGAAGCGGTGGGTTCAGATCGGCTGAGTGCCGGCGCCACCTAAAACCCAACGCTGCTGGTTAGTCGCGTCCTGTCCTATTTTCCAATTCTTCCGAGGAAGGACTCCCTAGCCCGTTGCTTATTAACCCTGCACGTCCAACCATCAAAAGGTAATTCCTATTCTCGGGAGTTCCTATATCGCGCATTAGGCGGGAGCGAACGTCCCGTCCGCGTACTCGCTCGCTATTGAGCTCGGCCCAAATTTCCTCCACGTGCGACGAAGGCCGGTGCTCGATGAGCCAGCTCAACCATCGATCGATTGATCCAGTATGAGCTACTAGATCGCTCGATCTTGTCTCAAAAAAAGAAAACTAGTAGATCGCTCGATCAAGCTAGCTGAAAAACTAGAACGATCGATCAAGCTAGCTCATTTTGGATATTATACTATGGCCGGCGACCGGACTCGCGTCCATCCAAGTATCTAAGATTTTTCCCGTCTACAAAAATATCAAATCAAACCAAGTAGCTTGTTCGTCTAGTTTTACTAATTATAATCATTTGTATGTTCTTCGAAATCCGAATTGATTCAAATTTGAAATATTTTTCAAAAGCTGACCGATTTGCATAAAATGAATATTTTTTAAATATGAACCATTTTCAAAAAATGAACATTTTTCAAAATATGAATTTTTTAAATCGAAACATTTTATAATATTCAAAATCTAAAACATTTTTATCTATAATATTTTAAAATCTAAACCATTCTCAAGTGCAAACCCTTTTTAGAATCTGAACCATTTTAAAAATGAAAAAAGTTCAAATATAAGTTTTTTCATAAAAAGAAAGATGTGTGTGAACCAAAAGTAATAGTGAATAACCGATGAACCAAAAATAATTCTGAACGCAAAATGTGGACTTGGGCGCAACCAATCTAGATATAGAAGAAGCGCGCCTTGGTCTTGGGTCGCGACCGTTTCTTTGCAGACGTCTGTAGTCCAGCAACAGTGGTGCATGATGTGCTATCAGTTGGGAATGGAGACGTGTCGAACGATTGTTTTCACGATCCCTCGGCAATCTTACTCCCGGAGATCAGAAGCAAGTTTGTTTGTTCGACAGTCGGTGCGGTGATACGTCTCCAACGTATCTATAATTTTTGATGTTCCATGCTTGTTTTATACCAATTGCTACATGTTTTGCATCTACTTTATGGCACTTTTATACATTTTTTGGGACTAACCTATTAACAAGATGCCGAAGTGCCAGTTCCTGTTTTCTGCTGTTTTTGTATTCCAGAAAAGCTAGTCTGGAAATATTCTCGGAATTGGACGAAACTTCACGGACATCCCTATTTTTCCAGAAGACACCAGATGGAGCAAAGAAGCAACGGAGGAGATGCACCAGGGAGCCACACGCCACAAGGGCGCGGCAGGCCCCTTGGCCGCGCCCTAGTATGGTGTGGGCCCCTCGGGGCTCGTCAGCCGCCACCCTTTCGCCTACTTATTCCCCCTAAGAAAATAACCCTAAGTGCCTGAGCCATTATCCACGAAAAGTTCCAGAGACGCTGCCGCCGTCAACCCTAGCTCGGGAGGGTCCAGAACCTCTTCCCGGCACCCTGCCGGAGAGGGGAATCGTCATCGGAGTTATCTACATCGCCATGCCTGCCTCCGGAGTGATGCGTGAGTAGTTCATTCTTGGACTACGGGTCCATAGCAGTAGCTAGATGGTTGTCTCTCCTATTTGTGCCATCATGTTTAGATCTTGTGAGCTGCCCTACATGATCAAGATCATATTATTGTAATGCTACATGTTGTGTTTGCTGGGATCCGATGAATATTGAATATTATGTCAAGTTGATTATCAATCTATGCCCTATGTTATTTATGATCTTGCATGCTCTCCGTTGCTAGTAGATGCTTTGGCCAAGTAGATGCTTGTGACTCCAAGAGGGAGTATTTATGCTAGATAGTGGGTTCATGCCTCCGTTGAATCTGGGACAGTGACAGAAAGTTCTAAGGTTATGGATGTGCTGTTGCCACTAGGGATAACCCAACAATGCTATGTCCACGGGCATATGTGTTTGTTTACATTACGCGATTTACTTAATGCGATTATCCGTTGCTTGCAACTTAATACCAACGGGGAACTCGGATGACAACCCGGCGGTGGATTATTAGTCATAGACGCTGTTGGATAACGGTCTATGTATCATGTCGTAATGCCCAATTAAATATCATAGTAATCATCATGCCATGTATTTGCATTGTCATGCGCTCACTATTTGTCAATTGCCCAGCTGTAATTTGTTTACCCAACATGTTAGTTATCTTTATGGAGAGACACCACTAGTGAACTGTGGACCCTGGTCCATTCTTTTACACTGATTAAACAACCACAAACTGCAAACTGTTCCTTTTTTCATTCTCTGCATTTTAATACTCATTTTCCACACGAGACGTTTATTCCTTTGTTTTCAGCAAGCCGGTGAGATTGACAACCTCACTGTTTCGTTGGGGCAAAGTATTGTGATTGTGTTGTGTGCAGGTCCACATCAGCGCCGGAATCCCTGGTGTTGCGCCGCATCATATTTCGCTGTTGACAACCTTCAGAAGAGTTGTTGCTCCTACTGGTTCGATAACCTTGGTTTCATACTGAAGGAAAGCTTGCTGCTAGGCTACATCACACCTTCCTCTTGGGGTTTCCCGACGAGTGTGAGATTCACCACCACACAAGCATCATGCGGTCAACAGGTTTGAGTCGTAAACAATGTAGATGATGATTGATCAGATTTTATTCATGGCGTGGCTACAAAATCTGTACAAATGCTATCTCTGCGAGTTATAGGAGACTTTCTTGGCCGAAGGTTCTAGATGTGGATCTAGGGTTTAGAACTAGAGTTTTACAGATATGTGTGGGCAAAGCTTCGACGTGTAATGAACGTGGAGGTCTTGACGTGAATCGTTCTGTATATATATGTGGGGTAGATGTCCGAGCCTTGTACGCCTAGGGTTTCCTCTTGCCTTGTACGTGAAGTGTTGACCTTGTAGCTTTCCTTCAATGTAGTAGATAGCAAGGTAATCCTCTGAGGGCCCTGGTGCAGCACGGTAGGTCTTGGTTGGTTGATTAAGTCCTAGGCCAACATGTCACAATAGTTGGGTTGGCGGCGATGTGGCTCGCGCATGAGCGCGAGCAGGGGTATGTCTTGAACACGATCCTGAAAGGGAGAGTGGTTATGGTCCACTCATCATGGTGGAGAAGCTAGATTTTTGGTCTGTAGTCATGTAAGTTTGGCATTATTCGGGCTCCGACTTGGCATTATTCGGGCACCGACCTCGTGTCATGTGGGGGACGAGGTTGCCCCTGATGTTTTATCGTCGGCACCACACTGATGTATCTCTCCATGCGAGTTGGCTTCTTCATCTTTGTTTGAACGTCATGTGCTTGCTCCTCCCATAGTAGTCACAACGTCTTCTCTTAGGTTTTAGTGGGAGCTCGTCCACTCTTAGCAGAGTTGTGCTGTTTTCCTTGGCCTTGATTGTGCTGACGATTCATTGTAACATAGTTGTTTTAGCTAACCAGAATTAGGATTTTAAATGTGCCTCATGGGCATCATACTTGGTTTTCATACTAAAATGTGCCCATTTCTCTCTCTCTCTCTCTCTCTCTCTCTCTCTCTCTCTCTGCATTTCTTATCCGCTCGCGCTGCCCAACGCCAACAACCCAAATAAGGCCCATCTCACCTCTCCTCCCATTGTGAAAGAACATTTCTTAATCCCTTGAGTAATGTGTGTGTTAGGCAGCAACACTAGTGACAGTTTAATCTGGTGTTAAGTGATGCAAGGTTTAGTTGATTAAAACATGAATGCATCAACCCCAAAAGGTATAAGGTAAAGAGCCAGCACAATTTCTGAAGAATGTTCAGACAAGTTAACTGAATATTCCGGCCCCCAGGGTGGGGCGGATAATCCGGTCCTCCAATTTCGCTAAGGAACGAAGCGCGGCCAATTGCGCGGTTCTCGGATATGGGCCGGACATTTGGGCCGGAGATTTGGTTGGAGGCCGGAATATTACATAAACCGGATATTCCGGCCCCTACTTCAACTGGATAATCCGGCCCCTGTTTTCCTGTAATGTCTCCAAACAACTAGTTTTCATGGAGGGGTATATATACCCTACTTCGTCTTCAACCTCAAGTAGCTCGACCAGACCTTCAAGGAAACCTACAGCTGAGCCACGAAAATAAATAGTCTCCTCAACCTCCCGCCCAAACTAGTTGATCTTTGGAGTATGGAAGGAGAAGGCAAGATCTACATCACCAAAGCGATTTGTATTTCCCCCTCATTCACTCAAGGGATTCGAGCCTAGGTTTCCATTGGGAAAACCTTAGGCCACCATTCTCACATCTTGTTGTGTTGTGATGTGACAGATTGTGGTGATTTGGGAGCCTCCAATTCAGTTGTGGATGCGTGCCCCAAGATTGTTGTAAAGGTTCCGATTTCCGCCTCGAAGGGGATCGATAGTAGAAGGTGAACCAATCCTTCATGCTGCGGTTCATCGGAGAATAGGGTGAGCCCTTTGTGGCATTGAGCAAGCCTATTGTGGTGAACTCACACCCCTCCAACGAGACATACTCCCGTAACACGGAGAAACTCGGGAATACATCCTTGTCTCCGCGTGCTTCACTTCGGTTACTTCTATCCTTGTTTGCCTTTACTTGTATCTTGTGTAGTTGCTTGTGCTTGCTTATCATATAGGTAAATTCACCAAAGTTGCATATCTAGAGAATTTACCTTTTTAAAGAATTAAAATTTAAGTAGCACATATTCACCCCCCCTCTAGGTGTCGTACTCGATCCTTTCACATTGTCCCACCGGTATCTTTGCAGAGTGATCGCTAGCTATTTGGGATCTTCCTCAGAGGGACAAGCACCTCGGTGACTGCCCCAACGCCGACCGATGTCACCGTGATTCCTGCTGCTGCCCTCAACGCTATGAAATCCGACACCACCACGAGGAGGCCCTATTGGCTCGCCCTATCCTCTTTGCATCTCCATCGATTCCCCGGCAAGCTCCCAAAACCTTAGTTCTGGCCGCCATCAATCACTGCCACTCCGAGCTCTGACGTACCACGTTGACGACGGCGGGTATCATGGCATTGTGCTGCGGAGTCTCCGTGGCAGTGTGTTTTCATGAAAGAGCGTAGGGCGGTGGTGTTGTTTCTCACCGTGGGACGGAGGGGCGCTAGGAAGGGTCATATGGATCTCTATTCTGAAGATGGGTCAACGGTTCGATGGTGGTGGCGGCTTCATAATTAAGCGTATGCAAACAACACACGCTAAGTGTCTTCTGGATCGGATTTGTGCTTCGATACGCTAGAGGGCGGCTCGATGATGCCCCTGGATCTAACTGCGGAGAGGGGGGACACTTGCGTTAATTACATGTTCTCCCACATTTCGAGTTTGTAGGTGTGACGTGGTGTGTTTGTTCTATAAATTAATAAAGAATGTCATATGTTACATAATAAAAAATTGTCATCTCCGAAAGGAGTAATGGAAGGATACGGGGATTACCCTTGGAGATGCGGCTCTAAAGGTGTAAATAAAATTCAAACTCGCAAGCAAATAAGTACTCGAAAGGTCGGCTAAAATCGACTCGAACTCAACATGAACGAGCCAAGTCAAGTTGCCATTTTTATCTCGTTAAGAAAATGAGTTTAATGAGCCGAGTTACGAGCATTTGATAGACATGTTAATATTATTACATTGATATGCTAGCACATAGATTAGTCAACAGTAAAGAAAAACGAAGACCTATAGAAAAAATACATGAGCACTTAGATAAAAGTCTCCAAAGTCCACCAGGAGAGGAATCGAGGATGAACGACTCTTCTTATTTTCTTGCTCAATGATGAATTGATTGTGTTTTTTAGTTTCGTAATGAGCTTATCAAGCTTATCGAGCCAACTCTAGTATTTATTGAGTCAAACCAAGTTGAGACTTTCAGCTCCTTAAGTTAACGACTAGTCGAGTCGAGCAAACTCGTTAATTATGCTATGATTGAATGTGTAGAAGTTAACCTGGTTGGTAGGATCAATTATGCTATATTGTTTCCAAGTAAAGTCATCTATGAGTTAGCTTTAGGAAAGTTTACATTCTTTTTAGCTAGTGTTTGCAGTCTGAGTTGAAACCAGAGTCTGTCAAATTGTAAAAAGCTCTGGCTCGCGCCGTTTTGGTCTCCTAGTTGGAGACGTATTGGACGCGACGATGTCCGGTGTAACACAAATATGATACGCTAAACAAAATCACGGAAACTATGCAAAGGCTGTAGGTACAGCAAAAGTTTTCTCCTCGTATCGACAGGCTATAGAACCTGCACCCAACCCACTGAACAGACTCACCCCCTTGCTCCCAACCCGCCCCAGCTCCCATCACTTTGTTGCCTCATGAGCAGCAGCAGGGCCCTGATTAGCAGCAGCGACCAAGGTGGCCTGGGCCACGCTGCCCGGGAGGTGGCCTTGCCGGTGGTGGTGTGCCCGCCACAACAGCGTCCACGGATTCTGTCGCCGGAAAGGCAGACGTACAATCGCTCGGTTGTGATCTGCGTCACCAGTTTCTGCATCCTCGGCCCTCTTATGGCTAGCTGTCTGCATTAAATAAATAATTACACTGAACTTTATACTTCCTTATCTTTTCTTACCATATTATGGTGTTAACAAATATATGGCGTACACTTAGTTAGCATTTTTAACTATACCATATATTTTGAATTGTTTTCCATTACTTAGTTGTTATTTATATCATTGAAAAGATATGTGAGTTATGAAAAAAAATCCTTTGTGAGATATTATTCTTAACAAAATACAAATTTATCTTAAATGTGAAAGAAAACAAAAAACGCACGGCTCCATGATATTCTTACAACTGATGAATTACATAGTGTTATGTATATTATTTTGTGGATATTCTTCTCTATTTTTAGTATTAAATAGTTTGGTTGAGATTACAATGCATACAACCTAAAAAATATCTTAACAAAAGTGTCTAGTGTATGGTTATGTAAGAAATATTTAGAAACTTCTAGAATATAAAATGAATAGTTCACATGATCTCTTTTACTTGGTCAAATGTTTCTTACAACTTGCATTAGATTTAGTCACGATTGATAATATGTTGACGATTTATACTTGTTGAAATAGCATTGCTAATAGTACTTGTCAAATATTATGGGTTCTACTATTGCACATACAAATGCAGTTAGTATATATGCTCACTTTCAATGTGTTTCCGTATACAATTGCTTATGTTATTTTTTCAAATAATAAGTTATAATGAATTTAAAATTTTCAAATATATCAAGAAAAATATTTAATATAGCATGTGTAAGGCATTGACAGGGGAGACTAGGAGCCAAATTAAATTTACCACCGCTGATTTAATTGGTTTTTCTTATTTGGTACATTATATTGCTTCGTCATGTGCACTTGTTAATATAGACTAAGGTTGGCTCTCTACTATTTATAAATTGTCAATAGTCTCTTATACATGAAAAATAGATGATAACATAAGCATACATTCCTTTTTGGAACAAGGCAAAATCTTTATCTTTTATATTGATATAGTAGGAGCAAAGGACAACCCTGTCAAAGCAAAACAAAAAAGGAGTCTACATCACGGGTTTAGCCGATAATGTATCCTAGTTTATTCACAACAGCGAGCACCGAACATTTTTCTTCGTCTTTGATGCGCTGAAATAGCGCCGATGGCATGGAGAGCTTGTTGTTGAAAACCCTTGCGTTCCTTTCCACCATATCTCCCAAGTGACAAGGATGCTCGCCGTATGCAAACCCTCATGATATGGGGAGGTGGCCATAACCAGAGCCCTCGAATACTCGAACACACCTTCGGCTTGTTGTCGATGCAAGATTCTGTATGAGCGGTGGGAATTTTAACCAAACGGCAGCCTCAATCCAAATTCTTCTGAGAGCTATGTTCCTCAAGAGACTCCTTATACAGATTTTAGGGGCAATTTTTACAAAATAAGTCTAAGGATTGATCTGAGGAAATAGCTCAATAGTGGTGTGTTCATAATCCGTAGTGCAAAAAGATACTCCCTCCGTTCCAATTTAATTGACTTGCTATACACAAAATGTAGATGTATCTAGACATGTTACATGTATAGATACATCCACATGTGATGAATAACAAGTCAATTAAATTGGAACAGATAGCTATTTTTTGGGACAGGACTAGGCGTCCCCCGGGGGATCTTTCCGTCCGATCCTCCGGGTCGCCAGCCCGACACGTGTCCATTAATATAGGCTAATCCCGCTTTTGCTACAAAACTCCCGCTTTTTGCTGCAAATCGTCCCGCTTTTGCTGCATTGTAGCAAAAAACGGTTCGTACACAAAACATGAAGGGAAAAATTCTGGCCTCGCCGGGCTAATCCCGCTTTTGCTACAAAACTCCCGCTTTTTGCTACAAATCGTCCCGCTTTTGCTGCATTGTAGCAAAAAACGGTTCGTACACAAAACATGAAGGGAAAAATTCTGGCCTCGCCGGAGACCTCACCGGAGACCTCGTCGGAGACGTGGTAGCAAAAAGTTTATGTTATTGTAGCAACAGAAAAGTTCTATTGTAGCAAAATCAACTTCACCGGAGACTCTCGCCGGAGACATCGCCGGAGACCTCACCAGAGACCTCGCCGGAGACGTGGTAGCAAAATGTTTATGCTATTGTAGCAACAGAAAAGTACTATTGTAGCAAAATCAACTTCGCCGGAGACTCTCGCCGGAGACATCGCCGGAGACCTTCTCCGGCGGCGTGTGCATGCTACGATGCTGCAATATAACAAATTTTTTGCTATTATTGTTATGTGTTTTGCTACAATAGGATAAATTTTTTGTTACGATGTTTCCGACGAGGTCTCCGTCGATGTCGCCGGCGAAACCGATTTTGCTACAATAGCACATTTTTTTTGCTACGGGATCTCCGGCGAGGTCTCCGGTGAGGTCCGGCGAGTCCGGTGAGGCCGCCGGCGAAATCGGTCTTTTCTCCGGCGAAATTGATTTTGCTACAATAGCACATATGTTTTGCTACGGGATCTCCGGTGAGCTCTCCGGTGAGGTCCGGCGAGTCCGGTGAGGTCGCCGGCGAAATCGGTCTTTTCTAATCTATTTTCTGGACGAACCGTTTTTTGCTACATAGGAGCAAAAGCGGGCAATTATTTGCTACACGGTAGCAAAAGCGGGACCTCACCAGGACCCGGGTGATCTTTCCCAAAGATCCCCGGATGATTACTATACTTTTCCTATTTTTTGTGAAATATGAAAGGCTCAACGGATTGGTGTTTGCCCTGCGGTATGCTAGGATACACACAAGGAGCATGGACACGGTGTTTACCTAGGTTCTCTGATCTTTAAAAATAAAAAACGACCCATGAAGCAAGTGCTTCAGGGGACCAGGCCGACATTCATCTACCTCATCGAAAGTAACAGAGTTTTACGAGCGCCCGGGCCACACAGACATATGTGTACCAGGTCAAGCACCAGCACAGAAATAAAAGACTAGACCTTAAACAGCATCCGGGTACCAGGAAAGCAGCAAAGACATCGCCCACATGGCCCCTGCGCGGGCCACCGATTCCTGCAGCTCTTGAACCATAGCCGGTGCCTGCACCAGTCGGCGGGCGAGCTCGGATTAGGCCGCCGGCGGGTGGTCTCTTGGCCAAAGGCACCGGAAGACTGTACCAGATGCCTGGGCCAAGGCCCGAGCGTCCTCTCCCAACTGTGCCACCCGGTCCTCCACGGTTGTCTTGCAACCGACTAGGGAAGCCGGGGTGACGGGCACCCCCTTATCTTCGAGGCGGTTCTTCACCGCTTCCTCCAAGACGGCCAGATTGTAGCCTGCGACAATACAAGATCATCACGACAAGACATGCAAGAAAAATCAGGTCACAGGCGATGAATTGAAACTTACTTCGGACGATATTGTCGATGCGAAGCAGCTCGCTCTTCAGCGCTTTCTCGCCCTATATCAGCCGGGTGATCTCGGCCTTGAGGTTGCCGATCTCTTGCCGGTCGTCCTCCCGCTGCTGGTTATACCCCTTCTCCAGCACCACAAAGGCCTCCCGGCTCTTCTTCGCCGCCTTCTCCACTGTCTCCTTGGCCTTGGCCAACTCGATGAACTTCGCCCGCCGTTTCTAGTCCTGCTTCTTGAGGCGCTCTACCTCCTCCGACAGCTGGCTGAACTGGAAGCTGTCCAGCTTCGCGCGCAGCGCCATGTCAGCCTCTGCAAAAACAAAAAGACGTCAGCAACTTAAGCCGGCTGCGAATAAACGCCCTTGCCGGATAAACACTCACTCTTGGCGGCCTCTAGCTCCTTCTCCAGCTGCTTCACCTTTTTGTTGGACTCCGTCTGAGACCACTAAAGGGCAGACATTAGCATCAAGAACTTTGCCGGCTGCCTCCAGCCGGACCGAGTCGATTCCAAGAAAGCAAGACAAGTACGGTAGGAGTGACTTACCTTGAGCAGCTCCGTGAACCGCTGGAAGTCCGCGAGCTGAATCTCCAGACCCTTCTGGAACTCCATGGCAACATTGAGAGGCCGCTCCGGCGTGCGGATGCCCCCTGCGTTGGCATCCACCCGCTCCATGGTAACGATCGCCTGTGAAGTAGACGCCGCGTCAGCCGGAGGCCGCTTCGTCATGACCACCTTCCCAGCCAGAGGCGGGGTCCGCTTCGCGGCAGCCGGCTCCTCGGTCTCTGCAGGCTGCTGGCACCTGGTTGACACCGTGTTGCAGCTCTTCCAACTCCTACTGGTTCGATAACCTTGATTTTGCAAACCTATGTTCCGTTCACCTACTATTTTTGTTCATTTGTTTTGCCTTCTGGGTTTTCAGATCATCTCAAAAGTAGTTTCTGTTCACCTACTATTTTCCATAAAAAATAATATCCAGGTGTATTTTCATAAAATAGTATATTCGCATATCTAAGAAAAAGTTCACAGATTCAAAAAAAAAAATGTTCGCCACAGCAGCGCTGCATAAGAGAAGAACGCGGGATAGGAAACATATCAGGTACAGACGGATGAACTCGCAGGGGTGTGGAGGTCGATACCAGATGTGTCGTCTGTCAGAATTTATTTGAGGATGGAGGACACTTGTTCTTTAGATGCAAACATGTCAAACCATGCTGGTGAGCCCTACAACTTGAAGATGTTCGCCTCCTTTTGATGCAGTGCCAAGGAACGCTGAATGTCATGGAGCAAATTTGGAAATTGCCCTACGAAAAAAAGATGCTGACGGAAGCTCTGCTTCGAACCTGTCGGAGTGAAAGAAATAATGAAAACCATAGTGAAGCACGTGGTGGAGTGAAAGAAATAAAGAAAACCAGCTCGTGCTTCGGTTCAAAACTTCCATTTTCTGATCAATCGCCATGTTGCTGAATGGGCCTAGTTCTACAAGCCTAAACCAAAGCCAACTTTGAGTGCTATCCCAGCCTGGCAACCTCCTCCCACAGATTTTATTAAAATCAATACCGATGGGGCATTTCTGGAGGCCGAAAGAACTGTACGTTGGGGAGACGTACCTCGGGATAGTTAGGGCATGGTTGTGTTTGCTGCAGTTTGAAGAATTACCCATGCAAGCGATGTCATACATGCTGAAGCTATCGCTGTGGAAAATGGTATTCGTGTTGCAGAACAAATGGGAATGGGTCACAACATATTCGCTACAGATTCTATGAACTGAAACAAGCTCTCACATCATCTTCTTACGATCAAGCTAAACTGGGACATATTTTCCTAGATATAAAGTACAATCTTATTATGGAGTTCCATGACTTTGTTGTCGAGTTTTGCCCACGGTCATGTAATAAGCCTGCTCGTTGTTTAGCAGCTTTGGGATGAGGGAGTTGCAGACAGACCAATTTATGTGGCTGTCGTACTACCCAAATGATGTTTCCCTTTTTGCGTTCCGGTAAAAAAACGGTTTACAGAATGTAAATGGGCTGACCATGCAAAAAAAAAAATTGTAAATGGACCGAGCCCATAGAGTGATAGGGCATGCATATGTTGCCAATGTTGCCGCTAAAAGCGGCAAATAGGGGCACTCCACCACAAGGCCTGAATAAAGGCGATGTTGTACATTGAGTGGGCATCATGGGCCGGTACCTCTTCCGGCCACATCCATCCGCGACAAAACTCCACCGTTCAGTGAGCTTTCTCTTCACCTCTCCCCATTCGCATCTTCTCCCAGGCCGGAGCCTGGCTGTTCCGCCGCCGCTCCTTTCTCATCCCCCCCCCCACCCCGGCCAGCCTCTCCACGCCGCCCTCATTATGGAGAATTGACCGGCTTTAGTATGACGATCGAAACACATCCAATTTTCATAAATTTGCTTCATGGAGGCGGAAGTCAAATTTTGGTAAACGTTTGAAAGACGATTCAGGAAATTGGGTGGAAGATGAAGGGATGTTACAGGGTCTGGTGACGGCGGATTAATTTAATTCGGTCTTCACGTCCCAAGTTCAGAACCCGGACCCGGCGGTGATTGCAAAAGTAACGCCCTGAGTCACTCCACGTGAATGATCAGCTAGCTACGACTTTTACCAAAGAAAAAGTAGTTAGGGCATCCGCAATGTGCAAAAAACCACACCATAAGTCTTATGTGGCAATGTTTATGGTGAGTTTTATACATTGTGGAGAAAATAGAGTTGTTCACAATCTTGTGGTGCACCTTAAGCCTATGAGTCACCCATAAGCAATACAAAATTATTTATCTCTCTCCTCTCTCTCATGCATGTAGCAATATGACAACATGTGTGGGTCCTAGCTTATGGTCTAAAGTACACCTCATACATTGTGAAGAACTCCATAATACGTGTGGAACCCAGCTTAGTACATGTGATAGATTGATCTGAATACGACTACTAGCTAAAGTTTTTACCGAAAGAAAAGTAGCTACACTGGATGGATGGACTGGTTGATTTGAGTTTGATTTGACCCGTACGCAGGACTGCTACAGTTGATGTTGTCGATTGACGATTGACTCCTGTAGGATGTAATGTTCTTTCCTTATTGGGAATATATGAACATGCAGGCAAACGGAGCTTGGCTCTGATGGTTGGGTTCCCTGTGGTGGAACCAGCCCACCCAGGTTCAAGTCCTAGACTTGGCATGGGCGTTTGCATTTACCTGGATTTATTCCAGGATTATCCGGCGCTATTCTTTCAGTGGTAGGTGACGTGCCCGTCAACAGCGAGGCGCCTGTGGTGACTTCGTCAACCTCAAGATCTGCCGGCTCAGTCCTTCAGAGGTGCTCATAGGGGTAGGGTGTGCGTGCGTGCGTTCATAGGGGTGAGTGTATGTGCGTATTTGTGAGCGTCTGTGTTGTACTGTGTTCTCAAAAAAAATATGAACATGCAGACTTGAGTTCTGGTACGGCGTGCTAAAACAGGTCATTAGCCAATCGATCAGTCCGACGGTGATATGTACTGCCTACACAGGGAAAGATTCTTTTAGGCGCACCACCTCTTATTTTAGTTTTGACTTGGGACCGTCCTCTAATGCTTGATCTGTTACGCTATGCCGGATCACACATCTCACTGTTTGAGATTCTTCTTACAGTTTCCCGACCCATTTATTATATTATAAAACAGAGTACTATGTGCTAATATTCGATGGAAGTCTGAAATCGACCCGTTTATAACCAGTTGCACGCAAGAAACAACCGTGGAAGATCGAACCTAAGCCTAGTTAAACTAAAATATCATCCGCGCCACTAGCCATCCCGCCGGGTAGAGTTATATATGTAGTTGTGCCGGCATGGCACATGCGACCTCGATGTTCTTCACCATGGCGCCGCAGGAGACTCTGATTCGCGGTCTTCGCGGGCTGCTTCCTCGTTGAAAGAAGACCGTGGAAGTGGAATTTTTCACTACTCCGCAACAAGATCTAGCGTCACGTGGAACCTCAAGTTGGCATTAAACTCATCGAGTCCAAGTGAGTGTTCAAGATAAAGCGACATGTTAATGGTTCTATTAAGAGGTACAAGGAATGACTAGTTGCAACTGGATTTAAGCAACTACTCCCTCCGTTCTAAATTAATTGACGCAGATTTAGAACAAAGTTGTACTAAAACTGCGTCAATTAATTTGGAACGGAGGGAGTATTTGGTCAGAATTATGGGGACACATTTAGTCATGTTATGGAACCCACAACCACCAGTTTCCTCTTTTCCATGGTAGTTTAAGCACGTAGGCATCTCAACCCCTTGATTTTTTTGAAGCCCCATGATATTCATAATGCTTTTGCCTATGGTCACCTTGATGAGGATGTTTATTCGGTTAACCCCATGGATTTGAAGATCATGCACATGCATCCTCACTTTATTTGTCATATTGACAAGGATTTGTATGGTGTCAAGCAAGCTCCACGGGCATGGCATGCCCTAGTGCAAGTTTACAAGCTTTTAGTTAACTGGTACCTCTTTATTTATCAGTCAAATTTCTACTCCCTTATAATGTTTCTTCTAATTTACATGGATATTATCATTGTTGTCAGTTCATCTTCCGGCTCTTATCAGATCATGCTCCCTCTACCGTCGCATGAAGCTCGACGTCAAGAACGCCACCTAGGGCGAGGCCAACCCTAGGAAAGACGACTTTACCTTTTTCGTAGACAGTCTGAGTTCGAGCTACAATTAGTCTCCCCGTTGACCTCCTTTTTTAGATAGAATCCTCAATGAGTGGACTCCTAGAACGATTCCTATTTCCTATTGTGTGAACGTTTTGTTTAGACATACGGAATCTAAGATAATAACCTAATAGAAGTTTAGCGACTCCTTATTGGTAGAGGATAGGCGGGTTCCTGGCCCAACCTAAGTCAGTTCGAACCTGACGGGTCTTATCTTAAAGTTTTCTTCCAAGAAAAATAGCAGAAAAAAGCTGGTGTTGAGAGATGAAGAAGTGCTTCAAATCATTGCTATTTGACTCCGACATGTTCTGAAAAAGTCGAGGTATTTCGAATTGTTTGTTGACACGGACAAAGTAAGGGAAAACCTCTGAAAGAATTTCCATATTGACCTTGGACATATAAGAGTTCCGAATCGAATCTCGAAAAGGTGTTGTAAGGGGAGATAGAGACATTTGGAGGAGTATTCTGCCGCATGACGAACACAAAGTGGGTGCATACCTTCAGCAAATTACCTTCGGCAGATGAAGTAATATCTAGCAAATTAGCTCTACTTGATGAATAACTAGTGCATTATGTTCCAATAATCCACTGCGCTCTATCATGTTTGTATTTGCACTTGAGAAACTTCTGAATGAAGTGACATATTAAAATGCGTTGTATTCCATCTCCACGGTCTTTGCTGGATCCTACTTGACTAGTGACCAGCTTGTGAACTCGGATGAGAATGTGAGAATCCTTTCCCGTGAAGCTACTACCTATTTCATTAGGTGATTGTTTATGGGGCCAGCTGCCAGCAGACATAGAAGTGAAAGAATAAGCTGAAGATGGAGGAGCACGCTAGGTTGGTAGTGGCGATGGGTGGGACGGTGGGACCTGTCCTCAACGGAATAGATGGATCAAGCAATAGAGGATAGGGATGGTAAAAATTAGACCATATTTGTTCCACTTATTCCATTTATCCCACCTACACATCATTGATGCAGTTGCAGTCAATCGTGGGAGACGAGATCTAGCAAACGCATGAGAGGAGAAAAGCATGCGACATGTCATCAGTTCTTGCGGATAACATGTCATCCCACATGGCCTAACTAGCAGCAAACGGGATGCCACGTGAGCTGAACCATTAAGCAAACCTGTTAAGCGGGAAACTAAAACCGGTTTACTTAGTTGGTATGGTTAAGTGTACTAAAAAGACTAGCAAAATGCCCGTGCGTTGCTACGGGCTGATGAACATTTTTATGATTTATTTTTCATGCCAAATAACTTTCTAGGCTCATCCAAATATGTAATAGTAAGGTCAACTTGCTTTAGAAAGTGTTTTTTTTTCATCATTGTAGATGGTATGTAATGAAATGTTCGGGTGCAAAGTGAACTCAATACCACTCCCTTTCCCCCTTTGTATTAAAAATAGCATATGAATGACGAGTAACCTTAATACACTCACATAAGTCAGGTCCCTAAATCACATGAAAATTCACACGGCTTCAAGTAAGAGTTTATTAAATAGTTATGGCCCTGATTTGAATGCCGTTTTTTAGCCAAAACAATGGGGGAGATATAAATACCTCTTCCGGTCACACTGAAAATATTGGACCGGCGGGTGAAAATTTACTACTTCAAAAACGTCACGGCAATCCAATCGAAGTCATTCAAAATACTGGCATCTGCATCCAATGCATCTGCAACATGTTAATCGTTCAGCCATGGAGCCCATCAAGTCTGAAAAGCAAAGTATATGATGTGCAGCTCCAACATGGTTTGGCATGTATTGCCACGGGCACTCCTTGAGTCGTTGTGTGCTAGCTGCCAGTACCATGCATCGCAACCATAACGCGAGGCGCCGCGCGTGGAAGTTCAGAGGAGAGTAGCAGCATGGTCTCGGTTCTATACGGAGCAGCGGCCACGCAGCTGGGATGAGCGACCCATCGCCAGGTCTGTCGACGAAATCGACGGCGCGTGGAGCGGGGTCGAGGCTGAGCTCGCCGGCGTTTGACTGGTTGGGGCGGAGCGGGCCGTTAAGGTACGGCCGCCGCTGGGTCGTGCGGTACCTGCCACCAATCTCCCCTTGGTTGTCGCCTCGTCGACCTCCGGGACGGATCTGGCCGCCGCCGCCGCCCAAGCTCACGCTGCCGCTGGATAGGGTCGACGGAGGAAGGTGCGGAGGCAGAGCAGTCCACCGCGAGCTCGACCGCTAGGGCGCGGCCGCTGCGAAGGGCGCGAGCAGGGCCACGACCCACGAGGCCGGCCGGGGCGACGAGCGCAATGCGCGTGGGGAATAGGAAGAGGACGGCCGCTCCCACGTGAGCAGCGACGACTAAATACCGAACCGATCATTATCACTCGGCGTGGCATATGGCGTAATATTTTCTGACTCAGCCTAATGATGCAAGGGTAAAATTGGAAATTTAAAAAACACACAACACCTCCTCAAGCAATATTATATAGTAGAGATACTGGAGTTTAGTCAAAGCAGTTGCCGAGGGAGTTAAGTATACTTATCATATTTTCGACACTGCCTCCGTAGGCATGCAAACATTTCGGCAATTCTTTAAAAAATTACGTAATTGGGGCAATACAAAAAAACATACTCTCTCCGTTCCAAATTATTTGACTTGTGTTTATCCAAATATGGATGTATTTATAATTATTTAGTGTCTAGATACATTCATTACTAGACAAATGCATGTCAATTAAATTGAAACGGAGGGAGTATTAGGGATTCTATCATTTCTACAAGTAGTACTGCTCCTAGCAGGCTAGGTAGTCCTAGTCTGAGGAGGGGTGTGCACGGGTGTTCAACCCCTTTTCCAACACCAGATCCATCCATCCATCAAAATGAAAATCAAGATCATATCCATCCGTCTTTCTATCTTCCTTTATTTCTTTCCTGGCCGGGTCGAATGCGGAACGGATGCCAGCCGAGGGTGGGTCGTGTAGATGGAGTACGTGTCGGCGCCTGGTTGTTTGACTGTTTGACTGTGACGAAGATCCGAACTCGACTCTGCATGTCCACGTTGGCTGCACCTGCACGTAACAAAAAAAATTGCTGCTGGGACCAGCTGATTGGGCGTGTGCATGTGGACTGTGGTCGATGGAGCTGCTCGGTCGGTAGCTGCCGCGTGTTAGCGTGTAGCCTCGGCTGGATCACGTAGATGGGTATCGCTTTAGCTGCATGCATGCACATGTTCATGCAAACCCAAGCCTGTATGTCTACGTAGATGGAGGGGGGCACGTGCTTGTGAGCATACAGGGCGTGGAGTTTCAGTTTTACGATTAACTACTCTGTTTGCTATAAAACAGGCTCAAATTTTATTAAGTAAAAAGACCTGGCTCATATTTTATCTTTCTTGCCGTTTCGTAGCTATTAGAATGAAAAACAATTTAAAACCCAGTCAATCTTCATAATAACAGATTCTAGACTCAGAAAATAGACATATTCCTCAATTAACGAAAAAGTATAACTCTAATCGAAACTTGAGACCCTACAACAAAAAATTAAGAAATAGCAATGTTTCGAGAATGTTTATCGCATTTACTTCTCTCTTTATTTGTGTTGGGTCATAGCAATATGCACAAACATGTATTCCCTCCCCTTCATATTACTTTTCACTGAAACAGATATATCTCTACGTATTTTATATGGAATGGAGGGAGTAGAAAACAACACTCTCACAGATAACAAACATTTAGGAAACACCATACAATTAGCGAATCAACAAACATTTAACATAACATAAATCGATCATCTTTGGTTATATTCTCCTTCGCCTGTGACGCATGCAGCTGGTCGTCCGAAGAGTGCCCCCCGAACATATAGGGGGGGAGGGATAGTACCATTGACACGGTCACCCGAATAAGGGAAATAGTGTGTGCGCTTTATGTGGTGGCATGTCGTCATCCAACGGCATGTCGGAGATGACTAGGCCGCGGTCCACGACTTGCTCCACATGGATTAGGACATTATAAACCATTGTCCTCTTCTTGGTGGATGAGTAGGGGCCATCGAACTCGTACGACGGCAGATCGTGCTATTGCACCTCTAAATCGAAGATTTTGGCACGCCATCACCTTCAGGTACTAGCTATCCTCCAGGTTGAGCATATTCATGAGCTTCCAACACATAGTTGGTTGATGAACTGGCTAACGACGTTGGCTGCCTCTAGGAACTATCGAAACACATTTTGGTCAAGTACAACAACTCTGATGACTGACCTCCGTGCCCGGAATGTCAGCAACTCAGTCTAAACCTCTTCCCGTTGGCGACAAGGATGTGGGAGGCATGGAGAATGTGAGTGCAATACTCACTCGAACAAATCATACGCAAGACGTCAAATTGCGGCGTGCAAACCACCACCTTCACTGTGTGGAGATTCACACCGCAATGAGCAAAAATGCAATACCGCAACTACGAGGATACCCACCAATTATCCACACCCTTCATTTCATCAAGATTCGTGCAACAATTTCGTCAATGAATCTTCAAATGTCAACACATTATCAATAATTGATGGATTTATGTAATTTAAATTTTAGATTCATGTACTAACATGAATTTTCTGTGCATGCATTGACAAAAAAATTAAACCACGCATTAACGTATTTTTTAGTTTTTTTAACACATAAAATAGTAGGAATAATATGATTCGTTGGATGCAAAATCAGTGGTCATGATAAGCGGTGGAGATCCTCTTAGTTGCGGAAAAACCGCGTTGCGCAATGAGCCACCCCCACCGCCACTACGTCCCCTACGATACCGGTGGCTAGCTACCTTCCACCATAGTCACCAGTGTGCGCCCGCGGCCCCCGTCGCCTCTTATCTAGCTTGACCATGCCAAGAGTGCGGGTCAGCAGACAATGGTCATACGTGGGGCTAGGGTCGACGCACCTGGACATCTCCTCCGAGAAAGATATCCGACTTTCCATTTAAAGGGGACCAGAACTCGGTGAGAGAGATGGATAATGAAAATGGGGATTTGGGTTTCTGGCCGGCCGGTGTAATTTTATCCCAACTCTGCACTAGTTTTTTTCACGCCAAGTTGTTCCCGCTCTTTTTTCTGCCAAAATTTTTCCACAGGGAAACCACAACGGAAAAACAAATTAGAAAATAATTATAAATTTTATTTTCTTATAAACTATTAAAATGGAAAAAAAATATTTGCCAACTGCCATGTTATGGTGCACTCGGCAAACAATACATTGTAACCTTTGCCGAGTGCCCCTGACGTGGCTCTCGGCATAGATCCTTTGTGTCATCTATTTTACCGAGTGTGGCATTCGACATCCTTTTTGCCTATGTAGAGTGTTTTTTTATTGACGAGTATCACATGGAAAATACACTCGTATACATCTTATTTGCCGAGTGTCTTTGTTTACAGAGTGTTTTATCAGGGAGCTTGGTCAAAACCATTTTGACGAACAGTGCTCGATAAATTGCATAGGTGGCCATTCGGCAACAAAGTCGATTCGGTAGTACTCCCTCCGTTCTAAATTGCTTGACTCATATTTGTCTAAACATGGATGTATCTAGACACTAAACAATCACAGATACATCCGTATTTAGACAAATGCAAGTCGAGGGAGTAGAAGACGCACAACCGTGCAAGGTTGTCTAATGATTTTTTTTTTTAGATTTAAAGGTTGTCTAATGAAATAGCCTTCTCTTTTTTTTTCTTTATTGTTGGGAACATGTAAGATTAGCAAAGAAAATTTAGCTATGGCCATCCCTGAACTCTTGCGGCATTGCCCACGTGCATTCGCACTATGTATGTATGGGCGATCCCTCCCTATATGGATACCAGATGTGTGCCTACAAAATGACCAGGGAATAGACTCATCGAAACGAGGTGACTCACAAACATAGTTGTGATAATAGCAATTTCGTTAATTTGCTTTCGACTATCAACTTCTTCCAGCTGGCAGCTCGTGTTCGGCTGGTAGCAACACAAAAAACAGACAGTTTCGCTGCTGGCCGATACTATATATAAAGCTTACCCGGTGTTGAGCTGAGCCAACCACCGCATGCCCTCCACGCCCCAAGAGTGATACACCATGAGCAGCCAGAACGAGGGTCAGGGCCGCGCCGCCGTGGAGATGGTGGCCTTGCCGCCGCAAGGTGGTTCAAGGCGTCACCTTCTCGCCGAATCGCCACCACGGAGGCCCATCGTCTTCTCGCCGGAACGCCCGGCGTACAGCCGTCCGGTGGTCATGTGCTTCGTAGTGTCCTGCATCCTCTTCTGGGCAGCGGTGGTCTGCACCGGCCTCGCCGTGCTCATCATCGACATCATCTACCACCCCAAGCTGCCGGTCCTTTCGCTGGACTCCGCCTCACTCAACGCCGGCTACATCGACGAGCTCACGGTCTCCGGCGGGCCTAGCAGCGGCCTGGCGCTCAACGCCGACGTCACCATGCTCGCCGTCGTCTCCAGCAACAACACCAAGGTCGACATCGAGCTGCACTACATGCAGCTCGACCTCTACTTCAACGGCCACATGATCGGCACGCAGGTGCTGAAGCCGCCAGTCCGCGTGCGGCACCGCGAACGCGTGCTCCAGAGCGCCCACTTCGTCACCAGCGAGTTTCCGCTGCCGCAGGAGGATGCCGAGGCGTGGCGTAACGCGACGGCGAACGGCGGTCCGGTGGGGCTCCACCTCGCCGGCCTTATTCGCACGCGACTCAGAATCGGCCTGTTGCGCCGGATCCCGATGAAGGTCTATCCCCATTGCACGCTGTGGCTGAAGCCGCCGCCCTATGGAATCCTGCTCAACTCAGAGTGCAGGCAATAAGTAAGCCAATGGTGGATGGAGGCCGGCGCCGGGGCGCCGCTTGTTGTTCCCTGATGTGTCAGTTGTTAGTTGTTAGGGGCGTCATCCGGCCTATGTTGCCGGAGAGCCCAAGCTGCGGAATCGCCGCGTCTGCTAGTTTCTTTGCCTGCATGTTGCTTGAGCACCCGAGCTGTGGGTCTGCTATGTCTGTGTGTCGTCGCTGTCGCCATGCCTGCTCGCCTTCAGCCACCGCCTGCGACAAGTTTGCTAGATGTTGCTGCTTATCAGCTCCGATCCCCTGGCGTGGCAGTTTGTTGCCCTGGCGCCCTATTTGTCGAGTCGTTTGTCTGTCCAAATTGAAGCAATGCTGGTTATGCTTCTTGTGTCAATGCCTGCTGATTATGTATGTCTGTTTGTGTTCCTGATGGATCCAAAAAAAAACCTACGCGTCATGAGTGCCAATGTTCGAGGCCTAAACAGCACGGGTCGAAGGGATGCTGTACATGACCTTACCATTGATTTTTTTTTTGTTTTTTTTTTTTTTGAGAAAACTACGGACTCTTTATTCAACATTAACTAAAGAGTTTACAGGAAGATTCAAGCCCTCAGGCCTAGTCCCTAACCAAACATGGCGACCCGCTGGAAGCGAGGTTGCATATCGGGCAAGGTTGTGTGCTTCAGTGTTCGACAGACGACCCTCGTGGCGGAAAGTGACTCCTCCACGATGACTCGAGGTTACAGCTATCTCCTTCAGGATCTGGCTGTATAATCCCATGTTGTTTCCTTGCAAGCCCTTCACCACATCCGAGCAGTCCGATGCGATCATAGCTTCTCCAACATGTAGGTCAGCCACTAGGGCTAGGGCTTCTCTGCAAGCCATCGCCTCGAGGCACCCTGGGTGGGTTATGCCCTCGTGGACAACAGCAGACGCACCCAAGTATGTGCCATCTGCAGCTCGACAAACTGCACCCACTGCTCCGCGGTTCGCAGTTTTTGCGACTGCTCCATCAACATTTATCTTACAGCAGCCAGCCGGAGGGGGATCCACTTGGGTGCAGGCTGGGATCGCCGTGCCGCCCTTTGTGTTTGTTTCGTGATCTTGCTCCCCTCAAGATCATGCAGAAAACTCTCGACGAACTGGTGAGTCGCCATGGGGCTTTGGAAGATCTCTTCGTGAATGACCTTTCTTCTCGCATGCCATATAGCCCACATCGTGACCACCAATTTCGTAAAATTTGCGCCTTCCATCGTGTGCAGCATCGAGAAGAGCCACTGGCGTGCCGATGGCTCCGTCAAGATGCTGATATGCTCAACAATGGTTGGATTAGACAGGGCCCAAACGCACCGTGACATGGTGCACTCGATGAGTGAATGCCGCCATGAATCGGCTTGTCCGCAGACCGAGCATGCATCCGTGGGCGCCATGCTCCTGTGGTGGCGGACATCTCCCGTAGGAAGCGAGCACTGAGCTAACCTCCACAGAAATACTCGGATCTTCGAAGGTATCTCACACTTCCACAGCTTGGACCAAGAAGTACCCTCTTCCGAAGTGCTAGAGGATGCCGAGCGCCCCTCAAGCCATTGATGTGGAGGGACGGAACAGCACCCCGGGCAGCCCGGGCTACAGCCCGGGGCCTGGCCCCTGCAATACAGGTGCACCCCTTGTAAAATTCATCGAAATTTATAAACGATAGTGGCCCATCCCGTGTCCTTTTCCCAGAACGACCAAGGCTAGTCAAGCCCACCAACGCAGCAACCCGGAGCGTCGAGCGCACGTTCTTTTTGTTTTTGCAATTTACACCACGTATATTCAACCGAAAACCACGTACAGAGTACACAGCAGAAATACAGAACCAAAATACGTAGAGGAAAAGGATCCAGAAGCAACGAGAACTTCAACGTCGCCGGCACCGGAGACGAGGATGACCAGCCGCCGTCTTGCCGCTGTCAGGGAAAGAATTGCCCTATGAGAGACGCCGCCTTGCCCGTCCGCCGCGCCGCGGCGGAGCTTTCGTCGATGAACGACCGGGGCGAGCGCCCCCCTGTCCCAGCCACACCTCCTTGCCTCGGCCGCCATCGTCGCCGTCGCCGGAAGAAGACGAAGAACTCGACGAGCCCCGGGATCCGCCCACCAGATCCGCCGCCAGCACGGATCCGGCGGCAAAACGGAGAACTCGAGCGCCGCGCCGGGCCCCGAGCTCCCGCAAGTCGCGCGCGGAGACGCCGCGCCCGTAGGAGCAGCCTCGCCGGAGAAGCCCGCGCCGACACCAAACTCCACACCAGCCGCCCCTCCTCCTGAGCGCCGCCGGCGAACCCTCCCCTATCCTACCATATATACAGACCGGAGCCGGGGATCCACCACCCACCCGCCGCCGAAGCGGCCGGCGGTGGAGGCGAATCCCGCGGCTCAGCGGCCGCACGGGTGGATCGGCGGAGTCGCTTCCAAAAATCGCCTCCTCTCTCTCTACAGTGGCGAAGAGAGGATAAGCAGGCCTCCCTCCATCTCCATTCTCGTCGCCTGTATGTGCACGTAACGAGCTGGGTTACGTATTCGTATACGATCTAGAAAAACATGCATATGTACGTTTCGATTGCCGCCTGCCCGCCTCCACTTCCGCGTCTCCAGGCGGCGGCGGCGGAAAAGCTTTTTCCTGCTCCAATCTCCGGCGATTGTGCTGGGCCCCTCTCCTTCCGCTTGCCGCTCCGGCGGCAGGAGGGAGGGGACCCCGTTTTTTGCATGGTACTTAGGGCTAGGAGTTCTCTGGCATGGCGCGTCGTTGGGGTGGTGGGAGCGGCGCCCGGGCAAATAAATCTGCCTCAACTCTTCTCCCACACCGGCGTTGTCCTTAATGGCGGCGTCTCGGAGTTGGTGGCACTGTGTGCTTGCCGATCTTTCAGATTGGTGGCTTTAGAGTTCATGGATGGTGTCGGCGAGGCGGCGGCGACGACTCCATCAGATGGTTTTTTCCTCCTGCTCTGTCCCCGTTGCTGCGGCGTTGTCTCCGGCGCCAAGGTGGAGCAGAGAGGATTCGTCCAGGAGTACGTGCAGACGGTGGTCTGCACTGGTGACAGCTGGAAGATGGTGCACCTTGTGGTGGGTTCGTGGTTGAAGGCTGATGGTTCTGGTTCCCTACTCCGACATCGTCGTGCGTGGGTGCCAGTGCTGAAGTTCGATGGCGTGTCCGGGGACATGCTGCCCCGGTCTGATTCTTTCAACGGCAATGGTTTGTCCTATGGCAAACTACATTGGAGGTCCGAAAAGCTGATGATCAGCGATGGAGCCGCGTCGAGCTCGGGTGAAGAGGTGATCTGTCTATTTTTTCCTTGGTGGCTGCTACGGTGGTGCCGAAAAAGATGGATAGACGTTGGTTTGTCACATAGGTTTATCCTATCTTTCCAGATCTGTAAGATCGGTGTATACGTACTTTGTATCTCGCCTTTTATTTATCAATGAGAATCGTATTACCATGCAAAAAAAAAAAACCCTTCGAGGAAATCTCGCCCAGCGACCAGGTTTTGTCGACTAGATCGCGCCGCTGCCGCCGTCGCATCGGCCAACGGAGACGCGCTTGTTTCAACCTCGCGAGCACGTCGCCGCCGCGCCATTTGATATCGTGACCTGCAGAACGGCCCAAGTGCTGTTGTGTCGGCTTCTGCTGCCCACGCCTCGCCGCACCGCGCCACCGGCACTTTCCCATTTTTTTACCCGCTCTACCTCCCATCATAGGTAATTTTTCGGTTTCTAATGCAAAGTCTGAATTCTGATAAATGGAAGAATAAATTTCAGACTTTGAGTCATTGAACTACTACAATAGATTTAGCTGATTGTGGATTCACTGTTTTCTATTCGATCTGATTACACATAAGATTAAGGCCGGCAATGGGTCGGGTATTGGGCGGGTCGACCTATTTCAGACCCATGTCCATATAACAAATGGGCGAGGGTCTCTGCCCATGACCCTGCCCATGGGTCGGATCTCAGACCCATGCCCGTACCCGTCGGGTCACCAGACCCAATGGGCGACCCATCGGGTCTGTAGGCAGCACATCAATATATAATATTATAGCATTTCAAACAACAAAATAAGCACAAACAACAAATAGTGATGTACTGATGTACTGATTGCTCACACAAACAGCAAATCAAGTTCCCAGGAAACAACAAATAGCATGGGTTGTGGTCATGTTTTACTATGAGACCCCACATGTCAGCTAATCGGGTTACCCATCGGGTCGCCCATGGGTACACATGTCTGCCCATACCCTACCCACGACTAATCGGGTCGCCCACGGACGAGACCCATGGGCGAACATAGCGAGCCATACCCTGCCCATTAGGGTCAGGTGCCCGTGGGCGGACGTGCCCATGGGCGGAATTGCCGGCTTGACATAAGATGAAGGGGCAAAGACTTATTCATCCATGTTATAAACGATAGCAAAGAAACGATGAAGTGCGGAACGATCAAACCAATGGGGACACGAGATTTAACGTGGAAAACCCCTCCATCAATGGAGGAGAAAAAACCACGAGCGCCAGCCAGCAAATCTTCACTATAATCGGGTGAGGTTACAAACGCCGGGGATTTACACAATACGACTTATCCCAACCAGCGGCTTACAAGAGGTATATATGGTGGCATAAAACCCTAGGTCGGCTGCAGTCCGACCCGGAAACGACCCGAACCGACAGCTGCAGTCCGACACGGGGCGCTACGCTCTCTTTCGTCACAAGTTGGCCTTCATCAGTATAAACGAATTTGGATCACCATAAAACAACACTCCACCTTGAGACAAATTCCATCTTGTAGCATGAACGAGAAATTCACCCTGAAACAACAAAGAAAACACCTTCGGCGCCAAATAGCCTCTTGGGCTAGACAGTGATACCAACTAAGCCCGAGCAAAGCTCGAACTTAGTAACAGGAACTGGCTTTGTCATCATATCAGCAGGATTATCATGAGTACTTATCTTGCATACCTTCAGCTTACCTTTTGCAACAACATCACGCACATAATGGTATTTGACGTCAATGTGCTTTGTTCTCTCATGGAACATCTGATCCTTAGTAAGGTAAATAGCACTCTGACTATCACAAAACAGGTTAATGCAAGTATCATCTCCACAAAGCTCAGCAAACAAACCTTTCAGCCAAACCGATTCTTTACATGCTTCAGCAATAGCCATGTACTCTGCTTCAGTGGTAGACTGGGCAACAACAGATTGCAACGTTGCCCTCCAACTCACGGCACAACCACCAAGCGTGAACACATAACCTGTGAGGGATCTCCTCTTATCCAAATCGGCAGCAAAATCTGAATCCACATAGCCTGCGAGTCCCTCATCAGTCTTGCCGAACTTGAGGCAAGCATTGGATGTGCCACGAAGGTACCTGAAAATCCACTGAACAGCCTTCCAATGTTCTTTACCAGGATTAGCCATATATCTACTAACCAAACTCATAGCATATGATAAATCTGGACGTGAGCAAACCATGGCATACATTAAAGAACCAACAGCACTAGAATATGGAACTCTAGACATGTACTCAAAATCCTCATCCGTACTAGGACATTGTTCAGCTGACAATTTAAAGTGAGGAGCAATAGGAGTACTAACAGACTTTGCATCATGCATGTTAAAACGATGAAGAACTTTCTTAATGTAATTTTGCTGACTAAGAAACAACAAACCAGAATTTCTGTCACGGGTAATCTCCATACCTAGAATTTTCTTAGCAGCACCAAGATCCTTCATCTCAAACTCGCTACTCAACTGTGACTTGAGAGCAGCGATATCTTTCTTGCTCTTGGCAGCAATCAACATATCATCAACATATAATAACAGGTATATAGGTGATCCATTAACAAACTTAATGTACACACAGCTATCAAATTCAGACCTCTTAAAGCCATGTGACAACATAAAAGAATCAAACCTTTTATACCACTGACGAGGAGATTGTTTCAAACCGTATAAGGACCTTTTCAACTTACACACAAGATCCTCCTTACCAGGCACTATGAACCCTTCTGGCTGGTCCATGTATATCTCCTCCTCCAACTCTCCATGCAGAAACGCAGTCTTTACATCTAACTGCTCAAGCTCAAGATCACGCATAGCAACAATACCAAAAATGTACGAATTGAACTATGCTTAACAACTGGAGAGAAAACATCATTATAATCAACACCTGGAATTTGACTGAAGCCTTTTGCAACTAACCTTGCCTTAAACCTCGGAGGCTCGCTAGGAGATAAACCCTCCTTTCTCTTGAAGATCCACTTACAGCGGACTGCCTTCTTTTTCTTAGGCAAGCGCACAACTTCCCATGTGCCATTCTTATCGAGTGACTGCATCTCTTCTTGCATAGCAGCAAGCCACTTCTCGCGGTCACCGGAACCAATAGCTTCAGTATAGTGGACGGCTCATGTCCGTGCTCCACCTGTTCTGCACAACTCAGAGCATAATCAACAATGTTACACTCTTCAATTAAACGTGGTCGAGGACCACAATTCCTCCTGTTCCTACGAGCAGCAATAGACTGTTGTGGCTGCAAAACAGGGGGTGAGTTCTGAACATTATCATTATCAGAATCAGAATAATCAGAATCATCAGATCAGAATCATCTGAAGTAGCAGCACCATCATTGTCAACAGTGACATTTTCCTTTTCAACAGAGTGCTCCACCTCGACACGAACCTGCTCCTCAGAAAAATCTGGCAAAACATCTGAGGACAACTTATCAAAGTACATAACAGATTCATTGAAAACAACACTCCTGCTCATAAATGCCTTTAGTTTCGGGATTCCATAACTTGTATCCTTTTACACCCGAACCATAACCAATGAACACACACTTAATAGCTCTCGGCTCTAACTTTCCATTATCAACATGAGCATAAGCAGTGCAGCCGAAAACTTTAAGTGTGAATAATCAGCAGGAGTACTGACCATACCTCAATGGGAGTTTTCTTGTCGAGGGGAATAGATGGTGACCTGTTTATCAAGTAGCAGGCGGTGGCAGCCGCCTCAGCCCAAAAACGCTTACTCATGCGAGCGTTGGAGATCATGCAGCGAGCCTTGGAGATGATGGTCCTGTTCATCCGCTCCGCTACACCATTCTGCTGAGGCGTGTACGGGATGGTGAGGTGCCTGACAATGCCTTCTTTCCTGCAATAATCATTAAAGGCATTCGAACAAAATTCGCCACCATTGTCAGTACGAAGTAATTTCACCTTCCTTTCTGTTTGCCTTTCAATCATAGCTTTCCACTCTTTAAAAGCAGCAAACGTATCATCCTTATTTTTCATGAAATAAGGCCAAACTCTTCTAGAGTAATCATCAATAATGGTAAGCATATAACGAGCACCACCATAAGAGGGCTTACGAGATGGCCCCCAAACATCAGCATGTACATAATCAAGTGTACCTTTGGTGGTGTGAACGAAGCATTAAACTTAACTCTTGTGTGCTTACCGAAAATGCAGTGTTCACAGAACTGCATCTTACCCAAACTGCATCCTTGCAGCAAGTCTCTCTTGATCAATTCTGCCATACCAAGTTCACTCATATGTCCAAGACGCTTATGCCAAAGGTTAGTTTTACTAGCGTCATCATGAGAAACAGCAGCAACAGTACCAGATAAGTGCTACCTCTAAGAACATATAACTTAGCAGAATTCATATCACCAACCATAATGAGAGAACCTTTTGATACCTTTAGGAGTTTATTTCCCGTACTTGTACCCGTCACAGTCAAGGGTACTGAGCGAGATCAAATTTCTTGCCATGGTTGGTATGTGTTTCACTCCCGTCAACGTGCGTGTCATACCGTCATGTGTCTTGACTGAACGAACCAACGCCAACAATGTTGCATTGTTGGTCGTTCCCACACGCACGAAATCTCCAGTCTGCACTAACTCATAAGAACTGAACCAATCTTTGTTACAGCAAATATGAAAAGAACATGCAGTATCTAGAATCCATTCATCCTGACGAGAAACACATGCAGCTAAAACAGCTAGGCATCGCCATCAGAACTACCATCAACAACAGCAGCCTCACCGGTATCATTACCTTCATTATTTTTCGGTTGGTAAGTACCTTTTCTTTTCTCCTTGTTCTGCAACTTCCAACAATCATCAATGACATGATTAGATTTCTTACAATACCTGCAGAACTTGTCTCGTCCTTTGGACTTTGAGCGACCTCTGTCACCCTTGCTCTTATCTCTGTTGTTGTTGTGGTAGTGGTTATCTCGCTGCTCAGGCCTCCCTCGGACCTGCAAAGCATCGCCCTTGGAGGACGATGACTCCTCTTTCTGTACCATACCTTTCATCTTTTCCCTGGCAAGAGGGTCTCATATACTTCGCAGTGGTTAGTTCATACGACTCAAAGTATGGTATCACGAAATTTGTAAAGGAATTTGGCAGCGAGACCAGAAGTAAAAGTGCTAGATCTTCATCATCATATTTACCTCCATCGACACTAGGTCGGAAACGATCTCCTTGAAGATCGATATGTGGTTCATCACGAACCACCTTCTTGCAGTTTGTGCGAGAACAACTTCATCTTCACATGCATCTTGCTGGTGAGATCTTTGGACATGCAGATCGACTCCAGCTTAGCCCACAGTGCCGCTGCGGTTTTCTCCTGGAGTACTTCTTGCAGAATATCATTAGATAGATGAAGTTGAATAAGAGACAAAGCCTTACGGTCTTTCCGCTTCTCAGCTCGCTCCATGTCGCCTGCCCTTGTCGCCGAATTTATCCAGCGCCTCGTCAAGATCATTGGACTGTGCGAGGATCGCACGCATCTTGACCTGCCACAACGAAAATCTCGTCTTGTAGTCCAGCGCCGGTAGATCAAACTTCATCGATGCCATCGCAAACCCTAATCTGAAAACAGATCTGAAACAGGGCTCTGATACCACTTGTTATAAACGATAGCAAAGAAACGACGAAGTGCGAAACGATCAAACCAATGGGGACACGAGATTTTAACGTGGAAAACCCCTCCAACAATGAAGGAGAAAAAACCACGGGCGCCAGCCAGCAAATCTTCACTATAATCGGGTGAGGTTACAAACGCCGGGGATTTACACAATGCGACTTATCCCAACCGGCGGCTTACAAGAGGTATATGGTGGCATAAAACCCTAGGTCGGCTGCAGTCCGACCCGAAAACGATCTGTACCGTACCGAATGCTCTGCTCTCCTTCGTCACAAGTTGGTCTTCATCAGTATAAACGAATTTGGATCACCATAAAACAACAATCGAAACCGCTTTCATTTATTTTCCATCAGCCTCACGGTTTGGTGGTTTGAACTTTGAACCGATCTCATGTGCACCCCAAGAATCTGAAATGAATGCAGATGGAAGTGGGGCATTTGTTGCACACGGAGGCAGTATGTTAGCGAGACATATTTGCAAGCACTGAAGGTACTAAAAATGTGTCCTCACTATACGATTATGCCAATGCATTTTTTGTACTTTTCTTATAGTCATCTGGTTAAACATTGAAATTATGTTCCACATCAAACCATCATTTATGTATTTTTAGTGTGCTATAGATAATATATTATATATGTTCTTGAGAAGGGAATAGAAGATAATATTTTTTTCATATTTTTTGGCACTTAAAATTAGCCCCGGTCTTTACCAAATCCTAGATCCGCCACTGAATGTGGGTGCTACGATTGTTTGTTTACAGGATACAAAGCTGCAGACCGTTGATCGATCAGTCATTGTGGAAACCCTTGGCATTGAGTTTGCAGATAACTTTGTCTACCTCCCTGCGGATGCCACAAAAGGAGGTATTATTCTGGCTGCAAAAGCAAATATGTTTTTCTTGGCTCCAGCTGGTTTGACCACAAACACCATCTCTACCACGATCACCGACCGGAAGATGGATCAACTTGGGGTATCACAGGAGTCTATGGACCTCAAAGTGATGCCGACAAATGCGCCTTCATTGATGAACTACGCGGTTTGGCAAGCTCTAGACCTACTCGGTGGCTAATTTTCGGAGATTTCAACCTCATATACAAGGCGGAGAATAAAAACAATGGAAGATTAAATAGGAGGATGATGGGCAAATTCAAGAGTGCACTCGATGCTCGGCTGCGGGAGCTGCGCCTAACTGGAAAGAAATTTACTTGGTCAAATGAACATGCCACGTCGACGCTCACGAGGATTGACCGCTTCTTTTGCTCGGACGGCGGGTACCATGCACGTGATCTCAATGAACTGGAGGCTCTGTTTCTTGTGGATGAGCTCAGAAGGTGATTTTCGACATGCCAAGGGAAAAGGCCCCGGGACCCGATGGTTTCATTGGCCTCTTCTTTCACTCATGTTGGGACACAATCAGTGACGATCTTTTGGCGGCAATCACGCAGCTCTCGGAAAGGGGGATGGAGGAGCATCCCTGCTCAACTCGGCCAACATTGTGCTCATTCCGAAGAAGCCAGATGCGGAGGCGGTGGGAGACTTTAGGCCCATTAGTCTCATTGCACCCCTCCTCGCTGATCTCGTCTCGGGAAGCCAGTCTGGCTTAATTTATCCAGAAGAGGTGCATACACGACAACTTCCTCCATGTCCAGAACACCCTTCAAGAGCTCCACAGAGATAGGACACCAAGTTTTTTCGTCAAGCTGGACATATCAAAGGCGTTTGATTCGGTGAATTGGGCCTACCTCGCGGATCTTCTAGGATTGCTGGGTTTTGGCCCAAGATGGATCCGATGGGTGTGCCTACTCCTCTCCACGGCCTCGTCTCGGATATTGCTGAACGGAAAGCCGGGCCCATCCATTAGACATGCTAGGGGGCTGCGGCAGGGAGACCCACTGTCCCCCATGTTATTCATCCTCGCCATCGACCCCCTGCATCACATTCTTAGACGCACGGCGGAGACGGGAACGCTGCAGCATCTTCGGGATACCTTGTCCGCTTCCGGGTCTCTCTATACGCCGATGACGCCGCCGTTTTCGTTGGTCCTGACAAAGAGGACTTGAAGGCTATCACGAAAATCCTAGAAGTGTTTGGAGAAGCGACGAGGCTGAAAACAAACTTGTCGAAGACGGAGATTTTCCCCATAAGATGTGAGGAAGCTCAGATTGCAGAGGCACTAGCCTGCTTCCTGGCGAAACAAGGATCCTTCCCCTGCTCCTACCTCGGCCTACCACTGCACTATGCACGTCTGAAAGTGGCCAATTTTCAGCCCCTCATTGACAAGATCGGAGCACGCCTTGCCGGTTGGAGAGGCAAGCACTTCACAAGGGCGGGGAGGGTGATCCTGGCAAGATCGGTCCTATCCTCTATGGTCACATACTACTTGACGATCTTTGTCCTCCCCAAATGGGTGCTCAAGCAGATCGACAAAATACGGAGAGGATTCATTTGGATGAAGAGGAGCGCCGACCCGGGAACCACAAGCCACCCTAATGTCAATTGGAGCACTGTTTGTAGACCAGCTGAGCTGGGAGGGCTAGGGGTGGCTGATCTCGAGAGGTTTGGACGCGCGCTCCGGCTTCGTTGGGCGTGGCTCTCATGGACGGACGATACTAGCCCATGGATCGGCGCTCGACTTCCATGCAAGGCGGATGATATGGCTCTCTTTCGCGCTTCCACGACGATCACCTTGGGGGATGGTAGACGGTGCCTCTTTTGGCACGACCCATGGTGTCAAGGCACCCCCCTAAAGTCGCGTTTCCTGAGCCTCTATGAGATCGCCACTAGAAAGCACATGACTATTGAGGAGGAACTTGATGGCGCAAAATGGATCCGAGCGCTGCAAAACATCACCACGGTGGCGCAGCTAGAGGGATTTGTGGAGTTGTGGAGTTTGATGCAGGAGGTGCAGCTCCTACCTCAGCCGGACACGATAGCCTGGAAGTTTACGACGTCCAAGACATACACGGCAGCTTCAGCTTATAGGTCCCAGTTCTTTGGGGCGCATGCCCCTTTTGACACCGAGAAGATTTGGAAGGCCCATGCTGCACCGAAGTGCAGATTCTTTGCTTGGCTCGTGGCGCACCGAAAGATCCGCACGACGGAGAATTTGGCGCTACGGGGATTGCCTCATGACCCAATATGTAAGCGTTGGCGCATTCACCCTGAGACGGTACAACACCTTTGTCACGAATGCTCCTTCACAAAGGCGGTTAGGGACGCGGTGTTAACGGCGAATGACCTCCCAATCCCCACAATGGCCTCCACGGTGGATCGCGACTTAGACGGATGGTGGCTCCAATACACACTAGTAGGAAAACGCGATTCTATGGATCCCTATTCTGTGGCGCACCATTTAGCCATGCGCCACAAAATAAAAATCTGTGGCGCACCCAAAACTGGTGCGCCACAGAATTTGCTATTCTGTGGCGCACCTCATCTGGTGCGCCACAGAATATTGCTATTCTGTGGCGCACCTAAACTGGTGCGCCACAGAATTTGCTATTCTGTGGCGCACCTAAAACTGGTGCGCCACAGAATTCCAACTTTCTGTGGCGCATATGATCTGGTGCGCCACAGAATATCAGATGATTTCAAAATATCTTGTAGATCTCAGATCTATCTTCTCTCACATCTATCCTCTCACACACACAGCCACACGATCTCTCCCTGCCGCACGTCTCTTCTCACGCACGATCTCTCTCTCTCTTTTCTCGCACGTCTCTCTCTCTTCTCTGCTCTTCTCTGCCCCGGCCCTTGGATCCCACCGTCGGCGACGCTCAAGACGTGGGGCAGCCACTGCGTGCTGCTGTGCGCGGCCGTCAACCACGCCGGCGACGCCATCGCCCCGCCCGCGCACAGGCGCTCCTCCCCGCAGCAGCTCGACGAGGTCAGGGATGACCTTCTACTCCGTCTCCGCGAGGTGGCGGCGGCGCCGGGTCCGCCTCGCCCGCCGCCGCGGTGATCCTCGACGCGGCCACGGCCCTCGGGCTCCCCGTCTCGGAGGTCGTCCCCTTCCAACGCGAGGCCGCATCATCGGCACCGCCGCCGCGCACCGCCGTCCGCGCCTCCGTCCAGGGAACCGCTGTCCGCGCCTCCGTCCAACGCGAGTCCCGCAGCATGGTCGCCCGCCGTGGTAGCGCCTCCATCTTCCGTGGGAGCGCAGACACCGCCATGGCGGCCTCGCAGGCGCAGATTCGGTGGGCAGTGGTGGTCGTCGGCGCGATTCGGTGGCGCAGACACCGCCATGGCGGCCTCGCAGGCCTTGGGGCGTGGCGGGAGCGACGGAGAGGCGCGATTTGGTGGGCGGCGGTGGTCGTCGGCGCTCCCGCGGTGGAGGCGCCGTCCGTATTTTTTTAAATCGAAAAACGCAATTCTGTGGCGCATGGTTCCTGAGTGCGCCACAAAAATTCAGATATTCTGTGGCGCACGGTGGGGTGCGCCACAGAATTGCTTATTTTGTGGCGACAATTCTGTGGCGCACCCACCATGCGCCACAGAATTTGTTTTTGGTGCGCCACAGAATCGCGTTTTCCTACTAGTGACATCACGGGCTACCCAACGGACAAGAAAGACCGTGAGTGGGATCATCACCTACATTATTTGGGGAGTTTGGAAGGAGCGCAACAGGAGGGTTTCCTCAAACACGGCTCTGAATGTTCTGGAGGTGGTGCGTCTTGTGAAAGACGAGATTAAGGCTAGGGCTTTTGCCTTCACAGATGAGCCTGGAGACCATGGCGCCTAGTTTTACTCCATAATCAAGTTTTTTTTTCGCTTTTGGCCTCCATGGGCCTCCCTCGCTTGAGGATCCATTGTAAATAAACCTTGCTTTCTATCTAATCGAATGGCAGAACGCCTGCCTTTAAACCTCAAAAAGAAATCTTCTACCTATGCCGTTTCTGAGTACACGTCAAGTAGTCCATAGGTTGACACATTGGAGAGACGTGTGTAAACGGACGGCAGAATAGTGTTCCCGTGTTCTTGCTACAGTCACTCGGTAAAACTCCTAGTGCCTAGCTGAGCAACGCAGATTTTTCAAAACTAGAAGGATTTTCCCCACTTATCATGACCGTTGATTTTGCATCCAATAAACGATATTATTATTACAAATTGATGCGTTGATAAAACAAAAAATATGTTAATGCATGGTTTTAATTTTTTTGTCGATGCATGTACAGAAATTTCTTGTTGGCACATGAATCTACAAAATAAGTTATATAAATCCAGAAATTATTGATAATACATTGATATTTTTATTGATAATTTGTGCACATATTGCATTTGTACGTTTCAGATAAGTGGGGAAGATCCTCCTAATTGTGAAGTTTTGAGCTTTTTTTTGAGCTATAAAGTGGTCGTATCCACCATCCGAATAGATAGAAAGAGTTGGCCCAGTTTATAAGGGAAACCGGGTCCAAAAGTCATACAATCTGTACAAAAGAATGACACAAACGAAGCGACCCGCCGCCCACACGACCCAAGTCGACAAACGCCACAACACACACCACCTGCTCCGGGCCGCCGCCCCGGCGTAACAACCAGATCGACATTCGCATTACCCGAAGTTACATTTTCCCTCTCAACTCGTTTGTCACTTAGTTTCATATATACATAGTCATAGATGAGTTCGTCGGTTCAAATCATCGTGTCCGCATTTCCCCCCCCCCTGGGGTCAGGGGCGGATCCAGGGGGGTGCTAGCAGGGGTCAGACCCCCCCCCCCCCCCCCCAAGATATTGCAGCGCATGCTAGTAGTATTAGTACGTACTAAGGGCCGTAGAAAGTATTTGCTTACCTAGTATTTAGGCCCAAATTTAGCACTATCAGCGGTCAAGTACACGCACTAGAGCCCAACAACAACAAGCAGCCCATCGACTCATGTTTACCATGGATCCTAGGACGCATAGGAAGCCTGGAAGTCTTTTCCTTTCCGGTTTGCCCCTCAATTAGATCGATCTCGGTTATTTCTAGTGCGGCGGCCGCCGCTCGCTGGCTCTGTTGTTCACCTCGAAGGGCGCCGACCAGTAGGAGATGTAAACTGGGAACACGGACACAGGTCGTTACTATCATGCTAGGCTGCTAGCCGCTTCCGTGGAACTATGCCGCCGAGCACTTCATCGATCAGGTACGCAGGTTACCGCTGGTAGCTAGTTTTGTTTATAGATTTATGACCTAACAGTATGAAAATTGAATAATTAGTTTATAGTTAGATGTTCCTTAGAAACGAACTAAGAGCTTGCCCTCCGTATCCTCAATTTCTTTGTTGGTCCAAAATAGTTTAAAATATGAGTTAGTTGGCACTTATGAATTTTTTTTTGTGATTGATGGTTCAGAATATGAGTTTATTAGTACATTTATACTATAAATATTTCACATTCAATTAGCCTCAAGATGTATAGAAATAACGATATCTTCCATGGAAAATATCAAAAACTTTAGTGACTAAGCATTTCAATCTTTTTTTTTTGAGTTTTCAACCCGCCCCCCCCCCCATGTTCAATTCCTGGCTCCGCCCCTACCTGGGGTACTGTTCCAATATTATGCCTGCCACTCTACAGAAGGCACGAACGAGCTGTTCCTGGCCTAGATGGTTTACTTGCAATTCTTGAAACCCACAGCCTGCATTTTATTTGTTTTTCAAACATTGCCTAGATGGTTTGCTATTTTTATCTTTCATTCACAAATCCGTCCTATATGGCTTATTTTCATTTTTATGCTGGAAGATGTCACGGCTTGTAAGCAAAAAGTGCAAAAAATAAAACTCGTTTTCTTGCCGGCTTACTGAAAAAAAAAATCCACTCATAGCAACTCGAAGAGCTACTCGAACCCACAACCTATGTGTTACCTGACGAGAAGACAAACAAGCTGAGCAAATGGAAAGTATACTCATGACCGAGCAGTGTGCTTAATATACAACGCTGTCAGCTCGGGAGTGCATATGCAGTGATTCCACACCTCATATGATATAATGATTCTACATCTAAAAGTTCAAATTTTAAAGTTTCAAAAGAATTCGAAATAATTCGTAGGTGCTCACAAGTTGTGCGTTTACGATTCCTAGAATTTGCAGAACCAAATTCAAAATGTACGCATAGAAACAAAAATGATAAATCCAACATGAATAGTATCACAAAAAGACAAAAACACATAATGACACTATTCACATAGCAATTTGTCTTTTTTTTTGTCTATGTATATGTCGAATTTGGTTCTAAAATTTTAGTAAATGTAAATACACTTCTTGTGAACACCTACCATTTCTGTCCGAATTTTTTGACACTAGTAAATTTGAATTTTAAAGCATGGTATCATGTTATAATTTAAGATCTAGTATCACTGGATGTTTTCTGTTAGCCCGGTGGATACCGGCATATTGCAGTTTCGCCAGGAAAAATTACACCAATTCCAAGTTCAAGAAAGTTTTAGGACGGGCCATTATTTGGTTAAGTTCTGCTAAACGCCATAATGATACGCATGTGAGAAATATATTTCTTCAGATTATCACAACATTCCGTCCAGTATGCCGTAAATTGTTATTTATACACAATATAAAGCAAATACTTCACTTGGAGATGTCAAATGTCTTATGTCTCTATTCCAACACCCGCAAAAAAAATTGTCTCTACTCCACTAACAATGCTCCCAAGGCTAGCCCAACTGTTGCAGTTGCGAGCTATTACTACGCACCTACGTTATATATTGTGATACCGGTGCTAGACCAGAACCGGCCTTGCATGATCCCATTTATTAGAGCAAGATTTGCACCTTGTGGAGGCCTTCTCAAGTTCTGGAAATAGAAAGTGAATACTAACATATTCACTAACTATTATTTATGAAGCATCAGTTAGAGAGGATAAAGGTTGTGCCATTCATAAAGACTAGAAGAATATCGTCGACGATATTGAACCACTCCTATTGATCCACTCCCATTCAATATTAAAGCATGTGAGACAAAAAAATGGAAGCAAGCTGGCCGGGTGTCAGTACGCGACAATAGTGGACACTATCAAACGTTTGCATTTCATATATTCGAGCACTTAACTATACCAGTGGAACAAAAAGGATTAAAAAAATCCCTCGTGCCGATAACAAAATAAAGCTGAGAAATGTAAATCTTAACCTCGAGATCTCTGTGAATTGGAAAACAACCTCATCTTTACAATGTTGAGTTTCGCGATCTCTCTGTGAATTTGATGAAGACAAGAAGTGGTTTTGGGCAGCTATGTAGTGTGATAAGGAATATGATAGGGTCATTTTTAATACAATTGTGGTGTAATTTAGAGACATGTTAAAGCACTACTCAAACATTATCATCGCAACATAAGCAAGAACTACGAAGGTGAGGCGCGGCGGAACGCCACACCCGTGATTGGTATCTATCTTCAGAAGAGAGTTGTAGTGGTATTGTTAAATGGTTGTGAGGGTACTACTAATTAATTTGTAATAAAGCTAACTACATAGTTCATGGGATTATCTTACATAGACACTACATCGAGGATAGCATGTTCCACGGTAATGTCTCGTACAGCAATGTATGTTTTTGGTCACCAAGTTGCGAAACGCGAAAAGCAGGTCACTAAGTTGTCACGCACGAGTGTTTTGGTCCCTCCGTGACGACAACAATTAGTATACATCCGGCTCTAACATTTTAATGGCCCATGTGCGAACTCCGTCAATGAGCATCTCACCTATTCTACTATACTTTCTATGTACTACGTATCCGTTAGGCCCCAAGTATGGCTGCCCCCCCCCCCCCCCCCCCCCCCACCCACCCACACATAATCACACCCGCTCGCCCTGGGCAAAATCCAGCCCTTGGTGGACATCCGACAACCATTACCGCGACCACGACGGTACCGGCGGACATGTCGACGGGCGACGATCGCAACCACGATAGCAGTGGCGGGCGCACCAACGAACGGGGTGGACGGCCAGTACGTGCAGGAGCGTCAACTAATGCCATCGCCGGCAAGCGGTGCTGCCGCTTTTTTAATAAAATCCTGAAAACATTAGCGCTGGTGTGGCCGCCGTCAGCGGTGATACCAGATACCACTCGCATGCCATGTGACACGCCAGTATTACGGGCGTGACCTAGGACACGCCGCTTTCCAAATAGCACTAGTGTGACTTTACTAGCGAGCGCCTTTGCCGGCAGTAAAGTCAAAATCGCCACGTCAATTATTTGGTGTTTCTCTGTAGTGTTACTCTGAAAATTATGCAGTAGCACAATGAAACTTATCTAATGAGCACTCAACCAAAAACAAAACCCGAGGGCCGAGTGGATGACCTAAAGGCTCATCATCTGAACATTACACGGGCACACAAAGAGTTTCTAAGCAGATTGTACAGCCTATTTCGCAGAATTTGATCAGCTGAGCAATGAAAGAACCAAGATTCTTTGTAAGCAATATGACCACTTAGCATATTAATTTGAAATGTACTCACCAATAAGGGTCAATTATTAGAAGGCATCTGGAAAGAAACACTGACATACAAACCAATTGAGAGATTAAAATGAGATATTCAAGTTGCTACACCAACAAAAATGGCCAATTGCCTCGTCTAAACACGTCCAGTGTCTATCCATGTTTTACCATGTGAAGTTTTGCACCGATGCATTTATTGCCCAAAATAACAGACTAGTTTCAGGGCAAAGTCTACGCATGATTCTATAATACTATTTTACCAACCGACTCACCATCAAATACATGTATACATGAACTCTAGTTTCCAGTACTGTAATTACTAAGAACAGGGCAAAGTAATGGAAAATCAAGCACCGTCCTTACAATAAAATACAAAAACATCAATTCATAAACTCACGAGATAAATTTTATAAGAGAAAATCACAATGGCTCAGCTTTGGCCAAGTATTATAAACTCAGCCGTTGAAGTCTTCTGTGATGTATGCATAACGCACTCATATAGCGAAGCTATAGGACGAAAATCTAAAATGTAGACCGGGCTACATGGTGCCAAATTTTTCAAAAAATTGAAATCGCCATTTTTAAGATTCCAAAAATCGATAAAAATACCCGGATGTACATATTGTCGAGATCCACAGTCGTGCAAATCTTTAAATCCAAATTCGTTGTATTTTTGGCTGCACAAAAAAGACAAACGGGCGACTCTGGGTGGTGAACAATACACGGTTTCAAAATTTTGAAATTTTCCCTGATTTGTCTTTTTTTGTACAGCCCAAAATATAACAAAATTTTGCACGCCTGTAGATCTCGACACTATCTACAGATGTGTTTTTGTTGAGATTTTGGAAACTTAAAAATATCATTTTCGATTTTTTTCAACAAAAAAAAACGAGCTCCATGTATACCGGGTTCCAAAAATCCACTCTCTAGCTATAATTGTATCTTGTAAAGAATAATAGTGAAAAAGACTCAAGTGCTCCTGCATTAAATGGACTAAAGTTGTAAGATACAAGTAAAAAAAATCCTTTTCAAATAGTATGCCTCATTACCTAAAAGATTCAGGGGCCAATAAAATTCGCAGGTAGATCTTGATGCAAGGCTTTCTTCTGTGCCCCCAGAGATTTATTAACCTGAAAACTGTCCAAAATGTATCCCTCGGAAACATGAGCACACGTGACTAAGGAAAATAAATCTTTTATAATAAGCATATCATACGACTTATGAATCATAAATGTAATATTTGACACTAAGGGCGCAAGGGACTAAGGAAAACAAATGCTTTCAATAAGCATCCCTAAAGACCTATAAATCATAAGTGGAATACTTTGGCATGGATAAAGGCACCATGAGGGCCTCTAGCTCACTAGAAGCACATACTAACGTGAGAGTAAGAAGGAATCTATACTGTAAATGGAAGCGTTTTGTGACATCACAAAACACAATTCTCAATGCCAGTCACCATCGATGCCTTAACTACATCATCTCAAGAAAATATGGATAAACTAAATGAGTTAGGCATATTGCCGATAGTTTGGTGGAAAAGGGGATGAAGCAAAACATCATGAAAATACTACCTGATGCTAGAAAGAGCAAAGCAAGAGTCCAGACCAGCGTCTTTGCAATCTTCATCTTAGCGAGATAGCAAGTTTTGTCTGGTTTGTATGCCTCCCAGTTGCAAGGTACAAACAAAATGACACATCTTATATTTTTATATAGTAATTCTGATATCAATGTGTGCCTTTCAGATAAGAATCTTATCAATACCAAGTTAATTGGAATTAAGAGTATTAAAATGCAGATATATATATCAAATTAAGGTGTAGTCATCATCTTAGATCGTTATGGTGTTGATATGAAGTTTGTCTCGGTTGTATTGTTCTAGGTTGCAAAGTACAGTTAAACGACACACCTTTTATAGTGAATCGGATATCAATGCATGCTTTTTTTAGCCAGGAATCATGTCAGGAATCATATCAGTACAAAATAAACAATATACTTCAGGATATAAATTATTCGTAAATGCATTCCATAATAGCAATGTACAACTTTTCGAGGATATGCTATGCCCCACTCCCAAGCCTTTTGGTTGTTCACCTCACTTGTTCCATAAACTAGCTGACATTATTAGTTGACTACAAAACATTAGTACATATGAGACCAAATAAAACAGGACAAAAATGGAAAACAAAGTGTCCGGATAAAAGAATAAAGCTACATATAGATCCTTTGAAGTTATCATCTATGTGTTCAAATTTTGCATCTCGATATTCAAACAAAAAACATGAACCCATAAGATTAACTTCAAAAGGTTTTGAAACCCCGCATGAGCCGCCCACCTCAACCATCTCCATTCCCTATCGAGTAGAACCTATTTCTATTGAAGGATAGCTCATGAAATTCTATTTCCGAGGGAAAGAGAGCCCAAACACTCCTTGCAAACAACAAGAAGCTCAAGTTGTATGAGACTATTTCCCCGTCGAAGCCTAGAATCATGGAATCAATATTTTGATCCGCCCAAGATTTTACTCGTTTATGAACTATGATAACAAATATGCAGTTGTGATCACTAGGTAAAAAATTGCCACAACTCAGTAAACAGTTTCTAAATTTGTCGTTAATTTCATCTAGATGGGTGAGTGGCGCAAGACGCGCTTTTGTGTTCTAGTTCATCATAGAAGTGAGAGGGTGACAGGGCATGCCATGCACATTTCTGACGAAATGAATGCTTTTTCATATTTGCGCACACAAATGACAAAATTGCACCACCAGGTTTATTTGTCACAAATGTGAAGATTACTAGTTGTGCTTGCATATTAATTAATTTCAGCTAAGTAATTCATATATGTAAACATTATATTGTCAATTTTTAGAATGCATTTAATAAAATTATATCCATATATTAATATGATTAATTGGTATTAAATTGTATTGATTATATACCCGGTTTAAAAAGCAAGCACTGATAGCAGCGTCACTATAAAAAGGCATGCCATAGTGTCATTATCTTTCAACTCTCAGCACACACGGATTCCTATCAACACCAGATTCAACAAAGATGAGGACAACACATGTGCTGCTCGTGACTCTCATCCTCATCGTGCTATCATCAGGTATTATTCCCATGATATGTGGCTCCCGTCATCTTGACCAACAATTCATCACCTTGATGTCTCATTCCTTCATTTATTCATGGTTTGTTTTATTTTTCCAGAAGTTGCAGTGAAGGCATCAAAAGTTACTGGGATTGAAAATTGTGCAGGGGTACTCAAACAAACGCCTGTACCGTGTGATCGCCCCAGTTGCCTGCATGAATGTCGTGCGGCTGCCCATTGGGAAACGGGATGCCCTGATTGCACTTGGTCTGCTGAGTGCAAGCCCGACGGATGCGAGTGCACTGTGTGTGCCCCTGAACCACCAAAAAAAGATTGATACTACCTTGTACACATAGGATGGTATGTTCACTATAATAAAAACAGTGTATTGATGATTTTTCACCATATCATAATGTTTTTCTTGACGAATGACGTACTCAAACCTCTGTATATGTTGCCACTTCTCAAAAAAAGAACTGGATGGGCCAGCATCTAGTTTCGTCCGTTTTCATCTCTACCTTACGTGTACTCTCATGTTTTGGTCATCTTTCGTTTTGGTTCGAAACCTGGGAGCGAGGTTGGGTTGTATGTCTGACGACTCTGTAGTTGTTTGGTTTTGTTAATGAAATCGGCGGAAACACTTGGCTCGATTCGTTGATTAAAACAGACCTATCCCTTATCTAAGAGAATTTTCCAGGACTTCTATGAAAGTTGGCAAACAATCTAATAAGAACTTGGGAATAAGGGGATGAATTGGTTACTTGACAGCTTGACTTGCTCTCTTGATCAAACAACCAAAGCTAATTCCTTTATTTTCTGATTGGAATTCAAGTTGCACTAGATCGTTGTTATTGTCCGCAAGGGATGGCGGTGAAAGAAGGAAAACTACTAGGCTTCGGATTCAGGAAGAGTCTCCTCGAGTAAAGGCTTCCACAGCGGTTGACCAAAATGAGGATCCCAAATCGCATGAGCAATAGGTCTTACGTGTAAAGGATCATGTATCCATGATTCAAAATTTCCTTGCCAAGGTACATGAAACAGATTTTCGGACGTCCATAGAAAGATTATTGCTAACTGCCCAAAGTGAGAAGCAAAAATGTTCTGATAAAGACGTTCTTCAGTAATATCATCATGACTTTCGAAATCATGTGCGGTAGCAATACCAAACCAAATACGACGAGTAGTGGGATCCTGAGCTAAGCCTTGGCTAAACCTGGGAAATCTTAATTCCATAATGCCTTTCAAATCCTCCTAGCCACTATCCTACTGCAATAATTCTTAATAAATTTAGTAAAAAGAAAAGCACCAGTACTGCAAAAGTAGGCCAGCATGGCAATATCGAAATTGATCTCGGCGAGGCGCCTATGCTGACTTCATCAATATCAAGACCTGATGGTTCAGTCTGTCGAAGGTGCTAATAGGAGTAGGTTGTGCGTGCGTGTATTCATAAGATGAATGTATGTGCGTGTATATAAGCGTCTGCGTTATATTGTGTTTTAGAAAAAATGATCTAGGCGGAGGCAAAGCAGGTCAAAACGTTGACTCCGAGGTGCATTCCCCGCATGCATTCATTTACTACTCGTCATCGCCCACAGGCATGCTGGAAGGAGGGCAGGCATGCATGACTATTTGGTCCTCGCGCCACCACCAATCGACGCGTCGTGCTGAGATGCGTCGAACACGCTAGGTCTCATCCTCCCATTTGTCCTCCATCGCTGTGAATCGAAGACGACCGTCGCGCTAACGTCATGCTGGCATGTCAGTTGGACCCGTCCGTCCGAGTTTTAACCTTTTATGTATTTCCAGAATTCCAGAATATGAATAAACCTTATAAAACACATATCTTATTATTTGTACATCGGAAAAACATGTGTGTAGTATTACCAAAAGATTCATAAAGGAAGTTCTACATGTTTGTATCAAAGTCAAGCATGTTTAAAAAATTTCCATCATGTTTGTCAACTTTTATTCATTTGTGTAATATGAAAATATGTTTTCCTATCCTGTTACTCCTGGATCTCACAATTTTCCACGAGCCATTTTTTGGATTAAGTTCTGCTAAAATCCAATGAGATGAATTGAAACGCAAATGAGAAATGTCTTTCCGTCCAGTATGCTGTAACGCCCAGTCAGGCCGGGCGTTCGGGATTTCCCGAAATTTCGGGATAGGAGTTTCGGGAAAAAAAAAAATTCGGGATCCACAAAACGATTCCCGATTTTCCTTCAGAAAAATTGATTCCCGACAATTCGGGATCGGGATCGGGAAATCCAAGTTCAGAAAAGAGCAAAAAAAAAAATGACAGCAATCCTTGTCGATTCTTCGGTCGTTGGTGCCGTCCTTCAGTCGTCGAGCCGGCGGTGCAGCTTGACTGGAACAACCGAACGAGGAGGATGGAGGTCACGCTGAGATGGAGGCGTACGTGCACCGGCCGGCCGGCGGGCGGCGGCTGATCTGGAGGCTCTGAGGATGGAGGTCACGCTGAGATGGAGGTCACACTGGGTGGGGAGGTGGGCTTGGGGCGCTGGGCGAGGCGAAGGTGCGCCGGCCGCCGGCGGGCGGCGGCTGATCTGAGGCTATGAGCTGCGCAGGCGCAGCGCACGTCCGCCCGGCAGCTGTTGGTCGACAGGTAGAGGAACGGTGGAGTGTGGAGTGGAGTCGTGGTCGTGCTCTTGCGCCTGGCTAGGGTTCTGGGTTGTCACTTATTTGCTGGGCCAAAAGGGCTAGGCCTTGTCGCGTTTCTGATGGGCTCCCTCCGTTTCGGATATTCGGGCTGTTCGGGAAATTAGATCACCTTCCTGAATTTCCCAAGATTATTTCGGGAAATCAGATCATCTTCCCGAAAAAGCTACCGGGATTGTCGGGTTCGGGTAATTCGGGATCGAGATCGGGATTTTCGGGATTCGGGATCGGGAAATGTGTCCACCGTGAACGCCCAGTATGCCGTAAATTATTGTTTAAACAGTATAAAGCAGATACTTCGCTTGTTGTTCACAAAAGAAAGAAAACGATACTTCACTTGGACTTGTCTCAATGTCTCCACTCCACTAAGAGCGCTCCCAAGGCCGGCCCAATTGTTGCGGAGGCCCTAGATAATGGGCCCTTAACAAGCATGGACCTTAGGTCGTCTAACTTGTCCAGTTATGGTGCTAGCCCATAACCGGCCTTGCTTGCTCTCATTTAGAGCAAGATTTACACTTGTGGAGTCCCTCTCAAGTTCTATTTCGTGTGTTCTAATTCGTCATAGAAGAAGTGAGGCCATGAGGGTGACTGGGCGAGCGCATTTTCATCATAGAAGAAATTCTGGCATTTTTGTCGGATTCCCCACAGTTTTTTGTTGTCGACCCATACCTAGGCGCCTAGCACTTGATTAATCGTGAGAATTGCGACTTCTAGCGTCGGACGCTTGGTGCTCCACATAAGAGGCAACGCGGTTTACCTGCCCTAATACATTGAAATTCTTATGAAAGAAACATGTTCACGAAAGTGTCGTTTAAAGTGGTACATAAAGTAGTATTATACTGACGTAATTATAGAACATTTTCATAAAGTAAGTGTCACCAACTAATATTTAGACCGATATGTTATAAACACAAAATTTGAAATTGTCGCTTGTCGTAGAGCAACATAGCTCGTGTGTCCAATTAAAAAATATATGACAAGTTTCCATGTTAAAGACACCAGTAAAGGAATGATCCAAATTTGTCAGTGAAGTGATGTTCGTGTCGGTTGCGGATTTCGTTTTATTAAACCAATACATCCAGAGGACCAGATGGTGGCTCACTCTCTGTCACAACCACTTTGTCACCACCACTGATGGCTCCATATTAGTCATATTAACAATAACTGGGATGTTATAAAATACAGTAAGATGCAGCATACCATGAGCGATTCTTCAGTGGGCCTGAAATCGCAGAAAACCAGATAAAAATCACAAAGTAATTAGCACAAAACAAACACATATCCAGGTCTGTTATTGTAGAAAGTTACTCCATCCTGACACTTTATTTTGATATTTATATCAGATACAACTCTTCGGAAAATCATGATTGGACAGTTATCTTAGGTTGAGCATATAATTACAGAGGTTAACTGAAAACTCCCAGTAGAAAATGTATAACACAGTGCTCGTATAATCAAACTGATCGAGCTCGGTAATGTAACAACGAAGGATAAGAGGAGGACGGGAATAAGTAACCATATGGATCATAATATGTAGGTGCATTATGCCTGTTATGAAGTAAGCAAACTGATTGCCTGAAGTGTTGGACCAGATGACATGCATATAATGTCATCCTAAGCTTTATATGTCAACGCAGCCAAAGCGTAGGTAAAAACTCACTTGCTGGTTGGAAAAGATTGCCTCTTATCCTCTGACTGAAAGCAACAAATTCAATTTTGTTAGATAGAGCTGATTGCATGAATATGTTTCTGAAACTGAAACTGACCTAGTTTCCAATAAACAGACTTTAAGGAAAATGAAGTACAAAATTGGTTAGAGATGATTTCGCAATTCATATATGTAGCTGAACAAAATAAATAACCATATGTAGGCTCTCCTTAAATATAGCTTGGAGATGAATTCATAGAGATATATATGTGAAACCACATGATACAAGAAATGAAGAAAGTATGCAAAGAAATTAGTCCGATGAATCTACACTAACATCCAAAGTAGAGCATGGAGTATCTGCACTATACACCCAAAGTAGCAATGCACGTCTCGACAAATAGAAAATATAAATAAATATATTGCACTATACATTTTATAATAGCATAACCACAGCAGAAGTGCCTATTGAATGGAAAGTTCATATAAGTTTAGACAATATTGGACTGAAATGTTGGACAAGGCGCAGATAAATTTTTGAAGTGATTTCCATTCTTCCATTTTATGAATTGCCGTTTCTGAATCTATCTATACTTCCGTGGAGCATATTGCTGGCTTCAACTTCTCTCTCATACTGTATCCTGCATCAACAACAATCATTAAACCAAACACTCTTCCTTACAAAAAGAGAGACAGCTGAGAAGCCAAGAAGTTAAGTCGTTAGACGATCATCCCAGGGTTCTTAACAAATTCAGCTGCACTGATCATCAGAGAATAAAATGTTAGCATATCAGGTGTAGCCATACATGCATTTTCTTCTTCTTTGCCAGGGTGTAGCCATACATGCATAACGACCACCTTGACAGAAATATAGCCAATTTAAGTGATGCCCTTTAGAAACATTAGAACATATGCAGACTTCTGAATGTCTTGAACACCTCATCGACCAGCGGCTCAACCTTCAATATGGATGATTTGATAGCGAGATTTTCCTTGTCCTTGCTGAAGACGTACAATAGCTATCCTTGTACTGAAACCTACACACGCCGCAACAATTTCACGCTCAGATCGATGCGGACCCAACAGCTAGCCACAAAGTATGTAAGGGCAACTCCAACGGCCACTACAAATTTGGGCGGACCGTCCGATTGTGTCCGACCGGACAAGGGGCACGACCCAACGGCGCACCCCAAATCGGCGCGGACACTTTTTCATGTCCACGTCGGCGCAAATTGGGCCAAACTATGGGCCAGCTATGCGCTCACGTGGATCGTCTGCGGTCCGGCCATGTGTCCGCCATGACCCCACTTGTCAGCGGCTGTGGCCGCTTGAGCCCCCAAATCAGGTCCTTTTTAATGGGACTGCCGCGGCGTCCCATCCCCAATATCACTCCACTTCAGTCCACAGCACCCGAAACCAAACCTTAGCTTCCCGCGTGAAAAACCTAACTCGCCACAGAAGCCATGAGGACTCCGACCTGGTTCAAACGTGGTGGCCGCCACGACGCCGAGGCATCGTCTTCCTCTGGCCGCCGCCGTCGCCGCGACCGGGTCAACGTCTCCGTCGAGGTCGCCCGGCTCTTCTGGCGTGAGGCGCAGCCATTGCCGTGGTGGGGGGGGGGGAGGGGTGTCCATCTCCCCCACGGATGGCATCTCAACCGGCGCCGTGTGCTGGTGCCCGCCGTGCCGGCGGCGGTCCAGCGCGCCGCTGCGAGATCTGCCGCCGCCACGCCTTCCTCCCGTGCGATCTGCGGCACGACTCAGCGTACGCCTACAACAAAGACATCTGAGATCGTTGGTTCGAGGCGGAGCACGACGAGCGCCGCCGCTCGTTCTTCGCGGCCGAGCCGCCTTGCGCAGGCGACCCGGAGCCAGAGGAGACCGAGGAGGAGGACTCGACGCCCTCTTCGATGACACGGATGACGACGACGATGCCATGGACGACGCCGACGCCGCGCCGCCCGTGCCGCTCCGCCCGCTCCACCAGCTGCCGAGGTGGAGTTCTCCACGAGGCCGCCCTGCGTGCGGCCATAGAGACTCCGAGCTCGATGAGCTCGGCATGTGGCCAGATCTGGCCGCCGCCCTCCACGCCTCGGCCATGGAGGCCCGCCGCCGCCACCTCCAGAGCCATGGTTGTCGTGGCCCGCTCGTGAGGCGGTGCAGCACTGGGCGCCGGCTCCAGCGTGGCCGGGGGCCCAACTTGGTCTCCGTTCCTAGGACGCCTCCTCCGGTGCCACCCGCGCCTGCTTGACCGCCAGCTGGCTGCGTGGTTACCGTGCCGGCGTGGCCGCACGTCGTCATCAAGATTGAGGACGACGATGACTAGGCGCGCGGCGGCGGCGCGCGGCGAAGCCACCGTGTAGCAACGACGGCGGCAGCACCTCCCCCCAACCCAGTAGCAATAGGACTATTTTTTTAGTGCAGATTTTGTGAACAATGAGGCCTGTGGCCTCAAAATATATGTAAATTATTTTTTTAAATGTTTGTCCTTTTTGTTATTTAAATTTTGTTCATTTTTTTGGAGGTGAATCGTTGGGTTTGCCCCTCCCAAATGGACACGCTACAAAATTCGGTCCGCGACCACCCCGAACGGATCAAAACGGACATATTTGGTGTCCGATTTGAGGTGGCCCGTTGGGTTGGCCTGGGCAGTAAAGAGAGGACCCACCTCCAGGAGGCCCCGATGTCCGTCGTGTAAGCCAAGCACGTGCTCCGCCTTATCAATCTACAGGCCAGTGTGGGAGGCGACATCGTCGGTGATGACGCGACGGCGGAAGTGGTCGACCACGTCTATGGCGCTGTCGCGCATGTACGCTAGGAGGCGGTCGGTCGGCCCAACGAGAAGAATATCACCATCAAGTCTATTTGTGCACAAATGAGTACTGTACTAGTGCTTGCATGTTTCAGCAAAATCATTTATTAAGGACATGAATATATGGAAACATTATATTGTCATTTTTGACGAATGAACGTGTTCAAACCTCTGTATATGTTGCCACTTCTAATCTAAAGAAAGAACGGATGGGCCAGCATCTAGTTTCGTCCGTTTTCAATTCTATCTTCATGCACTCATGTTTTGGTCATCGTTCGTTTTGGTTGGAAACCTGGAGCGAGGTCGCGTTGGTTAATGAAATCGGCGGAAACACTTTGCTCTAAAACCATGTCTTTGCTTTTGCTTAATTAGTTGCATTTTGGGCTGCACAAAAAAAAAACGGGTGAACGAACAATACACAGTTTAAAAAATTTAAAATTTTCTCTAAGTTGTCTTTTTTTATACAGCTCAAAATACAACGAATTTTAAGGTAACCTTTTTCATGATTTTTGGAAACTCAAAAATATCATTTTCTCAGTTTTTCAAAAAAAAAAAGGCTCCATGTAACCCGGGTTCCAAAAATCCACTCTCTAGCTATATGATTCTATATTGTCAAGAATAGTAGTGAGAAACCCCAAGTCCTCCCGCATTAAATGGACTGAAGGTGTAAGATGCAAGTAAAAAAATCCTTTTCAAATAGTATGCCTCATTACCCTAAAAGATTTAGGGGCGAATAAAATTCACCGGTAGATCTGGATACAAGGCTTTCTTCTGTGCCCCCATTGATTTATTAACCTGAAAATTGTCCAAAATGTATCCCTCGGAAACATGAGCACACATGGCTAAGGAAATTAAATATTTTTTAATAAGCATATCAGACGACTTATGAATCATAAATGTAATAATTTGGCACTAAGGGCGCAAGGGACTAAGGAAAACAAATTCTTGCAATAAGCATCTCTAAAGACCTTTTAATCCGAAGTGGAATACTTTGGCATGGATAAAGGCACCATGAAGACCTCTAGCTCACTAAAAGCACATACTAACGTGAGAGCAAGAAGGTATCTATACTGCGAATGGAAGCATTTTGTGACATCACAAAACAAAATTCTCAGTGCCGGTCACCATCGATGCCTTAACTACAACATCTTAATGTCTTGTTTACTTCCAGTGTATTTTAGAGTATTGAGGGGATTATCCCGATCCCGGAAAATACCCACTAGTCTGTTTACTTCTAGTGTATTTAGGAGATTAGAGGGGATAATCCCTAGATATCCCCCACCAACCATCTCATTTTTGCCTAAAACAAAAACTCTAGTCCATGCTAGTGTATTGTAGGGGAAAAATATTTGTGGGAATTTGTGAAGAATGAGTGTTCACCAAATCCCCTCCCATCCCCTAGAAAATCATTGGAGTAAACAAGACCTAAGAAAACGTGAATAAACTAAATGAGGTAAGGCATATTGCCGATAGTTTGGTGGAAAAGGGGATGCAGCAAAACATCATGGGAATAATGCCTGATACTAGAAAGAGAAACGCAAGTCCAGACACTAGTGGAAACATAGCCTTTCGTCCAGAGCCAAAATTGGTTCTAGTCCCGGTTGGCTTACGAACCGGTACTAGAGTGTGGCTCTAGTACCGGTTCAAAAGCTACGAGGCCGCGCAGGTCTTGTATCGGGTCGTAGTGGACCTCTTGTACCGGGCCGTAATACTTTGGGTTAGTTGACCCGGTCCGAATTAATGGTTACATGCTACGGGATTACCCCGAGGAAACGAAGGCCAACTTGTTTAGGTTCATACACAGGCAAAATTATAAAAGGAAGATATTCTTTTCTTACCACTTCCGGTAATTAAGAGTGTTAATGTCTTGTACACATTAATTTTTGCTTACTCGATGTTAAGTGTAACTGATTAGTTACTGACATATATAAACGTGCGCAGCGACCATTACATTCTGCTAATCATTCAAGTTGATGATGCAAGAGTTGACATCTTCGACTCATTGGGGTGGCCCCAGAGAGGTACCAACTAATTATAGATGTCCTCCAATGTATTTTCTATCGTACTATATCGTCTCTTTAAGTTGTTCAATTCCTGAGATATCAAGTAACTAATTAATAACTCATTTATTCATTTGTTTGCCGGGCAGCATTTGGAAAGAATTCAGAGCGAGGACAACAGGTCAATTTAAAGAGGTGCTTAGTTTTTATCCTGACAAGGTAAGTAGTACGAGCTAGGTTCGCGCATCTTTTAATTCAAATTTCAATACCATCATACCATGCTTGATTATTATTTGATTGAAATCTATTCTTGTAAAGAACTGCGAGAGGCAGCCACCGGGACCAATTTGTGTGGATACTTCGTGTGCCAGTGGATTCGCCGGAGGTCAGTGAGCGGAACCCACAGAAATTTCTAGACGTAAGTGAACAAAATATATTCACAGTTTTATTTTATTACCATCAATTGTGTTGAGTGTCATTCATAATTTCTGTTATGATGATTGATATTCACATTGTTCTCCTTCTTTTATAGATGGATCGCATGCGGAGGAACCTGGAACTAAAGGACCGCTTTCGACCACTTCAAGAGGAAATTGCGGGATTTTTGATGGACCATGTCATAAACCAAAAGGGAAGATACAATGCCATCGACGGGTCCAGGAAATGATCTCCATGTAATCGAACAGACGGTTCTAGTCCCGGTCGACCTCTATGTAATCGAATACACGGGCTCTAGTCCCGGTTGTAATCGAATAGACGGGCTCTATTCCCCGTTGTAATCGAATAGACGGATCTAGTCCCGGTTGTAATCGAATAGACGGGCTCTAGTCCCGGTCGAATTCTCATAAATATTTCTTTTATGAATATTTTGATATGCTATATTTATTTTCTGATTTGTAATTAATTAACCATATATGTAATAAGCTGGAAAAACAAAAAAAAGGCAGAGGCCGCCACGTGGGGCCTCTCTGTACCGGGCCGTATTACGGACCGGTACAAGAAGTCCTCAGCACGCGCTCTGCCACGGCCCCACGTGGGGCCTCTCTTGTACCGGGCCGTATTACGGACCGGTACAAGAAGTCCTCAGCACGCGCTCTGCCATGGCCCCACGTGTAACTCTCTTGTACCAGGTCGTCAGCCACCCGGGACTAGAGGGGGGGGGGGGGGGCCTCTAGTCCCGATTGTGGCGTCCCGGGTGGGAATCCGGGACCAGAGGTCCTTACCACCCGGTACAAAAAGCCCATTTTCCACTAGTGAGACTAGCGTCTTGCAATCGTCATCTGAGCGAGGATAGCAAGTTTTGTCTGGTTTGTATGCCTCCCAGTTGCGAAGTACAAACCAAATGACACATCTTATATTCTTATATAGTAATTCTGATGCGTGCCTTTTCAGAAAAGAATCATATCAATACTAGCTTAATTGGAATTAAATTTTCAAAAAATATTTACTTGGAATTAAGATTATTAAAATGCGGATATATAAATGTGCAGTCTTCATCTTAGATCGTTATATTATGGTGTTGATGTGAAGTTTGTCTCGGTTGTATTGTTCTGGGCTGCAAAGTACAGTTAAACGGCGCACCTTTTATAGTGAATCGGATATCAATGTATGCTTTTTTAGCCAGGAACCATATCAGTACAAAATAAATAATTCTTAAGAGTATTAAATTATTCGTAAATGCATTGTATAATAGCAATGTACAACGTTTCAGAAGATATGCTATGCCCCCCCCCCCCCCCCCCCCCCAATCCTTTTGGTTGTTCACCTACTGATTGGTTAATTTTTCCATAAACAAGCTCACATTATTAGTTGACTACAAAACATTAATACATGTGAGACAAAAAAAAAAACCCAGACAAAACGGAAAACAAAGTGTCCGGATAAAATAAATAAATTTACATATAGATCCTGGCATCTATGTCTTCAAATTTTGCATCTCTAGGTTCAAAGAAAAAACATGAACCCAGTAGATTAACCTCAAAAGATTTTGAAACCACGCACGAGCCGCCCACCTCAACTAGCTCCATTCACTATCCAGTAGAACCTATTTCTAATGAAGGAAAGCCCATGAAATTCTATTCCGAGAGAAAGAGAGCCCAAACACTCATTGCAAACAAGAAGAAACTCAAGTTGTATGAGACATTTTCCCCGTCAAAGCCTAGAATCATCGATTCAATATTTTGATCCGCCCAAGATCTTACTCTTTTATGAACTATGATACCACATATGCAGTTGTGATCACTAGGTAAAAAATTACCACAACTCGGTAAAAAGTTTCTAAATTTGTCGTAAATCATCAAGATGGGTGAGTGGCTCAAGACGCGCTTTTGTGTTCTACTTGGTCATAGAAGTGAGTGTGACAGGGGTGTGCCATATATGTCTCAAATGTGACAAAAATTGCACCACCAGGTTTATATGTCTCAAATGGAAGATCTTACTCTTTTTTCATATATTTGCGCACATAAATGACAAAAATTGCACCACCAGCTTTATTTGTCTCAATGTGAAGATTACTATTGTGCTTGCAGGTTAATTAATTTCAGCTAAATCATTCATATATGTAAACATTATGTTGTCCATTTTTAGAATGCATTTAATAAAACATATATCCAGATATTAACATGATTAATTGGTATGTATTATATACCCTGTTAAAAAAGCAAGCAATGATAGCAGAGTCACTATAAAAAGGCATGTCATAGTTTCATTTTATTTGAACTCTCAGCACACACGGATTCCTATCAACACCACATTCAACAAAGATGAGGACAACAGATATGCTACTCGTGACGTGACTCTCATCCTCCTCGTGTTATCATCAGGTATTATTCCCATAATATGTGGCTCCCGTCATCTTGACCAACAATTTATCGTCTTGACGATGTCTCATTCCTTCATTTATTCATGTTTTATTTTTATTTTTGCAGAGTTTGTAGTGAAGGCATCAAAAGTTGCTGGGATTGAAAATTGTGGAGGATACTCAAGCAAACGCCTGTACCGTGTGATCGCCCAAGTTGCCTGCACGTATGTCGTGGGGTTGCCCATTGGAACACGGAATGCCCTGATTGCACTTGGACTGCTGAGTGCGTCCCCAGGGATGCGAGTGCACTGTGTGCACCCCTGAACCACCAAAAAAGATTGATTCTAGCTTGCATACATAGGAATATAGGGTTGGAAACTATAATAAAAATGATGTCTTGAAGATTTTACCTTATCATAATTTACTTTCATGAATTGACGACCCTTGTATAAGTTACCATCTCTACTATCGAAAAAGAACCACTGGTTCCACTTTCTGCCCACCTCCCTTTGTCCAGCTTCCCTCCACTCCCATCCGAACGCAAAGAAAAAACCTTCCACATGCAGCGAACAAAATTTTCGCCAAAAACCCCAGTCACCACGTCTGTGACTCCCTCTCAGAAAAAGCGATACCTTTTCTTCCGCAGCCGCGATCCAGGTGCTGCTCACCAGCCGGCCACCCAAGACCTCGCCACTCACCATTGATACGTCTCAAACGTATCTATAATTTTTTATGTTTCATGCTTATTTTATATCAAATGCTACATATTTTATTTATAATTTTATATTATTTTAATGCATTTTCTGAAACTAACCTATTAACAAGATGCCCAGTGTCAATTCCTGTTTTCTGCTGTCTTTTTGTTTCAGAAATCGTAGTAAGGAAATATTCTCCGAAAGATCTGAAAATTCATGAAGGTTATTTTTTACGAAGAAAAGAAGACGGAGTCCAAAGGGCAGCCAGGGAGACGACCCAGGCACCCACACGCCACCCAGGCGCGGCCAGAGGTGGGCCCACCGCCATCGCCAACCCTACTTTGGGAGGGTTCTGAATCTCTTCCCGCACTCTACCGGAGGGGTGATCATCCCCGGAGGGCTTTACACCACCATGCCTGCTTTCGGAGTGATGCGTGAGTAGTCTACCATTGGACTATGGGTTCATAGCAGTAGCTAGATAGTTGTCTCTTCTCCTTATGCTACCATGTTTATATCTTGTGAGCTGCCTAACATGATCAAGATCATGTTTATGTAATGCTACATGTTGTGTTTGCTGGATCCGATGAATTGTGAAGTTATGATCAAGTTTGTTCATCTATCTATCTATATTTTTATTTATGATCTTGCGTGCTCTCCGATGCTAGTGGTTGCTTTGGCCAAATAGTTGCTAGTGTCTCCAAGAGGGGTATTTATGCTAGATAGTGGGTTCATGCCTCCAATTGTCTGGGTTCGAGATGACAGAAATGACTAGACTTTGGATGTGCTGTTGCTACTAGGGATAAAACTGCGGTGTTTATTTCTATGTGTTATATTCATTGCATACATTACACACTTTGCTTATTACAATAATCTGTTGCTTGCAACTTAATATTTTCGGGTGACATGCTGGACAGCGATCCCGGCGTGGATTATTAGTCATAGATGCAGCTAGCAAGCGATCTATGTATTTTGTTGTAAACACCCAATTAAATATTACAGTGAACTTTAGCTTGTCATGAGAGCATTGTCATGCCCTTACAATTTGTCAATTGTCTAGCTGTAATTTATTTACCCAGAATGTATGTTTATTTGTTTTATGAAGAAATATTGATACGTCTCAAACGTATCTATAATTTTTGATGTTCCATGCTTGTTTTATACCAATTGCTACATGTTTTGCATCTACTTTATATCACTTTTATACATTTTTTGGGACTAACCTATTAACAAGATGCCGAAGTGCCAGTTCCTGTTTTCTGCTGTTTTTGTATTCCAGAAAAGCTAGTCTGGAAATATTCTCGGAATTGGACGAAACTACACGGGGGTGCCTATTTTTCCAGAACACACCTGACGGAGCGAAGGAGCAGCAGAGGAGGGCCACCAGGGCCACACGCCAGGGCGCGGGCCCCCCTCTGCCGCGCCCTGGGTGGTGTGGGCCCCTCGGGGGTCCGCAGCCGCCGCCCTTTCGCCTACTTATTCCCCCCGACGCGAAAACCCTAAGTACCTGAGCAAATATCCACGAAAAGTTCCAGAGACGCCGCCGTCGTCAACCCTAGCTCGGGAGGGTTCAGAACCTCTTCCCGGCACCCTGCCGGAGAGGGGAATCGTCACCGGAGGCTTCTACATCGCCATGCCTGCCTCCGGAGTGATGCGTGAGTAGTTCATCCTTGGACTACGGGTCCATAGCAGTAGCTAGATGGTTGTCTCTCCACTTTGTGCCATCATGTTTAGATCTTGTGAGCTGCCCTACATGATCAAGATCATATTATTGTAATGCTACATGTTGTGTTTGCTGGGATCCGATGAATATTGAATATTATGTCAAGTTGATTATCAATCTATCTTATATGTTATTTAAGATCTTGCATGCTTTCCGTTACTCGTAGATGCTTTGGCCAAGTAGATGCTTGTAACTCCAAGAGAGAGTATTTATGCTAGATAGTGGGTTCATGTCTCCGTTTAACCTGGGACAGTGACAGAAAGTTCTAAGGTTGTGGATGTGCTGTTGCCACTAGGGATAACCTAACGATGCTATGTCCACGGCATATGTGTTTGTTTACATTACGCACTTTACTTAATGCAATTATCCGTTGCTTGCAACTTAATACCAACGGGGGACTCGGATGACAACCCGGCGGTGGATTATTAGTCATAGATGCTGTTGGATAACGATCTATGTATTATGTCGTAATGCCCAATTAAATATCATAGTAGTCAACATGTCATGTATATGCATTGTCATGCGCTCACTATTCGTCAATTGCCCAGCTGTAATTTGTTCACCCAACATGTTAGTTATCTTTTATGGAGAGACACCACTAGTGAACTGTGGACCCCGGTCCATTCTTTTACACTGATTAAACAACCACAAACTGCAAACTGTTCCTTTTTCATTCTCTGCAATTTAATACTCATTTTCCACACCATACGTTTAATCCTTTGTTTTCAGCAAGCCAGTGAGATTGACAACCTCACTGTTTCGTTGGGGCAAAGTAGTTTGATTGTGTTGTGTGCAGATTCCACGTCAACAGTCCAGACTCCCTGCACAGCTATTTTTCTGGCGCCGTTGACAACCTTCTGAAGAGTTGCTGCTCCTACTGGTTCGATAACCTTGGTTTCTTTCTGAGGGAAAACTTGCTGCTGACTACATCATACCTTCCTCTTGGGGTCTCCCAACGAACGTGTGTTTCACGTCATCAAGCTATTTTTCTGGCGCCGTTGCCGGGGAGACAGCAGTCTTCTGCAAGGGGAGTTTCACGCTTCCAATCTCTTTACTTTGTTTTTGTCTTGCTTAGTTTATTTTATTTTATCTTGTTTGCTTTCAATTATCAAAAACACAAAAAAATTAGTTACTTGCATCTAGTTTACTTTCAAGTTATTTTCTGTACTGTTTTTATTTCTGCTAAAATGAGTACTCCTGAGAACACTAAGTTGTGTGATTTCACTAGCACGAACAACAATGATTTCATATGCACACCTATTGCTCCACCTGCTGCTTCAGCAGAATTTTATGAAATTAAACCTGCACTTTTAAATCTTGTTATGAAAGAGCAATTTTCTGGTGTTAGTACTGATGATGCTGCTGTTCACCTTAATAACTTTGTTGAACTTTGTGAAATGCAAAAGCTCAAGGAAGTAGATGGTGATATTATTAAACTGAAACTTTTTCCTTTCTCCTTGAGAGGACGTGCTAAAGAATGGTTGCTATCTTTGCCTAGAAATAGTATTGATTCATGGACTAAATGCAAAGATGCTTTTATTGGAAAATATTATCCTCCTGCTAAGATTATTTCTTTGAGAAGTAGCATAATGAATTTTAAGCAATTTGATAATGAACATGTTGCTCAAGCATGGGAGAGAATGAAATCATTGGTTAAAAATTGTCCCACTCATGGACTGACTACTTGGATGATCATCCAAACCTTCTATGCAGGATTAAATTTTTCTTCGAGGAATTTATTGGATTCGGCCGCTGGAGGTACCTTTATGTCCATCACTTTGGGTGCTGCAACAAAGCTTCTTGATGATATGATGATTAATTATTCTGAGTGGCACACCGAGAGAGCTCCAACAGGTAAGAAGGTAAATTCTGTTGAGGAAACCTCCTCCTTGAGTGCCAAAATTGATACTATTATGTCTATGCTTGCAAATGGTCAAACACATGTTGATCCAAATAATGTTCCTTTAGCTTCTTTGGTTGCTCAAGAAGAGCATGTTGATGTGAACTTCATTAAAAATAATAATTTCAACAACAATGCTTATAGGAATAATTTTGGTAATAGCAATTATAGGCCCTATCCTTCTAATAGTGGCAATGGTTATGGAAATTCCTATAGTAACTCCTACAATAATAATAAGAGTGTACCCTCTGATCTTGAAGTTATGCTTAAGGATTTTATTAGTACACAAACTGCTTTCAATAAAACTGTTGAGGAGAAATTTGGGAAAATTGATGTGCTTTCCTCTAAAGTTGATAGTCTTGCTCTTGATGTTGACTTATTGAAACTAAAGAACATGCCTCATGATGTTAAAGAGAGCAAAACTCTCAATGCTATACAAGTTAAAATTGATAACAATGTGAGGATGTTAGCTGAATTGCATGCTAGATGGGAAAGAGAGGATGAAATTGCTAGAAAGAACAATATTGCTAGAGTTTATACTATTACTACTTCTGAAAATGCTTCAAACTCAAGTGTTAACAAACCTCCTACCATTAATGGCAAGATAGTTGGTGTTGGTAATGTTTCCACTTCTATTGCAAAATGTCCTAAATTGCCTGATAACTCTGAAACTGTCCTTGATAAAGATGCTGAAATTTCTAGCAATAAGGAAGAGAATAATTCCATTACTTTTGATGATAATGACTTTGATTTTGATGGTTGCAATATTTCTGAAGTAATTAAGTTCTTGCAAAAGCTAGCTAGAAGTCCTAATGCTAGTGCTATAAACATGGCTTTTACTAAACATATTACTAATGCTCTCATACAAGTTAGGGAAGAGAAATTAAAACATGAAGCTTCTATCCCTAGGAAGTTAGAAGATGGTTGGGAGCCCATCATTAAATTGAAATTGAATGACTTTGATTGCAATGCTTTGTGTGACCTTGGTGCTAGTATTTCTGTTATGCCTAAAAGATTATATGATATGCTTGATTTAGCACCTTTGGAAAATTGTTACTTGGATGTTCACCTTGTTGATTCTACTATTAAAAAACCTTTGGGAAGAATTGATGATGTTCTTATCATGGTTAACAACAATTATGTCCCCGTTGATTTTATTGTCTTGGATATTGAGTGCAATCCATCATGCCCTATTGTGTGGGAAGACCTTTTCTTAGGACTGTAGGTGCTATTATTGATATGAAAGAAGGGAATATAAAATATCAATTTCCTCTCAAGAAAGGTATGGAACACTTTCCTAGGAAGAAGATTAAGCCACCTTATGATTCTATTGTTCGAACAAATTACAATGTTGATGCTTCTTCACTTGGTAATACTTGATGCATGCTTTGTGCCTAGCTAAAAGGCGTTAAAGAAAAGCGCTTATGGGAGGCAACCCATTTTATTTTTCTGCAATTTTTCTTTTATTGAGTCAAGGAGTTTGTTTACTTCTGTAGCAACTCCTTTGTATCTTTATTTTCTCGCATTGTTGTGCCAAGAGTAGCCTCTAATGATAAGATGATGCTTAATTTTGATTGCTGCGCAGAAACAGATTTTTGCTGTTCACTGTACGAAATTCCTAAAATCACCAGATTGTTAAAAATCTGAAATTTTTGTGCGTAATCTTTATGAATGTCTGAAACTTTCATTAGTTCAGAGTTTCTCGATCTGAGCGTCGTAAGTGCCTCGAAAAAATTCGTCTTTGCGGACTGTTCTGTTTTAGACAGATTATGCCTTTTTATTTTTGCATTCTCTCTTTTACTAGTGTTGAGTGAAATTCTTTTTTGGGTGGAAGAGCTTCACATAACATCAGTGGCTGTAGCTAATGTTTAAAGTAACAAATCATATTGCGTCTTTACAGAACATGTGAATTTTTGATTATGCACTAACCCTCTAATGAGATCTACTTTGAGTTTGGTGTGACGGAAGTTTTCAAGGGTCAAGAGAGAAGGATGATATAATAGGATCAAGAAGAGTGAAGAGCTTAAGCTTGGGGAGGCTCCCATGGATCTCCCCAGCATATTTCAAGAAGACTCAAGCGTCTAAGCTTGGGGATGCCCAAGGCATCCCCTTCTTCATCGTCAAAATTATCAGGTCATCTCTAGTGAAACTATATTTTAATTCTTTCACATCATATGTGCTTTTCTTGGAGCGTCTGTGTGCTTTTATTTTCAGTATTGCATTTTATTTTCAATAAAGCTTGACTGGACCCTAGCATTCTTGATTGGGAGAGAGACACGCTCCGCTTTTTCATGAGAATACTCCTATTCTTCACTTATATTTGTTGAGTATTCATATCTAGCGCTGTTCAGCTTTTAGCTCTTGTTTTCATGTATCTCTTGTCAGAGCTATTAGCTTTCTTTTGTAGAAAGTACTCTCTTGCTTCACTTATATTTGTTTGGAGAGTTGATGAAATAAATTGATTGGTGTTTGGTTGGTTCAGAAAATGTTGCATGTGGTAATTGGTATAAGGAAAAACTTGCTTAATCTTGTAGATCACTAAAATGGATAACTTGATGCTTGTCAATTGTTTTGAGTTAACAAGTAGATCATGATTAAATTGTGCATCACATGAGTTAAGCCTATTAGTGAAGAACTACCGTAAAGCTTGTTGAAAATTTGGTTTGCATCGGTGGTACTCTAAGGTCTAGATATTTTCTAATAACAGGGTTTGGTTAACAAGGAAGACGGTATGAAGTCTTATAACGTTTGCAATATGTTTGTCATATAAAACTTGGTGTACGGGTTGATATTCTTGTTTGCTTACATAACCTTGCTAGCCTAAACTCTGTACTGAGAGGGAATGCTTCTCGTGCATCCAAATCCTTGAGCCAAAATCCATGCCATTTGTGTCCACCATAACTACCTATATGTGGTATTTCCTTGCCACTCCAAGTAAATTTTTCATGTGCTACCTTTAAATTATTCAAAATGTTATTATTCCCTTTTTGTGTCAATGTTTACTAGCTCATGAGGAATTAGTGTGGTTATTCTTTATTCTATTTGTCGAGTGGACTTTTACACCTGGACTAGTGGCATATACATCCGCTTATCCAATAACTTGCAAAAAGAGCTGGCAACGGGGTGCCCAGTCCCAATTAATTACAACTTTAACCAATTAATTCTCTTCACACTTTTGCCCTGATTCATCAGTAAGCAATGACAAACAGTGAAATACCTGAATGTGTGTAAACCAAAGAGAAAGAGGGATGATCTGCCTTGCTGGTAGAAATAACGTCCTTCATGGGAGCCGCTCTTAAAAGTCCGTTCGACAGGTAGAATACTGTTCTCACCCGCTACCATTCGTTGACAATTAACAAACACCTCTCAAAAATAGATACTCCTCCATGGTATGTGATTGATGGAAGGCACCCGAGGATTCGGTTAGCCATGGCTTGTGTTAGCAAGGTTGGGAGGAGTATCAAATATTTTATGCAATCTCTATATGCTTTCAAAAACCTAAAAGCTCTAGCACATGATTTAATCCCTGCTTCCCTCTGCGAAGGGCCTTTCTTTTACTTTTATGTTGAGTCAGTTTTCCTATTCTTTCTGTCTTCCACAAGCAAACACTAGTGTCAACTTTGTTACAACATGCGTTATATGCAATGTATTGGACTTGTTATACTACTTTGTGTTGACAATATCCATGAGATAAATATGTTGAAAGTTGAAGCAAATGCTGAAACTAAATTCTTCCTTTGTGTTGATTAAATACCTTTTGTTAGAAACTATTGCTTTATGAGTTAACACTTATGCAAAACTGTTTGATGCTTGTCTCGAAAGTACTATTCATGAAAACGTTTAGCTTGTGTGATTCATTGTTTACTCATTATCTATTTGGTAGCAAATTATAGACCATTGACTTGGATCACTTCATTCATTTACATGTGCCTTGCAATATTATATGATCAAGATTATGATAGTAGCATGTCACCTCAAAAATTATTTGTTTTTATCGTTTACCTACTCGAGGACGAGTAGGAACTAAGCTTGGGGATGCTGATACGTCTCAAACGTATCTATAATTTTTGATGTTCCATGCTTGTTTTATACCAATTGCTACATGTTTTGCATCTACTTTATATCACTTTTATACATTTTTTGGGACTAACCTATTAACAAGATGCCGAAGTGCCAGTTCCTGTTTTCTGCTGTTTTTGTATTCCAGAAAAGCTAGTCTGGAAATATTCTCGGAATTGGACGAAACTACACGGGGGTGCCTATTTTTCCAGAACACACCTGACGGAGCGAAGGAGCAGCAGAGGAGGGCCACCAGGGCCCACACGCCAGGGCGCGCCCCCCCTCTGCCGCGCCCTGGGTGGTGTGGGCCCCTCGGGGGTCCGCAGCCGCCGCCCTTTCGCCTACTTATTCCCCCCGACGCGAAAACCCTAAGTACCTGAGCAAATATCCACGAAAAGTTCCAGAGACGCCGCCGTCGTCAACCCTAGCTCGGGAGGGTTCAGAACCTCTTCCCGGCACCCTGCCGGAGAGGGGAATCGTCACCGGAGGCTTCTACATCGCCATGCCTGCCTCCGGAGTGATGCGTGAGTAGTTCATCCTTGGACTACGGGTCCATAGCAGTAGCTAGATGGTTGTCTCTCCACTTTGTGCCATCATGTTTAGATCTTGTGAGCTGCCCTACATGATCAAGATCATATTATTGTAATGCTACATGTTGTGTTTGCTGGGATCCGATGAATATTGAATATTATGTCAAGTTGATTATCAATCTATCTTATATGTTATTTAAGATCTTGCATGCTTTCCGTTACTCGTAGATGCTTTGGCCAAGTAGATGCTTGTAACTCCAAGAGAGAGTATTTATGCTAGATAGTGGGTTCATGTCTCCGTTTAACCTGGGACAGTGACAGAAAGTTCTAAGGTTGTGGATGTGCTGTTGCCACTAGGGATAACCTAACGATGCTATGTCCACGGCATATGTGTTTGTTTACATTACGCACTTTACTTAATGCAATTATCCGTTGCTTGCAACTTAATACCAACGGGGGACTCGGATGACAACCCGGCGGTGGATTATTAGTCATAGATGCTGTTGGATAACGATCTATGTATTATGTCGTAATGCCCAATTAAATATCATAGTAGTCAACATGTCATGTATATGCATTGTCATGCGCTCACTATTCGTCAATTGCCCAGCTGTAATTTGTTCACCCAACATGTTAGTTATCTTTTATGGAGAGACACCACTAGTGAACTGTGGACCCCGGTCCATTCTTTTACACTGATTAAACAACCACAAACTGCAAACTGTTCCTTTTTCATTCTCTGCAATTTAATACTCATTTTCCACACCATACGTTTAATCCTTTGTTTTCAGCAAGCCAGTGAGATTGACAACCTCACTGTTTCGTTGGGGCAAAGTAGTTTGATTGTGTTGTGTGCAGATTCCACGTCAACAGTCCAGACTCCCGCACAGCTATTTTTCTGGCGCCGTTGACAACCTTCTGAAGAGTTGCTGCTCCTACTGGTTCGATAACCTTGGTTTCTTTCTGAGGGAAAACTTGCTGCTGACTACATCATACCTTCCTCTTGGGTCTCCCAACGAACGTGTGTTTCACGTCATCAAACATCACTAGTGAACTGTGGACCCCGGTCCATTATTTTACATTGATTAAAACGATGTTTCTATTGCTTTCCATCATCATTTGCTCGCTGTTATTTTTTGCATCTACATTTATTTTTCACATCATACGTTTAATCTTTTTGTTTACAGCAAGCCAGGGACATCGACAACCTTTCTGTTTCGTTGGAACAAACTAGTTTGATTATGTTGTGTGCAGATTCATAATTTATAAATCTGAAGATTTTTTAATTCTAAACATTTTTTAAATCATAAAAAAGGAAAAAAAATAAAAGTAAACAGAAAAAGGAAAAGACAAGAGAGAAGAAGAAGAAACAAACAAAACAAAAAAGGGAAAAATGTGGCCGTTGCCGAAGTGCTTCAGACGGCGCGAGCATCTTGAGCCGTTGTTGGACCATATATAGGATTCGTCCTCACGCTCAGAACAAGTCCCGGAACGCACACGTAAAAAAAACCGCACAATCCACTAGCTTTTGATGAGCAACATATTATGGACTGTGCGATGGGATATGGGCCCCAGTTTTTTTGTCCCTATGCGGTCACCCAGCTCGCACTCATGTTTTAATATTTTAAATAGCATTTTTTCTATAAATTTCACTGATATTACGTGAAAAAATTACTTAAAAAATATTAGGCTGTCTTTTTGTGCCAAATAAAAAGACACCTTTTCTTTCAGAGCCTAACCGAAAGGTGCAATTTGATTTGGGATTGGCATAGTGGCTTCTCAAATGAAACTACTCGAGGAAAACAAGACAACAATCAGTGTCCGGGTCACTCGATACTATAGAATCCGACCCTCAGTGGGCCAGGTGACAAAAACACCTTTCAGTCTGAGCCAAAACGAAATGAACGTTCAGTCTCTACCAAGTTCAAAGGCTTGATTATTTTTTAAATCCATGATGTAACTTTATATCGCTGACTTGAATCACGCACTAAATAGTTACAAACTTATACATACATTATTATTATTAGCTGAAAAGAAATATTGTTGTTTAAATCATTTGGATGAAATATAAATAGCAACCTATGGAGATAGATATCATATTGTTATTATTTTATCACCCATTAACTATAATTAGAAATATATTTTATTTGTTACAAATTTATTTTATTAGCCTAAACACTTATTTTATCACCCATTTAAATCATCTAGGTGAAATATAATTAGCAATATATGGTGATAAATATTAATACTATTGTTATTATTTTAACACCCATTGAAAAGTTGTGAACTTATATTTATAATATTATTATTAGCAGTATTGCTAGCTGTGTGTGGTGATAAATCATTTGTATAAAATATTTTTATTGAATGAAAATATTGTTATTTCAAAGGGGATTCAATGTGATTCATCGGCCGGCTTGTTCAAAATTTTGGGTCTGTTATTTCAAATTAAAAATACTTTTTAGAAAATATTGGCAACCAAATTATGCTTAGAAAAGAAATCCAGGTTCGGATAATCCGGAAATGGCGGGCTTTTTGTTTGGCCCAGGCTGAAAGATCCTTTCATTTTTGGCCAAAGCTGATATGTTCGTTTGGGCTAGAACGAAACCTTCCTAACTCTGGTCGGCAATGTGGCCCGTTCCACATTTTGCTTTGCATCTGAACGAAAAGGTATTTTATTTGGCCCAAACCGAAAGCGTAATATTTTTTAAAATATTTTCTTTCACGCAATATTACTGAAATTTCTATTAAAACAATAATTTTAAAGAAAATTCAATGTTGTGTTCATTTTTCTTATCTATTTTGGTTGGAAACCTGGGAGCGAGGTCGCGTTGTATATTTGTATGTGTGACAACTCTGAAGCTATTTTGGTTATCCGAATGAATTCGGGGGCAAACCCTTTGCTCTAAAAAATCTGCTTAAATTGATCCGTGTGTAGATATTGTGACCTAGAAAAAAAGCCAATATGGTAATATCGAAATTGATCTCGACGGAGTGTGTAATATTGTTTTGCTGTTGAGCAGGACAGGTCAACCATGCAGGCTGCGGCGGATCGTGAACAAAACATAAGAGGGGGCAAATTCCACAGAAAACACAAACTATGCATAAAAAAGACCAAGTGATAAAACAAATATAATTGATTATTGGATGGCAGTGTCAGGATGAGATATTTTAGCCAATACAGTGCAGCGGTGCAGCAGTTAGCCAAGCAGGGGAGAGGCAGCAGCAGGACGGCGTGCAGGGGAGGTATCTTTTTTTTACTAAATGGTTCTTAATCGGACATTAAGCTAAGTATGTCCTTCACAAAACTTTCAGCCAACTATGATCCTTTTTGAAAACGCCATAGCATTTGGCGTTCTGAAAATATCAGAACCTCTAAAAATCTCAGAAACCGCCATACACTTTGGCTTATCCTGAGCTAGAAAAACACAAAAATTTCTAAATCATTTGGATAAAGCCAAATGATATGGCTTTTCTCGGGTACAGAGGCTCTGAGAATCTCAGAGAACGTTATATCAGTTGGCGTACTCTGAGACTCTCATATCATCTATACCCGAGAAAAGCCATACCATTGGGCTTTACCCAAATGACTTAGAAATTTTTGTGTTTTTCTAACTTAGGATACACCAAAGTGTATGGCGTTTTCTGGGATTTCCAGAGCCTCTGATATTTTCAGAACGCCTTAGCATATGACATTTTTGAAAATGGTCATAGTTAGCTGAAAGTTTTTCGAAGGGTCACACTTAGCTTAATGTCTGATTAAGGGCCGTTTAGTATAAAAATACGCAGTTGGAGGGGATTGAAGAGGAGGACAGAGCGATGAAACTTCAACATAATTTGTAGAGACAGGGGCAGACCCAAGTAGAGGCTTGTGGAGGCCTTGGCCCCAACTCAAAATTGAAACTTCAACATAATTTGTTTATTTTTGAAGAAAAATATTCAATTTATGTGAGGTTATACAAGAAATGGTGTGCACCCTCTCAAAGTTTTGCCTGGGTCCGCCCCTGTGTAGAGGGCTTACTCAGCTTAGGGATGCACATAGCCAAAAGAAAAATAAAGAAAAAACCCGCCAAAGCAGCAGGAAGCCAGGAACTACCTTTGCTTTTGCTTAATTAGAGCAAGTCCAGCAATTCCCTCATACGGTCCCCGATAGGAAAAATAGGGAGAGAGAAGGAAAATACGCCTCCAGCAGTTCCCCTACCCGTGTCCCCGCTCCATCGGCGTCCCCGACCCAGACCTCGCTCTCCCCTACGCATCGGGGCGGTGGAGGCGTCCCCGATCCATGGACGCGAGCAACCGCTCGCTCTCGGAAGAATCACTCCAGCCAGCACGCCATCGACGCGAGCAGCAGGTTCGTCTCCTCTCCCCTTTTGTTCTTCAATTTCTGGGCGAAATCGAGTGGAGAGAGGAGGGAAGGGCGGGATGCGGTGGGGTCGAGCTGGGAGGCGAGGACGCGGGCGGGCGGCGCGGCCACTTCCGTCCGCGCCTCGAGCACGCGGGGCGGGCGGTGCGGCCACTTCCGAGGCGCCGGGAGACGGGGTCGCGGCGCGGTGGTCGGGGACGAGCAGGGCAGGAGGCGGCGGCGTGCGGGCGAGGGAGAAGAACCGGTGGCCGGCGGCGGCGTGCTGCGGCTGGAGGCGAGGGAGGAGCCGCGGAGGAGGAGGGAGGAGGCGGGCGGAGGGAAGATGTGGTGCGCGTCGTGCCTGGCGTCCGCCTGCGCAGGCTGCGCCTGCAACCTCTGCACGTCGACGGCCTCGTCCGTCACCCGCCGCTCAGCCCGCCTCGCGTACTGCGCCTCTTCGCTGCTTCCCTCATCCTCTCCTTCCTTTATCTCCACTGGCTTCCACTATTTTATTTAGATCATCTGGCTGTGCGAACTGTGGTAGAGTATAGAGATGATATGTATGCTTGCAAGTATTATTTCAATGAAGGATGTAGTTTGGCATGTGAAACTTACTTCTGTTAGTTTTTGGTACACTATCATGTTAAGCAGTGAATGATTTCCTTTATCTCCACTGGCTTTCTTCGTTTCCAGACAAAGAAAAAGGCCCACCACCAAAAGAATGGTTTCAAATGAATGCTGAATACCAATTATGTTGAATAAATTGTGCACTGGTGTCTGCTATATGCCTATTTCTTTTGTTGAATAAATTGTGCCCTGTCAAATTGTTGTTGAATATATGACTGAACTTGTTGTGCAAGGAGTATACGAAATTGATGTCAAATTTCTTTCAGTTTGGTGTTAAATTCTACACTGTTTGTATATTATTGCAGATTGATTTGATGGCGGAACCATCGTATTTTGAGCTTTTTGAACAGTGGTGTTGATTTGAATGATGTTGATTTGAGTTGGGGAGAGACACGCCATACGGATTTCAGTGGAGATCAACAACCTACCCCTCCTGTGAGATCAAGCTCGAAGAAAGGAAAAAATTTCACTGTGCATGAGGACGAGGTGTTGACAGATGCATACCTTGAGGTAACTCAAGATCCGATTGTAGGGACTGAACAACGGGGTAACACCTATTGGAAAAGGGTCCATGATTACTTCCCTGCGAACATGGGAGAAGTATCAGATCGTAACCAAAGTTCCCTCCAACACCGTTGGGCTGTTATTAATGAACAAGTCAGTAAGTTTTGTGCGGCTTTGGCGCAGATTGAGAACAGAAACCAAAGCGGGGTGACACAAGTTGACAAGGTATAAATTATTTGTTCTCGCATTTGTTTTTTGTGTTCATTTTCTGTTGAGTTAATTTGTTGTGTTCATTTGTTCTGTAGATGAAACAAGCACTTATGAAGTATCGTGCAGATGAGAAAGGAAATAAACCTTTCGGATTGATGCATTGCCATGAGAAACTGCAATATAGTGAAAAGTGGAAAAATAGAGACTCTAACAAAAAGCAGAAAAAGACCTCTAATTCTACTCCTGGTTCATCTACTCCTAGTGCCAATGCAAGTTTGTTTGAGGATGAAGCTACATCTCCCAACAAACGTGTTCAAGTGAAAAGACCAATCGGTAAGAAGGCAGCAAAAGCACAACGAGCTAAAGGTTCTAGCTCTACAAGTGAGAGTGTTGTCATGGAGACATTGGGCAATCTATTTTCGTCAAGGAGAGAGGAGGCGCTCTCAAGGGAGGCATTGAGACAAGAGAGGTTTAATATATCCATTGCTAGAGAAAAAGAGATGGAAGAAGAAAGGTTGGAAGAAGAAAGGAAAAATCGTGCCATAAAGGAGCAGCACTTGGCACTAGAACAAGAAAAGGTTAGACTCAAGACTGTTGCACAAGACCGTGAAATAATGAACATGGACATTAGTGGTATGGATGAACAACAACAACAATACTACAAGCTATTACGGAGTCAGATCATCGCTCGAAACTCATCTGTTTGAGCTTCGAAAAAGTTGTTGTATGGACTAATTTCTTGTTTTGTTAGACATGAGACATATGTTGTATGGACTAATTTCTTGTTTTGTTAGACATGAGACATATGTTGTATGGACTAAATTATTACATCTGTGCCATTACTGCATATTTCAAAGTACTACATATGGGTAGATAATTTAAAGTACTACATAGGGGTACATAATTTAAAGTACTACATAGGGGTACATAATTTAAAGTACTACATAGGGGTACTATTAGAAAAAAAACTACATCACATTTCCTTGGATCTGCCATTGATGCTCAACTAGGTCTTGTTGGAGCTGAGAGTGAACTTGTTTGTCTCGGATCTCTCTATTGAACTGAAGAAACTGAGAAAAAGCAGCCGAGTGTTGGTGAGAGATTGTTGCCATTTCCCCATATTTTCATAATTGTAGTCTTCTTCATGAGTGTGACGCTCATTCTCAATTATCATATTATGCATGAAGATACAAGCTGTCATAATATCTCCAAGTGTCTCTTGATCCCAAAACCTCGCCGGTCCACGAACAATGGCAAAACGAGCTTGGAGAACTCCAAAGGCTCGTTCTATATCTTTCCTACAACCCTCTTGATTTTGGGAGAAACATTTCTTCTTTATTCCTTTCGGATTTTGTATTGTCTTCACAAATGTTGCCCACTCCGGATATATGCCATCTGCAAGATAATACCCCATTGTATAGTTGTGCCCATTGATGTTGTAATTCACTTCCGGAGCTTCACCTTCAGTTAGCTTTGCAAAGACAGGGGAACGGTGAAGAACATTAATATCATTCAGAGACCCCGGTAAACCAAAAAAGGAATGCCAAATCCAAAGATCTTGTGAAGCAACAGCTTCAAGAATGATTGTAGGTTCACGAATATGGCCCTAAAAAAAACCTTGGTGTCCACTAGGGCAATTTTTCCACTTCCAATGCATACAATCTATGCTCCCTAGCATACCTGGAAAACCCCTTTGCTCTCCAATAGCAAGTAACCTAGCAGTATCATCAACATTTGGAGATCTGAGGTACTCATCACCAAATATTTCAATGACAGCTCTCACAAACCTTCTAAGACTTTCTAAAGCGGTGCTCTTCCCTAGCCGACAATATTCATCTGTAGCATCAGCTGATATTCCATAAGCAAGCATCCGAAAAACCGCAGTCATCTTTTGCAAAGGATGTAATCCAAGAACACCAGCATGGTTTCTTTCTTGCTCAAACCACGTATCATGTCGTTCGACAGCACCCGCTATGTGTAAAAACAAAGGATGATGCATTCTAAACCTAGAACAACAAAATCATGAATGAGACACAAATCAAGAAGAAAGGCATAAATGAACAATTGTAACAATTGCGTACCTTTGGCGAAATAGCCTCGCGGGGTAGCCGCCTACTTCAGCAAAATAGTCTCTGTGGAGTCTACTACAACCCTCTGCTCTATCTCGGTCAATTACTTGGCGTCCCGGCACGGAACCGCCATGGCGTGGAGCATTCAAACGATCCTGCTCTTGCTGACCTACGACAACAGCCATCGCATAGAGCTCCTCATCGTCGGACGACGACGACTCCTCCATGCACATTCGCACGGCCATGCTGCGGCGGCGACTCATTTTTGTGGGCGGGTGTATACAAAGAGATTGAGAGAAGTGTGAAAGTAGAGACAGAACCAGGTGTGAGGGATATGTGAGGGATGGAGCTATATATAGACCTAAAACTAGCCGTTAGAAAAAACACTGTTAAAAAACTAGCCGTTAGAAACAACACTGTTCAAAAACTAGCCGTTCAAAAAAACATTGTTCGAAATCTAGCCGTTAGAAATAGTGTTGTTCAAAACTATCCGTTGGAGATACTGCCGTACGAATTACGGCGGTTACAGAAATAACCGAAGTTAGTTACAAAATATTGTTTAAATATAGTTGAATGTGATATAGGGGAGATGATATAGGCGAACTGCTGGAGATGACAAAAATATAGGAGTGGGATCTTTTTAGGGGAATCCCCTATATGGACATATAGGGGAGACAATATAGGGGAATTGCTGGACTTGCTCTTAGATTTGATCTTTGTGTAAATATTACAACCTAGAAAAAAGAAAAGCAGCAGTACAGTACTGCGAAGCAGGCCAATATGGCAATATCGACATTGATCTCGACGGAGTGCAAAGCAGGTCAAAACGTGGACTCCGTTGTGCATTCCCCGCATGCATTCATTTACTACTCGTCATCGCCCGCATGCATGCAGGAAGGAGGGCAGGCATGCATGCGCTCGCTGCGCCGGCCGCGCGTGTAGACACACACACACACAGACGCATTCTCGCGTACAATTCCTCAGCACCCGTCACTTCGAGTCAGCCTGTCTGCCCTGCCCGCTCTCCATAGCTGCACTGCCGCCATTAATCTCCTCCTGCTCCTCGATCGCACCCATCGATCGACCCCGCTCCTCTGAACTCCGAGGCAGAAAGGAAGAGAGGGAGGAGAGACTGCACTGCAGCAGGATTTTCACCAAGACGGAGTGGATGAGTGATCGGGAACGCAACAGTCTTCTTCGATAGAAAGGGGGCAGAAGGAGCTGAGCTTTTTCAAGCCGGGGAATGCGAGAACTGAAAGCACGGGGGAGGGAGAGCGTGGCATGGCCTTGCATAGTTGCATGGGCCATGAACACTCACGCACATGGCTCCAAGACGAGGAGCTCAGATGGGGACGGCTCGTCTGCGCGCGATGTATACTTGAGCGTCGATGGCATTCATTCTGATCTCACTCCCGAGGCGGTCAGCGAGTGGGGACTGGGGAATGAAGAGAGGACGATGGAGTGGGCGGAACGAAACTACCCGCAATAACTCCTTTATTCCCCTTGGTCGAGCGCGCCCCATCCCCATGCATGGCCACGCTCGCACTCCCTCCGTTTTGTCCCCCCTGCGGCCCTGCCCCCACGCCGTACCTTCCGTATGCCCACAGGCCGGGGGGGCGCTAGGGGGACAAATGGTTAAAGTAGTCGTTGTGTCATCCGATTATACAGAAAAGAGGGTTATATTGGGACACGGGTGCAGCTGCACCCGCTGTCCCAATTTTTTTTTCCAAATGTCAAAAAATTCAAAAAAAAATATTTGCATTTAGTCCAACACATTTCAAGTCAGCACAAAAATTGGCATGGTGAAAAAACTTTTTTTGCAACCTGTGCAAAAAAGACAAATTCGGACGTACCGAAACGTATATATACGTGTCTGAATTTTGTCTTTTTTGTACAGGTTGCTAAAAAAGTTTTTTCACCTTGCCAATTTTTGTGCGAACACATCACGCTGTAATCTACATCCGGATTTTTTTTCGGAATTTTTTGACATTCTGAAAAAAAATTAAAAATAAATTACATAGTGGGATCATCTAGACCCATGAGCCGTTATGAATATCCGGTTATATCACAACATCATAGGATAAAAACTCGCCAAAAACCTACACCCTTTGGTTGCTCGTTCCCAGTCGATTGAGAATGCAAAATGTATACCTAAGGGAAAAACACTAATGATTTTCAAGGCTTTAAAAAAATAGAAACACACTATTTGCTTCATTAAAAATAGAAACACAATATAAACGCATATGTTCACATACACGCACACTCATCTCAATGAACGCACGTACGCATACCCTGCCCCTATTAGTATCTCCAAAAGACCGAGCTAGCATGTAAGGTCTTGGTACTGACGAAATCACCACAAAAGTTTTGCTATCGACATAAACGTCATCTCCCACACACAAAAAGTTACTCGTTTGTGCGACACATTGTGACTGCTTGCACGTCTCGGTTTAACGTCAAGTTTAGGACAGTCCTGAGACGTGATGAGTCATGTTTGTTCTCACCATACGTATGTTTCAGTGTTTTGAACAAAATGATACTATGTCTTGACATAAAATGCGTCACATAACAGTTTAGCACTAACGTCCGCACATGCTGCCTGTTGTACACTTCGTGTAGGGATTAAGGCGGTGCGCGAACAGTGCCACTGCAGGACGGTGCATGTCAACAGGCCGAACGCGGATCCCAACAATGACGAGGGAGGGAAAGGGATAGTCGCTCGATCGCATTTCCTCCTCCGGACCAGATGACCCAACGAGACACAGAAAGCAGGCAAACAGAGCGAAAGGATCAGTGTTACGCATAACTCCCCTGCGCCTAGCTTGGACGTTGACAACTTATTCCATAGCTGGGGCCGAGGTGGTATATGCACTACAAGGCATTTTCACATCGTCTACGATCGCTCAATGAAACCCCGACCTTTCGATAAAAATGATGGAGACAACTTTTTATTATTATAATATTTAACAAAATTTTACAAAGTATCGACACGTACCGCTAGATGAGGGGGTGATTATGATCGGAGCCGTGTGACCAGACCTCAAACCAACGCTACTCACGTCATCTAAATCTGGATACCTTAGTAAGCCGCCCAACGGCTAGTCGGGAGAACAAATCGGTACACAAAACCCTCAGATATGCTACAGAAGCCGCCGAGGGGTTTTCTGCCGACCCATCTTCATGGATCAACAAATTAACTAAGTCAGGACAACCATCGACACCAGCAACGACGAAAGACCGCCACTGTTCTACGCGGACCAATCATCTCCCGTCCAGCGCTGAGACACCGCAGCGCCAAGCGCAAAGAGCCACCGTTGTTGGCATGGTAAATTCCATGCCACTCCACCTTCTGATGCCTCTAGCAAGCGTCTGGTCCAAAACGATGCCCCAAAGAGGGAGAATGGCATCATATTGCCGCCATCGTTCGAACCGAAGGAGCCAGACCTAGGATCATCGGAGCAGCCCAAGAGAGGAAACGACCACTCCAAAGGCGATGCCTTAAAAATGGTTCGTCTACCATGAACGCAGTTGAAGCCCGATTTTCACCGGCACCGGCACCCTCCCCCCCACATTTTCGTAGCCGATTATATCGCTAGCTTGCCACCGCTGTCCACCGTCCTGCGGGAGGACAGACAAGGTCCGCCTCCACCTTTAGCTTGACTCGCCGACGCACGCCCGGACGAAGGCCAAACATGCGCCAACGATCGCTGACGACCACCGAAGTACATTGCCCCGCCGCCGTCGTGGACTGTGTGGGCTTCGCCGGGCGGTGTCCTCCAATGACGTCGTAGGAGAGAAGGGTGGGGAAGGGAGGCAGCGGCCCTAGGGTTTGGGGAGCCCCCGTGTCGCCCGGGGTTGTACTGCTTTGTCCAGAAATCCGCAGATCAGGGCCGGAAAGGAGTATCCACGGCCATTGAGATGGATATCCATCTGTAATTGATTTCCCTGCCCTGCACACGATCGATCTAAATTAAATCCCGGAACTACCCGCGTGCATCGGTTGGACTGACGGACACCGGCGTCGAGTCACAGAATCACCAGTCCCATCCGGTAGATTCACGCACGCACGCCCGCACCAGATCATCACAGAGCCGGGCGGCCGGATGCGTACGTATCAGAAGGGACATGCAACTTCTCTCTCCCACCTCAGCCGGCGATCACCGGCCGGCATCGCCGCTCTCCACCTGCCCACGCTCTTTCTCCCTGCCCCGCTATGCCATCCCCACGAGTTTCCGCGGCACCGACGGTTGGGCGGTGAACGGCTTTTGCTTTGCGAGGCTAACTGTAGTATGATGAAAGAAAAATTAAAGAACCTAACTGCACCGGCCACATGTCCTGCACTGGATAAGTGCTGGCCATTTTGCTGCAAGATTATCCCGCTAGTACACTACACTGATCTCGTCCAAGATGAGATCATGTGGGGGTAACACATCATTCCTGAATTGATTGCCGAGCTAGAATTGGCAGCCGACCACCTGCCGCGCGGTCCAGTGCTACTTCTACTTGCCGCTAATAGCTCATGATTTGGCTACTCTAGTGTACTCTAGTAGCAACCGACGTCTCTGCGAGACGATCGATTTGCACGGGCATGCTTATCAATCACCCAACCGTATTGATTAAACATCAAGATATCGGTGTAGTTTGTATATTTTTTAGATACAAGGCCGAGAGGCCCGACGTTAAATTAATAACGCCACGAACGGCGAAAGGTACATGATGCTGAACCCAGCTTACAACGCACGCACTACACACCCAACAGAAAACAGAGCTACCGACGAGATTACAGGTGAAACACCAAGGCGGGCAACGCCGAAGAAGTAGCAAAAGCAGGGCGGGCAGAGGTGTTGGGCCGGAGCTCGCCGAGAGCACGGGTACACCAACACACGCGGCACACCGACGAGACCCACAACGCCATCCAGGGTAGCACCACCGAAAGGATCAACACCGCCACTATCCGCAGGACTACAGACAGGCTCAATCAGCAAGCTCCTAGCAGGAGACACCGCGGTGTAGTTTGCTATATACATATGCTAATTTATCAATACATTGCTCACTTTACACTCTTACAAATTACATAGAAGCACGTGATGTAGCTGACTACTAACTTATCGCCCTTTCTTTTCTCTCCTCCGATTAAGTAAAATATGTATTTAAATCCTTATAGTCAAGTTACAGTGGGAAACTCCAAATGGATGCCGATCTACACTAGCTCGGTTTTCTAAAAAAAATTGAATCTACATTTTTTGTTTCAACTATTCGAATTTTTTTCCTACGTGTAGATAATATCGAGATCTTACATTGTGCAAAATTTTAGTGACAAATTCGTTATATTTTAGCCTGGACAAAAAAGACAAATACGCAGTTCTAGATCGGTGAACAGTACACGGTGTGAAAGTTTAAATTTTTATCACATTTGTCATTTCTGTGTAGCCCAATATCATACGAATTTTCCCTTGAAAATTTAATTAGTGGTAAATCTCGACTTTATCTACATCGAGGATTCTTGAATTTTTGAAACATCAAAATGTGGTCAATTTTTTTTTTTTAAACGAGCTACACTCCAAAACGCTGTGCTCCGTTACAACACCTTATTATACTTACTCTTATATATACTCCCATTATGAAAATGAGAGTGTAGTAAGTACTTAACATCTGCGAGCGAGCTAATCAGCTAACCTTGTCATTTTTTTTTTGAGAACCTAACGTATATTCAAAGAGATAAAAGTACAATACGGATTACATACGCAGGTGTACACCCCTGGATACACAGCACAGACGCAACAGCAACGAAGAAGATGCTGAACCACCACACAAGCTTAGATCCTCCACCGCCAGCGACGCCGGAGAAGAAGAAGGAAAACCTCCACAGCACCCAAAGGAGAGAGCACCACCACGCCTTCGAAAACAAGAGTCGCCCGACGAAGCCGCCGGAACCTAAAACGATGAAACGCCCATCGGCCACGGAGCTCTCGATCCTGGATCCAGCAAAGCCGGATCGGCCACCATCGCAGCACCACCCCTGCGTCAGGCTTGAATCCCGGCCGCCGTCACCTCCATCGCCATCCTGCAAAGAAAGAGGGGAACGGGGCCCGCTCCACCTGCCACGCTGGCCTCCCAGACTCCACGACGAGGACGGAGCACTCCTCGCCGTCGCGGAGAAGGAGCCGGGAGACAAAAGCTCCACGGCATGGTCACCTCCTCCGGCGCGGTGACCACACCCAGAGACAGAACCGCCCGCAGGACCCGCAGATCCGCGAGCACCAAAAGCTAGCTGCTCACCGCCGAGAGCACGGAGGCCGTCGACGCAGAGGAGGAAGAGCAGTAGCACCAAACTCCACCCCGACAGCACCCCTCCTACCACCGCGCCGCCGGCCGGAGACCCAACTATACACACCCTATGTACACGCCAAGCATAGATCCGGGGTTCCCCACACCCGCCCGCCGGAGCGGCCGACGGAGGGGGAGGGAACCCACGGCCACGCCGGCGGACGCGGGGGCAAACCGGGATCGCCTCCCCTTCGCCTCAGAGTACTGTAGCTGGGGAGAGGATAAGAGGATAAGGAGAGAAAGCAGCTAACCTTGTCATGATGAGAGCTGTGGATGCATGAGTTGTGGTATTGAATAGGAAGGGTCCTGAGAGAAGGACCGCCGGCTGCGAGTGCTCAATCATGCACCTTTACATTCTTGCTGCTGCTGCTATACATGCATTCAATTTTTGAGTTGTGGGCATGCATGCATGGCGCTGTGTTTACCACTGGGCTGGTTTTATTGCCTCGGCAGCGTGGAGCGAGGGAGTACTGGCCCGCATTTCTGACTCTCTACTGTTATTAAAAAGGGGCCCAGTGGGCCTGTGCCCATTCGGAAATCGGGACATGAATGTCTTCTAAGGTGAGAAGGGACAATTCAATTTGGACACACTTTTGAACTATAAGGCACAATTGAAACACTAATCAAGCTGAGAGGGCTCCCTTGTACCTTTTCTTGTCTTTACATATTCGATGCCATTTAATACTCCATCCCTTTTGGTAAGGCGTATTAGTTTTTGAAAAGTCAAACTTGACTTTCTTAAACTAAGTTTTAGAAAACATATTAACATTTCTAATGCTAAATCAATATCATTAGACTCAGCATAAAATATTTTTTTATGTTTTATTGTACAACCATAGATATAAGTTAGACCGGTATATATTGTGTACAAAGTTTGTTCTTCAACCGTCATGGCTCGCTTCTTCACCTACCTCTAAGTTCTAGCAGATCTCTAGTAGATTTTTTCTTCTGAAAAGACCTTTGGACTCCTTCTAGGTGGCCTCCTTCTAAATTGTTGCTTTCTATGACATGTATATGACTCTACAAATTATCATTATCAAGCCTTGTTCAATTTTAGATCTCTTTCCCGGCGTGCGAATGGGTCTAGATTATAATGATCCTCATCTTCTTCGGTGCAATCAGTATCTTGTCTTTATTTTGTTGAATCAACACTAATGACATGATGACATGGTTCGTCTTGGCCATTCCCACTAGTTGGTACCACCCTAGGTGCAACTTCTCTATCTTATCGGATACCATTCATCGAACTCCACCTTATGATTGCAGTTAGAGCCCGGAGAACCCTATAGTGATCCTATAAACCACGTAGAATTTGAATGAAGAAAATGTTGTATTTTTTGTGGACTCGTGAAACGTCAATCAAACCACATCTTTAATTAGTATGAATTTCTGGGAAATTTCCAGGAGATTCTCACATGTAAAAGCAATACCAGTCTTCACATAAGTTTAGCATGAATTCCAGGAAATTTTGATAATAATGATATGATAAATTTTGTTGGTACTATAAGTGTTATTATGATCTGTTTGATGCATACATATCAAAGTAAATATATGTGTTTCTCATTCTTTTGAGTTATGATACAATTCAAACTCTAATCGTTGGGGGTCCCCTTCTATTTTCTCGCATATGAGTGTAAATTTATTTTTTACAACCAAAGATGTAAATTAGACTTGTATATTTTGTGTAAACTTGGTGTTCTTCAACTGTCATGGCTCGCTTCTTGACCCACTTTTATTTCCTGGAGACTTTACTGTCTCTCTTACGTAGCATGACCATATATTTCTGGATCAGATCACTCGAGATCCCTAGAGATCTCTCTCTAAAGTGGTGAGGGGAAAATTCCATATTGACTTGTCATGGCTCGCACCATGCTTCATGAAAAAAGCGACCTTTATAACTATCTAGTAACGGTGTAGCTTTTGATTTCCCCAAAGTACTTCAATTCACATCTCGGTTACATGCGACAATCTTAGGTCCAAATACAAAGCGGACATATCGTGTAGAGAGATCTATGAGTGATATTATTATGTCTCAACATGGGTCAGTCCAACCCCCATAACATGGACAACATGTGTCCATGTTATTATTAGGTTGACGTCTACATGTCTATGATGCAAAACATATTACATTGATTAATTAAAATGCTTTCTGAACATTTAACAAAATTGATGAAAAATGAACTACAAGTGTCTAATTGATTGCACATAAACATCGATAAAAATCATTTTCATGTACACTAGCAGTGATTGGTGTAATATAAGCTTTTTATGGTGTGACATGCTGTCAATTTGCACCTCGTTTTGATAAGAGTTCAAAGAATATGAAACATTTCAAAAAACTTGATTCTTCCACATGGAGTTCTCTTCTATGTATTGCATCAAAAATGATAAAATTTGCATACAGTGTTGGAAAAAAAATCTTGATTCTTCCACATGGAGTTCTCTTCTATGTATTGCATAAAAAATGATAAAATTTGCATACAGTGTTGGAAACAAAAACTAAATAAAAACAAAAATAGTTATAAAAAATCTTGATTCTTCCACATGGAGTTCTCTTCTATGTATTGCCTCAAAAATGATAAAATTTGCATACAGTGTTGGAAGCAAAAAAACTAAATAAAAACAAAAATAGTTATAAAAAATCTTGATTCTTCCACATGGAGTTCTCTTCTATGTATTGCATCGAAGACAGATTTTCACACACAGCACGCCTTATGATCGTCGACACGATATAGAGGATCACATTGACCGACTGGTGGGTCCAATCAGTATTCCTTCATTCCCCGTCTCTCTCTTCCTTAATATCTACCCATCCAATAAAGAACACAGATATCAAATTCCATTCTTTTAACCTCCCCCTCCCACCCTACATCCATCCCCCCTCCTCCTCCCTTCCTCGCAACATATACCTCGCACCTCACCATCTTTCGGTGGTCTTCTATCCCTCACTTCTTCCGCACCTCACCTTCTGTCTCTCTCTCAGAAACAGACACACAAACAGAGCAAAGCAGCAGCGAGGAATAAGAAGCTACGCTCCGCTTAAAAAGAGCAGCTGCAACAGCCGGGAGGCCGGAGAGAAAGGCGAGGAGGGCGGCGAGCAGCAAGTGGCGGCGGCGGCGGCGCGCGCAGAGATAGCGGAAAAAGATCGTGCAAAAAGGGTACGTAGGTAGCAGCCATCCACCGCCGGCGTCGGATCCGATAACTTCTCTCTCACTTTCTTTTATCCCTCCCCTCTCACTTCCTTTCTACTAGTCTCTTCCTATCACTACGCTATTTCTCTTCTTGGTTCCAGTTAACTACGCTCTCGGCCATTGATCCAAGAAAGGCACATGCCCAACGTCTGTTGGCATTTCCGAGTGACATACACGTTCAGAAGTGCAAGAAACGATTTTGCTCTCTCTTTTTCCCGTCCTCTTTTTTCGTGCGTGCTCAAACAGAAATAAATTGTTTTTTAATTTCTCTCCCTTTATTTGCTTTGTTTCCTTCTATCATATAGATAGAGGATGCTAATGGGAGCACATATTTGGTATAATTTCTTGTGCTTTCTTAGGCATCGTTCCTTCTTCCTAGAGTATTTGGCAAGGAATAAAATCACTGATTCTTTCTGTTTATACACTTCTTCCTCGATCGGTTATATGCTTCTATTTTTTCACTTTTGCAGCTAGTTTCCAGCAACGTACAAATTCTGTCGAAGAAAAAGGATATGACAGCCTACTTACCTTTCGTGCTACCTCTTCTTTGACCAGGCGCAAGGAACGACGTCATGGCCTCATCGTCGGCGTCCTCGGTGCCGGCGCCGGGTGGCGGATCGGTGATCACCTTAGCGGCGTCATCGGCGGCCAACGGCGGTGGCTTGGGGGTGTGCGGCACGGGGTCGCCGTGCGCGGCGTGCAAGTTCCTCAGGCGCAAGTGCCAGCCGGACTGCGTGTTCGCGCCCTACTTCCCGCCGGACAACCCGCAGAAGTTCGTGCACGTGCACCGCGTCTTCGGCGCCAGCAACGTGACGAAGCTGCTGAACGAGCTCCACCCGTACCAGCGCGAGGACGCCGTGAACTCCCTCGCCTACGAGGCCGACATGCGCCTCCGCGACCCCGTCTACGGCTGCGTCGCCGTCATCTCCATCCTCCAGCGGAATCTCCGCCAGCTCCAGCAGGACCTCGCCCGCGCCAAGTACGAACTCTCCAAGTACCAGGTGCCGTGAGATTCATTCATTTGATTAGATCACACTCTTCTCTCTTGGTCATCGCTCATACGCACGTAATTAACTTCGTTACATTTTGTTGTTCGTGTTCCCGTGATTCTTGTTCTAGGCGACGACGGGGCCGAACGGCTCGCAGGCGATGGCGGAGTTCATCGGTAGCACGGTGCCGAACGGCGCGACGAGCTTCATCAACGTCGGGCACTCGGCGGCGCTCGGCGGCTTCGGGCAAGACCAGCAGTTCGCCGCCGTGCAGATGCTTTCCAGGAGCTACGAGGCCGCAGAGCCCATCGCGAGGCTGGGGGTGAACGGCGCATACGAGTTTGGGTACTCGGCGACGATGGCCGGTGCCGGGTCAGTGCCGGGCCTCGGCATGCTCGGCGGCTCACCGTTCATGAAGACCGGCATCGCTGGCAGCGACGAGAGGGCCGGCGCCGGGCAGTAGCTAACCTGGCGGTTTCTGTCTGTCAGGTGTGACATTAATTTCACTCTCCGCACTGTGCTTTAGTTTTCTTGTTCCACTTCTTATTGATTTTGAATAAATCATCACGAGAGAGATTGCAAGAGTCTGGTTAGTTCGGTAGTGTGCAATGATGCATGCCTGATAGTACTATAACAATTGTAGAACTGTTTGAACCCCATTAATGTTGATGATTAGTTACGTGCGCACTTTTGAATTTAACTCGTGCTCAGTCATCAAGATCAATCGGGCTTGCATCTGTTTGATGCGTACTGTTTAGCTTTTACTACTCTGGTTGTTTTTATTAGTGTCAAATGTCCATGCACTGCATGCACACGCGCGTACAGTATTGTCCATTTGAACTTCATGCGTGATTCATGTTTAGCTTTGAGTAAGAGTTTTCACACACATAGTATTTGACTTTAGGTTAAAAAGTTTCTGCCACAAACTTTTAGAATCAACATGGGTATTGTCTGTCATGTGTATCACCAGCTAGCTAGGTAGCTATACTACCAACTAAACACCTCACCTGTGAAAGAAGTACTGACATTTCATGTCTTCTGCGTGCAAACTAAACACCTCACCTGTTGCATCGATCTATCTGTCGCGTCTGCACTGTGATAGTTAACAGTTAAATAGGTAATCTTGATTAGTTTGGTGCTGGACTGCTGGAATCCTGTTGTCAGCTTCAACAGTGGCGTGCCAAAATTTGCAGTTCTCAGTATTAAAATAGTATTCTATAAAATGATCCGTCAATGTCATTCTGTATAAGCGATCACTGATATCTACAGTTTATGACAATTGTCTGTATGTAGTTTTAGCCTAACAAGTACTAGTATAGTGTTATAGCCAATTATTCATGCATCAAATTAACTATAATGAAAAACCTACCGCCTTGTTTTGATCTTGCCAATGTTTTACAGGTCGCTGACAGGAAAAACATCCACCAAAGTTGTGCTGAAGACTGAAGTGGTGTGAAACGTCCTGAATTGATATCTATCCTGGGAGCGTTAATTAATTCCTAGTTATGTTTTGTGTGATTAATCAATGCATGTATTTAGTTTGCTTACTTTGCTTCGATGCGTTGTTTGTTGTTGATGTACACTCCTGCAGGCATATTTGTCCCTGACTTCTACTACCACTCGATCAGACACCTCTCCTTAATTATATACATACACGATTCGTGTATCAAAGTTCTGACCGTAGTTGGTCAAGTTTGTCTCGTTTGGAAACAACAGAGTTAAGCGGTTCCGAGTGGATAAGTTAAATTGATGTGTTTAAAGTACATTCAAAACTTGATTAATTCCACAAGAATAGTGGGTATTCTTATGAAATAGTCGAGATACGACCTTTGTTCATGTTTTTGTTGTTTAGGTAAATTTAGAGAGTTTTTAGGTGTATATTTATTTTTGTATCCCAGGCTATGATGATTGTGCCCCTCGCACCGGGGATCATCAATTAGCCGACCTTAAATCAGTGTCTTTATGAATATACCTAATAAAATAAAACCAATGAAATAATACTTTGATTGCCATTTTTTATTTATGTGCATGCATGCGATCTTACATAAAAATAGACTTCACATAAAAATATTTAATTGTGTACTAGAAAATCACTGATAAACGGTACTCCCTCCATTCTCACGGTATACTCGGCGCTTATGCGTAATCTCTGCGACCAAGGCAATCGTTAATTGGCTAAATTATAGCATCGTTAGTTAATGCATTGCGCCGTAATTATAGCACGAGGGCGCCGCATGCTGCTTCCTCACCCGCGTTTCACCAGTGAAAGAATAGGAAGGAGAGGAGTCTGCGGCCTGCTTCTCCGTTTCTCACCACCTAATTATGTGAGCAGTTAATGTATTGTGTCTTAATTCTCTTCTCATTTGGAAATGCATGGTTTTAGAAGTGCGCCGTGTAAACCGTGATGGAGGGAGTATTCTACTAACACAAAATTTTAGTTGTTATAGAAATGTTCGACTAAAAAATTGGTAAGTTTCCTTTTTTATTCAATTAAATTTCATAAGGTTTTTGGAGCATTCGGATCCTTAGGTTTTTTATCCCTATGGTAGTCGTCTGATCGCATGTTTGAAATCTTTGGAAACAATTCTCATTCACTCAAACCTCTTGCTTGAATTCCTTTGGTTTTCCTGTCATATCAAACATTTCTTGATCGAAAGTCCTCTCATTTTTTAATCCTATAGTATAAATAGGACATTGCACTCCAATCTTGTGTGCTTCCTATTCATGTGTTTTGAGAACCTTACAAAACAAAGACCCCCTAAAAAGGGGAAATCCATTTCGGCTCATAGGTGCATCTACACCCACAACCCAAAAACAAATTTTAAAATGTTAATAAAATTCAAACAAAATTTTTGGGTGTACATATGAACATTTTATGTTCGTACAAAAAAAAGGGATGAAAAGACATTTTGTGCGGCCGGTATAAAAAAGACAAATCCCCGGTGATAAAAAATGTCTCTTCACGTAATATTTTTTTCTCTTTTTTATACCGGTCACACAAAATGTCTTTTTGATGCGAAACTTTTTTTTTGTACAGATAGACATTTTTCATATGAACACTTAAAATTTTTGTTTGAAATATTTTTACATTTTGAAATGCGTTAAAAATGCATTTTGCACAACGGGTTCATCTGCACCCGTGAGTCAAAACATCATGTCCACATTTTTCATTAATCCAAAATGCAAGTCATTATGTATTAATTAGGGTATGTTTTGTCCACATGATTCTAACATCCTACGAATAAGAAACACACAGAAATATAATATAATTGCATGTGCTTAACATCCGATTGGAAGGGGTGATTTTGTAAAGTTGGGTGTTTGATTCGCATGAATAGGTAAAACTAAGGAATTTAAGGTCAAAGCAAGGCCGAATGAAAACTGTACTTAGGATGTTATAATGGCACTAAAGACTTCAACCTATATTTTCCGTGGATGGTTATTTGAAGAAAAGATGTCTCGTTGCATTCTAAATTTCCTCAAACTGTAATCAAAGGAAATTTTGTATATCTCCACTCAGCCATCATAAGCCTTAGTTTGGAGTGATGTCATTTTAGCCTTACATTTTACATGTCATCCAAAATTGACACATGGTGATATGGAGTAGTATCTCTGGGTTGACTTGTGCCCTAGGAAGACTCTACGATTGGATTGGACATGGCCTGCACGCTAATGACCTACCCATAGGGTCTGCGCGCCTCATGCGCGCGCACTTGTCTGTGGTGAAATGTGCTGCATCATAGCATGAGATCCTCTGTAGGACTGGTCAGGTGGATGGATGGATCAAGTAGATATATGGTAGTCGTGCTCCTACACTAAGCAGGCATTTACTATCACTGAGCTGCACTGCGCCGCTGCGGCTTCGCTTTTGCTTGCTTGCGCCGGAGGCAAATCGCGTGGCCGGGGAAGAGGAAGCGTAGCTCGTACAGGCAGTAGAGGAGGAGTAGCAGCGTAGGAGTAAAAGGCTTGTGCATGCGGTGAAGGGATCCATCAGAAGATTTCCGCAGCCTAGGATCCATAGGCAGCTGGGTTGCAGGTCAATTGACGCCTGGAGAGGTCACATCCCCGGTCAGTATAGATAGCGATCTTTTCCGCGGTGAATCCCCAAAAAGATCACACGGTGCTGAGCATATGTGTTCACGCAGCTGCTAATTAATTCAAACAGCTGCTAGGCCTAGTGCATTTGAAACCCATCTGCAAATGAGCCTTCATCACTCACAAGATAGCAAGCTATGGGCATGGACGAAGCTAATCAAGTACTCCATGGCATGGCGAGATCGTGCGTCGTGACCTTCAACAGTGGACGCCATGCCACAGGGTACGAAGCTGGCGCTCGTTTGAATCATGGAGTATGACTGGCTGGTTGACGAACCAGGTCTCTCTGGATGAAACCCTCTGAAATTTTGGAGGTCGATCGTCGCGTCCGAAACGAAAAGGCAAAATGCATGTTGCAGGGCGCGTGGCAGCAGGGAGAGAGAAGGTCAGGCACAGGCCTCCCAGAAATGTCGTTCGATTCTGCAGGATATATTCATTGCACACCTCCCTACATTCATGGCGGCATGTTTACGTACTGCCACATATACCAGCACGGTCGCACGCACAGTCGCGTTCTAGAAATATTATTAATACTCCTTCTGATCGCAAAAATATCATAGCTACCTAGTCTCCTGCACACACACCTTCAGGGTTCAGGCTACAGTATCATGTTTTGTCCATTGTTCATTTTACTCTCTGACTTACCACCATTAAATTGAATTGTTGAGCATATGTAAATAGTGGAGATTTCATTCTCCTAGGCTCCAGTGATTCCCTCTATTTAAAAATAAATATAGATGAATTTTGGAGTTTCTGCATGTCTCAATGATGTACCTCAATCGTGCAAAATATTAATCTAAAATACTTTATATTCTACTCCCTCCATCCCAAAATACAAGGCGCGCTATTTTTATGGTGGTCTTTGATGCTCAACTTTTACCACTAATATACAATAAATTAAATGGATTGAAAATATATAAATGGAACCGTTGGATTCGTCTTACAAAATTCTTTCATTTCATATATACTTATACTGATTTTGTGAACATATTATAAGTACAAATCATGGTCAAAGTTATACGTCGTTGACCAACGAAATTAAAGGGCGCCTTATATTTTGGGATGAAGGGAGTACATAAATATACAAATGTGTGATCTGAGTATACATATTTTCAAACCTCCAAAATATACAGATTTCGCTATTTTTACGTATCTCATAATATAAAAAGATCACGTTGTGATTTTGCGTACTTGTACGATGCATCATTGACTGCATCTTGATTATTTTTTTGATTTTTAAACTCATAAATTGGTATTTAATTTATCCTTAAATAAAGTGATCATTCGAACTCGGGAGTCAAAATGGCTTTCCGCTATGTAGAAAGTTAGTAACACGCAACGCAATACAAGTGCCTTAGAGATCAACAATGCTAGAGCGTCTCCAGGCGCTCTGGGGAAAACATATGTCCGTGCAAGATCTAGCTGGAGGAATTTTTTCATCTGAAACCAGAAAAACTGTAAATTATGCAGTTTTAGTCTTTTGCTTATGCACATTGCTGCCTCAGTCACACGTCATGTTAAGTGTTGAGTATTATCCCCGTTAAGATTTGTAATTTGCATGACGGTAAAGCTAATGGCGGTGATGTCTACGGGGTATCGTAACCCTGATGGGGGCGTTGGTTATTGGCACCTTTTTCATGTTGGGACTCTGGGTGGAAATGCTTAACCGTCTCAGTCTCGAGGACTACGTTGTTACCCTCTTGACCACTGGCGGAGCTCCAGCCCAAAGGTTGGGCGGGCCAGCCCAAAGAAATCTATGTTTTTTTCTCTTTGATGGGCCCAAAAAGTTCTATTGTTCAGTGTTTTGGATAAAGTTGGGCGGGCCACAGCCCGGTTTTGCTCCAACAGAGCTCCGCCACTGCTCTTGACGGCGTCGTTGTGGATGTTCGATATCCCTTGGTCTCGTTCCTGTCGATGGCAAGTTTGCCTCTTACTATTGTTCTCTATCTGTTTTGTAATAGAGCATCCACCCATTATTTTCTATGGGTTCGGCCGTGTGGATTTACTTATAGAGCGGGATGAAAATCTGTTTGAAAAGATTAGTAATTAAGACGGAGCGATGGGAATGGATGGGGCCAGATCAACCGAGAGGAAGATGATCGAGTGCATGTAGCGAGCACGTCAGGCAATGATGGCTGGATCGGCCGGGGGACGAATCGGAGATGATGATGACGACGGTGGCAGCGGCAGCAGCAGCGCGGAGATGAGAGGAGAGATGTTGCTAGTACCCTACTGCTGCTACCTCGATATCCCCCATTCCTCCTGCATCCGCGCGTTAAATGCGAATGCTTCTGCGCTGCTGTCGGACGCGGCCCCGGCCGGCCAGGACGCCCTGCTAGCTGCCGCTCGCGATCAATCGATGGATGGATCATGGATCGATCTCCCCGTCACGTCGAGCACGCGGCGCGTGCGCGCGCGGATGTGCGCGTTAATGCGCCTCAACTACGGCCGCCCAAACACCGAGCAGTTTGATCCGGGAACGTTGCGCCGTGATCAAGAACGGGCCCGCCGGCGTCGTCGATCGGCTTCCAAGTTCCGGCGACCACGGCGGTCACGGATTTAACGAGGAAAAGCGATCGCCGCCGGCCGGAGCCCGATGAGCCGCTGAGGATTCTGGGAGGACTCGGAGACGAACAAGACAACGCACGTACGCCCCGGTCTCCGGTGATCGCGTACTCCACCCTGCTACAATGGCGGCGGCCTGCCCGAGGGACGCGTGCGTGGACCTACGCCTAGCGGCATGGAAATAGCTATAGCTAGGAGGCGGCCCCGCGCACGTTGCGTCTCGTCAGGGCATTCACCGGCGTACGGCCGGTGACAGGACAGGGGTATGATCGAATAGATGTGCGCGCAGCTAGCACACTGTTCATGGACTGAGAGAAACAAGGAGGGAACAAGATGGTGGTGCGTGTGTGAGCCAAAGGGTACGTGCTGAGCTGCTGGCCGGTTACTGCTGAATGCCATCGCTGACGGCCATGCAAAGGTGACCTGTGGAACGCACAGGTCAATGTATGGTGCGACAGTGCCCATCACCATTTAAGAAGCACTCCTGACGCTTGCAGCATTAGTGTGCTTTTGTGTCTTGAGGGGTAGAGCATCTCCACTCGTGGCGACCAAAAGGCCGCCCAAAGGCTCGTCCGGACAGGTTATTTGGGCACCGTCCGGACGAGCTGTAGTGATGGTCGGCGTCGCTCCCCGCTCGCGACGCTCAAATAATATTTTAAATCAACATTTAAACACGAAAATACATAAATTTAATTGAAAATTTGTTCAAACTAGACATAATTCATTCAAATTAAAACCTAGCTAGCCCTAACTAGTAGGGTGGCATGCCGGGCGTCGGCAGTTCGGGCAGGAACCCGCCAACGCAGGCAGAGGTGCTCGGCGGCGGCCGGAGCAAAGGCAGTTGAGATAGCCGGCGGCGGCGGACGGCGCCGCGGGAGGCTAGGCGGAGGAGGCGGCTATGGACGCCTCAATGGCGAGTTGCATTTCGCCTGCGTCCCACTGCAGCGACGGCCAGTCCTCGGCGTCGTCATCATAACTGTCAACCTCCTCCACCTCTTGTTGAGGTTGCGGCGGAGGAGGTTGCACGCCGTCTTGTTCTACTCTTGCGCGTTGTGCCGTCTACGATGCCTCGTACGGTATCCTCTCCCTTTCCATGCCCGCTGCGAAGTCCTCGTCGGAGGTGTTGGTGAGGACGTCGTTGTCGGAATCGAACCAACCCGCAGGCGGCTCGCGGGCGAAGAAGGAGTTGAGGCGGTAGGCGCACTCCATCTCTATCTACTCGTTCCAGTACGCCGAGTTTGGCTCATACCGTGCATCGTCGTACAGCTCCGGTGGTAAGGTCTGCATGCACTTGTCGATGTAGTCGACACGCGCCTGGCCGACGAGTCGAGGTGCAACCGGGACATGAGCTGAGTTCATTGCCCTCCCATCGGGGAGACGGCTGTTCGTGGACACCGGCATGTTGGTGCGGATGAGCTCCTGCGCCTCCGCTTCTGTGGGCAGGCCTGCCGGAGGCGGAGGAGGTGGAGGCGCGAATGAGCACGCCTCGTGGTCGTTGGGCAATGGCCGGGAGGCGTGGAGGAGAGCTTCGCACATTAGGTGCGCAACCCGGCGTTCCCTGCGACGCATCGCCTCATCACGGGGATGGACATGTTCCTCCTCCGAAAGGGGAGCGTCGTCGTGCCGGGAATCCATGGCTTAGTAGTGGAGGTGTTGTGCCGTGGTGGAGACGGCGAGGGACCTGCTCTATATAACGGTCGGGGAGGCGAGCAGGTGGCGTGCCTTAAATCCGGCCACCCGCCCGCCTGCCACCCATTTACGGCAACGCTTCAAAAGGCGCGCTCGTATTCATTGATGTCGCCGTGGCGCCGACGCTTCCTTGCCGCAGAGAGGTGAAACGACGCCTCGCTGCGCCCGGCTGGGAAACCGAGACGCCGCCCGCCATTAATTCAGCTGACCGACGACATCTAGCTTCATGTCTCCTTGGCAGGCGTGTCCGCGCGTCGGAGACCAACGTCGCGTCATGCGCGGTTTCATCTGGCGCAGCCCAACGCTTCTCCAAGCGGAGGGCGTGGGCTGGGTGTGCCGGACCAAACTTTGGGCCGCGCCAGAACAAAATCACGTTTGGGCCCGCGAGTGGGAGCCATTTTTGGTCCAGCGCGTCCCAAATGGCTTTGGTCGGCTATTTGGGCGCGCCGGGTGGAGATGCTCTTACAGTACGTAGTTACTACGATTGTACTCCATATTTGACTTTTAGAAAGGGATAATTAATTCGAAAAGTCTCTTTAGCCCGGGCTACATATCGCCAGGTCGCCCGAATTTAATTTATTTTTGAGTCACCATTTAAAAGTTTCAAAAAAATCCGGGAATAATACGACATGTTGACAACGACTTGATCTATGCTTCTGCAAAGTTTAATTTTCAAATAGTTTGTATATCGTCCTACACAAAAATGACAAATCATGACAATTTTAAGAGATTTTGAATCACCGTCCCAGATCTAGAAATTTGTTATTTCTACACAGGAAAAAATACAGAATATTTCGCGTTTCGTTTTTGCACACAGGTAAAAATCGTCATTATGTATGTTCAGATTTTTTTCCGGAATGTTTTGAAACCTAAAATTGTAGATTTCAAATTTCAAAAAATCAGGCTACATGTAGCCCGGGTGACAAAACACTGTACTCAAATGAAATGGTCTATTAGCTCGGCTGGCTAGAGCGTGGTCATAATAAGGCCAAGGTTGGGCCAATATTGTTTCGGCTCTATGTTCGGATTTTTTGGTTGGATGGCTAATGACCGCAGTTTATTTAAGTGGCAACGACTAGATCTCACTCGAGCGAGAAAGTTATGTCTCGCTCAAATAACCATATCCAGCTGAGAATTTATTAGTTGTAACTCATCGCATCACGATGCAAATCTGATGAGATTAGAGTTGAGTGACTTGATTCTCACTCGACTGAGGAATAGCAAAACCGTTTATTTATCAATAATAAGCTGTTTAATAATAACGAAAAAGTAATGGCCTCTTAGCTCAGTTTGGTTAGAGCGTGGTCCTAATAACAAGGCTAAAGAGCCATGCATGGGCCAGGTTTTTTTCAGCTGCATGTACAGATTTTTGTGTACACTCATAGATTTACCTAAACGCTCATACATGTTTTCCTGTAAATAGACATAACATACTTTAGATGTTTTGTTGCTCATACATATGGGCCAGATTTTTGAATAATAAAACCGTGTTTATAGAGCCTCACTCATTCCATCAAGTCAGCCCATCAACTGGTTATCTCTCTGACTATCTTCTTCCGCAAACAACATCATCCAGTAAAATACTACTCCTACTTTCTTTTTTGCACCGAAGTATAATACTAACTTTAAATGTTCACAAAACTGAACATAATAAGCATCGCGTTCGTGCACATCTTACTATATATAAAAGACGGATGAAACCGCTGCCTCTCCGGCCGTCCACGTCGCGCGCAAACAGCAGCCGTACGATCGCCGCGACCGACGGTTGGGATCAGCCCACATCGCCTCCCGCGCGCGTACACGTGGCCCCGGTCACCACCCCGTCCACCCGGTCGCAGCCGGTCTCCCCAGCCGCACGAATTTTGGCGCCATATTTTACATATAACCCCCGTGAAGGACCTAGAAGTAATTACGGGAAAGGCGAGGGACTTTTCAGCAAAAACGTCCGCAGCACCCCCCCCCTCCCCTCTCTCTCTCCCTCGTGCTCGCGGTGCCGCCGGCGACGTCGCCGCGCTCCGCCGCCGCCACGGCCTTCCCCGGACAGATCCACGGGGAGGGAGAGCTCCGCCGTCGCCGCTTCGATCTCCTCCCCGTAAATCAGCCGCCGCGCCGCCGCACGGCCGCCGGAATCGCCTCCGTGGCGACCGTCTCCTCCGCCGCATCCGCGCCCCGCCGGCGCCGCTCCGGTGAACTAAACGGGGCGGCGCGGCCACCTACGGGTCGACCGCGCCGAGGCGCGTCGAACGCGACCGCGCGCGCGTCCTGGAACGCACCAGCGCGCCGCCGGCGAGGTCGGCGCCACCGCGGGCGGCTCCGGCCAGATCTGGCCCCTGTGACGTCGGCACGACGTCACAGTGGGCCCAGTCTGTCTGATTTTCATTTTTTTTATTTTTAAAAATGGCCCAAATTATTCCTATAATTTTGAAAAAAAATCTAAATAATGCAATGCAATAATTTTAAATATGCCAAAAAAAAGGAGACAAATATGTCAAAATGGTCACACAAAAATAAATATGCACACTCTTTTTTTTTTTTTTTGAAAAAATGGCCCAAATTAATCCTATAGTTTTGAAAAAAATCTAAATAATGCAAAGCAATAATTTTAAATATGCCAAAAAAAGGAGACAAATATGTCAAAATGGTCAACAAAAATAAATATGCACGTTTTTTTTTTTGAAAAAATGGCCCAAATTATTCCTATAGTTTTGAAAAAAAATCTAAATAATGCAAAGCAATAATTTTAAATATGCCAAAAAAATGAGACAAATATGTCAAAATGGTTACACAAAAATAAATATGCACGACGAAAATTCAACTTCCAAATTTCCATGTGCTCAACAACACACTTTTTCACCTGAATTTCGACATTTTTTTGAAAAAATGTCCCAGATTATTCCTATAGTTTTGAACAAATTCTAAATAATGCAAAGCAATAATTTTATATATGCCCAAAAAAAAAAGAGACAAATATGTCAAAATGGCCACACAAAAATAAATATGCACGACAAAAATTCAACTTTCAAATTTCCATGTGCTCAACAACACATTTTTTTCCCTGAATTTCAACAATTTCGTAATGTAACCCATTTTCAAATGCAGAAATTTCCAAATTTCAATAATTTACTCCCCGGTATTTTCCCTCCTAACCGCACAACCGCGACGTATGCCGCTTTGATCCAAATTTCATATTTAAAACCTCCAGAAATTTCAACATTCTTTCAGATATTCTATGAACGACGAATAAATTCGGACCATAATACAGTTCCACTTTAACCAATTTTAACCCACGGGGGCGGCGAAGTCCGCCCCTAATCCCCTAGTGATATATCATGAGTATTTGATCCGAAAGCCCGTGGTTGCCTGTGCTTTACCTCCTGCAACACAAGGGCCCAAAGGATAATATGGGTTTTGAAGATGGGCCGAGTTAGCAGGTTGAGATCCATGCTCAGAGCCTCAGAGAATAGAGATGCCTACGGCACAAACCAGAATATGCAACTAATATCCTCAAACCTATCTCAAAAAAAAAAAAACTAACATCCTCAAACCAAGGAGTTGCCGCACCAGTACAATACTATATGAAATGTTTATGGTTTACAGGCACTACCAACTTCAATATACAGAGAAGAAATAACAGACTGGGAAAAAAGTTTGACATTTACACAAATGTAAGAAATCACCATGCTATCAATAACACCAAATTTGTCTTGTGGTAACAGCAATGGTCTTCCGCATCGCGATCCCCGTCAACCGCCTCTATATCCGTGAATTTAGTGTAACAGAATTGACGCCGAAAAAGGCAGACTCTGACTTTGTTAAGTCCAGGCATCACACTGCCCTCTGTTGCTTCTACCTCCCTGGCTTGGATGGACTCGGAGACGACGGTGGCTTCAAGTCGGGATACTGCATGATAGATTTAAATCTAAACGGATTAGGACATAATCATATAGAACTGACCATTTTTCTGCTGGTGGGGAGCAAAGTACCTGGTACCATTAGCACGAATTAACAATCTAGCTGAGACCCATTCGCAAAAATAAAAGAAAAAACAATCTAGCTGAGACATACATCAGGTCTACAAGCCAATACTGCAATGGAGTTAACTGTAAGTAGCTCTGCGGGGAAAATGTTGTTACTACTACTTGAGCACAATATTTTAGTGCTACTTATAAGCTAGGTGAAAGTTTGATGAAGATCAAGTCTAGAGCCTGCTGAATTACTGTGAGGAGGTAACAAGGCAGCAGTCATACATTTGTATATGGTGATAATGGTCTCGTCGTTGAATGCTTCGCGTCTGAAGTACTTCCATTTGGTTCTTCATGGCCATCTTTGATCCCACTGCTTGTATCAACTAAAGAGCTACTAGAAGTTAACACTTCTACATTTTTCACATGCTGATCATCTGTACCTTCAGTGGTGACATCTGTATGTGTCAAACTTTTGCTCTTCTTTTCCTTCGGGAAAACATGAACAGATGGGGGCAGATATTTTTCTTGAATTGCCTAAGAAAATAGCTAGATTCAGTACTATAACAATAAGATGTTACTCCATAGTATATGTCACTGGTATTGGTTTAAATCCATAGTGTCATAACTAACCTGCCAACCTTCTGGGCCTCTTATTCCCCCTTTGATAGCATAGGCTTCCTTGAAGCCATTGTTGAACAATAGCTCAGCCACTTTTTCTGAATTACCATCAAAGCTACCTTCCACAGCATAAACTTAGGTTGGTAACAGATTGCAGCATGACAATAGTTCAAAGAGTACAACAAGAACTTGAACACAGTTGCATGGCATGACCAAAATATATAGCAACATCAGTATTTTCAGTGTGTAAGCAAAACTGTCATTATCTGAATTCTGAATCAAACTAACAGTGCCAAAATACAAAATCCACATGGCATCCATTTTCATTAGTCAATCTGGTTGACCCGATACAAAATGACAAGAACTTTTTGTAGTCATGCTGGTTGATGCAATACAAAATGACAAGAAATTTTCGTATTCATTAATTTACCTAGTTACCAAGTAAGATAACTTTTAAAATAGAAAGAATAAGAAAAGGTTATCTTTAGTATTTCATTGCCCATAAAGAGTGATGTACCTAGCATATAGGGTAATTCACTATGACTGTTTGTTATACATCTAGGCACATATATTATACCCGGGTTGTTTGCATTTAGAGCAAAAATAAATTCTGATTTACAGTACCAGTATAGAAGCATCTACCACTATGCTACATTGTTGTTCTTCTAGAAATGAGTCAAAACTGGGTTTTGATCCCTGGTGGGCTGGACACAACCACCCAGAGGTCACCCAACCAATTGTTGGTTCTAATGTTATTTTTTTTACATGGGTTCTAATTCTAAGTTGACTACAATACCATTGCACTTCTAATAAGTTGTGCACACTGCTGCATACTACAACTTTCAAATTCTAAGCTGTGCACACTGCTGCATACTACAAAGGCATCTGGCACTATGCACATTAATCCACTGAATTCGGACCCACGAACATTGCATCTGAGGCACTCTAACCCATTCTATACACAGTACTAAAGCATTCAGTATTGCAGGTACAGAATCCACAACGTGCATCGATCGAGGTACCATGGAGCACTCACTTGTCAAGGATGCAGACGACTGTGTTGGCCGGGTCCGGGAACCTGGCCAGCACCTCCCTGATGAACCTCTTCTCGTTCTCCTCGTCAAACTCCACCTGCACGGCTTTCTTCTCGACGAGCTTGAGGTTGGGCGGCGGCATGAACTGCATGCTCTTGCCCCGCCTGATGTCGAGCAGCTGCGCCTCCGGCACGTCCCGGAGCTTGAGGAAGGCGTCGAGGGCGCCCACGGCCTTATACTTCCTGAAGTACTCCTGCGCGAGTGGGACGACCACGAGCCAGACGAAGACCACCCCGGCGACGAAGAAGGGGTTCCGGTTGTTGAAGTCGTCGATGGCCACCACGATGGACTCGAGGCTCACCTTCCCGCCGCTTTCGGCCTCCGCCGCGAGGGCGGGGAGCGGCGTCCAGGAAGCGGCGGCGGTCGCGGGGAGGAGGAGCAGGAGCTCGCCCCGCCAAGCCGCAGCCACATTGCGCGCCAAGATTGCGGCAGGGAATGGGATTGTGGAGGAGCTGGCGATCTTGGCCGCATTGGGCGGCGAGAGTTGGTTCCGGCGAGGATTTCTCGGGGGTTTGAGGAGATTTGGGAGGTGGGAGCTGGAGATTTGGAGGAGGGAGCAGTGTTCTTGGAGGCGGAGGAGCGCCATTCAAGCAAGACGCTTGAGCTCTCTGCACCGAGGATAGAGGAAGAACACTCTCCACTGCACGGGATTCTATCCGATCATTTGCTCTTTTCTTCTTCGAAAAATAAATCACAGGCCACGAAGAGAAAGAAAAAGACAGGAGAAAGATGCATGGGCTGTGGCCTGTGGGGTGACACGTTTTCAGCTAGGCATGACCTGAAGGCCGTGATTAGGCCGCAAGCGAATTGGGCCCAGGTCTATTGGGCGAGGAGATATCTACCAGGAGACGGTTCCCAGGCGAAATCATATATATCGCTCACTGGCGGCCCTTCCGCTAGCGCCGCCTAAGGGCGCCTGATAAAGGGCCGGATCATTCGGCGAGTCTTCCTTATTCCCTTTTCTTTAATGATTTTTCATCTATTTTTTACTTGCTTTCTTTATTTTTCTGTACATTTTTTTTTCACTTTCCAGGATTTAAAAAATATTTCTTCGTACCCGTATTTGTATCCCATATATGGGCATCCTTCGTGGAGCAAGCAGGTCGCCCCCGCAGTGGTGCGGGCATATCATCTTCCCCCTCGAAGTGGAGATGGAGTTGCTTCGGATGAAATTGATCCTATATATCTATCCAGTACATTGAAGAAGAATAACAAATAATTTTGCCATCTTAACCAAGTCGCACTCAATAATTATCCATGGATCGATTTAGTTGATACAAATGAAAATTGATATAGCGATACGTGGTGACTTACTCAATTACTCTGGTCTTAAACGTCCACTCCACTAACCGAGGTGAATCAAGAACTAAATTTAGCACGCAAAGAGATTTTTAGAAGTAACTTTTTCTTAGACAAAAGGCAATAATATGCTGACCTTTGATTTAACAAAGCTCAAAGTTTTACAACGGCAATTACAGTACAGGTGTTGAGGAAATCAGCTTACAAGCAACAGGCAAACGAAAAATACACAAGACACACAACTTGAAGTGCTCCAAATCTTTCGCTCATCCGTCGATGGGGGGTGGGGGGGGGGGGGGGGGGGGGTGCATTTGCCCCCCTAAATTTCAGCGCTAGAGTTTAACCATGTGTTCTAAACTTATCTAGAAAGGGGATCATATCGTGTCCAAACGGCACTCTCTGTCTTTCAGTCACTTACCGCTACTGGTCATACAAAAGTGCACTCTCCAGGTCCACCCACCACAGCAAGCTTCGCCATGTAGAGTGCATACCTATGCGGATTTACCCATGATTTGTTGATCCAAGTTTTTAACTTGTTATTAAGTGAGTGTTCTGCTCAACATCAACATTTACCTCTATTTGTTAGTGTGTTGCTAATGTGACGTGAGTACACGGGTAATCAGTGTACACGATGCTTCATGTCTGTGATTTAATCCTCCACGGATTTTTACCAAGTTGCCAAGTGGGGCCTTGCTCTGCTTAAACACGGACCTTCTGAGATCTATAGTTCGCCTGAAGCATGCTAAACACAGTTGGTGAGCAGCACACATACACTTGAAATTCAACTTTGTATAGAAGGAAATACCAAATGGTAACTTGGTGGTTTACATAGACAAAGATGTTTACATGAAAGGCAATCCTGAACAAAGGTGGATTGAACATAAACTTATATAAAAAGACCTGGAGTGTCCGATCCAGCATAACGACACCTTGTTGGTTTTGGCTGCTACCCATGAAGCATATGCAAGTGCAGTGGGGTGCGAGAGATTATAGGGTGATGTGTCTGAGGGGTCCGAGTGGGGGATTTATACTCCCAGAACATAGGACGCGGGGTCATAAAGAGTCAGGCCTGACAACTTATTTCCCAAAATGTTTTCATTTTCCTTGGCCATATACAACGTTTGGGGCTTAATAGTGCATCCCATGAGCATAGCCGAATCTTTCGCTCATGGGGGGAAGGGGCATTTGCCTCCTCCCAGCTTGCACTAAGCTTCGCCACTAGAGTTTAACCATGTTTTTTCAACTTATCCAGAAAGGGGACCATATCATGCCCAAAGTGCACTCTCCATCTTCCGGTCGCCCCGTACCGCTACTCGTCATACCCAAAGTGTACTTCTCCAGCTCCACCAGCCGCCTGGTAGAGCAAGCTTCGCCATGCAGAGTGCGTCTCTATGCAAATATACTTCTAAGTACATGATCTATTGATCCAAGTTATTAACTTGTTATTAAGTGTGTGTTCTGCTCCACATCAACATTTTACCTTTGTTTTGTCGGTTTGTTGCTAACGTGACGTGAGTACACATGACAATTATGTTACATATTTTCACTGGACTTTGGTGAGTTTGTGGATTGGTTGTTTAACCACCCTATTAAGATTAACCAGCATTGACTTTGCTAAATTTGCACGATCCAGCCTACCACCACATATTCCCGCCAAGCCGCAGCCACATTGCGCGGCAAGATTGCGGCAGGTGACGGGATTGTGGAGTTGGTTCCCACGAGGGTTTCTCGGGGGTTTGAGGACATTTGGGAGGTCGGAGGTGGAGATTTGGAGGCGGAGGAGCGCCATTCGAGCATTACGCTTCAGCTCTGTGGCACGAGGATAGAGAAAGAACTCTCCACTGCTCGGAATTCTATCTGATCATTTCTTGTTTTTTTCCTCATCGGAAAATAAATCACAGGTCACACAGAGAAACAAGATAGATAGGAGAAAGATACATGGGCTGTGGCCTGTTGGTTGACACGTTTTTGGCTAGTCCAGCCCGCGGTTTGGCGAGAAGGCCGTAACTAAGCCTGAAGCAAATTTGGCCCAGATCTTTTTGTTTTTTGAAACTAAGCCTGAGGCGAATTGGACCCAGATCTAATGGGCGAGGAGATTGTAAGAAAGTAGAGTTTGAACCAGATCGAAAATCCGACGCGATATCTAACAGGATACTTCGCTTTGCTTCATGAAGGAATTGGCATGTGATGGAAATGTTCTGTAAGTGATCTCCAATAGTTTATCCATATTTTGGGTAATCAAAATGATTTTGAATAAATGAGAGAGTAGATATGGGTAATTTTTTTTTTTTTGCTTTTCTAGCTTACTCAAAACTAGATAGCCAAATTGACATCTACACGTAGGACCCACATGTCAATGGGTTAGGCATTTTTCCTGTCTATCCCTTCTTCCCCAACCCAATCAACCCTCACCCCGCCCTCCATCACGGTGCGTCCATCCCCGCCACCTCCGTGACGAGGCATGGGGCGACGGGGTCGAAGAAGGCCTGAAAGGGCGAGCAAGGCGACGCCCTGCTTGGCTAGGTCATGCCCTCGGAGCTGGCTCGCCTCGTTCACCCATGACCGAGTAGACGCGGGTCGTCGCGGCGGGGGTTTCGGATAGGGAGGGGCAACGATGAAGAGAGTAACTTCATATTTCATGTGTCTTATACATTTTTATTTACACAAAGTTTTAATGAAATACCCGCTGCAACACGCGGGGTAATTTTCCAAGTATTTGCAGTTTCTAAATAAGGGGGCCTTTTTGGGATAAGTTGTTGGAGTTGCTCTAAGTAACACCCATTTATGTGCTTGGTTATATAGAAGGAATGGAACCAACTACTAGCTCCGTTCCATAATGTAAGCCGTTTTTGCAGACTAAAATAGCCTAACAAAAGGGCTTACATTATGGATTCTAAGAGTAAAATACCTTTCGATTCGTGACGCACCATTCTTACAAATCGTTGGGAGTTACGGGAAACAGGAAGACGTCTATGTCCACTCCGAATCTGACCATGTACAGGAAGACAGTCTATGTCCACTCCGAATTTGACCATGTGCACTCATACTTAGCCTCTATCCACTCCGATTTTGCAAAGATGAGAGAACATGTGTTTCCCTTTCTCTGATTTTAAGACAAATTGTCAAATTGAGCTCAAATTCATAGCATGTTTTTGCAATATATGGCGATACATTCTGTTTTTGAATTCCCCAACCAAATACCAGACATAACCATTTCATTCTACATTTTTGCCCAACCAAACACGAGAATTGTAGGCAACTAGTGGACGAGTTGTTGGTCACAATACTATCATTGTTGATCTTAGTACTAAAGTTGCTTTTCGATTATTTTTTGTCGATACATAGAAAAATGGATAGTTTCAAAGAACTTCTCGCGAGTGGTCCCACGGTGGAAGCGGGTCGTAATTTTGAGTCGTGGATTAATAGTTTATGACCTCTTAGTTTTCCCAACATGAAACTGAAAGCGTATGATCACGTGGTGTTGGGGATAGTCCTTATTCATGCTAGTGCCACTGGACTCTCCTTGATTAAATTTAAATGTCAGCTTTTCACAATGCGCGAGCTCAGAATTTTTTGCCGATGGAGTCAAGGTACGCCGCCGTGTCCATCTCATACCCGAGCAAATTGTTCCATGCGTCACCTTCCTCGTCCACCTTCTCGACAAGTTTCTCCTGGAGGTTCAAGACGAAGGTGCCCGCATGCCCACTCCGTTCTCCCAGGGTAAACAGGACGATGCCACTGTTTTCGCCGAACCATCGGAGTTTGATTCCGATGTGGTGGTGCGGCATCTTCATCTGCTGCATCAGCACGGCTTCCTGCTCCCGCGTGGTTCCGTTTCTGCCGGTGCGAATGTCGTCGTCCTCACCAAACGCAAAGTAGGATAACTTGGCTATCATGATCGTGCTGCTGCTAAAGGATCCTGCCCTAACCCCGATGTACATGAAGAAGAGACGGTCGTCTGACGAGATGCCCAACAGACGGTTGTCTGACCAGTGGTGAGGTGCGTGGTAGGGAACCAAGTGCATGTCCGTCAGAAGTTGCGCATCGTGATGATCAACCTGATGATCGAGGCGCACCCCGAGCACGCCATGGTCCAGAGCCCAAAACGCCACGCCACGGCGCACCACGGCTTGTCCGATGCGCCACAGCTTGGAGCTGTGGATCTTAACGTCTGACTCCGCCTCTGGTCCCCAGCGGCCGATGTCCGAGGAGTAGCACCGAAGCAGGGTGGAGTACCCGTTGCCACCGTGGTCATGATTGTGGACGAGCAACAGACGGAAGAAGCTGTGGCAGCGTTGTGGGCGGAGGTCGTGTCCGGTGAGTAACGCGCAGCCGTAGTTGCGTATTGTCGTGCTGTTCTTTCCTGCTACTGAGATGATCAGAGGCAGGAGGACGACAATGTCGTCACATATCATCGGGTTGCACACGGCGAGCCTGAGGCCATCCATGGCACAGCCCTCGCGCCGGAGCTCGAGGACGAGGCGTCCGTTCCGTGACGCGACCGGTCGGGAATAGTCCAAGAGCCCGCCGTCACCCAGTCCCAAAAGCAGCTGGCTACCACGGAGGAAGCGAGCGCCGGAGGCCGTCGCGACGAAGCACAACCGCGACGATGTGGTGTTCCGGCCGCGCGCGGTGGGCCATTCTTTCTCCTGGTGGAAGACGCCGACCGAAAGGTGCGGGGAGAAGCGGCCGAGAGGCGGCAGGGAGCGGGAGAGTACGGCGCCCCTCGTGGCCACGACGCGGCCCCAACGACGGCACGTGGCGGCGCAGAGGACTACGGCCGCCAAGTCCGACAGCCCGACGAAGATGACGGTCAGCGTGTCGTCGGAGAGACACGCCGTCATCCCACCGACTTTAATTTTATTTAGGTTAAAAGCGGTCGTATCCGCCATCGGATTAGATAGAATAGAGTTTTATGTATAGATTTTGAAAAAGGGAAAAATCCCTTAAAAACTAAAAAAGCTAGTCTCCAGGATCCTGTGTGTGGGCAAAAGCCCGCAGCGCCAACTCCTCCAACACCAAAGACGCCACCTCCGTAGGCGAGATCGCCGCACTGCGGAAGGTCCTTCAGTTTCTCTCCTTTCCCCATGTCGAGGAGTGCCAATGTCCTTCTTGCACTGTTGCCCGGCCTCCTGCTCACCCTGATCTGTCAACAGGGCTGAGCGCTCATGGAAGAGCTCCCCACCCGGACCCGGCGAGGCCCTCTCCTGTGGACCTTCATCAACAATCTGGGCCACCTCCTTTGTGTTCTGCTCCTCGTGGCTGGGTATGTCAAAACCCACCGGCTCCATGTCCTGCCTCATCGGAGAGACGCACTCCGAAACAAGGGCGAGAATCGACGCCGAGTTGGTCGCTTCCCTTGGGGAGAAACAACCATAGAGCTCGAGACCACCGTCCACACAACCATCATTGAACCCAGCAGTCGGAGGTGACGCTGGAGTCATTTGAACCACAGCCGGCGCCATGGAATGCCTTTCCAGAGCAGCCTCGGCACGCTCTAAAAAGCTCCCAAAACGCCCCATCAAGCCATTCACAGAATCCTTCATCGCGAACTGAGCCACGACCATCTCCTCGAGCTTGCAGGTGACCAAGCCTAGCAGCTCAGCCCTCATTAGCGTCGCCTGCTCCTCGAGGAAGGCTTTCTGCATCGCATCGGGAGTAACAGCCGCAGAGCTGGCCGTCGACTTCGCACGCGTTGGGGGACCCCGGTCCCTGTGCTTGCAAGGGGGCGGAGCGACCACAGCCCAGGAGCGGTCCAAAGGCCGGAGTGGACCGGGTGCAGGTGAGCCGGAGCAGGAGGAAGGCTTGCTGGCCTGCCAGAACTACCAACAGTCCCGCTCCCGGTGGCCGGACTGGCGGCAAGCGAGGCACCTGATTTGACTGTGGCATGATACGTCTCAAACGTATCTATAATTTTTGATGTTCCATGTTGATATTATACCAATTGTTACATGTTTTACATACACTTCATATCATTTTTATACATTTTCTGGGACTAACCTATTAACAAGATGTCACAGTGCCAGTTCCTGTTTTCTGCTGTTTTTGTATTTCAGAAAAGCTGTTAAGGAAATATTCTCGGAATTGGACGAAAATCAACGGAGGTTCCTATTTCACCGACACGTCCACGGAGTCCAAAGGAGAGACGGAGAAGCGCCAGGAGGCGGCCACACCTGGGCTCGGCGCGGCCCCACCTCCTGCCGCGCTGAGGGGTGGTGTGGGCCCCTCGGGTGGCCTCCGACGTCGCCCTTTCGCCTATTTATTCCTCCCGTCTGGAAAACCCTAAATACCCGAGTCATATTCCACGAAAAGTTCCAGAGTCGTCGCCATCGTCAACCCTAGCTCGGGAGGGTTCTGAAGCTCTTCCCGGCACCCTGCCGGAGAGGGGAATCATCACCGGAGGGCTCTACATCGCCATGCCTGCCTCCGGAGTGATACGTGAGTAGTTCATCCTTGGACTACGGGTCCATAACAGTAGCTAGATGGTTGTCTCTCCACTTTATGCTATCATGTTTAGATCTTGTGAGCTGCCTAACATGATCAAGATCATCTTATTGTAATGCTACATGTTGTGTTTGCTGGGATCCGATGAATATTGAATATTATGATCAAGTTGATTATTAATCTATGTTACATGTTATTTATGATCTTGCATGCTCTCCGTTACTAGTAGATGCTTTGGCCAAGTAGATGCATGTAACTCCAAAATGGGGTATTTATGCTAGATAGTGGGTTCATGCCTCCAGTAATCTGGGCGAGTGACAGCAACGTCTAAGGTTGTGGATGTGTTGTTGCCACTAGGGATAACATAACAATGCTATGTCTACGGTAATATGTATTTGTTTACATTACGCACATTACTTAATGCGATTATCCGTTGCTTGCAACTTAATACCAACGGGGGACACAGATGTTAACCTGACGGTGGATTATTAGTCATAGATGCGGTTGGATAACGGTCTATGTATCTTGTCGTAATGCCCAATTAAATATCATGGTAGTCATCTTGTCATTTATATGCATTGTCATGCGCTCACTATTTTATCAATTGCCCAGCTGTAATTTGTTTACCCAACATGTTATTTATCTTTATGGAGAGACACCACTAGTGAACTGTGGACCCCGGTCCATTCTTTTACACTGATAAAACCACCAACTGCAAACAATTGTTCTCTTTTACTTCCTGCAATTAAATACTATTTTCCACACCATACGTTTAATCCTTTATTACAGCAAGCCGGGAAGATTGACAACCTTCCTGTTTCGTTGGGGCAAAATAGTTTGATTGTGTTGTGTGCAGGTTCCACGTTGGTGATCGAGCAACAGTGCCACCAACAACCTTCTGAAGTGCTCCTACTCCTCCTGGATCTGACAACCTTGGTTTCTTACTGAGGGAAAACTTGCTGCTGCACTGGTTCATACCTTCCTCTTGGGGTCTCCCAATGAACGTGTGTTTCACGTCATCATGGCAGCCAACCACGCGGTGGCCGGACTCCAGGCACCGGAAGCACCGCCCCTGAACCCTCCGCCTGAAGGCCCTAGCACGATGTTCATCACTTGGAGGAGGAGACGAAGTGGGCGGCAAGGTCTGCTGCGGGCGACGCCGGCTGCACACGTCCTGCCTACCCGACTCAGCGCCCCCACCCCCCGGACCAGCCAACGGTGACAGTACCACGACCTGCGGCTTGAAGTTGCGTGGGAGCCTCGCAGGAGGAGCCGGAGGTCGGGGCAGGGAAACCACTGCGGAGCCATTGCCCGCAAGCTTTGGGCTGGTCACCTCCAGCACCACCGGATGCAGCAGAGGCCCGGGCCTCTCCTCCAGCTGGGTCGCCGCCATCTCGTCGGCGCCGAACAGAGAGCCGGCAACCACCGATTTGAGTAGGGGGCACGCGGCCGTTCCGAATAAAGCAGGACGACGCGGGGAGAGACACCAGCCGGGACCACGGCCGGCGGGGGCGGGGGAGCCTGGTGAGGACGAAGGGAGACGGTGGGCGACGGGGCCAGAGCCGCGGCAGCCGGTAGGGGTCGGTGGTGGGTGGGGGAGGATGCAAACTCCTCTGCCATCGCGGGAGCCAGACGAGTGACGAGCGGCCGCCCTCACATGCTGAGCGGTGAGAGGGCAGCGAGGGGAGGCCTGATCTGGTCGCCGTTGTTGGGGAGGACGCCGGGAGAAGGAGATCAGGCCGGCGGCGGCGTAGCCTCGCCCCCAGTCGCCATGGTCGCGAGTCGCGGGTGTGCTGTGTTTACTTGACCCACCGACTTTAATATGACGACGATCTTTCTTCTTCATCCGGTGACCCTTCCTGGAGTACGGCACAACGGTGGCCGCAGAACGACGGGGGCTGCAATGTCGTCTGCGTGGCCGCCACATCTCGTATCGCTGAAAACAAGATGGATTGTGGGTGTCGATCGATATGCGAGGAGGGTGCGCCAGGAGTAAATCTGGTCCGTCGATTCCGTCCATCCGACGGATCAGATTCGCCGCGGACCAGTCCGTTTTCGTCCGTCGGCCAACGACGAATCTGGTCCATCGGATGGACGAAACGGACGGACCAGATTTGCCCCTGGCGCCATATGCCCTTGTAAATCTCTTTTTCGGATCAATCGCCATCACTACATTTATAGACCGTTTAACACGGCCCGTAGTTAAAAGTAGAAACCTTTCCTTAATTAGATGTATCAGTGTCGGAAAAGATTTGCACCTGCCGGATACTTCCACATCTGCAAATAAGTCTCATGCTCACTGTTTCACCGAAGTTTTGTTGAAAAAGAGCCAGCCACTCGTTCTAAATCTGTTCCAACTTCACCGAGACTGAACTTCGGGTTTTCAACTTTCCACATACTAGTCATTTTCAGAAAGAAATAGTCCTCGCATTTTTCAACAGAATACATGTGGGTCAGAAGTGATGAAAATAATAACGTTTGACTCAAATATACTATATTCCACAACTTCTGCGTACAAATGTAACACCTCTTGTCTCCAACGTTTCTCATCTCCCGGAGGCTGGAGCAATGGCGAGCTCCGGGACGCCCGTCTTCCCTGCACTTGTTCCCGTTCTGTTCGTCATGGGCTTGGTTGCTCTGCAAGGAGCCGTGTTACGGGCCGGTGCCGCCGATACCTTCACCGCCGACCGGCCGTTCTCCGGCAGCCAGAGCCCACTCGTGTCCAAGAGTGGCAAGTTCGCGTTGGGATTTTTCCAGCCAGGTACAACAAAGACACACGTAGCACGCATGATTATATTTTTAGTATTTTTTATCTTCTAATAACTGAGTTTGTACACATGAAACATGGTAAACTTTGGCCGTTCTTCGGTGTTCTTTATAATGTTTCTAAATTTGTGCGCAGAGGGTTTACTCCTCCTACCAAAGAGATTACTTCTGAAATTTCTTTCCACACTAAATTTAGTTCCCGCTTCAGCTAAGTTGGTGGTTTGGACGTATAAGACCTGATTCAAGTCACACCTAACATAATATTTTCATCTTAATCAACTGAATCGATTCCATGGAAGCGAGGGCAACTGAGTGAAGATAGTTTTTTTTTGAAACATACTGAGTGGAGATAGTAAAAATAGTTGATATTCTTTTTCATTGTCTTGGATTTCTATTATCTATATCATCCGGAGATTCTCCATCTCCATATACTAAAATTCACGAGCTATGCTTCGCTACACCCCCTGTAACCTTCTCTAGAAAAGTATTTGTTCCTCTTGGTCAAATCAAATTAATTTATCACGACAAAAAAATCCGATTAATCCTAGGTATGAAATGAACCAAAGTTTTCTACCATGTGTATTGCAGCCACTGCTCTTATCCTTATTATAGGGCCACGGCGAGATCTAGTCGTCCTCCTGGCCATCTAGGTTAATTATACAGTTATCAGAGTCACACATGCGGCGGTCAATCTTTCTTCCGTGAATTCGTTATCCAAAGAGACGAATGATAACTACATATATAGATATGAATTTACCAAACATTTCTATTAGATGGAATAGAGTATAATACACTACAAATATCGTACTCCTATTTACACCTCGTATCTCAAATTAAAGTCTCCCATTAAAAGGTACTCCCGTATTACATTGTTCTCTTGGGCATGACTGTCGACTCACATAGTATAGGCTTATAGGATGAGCTAACTAAAAAGTACAAACTACGGTCACTCTTTTACAACCACCTTTATCTTTAAATTAAGGAGTCTAGAATAATAAAGTAAACATAGCCTGCAATCCATGTACTTGTACCTTGCTTTGAATTCTTGATTGCTTGCTTAAATTTTCTTTATCCACCTCTCAAGGGTTTAAACGGATATGACTTTCAAATCAAGCAGAAATGGTATTTACTTACTCAACTTCTCTATCAATCAAAATGGCAATATCTTGACCTTTCTACAAAGAAGAGAATACAAATGTTCCATTCAGCCTGAATTCATCCTTAAAATCAACACGGGTGTGCCATGCATAATCATAAATTTAGTATATTTGTTGAGCCAAAATTTAGTAAATTTAATATAAAAATGTTCAAATCTGAAAAATGTTCGGTTTTTGAAAATGTTCAGAATAAAAAGTTGTTCAGTTTCCGAAAAAATGTTCAAATAAAAATGTTCAGATTTGAAAATTTATATTTGAAAAATGTTCATTTTTCGGTAATAATTTAGGTTTTAAAAAATATTTTGATTTCATAAATATTGTTCAGATTTGAAACATGTTCGTATTTTTCAAAATGTTCATATTTAAAAATATTCTGATTTTAGAAATTTTCATTGTTCATTTTTAAACAAGAAAAAGGAAAGAAACGGTACCTGTTATTGGGCCATGAAGCAAGGGCAACGGGCGGAAGAAATTTGGGCGCTCCTATTCAATGGGTTGAGCGCAGGATATCGCACTACGCCTAAAGGAGTTGCTCGCCGAACCCAGCATGCGCGCCTCCTCCTCCTCATCTTCCCCTCTGTTCCTCTCCGCCGCCTCCATCATTGCTCCCCCCGCCACCAACGGGAACAACGCCTGCTCCCGCGCCCCGCGCTGGAGCCGCCGCCTCGCCCGGCTCCTCTAACCTCCCCCTCTTCTCTAGCGACGACGAACCACACCGCACCCCAAGTTAAGTCTCTTCCTCTCCTCTACCGGCGACGCCGCAGCCAGCCAAGTCCCCGTCTCCGGCGAGTTCGTCGCCCTCGTCTTCATCATCTCTCTCAACTCCAGTCGCCGTCTCGATTCAGACCACCACTCCTCGAGACCTCGTAACGGGCCAGGCCTAGGTGCTCGCAGGGTGCGCGTTTCGCACTAACGTGTGCAGCGGCGTAGAATAGGGTTCTCCTAGAAATTTCTGCCCATAGCAATCTGGCCAACCAGGGGCATAGCAGGTCTGGCCCAACCAGGGCCCAACTCGCCAGGGCTTCACGCACGCTACGCTCGCTCATCGGTCACCTCTCGCTCGTCCAGTCGCATCCCCTCGCTCCCCTCTGCCTATGTCGCTCTCGCTGCGGCAGCGCAGCCACGCGCTGACGCGCCCACGCCGCACCGCCGCAGCCCGGCGAGCCGCTCGTCCCTGGTCCTCTGGCCGCCTGGACCCCGTATCTCCCAGTCGCCCTCTCTCTGCGGCTGCGCCCCTGTCTGGCTACCTGTCCGCCGCCTGTTCTCCAGGTCCACGGCTGAGGACTCCACGCGCCGCTGCCTGTTCTCCAGGTGCAGGGCTCCAGGCAGCGCCGCCCGCCCGGCGCTAGCCCCTGGCTGCTAGTGCTACTCCTGGCTCCCTGTCTGGCTGTCTCGATTGAACGTGGCTGCGGCCTGCACTTCCCCTCGGCTCGGTAATTTTCTGAATTGAATTGATGCGGGCGCTGGAGAAGGATGGACACCCTGGGCTGGTGAAAAGCTGGATGCAAGAACAAGCGTGTGAAGCTCTCCTGGAGAATGTCAAGCTCCTGGTCGCTAATGGGTCACTTTCATCTTGTTCTGTCTCCCTGGTAGTTAGCTTTCGGTGAGTGTCCCTTGACTCTTAGTGCCCCTGCGTGGGCGTGTGGCGTTGAGCCGTGATTTTGCCAGACTGTGCTTGAACTTTGTAAACTTGTGGTTACATTCTAATAAAAGGAATAGGGGCGGGGCCCTTTATTTCTAATTGTTTCTACCAATTTCATGTTTTACGAGCAAAACATGAATAGATTTTATACCTCGACCAATTAATAAATGCAAATCATCCACCGAAGAAGCACCTCAAACAGAAGAGGCTTATGTATGTTCCTGCAATGTTAAACAGTGAATTACAAAATTTATATCCTACTTTTTAGTCATCACTTACGTATGTTCTTGCAATGTTAAACAATGGATTTGAATATATATATATTCATCTTTGCAATCGTACTAAATTTTGTGTGCTTTTACAAGAGTTTTTTTAGTAGTTCTTTTTGCGCTTAGTTTTTGGCTCAGGGCTTGCTCCGGTTCTGGATCCACCACTCAGCCGACCGACTGGAGACGAGGACAGGGATGCAAGTTGTTGGCTTAACGACAATCACAGAATCACAGAGAAGAAAGAAGCAACGCCGGCCTTGTCAACGGAGGAGCGTCGACCACCACAAGCCTCACAACCAGCTGTTATGGGCTCGAAGGAGGAGGCCTCAAGATGGCCGACCGCCACAGCTGCACAGCCACACAACACGCCGGAAATGAAGCTCCTGTGCGACCACCGTGCACCAAAGACGAGGCCCACACATGCCTAGCCGCCATGCAACACCGCCAGCACTGGTGCCCACAGCGCGCCACGTCCTATACCACGTGCCCTTTGCGCCGCCACCACGCGCTCCCCATAGGATGCCATGTAGACGCCGACCCTGCCGCTGAGAATCGCCACGATGGCCCTCGGGACAGAACCACATCGCAAGAGATACCTCGCCTCTGTCGGCGGCATGAGATTCTCCCAAGCGAGGGAGTAGGGGAGGACGACAGCCGACCGCATAAACCCTAGTTTCCCGTGTCGCATCAAGGAGAGACGTGAGGGCTCTCTCCTGGGAGCACGCAAAGAATTATAAAAATGAATCATTCAATTTATATGGATCTCCCTCATTTTGCCCTTCACTCTTGAAGAGATAAAGGCGGCGGTTCTGGGCCTTGCTTGACTCCCTCCACTGGAATCTTGTCAAGCACGCCTTGCTTGACTCCCTCCATGAATTCCATTCACTGAATTGTGACCTTCGCCCCATCAATAAGTCGTACATCATCCTCCTCCCCAAAAAGCGGGTGCAAACCGGCCGGACAACTTCCGACCCATTTCCCTTCAAAACTTTAGCCTCAAAATCATCACCAAATGCCTCACTGTCCGATTGCGCCCCCTTCTCCCCTATTTGGTCCACCCGAACCAGACGGGTTTATTTCTGGTCGCTCCATTGCGGAAAATTTTGTCTATGCCGCCGACATCGTTCAAGCCTATCACAAGAGATCAGCTCCTGCTGTGGTTTTCAAACTCGACTTTCGGAAAGCCTTTGACTCCATTAGCTGGGATGCTCTTGACCGAATCCTGCAAGCCAAAGGCCTCCCTGAACTTTGGCGGCTTGGATCCGGCTCATCAACACCTCTAGTCAAACGTCTGTTCTTCTCAACAACATTCCGGGTACTTGGATACAGTGTCGCAAAGGGCTGCGTCAGGGCGACCCTCTGTCCCCCTTTCTCTTTGACATTGTCGCAGATGTCTTGCAACAACTCATTCTCCACGCCTCCCGTGAAGGCCTTCTCCTTCACCCCCTCGTCGATGACCTTCCTTGTCCCGTTCTGCAATACGCAGACGACACTCTCATCATCATTCGCGCCGACCCCCAGCACGTTTCCAACCTCAAGTCCCTCCTCGATTCTTTCTCCGAGGCCACTGGGTTGGATATTAACTTCCACAAAAGCACCTTCGTCCCTATCAAAACAACCCCCTCCATGGCCTCGGACATGGCCACTGCTTTTGGCTGCTCGATCTCGTCCTTCCCTCAAACCTACCTTGGTTGCCACTCTCTACGCACAAGTTCAAACTCTCTGACTTTGCTCCTGTCATTGCCAAATGTGACCTGCAACTGTCTGGCTGGAGGGGTCGGTCTTTGCCTATTGGAGGTCGCTGCTCCTTGTCAACTCTGTCCTCACTGCCAAGCTGCACATGCCATGAGTGCTGGACTCCTCCGGTCGGCGTGATTGAGGCCATGGACAAACGCCGCAGGGCCTTCCTTTGACTGGGGAGGAAACCTGTACGGTGGGCACTGCAAAGTGGCCTGGGAGGAGGTTTGCAAGCCTAAGCACCTTGGGGGGCTTGGGGTTCTCTCTATTGCTAAACAAAACTCTGCTCTTCTCTCTAAGTTTCTCACCAAAATCCACTCCTCCTCCGATATCCCTTGGGTGAGTTGGTTCCGCAGGTTTTATGGTTGGTCTGCGGATCGTGATTTAGGTGACGCACACCATCTGGATACTCCCATCTGGAAAGACATCGCCTCTTGCCTACCTGCCTTTCGCCTCCACTCCTCGGTCACCGTTAGCGACGGGCACAGCAGCGCCTTCTGGATAGACGCTTGGCTTGGCAATGTGCCTCTTGCTAACCGCTTCCCTGCTCTCTTTTCCCACTCCACTCGCCACAACGTCAGCGTTCACCTAGTCTTGGATTCCTCTATCTCTGCCTTTCTTACCCTCGGCTCTCCAGCGTCGCTGCCTCTAAGCTTGAGCTGCTCCAATCCGCCCTTGTTGATGTCCAGCTCTCTCCGAACAACAAGGACACTCGCCTTTGCCGATACTCGCACAAATGCCTTTCGAATAGAAGTTTCTATGCTAACTTTTTCAGGCAGCTACAGACCGATGAACAAGCCACTAAGGTTTGGCGCAACGCCGCACCTCTGAACTGCAAGATCTTCAATTGGTTAACCCGCCGCCGCCGCCTCCCCACAAATGAACGCCATTTTCGCCACCAGCTGGGGGGGGGGGGGGGGGGGTCACCAGCATGCCCCTCCTGTGATCAAGCTGAAGATGTCGACCACCTACTCGTCCGCTGCCACCGAGCTCGCCAGGTGTGGAGTTTCTTGCTCCCGCAGGACGCCCGTCTCGATATTGACAGCGTCGCTGCACTGTGGAACGTCCGCAGCCGAAATTTTGAAGAAGCAACTATCTGTACGGCGCTCTCCTGGAACATCTGGAAGCGCCGTAACGCCGTCATCTTCCATAATGTGGATGAGCCGATCCATGTGGTCACCAGAAGATGCCTAGATGATATCAAGCTTTGAGCTAATCGTTGTAAATCAGCAGCTATTGCTGATCGCCTAATTAATTGGTGTTCTACATTCGAACCACCTTGAACCCCTGTTTTTCCCCTTTTCTTCTCCGACTCCTTACCCTGCTTTTGTAATCAGCCCTGTATGATACGATGTTAATTATATAAAGTTGTTCAGGTTGGCCTTTGGCCCGCCGTAGTGCCGGTAAAAAAAATTTATGTGGATACAAGATTCAGTGCTCGGCATTCTCGACATAAAAACATTAACTATGCAGATAGAAATTTAGTCATGCTAAAATATTTAGAAAATTTGCTGCCTCCATCATGCGTTCACATTTCCTTTTTATGTGCAACAGATAACTCCGGGCGTTGGTACATCGGCATATGGTACAACGAAATATCAGGGCAAGTACCAGTGTGGGTTGCAAATAGGGACTCTCCAGTCTCCCGCCCAGAGTCGTCACGCCTAACCATATCAACCGATGGTAATATGGTACTACTTGATGATTCAAGATCGGTGGTCTGGTCTACCAACATGACGGACATAACCTCTTCCACGGTTGGCGTCATCCTGACACTGGCAACCTTGTCTTAGCAGACACATCCAACACCTCCATCATCCTGTGGCAAAGCTTCGACCATTTCGGCAACACATGGCTCCCCGGTGGCAAGGTCGGCCGGGGCAAGCTCACCGGCGGGAGCACACGTCTAATTGCATGGAAGACTTTCAATGACCCAACTCCAGGGTTATTCTCCCTTGTTTTGGATCCAAATGGCACCAGCCAGTACTTCCTCCTGTGGAATAGTACCCAACGGTACTGGACCAGCGGCAACTGGACTGGCCAAAGTTTCTCCAGCATACCGGAGATGGCACGCAGCAATGGCTACCCCAACTCATGTACCAATTTGATTACATCGACGGTGCAAACGAGAGCTACTTCGTGTATAATATCAAGGGCGACGAGCTCATCACAAGATTCGTCATGGACGCGACGGGTCGTATTCATATCTTCACGTGGATCATGAGCGCCAGGGACTGGATCATGTCCTTTTCGGTACCCAAGGCGCAATGCGATGTGTACTCGTTATGTGGTCATTCAGTGTCTGCACCGAGAATGCATTGGCATCATGTAGCTGCCTTCGTGGTTTAGTGAGCAATACCTGGGCCAATGGTCACAGGGCGATCATACTCAAGGCTGCAGAAGAAATGTTGCCCTTCAGGACAGCAGCAATGGCTCGCGGAGTGACAAGTTCTACACTATGATGAATGTGGAATTACCAAGCAACGCACAGAACATCGCCGCAGCAGCTAGTACTCAGGACTGTGAGCTTGCGTGCCTAAGCAATCGTGACTGCACTGCTTATTCCTTCAACGCCAGCTGCTCACTTTGGTATGGGAACCTTATCAACCTCGAAGATCTGAGTAGTGCTGCAGATGGTACAAAAGGTGGTTCTATTCAAATTCGTTTGGCTGCATCCGAGTTCTCTGACAGAAAGTACATTAAGAAACTTGCCATCAAAATCACCGTTGCGGCGCTATCAGTGCTGCACTAATAATTGTTGCTTCGTTTTCCTTATGAGGAAGAGGTTTAAGGAGGTGGCACGAGTTGAGGGCTCACTAATGGCATTCAGATACCGTGATGTGCAAACTATGACCAAAAACTTCTCAAATAAGCTTGGTGGAGGCAGCTTTGGTTCGGTGTTCAAAGGGTCATTGTCTGAAGCAACCTTAGTGGCTGTGAAGAAGCTCGAAGGATTTCGTCAAGGGGAGAAGCAGTTCCGCGCGGAGGTGAGCACACTTGGCACAGTCCGACATGTCAACTTAATTAGATTACTCGGTTTTTGCTCAGAGAGAAGGCGCAGGCTACTCGTTTACGAGTACATGCCAAACGCCTCACTGGACCGGTACCTCTTCGGAGCAGCGAGCAACCGGTGCTAAGCTGGAGCGCGAGGTACCACATCGCACTGGGAGTCGCGAGGGGATTGCACTATCTCCACGAGAGATGCACGGACTGCATCATACACTGTGACATCAAACCCGAAAACATACTGTTGAGCGACTCCTTCGTGCCAAAAGTTGCAGACTTCGGGCTCGCGAAGCTCATGGGCCGTGACTTCAGCCGTGTGCTGACGACGGTGAGGGGCACCATAGGATACCTTGCGCCAGAGTGGATAGCAGGCACGGCCATCACGGCCAAGGCGGATGTCTATAGCTACGGCATGATGTTGTTGGAGATCGTGTCGGGCAGGAGGAACCTGAGGCAGCGGCAGGACAGCACACTGGATTTCTTCCCGCTGCTGGCCGCGATGAAGCTGAATGAAGGGGAGCTGGAAGGCCTCGTGGATGCACGGCTGGGCTGCGACGTGGATTCGGCCGAGGTGGAGAGGGCTTGCAGGGTCGCGTGCTGGTGCATCCAGGACCACGAGGGCGCTAGGCCGGCCATGGCGACGGTCGTGCAGGTTCTGGAGGGGCTGGTTGAGATCAACGTTCCGCCAGTGCCGAGATCGCTCGAACTCCTCATGGACCAATCAGCTTGTGTGGAGTTCCCTTCGGAGTTAGCGCCAGAATGAGGTTTTGTTCGCGTGGCGAATCCACGTTGCCTGTGAATTTTACATGTGAGGAGTAGCCATCTTATTCAAGGCTTGCTCTATTTATCCCTTTTAGCAATATTTAGTATTCCCCTCAAACATTAGAAATTTTCTTTTTCGAGTCTGTTGTCGAAGTTTAGAGCTTCCCTTATCGTGTGAAACTATCTAGGAATAATCTTGCAAATCAGGAAGCAAACTTACTTTGTCATCAGTCAAGTTTCTATTTGATTCTATGTGTGCACTGTATATATGCGTTTCGATGGCCTGCAATGAATATCCGACTGCAATGTTCACCGTAGCCTTGATGACACAGGTAACTACCTGCAGGTAACAGTAGTGTCTTACCTTACCTAGGTGACTATGCATGTTTGTGCAAAAGCATGTAAATGTGCTTCTCTATCTCGCTGGTCGCTGACTGCGGCTTGGCGTTAATCTGGACACCCTTTTTTCTGTATATAGGATTATACATGCTCCATTTTGCGCATTGGCACGACAAGTGAGACGGCACCAGAACTTAACTCTGTTATGCATATTAGAGTAACGTCCAGTATCAGGTTATTTGCTCTTCAGTATTTTCTTCTGAGTTACAGTTGGCGAATTTCTTCACCAAGAACTAGACTAGAGCGCAATATGAATTTAACCTCTCCAAACTCAGTTTTCTAGACCCGCCATGAGTTTGAGAGGGTGTTGGACTTATAATCTTATATTATATTATGTTGCATGTATAATTTGTATGTTTTCTTGGGTCTCATGCGTTTTTCTAGGGGTTTCATCCGTATTGTCTACACATGTACATGTAACACTGATCTTTGCCCTCAGGAAATAGAAGTTGCTTATTCCTAATAGTGAGAACCTGCTCTTTATTTAGCATTTGCCTATTCTCACATTGGATAGCTTGCAGGTATCCCTCTCAGCTCTATCTTGTGAGCCCCATGCCCCCATGGACATTCTTCCTGAAGGTAAGGCAACGAGGTGGTTCTGTCATGTGAATCCTCTGGCAAACGGTAACTGCTAATTGTAAGAACTTTCATTTGATTATTATGTTTTGATTCCAGACCCTTTGGTTATTATTGTCTGTTGAACGACATCCTGGTATTAGTCGCTGATTACGCCTACATCTCCGCTGCATACTGGCCCATTCTTGTTGCTCGACATGCTGCTTGAATTGGTTGGTATGAATGATACCAGCTGCTGACAAAGGGAACTGGGTTTTCTGAATCTGCACATATGCGGTCGATCAGCTTAATTGGTAGATATATAAGAGTACTAGATAGTGAGAGACATATGGCAATTACTTGGATGGTAACCTAGTTCAGGTAGATATCACGTACCAACTGACTGATGCTGCAGTGTTGGGTTAGGGAGATCCACATGTCCTGTCAGCATCGAATGCTATGTCAGGAGATGTATGGATCAATTTCAAAAAAAAGAAAGAATAAGAGATATATGGATCTGTTTGATAGTATACTCTGTTTTCAGAATGACTGCAACACCTCCCTTGTTCACCTCAGCTCAGCTGTGTTTTTTCGAGGAAAACGGGGGGATTACTCTCCACCGGTTGTTATATAACTCGAAAAGAGGGCTTGGGTGCCCTTACAGCTGTTTTGAGGCAGAATACATCAGGGGGTGGGGAGAGAGAAACAGCGAGAAGTTACACGGTTACAGAGTTTAGGAGGTACGCACGCAGGCGCTGTAAATCATCGCGGTCAGCCACAGGGAACTGACCTGACCAAGTAAGGAGGTCATCCGCAGCACGGCGGATGATGTCCGGGGGGGGGGGGGGGGGGGGAACACTCCTGGCGTTGAAGACCAGGTCGTTTCTGGCTTTCCAGATATGCCAGAGAATCGTAGCAAGGCCGGCATGCCACACATGGCCCAGAGTCGGGGAAGGTGGCGCCAAGTCCCAGAAGGAGCCGCCGGGGGGGAGGCGTGTACCTGCAGAAGGCACCAAACGTGTGCAGCGGGTGCACAGTCGAAGAAGAGGTGGTGGCCTGTCTCGTCCGCACCGCACGCCTCACAACCCGCGGAGGGGGCGCAGTGCTTGGAGAACAGGTTGGCTCGAGTACTGAGCCTGTCGATCGCGGCGAGGTATGAGAAGATCTTCACCTTGGTGGGGACCCGAAGTCTCCAACTGATGCCCACGTCGGTGTCGGGGGCACGGGGTGGAGCCAGCATCCTGTAAGCGGCCTTCGAGGAGAAGACGGGCCGAGCGCCGTGGCAGTCCACGGGGGAGTCCAAGAACCGAAGGTCGGGGGCCACAAAGAGGGTCGTGTTGTCGATGATGTCCTGGAGCTCCTCGAGCTGAGCGGAGGCGACAGAGGAGAGGCATGATGACCCACAAGTATAGGGGGTGAATCATAGTACTTTCGATAAATAAGAGTGTCGAACCCAATGAGGAGCAGCAGGTGTTGACAAGTAGTTTTGATCAAGAAATCACTGTAAATACTAGCAGACAAGTTTTTAGGGGTTTTTGATATTGCAGATAAATAAAATACGTGTAAATAAAAGACAGTAATAATAATTGCAGCAAGTGGACCAATCCTTTTTAGAGCAAAGGATAAGCCGGTTGGTTTACTTATGATGGCAAAATGTTCTTGAGGACGCACGGGAATTTCGTCAAGTGCTTTCGCTTCCTACAGCTGATTAATCTTTATTGTTTTGATAAGTGTTGTGTGGGTGAACCTATGCTAATGCACTGCCCTAACTTGGACTAATACATACTTGTGATTAAACCCTTTGCAAGCATCCGTGTTACAAGGAAGTAATTAAGATAAATCTAACCACAACCTTAAACTCTGAGATCCTACACTCCCTCATGTACCGGTTTACTAACGGGGGTTTATGTTTCTGTCACTCTGGCAACCCCACAATTAGTATCCGAATACACAATGCATTCCTCTAGGCCCATAAAGGTGAAGTCTCATGTAGTCGACGTTCACACGACACCACTAGAAGAATAACACCACAACTTAAATATCAAACCATTAAATATTACTCAACATAGTTCCACTACTAACAGCATGACTTCTCCCATGTCCTCAAGAACTGAACGAACTACTCACAAGACATCATATGGATCATGATCAGAGGTGATATAATGATGAATAACAATCTGGACATATACTTTAATTCACCGATAAAACTTAATAGCATCAACCACAAGTAGTAATCAACACCGGGAAAGTTTCCCCTATGAACTACACAAATTATAACCCTAGATGTTACAGCGGAACGGAGTGGAGCGGTGGAGATGATGGTGACAGCGGTGGAGATGATGATGATGATCCCGATGAAGTCCGGTGTGAAGACGATGACGATGGCGATGATTTCCCCTCTCCGGGAAGGAATTTCCCCGGCAGATTTCTGCCTGCCGGAGAGCTTTTTCTCTCTCTGTGGTTTCCGCCTCGTGGAGGCGGAGAAATATTTCCTCGATGACTACCGCGTCTTAGGGTTTCTGGGGGATGAAATACGCGAAGGGGAAGCGTCAGAGGTGGACCAGGGTGGCCACACCATGCCACGGCGCGGCAGAGGGGGGCCCCGTGCCGTGGGGTGGTGTGGGCCCCTCGTGGCCCATCTCAGCCTCCCCTTTTGGCTGGCTCCAGCATCTGACAAAATAGGAACATCTGTATATTTTCCGTGAATTGTTGATCTTCAGAAATAGGGTGTCTCGGCGATGCTTTTTCCAGCTGAATCCTGACTCCGGCAGTTAATTCTCCAATAATCATCAAACATGCAAAACAAGATAAAATAACATAAGTATATCATCCAAATATGAAATATATCAATGAATAGCAGTAAATTATGATATAAAATAGTGATGCAAAATGGACGTATCAAGGCGCGGCTGTAGCTCAAGCCCGGAGGCAACGACGGTGGCAACCGTCGCATGGGGCCGAGTGACGTGGGAGAACAGCGCCGGGTAACAGAGGTAGAGCGGGAGACCTGTGCGCCACTTGTCCATCCAAAAGGAGCAGCGGCGCCCGTCACACAGGGAAACACGGGTGAGAGCACGGTAAACAGGCAGGCAGTAGGCAACAATTTTGTCGAGGAAGGAGGGTGTAGTAGTCTTGTCTCCGAGGTCTCGAGCCAACCGCTAAAAAAACCAAGTTTTCCAGGGAAGATCCCTCGGCTGGTGAAGGCGGTCCACGAAGTGAAGCAGCAGGCACAAGTTCTGCCTGCGGAGATCCCGAATCCCGAATCCACCAACCTGCATAGACAAAACAACTTTATCCCATCAATTAGACAACGAGCACCCGAGCAAGAGTCTTTCCCGGTCCAGAAAAACGCACGACGCCTTTTATCAATGGCCTCAATCACACCAACCGGGAGGAGGAAGGAGCACATGAAGTAAGTGGGAAGGTTGTTGAGGACCGAAGTGCACAAAACGAGGCGTCCACCAGTGGAGAGTAGGGAGGCTCGCCAGCCGGAGAGACGTCTGTCGATGGAGGAGATAAGAGTTGCGAAAGCGGAGGCTGGGAGTTTGAGGGGGGAGAGGGGGAGACCGAGGTAGGGCTGGGGAAGCTGTGTTTGCATGCATGTGTTCAGTTTTGTGACGTTGTAATTATGTACTACATACAATTTTGACATGGGTATTGGACTGAAATGACATGCTTCAACCCGGTATATGTTTCTTGATGTCGCTTGACCTTCTCAGATTATGGTCCATTGGTATTTTGGCAACATCATACATCTTATTGTCAAATATCAGAAATTCTTCGGGACCATGATAGAAGAAATCAAGTGTGATTCCGAATTTCATGTTTTTAGGTAAGCGGAATAATGCTGCAGAAAGCATCCGTTGTAACAATGAGAAGTCGATCATTTTAGAGTATTTGCGGTATGACATTTTGGAGATCGTGGTCACTAAAAATCTTGAACAAGTCTCCTAATTAGTTATATGTTGTGCTATTTATCGAAAAAAATTAAAAATATGGTGTGCTATTGTCGATCCACTTTTGGCACCATACCTTGCTGTTCTGTAAATTTCATAAACTGGTGTGACCAACTGAGCATGCCATAAACATTGCAAAGATAATGTTAGGAGTTGTATGATAGAGGAGTTGATCCAGGATATAGTAGCTCTGTTGAATGTTAGGTGCCGTAAGCCAGTCTCCCTTCAATGTACTTTGTATGGACTAAACCAAGTTCGATCAAAATGGATGTCTATGTCTGTTCTAACTTCATCTCTCTACATATGTTCAAGAGTCCTAGGCGTTCTGCTTGACTTCTTGCTTCTTGCCTGTATATACATATGTTGGTAAACATTTTTATCTCTCTCTCTCACCAGATCAGGAAAATACCATCAACTGATTCCTAGAATCAATTCGAAAGGATGTAAACCCAAGCATGAGGGCTATCCTGATTGACTGGCTTGTGGAAGTAAGCTTTTCTGCTGCACGAAACAAACTGACCATAAGCCTGGCGGCCACTCTCTACATTGTTTTGATGCATTCCTTCGTGCAGGTTGCTGAAGAATATCGGTTTGTTCCTGAATCCTGATACATTGATATCTGACAGTGAACAACATTGGCTGCAATTTACTTTGGGTGGTTACCTGGTTTCGTTAGATATTACGTACCACCCGACTGATGCTGTAGTGCTGGGATTAGGGCAAACCACATGCCCTGTTAGTGTCTCTTGTTAGGGCAGGAAACATATGGATCTGTTTGACAGTATGCATGTTTTCTGAATTGTTGAAAAACCTCCCTTGTTCATCTCAGATCAGCTGCGTTTGCATTGCACCGTGCATTTTTTTTTAGAAAAGGGGCAAGTCCCAGCCTCTGCATCGATTGATGCATGCGGCCTTTATTAATATTATTGCAGTTTGGAGTTTCTTACAAACTTATTACATCATGCGTCACACAAAGTTGCGACATGGATCAACCACCTAAAGAACAAGGACAACATAGAGTTTCTCTGCATCAACATGTTATCCTAAGATCAGAACGCCAGCTGAACTGGGAATATAGATCCGACGCGATCGATTCCAGGCGGCTGCACCCAAAATCCATTGCGTCTCGCTTCTCCGTTGATTGTAGGTAGGACCACGTACGGATCCAATGAGTAGCCAATGGGATAACCTGCATAAATGAAGTTTTCTTTGCTCTGTTAAAAATATAATCATTACGAATGTTCCAAATAGCCCACAGTAGGGCACAAACACCAACTCGGATTTGAACCTTCTCCACTTTGGAGACACCCGTCAACCAATTACCAAAAAGATTTGAGACACTACTCGGGGGTTTGAGATCGAAGGCCATATGAACAATCCGCCAAGTCATTCTTGCAAGTGGGCATGAAATAAATAAATGTTGGATTGTTTCATCTTGATCACAAAAACAACACTTTTTACACCCGTTCCAATTACGCTTTGCAAGATTATCTTTCGTAAGGATCGCCTTGCGATACAAGAACCACATGAAAATCTTAATTTTCAGAGGTACTTTCATCTTCCATAAATATTTACGTAGAAACCTTGTATGATCACTCATGAAATCAAGATACAATGATTTAACCGTGAAAACCCCTGTGGTAGTAAGCCGCCATTTAAAAACATCATTTTGGTTTGTTAAATTAACCTGCATTAGTCGGTTTACTAAGTGAAGCCATCTTGCCCACCTATTGCCGGTCAGATTCCTCCTAAAACTTAAATTCGGTGGAGGTGCTTGTGATAACACATCGGCCACCGACACTTGTTTACGATGGACAATATTATAGAGAGAAGGATACTGACTAGAAAGGGGCTTGTCCCCAGCCATGTATCTTCCCAAAAACGTGTTGTCTCTCCATTTCCCACAACAAAAGACCCCCTGTCAAAAAATTCATCTTTTACCTTCATTAGCCCCTTCCAGAAAGGGGAGTCGGAAGGTTTACTTTGCACTTGAGATAATGATTTTGAATGAAGGTATTTATTTTGAATCAACTCCTTCCAAACTCCACTTTCTTCTGACAATATTTTGAAAAGCCATTTACTTAATAAACACTTATTTTTAATCTCTAAAACCTCTATCCCCAAACCCCCTTGGTCTTTTGGTCTGCACATAATATTCCATCTAGTTAATCTATACTTACGCTTATGTCCGTCATTTTGCCAGAAGAATCGGGACCTGAAGAAGTCCAGTCTTTTCCGCACCCCTATAGGTACTTCAAAGAAAGACAACATGAACATGGGAAGACTAGATAGAACCAAATTAATCAAGATTAACCGGTCCCCATAGGATAATAGTTTTCCGGCCCAACTTGCTAACTTTTTCTCAAAACGATCTTCTATCGGCTTCCATTCTCCATTTTTTAGCCTGCGGAAATGAATTGGGATACCTAAATATCTAAAAGGATACGTCCGGACTCGCAGCCAAAAAGCAACCTATATTGCGCTTCAACTTCCTTAGCTTTTCCAAAACAAAAGATCTCACTTTTGTGAAAGTTAATCTTTAAACCAGAAAGTTGTTCAAAAATGCATAGAATAAGCTTCATATTAAGCGCCTTTTCTAGATCATGTTCCATGAAAAGAATAGTATCATCCGCATATTGAAGGATTGATACCCCACCATCTACTAGGTGTGGTATAAGTCCAGCCACTTGTCCATCTTCCTTAGCTCTCGCAATCATTATGGCGAGCATGTCCCCACGATGTTAAAGAGAATAGGTGATAGGGGATCTCCCTGCCTCAAGCCTTTTTGTGTTTGGAAGTAATGACCTAGATCATCGTTTACTTTGATACCCACGCTTCCTCGACTAACAAAGTGTTCAATCCATTTACACCACTTAGGATCAAACCCTTTCATACGTAACACTTGTTGAAGAAAAGGCCACTGTACTTTATCGTAAGCCTTTTCAAAATCGATTTTTAATAAGACCCCGTCCATTTTCTTCCTATGCAATTCATGAATAGTCTCATGTAAAATTAGTACTCCTTCAAGGATATGCCGCCCTGGCATGAATGCGGTTTGAGTAGGTCTAATCACCTTGTGTGCTACCTCCGTAATTCTATTTGTTCCCACTTTGGTGAAAATCTTAAAACTGACATTGAGCAAACAAATAGGACGATATTGCTGGATCTGAACGGCGTTTTCTTTTTTGGGTAAAAGGATAATATTGCCATAGTTTAATTGAAACAAAGGTAACTCTCCTCGCTGAAATGCTTTAAATAAATTCATCAAATCATCTTTGATAGTGCCCCACATTTTTTGGTAAAATTCTGCTGGGAACCCATCGGGACCCGGTGCCTTGTTTTTCTCCATTTGCATGACTGCCTCATACACCTCCTTCTCTATGAAGTCGGATGTAAGTATCTCATTTTCCTCCACCGAAATCTGGGGATATCCGCCGTGTCGGCCTCCACTAAGGAGACATGATGTTCAGGCGGTTTGCCAAAAAGACTTTTGTAGAAACTTGTGATATAATTCTTGATGTTTTCTTGCCCTATAATAGTTCCTTCGTCTTGCTCTAGCTGAAATATTCGTTTACGTCTATGTTTTCCATTTGCAATGAGATGAAAATACTTAGTGTTATCACCCCCTTCCTGAATGTGTTTCACTTTTGCGCGTTGAGCCCATTTAGCCTCCTCGTCTCTCCTCAGCGTGGCTAATTTCTGGTTTGCATCCCTAAGAGCTTCCCTCTCGGTAGCATCTAAAGGTACAGTTTCGGCTTTGACATCTAAAACATCAATAAGCTTGAGAAGTGTCTCTTTTTCTTTTTTATACACACTACTAATATTTCTTGCCCATCCTCGAAGAAAAGCGCGAAGGTGGCGAATCTTGTTTTGCCACACTTCTAACGGGGTGTTGCCCATTGAAATAGATGTCCACTCTTTGGCCACCATTTCAGTAAAACCTTCTTTTTTAAACCAAGAGAGCTCGAAAGAAAATTTGATTTGTTACCCAGGTGAGCTTGTTCCCCTGAGTCAACAAGTAACGGTGTGTGATCCGACCCAGCCCTGGTAAGGGCGCGAACACTAACCAGAGGGAATTTCTGCTCCCAAGACACACTAGTCAGAATTCTGTCTAATTTTTCAAAAGTAGGATTTGGTCTACGATTCGCCCAAGTATATTGTCTACCCGAGAGATCTATTTCTCTGAGGTCTAACTCTCAATGATTGCATTAAAAATAAACGGCCACCTATCATTATAATTATCATTATTTTTCTCATTTTGTCTCCTGATAATGTTAAAATCTCCCTACCATAATAGGCAAAGTTTCGTTTTCACAAATACGAACTAATTCCGCCAAGAATTCCCCCTTTTGGGCATCTTGGGCCGCTCCATAAACAGCCACCAAAATCCACTCGAAATTGTCAAACTTAGAAACGATTTGAAATTTTACACACCTATCACCTGGCACAATTTTCTTAACTTTGATAGTCTGTGCATTGAAACCAACAAGTATACCCCAGACCTCCCTTGTGGAGGTAGGCAGTACCAAATGTAATCAAAACCTCCGCCAAGTTTCTAAGGAAAGGTGTGCTAAAATTTTCTCTACCAGTTTCTAAAACAGAAAAAAATCAAGTTTGTAATCTCTAATTGTTTCTGACACTACCAAATGCTTTGCTGTATCCCTAAAACCCCCACTGTTCCAAAAACAACCTTTCAACATTTCTTGGATTTAAATTTTAATCTAATGCTACGTCGGACCGATGAGGAGTCGTAAGTTCTCCTATTGTAAGATCTTTTTTCGGTTGGAAAGTTTCGGGAGCTTCAAGGTCCTTGTGACCTTCGGAATCTGAACATTCCTTCTCCTCGAGATCGGTACTCAGCTGAAAGGCCTCATCTAAAGTTTGTTTTCCCAAAGAAAATTCCTTTTGTTTAGTCTGTTCCTCATTCTTCTTAAGCACTACCAGCGTACGATTTAAGTCGATTTCCTTAATGGTGGCTACAGAATTTTCAATCTGAGTAGGTGAAACCCCTAAAGACACCCCCAACTTCTCGGCCCTAGCAATTACTACATCATCTGAGAAGGAAGCAACAGTAAACTTAGAATAGGAAGGTGAAGTACCTGTTATTCCGAGATTATCACGTTCCTGAAGCCTCGTTTGAGCCCTGGCCAATTGCGTATCATCAGCATTTGCTTGAGCTTTTACACGCGAGCTTGATCGCACCTTGGACCGATCTTTAGGTATACCTCCGTAAGCAATAACTTCCTCCTCTGAGAACCTGCCTCCCAAGAAAACCCCTGTCCCTCGCCTTGGTGTTGAAGACGCAGAGCCAACCGGCTTGTCCAGCAAGCTATGCCGAGGTGTTGCGCCATCAGGAGACGCTGGAGCTGGAGACAGACTTCTGGAGCGGCAGTGAGGCGAGGTCACAGCAGCTGCCGCTGCAACGAAGTTCTGTCCTTCGGGCGTAGCCATCTTATTCTCAGAGTCCGCAAGCGAGCTGGTGCAGTCGCTGCTTGCCGCTGCATCAACACTGTTATCCGCTGCCGCGGCCGTCGGCATCGCAGAAAACGTCGACGCAGACCCGTTTTGGTCAGCGGCGCGCGGACTATGCGCTGCCGGGGCAGAAAAACTGTATTCTCTGCCGCGGCACCCAGAACCTCCGAGGAAACTGCAAGAGAGCGAAACTGAGGTGGGGGAAGTCGCGAGGGGGGACGGTAAGCTTTCCTCGTCATCCTCCACCCGATCACCCCACAATCTCCGTGGTGCCGAGCCAACAGTACGAACAGCCCATCTCCGGAATACCAACCGTACCAAACTGAATCGGCGTAATCTGCACCTCGACACTCTTCGCAGCTGAGCATACAGAGGAGAGGAAACGGTTCCGAACTGAATGTGTTCAATGGAGTCAGAAGGCTTGTCGTCCGTCTCCATCGCCTGAAGCTTGTCATCTCCTCCGTCTGTCTTTTTGTTCTTATTTCTATCAAGACTCCCATCCTCTGTCCCTTCGGTCCCCCTGTTTTACTCTGATCGTCCTGTCGTTCCCATCATTTCCTCCATCAGCATTAGGATCACGCATCATAAAGTCACCAGCAGCAACTATAGAACCATCCTCCGCTTCAATATCAAGCGAGACACCATAGCCTTCCCCCTCATAAAGAAAATCCAGCGTTCTCGGGATACCCTCAGGATTAGCACAATCAATTCTTGCTCTGACGACGCCATGCTCCCGAGTGAACTTCATATCCACCTCTTTGGTCTCCCCAATTAAGGACCCTAGAGCAAAGAGGGCTAAGTAGTCTCGACAAAGGGGTTCAGGACACCCCGAGATTCGTACCCAAACATCATACAGGCCCCATTTGTCAAATAGCTTAGACGACCAATCTTCAAAATGCATGGACAATTCAGTCCCTTCAATGTCAATATGCTTAATTCTCTTTAACCGTGATAAATCGGCTTTGGTAGGGAAAACCACTTTAAAGCTCGAATCTCCAGCAGGACAAATTTCCCACGCATGGTCTCCTGGTACCAGCCACTCGAGTTCCTGACGAACTTGGGGAGCTGACATTTTCCCTCCAGAAATCTTTATTCTACCCACTTTACCACTGTCATTCTTCAGTCGTATGTTATCTGACTTGTTCACCTTGAAGAACATGAGGCACTCCCTAGCCATCCCATATAAAACTGCTGTAGGCTTCGGCATTTTCGGTAGAGGACATGCCTCATCAGAGTGATAAGCCGAGTCGCAAAAGACACAAAGGACTGTTGTACAATCATCCCCAATGTGCCCCGTCTGTCCACACCTAAAACACAGGGTCTTGTCCTGTTTAGTTTTTTCCTTTCCTTGCGGCAACGCAGCCGTGGACTTGGATGCCTCTTGTGCTGCCTTTGCTGGTCAGGATTCCCAATCACTTTTGGTCTATAAACTGCAGCTTGTTCCGTGACCCCAGCCTCTCGCTGAACCTCCATGTTGGCGACATTACTTGTATTGTTTAGACCAACAGTTTGGTTAGAAGAAGATCTGCCATTGCGAGGGTTGAAACGACCCCGCCCCTGAGCACCGCCATGTCCTTGACCGGCTGCTCCAAAATTCCCATTGTTGTTTCTGAACCTTTGATTGTTGTTGTAGGACGAGTTCCCATGAAAGTTCCTGTTACCCCTTTCATAAAAGCCTTCATTGTAGCTGCCGAAATTGCCTCTGAATTCCCCAGACTGAGGGCCTTGTTGATCAAAAGAGTACCGCTGATCGGCCTGCGCCGCACCGCTGCCCTCTCCCCTCTCGAAATTGCTCGGTCCAGAGGCACGGAAGTTTTGCTGTGGGTAACCTTGTGTTCCCATATTGCCATACCCGGGCCTCCCTGCCGATCGATTCTGCCCTGCACTGTCGAAAGCTCCACCGCGATCATCCCTAGCTCCATTGAAACCTTGGCCTCGGTAGTTCTGTCTCCCGAGATCTTGGCCGCCGACACCGCCTGCAGGAGGATAGCCACCATTGGCCGACCCCCTTCCTGCCATGGCTACCACCGCGAACGAACAAGCTCTTGGCGGCGACTGAGATATGCGACGTGACAGAGAATTTTTTTCTTAGGGTTTCGTTGCTGCAGACCTAAAACCTCAGAAGAGGAGGTGAAACGTGGCCTTGTGCCTTTTGTTTTTGTCGACGAAACCCGGAAAACTGGGCCCTTGTGGCCTGTCCCAACATGAGGAGAACATGGGCCTCGCTAGACCTTGTGTCCAGTAACAGTAGGTGAAAATCTGAAATTCGAAATGCCATGCAGATCACGATCCGTGAATCTCACTGCAGCACCGCCGCTCGCCGCCGGTGATCTCCTCACCCTTGAAAGAGAGGAGCTGGTCACCGGAGCCCCTTATGATTGCTTTTCTTACCTTTGCGCTGCACGAGCGTCCAATCCGAAGCTTCGAAAACGTTGTCTAACGTGAAAGTCGTCGGAGGTAAGACCGGCAGCTTGATCGCCGGCGGACCTGCAACACCACCACCAAAGGAGACGACGTTAGTTCTTACCGGTGAGACGGTCGAGATAGAAAGTTCCCGAGCCGCCCAGGCCTGTAGCCGTCGCTTGTTGGCCTTCTTCCCGTTTCTTCTAAGGTCTCGATCAGCTCGCTCCTCTGGCGTCCGACAACGGTAACCCAAAGATCTGGACGACGAAGGCGAGTCCGGGGACTCGACGTCCTCCTCCTCCGAGCTCACCGACGAGCAGTCCCAGAAACGGTCGGCGAGACGCAACCCACGCGCATCGCCGCCCGAGTCGCCTTCCTGGTCGCGCATGTGAGCTAGCTCACAGGTTTGATTGCCATCTAGAACTCAGATGAATAATAATGTATACAAGCGTTGCACATTTTTTGTGTGTGGCTGGTGTTAGTGCCCTTTAACCCAAAAGGTTGGTTAATTGTATTGTGTCAAGTGCTTTGCATTCCAAAACCTGAACCTTTTTCTGAAACTATCCTGAGTCAGAACCTTGACGGGATCTTTGTATTAACAGAGCATGTAGAGGAGAGCTCCGGATAAGGTGAATGTATCCAGGTGCTTATTTTTATTTTGGCGGTCAGCGGCAGTGCTGCGATCCACTCGTCACTTGGATCTCAGGCCCTACGAGACACCCGGATGTATTGTGAAATAAAGGGCAAAAGCTTTGCCCAATTTCATTAAATAAGAAGGAGTTTGTAACAAAGTTTTGGTGTTAAAGACCACCACCCTCAATACAAGATTAATCTCCCGGCAAAAGATGACCCAAATGCCTCGCCCCCGCGAAGACCCAACTCTTCGCCTCAAATTTAATCCGGGCAAAAATGATGGTCGGGAGGGTGCTAATGTGTCTAAAAACACGCGCATTACGCTCATTCCAAATCTCCCAACTCACAAGCATGAGCAAGGAAGGGAGTGCTTTCCTCCGTCTCCCATTGGCTATGGCAAGGTGCTCCCACCAAGACTTGACATCGGTGAAGGACGCCCACTCCGAAGGGTTGAGGTCCACAAGGTTGACCCAATTGTTTATCATCCCCCAAATGCGGATGGAGAAGCGGCAAGTAAAAAGAAGATGTCTTGCCGTTTCGTCCTCCCGGCGACAAAGGGGACAAAGCCGCCCGTTAGGCCATCCTCTTCGCTCAAGGCGGTCCGCCGTCCAAACACGGTTTTGGATGATCAACCAAGCAAAGAGCTTACATTTCGGTGGTGCCCAATTCTTCCACACCAAGTTGTCCATTGTTGAATCAATTGTCCCGGCAAATTGAGCCTTGTATGTTGAGGAGCAAGAATAAGCTCCCGAGGTTGCGACCTTCCAAGTAATTGAGTCCGTGGCATCTTCATGAAGGTGTAGTTGAGAGGTAATTTCCCAAAGCTTCGTAAATTCTTGTAGGTGGTTGAGCGATAAGCCCTCGGTGTAGTCAATGTCTTGCACCCAAGCATCATCGATTAGAGCCTCTCGAACGGACCTATTCTTCTTTTTGGAGATAGCATAAACTAGAGGGGCAAGAACCTTAGGGCGGTTACCACCAACCCAAGGGGAGTCCCAAAAAGAAGCCTTTGCACCGTCACCAATGGTCACCGTTGAGAGAGTATTGAAGATCTCAAGCTCGTCTTTGTTGCAAGGGGTCTCCATTCCAACCCATGGCCTCTCCGGCGCGATCCAATCAAGCCATGCCCACCTAATACGTAGCGCCTTCGCGAACTTGTCCATGTTTAGTAAACCGAGCCCCCCCATGGAAGTCGGTTTACACACCGCCGTCCAATTCACCTTGCACTTGCCCCCGGAAACTTTGTTGGTTCCCGCCCAAAAGAAGCTTCGAATAATCTTTTTGAAGAAAAGCATTGTTTCCGGTGAAATCTCGAGGACGGTGAGCGGGTAGATGAGTTGGGCGGTGAGGACCGAAATGGCAAGAGTTTTGCGGCCCGCGATGTTGAAGCATCTTCCGGCCCAAGGGTTAAGTTTGGCCACCGCCTTGTCTTCAAGGTATTGAAAATGAACCCGTTTAAGCTTCTTGACCGCAAGGGGCAGCCCGAGGTAGCGGATCGGAAAGCAAGTAGTGGAGCCGGAAGGTCATGGAGCACGTCCTCAATGTCAATATTATCACATCGGATAGGAGTGATTGAGCTCTTTGCAAAGTTAGTCACAAGTCCCGTGGCGTCTCCAAAGTTGGTTAGGATGCGAGCAAGGGTCGAAATATTATCCCGAAGGGGGGACATGAAGATCACCGCATCATCCGTGTAAAGGGAAGTACGGAAGGTTGCACCCTTGCCGGGAAGCCGTTGGAGGAGCCCATGGTCCGTCGCCACTTGCAAGACGAGTTGGAGGGGGTCAATGGCAATGTCGAAGAGGAGTGGAGAGAGGGGGTCACCTTGCCGCAGCCCCCTCCCATGCTTGATTGGAGCACCGGGGATGCCATTTAGAAGCACACGCGAGGATGCCGTGGAGAACAAAGCCGAGAGCCAATCCCGAAATTTGGGGGGGGGGGAACCAAGATGAGCAAGGAGCTCTAAAATATAGCCCCACTTAACCGAATCAAACGCCTTTTTGATGTCAAGCTTGACAAGAAGGGTGGCCTTCTTTTTCCGGTGAAGCCACCGAGCATAGTTCCTCACAAAAAGAAAGTTGTCATGAATGCTTCTAGTTTTAATGAATGCACTTTGGGCTTGCGAGACGAGGTCATCCATGTGAGGGGCTAGGCGTAGAGCAAGGATCTTGGCAACAATCTTCGCAATGGCGTGAATAAGGCTAATAGGCCTAAAGTCGGTGATCTCTTCCGCACCATCTTTCTTGGGGAGGAGCACAACATTGGCGGAGTTGAGCCAATGGAGGTTGTGGGTATGAAGGTTGGAGAACCGGTACATGACCACCATCACATCCGCCTTAATGATGTCCCAACAAACCTTGAAGAACTTTCCGGAGAACCCATCCGGACCGGGAGCCTTATTGGAGGGCATTTGCATGATTGCCGACTTCACCTCCTCCTCCGTGAAGGCCTCATCGAGGTCCTCAAGGTTGTGGGTTGGAAGATTTAGAGCATCCCAATTTAGCGTCGTAACACCGGTTCCGCGGCTCCCAATGGCTTCGGAGAAGTGGTTTTGCGCCACAAGTTGCTTTTCATCGTGTGAGGTAACCCATCCATGATTATTCCGGACCTTATGAATGAAGTTCTTCCTCCTCTCGCATTTACTTTGGCATGAAAGTATCTTGTGTTGGCATCTCCATCCTTGAGGTTGCACACCCTCGCCCTTTGCCTTTTCCGCGATCTCTCAAGGGCCGCCAAGGCGATGACCTTCCGCTTGAGCCTAGAGCGGATATCGGCTTCCTCCGGAGAGAGAGGCCGGTTTTCCATGGCCATATCAAGATGGAGGATGACAATAAGCGCCATGTGAAGTTGGGTTTTGGTATTGGCAAAGAGGCAACGACTCCACACACGAAGGTTCTTTGCGGTCCGCTTAAGCTTGTCGTGAAGGATATGATAAGGATCGGTGTGGTTGGAAGGCTCGGCCCACCCATTCTTAACCACGTCGAAGAATCCGGGCATGCGAACCCAAAAGTCCTCGAAGCGGAATGAATGAGGCTTTGGAGGCCCCGACAACAAGCAAGTAGCAAGGGGCAATGATCGGAGAGCGATGAAGAGAGAGCGTGAAGGATGTGATCATCATGTGAGGTGTCCCACTCTTCATTGCAAAAGAATGCGTCAAGCTTGCTCATGGTGGGAGCATTGCGCTCATTGGACCAAGTAAAGCGGCGGTTTTGTAGATGGATTTCTTTTAGATCACACTCGTTGATGGCCGCCCGAAATCTATTCAATCTACTTCTATTGATGTTGTTGTTGTTCTTGTCTCTTGCCCTTCTAATTTGGTTGAAATCGCCAAGCGCCAACCACTTCACTCCCGGACCCGGCTTGAGGGCAATGAGCTCCTGGAAGAAGCTATCCTTTAACGCGTCATTAGTAGGACCGTAGACAACCGTAATCTTGAACACTTCATCATCCCGCCTCGAGGTAACCGTGGCCGAAAGCGAGAACGTGTTAATCTCCACCTCGGTTATATCTACCACATCAAGATCCCAAAGGAGAAGGATCCCGCCTCTAGTTCCATCCGCCGGCTTGTAAGCAAAGCCTTGGAATCGCATGCCACCGATGGAGGCGGCAAGGAAAGAATCAACAACCTGGAGCTTCGTCTCCTGGAGGCAAATAATATGGCCGGAGCAGCTTGTGATCGTCTCAAGCACGGCTGAGCGACGGTCGGGATCGTTCAAACCACGGACATTCCAGCTAGCAATGTCGATGAAGTAGTCACTCATTGATGAACATGGAAGACCCCAGGGGCTTGCAAGTAGCAGCACAACAAGCAAAGTGGCAGCAGATGAAGTTGAAAGAACTGGGTACATGCCCAGCAATAAACGACAGCAGTACGAAATTCAACCCATCAAGTCTGGGAGTACAAATAGCAACGACATGGCGGTTCAGCGAGCCTGTAGCCCAGGCAATCAGCAGCAGCACATTAGGATAACTTAACATCTTGAACTAAATGGACCCAAGGGAGGCAGGAGCAGCGACGGCCTACGCGTGCAAGGGCGCACCAGTAGCCGTCAGCCCGGCCTCTCCAGCAGCAGCATCCATCCCGGGGGCAGCATCGATCAGCCCGGCATCTCATCAGCAGCAGCAGCAGCGGCCTCGTCAGTTTCATCAGCAGCAGCCAGCCCGGTCGAAGCCGCAGCCAGCCCAGAAGCACCCAGGGTGGCCTCGACGTCCTCGTCCGCAGCATGTTCGAGCGCCACCGCGCCACCATGGGCCAAGAGGGCCTCCTCCACTGCCGTAGCCAAGTCGCAGTCGAGGCGGAACAGAGCTCTCAGCGCCGCCAAGGCGATCGCAGGCAGCTTTCCCTGAAACAAGTCAGCAAACTTGATTATGGCCGCCTCCGTCATCATCTCTCCTTCCTTCAGAATTCCCAGACGTTTGCAGAGGAGCTTTTCGGCCAAAGCTGCGACCGGCATCTTCTTCCCCTTGTGCTTGAGCTTGAGGCGCGTGCTGGAGCGTGGCAGGGAGAACCCCGTCACACCCGCCAGCGTCTTGCGGCGAGCTGCCGGAGGGGTTGGCCTTACACCCGGATGTATTCGATGCTGCACCAGAGTCTGGAACGGTTGCCAGGGATTTATTCAGCCTGTTCAGCTGGCGTTTAGGATAACATGTTGATGTGGAGTCATCTTATGTTGTCATTGCTCTTCAGATTTTGATACATATCGATCTTGTGCGACCCGTGATGTACTCTTTGTAATAACAGATTTTAAAAAAGCAATAAAAACCCGTATGCATCTATCGATGCAGACGCCCGGGATTCCCCATTTCAAAAGAAAAACCAGAGTCTAGAAGACAATAATATATACACAAGAGGATTTAACTACAGCGCGAGAGAAGATTAACTATACACTGAAGTTATTGGTAACGATTGCAAAGTCGCAGCCTTCAAACCTTGCGTTACACTGTAGTACTTAGTTTTACACAAAATGCTTACAGAAGTAAAATTCACCGGCAACGTGGTTTGTCCACGCGAACCAAATTTCATTCCGACGCCAACTCGGAGGAGAATGCCACATAACTCGATTTGTCCGTGAGGAGTTGGAGCGATCTTGGCACCGGCGGGATGTTGACCTCAACCAGCCCCTCCAGAACCTGCACGACCGTCGCCATGGACGGCCTAGCGCCCTCCTGGTCCTGGATGCACCAGCACGCAACCTTGCAAGCCCTCTCCACCTCGGCTGGGTCCACGTCGCAGCCCAGCCGCGCATCCACGATGCCTTCCAGCTCCCCTTCGTTTAGCTTCATCGAAGCCAGCAACGGGAAGAAATCCAGCGTGCTGTCCTGCCGCTGCCTCAAGTTCCTCCTGCCGGACACAATCTCGAACAACATCATGCCGTAGCTGTAGACATCCGCCTTAGTGGTTATGGCCGTGCCGGCAATCCACTCCGGCGCGAGGTACCCTACGGTGCCCCTCACCGTCGTCAGGACACGGCTAAAGTCACGGCCCATGAGCTTCGCGAGCCCGAAGTCTGCAACTTTTGGCACAAACGTGTCACTCAGCAGTATGTTTTCAGGTTTGATGTCACAGTGGATGATGCAGTCCCTGCATCTCTCATGGAGATAGTGTAATCCTCTCGCGATTCCCAGTGCGATCTGGTACCTCGTGCTCCAGCTTAGCAGTTGTTGGTGGCTGCTCCCGAAGAGGTACCGGTCCAGCGAGGCGTTTGGCATGTACTCGTAGACGAGTAGCCTGCACGCTCTCTCTGAACAAAAACCGAGCAGTCGAATTAGGTTGACATGTCGGACGGTGCCAAGCGTGCTCACCTCTGCGCGGAACTGCTTCTCCCCTTGACGAAATCCTTCGAGCTTCTTCACAGCCACCAAGGTTCCTTGAGACAACGAACCTTTGAACACCGAACCAAAGGCTCCTCCACCCAGCTTATTGGAGAAGTTTTTGGTCATAGTTTGCATGTCCCGGTATCTAAATGCCATCACTGAGCCCTCGACTAGAGCCGCCTCCTTAAACCTCTTCCTCATAAGGAAAACTGAGACAACAATTGTTAGCGCGGCAACAAGAGTTAAAGCAGCAATGGTGATTATGATGGCCATTTTCTTGATGTACTTTCTGTCAGAGAACTCGGATGCAGCCAAACGAATTTGTATAGAACAGCCTTCAGTACCAACAGCGGCACCACTCAGATCTTGTAGGTTGATAAGGCCCCGTACCAGTGTGAGCAGCTGCCGTTGAAGGAATAAGCAGTACAGTCACGGCTGCTCAGGCACCCAAGCTCACAGTTTTGAGTACTACCTGCTGTGACGATGTTATGTGCATTGCTTGGTAACTTCACATTCACCATAGTGTAGAACTTATCATTAAGTGATCCATTGCTGCTCATGTTGCCCTGAAGGGCAACATTTCTTATACATCCTTGAGTATGATCACCCTGCGACCACTGGCCCTGGTATTGCTCACTGAAACCATGAAGGCAACTACAAGATGTGAGCGCATTATCCGTGCAGACACTGAATGGCCCACATAAGGAGTACACATCACAATGTGCCTTGGGTGCTGACCAGGACAACATCCAATTATTGGCGCTCTCTATCCACGTGAGGACATTAATACGCCCCGTCGCGTCCATGACGAATCTCGTGATGAGCGCTTCGGCCTTGACATCGTAGACACAGTAGCTCTCATTTGCACCATCGACGTAGTCAAATTGGTACATCGAGTTGGGGTAGCCATCGGTGGGTGCCAACTCAGGCATACTGGCGAAACTGTGGCCAGTCCAGTTGCCGCTGGTCGAGTACTGCTCGGTACTATTCCACATGAGGAAGAACTGGCTCGTGCCGTTTGGATCCAGTATGATGGAGAATAACCCTGGAGTCGGGTCACTGAAAGTCTTCCAGGCGACCAGGCGTGCACTCCCGCCGTTGAGCTTGCCCCGGCCGAGCTTTCCACCGGGGAGCCACGTGTCGCCGAAATGGTCGAAACTTTGCCATAGGATGACGGTGGTGTTGGATGCATCTGCTAGGACAAGGTTGCCAGTGTCCAAGATGACACCAACCGTGGAAGAGGTGATGGCCGGCATGTTGGTAGACCAGACCGCTGATCTTGAATTATCAAGTAGGACGATATTACCATCTGTCGATATGGTTAGGCGTGAAGACTCTCGGCTCAAGATTGGAGAGTCCCTATTTGCGACCCAGACCGGTACTTGCTGTGATATTTTGTTGTACCATATGCCGATGTACCAACGCCGTGAGTTATCTGTTGCACATCAAAAGAAAATGTGAAGGCGTGATGGAGGCACTGAAATTCTGTAGGGAGACTCAATTCATAATTATTTTGTACCATGTCCCAATTTCCGAGTAGAGAATTTCTTACTCCCTCTGTTCCGTAAAAGGTGTATAATTTTTTCAAAAGCAAAAATTGACCGTCACATGTGATAAATAAACACAATTTATAGTCAATCTTTCCATACAAGATTACATAGGTGTACCGAAGCATAGCTCATGAATTTAAGTAAAGCTATGAGATGGAGATTCTTTGGATGATATTGATCCTACCTATCCAAGACATTGAAGAAGAGAAGAGTATCAAATATTTATGCCATCTTAGCTCAGTCGCTCTAACTAATATTCCATGGATTCGATTCAGTTGATTAAGATGAAAATATACAGATAGGTGATGATGATGACTTAATCTGGCCATAAACGTCTACTCCGCTAACGGAGCTGAATCGAGAACAAGCAGCGCGGAAAGAATTTTTCACAAGTAACTTTCGCCGGAGAAGTAAATCCCCTGCTCACAAATTTGGAAACGTCACAAAGATCACCCCAAAAAATGCAAAATTTAAGCATTTCTTACAACTACAAACTCAGTTAATAGTTGGAAATAAAACAAAATAAAACCATATATATATACGTGCTACGTGATTCCTTTTTTTACCTGGCTGGAAAAATCCCAACGCAAATTTGCCACCCTTGGACACCAGTGGCCTCTGGCTGCCAGACAACGGCCGGTCGACGGTGAAGGTGTCGGCGGCACCGACACGCAGCACGACTCCATGCAGTTGCAGAGCAACAAAGGCCATGGCGAACAGAACGGGGACGAGCGCAGGGGAGATGGGTGTCCCCCAACTCGCCATTGCTGGCTAGCTACAACCTCCAAGAGACAAGAACCAACAGACCAGACATGAGCTTAGATACATATGCACAGAGAAGTTGTGAAATAGCAGAGCGAAAGTGATCGAAACGCGGAGAAAGTCAAAGATTTACGACTTGGAATACGGACTGTGGATTTATCGAGTCACATAATAACTGTTTCACTTATTAGCCAGAGGAATCGTGTGGATGAGAATGCGATGAATATCTCTTTCTCAAAATAACTTGAACGTGGAAAGTTGAAATCTCGAAGTTCAGTCCTCAGTCCTGACATGCAACTACGCAAGTGTCTCGTGAAGTTGGAACAGTTCAAGAGCAGTAAGTGGCTGTCTCTTTCTCAACCTTGGCCCGCTCCGGTGCTTGACCTCCGCAGTGATTTTTACCGGGTGATCTCATAGATGTTTTTTTATCGAAACACATCAAATAGTGTGTATATGTCAAATTAAGAATGGAAACTTATCACCACTTATAATCGGGGATTGACAACCCCGGATCTATCCACCAGATCATGTTTAAGTTTTGCTCATAGCTTTTGCTGCTGTTGTTTGCGTCATCGATATAGGATTCCATCGACGACCTTGGTCAGTCCCTGGTCCTTCATGGGTTGAGAACTCCCTGAGATGACAGTTCTTACTGATCCAGCCAGTACCGCGATTGTGCAAGATGATCTTGACGCCCTCGATGTGTTGTTTTGATATGATTCAAATCTATTATATACTAAAACCAAAATGAGTTAGTTTTTCGAGACACCACGTTAATCCACATCATCTCAATTAATTTTAGTAGCTAGATCTAAAATATATGGCTAAGATTTAACAAGACAATTATGGCTACGTAACCGCACAATCCAGGTTGTCACGTTCAATCTGGACACCCCATATATGTCGTGAACCTAAAAAAAAAAAAGGGGGAGCAGCCATGTGCTATACCTATTCAGCCAAATACATAGAGCCTGTACAATTGGATACGATATATCTAGCGATCGATTCCCGAAAGACACGCACGCCGCCAAAAAAAATTACCTATTTAAAACGCCAGCCGTGTATTTGACAACTACTTTACCTTGGCTGGTACGTGACATGGCGGAAAGAAAATAAAAAAAATAAACACCACTACACCAGCCGTGTATTACTACTTGGTTGGTACGTGATGACGGCAAGCAAAGCAGAAAAAAAAACGTAGCTAGCTGCAAGGAAAAAAATCTAGAAATCGGTGCAAGGAGTAGCAATAAATATCATTATTCATAATACGATATTTACATTAATACATTTTATGATTTTAATAAAAAATAATTAAATATTTAAATTTTAAATGTTAATTTCTTTTATTTGGTTAAAATTTAAAAGTTCGATTTGACTATACCCCCGAATGCATGGTAACTGTGAGCGGAGGGGTACAAATTTTCTATGATTGTGTACACATGAATGAAAGACTTATTTCATTGTCATCGGACCAACACACTCACAAAACACTTGCAATAATTTGAAATAGTGGAATTTAAACTTAATAAAATCACGACATTAGTCACACTACATGCATTTTTTAATGATTGAGTACACATTTCATCAAACCAACACTCTCACAAAATGCTGGCGGAAGTTCGGAGTTCAGAGTCGTGGAGTTATAGTATTAATTAATTCACAGCATTAGTTGCACTATAGACCAGAACGTCCCTCGCACTAAGAAAATTGCCGACTTAATAGTAAGCACATGGCTAAGTCAAGACATCTTCTCGGGAGAATGATAATGCCCATCTATTGAAGGAACATAAAACGTCCAAATTTCAAATTTTGATGAGGACACAACATTACTAGACACACTATTGATGGAACACACAAGGCTAAGTCACCATCGATTGCCGATTGATATACTCCCTCCGATCTATAAAAAGTGTCGCCCACTTAGTACAAATTCTCTACTAATTAGTACAAAATGAGCGACACTTTTTTATGGATCGGAGGGAGTATTTCATTTAGTAACCATAGGATGTGCCAATAATATTTTTAATCCGAGGACCTGTTCAATGTAATTCTTATGAATTATTTTGATGATATTGCTTGATTTTTATGGTAGACATATTTGGACTATTGTATGTGTCTTTCTCCCATGTAACAAAATCAACATAAGAGCACATGTCATTCGGAATCACACAACAAAATTGACGACCAATTAAGAATATTGAGTATGTTGTCAAACTACAGACTCATTTGCATAACACGAAAATACACGTGACCCGGTGTGTAGAACCATCGAACTATTATCGGGTTAAGTTAAGAGTGTGGCAAACTTAGAGGCATAATTCTCTAACTTTGATTATTGATGTATAAACATGTTAAGAAATATACCTAAAAGGAAAATAATTTATATTTAACAGTATACTCATATAAACATAATTGCCAGAGTTTTAGCACATCATGTTTCTAAAATTTTACACAGTTTCCATACATTCATGTTTATGAAACGTTGCACATTGTCACATAGAGTGTGTAAATTAGAGGAAGAAACATCATAATAAGATAAGTCCCACTATTTAATTTTACCTATAATAGACTGCTATGTCTTAATTCAACGATTTTTCGTCAAGGATTAATGACATCGCGTACTAATGTAACGTAATGTAAGAACTATAGTTCAATTTACAAATTCAATATCACTTACATTGTTGATTCAGTATCTGGCATGCTAAACATTTGCCCATAAATTTCAGATTCACAACGCGCATACGTGATATTCTTACCAGCACAAATGTATGACAGTTGTAGGACAATTTTGTTTATTGTCGTACAGTGGAAAGTAATGTCATATTAATGAAACCATATTTTTATTTGTCGAACACTTTCAACCACCTACAGATTATGCCCTCGCATTTGCGAGGGCCACTGTGCTAGTTCATATAAAGATAAAATCTAACTTCGAAGCGAAACGTCGTCGCCGGAGACTTGGACCGTATCTTGCACAGTTGGACATAGCTAGTAGGAGCTGACAGCTAGATGCTCCCGGTAGAAGTCTATGGGTGGCACGTCAAAAAAAAAAAGTCCAAGCCAGGGCACATCTTCTTCCTCCCATCCCTGTATCATCTCTCCACAGAAACTGGGCTCCTGCACCATAGCCGTGACCTAGGCGACCAAGCACCAGGGAGCAAGGAGGGAAGCAGAGATTCAGGTCCTCATCAGGGTTTCAATGGGGGGTCAATCCCATCCACTGCTGGCGGAGGTGGCGGCAGGATACCGAGGCTGACGGCAGCGTCAACTAGAGCTGGGACGAGGTGAAGAACCTGAGCACCAAGAGGCGCGTCGGCGGCGCTGCATAGTCGTCATCGTCACTGGAGCATACCGAGCCTGTCGGCACCCGCTGGAGAGGAGGAATTTCATAGGAGATCAAACTCCACCCCCAGCCAGATTGATACGTCCCCAAATCCCCAACCAGTCAGGTAAAATCTTGCACTTGAGGACACCAAGAATCTGAATCAAATTGATGCATGTCTGGCTTACTTGTGTACGTTTTATCTGATTTGTGGGTGAGAGAGAACATATTTTTGGAGGGCAAATAAACAGAGTATACAAAATTAATTTTAACTCTAGCAAAACAGAGTAAGAGGCTTCTTCAGATTATTTTTAACAGGTTTTTGAGCATACAAAATTAAGCAACTGTTGCTCATACTTCAGAATCATCTTTAATTATCCAAAAGCGAGCAAAGCCTCTGCTCTGATCTAGTGTATAAATGATTGGAGTTCATGAGAGGAGAGAGGTGTTTTAGTAAGAGCAAGTGCAGTCCTGTAACTTTTATCTTGAGAAAGAATACAGTAAATAGTTTCAGATTTCAACTGCACAACAAGTGAGCGTCGTTTTGCAGTTTAATTAGTAACCTGATAATTAGTAGAGGAGGCTCCTCTAAATTGCTGCTGTTAAACACTACTGGTCTAATACTATATTGACAGCATGCCCACGTTTTAGTTATGCAGGAATATTATGAGGTAGTTGCTGTAGTTTGGTAGCTCCTATTGGAGTTCCGAGGAAACAGTCAAACCATCTGACCAAGTTTAGGTATTCACAGGGATCAAATGTTCAGAGTAGTAACATCACCGCCGTAATGTATATCTTCCGACAACCGAGCTTATTTCCATGAAACCCCAGGCTACAGTGGATCGGATATAGGTTCTGTGGCAGTGACCATATATTGCCCGTCGCAAGCCTTCAGTGAGTCGTCGGTGGTAGGAAAGCCATGTTCTGTACTTGTATTCCTAGCTCCAGGTTACCAAGTTACATTCTTGCTGAACTGTGCAATGTACAAAACAGTAGCACCAAACTAGCACTATACTTTGATCAATATAACATGTACGCTACGTTTGGTGACATGATTAACTAGCAGGTTATTCTCTCTACCTAAAAATAGCATGTAGGGGAACCAATAGAATAACTCATGTGCTCTGTTGTCCAACTAAGTTCAGAGAACTAGGTAGGAACCTGGAACACTACTTAAACCATTGTGTCTGCTAAACCATGTGAGTTGAAATCTGTACGTGAACTAAATTAAAATATGAGTGAAGTACACAGGAATAATTGTGATCGTTAGCATTCAAAATATGTAACCTTTACAAATAAATCTGAAAATCCCATATTCTCCACTTCTTTAGTGTGCATAGCTGCAGCTGACCTGAGACTGAATCATATGCTAAAATATGAAATAACTGCTTGATGCTAGATCACACTCGGTACTAGAATAAACTTCTGAAGGTAAATATCATGCTTGATGCACTAGATGCATGTCTTATATTGTTAGCAAAGTTTCACATGAAGATTTGTTCTGTGCCTGATGTAACTTGTTATGCAAGAGAAAAACCGATAACCAAATATGAACTCAGTTAATCATGAATACGTCGTCGAAATCAGCCGTCTACATATGTGAAGCATGCATGCATCAGAATCTGTTGTGTGTATTCTTGTGCTTGTCCTTAGTGGACTCGGCATTTTCCAGTTTGGATCTTCTTTGGAATTCACATGGATGAATTGAATCTTTGGTGTTTCTATCTCCCGGATGTCTCAGACAAGTCCAGCTCATGTCCCTTGATTATTTTTATCAAGGTATTTTAAATCTGATATCACCTGCATCAAAGAAAATATATGTTACGAATAATATGACTTCGATCAAGATCTTGTTGATCGACTGATGGAGCAGTCGATGAACTACTATGGTTGGTAATTCGAAACCCTTGTGTGGAGGATGTCAAGCCATTGAAAGCAGGTTCGACTACTGGATATCACCCTAGATTAACAACAATTGCCTTCTTGGGTTCAAGCGCCGTAGCGACCGTGTTGACCACATGACCTGTATGGGCGAGGCTGAGCTGGAGTAATACCACCTTATAAGACATCACCAGGGATGGCAGTTTGGGTGCGACCTCTAGTGTAGGTGACCAACTATTGAAGGCTGTATTGTAGCCATGTTATGGACGGGTAGCTGGTTTTGCCAGCTACCATGTGAGATATGTCAAATAAGGTGGGTGAAACAGCTCTGTGATCCAAATGTGCAGGGCACGATCACCCGGATTGCGATCGTCTGTGGGTAAAATAACACACCTCTGTTACTCTGTAGAGTGTATCAAATTGCGGCATTTCACTCCTTGTTCCGGGAAGAAGCTGAGAACATGGCGAGAAAGGAATCCGCATGGATGCTAACAACTCTTGAGGCAAGAAGATCATAGATTTATGAAATAAAACTTGACACTTTTCTCAGAACTTCTTTCGGAAATCAGAACTCATGGACCATTGGCCCTAGTAGATTATGGTGCATTCAAACACCATATTATTATCTGGACTTGTTGAGTACCTCTCCCCCCCCCCCCCCCCCCCCCCCCCCCCCCCCCCGCGCTTAGGTTGTGAGTTGTACCTTGAGGCTGGAGCTGGACATCGAGGAGGAGTTCGAGGACCAGGCAACCACTGAGAAGGAGTCGAATATTACTTGGACTTCAAGCAACCTAATTGGTGGCTATCTGAAGATTGCGTCATCTAGGCCATTGTTGTTGTATCTATACTACTATTAAAAGAGCAAACTTGTTGGGATACTTTAAATCTGTACCGTTCAATATCCGATCAAACAGCCCAGATCGTCCCAATGTTTGACAACTCAACATTGTCCAGTTTGTACCGTTTTGCCCTCCACACCAAATCACATAATACAACCAAATTGCCACCGTACCTTTTCGTTTTTTTTGTTCTCTGCTGCTCTGCCTCGCGAGCGACGACCGCCATCCGCCGAGCCAGCGTCGCAATCCGTCGGGCAGAAGATGGGCGCGGCGGAGCTCCATGCCCCTCAGGCCGCCCGCTTCCGTCGGAATTTTCCCTTCGCCTGTCTCCCTAGATACGCCAGCAGAGCCACTTTACTACACGAGACCAGCGCCGCCGCCCACCTCATCATCAGCACCATCTCCCCTATTTTCCCCTCCCGACTCCTCCTGTCCCAGATCTCGAGCACCAGCCGCTCCTCCTCTTCCTCCCTATCCAAGAGCTAGGCCCGCAATCACCAGCATCCTCAAACAGAAGTTACAGAAGAGAGAGGAGCGAAGGAGCCACCACTCGCGGCGGCCGTCCTCGCCGCGTCCACTCCATGGTCCATGCCGGCGGTGAGGTGCCCCAGGAGACCCGCCTCGCGACGGTCGCCGTGTCCACTCCACGAGCCGCGCCGGAACGGCTCCTCAATCGAGGCCATCCTCGGTCTCCACAACGTCGGCGTGAATCAGCTGCCCGCCTTATTGGGCGACGTGCTCCCAGCAGAAAACGCTGGCGCTTCACCGCTGCTGCTTGACCCCCGTTCCATGTTGGATTCGTCGGCGCCATAGCAATACAAGAGAGAAGGGGCGCGGTCGAGAGACGCATGCTGTGGGATGCGCTGAAAAGGAGCAACACGCGCGTGGGTTATTCAGTGGAGAGGAGCAGTCAGCCGGACAGGTACTGCTAGATAATTTGCTGCCATGATGAGCATTACCTTAGGTACGCATGAAGGCAGGTTAATTGTGTACCTCTATCTGTGTAATTGGAATCATACCTCTGCGTATTTTGTTGAGGCTGGAGCTGCTGCTTTCATATTCTCCGACCATAGCTGGAGAGATGTGAGGCTTCTGTTTAGTGCTAATTTGGAAACGAAGTTGTGGCATCATCCTTTTATTAACTCCTCATACCTCTGTGTATTTTTTTCTAGGTAATTTCAGTGGATAAGACGCTGAACTTTAACAATATGTATGACTTTTTGAAACGCAAATGTAAGATAGGTTGCTCTTGGTGTTGTTATTTTTAGGAGCAGCATATTCTTTTTGTGCCTTTTCTTTTCAGTAGCACTCTGTATTCACGCAGACTGAATAGTTCGTTATTCATTTATGGATGTGTAGTTGTTACAAGCTTAAGCTTATTCTTGTTATCTATTATGGACTGTTTACTTGTGTTTAATCTGCTTACTTACTGTGAATAAGTTATAGCTGTTACAAATCCCATGGTACATGACAAGGCGATGAGCAAGTATAGAAATTTTATTTAGTTCTATGTTGTCAGTTGTCGTGTTTATATTTCTTTTAGGTATAGTTCTCCATCTATTGCTGCTGTTAATTATCTACACCTTTGGTCTATCTTAGTATATCATTGTCCATACTATTTTTTTTTTTTGCATAAATGCGAAATCTGACTCTTGTAGTATTAACTCAAGTTATCGGGCGATTAGGTAGTTGACCAAAAAACACTCCTTGGTCGTTAGACCTGTTCTATTTCACGATTATATGCAAAACTATGTTTGCTTAAAAGATATCTTCAAAACTGTTGAAATTATTTGGATGGCATGATCATATTGATCACCATACTTGTATTGCCAACATTTTTGGGGTTGATTCTTCTTGTCGTTTATTTGGCGCACTTCGTGTGCTTTGAGTGGATAAAGTATATTTTAATCTGGTCGAATTTAGCAAGTTAAGTGGGGATGGAAGTGGAGTATCAACTTGAGCATTGCTCTCAGGAGAAAGGGGAAGAGCATGCTCTGAAGAAGGTCAAATTAATGCAACATGACCTTTGAAGCAGAAGTTGAAGAGATATCCACGACATCCACATTTCTCGTCTTAGTCTACTGTCTACTCTTATCTATAGCTTTTCCTCTTGTCTAGAATTTAATACAAGAAGTCTTCAGAGTGTCCGAAGAATATGCCATGCGGAATAGAGGATCTAGAACTTTGTCATATAATTTCTATATGTTGATCATGAAAATACTTTCTCTAAACATGACCTATGTTCAATTCTATTTCATTGACCATACCATTTAGAAAATGCCATGCTAATATAATATATTATATCCTTATGTCCTTAGAAAGTAGATTCCAGAAAATGAATTAAGTATTTGCTATGATAACCAAGTATATGGATGGCATAGCATTTAACCTGAACCATGCAGATAACCGGTGTTTTAGTAATGACAACATCCTGATACTGTACTACCTGATGCTAATTTTGGATAGTTGTATATATGAAGTTGTTTGAGTTTCATCAATTCAAACTATGATGCATGACCAAAGCTAGGTTCATGCTTAACTAAAATTAGTATGTAATGGTCTCGTATGATTGCAACTCTATGGGAATGTACTCTATTACTGTGCTTAGGATTGAGCAAGTTAAAGATTTAGTAGTCAGTAGTCTCATGAATAAATGTGTAAAATGGGACCATAAGAGAATTCTAGTTCACTTACTATTGTGTTTTATAATACTTAACCATGTTTAAAACAATTCCATGGAGTGACTAAGATTGATAAATAACTTGAAGTTTAAATCTTTGTTCACAAATTTACCTGATTGTTCAAAGAAGCTTGATAGAACATATATTCAGTTAGCTTGCATTTAATGAATGAGTAAGTAAACTTCACAGATTAGTATTCGTTTTGCTCATCTATTGAATAGACTAGCATCTTATATTAAATGTTTACATGTACTTTCTTCTAGATTAAACCTGGGTTTTTTTGGGGCTCTAGATTAAACCTGGTAAGAACTAGAATCATGCCAGTTTGTGTAGCTAGGGACAGTGAATAATCATGAGTTTAATGCTGTAGATAGTTTTTCAAACTTTTGATGCTGATAATTGATGAAACCATGTATATACATTATATGCTTCTATAATATCTCAGCTAAGCATTGGTAGAAATAAGAACTTGCATTTTTTTTTAAGTCATACAATGAATCTGGGCCGCCGTAGTTTAGGAAGATCAAGTTACTTCTGTTTCAGTAGTGATATCTTTGATTCTTTATAATCTTCAAATATCTATGCTATGCATTAGGTTCATGTTAACTACTACCATGGTAATATATGTTCGCCAGGCAGGATTTTCAGAATGGATTTGTTATAGATAGGGTAAACTCTCAAGTCTCAGTGTTAGAAAATTGAATCTGATTAGTATCAGTCAACATGATTAAGGATCAAGTGCGCGTATCAGTGGTTTATTGACAAGTTTTCTTGGGATTTCCGTCCATGATATCTTGCATGAAGTACACACTATATTCACTTTTTGATGCACCAAATTCTGTTATGGCTTTTTACTCGTTGATTGTGGTCGACAATTTCAAATTTTCTGTATCACTCTTCTCTCAAATTTCAAGGACGAAATTTTCTTAAGGGTGGTAGGATGTAATACCCCGGATATTTACCAAGTCAAGTACTCGAAGTTTAACTGGTTTGGCTAAAAGACAGGCTAGAAAATTTCCGTATTTTATCTTGGATGCTGCATCATGCACGCCGCACTTGGGTGATTATGACTGAAGGACTTGACTGAATGGCTATGGAATGATGACTGAAACAGAATACTGTGTCGACAGAAGGCACTGCTGCGGCGCAAGGATCTGGTCAAAAATCTACTACTACTACTACTACTGCTAGTACCACAAATTTGTGCTCTGCTATAGCCAACTTCAATCACATCCAGGATGGCTCCATACGGCGATGCGTCCCACATTGACATTGACATTGAAGCGGCCAACTGAGGAAGGCCATTGGGACATGACCGGTATATTGGCCGCCATTGACGAAAAAGCTCCATGGGATAAGGGTTTCTGGGTTGGGACTGTCCTAAGCAGACTCGTGCTTGAAGGACGAACACGACCTGTTGTCGGCTGGGAAAATCAAATATGTACTCATCTGAAATTTCCTAGGAGCGGGTACTCATCTAGGGACTGTAACAGAGTAGCACACACCACTCCATTATTGACGTGCATGATCTGGTCGCTTTTAGAGATTCATTGGTTCCCTGATTGCTTTGTTCAAGATCTTGTCGCTAGCAATTTCTCTAGCACGCCATGGCCTAACGAAGTTTGTTTCTAGGAAAGCATAACGGAAGTTTCATTCCAGTTCACAAAGAACGTGTGGACTGCACTGCCGTGTGAAAAGCTCAGATCGATAGGGGCGACGACCATAGGTTTGTCAAGAGTCAAGAGTCAACTTAACTCCCGTCAGGCAGCAGCATGTCAGATTGTGTATTTTTTTATTTTGTACAAGGTTTTAATAAGATTTCTCTGCTTACGAATGGCTACATTTTGTAAGCAACAAGCAACATTTCTTACTGTACACCTGGCATCAATCTCCAAATCTCGATGTTTGACCAATGATAAGGTAGTAATATATGTCTCGAGTTGTTGAAGGATATCATTTGTTTGCTGCATAGACTGATCGCGGAGTGATTGTGTGCGCCCACGAAGTGATCGCGAAGTCCGGACCATCACACTATAGTTGACTAGCGAGCTGTTTGCATCCGATCAATATGATTCTCCACCACGCTTCCCCCCTCCTCATTCCTCAGTCCACCATGTCTCTCCTTTACGTCCTTCTTGGACTCCTCTCTCTGCAGTCATGCTCGGCGGCAACAGCAGACACCGTGTCACGTGGTAATGGGCTCGCCGGCGGCAGCGACAAGCTCGTCTCCAACAACAGCAAGTTTGCTCTCGGCTTCTTCAAGATGGACAGTAAGTCCCCCCATGCCAACCCCAACTCTTACCTTGGCACATGGTTCAACAAGGTCTCCAAGTTCACTCCGGTCTGGACTGCCAATGGCGATAGCCCGGTAGTGGACCCCGTTTCACCTGAGCTTGCAATCTCCGGTGATGGAAACTTGGTGATCTTAGATCAGGCCACCAAATCAATCATATGGTCTACCCATGCCAACATCACGACGAAGAGCACCGAGGCAGTGCTTCTGAACAACGGCAACCTCGTCCTACGGAGCTCCTCCAACTCGTCCATCATCTTCTGGCAGAGCTTTGACTACCCGACAGACACCCTTCTGCCCGGTGCTAAGATTGGCTGGAACAAGGCTACCGGTCTGAACCGGCGCCTTGTCTCGAGAAGGAATTTGATTGACCAGGCTCCTGGATTGTATTCTCTGGAGCTAGGACTCAATAGTGTTGGCCATCTTGTGTGGAACTCAACCATAGAGTTCTGGTCTAGTGGGGAATGGAACGGACAATACTTTGGCAAAGCACTAGCTATGATAGGTGCTGTCATGCCAAAATTCGAATTTGTTGAAAATGATGAAGAGTCTTATTTCATATATACATTGCGGAATGAGTCGGAGATTGTGCACACTGCTATAGATGTCTATGGCCGAGGTCTAGTGGGTTTTTGGATAGATAGCATACAAGATTGGATGATAAATTACAGGCAACCGGTGTTTCAGTGTGATGTCTATGCAACTTGTGGACCTTTCACATTATGCAACGACAGTGCAGATCCAGTCTGCAGTTGCATGAAGGGTTTCTTTGTAAGATCGCCTAGGGATTGGGAGCTAGGGGACCGAAGAGACGGGTGCATGAGGAATAATTCATTGGACTGTGGAGGTCTCACGGACATGTTCTACTCCGTGCAAAGCAGGTTGCCACATGACGCCAAGAGAGTGCATGCTGCTACAAGTGAAGATGATTGCTCACATGCTTGCATGTCAAACTGCTCTTGCACTGCATACTCCTATGGGCAAGGAGGCTGCTCTGTTTGGCATGGCGAATTGTACAATGTAAAGCAACAACCTGATTCTTCTTCTGATGGAAATGGGGGGATACTTTACATCCGCCTTTCTGCCAAGGATGTGCCAACCGTGGCAAGTAAGAAGATCAACAGTTGGATTAGCATCGGTGTCGCAATCGGTGCAAGCGCTACCGCTTTGGTCCTGCTGATCATAGCTCTGGTGATTTGGAGAAGAAAGGGGAAGAAATGGTTTACTCCCACACCGCAATATTCTCAGCCTGGCGTTGGGATCATTGCATTCGGATATGCTGATTTGCAGCGTGCGACTAAAAACTTTTCAGAAAGGTTAGGGGAGGCAGTTTCGGTTCTGTATTCAAGGGGTACCTAAGTGACTCAGTTACCATGGCAGTGAAAAGGCTTGACGGAGCATATCAAGGAGAAAAGCAATTCAGAGCAGAAATTAATTCAGTTGGGGTCATCCAGCACATCAATTTGGTCAAACTGATTGGATTTTGCTGCGAAGGCGAGAAGAGGTTACTTGTGTATGAATACATGCCAAATCACTCCCTTGATGTGCTTTTATTCAAGGCTAATGATAAAGTTTTGGATTGGAGTGTCAGGTACCAAATAATTATTGGAGTTGCCAGAGGCCTATCTTACTTGCACACTGGTTGCCGGGATTGCATTATACATTGTGATATCAAGCCAGAGAACATACTTCTTGATGCGTCTCTTGTGCCCAAAATAGCAGATTTTGGAATGGCTAAGGTTTTGGGCAGACAATTTACCCAGGCAATGACTACAATGAGAGGAACTATTGGATATCTTGCTCCTGAATGGATTAGCGCAGCAGCTATTACATCCAAAGTCGATGTTTACAGCTACGGGATGGTTTTATTAGAAATCATATCAGGAAAGAGGAACACAAGTCTAGAGTACATGAGTGATGGTGATTATTCGGCCTTTTTCCTGTGCAAGTTGCTCGCAAGCTTCTAGAAGGAGACATAAGAAGTTTGGTGGATGAAAAAATGCAGGGCGATGTGAATCTCAAAGAGGTTGAAAGAGTATGCAAAGTTGCATGCTGGTGCATTCAAGATAATGAGCTTGCTCGACCAACCATGGGTGAGGTGGTACTGTTTCTTGAGGGTCTTTCAGAGCTCGACATGCCTCCGGTGCCAAGGCTACTCAATGCTATCACAGGAGGGTCACCCACATCCCTGTGATATTTAGTTTTACCTGCACCTCTTAAGGAAGCTTTTTACCGTAAAAAATAAGGAAACTTTTAGCAATCCATATGAACAAAACATGCTTGATCTCTATGCCACCGAGAGGAGATGTTGTCGTTTACAAAACAAAAAATGTATGGTGCTTCTAAACTTTTGTTAAGTGAGTGGTGATTGCATATGCTTTAGTGAATGTTTCATTAAGTATAAGTTTAGTACGTACTGGACTGAACTGGCATTTTCAGTTTCATTCTTCAGTTACTATGTATGCCCTGTTTTGGTGAATGAACTATGTCAATGATCTGTGAGAATTATGTGGTACTTGTTGAATGTGTGCTGAATATGAAATATGTATGGGTATGGATGTGAAATATGCATGCATGTGAATTTGTGTGTGAAGATCAGCTTCTGGATTTTTTTTATGGCCACATCTCTGTGCGGGTCGTGGCTCGAGAAAGCAGTGATACCTGATTCTTCTGATATATGAATGTGTGCTTGAAAATGGAACGGCAGAAACATAAAAAAGGAGTTCGATACCCATATAAATATAAGAAGAATGCTTGCCACTAACAATTAAAATCATGGGGCAGTGCACCAAAATAAGATTATTACTCCTATAAACCAACGGTCAATGATTACGAGCATACTTGCCGTAGACCAATCCATTTCGTCATCTTGGCGCCGCATCAATTTCATAGGATTTGTGTGGCAGTCTTGTAAGTGATCTGACGATTGTCCATCAAATCAAGCTTGATTAGTGCGGACCAAGGATAGCAATTAGCAAGGGCCTAATGCTTAGTGACCAAAGAAATGGATCCTATCACTCCATCAGCGCGTATTCCAAAACCGGTGCAGCAATTTGCAGTAAAATTTATGCATATATTGAACAGCAGTGAGGATACATGATAGGCCTAGAGTGTCCTCCGTCCAGATGGACATAGATGTCACCGGTTAGTGCAACTTTACACCGGAGGGAGACAGGGAGTAGTAGTGTAGGTGACAGGAACTGGACAACAGCAAGCATTTACAATTGAAAGAAAACAACATGCACAGCCAAACATATACTGTCTCCTACATCTTCACTTCCATGCATTCGTGAAGCTACAGGTAGACTGGTAGTGGCAGCTCCAAAGGATGTGAAGATACAGTATACTGAATTTGCAGCTGTACCTTCTTGTCCAGCTCCCGGTGGCCGGATTGGCGGCAAGCGAGGCACCTGATTTGACTGTGGCAGCCAACCACGCGGTGGTCGGACTCCAGGCACCGAAAGCACCGCCCCCGAACCCTCCGCCTGAATGCCCTAGCACGATCTTCATCACTTGGAGGAGGAGACGAAGTGGGCGGCAAGGTCTGCTGCGGGCGACGCCGGCTGCACACGTCCTGCCTACCCGACTCAGCGCCCCCACCACCCGGACCAGCCAACGGCGGCAATACCACGACCTGCGGCTAGAATTTGCGTGGGAGCCTCGTAGGAGGAGGCGGAGGTCGGGGCAGGGAAACCACAGCGGAGCCATTGCCCGCAAGCTTTGGGCTGGTCACCTCCAGCACCACCGGATGCAGCAGAGGCCTGGGCCTCTCCTCCAGCTGGGTCGCCGCCATCTCGTCGGCGCCGAACGGAGAGCCGGCAACCACCGATTTGAGCAGGGGGCACGTGGCCGTTCCGAATAAAGCAGGACGACGCGAGGGGAGACACCAGCCGGGACCACGGCCGGCGGGGGCGGGGAGCCTGGTGAGGACGAAGGGAGACGATGGGCGATGGGGCCAGAGCCGCGGCCGCCGGTAGGGGTCGGTGGTGGTGGGGGAGGATGCAAACTCCTCTGCCATCGCGGGAGCCAGACGGTGACGAGCGACCGCCCTCACATGCTGAGCGGAGAGGGCAGAGGGGAGGCCTGATCTGGTCGCCGTGGTTGGGGAGGATGCCGGGAGAAGGAGATCAGGCCGGCGGCGGCGCAGCCTCGCCCCAGTCGCCATGGTACTTGACCCACCGACTTTAATATGACGACGACCTTTCTTCTTCATCCGGCGACCCTTCCTGCAGTACGGCACAACGGTGGCCGCAGAACGACGAGGGCTGCAATGTCGTCTGCGTGGCTGCCACATCTCGTATCGCTGGAAACGAGATGGATTGTGGGTGCCGATCGATATGCGAGGAGGGTGCGCCAGGAGTAAATCTGGTCCGTCTATTCCGTCGATCCGACGGATCAGATTCGCCGCGGACCAGTCCGTTTTCGTCCGTCGGCCAACGACGAATCTGGTCCATCGGATGGACGAAACGGACGGACCAGATTTGCCCCTGGCGCCATATGCCCTTGTAAATCTCTTTTTCGGATCAATCGCCATCACTACATTTATAGACTGTTTAACACGGCCCGTAGTTAAAAGTAGAAACCTTTCCTTAATTAGATGTATCAGTGTCGGAAAAGATTTGCACCTGCCGGATACTTCCACATCTGCAAATAAGTCTCATGCTCACTGTTTCACCGAAGCTTTGTTGAAAAAGAGCCAGCCACTCGTTCTAAATCTGTTCCAACTTCACCGAGACTGAAATTCGGGTTTTCAACTTTCCACATACTAGTCATTTTCAGAAAGAAATAGTCCTCGCATTTTTCAACAGAATACGTGTGGTTCAGAAGTGATGAAAACAATAACGTTTGACTCAAATATACTATATTCCACAACTTCTGCGTACAAATGTAACACCCTTACTCTTGTCTCCAAAGTTTCTCATCTCCCGGAGGCTGGAGCAATGGCGAGCTCCGGGACGCCCGTCTTCCCTGCACTTGTTCCCGTTCTGTTCGTCATGGGCTTGGTTGCTCTGCAAGGAGCCGTGTTACGGGCCGGTGCCGCCGATACCTTCACCGCCGACCGGCCGTTCTCCGGCAGCCAGAGCCCACTCGTGTCCAAGAGTGGCAAGTTCGCGTTGGGATTTTTCCAGCCAGGTACAACAAAGACACACGTAGCACGCATGATTATATTTTTAGTATTTTTTATCTTCTAATAACTGAGTTTGTACACATGAAACATGGTAAACTTTGGCCGTTCTTCGGTGTTCTTTATAATGTTTCTAAATTTGTGCGCAGAGGGTTTACTCCTACCAAAGTTACTTCTGAAATTTCTTTCCACACTAAATTTAGTTCCCGCTTCAGCTAAGTTGGTGGTTTGGACGTATAAGACCTGATTCAAGTCACACCTAACATAATATTTTCATCTTAATCAACTGAATCGATTCCATGGAAGCGAGGGCAACTGAGTGAAGATAGTTTTTTTTTTGAAACATACTGAGTGGAGATAGTAAAAATAGTTGATATTCTTTTTCATTGTCTTGGATTTCTATTATCTATATCATCCGGAGATTCTCCATCTCCATATACTAAAATTCACGAGCTATGCTTCGCTACACCCCCTGTAACCTTCTCTAGAAAAGTATTTGTTCCTCTTGGTCAAATCAAATTAATTTATCACGACAAAAAAAATCCGATTAATCCTAGGTATGAAATGAACCAAAGTTTTCTACCATGTGTATTGCAGCCACTGCTCTTATCCTTATTATAGGGCCACGGCGAGATCTAGTCGTCCTCCTCCTGGCCATCTAGGTTAATTATACAGTTATCAGAGTCACACATGCGGCGGTCAATCTTTCTTCCGTGAATTCGTTATCCAAAGAGACGAATGATAACTACATATATAGATATTAATTTACCACAGCATTTCTATTAGATGGAATAGAGTATAATTCACTACAAATATCGTGCTCCTATTTACACCTCGTATCTCAAATTAAAGTCTCCCATTAAAAGGTACTCCCGTATTACATTGTTCTCTTGGGCATGACTGTCGATTCACATAGTATAGGCTTATAGGATGAGCTAACTAAAAAGTACAAACTACGGTCACTCTTTTACAACCACCTTTATCTGTAAATTAAGGAGTCTAGAATAATAAAGTAAACATAGCCTGCAATCCATGTACTTGTACCTTGCTTTGAATTTCTTGATTGCTTGCTTAAATTTTCTTTATCCACCTCTCAAGGGTTTAAACGGATATGACTTTCAAATCAAGCAGAAATGGTATTTACTTACTCAACTTCTCTATCAATCAAAATGGCAATATCTTGACCTTTCTACAAAGAAGAGAATACAAATGTTCCATTCAGCCTGAATTCATCCTTAAAATCAACACGGGTGTGCCATGCATAATCATAAATTTAGTATATTTGTTGAGCCAAAATTTAGTAAATTTAATATAAAAATGTTCAAGTCTGAAAAATGTTCGGTTTTTGAAAATGTTCAGAATAAAAAGTTGTTCAGTTTCCGAAAAAATGTTAAAATTAAAAATGTTCAGATTTGAAAATTTATATTTGAAAAATGTTCATTTTTCGGTAATAATTTAGGTTTAAAAAAATATTTTGATTTCATAAATATTGTTCAGATTTGAAACATGTTCGTATTTTTCAAAATGTTCATATTTAAAAATATTCAGATTTTAGAAATTTTCATTGTTCATTTTTAAACAAGAAAAAGGAAAGAAACGGTACCTGCTATTGGGCCGTGATCAGGCGGCCCATGAAGTAAGGGCAACGGGCGGAAGAAATTTGGGCGCTCCTATTCAATGGGTTGAGCGCAGGATATCGCACTAGGCCTAAAGGAGTTGCTCGGCCGAACCCAGCATGCGCGCCTCCTCCTCCTCGTCTTCCCCTCTGTTCCTCTCCGCCGCCTCCATCATTGCTCCCCGGCCGCCACCAACGGGAACAACCGCCTGCTCCCGCGCCCCGCGCTCGAGACGCCGCCTCCGTCCCGGCTCCTCTAACCTCCCCCTCTTCTCCAGCGACGACGAACCCCACCGCACCGCACCCCCTTAGTAAGTCTCTTCCTCTCCTCTACCGGCAACGCCGCAGCCAGCCAAGTCCCCGTCTCCGGCGAGTTCGTCGCCCTCGTCTTCATCATCTCTCTCAACTCCGGTCGCCGTCTCGATTCAGACCACAATCCTCGAGACCTCGTAACGGGCCAGGCCTAGGTGCTCGCAGGGTGCGCGTTTCGGCACTAACGTGTGCAACGGGCGTAGAATAGGGTTCTCCCAGAAATTTCTGCTTACCATCTGTAAAAAGAAACATATGGCCCGGGGCATAGCCAGGTCTGGCCTAACCAGGGCCCAACTCGCCAGGGCTTCACGCACGCTACGCTCGCTCATCGGTCACCTCTCGCTCGTCCAGTCGCATCCCCTCGCTCGGTCGCTCCCCTCTGCCTATGTCGCTCTCGCTGCGGCAGCGCAGCCACGCGCTGACGCGCCCACGCCGCAGCCCGGCGAGCCGCTCATCCCTGGTCCTCTGGCCGTCCTGGACCCCGTATCTCCCAGTCGCCCTCCATCTGCGGCTGCGCCCCTGTCTGGCTACCTGTCCGCCGCCTGTTCTCCAGGTCCACAGCTGAGGACTCCACGCGCCGCTGCCTGTTCTCCAGGTGCAGGGCTCCAGGAAGCGCCGCCCGCCCGGCGCTAGCCCCTGGCTGCTAGTGCCTGCTCCTGGCTCCCTGTCTGGCTGTCTCGATTGAACGTGGCTGCGGCCTGCAATTCCCCTCGGCTCGGTAATTTTCTGAATTGAATTGATGCGGGCACTGGAGAAGGATGGACACCCTAGGCTGGTGAAAAGCTGGATGCAAGAACAAGCGTGTGAAGCTCTCCTGGAGAATGTCAAGCTCCCTGGTCGCTAATGGGTCACTTTCATCTTGTTTTGTCTCCCAGGTAGTTAGCTTTCGGGTGTGTGTCCCTGATGTCTACGCACGATTCTATTCTTGTAGACAGTGTTGGGCCTCCAAGAGCAGAGGTTTGTAGAACAGCAGCAAGTTTCCCTTAAGTGAATCACCCAAGGTTTATCGAACTCAGGGAGGTAGAGGTCAAAGATATCCCTCTCAAGCAACCCTGCAATTAAGATACAAGAAGTCTCTTGTGTCCCCAACACACCCAATACACTTGTCAGATGTATAGGTGCACTAGTTCGGCGAAGAGATAGTGAAATACAAGTAATATGGATGATTATAAGTAGTAACTGCAATCTGAATAAAATGGCAGCAAGCAAACATGTAGCAGAACTTGTTGTAAACGGTGTTTCAATGCTTAGAAACAAGGCCTAGGGATCATACTTTCACTAGTGGACACTCTCAACAATGATCTCATAACTGAATAAGTAAAAGCTACTCTTAAACACTCTCTTGTTGGATAACAAACACCATTCATTGTGTAGGGCTACAAAAGCACACCTCAAGCCGGAGTAAACAAGCGCCACAACGTCATAAAGGAATCACACACGGTGCACACACTGTCACCTTTACACCGTGGAGAGTACCGGAGTTCATATTAAAGTAACCTATAGAGTGCATAATAGATAAAGAGTAACATCTACATATTCAACTAGATTAGCACAACTGAACACAAGTAAATACTGCTCGGGATTATTCTCCTTCTTGATAACACAAGAGTACTACGTGTAGGGCTGCAAAAGCACTCCTCAAAGTCTGAGTAAACAAACACCACAATTCCCAAGAATAAGCCATGATAAATATCTAAATTATTCATAGAGTCACACAAGTACCCACACTGTCACCTTGATACCGTGTTGTCACAATGACTCCAGAAACTAGACAAAATCACTTGAGTAGCATAAACATTATTAATGTATTCAGCGATACTAGCAATACACATGATCACATAAAGATCACACCATGGAGAGAGAGATGAACCACATAGCTACCGGTAGAGCCCTCAGCCTCGGGGGAGAACTACTCCCTCCTCATCATGGGAGTCAGCAGCGGCGATGAAGATGGCGGTGGTGTCGATGGAGATGACTCCGGGGGCAATTCCCCGTCCCGGCGGCGTGCCGGAACAGAGATTCTGTCCCCCGAAACTTGTCGTCGATGGCGGCGGCGCTGCGGAACTCTTCTGGAAATATGACTTGTTTTTAGGGTTTTCGCGTCTGAGGCAATATATAGGCGAAGGGGCAACGTCGGTGGAGCCCGAGGGGCCCACACCACTGGTGGCGCGGCAGGGGGCCCACCGCGCCGAGGTGTGGTTTGGCCACCTCGGCGCCCTCCTTCGTCTCTCCTTCGGACTCCGTGACGGTGCTGGAAAAATAGGGACGTGGCCTTTTGTTTCGTGCAATTCCGAGAATATTCGCAGAAGTACTTTTCTGAAACCAAAAACAGCAGAAAACAGGGAACTGGCACTTGGCATCTTGTTAATAGGTTAGTCCCAGAAAATGCATAAAAGTGATATGAAGTGTATATAAAACATGTAGCAATGGTATAATATAAGCATGGAACATCAGAAATTATGATACGTTGGAGACGTATCAAGCATCCCCAAGCTTAGTTCTACTCGTCCTCGAGTAGGTAAAACGATAACAACAAATAATTTCTGAGGAGACATGCTTTCACACAATCTTGATCAATATATTGCAAGGCTCATGTCATGAATGAAGTGACTCAAAGCAATGGTCTATAGTTTGCTAACAAATAGATAAAGAGTAAACAATGAATCATATAAGCAAAAACTTTTCATGAATAGTACTTTCAAGACAAGCATCAAAAAGTTTTGCATAAGAGGTAACTCATAAAGCAATAGATTCAAAGTAAAAGGCATTGAAGCAACACAAAGGATGATTAAGTTTCAGCATTGCTTTCAACTTGTAACATGTATATCTCATGGATAGTTGTCAACATAAAGCAATATAACAAGTGCAATAAGTAAACATGTAAGAATCAATGCACACAAAGTTGACACAAGTGTTTGCTTCTAAGATAGAAAGGAGTAGGTAAACTGACTCAACATAAAGTAAAAGATAGGCCCTTCGCAGAGGGAAGCAGGGATTAAATCATGTGCTAGAGCTTTTTAAGTTTTCGAAAGCATATAGAGAGCACAAAATAAGTATTTGAGAGGTGTTTGTTGTTGTCAACGAATGGTAGTGGGCACTCTAACCCCCTTGTCAACCAGACTTTCAAGAGCGGCTCCCATGAAGGACGTTATCTCTACCAGCAAGGTAGATCATCCCTCTTCTCTTTTGTTTACACATGTATTTTAGTTTCTTTATAGTGACACTCCTCCCAACCTTTTGCTTACACAAGCCATGGCTAACCGAATCCTCGGGTGCCTTCCAACATTCACATACCATGGAGGAGTGTCTATTTGCAAATTAAGTTGCTTACTGATAAATCAGGGCAAAACATGTGAAGAGAATTATTAATGAAAGTTGTAATTAATTGGGGCTGGGCACCCCGTTGCCAGCTCTTTTTGCAAATTATTGGATAAGCGGATGTATATGCCACTAGTCCATTGGTGAAAGTCTGTCAGAAGTAAATGACAAGATTGAAAGATAAAACACCACATACTTCCTCATGAGCTATAAAACATTGACACAAATAAGGAGTAATAAAGTTTTGAATAGTTTAAAGGTAGCACATGAAATATTTACTTGGAATGGCAGGAAATACCACATAGTAGGTAGGTATGGTGGACACAAATGGCATGGGTTTTGGCTCAAGTTTTGGATGCACGAGAAGCATTCCCTCTCAGTACAGAGTTTAGGCTAGCAAGGTTGTTTGAAGCAAACACAAGTATAAACCGGTACAGCAAGAATCACATAAAAACATATTGCAAGTATTATAAGACTCTACACTGTCTTCCTTGTTGCTCAAACATTTTACCAGAAAATATCTAGACCTTAGAGAGAACAAATATGCATCCCAAGTCTCAACAAGCTCTACGGTAGTTCTCCACTACTAGGCTTTAACTACATGATGCAAGAGCTTAAACATGATCTACTTGAGAGCTCAAAACAATTGCAAAGTATCAAATCGAAACAAGACAATGATCTACAAGAATGCATATGTCTTTTCCAATACCAACTACTACATGTAGCATTTTCTTTCTTCCAAACAAACACCAATCAATTTATTTAAACATAAACTCTCCAAATGATAATATAATGCAGCAAGAGAGTATTTATAAACAAGTGCTAACAGCTCGAAGAGATGCATGAAAAACAGGAGCTAAAAGCACTGCAGTAGCTAGTTAAGAATACTCAACAAATATAAGTGAAGAACATGAGTATTCACATGAAAAAGCGGAGCGTGTCTCTCTCCCACACAAGGATTGCTAGGATCCGAATTTATTCAAACAAAAACAAAAATAAAAACACACAGACGCTCCAAGTAAAGCGCATAAGATGTGAAAGAATTAAAATATAGTTTCACTAGAGATGACCTGATAAGTTGTTGATGAAGAAGGGGATGCCTTGGGCATCCCCAAGCTTAGACGCTTGAGTCTCTCTGAATATGGTTGGGATGAACCACGGGGGCATCCCCAAGCTTAGGCTTTTCACTCTTCTTGATCACATAATATCACCCTTCTCGCTTGATCCTTGAAAACTTCCTTCACACCAAACTCAAGACAGTTCTCATTAGAGGGTTAGTGCATAATCAAAAATTCTCATATTCTGTATGATACAATCATTAAAGCTTCTGGACATTAGCTACAGCCACCAATGCTTTGTGGAGCAAAGAAATCCACAAACATCGTAAAAGAGCGAATGCAAAACAAAAGGCAGAATCTGTCAAAAACAGAACAGTCTGTGAAGACGAATTTTTTCGAGGCACTTAAGTTGCTCAGATGGAACTGGTCCAATTAATGAAAGTTGCGTACATATCTGAGGAAGATGCGTGATTTTTACAGAATTTTTGAATTTTCTACAGGAGAAAAGCTCAAATTCGTGACAGCTAAAAATCTGTTACTGCGCAGAAATCCAAATCTTGCATCAACTTTCAATATAGAACTTTACTTGGCACAACAATGCATAAAATAAAGATACAAAGGAGTTGCTACAGAAGTAACAAACTCCTTGACTCAAAGAAAAAAAAATAACAGAAAATAAAAACATGGGTTGTCTCCCATAAGCGCTTTTCTTTAAAGCCTTTTAGCTAGGCATAGTGATTTTGATAATGCTCTCATATGTATAAGAGTTGAATATAAGAGAGCATCAAAAAGCAAATACCAAACACATTTAAGTCTAACCCACTTCCTATGCAAAGGAATCTTGTAAGAAAACAAATTATTGATGCATGAAGCTACTAGCATAGAAAGACAAAACAAGTGCAACTTCAAAAATTTCAACAAAAAGAGAGGATATTTATTGAGATATATGAATCCATGTCCCTCTCTCATAAAAACTTTCAGTAGCATCATTGATAAAATCCACAATATAACATCACATGAAACATTCTTACCATGATCCATATGCACAAAAGTATCTTCATTTTCCACATAAGAAAAGTTCTTCTCATTAATAACAATGGGGCAGGATCATCATAAAGAACTCGAACATGATAGACAAGTTGTATATTAAAGGGATGGTTTTGGGTAATCTCTCCATAACTATGACAAGTTTCATGAGGATGACTGTAATTATAACCTATGTCATAGTATTCTTTATAATAATTATCAAAGACTGGAGGCATAGTATCATCATAAGCAATAGAATAGTCATCTTCCAAACTGTGTTCATTCGTAAACATATCATTATTTTTAATAGAAGGAGATGTATCAAGCATATAATCAGCAATAGCAAAAGGATTTTCAAACACCTCATCCCCAAGCTTAGAGCTTTTCATATCATCATTGGAAGAAACATGGATAGTACTAATAGTATGGCAATCATTAATATCATCATTTTCAGAATTGGTACCCCAAAGATTTTCAATATCAAAAGTAGTTTCATTTTCCCAATCATGATCACTAATATAAGTAACAGGCATAGGTTCATCATCAAGTTCAGAATCATCGAATTCAGAATTATAAGTATCAATTGTAACAGGAGCAACAAGTTTGGGAGAAGATACCGTTTCCTCTCTCCTTTTACTCCTCTTCTTCTTCTTCTTTCCCCTCTTCTTTTTATCTTTAGGAGGGAGAGGTTTGAAAGGAAGCTCCTCCACATAACCTGGTTTAGTATTAGAGACAATGGAAGAAACTTGGGGGGACTCCTCTCTTTCATTAATGAGAACAAAACACATATTAGTCCTGTCATACTTTGGTAAAGTCTCATCCTTTATAATATTTTGTATGTAGGTGTTAGCATGGCAATTATTAACACAATAGAGATAACATCCATGCAACACACTATTCATATCAAGATCACTCATATCTAACAAGGAAGTTTTTCTTGATAACTCTTCACACCCCAAAAATAATGTAAGTTCATCATGTTGATTAGGAGTGATCATGTTATCACAATACAAATTTGCAGTAATTGGATTCGAAAGGCTATTATCATGACCTGAACATTGAAAATTAAAATGACCCACTTCATAGCAAAGTTCACAAATAAAAGGATGGAGGTCACAAACTTTTTCACCAAGATCTCTTAGAGCCTTGTACCATGTTCTAGTTTTTTCATTCCTATGATGGATACAATATTCATCTTCGATTTGATTAATTCCACAAGGTCTATGCATTCCACAAAAATTAACATGCTTATAAGAAATAGTATTTTCAGAAGTTTGAGCATGTTTATTGCAATCATTAACAACAATTTCATTTTCCATGCAAGTGTCTTTGAAAGGTTCATGATACACGTCCCAATTTTCTTTAGGAACATTAATATGAGAAGCAAAGGTTCTAAAACAATCAACAATAATTTGAGAATCAAGACCATATTTAGCACTAAGCTCTTGAAAACTAGCAGTTTCAACGAAAGACTTAATGCAATCATATTCATAGTTTATACCTGATTCTTTACCTTTGTCATTCTCCCAATCCTCAGCATTGTTTTGAATTCTTTCAAGAAGATCCCATCTAGCTTCAACCTTCTTGCTTGTGAAAGAACCATGTGAACATGCATCTACATAATCCTTGTAATGACCTGAAAGCCTTGCATAAAAATTAGTAACAATTATTTCCTCAGAAAGCTCATGGTTAGGACATTTGAGTATTAATGTTTTCAGCCTTCCCCAAGCTTGAGCAATGCTTTCTCCATCATGAGGGTAAAAATTATAAATGTAATTCCTATCTAGATGCACTTCATGAAGAGGATAAAATTTAGAGTAAAAGAGAGATTCAAGCTGTTTCCAATTCGAAGGTTGTTCATCCAGCAGCCTATACCATTCCTTTGCTTTGTCCTTAAGTGACAATGGAAATAGTTTCCTCATGACATTTTCTCTTGATAAACCTGCAACCTTAAATAACTCACAAAGTTCTGTAAGTTTCGACAAGTGAGCACTTGGATGGATTGATCCATCCCCTGCATACTGATCATTCATAACCCTTTCAACAATTTTCATAGGTATTTTAAAAGAAATACTTTCAACAGGTGGATTTGGAATATCACAAACATCATTAGAATTATCACATATTGGAGACAAAGCATTATCAAGGCAAAATAATTCCTCCATAGCTGAGGAGCAAAAAAGATTATTTTCATATAAACTAGCTTCCCCAAGCTTAGGCTTTTCCACAGCCTTAGCAATAATGGTGTCCAAAGAATTTATACTAATAACATTACTACCACTATTATGCAAACAAGCCTCCATAGGTTTTTTAATTTTCTCTTCAAAAGCATCATGTCCTAATTCCATATAAAGTTCATAGAGATCTCTAATTTTTTTGTTGTTTTCCATTAAGCCTAACTAGTGAAAATAAAAACAAGAAACAAAAAGAAATAATTGCAGAATCTAAAGGAGATACCTTCCAACACTTACCTCCCCGGCAACGGCGCCAGAAAATAGCTTGATGTCTACGCACGTTCTATTCTTGTAGACAGTGTTGGGCCTCCAAGAGCAGAGGTTTGTAGAACAGCAGCAAGTTTCCCTTAAGTGAATCACCCAAGGTTTATCGAACTCAGGGAGGTAGAGGTCAAAGATATCCCTCTCAAGCAACCCTGCAATTAAGATACAAGAAGTCTCTTGTGTCCCCAACACACCCAATACACTTGTCAGATGTATAGGTGCACTAGTTCGGCGAAGAGATAGTGAAATACAAGTAATATGGATGATTATAAGTAGTAATTGCAATCTGAATAAAAATGGCAGCAAGCAAACATGTAGCAGAACTTGTTGTAAACGGTGTTTCAATGCTTAGAAACAAGGCCTAGGGATCATACTTTCACTAGTGGACACTCTCAACAATGATCTCATAACTGAATAAGTAAAAGCTACTCTTAAACACTCTCTTGTTGGATAACAAACACCATTCATTGTGTAGGGCTACAAAAGCACACCTCAAGCCGGAGTAAACAAGCGCCACAACGTCATAAAGGAATCACACACGGTGCACACACTGTCACCTTTACACCGTGGAGAGTACCGGAGTTCATATTAAAGTAACCTATAGAGTGCATAATAGATAAAGAGTAACATCTACATATTCAACTAGATTAGCACAACTGAACACAAGTAAATACTGCTCGGGATTATTCTCCTTCTTGATAACACAAGAGTACTACGTGTAGGGCTGCAAAAGCACTCCTCAAAGTCTGAGTAAACAAACACCACAGTTCCAAAGAATAAGCCATGATAAATATCTAAATTATTCATAGAGTCACACAAGTACCCACACTGTCACCTTGATACCGTGTTGTCACAATGACTCCAGAAACTAGACAAAATCACTTGAGTAGCATAAACATTATTAATGTATTCAGCGATACTAGCAATACACATGATCACATAAAGATCACACCATGTGAGAGAGAGATTAACCACATAGCTACCGGTAGAGCCCTCAGCCTCGGGGGAGAACTACTCCCTCCTCATCATGGGAGTGAGCAGCGGCGATGAAGATGGCGGTGGAGTCGATGGAGATGACTCCGGGGGCAATTCCCCGTCCCGGCGGCGTGCCGGAATAGAGATTCTGTCCCCCGAAACTTGTCGTCGATGGCGGCGGCGCTGCGGAACTCTTCTGGAAATATGACTTCGTTTTTTAGGGTTTTCGCGTCTGAGGCAATATATAGGCGAAGGGGCAACGTCGGTGGAGCCTCGAGGGGCCCACACCACCTGGTGGCGCGGCAAGGGGGCCCACCGCGCCGAGGTGTGGTTTGGCCACCTCGGCGCCCTCCTTCGTCTCTCCTTCAGACTCCGTGACGGTGCTGGAAAAATAGGGACGTGGCCTTTTGTTTCGTGCAATTCCGAGAATATTCGCAGAAGTAACTTTCTGAAACCAAAAACAGCAGAAAACAGGAAACTGGCACTTCGGCATCTTGTTAATAGGTTAGTCCCAGAAAATGCATAAAAGTGATATGAAGTGTATATAAAACATGTAGCAAATGGTATAATATAAGCATGGAACATCAGAAATTATAGATACGTTGGAGACGTATCAGTCCCTTGACTCTTAGTGCCCCTGCGTGGGCATGTGACGTTGAGCCGTGATTTTGCCAGACTGTGCTTGAACTTCTGTAAGACTGGTGGTTACATTCTAATAAAATGGAACCAGGGGCGGGGCCCTTTATTTCTAAAAAAATTGTTTCTACCAATTTCATGTTTTACGAGCAAAACATGAATAGATTTTATACCTCGACCAATTAATAAATGCAAATCATCCACCGAAGAAGCTCCTCAAACAGAAGAGGCTGATGTATGTTCCTGCAATGTTAAACAGTGAATTACAAAATTTATATCCTAGTTTTTAGTCATCACTTACGTATGTTCTTGCAATGTTAAACAATGGATTTGAATATATTTATTCATCTTTGCAATCGTACTAAATTTTGTGTGCTTTTACAAGAGTTTTTTTAGTAGTTCTTTTTGCGCTTAGTTTTTGGCTCAGGGCTTGCTCCGGTTCTGGATCCGCCACTCAGCCGACCGACTAGAGACGAGGACAGGGATGCAAGTTGTTGGCTTAACAACAATCACAGAATCACAGAGAAGAAAGAAGCAACGCCGGCCTTGTCAACGGAGGAGTGTCGACCACCACAAGCCTCACAACCAGCTGTTATGGGCTCGAAGGAGGAGGCCTCAAGATGGCCGACCGCCACAGCTGCAGAGCCACACAACACGCCTGAAATGAAGCTCCTCATGCGACCACCGTGCACCAAAGACGAGGCCCACACATGCCCAGCCGCCATGCAACACCGCCAGCACTGGTGCCCACAGCGCGCCACGTCCTATACCACGTGCCCTTTGCGCCGCCACCACGCGCTCCCCATAGGATGCCATGCAGACGCTGACCCTGCCGCTGAGAATCGCCGACGATGGCCCTCGGGACAGAACCACGTCGCAAGAGATACCTCGCCTCTATCGGCAGCATGAGATTCTCCCAAGCGAGGGAGTAGGGGAGGACGACAGCCGACCACATAAACCCTAGTTTCCCCGTGTCGCATCAAGGAGAGACGCGAGGGCTCTCTCTTGGGAGCACGCAAAGAATTATAAAAATGAATCATTCAATTTATGTGGATCTCCCTCATTTTGCCCTTCACTCTTGAAGAGATAAAGGCAGCGGTTTTGGGCCTTGCTTGACTCCCTCCACTAGAATCATGTCAAGCACGCCTTGCTTGACTCCCTCCATGAATTCCATTCACTGAATTGTGACCTTCGCCCCATCAATAAGTCGTACATCATCCTCCTCCCCAAAAAGCGGGTGCAAACCGGCCGGACAACTTCTGACCCATTTCCCTTCAAACTTTAGCCTCAAAATCATCACCAAATGCCTCACTGTCCGATTGCGCCCCCTTCTCCCCTATTTGGTCCACCCGAACCAGACGGGTTTATTTCTGATCGCTCCATTGCGGAAAATTTTGTCTATGCCGCCGACATCGTTCAAGCCTGTCACAAGAGATCAGCTCCTGCTGTGGTTTTCAAACTCGACTTTCGGAAAGCCTTTGACTCCATTAGCTGGGATGCTCTTGACCGAATCCTGCAAGCCAAAGGCCTCCCTGAACTTTGGCGGGCTTGGATCCGGCTCACCAACACCTCCAGTCAAACGTCTGTTCTTTTCAACAACATTCCGGGTACTTGGATACAGTGTTGCAAAGGGCTGCGTCAGGGCGACCCTCTGTCCCCCTTTCTCTTTGACATTGTCGCAGATGTCTTGCAACAACTCATTCTCCACGCCTCCCGTGAAGGCCTTCTCCTTCACCCCCTCGTCGATGACCTTCCTTGTCCCGTTCTGCAATAAGCAGACGACACTCTCATCATCATTCGCGCCGAACCCCAGCACGTTTCCAACCTCAAGTCCCTCCTCGATTCTTTCTCCGAGGCCACTGGGTTGGATATTAACGTCCACAAAAGCACCTTCGTCCCTATCAAAATAACCCCCTCCATGGCCTCGGACATGGCCACTGCTTTTGGCTGCTCGATCTCATCCTTCCCTCAAACCTACCTTGGCTTGCCACTCTCTACGCACAAGTTCAAACTCTCTGACTTTGCTCCTGTCATTGCCAAATGTGACCTTCAACTGTCTGGCTGGAGGGGTCGGTCTTTGCCTATTGGAGGTCGCCTGCTCCTTGTCAACTCTGTCCTCACTGCCAAGCTGGCACATGCCATGAGTGCTGGACTCCTCCCGGTCGGCGTGATTGAGGCCATGGACAAACGCCGCAGGGCCTTCCTTTGGACTAGGGAGGAAACCTGTACGGGTGGGCACGGCAAAGTGACCTGGGAGGAGGTTTGCAAGCCTAAGCACCTTGGGGGGCTTGGGGTTCTCTCTATTGCTAAACAAAACTCTGCTCTTCTCTCTAAGTTTCTCACCAAAATCCATTCCTCCTCCGATATCCCTTGGGTGAGTTGGTTCCGCAGGTTTTATGGTTGGTCTGCGGATCATGATTTAGGTGATGCACACATCCTGGATACTCCCATCTGGAAAGACATCGCCTCTTGCCTACCTGCCTTTCGCCTCCACTCCTCGGTCACCGTTAGCGACGGGCACAGCAGCGTCTTCTGGATAGACGCTTGGCTTGGCAATGTGCCTCTTGCTAACCGCTTCCCTGCTCTCTTTTCCCACTCCACTCGCCACAACGTCAGCGTTCACCTAGTCTTGGATTCCTCTATCTCTGCCTTTCTTACCCCTCGGCTCTCCAGCGTCGCTGCCTCTAAGCTTGAGCTGCTCCAATCCGCCCTTGTTGATGTCCAGCTCTCTCCGAACAACAAGGACACTCGCCTTTGCCGATACTCACACAAATGCCTTTCGAATAGAAGTTTCTATGCTAACATTTTCAGGCAGCTACAGACCGATGAACAAGACACTATGGTTTGGCGCAACGCCGCACCTCTGAACTGCAAGATCTTCAATTGGTTAACCCGCCGCCGCCGCCTCCCCACAAATGAACGCCATTTTCGCCACCAGCTGGGGGGGGGGGGGTCACCAGCATGCCCCTCCTGTGATCAAGCTGAAGATGTCGACCACCTACTCGTCCGCTGCCACCGAGCTCGCCAGGTGTGGAGTTTCTTGCTCCCGCAGGCGCTGCACTGTGGAACGTCCGCAGCCGAAATTTTGAAGAAGCAACTATCTGTACGGCGCTCTCCTGGAACATCTGGAAGCGCCGTAACGCCGTCATCTTCCATAATGTGGATGAGCCGATCCATGTGGTCACCAGAAGATGCCTAGATGATATCAAGCTTTGAGCTAATCGTTGTAAATCAGTAGCTATTGCTGATCGCCTAATTAATTGGTGTTCTACATTCGAACCACCTTGAACCCCTTTTCTTCTCCGACTCCTTACCCTGCTTTTGTAATCAGCCCTGTATGATACGATGTTAATTATATAAAGTTGTTCAGGTTGGCCTTTGGCCCGCCGTAGTGCCGGTAAATTTTTTTTTTATGTGGATACAAGATTCAGTGCTCGGCATTCTCGACATAAAAACATTAACTATGCAGATAGAAATTTAGTCATGCTAAAATATTTAGAAAATTAGTTCAGTATCTTATACTATCTACCCTCTCGCTTGGGTTTACGGCTCCGGCGGCGATTTAATCGCCCCGTGAGATTTCTGGACTTTCCACTCCAATTCTTTTCCGATTCGTTTTCCTGTCCACCTATATTGCTCCTAGCGTGGAGATCTTCCGAACGACCTAAGTTTTCTGTTCTCTGATCTCGCCTCAGGCCTAGGGTTTGTGTGCGAGGTCGGAGGATGGCATCTAGCGCTTCGGCAGGCTCGGCCTCCACGGCGCCGGGCAAGGAGGCGGAGATCAACGATCTTCTGCAAAGTCTGGACCTACGTGATGATGAGCTAGATGAAGTTGTGATCGGTGCAGAGGAGGCAAAAGAATTTCAGAACGATGCACGTTGGCTGGCGATCGGCAAGGTACACACGAGTAGATCTTTTAGCTCCGAAGCTCTTTTTGGGAAGATGAAAGCGATCTGGAACTTGTCCAGAGATCCGATCTGTAGAGAGGCTGGAGGAAATCTTTTCGTGTTCCAGATGCACTTTTTGGCGACTGGAAGAAGGTGGTCCATCAGGGGCCGTGGACCTTCCGTGGTTGGGCTGTTCTTATTGAGGATTATGATGGCAAGGATGATCCGGAGAGGGTTGTTTTTGGGGTCTGTATGTCTGGGCACAGATTCATGGTATTCCCCTCAGGAAATATAAGTTGCTTATTCCTAATAGTGAGAACCTGCTCTTTATTTAGCATTTGCCTATTCTCACATTGGATAGCTTGCAGGTATCCCTCTCAGCTCTATCTTGTGAGCCCCATGCCCCCATGGACATTCTTCCTGAAGGTAAGGCAACGAGGTGGTTCTGTCATGTGAATCGTCTCGCAAACGGTAACTGCTAATTGTAAGAAATTTTTTTTGACGGTCAATTGTAAGAACTTTCATTTGATTATTATGTTTTGATTCCAGACCCTTTGGTTATTATTGTCTGTTGAACGACATCCTGGTATTAGTCGCTGATTACGCCTACATCTCCGCTGCATACTGGCCCATTCTTGTTGCTCGACATGCTGCTTGAATTGGTTGGTATGAATGATACCAGCTGCTGACAAAGGGAACTGGGTTTTCTGAATCTGCACATATGCGGTCGATCAGCTTAATTGGTAGATATATAAGAGTACTAGATAGTGAGAGACATATGGCAATTACTTGGATGGTAACCTAGTTCAGGTAGATATCACGTACCAACTGACTGATGCTGCAGTGTTGGGTTAGGGAGATCCACATGTCCTGTCAGCATCGAATGCTATGTCAGGAGATGTATGGATCAATTTCAAAAAAGAAAGAATAAGAGATATATGGATCTGTTTGATAGTATACTCTGTTTTCAGAATGACTGCAACACCTCCCTTGTTCACCTCAGCTCAGCTGTGTTTGCATGCATGTGTTCAGTTTTGTGACGTTGTAATTATGTACTACATACAATTTTGACATGGGTATTGGACTGAAATGACATGCTTCAACCCGGTATATGTTTCTTGATGTCGCTTGACCTTCTCAGATTATGGTCCATTGGTATTTTGGCGACATCATACATCTTATTGTCAAATATCAGAAATGCTTCGGGACCATGATAGAAGAAATCAAGTGTGATTCCGGATTTCATGTTTTTAGGTAAGCTGAATAATGCTGCAGAAAGCATCCGTTGTAACAATGAGAAGTCGATCATTTTTGAGTATTTGCGGTATGACATTTTGGAGATCATGGTCACTAAAAATATTGAACAAGTCTCCTAATTAGTTATATGTTGTGCTATTTATCGAAAAAAATTAAAAATATGGTGTGCTATTGTCGATCCACTTTTGGCACCATACCTTGCTGTTCTGTAAATTTCATAAACTGGTGTGACCAACTGAGCATGCCATAAACATTGCAAAGATAATGTTAGGAGTTGTATGATAGAGGAGTTGATCCAGGATATAGTAGCTCTGTTGAATGTTAGGTGCCGTAAGCCAGTCTCCCTTCAATGTACTTTGTATGGACTAAACCAAGTTCGATCAAAATGGATGTCTATGTCTGTTCTAACTTCATCTCTCTACATATGTTCAAGAGTCCTAGGCGTTCTGCTTGACTTCTTGCTTCTTGCCTGTATATACATATGTTGGTAAACATTTTTTTTCTCTCTCTCACCAGATCAGGAAAATACCATCAACTGATTCCTAGAATCAATTCGAAAGGATGTAAACCCAAGCATGAGGGCTATCCTGATTGACTGGCTTGTGGAAGTAAGCTTTTCTGCTGCGCGAAACAAACTGACCATAAGCCTGGCGGCCACTCTCTACATTGTTTTGATGCATTCCTTCGTGCAGGTTGCTGAAGAATATCGGTTTGTTCCTGAATCCTGATACATTGATATCTGACAGTGAACAACATTGACTGCAATTTACTTTGGGTGGTTACCTGATTTCGTTAGATATTACGTACCACCCGACTGATGCTGTAGTGCTGGGATTAGGGAAAACCACATGCCCTGTTAGTGTCTCTTGTTAGGGCAGGAAACATATGGATCTGTTTGACAGTATGCATGTTTTCTGAATTGTAGCGGCGTTTGCACTGCACCGTGCATGAGTAATAATGTATATATACAAGCGTTGCACATTTTTTGTGTGTGGCTGGTGTTAGTGCCCTTTAACCCAAAAGGTTGGTTAATTGTATTGTGTCAAGTGCTTTGCATTCCAAAGCCTGAACCTTTTTCTGAAACTATCCTGAGTCAGAACCCTGACGGGATCTTATTATTAACAGAGCACGTAGAGGAGAGCTCCGGATAAGGTGAATGTATCCAGGTGCTTATTTTTATTTTGGCGGTCAGCGGCAGTGCTGCGATCCACTCGTCACTGGACCTCAGGCCCTACGAGACACCCGGATGTATTCGATGCTGCACCAGAGTCTGGAACGGTTGCGAGGGATTTATTCAGCCTGTTTAGCTGGCGTTTAGGATAATATGTTGATGTCGAGTCATCTTATGTTGTCATTGCTCTTCAGATTTTGATACACGTATCGATCTTATGCGACCCGTGATGTACTCTTTGTAATAACAGATTTTAAAAAAGCAATAAAAACCCGTATGCATCTATCGATGCAGACGCCCGGGATTTCCCCATTTCAAAAGAAAAACCAGAATCTAGAAGACAATAATATGGCGTGCGCTAAGCGTCAGCCGGCTGTAGCTACAGCCGGTCTGCGCGATATGCTGTCGTGCGAGACGTCGCTTTCAACCTACCCGGGAGACATCTGAAACGTGTGACCAACAAACACAGCATGCATAGTGTTTAGAGTAAAACTAGCACTTTACAAACTAAATCACAAAAACATACCACTTTTGCCCGCAATCGCAAAAAACTACCACATTTCGTCGCAAATCACAAAAGCTACCAAATCACACTGATCGTGAATTGAACAAAGATTGACACTAAAACTGACATGGCGGCCCACATGTAAGTGATTACGTGGCATGTTGACTTTTCAGCTTAATAAAAATCAAAAAATAAATTAAAAAACGGTGCCCGCCATGGCCACCGCTGGTGCCGCCCATGGCTGCCGGAGCCTTCCATGGTCGCGGCCGCCCCTCGCCCACGGCCGCCGGAGCCGCCCATGGTCGCGGCCGCCCCCCGCCCATGGCCGCCGGAGCCCGCCCATGGCCCCTGCCCCCGCCCATGGCCGAGGCCGCCGCCGGCACCGCCCATGGCCGCCATCGCCCGCCCATGGCCGCCGCCGGTGCATCCCATGGCCGCCGCCACCGGTGCCGCCGATGGCCTCCTCCACCTCCTAGCTTTTTAGTTTTATTATATTTTTAGAAATTTTGTTATAATAATTTTTATTGCGCTGACAAGTAGGTCCCTGTCCACCTCAGCAAATTGCTCATTTTTCTGCCACCTCAGCACTGACAAATGGGTCCCACCTGTCAGATTCAGTGTCAATCTTAGTTCAATTCACGATCAATGCGATTTGGTAGCTTTTTGTGATTTGCGACGAAATGTGGTAGTTTTTTGCGGGCAAAAGTGGTATGTTTTTGTGATTTAGTTTGTAAAGTGATAGTTTTACGCTAAACACTCGCATGCATACGTCGGTGAAGCCCACTCCGTGACCGCCGGGCGCGGACTTTTCTCGCATGCATTGGGCGGAGGCGCTGTGCTACTCGCTAGTTGCTTGCTGCTGGTTTTACTGCAAAGAAGGTAGCTAGGCTTCCTGCAGGTTGCTGCCTGCCATGCATGCGTGACTTGTGAGCCCTAGCTCAGTATTTTTTGTCAAATCTGGCCTTTAGAGCGAACAAATAGCACATCTGGCCTCTCCGTGAAACTAATTTTAAATCTAGCCTCTCAGTTCGGCGCCAGAGCAAATGGAGCCGAAGTACTACATGTCGGCGACCCCTGGCGTTGGCGCCAAACATTTTTACTGGGCAGCTTCAGCATTTGACCTGGCATAGTTCGGCGCCATTGCGCTTGGCGCCGACATCACAAATCAATAATACTATTTCAACTTCGTCTGCTACTCGGTACGTTGCTGTACTACTTTGAATGATTGAAGTCTACATTTTTTGTTAGTAGCATGCACGGGTAGACAATGCCATTTGGCCATGCATGGAGACGGGCATAGGCGAGCAGCGTGCATGCACATACCTTCATCAAAGTTGCTAGTAGTCGACAAAATATCGGTCAGAAACATGCACAAATCTCCATGCTCCTACTCTCTTTCTCGTATAATTTGTCCTATATTTTTTGATAAATAACCCTTCGATAAATTTTTAACCAATAATAAATTGGATATTTAGCATCTACACTAGCACTTTCAAAATTTGTCCGACACCCTCTAAATTGCGTCCACTTTAGGTTACTGTACACATGTCCGGTATAATGCGAAGAGCAGCCCCAACGGCACCCCTAAACGGACAGACAAATGGGGGTACCGCTATGGCCGATTTTCCTGTCACTGGATATGCTATTAGGACCCTTCAGTTAAAGTGTCGTACGTTTTTGGCATGCAAAATGATCGAACATGTCGGATATGTCGACATGTCCAGTGGTAAACCCGTTTCTCCGCTCAAGTAGATCGGAAGTCTGTCTGACATTAATGTCGACCAAGGGACGCACGTGACTAGACTGCCTAGCGGCTTCCATGTGTGTCGCATTAACGTTGGCGCCAACGCCATTCTAGGCGCCGGACGTTGGGGGCAGCATCCTATTATGCCGGAGACATGTCTGGCACACTAAAACAGACACATTTTTATGGTGCCAGACAAATTTTCAAGGTTGCCCGTTGAGATGCTCAGTTTGTCAAAGGCCATATTAGAAAAATATACATCTTTCTCTTTCGTGCTTAATATGAAAAAGGCTGTCACTAAAGCTATAGCTCGTCTCCCTTTTCATTACATGCAAAATGTTAGCGGAGAAACCCGGGCGTTGTTGGGACATGCATGCATCAATGCATGTCAAAAAAATAAGTGGAAGCACGTACGAGACTGTCAGCGTTTTTACTACAGTACCATACGACTTTGGTGGCAGAGCAGACGATTCAGTCTTAGCGGCTATGTCGGCGCCAAATGAAATGTCGGCGCCAAATGAAATGGCGCCGAACCACCTGCCATGTTGGATTTTTGACTACGCGGTAACAAAGTTCGGCGCTAAAAACAGCTGGCGCCGACATGTACTAGTTCGGCTCCATTGTCGATGGCGCCGAACGGAGAGGCCAGATTTAGAATTAGTTTCGCGGAGGGGCCAGATATGTTATTAGTTTGCTGTAAGGGCCAGATTTGACAAAAAATACCCTAGCTCATGCTAGCTAATGTACACAAAAATGTTACTCCCTCCGTTCCCTTTTGATTGTCGCTGAAGGATAGCTAGTTTAGTAGTACAAACGTGGCGTACACACGCGACAACTAATTCGTATCGGAGAGAGTACTGTATAACTTGTTGCTATGGACCCACGCAACAAATAAAATTTAACAAAAAAATTCAAGTAAAAAATGCATATGTGGACCCTATTATTGCTGCAAAAAAAATAGTTATAGTGTCAAGAAACACAATCAGATCGTAGTTTTTTTTTTCATGCATATGTAGCAATTTTAGAAAATGGACATTGTTTTGCAACGTTTACCTGCGATCTATAAAAAGTTGCGACACGTACACCAATGTAGCCAAAAATAACAATGCTTGCAACAAATCCCCATTTGTTTGCTAGAAAACGTATTGTAGCAAAAAGCAACAACGCATCCAACATTTGTGTCCATCTCATCCAACATTAGAGAAATACGTATGCAACTTTGGAGAAATCTCTATGTAGCATACCCACAAAATTAAATGTAGAATTTTACCAGTGAATAAACAACAAAAATGATAGTCATCTGTTGCGTTTTGAAACACCTTTTTCAACATCAAATATTTCTCTGGAAATGACCTTATCACAACATCGAATATTTCTCTATTTAGCATACCATTAAATTAAATGCAGCATTTTACCAGTGGTTAAACAACAAAAATGATAGTCGTATGTAGCATTTCGAAACACCTTTTGCAATATCGAATATTTCTCGAAAAAAATGACCTCATCACACCATGGAGGCTCCACCATGTGCCGATTCGAGTTTGCCCCGTGACGAATCTTGCACACCGGAGACCCAACGCTGCCAGAATGGGTAACCCCGACTAAACACACACATGGTTCATCTTTCTCCATGGTATGTCGAGAGCTTGCTGTCCATGGCTACCATGGAGCATAAGTACCCGGTACCAAGTTACTAACTTTTCATTTGACACCTTGTAATCAATGGATGTAGTGATCCTATCCCCTTTCACCATGTAGCAAATAGTAGTGTAGGATGTGACCTTAAAAAGGAGGGTGTGGCATGCACTGTCGTTGGTTACATGCGCAATCGTAGGTACTGTTACATGCATAATCGTAAGTGCTACTGTAGCAAACATTATGGCTGCATGTCATCCACTTGCGTGAGAAAAAATTGAGGAAAGAGCAGCAGCGCATGGTGAGGGCAAAGAAAAGAGCAGCGACATGACCTCCGGACTATGGGGACCACTCACGGTGGTCATGCACGCAGTGTGAACTCTCGAAAGTTCCCTTCGCGGGACGTTCACCGCGAGCCGCGGGAGTTGATTATGTGCACGGGGTCGCAGGAAGCGCGCGTCGCCAAACCGGCTGTAGCTACGGCCGGGTGTAAGTTAGCATTTTCCCAATAATATATACACAAGAGGATTTAACTACAGCGCGAGAGAAGATTAATTATGAATTAAACTAATTCTCAGTCGACTGAGCGTTAGGGACACCCTATTTAGCCTGTGAGCCAAAGGAATCGTGTGGAAGAGAATACGAGGAATCCCTTTTCTGAAAATACCTTGAACGTGTTTTGTGAAGTAGGAGCAGTTTAAGAACAGTGAGTGGCTGGCTGGCTCTTTCTCAACCTGTCCCGCACGCAAATGTCACCCGACATTGGCCTGTTCCGGATCCTGACGGTACTTGACCTCGTCAATGTTTTTTTTCCGGATGATCTCAAGTGTGGGGTTTTTATTTTGAGACTAATCGACTAGTGCGGGCTTGACAACCCCCGTTCTCTCCACCAGAAGGTGATTGGGTGTGACAACGATGGCTTGTCGATCAATCGCCCAAGGCCATACAAGTTCCCCTCAAGTACGTACAGTACGTTCGCAGCATAGTTGCCTGTAAATTTCAAGTTTTCAAAATCCACCCATTTGTCATTTTTGTCCAGCCTAAAATATAACAAATTTCAGATTGATTTTTTTTGCACACATGTACATCATAATATTATCTACATCTAGACATTTTTTCCAATTTTCTGAATCTTCAAAATGAGGATTTTGAATTTTTCAAATACCGAGCTCCATGGAGCTCGGCCTCCAAAACGCCTCACTCATCCATAGGTAGCTACACTGTGTAGTAAAGTAGGAATTAGAGAGCCCTTGAGTGCCAAATATCCAATTTCATTTGGCATATCACCAGCAGCCTTGCATGTTGAAATCCTGCAGCCTTTCTATTGCTAGGTGAGTTACATTGCTTGGATAATTAGCATACCCAGCTGAAAAATGCCACATGCATAGTTTTTAAATCAAACACATAACTATGAGTCATGATATAAAAATACGCACACTTTGGTGTGTGCTCGAGAAGAAAAAAAAGTCCAGAAGAATCACACATACATCCTTGTACACTCTTTATGTACAGCTAATTGAGTTTACGGTTGGCAATGCTGTAGTCTGAGTTAGTTGCACTGGCGGTCACACATCTCGTCGCGTACGTGCACTTAAGTCACACATCTGGATAACGGGATTTTTTGGTCACACATCTCGACAAGTGGGTGCACGCTGGTCATAAACAGGACATGTCATCCCGTTTTGGACTGAATTTTTTCGGAAAACCCCCTAGTGTAATATTACAAGGATTATATTGCAAAATTATACACCTGACTGGTGGGGCCCACCTGTCAGACTTGTCTTCTACCTCAAGCAGGTGACTCCGCCGTGTTGCTGCTGCCTCGCCACCGCCGCTGGAGAGCATCTTCCCCGGGTCCACCGTGCCGGAGGTCGCCGCCGCCCACAAATCGAGCCGGAGTTCGAGCTCGCCATGCGGGCTGCTCGAATCGGAGCTCGAATCAGAGTCGTAAGGCCGTGCGGGCTGCTCAAATCGGAGGTCGAAGCAGAGTAGAGCTCGCCGGCGTGATCTGCTTTAGGGATTCTCCGAGGGGGAGCTCGGGTCGGGCTGGACGGCCGCCCTGCACGCGTGCGTCGTGGCCGCCTGCGCGAGGTCATCGACGCCGCGCTAGCCACACCTCCTCCCCACGCCCGCTGCACTGCCCACCGGAGCCCTGCTGGCCACGCTCGTCACCGCAAGCCGCCCGCATTCCTGCCCCACGCCCGCACGCGTGAGTTCGTCGCCGTGCCGCCCACGCGCGCCGCGTCCGTGCGCGCCGCTTCCCAGTCGGGCGCTCCTCAAGGAGGCCGCCGCGCTCCAGGTCAAGCCCGCGCCCATCTCCCTCATCGGCGCCACCCGCGGAGGATGCCGGGAGCGCACCGGCGAGGCCGGCGTTCGCCCGTGCCTGCGCCTGGCCTTAGCTCGCAAGCGGCTGGCGCCCTTCCTGGCCGCCCAGCAGGTGGCGCAGTGGAGCGGCGGCGTCACGCGTTGACCCTTTTTTTTTGCTTTGCTGAGAAGATCTGACATGTGGGCCTTTTCTAATTTTACAATATGGCCCTCCTAATATTACAGTAGGGGGTTTCTAAAAAACTTTCTGTCCAGAACAGGATGACGTGGCCCGTTTGTGACCAAAGTGCACACATTTGTTCAGTTGTGTGACCCGTTATTCCCGTGTGACTTAAGTGCACATACGCGACGAAATGTGTGACCGCTAATGCAATTAACTCTGTAGTCTACCAATAACTAGTAGCACGTATAATGCACATTCTTCGATCATATACACTTAAACAGTCTTAACATAATTTCTGGCTGGTGGAACTAGTGAGAACCTGCTCTTTGTTTAGTACTACGCATTTTCCAATTCTCAAACAACTGTTGGATGGCTTGTAGGTAGCCCTCTCTGCTCTACCTTATGAGCCCCATGCTCCCATGGACATTCTTCCTGAAGGTAAGGCAGCGAGTTGGTTCAGTCATGTCAATCCTCTCGCAAATTTAAGAACTTCATATGATTATTATGTTTTGATTCCAGACCGTTGGGGTATCATTGTTTGTTGGACAGCATCCTGGTATTCATCGCCGTTTACACCTACCTCCGCTGCATACCGGGCCATCCTTGTTGCTCGACATACTGCATAAATTGGTTGGTATGAATGATGCCAGCTGCTGACAAAGGGAACTGGGTTTCCTGAATCTGCACATATGTGATCGATCAGCTTAATTGGTAGATATATAGGTGAAAGAGATACTCAAATTACTCGATCAGCTTAATTGGTAGATATATAGGTGAGAGATATATGCAAATTACTTTGGATGGTAACCTGGTTCAGGTAGATATCACGTACCACTGACTGATCCACATATCCTGTCAGTGTCGAATGCTATGTCAGGAGATATATGTATCAATTTCCAAAAAAAGAAGAAGAAGAGATACATGGATCTGTTTGACTGCATACTCTATTTTCTGAATGACTGTAACACCTCCATTGTTCATCTCAGCTCAGCTGCGTTTGCATGCATGATTAGTTACATACAAGAAATTTTCAGAAGATCTTTAATAACATCGACATGGCAACATTTTTTAATGCATTTTCTAACATCCTTTGGATAAGGAAATTTCTCAAGAGCATCAACTTTGGCCTAGTCCATTTCAATGCCCCTAGCAGAAACTTTTTTGTCCAAGTACAATGCATTTTTTATAAAAATAAAATAATATTTCCCTAATTCAAAATAATATCTTTACATCTATGCAAAATATTGTTAGGATTGTAGAAGTAATTATCGAATAAATTTCCAGTCAGAGAAATCATTCATAAGTACTTTCGTAAATGTTTCACAAAAAATAAGCATAATATAGCAGTCATGCATCTTTCAAAAGTAGACGGAGTGTCACACATACCGAATGAAATTCTCATGTAGGCGGAGGCTCCAAAAGGACAAGTTTTATTCTATTCATCATTATGGACATGGATCTAACAAAATCCTAAAAATTTATATAAATAGAAAACTTGTGAGTGTTTGAATAATCAATTTGCTTTGTTCATGGCCATCTATATAAAATTTGGAGAACAAAGACCCGATTACGGAGGTATGTACACAGTTTGAATTAGTAAGGGATATTTTTATTCCACTTGGATGACAACATAGTTAACGGGTAGGGCCACCATCGCCTTAGGTGTTTTAGAGGTTTCCTTATGTTTGTATTTTGACTTTTTTGTTTTCTTTCTATTATGCGGCTATGTGTGCCCTACCTATGCAAATGTCGATGTCGGGTGTGAGATCTTATGATCATATCATTGGATGCTAATGTTTGAGTTTAATATAGTGCTATTTATAAAATAAAATTAAAAAACAAAGAGAATGACTCAACACAGTGAAACATATTTGAATAAATAGTCCACATGAAGTTTGAGGACCCACCCCTATTGTTTGTGACCTACTCTAGTTTGTGTTACTGAAAGTGAATGTGCATTTACAAATGTCAAGTTTTTACGTGTGCAAATTGCTCCCTCTAAAACAAATTAATTGAAATCTTAATTTTTCATAAGTCATACATTTTTTAGTTCGACCTAGTGTACATAAAATATGTTGATATCTACAACTTCATATATATATAATGTGAAAATATATTGTATGATAAGTCCAATAAAACCAATTTGGTGTTGTGATTATTGACATATTTTTTATAATAGAATAATTAGGCTCAAACAAAATTTTCTTAAGAAAAGGCTAGAACTTAAATTAATTTGGAACGAAGATAGTTTTGAATTTCCGCTTTTGGGAATGCAGGTTGTCCCCAGAGCTTGTGGTTGAGCAAGAATTTCTTTTAAAAGAAAGTAAAACATTTCCATAAAGTCTGAAAAAGCAGCAACAAATATATTCGAATGTTCTACATACGTGCAAAGTTTCGTGATGGAATGGCATTTGTGGTGCTCTGTGCGAAAAAAACAAATTCAATGCTCTAAAGAAATTAAATCTCATGTTGGCAATGATTTGTTTTTCCGCACAAATCATCACCAATGTTTTATAATCAAAAACTTTTCACGTATGTAGAATATTTGGATATGTTTGTTGCCACCTTTTTCAGAATTTGTTTAAATGTTTATTGTTTTTTGAATTTCCTATTCATCAGGGGCTCGAGAGATCGGGAGCCATTTTGAATTTCCTCTTTTCAGTGCTTGTTTGGTGTTTATTGATAATATGTTTATATACATACGTTGATTATATTTTTACTGTTTATATAAAGTCCCGGGGTTCACACCGGGGCAATGATATCTCAGGACCCATCATGCAAGTCACATCCGCTTTGTCACCCTATGGAGTCCACGGTCATAAGCTCCCTTAAAGCGATGGATAGGAACTCCCATTTATTCCGCACTGTTCTGCCGTGAACTCGCCTAGGTGAAAACGTGAAAGGCCAAAGCCCACGCATTTTTTTTCGGGAAAGGTTTGTAGTTCCCTGGACGATCCGTTGCTCCGCGTCCTCCGCCTTCCCCTTGCACCACGTGCCCTCTGGTGGCCCACCTCCACCTTATCTCCTCCCGGCTCCTCTCCTCCATTCATTTTTCTTCACCTACCTCCATCCGTTTCTACACAGCGCAGGACGCGCCGTCTTTTTCGCCGCCGCACGCCTACGCAGCCCCCGTCGCCACTCGTTCCCCGTGCAGCTGCGCCGCCGGCCCGAGGCGAGGCGCGCCGAGCACCACCTCCAAGCCGGCAACCGGTGCCGGCGAGGCACCTGCTCCGCCCGCGACCAACTCGACCCGGCGCCATGGTCGTCCGCCGTTCTCCGCGCCGAGCTCCACAACGCCCCTTCGTCTTCCCAAGCTCCGGCGAGCTGCACAGCGTGGTGGTTCTCGTCCGCTTATGCTGCTCCCTTTTTTCCGCCGACGTAGTTCCCGGCGTGGTTTCGTCCACATGCTGTCGACTTTTTTTTGCTGCAATAGTTTCATGGTGTTGCTAAAATAGCACAATGTTTTTGCTACGAAGGTCTTTTGTCCATGTCTAAATTTTTGCACCATATGTTGCATGAATTTGCATTACAAGAAGAAATTTTTGCTACAATTTGTTTCTGCCGTTTTGCACCATAAGTCTAATCGGAAAATCTCGACGGAAGAATTTTTGCTTCAATGCGGCAATATAACAATTTTTTTGCTATTATTGTTATGTGATTTTGCTACAATAGAACAAAACATTTGTTACCATGTCTCCGGCGAGGTCTTCGTCCATGTCGCCGGTGATGTTTCCGGCGAAGTCGATTTTGCTACAATAGCACGTTTTTGTAGCTACGAAATCTCCGACAAGGTCTCCGGTGATGTCTCCGGCGAAGTCCGACTTTTCATTTTCTATTTTCTGGGCGAACCGTTTTTGCTACATACGGAGCAAAAGCGGTATTTTTTTTTTGAAAAAAGATCCGACACATATATTAAGGCAGCTCGAGCAAATTACAAACAGGTCCACAGAAGAAAATAAAATTACAAAAGGACCTAGGAATTTGCAGGGAGCCCCCCAAGCCACCGAGAAGAACCACGATCGGATCCACGCGCCGCTCGCCAGAGCACCTAGGCCTCGCCGGAGCCGCCGTACCGCCTGCCGAAGGGGAGAGAGCACCTCCACGCTTTGTAGAAGACCGCTTGAGCCGTCCGCCGCCCCGCGACGGAACCGAAGCCGTTGAACACGCACGGCCACAGCGCCAGCTCCCCCGAACCACCCAGCTTCCCGCCGGCTCGGCGCCGCCCAGATCCACCACCAGCATCGCCCAACAACTTCCAGCAGGCTGCTCCCTCGCCACCTCGGCCGGCCAGAGCAAAACCAACGAGGAAGACAACCTCAAGCACCACCACCAAAACCGGGACGCCAACTCCCACCAACTTCTCCCCTCGCCACCACGGCCGGCCGGAAAAACAAAGAAGGAGGAGAGCACCCGACGAACCTTCACTGCCTCCCCGGCGACGAGGCCGGAATGGGGAAAGGAGGGGAAGGACACGGCCCACCACGCCGACGCCATCGCCACCGTCTTCGATGCCGCGGCCAGGCCACAGAAACCTAGACTAAAACCTAACTATCTACACGCACGACAAGAACCCGGAGCTCCCCTCCACCTCACGGCGCCGAAACGGCGGCCGGAGGCGAAGGGGAGCGACGGATTCGCCGGCGAAGAACGGGAGCAGAGGACGCCTACGAGTCGCCTCTCTCAAACAGTACTCGGGGGAGGGGAAAGTTCAGGCCAGCAAAAGCGGGTAATTATTTGCTACACGGTAGCAAAAGCGGGATTTGGTGCGATTTTGGCTCAGGGAGAGGGACACGTGTCGGCAGGGGGACCCGGGGATTTTTCCCCCAGATCCCCCGGGGACGCCTAGCGCTACCCTTTTTTTTCTTTCCCAACATTCTGTGATTTATCTTTCAAGAGATAAAGGCAAGTGGATAGCCCGCTTCGATCGAAAAAAAAAAGATTCCTCTACTCACCATCTCAAGAAAGCCTTCCACTCACCTTGCAAAACAAGTCTCGTGCTCACTGTTTCAGCGAAGTTTCGTTGAGAAAGAGCCAGCGCCACTCGTTCTAAAACTGTTCCAACTTACACGGAGATTGAACTTCGGGTTTTCAACTTTCCACATACTACTGTAGTCATTTTGAGAAAGAGATAGTCCTCGCATTTTTCAACAAAATACATGTGGTTCAGAAGTGATGAAAACAATAACGTTTGACTAAAGAAGCCCACACCGTAGTCTACGTCGCACTTCAGCTTTCGTTCTATACTAGTATTCTACAGCTTCTGCGTACAAATATACTAGTATTCTACACCTTGTGTCTGCTACGTACGTTTCTCATCTAATGGCGAGCTCCGGGACGCCCGTCTTCCCTGCACTTGTTCCCGTTCTGTTCTTCATGGGCTTGGTTGCTCTGCAAGGAGCCGGTGCCACCGATACCTTCACCGCCGATCGGCCGTTGTCCGGCAGCCAGAGCCCACTAGTGTCGAAGAGTGGCAAGTTCGCGTTGGGATTTTTCCAGCCAGGTACAACAAAGACACACGTAGCACGCATGATTTATCTGTTATTTTTATCTTCTAACTGAGTTTGTATAGACATGAAACATGGTAAACTGTGGCCGTTCTTCGGTGTTCTATATAATTTTCCCAAAGTTTTGCGCAGAGGGTTTACTCCTCTACGAAAGTTACTTCTGAAATTTCTTTCCACGCTAAATTTAGTTCTCGCTTCAGCTAAGTTAGTGGTGTGGACGTAACCGGGCCCGATCTGGGCCTTTGGGCCGGGCGGGTTTCAGAAACTAAACTGCCCTGTGGTGCTCCGGTGACGGCACGCGGAGGCGATCGTGGGCTACTCATGCAGCACGAGGACGCCTAGGGCGGCAGCCCTAGGTATGGTGGCGGCGGCCTTCTTCTTCGCCGAAGGTGGTCGGCCATGGCTGGTTGTGGTTTTGATCCCACATCTAGTCCCAGCGACGAGTTGGGGAGCCATGGTTGCCGGTGAAAACCGAGCTCCGATTCCGGTCATGGCGAGCGGCGATGGCGGCGTCTCCGCGCCGTTACCTTGTTGAAGGCATCGCCTTTGCACCATCGTCTAACCACTCGTCCTGCTCCGGGGGAAACCCCAATGATGGCGGCGCTCCGGTGTCGTTCTCCCTCTTGAGGGCATCCTTCATGGAGCAGTGCTGGACGGAAGAGGCAAGAGGTGGAGCGGGGTTCAAGCTATCACGTCAACGTCAGCGGGAATCGGTTGCGTGGCGCAGCGGGTCTCGGCGACGAGCGTGTGATGATGGACTCGCGCAGAATGGTGGAGCTGCCTGGCGCCACGCGTTGATCGCTGCTGAAGATGGGATGGCGGAAGAGGTGGCAACGACTTCTGAGTGTGCGCATGCGGCATACGCTGAGAATCGGCTGGACCGGTTTGTACTTCCGGCGTGCTGTTGGGCGACCTGGTTGAAGCCTCCGATTTTAGATGATGTGCGTAGGTGCGCAAGGTCAGAGCATCGGCTCCGATTGGTCCACCCCCTTCATTAAGCTCGTAGGTGTAGCAAGTTTTCGCGGGACGGTGGTTCTTCTGTTCAATCGATGTATTTCTTTGTAAAAGCCTAGCGCTTACTATTTTTCCATGTTAATAAAACTCGGCTGTGTGCATAGGCTGGGGCACACCCTCCATTTTGAAAAAAAAAAGTGGTGTGGACGTATAAGGCCAGATTCAAGTCTCGCCTAACAGAATATTTTCATCTTAATCAACTGAATCGGTTCCATGGAAGCGAGGGCAACTGAGTGAAGATAGTTAAAATAGTTGATATTCTTTTTCAGTGTCTTGGATTTCTATGATCTATATCATCTGGAGATTCTCCATCTCCACATACTAAAATTCACGAGCTTTGCTTCGCTGCACCCCCTGTAATCTTCTCTAGAAAGGTTGTTTTGTCCAAACTAAACTTTCTAAGTGCATCAAGTATTTGTTTTCTTGGTCAAATCAAATTAATTTATCACGACAAAAAAAATCCGATTAATCCTAGGTATGAAATGTACCAAAGTTTTCTACCATGTGCATTGCAGCCACTGCTCTTTGCCTTATTATATGGCCGCGGTCAGATCTAGTCGTCCTCCTGGCCATCTAAGTTAATTATACAGTTATCGGCAGATTCACATGTGGCGGCCAATCTTTCTTCCGTGAACAGTAACTTCGTTATCTAAAGAGATGAATAATAACTACACATACAGATAGGAATTTACCAAAGCATTTCTATTAGATGGAATAGACTATATATAATACACTACAGACATTGTACCCCTAATTACTCCTCGCATGTCAAATTAAAGTTTCACATTAAAAGGCACTCCCATATTACATTGTTTTCTTGGGCATGACAATCGACGCACGTAGTATAGGCTTATAGGATGAGCTAAAAAAGTACAAACTCTTGCCACTCTTTTACAACGACCTCTGTCTGTAAATTAAGGATTCTGGATAAAGTAACCTACCCTACAATCCTCTTGTACGTGTACCTTGCTTTGAATTATTTGATTGCTTGCTTAAAATTGCTTTATCCACCTCTCATGGGTTTAAACAGATATGACTTTCAAATCAAGCAGAAACTGCTTTTACTTACTCAACTTCTCTAACAATCAAAATGTCAATTTCTTGACCTTTCTACAAAGAAGAGAATACAAATGTTCCATTTAGCCCAAAATTCATCCTTAAAATGAACACGGGTTTGCCATGCATAATCATAAATTTAGTGTATTTGTTGAGCTAGACCGCCCACGCCTTCTCTTTCTGGGTCCTGAATTCGCTCGTTAAAAGACCAGTGGTTCTTTCCCTAAAAAATTCTAATGGAACAAAAAGTAATAAAATATGCTATATTTAGTTTGTCGGATAAATGTTTGTCTTTTTGTTGATTTAAAGTTGCACAAGAATTCTACATATGCAGTCACACTACTTAGTTGAAGAAAAGTTCGATGCTCATGATTCTTGACTTAGGCTTAGTTTGAGGTTGCTCCAATAAGTTGCTATGTGCTTATTTATAATGTGATGTTTAAAATTAGCCGCACAATTAGGCAAGATAAAGACTAATCAAATATAAAATATAGCTGGAATGAATGTCATTATGATAATCCGATGCAATGCCACACACAACTTTGGAACGATTTTATAATGCATTGTTTAAAAATAGCCATAAGAATAGATAAAGATGGGTCATGAAAACAATAATAAAGTAGATACAAACATATGTGAAGAACGAGATTATTATAATCTAACGTAATGCCACACAATAAATAGAAATAGTTGTTTTCGAGGTGATCTAAAGTTGCTATTTTTTTTGATATATGTAATTACTTGATTTTTTAGAATGCACCATGAAAGACATATCATGTTTATAGATGAAAGTTCAAGACGGCCGATACAATGACATAGAATACTACACGAAGCACCCAAAACCATGCCAAGCGTCTTACAATCCGCTACAAACGACCGGGCCCACAAACGACTCGCCTTGACCAATATATAACCATGAATAGTGAGGAGATGATGCAAATAGCTTCAGAAACCGCGTCAGAGACCAAATAAGACTCCACATGTAGCATAACCGTGAGTCCTAGGCTACCCGGACCAACGTACCTCCCCTCGTGAGCCTAGAGTAGTCGGCGAGTAGAAGGCAAGATCATGCCGGACTTGGCGAATGCGTCGACTAAGATGCGCCAGCCATGTTGTACATTGCGCCCCTGAGGCCCACGCCCTAGGCAGTAGCCAATGCTTACAACACATCGAATTGTCTGTCACGTCTGACTCTCCCCAAGCATCTTAGAGGACATAGTACTATATATGGAAGTTGGAAGAAATCTCGCCCCGTCCTTCTTCCACGTCACCCGATAAATTTCGGCCATCCGATCGCACGTACGTACGGCCCAGATCACGTCAAAAATCGTGCGCACTGTAGCACGCGACTTTCTACCAATCAGGCTACGACACGTCGTCTTCAGCGCGTCATTTTGCAAAAAACCGCCCGCAAAGGACTAGTTCATAATTTGGAAAAAAGTTGAGGATCTCCATGTAAAAAAGACAGCGCAGCTCCCCCTCCCTCTCTCTTCTCTCCAGCGCGACCGCGACGTCGCCCGCGCCACCGCCGCGCCTCGCCGCCGCCTCGCGCCTCCCCGGCCAAATCCTCGGCCACAGAGAGCTCCACAGCGCCGCCCTCCACCTTCTCGCCGAAATCCGCCTGTTGGGACGCCGGATCGACTCCGGATTCGCCGCCGGCGCGCTCGGCGTCCGCCGCGACGAAAATGGTCGCCGTCGCCGGCGGCCATTTGGTCCAGCGCGCCGCCCAAACGGCTCCCCCGCACTGCCCTCGCGCGGATCCGCACACCGCCGCCCTCGCGAGCGTGCTCGCCCGAGCTCGGCCGCGCTGGCCATGGCCGCCGCCGGATGACGTCATCGCGGGCCAGCCTGCCAGGCGGATCCCGCCTGCCAGTTTTTTTTTATATTTACAGAAAAATACTAAAATTTGTAAAATTCATATATTTCAATCTACAACTCAGAAAAATGTGTTCAATACGTCAAAATGCTCAGAAAAATGTAAGCTATCTGATTATGTGAAATTCAGGCCTGCTAACATAACTTTGAATCATGTTTATGAAAAAGCACTAAATAACTAACTTTTGAACTTATGGGGTTGTCTCCAACTTATTTTGTCAATTCTGCTTGAACACATCTATACTACTATTAAAAGAGAAAACTTCTCTTGCTGGGACACTTTAAATCTGAGCCGTTAAATATCCGATCAAACGGCCCAGATCGTCCCAATGTTTGACAATTCAACATTGTCCAGTTTGGACGGTTTTACCCTCCCACCAAATCACATAATACTGCTAAATTGCCACCGTACCCCTTCGTTTCTTTTATTTTTGCCTCCACCCACTCAAACACGTGTGCCGCGCCCTGCCTTAGCCTGCTCGGAATCGTCCGCCGAGTCCTCTCCCTCGAGCTGGCCGACCCTCCACCTCTCGCCGCATCTGGGCGCGGGGGACGGCGTCACCGGCGGCCGCACCCGCCGCGCCTTATGTAACTACGTTTTGATCAGCTGCACAGGCGTCTGCGTTCTGATTTGCGGCAGGGTGTCCACGCAGCCACGCCGACGCTGATCAGCGGGGACGTCCTAGCTCCGGACGTCCTAGCTCCGACCGGCCTGGCCTAGCTCTGGCCGCCCTCGCCTTGCTCTGCCCGGCGCCGCCTCGATCCGATCATCACTGCAGCGCGATTTGCCCGCTCTCAACCATCCAGTGCTGACAAGGACGATCGACTCTGCTTGCGCTGCTCCCTGCTCGCCCGGGACAATGCCAGCGCCTCCGGTGAGGACGGTGTGCTTGCAGAAGGTGACATCCACCCAGACGATGACGGGCTCGCAGACGGTAGAATTCACCCGGACGACGGGGCGTGCGAGTGCTTGACCAAATCCTCCGACACGGGCAATCCCGTGCACGAGACTAATCCCGTTCCAAACATCGGGACGACAAGGCCCTGCACATCTCGCCTCGACGCGGCCCGATGCCCTGCAACCTGCAGGCCGCCGCTCTACACGTCGCTGCCGCCCTTCTCGCGTGCCTGATTGCGCTGTGAACTGCCGCCCATCCCCAGCAGCCTAGCTCAACGCTGTCCTGACTCTGATCCGTGAAGGTACGGTCACGCATCCTGGATCAGCGAGACACCACCGAGGACAATATTCATCGCGGTGGCCATATCCGGAACTGCCTCCGCCGGAGACGGTTATGTGGCTGTGAAGGGTGCCGGAGCCATGATATCCCTGCACTGCTGCAAATATCCTCGGAATGGCTTTAGTCCAAATTAATACACCGAGCATATACAGGCATCGATAAATTTGTCATGTCATCAGACAACGGCTTAACATTGCAGTGCAAGACCTAGCGGATGACAAATCATTTATGTGAATCTTTAATTCGACGGGGGAGGAAATATTCGGACCTTTGCATGGTTAGTGCACTTTGGCCTCTTGATTCTGGTACAGAGTTGCTTGGTTAACAATGTTCTTTTACCAATAGTCCCTACTTCTTATGGGTCGCAGAAACTTTTCTATGGACAGAAAAATATGGTGTTCCCGTTACTCCTCAGTGGGTTTTCTGCCGCTCGTTTATCTTCATTGATTGAATAAGAATGCAGTTTCTTTTTCTGTTAGAGGGATTAGATTGCTAGCACAACAAATCTTCTGTAGAGCCGAGACTGCTTGGAATTATTTGATAACAATTTGGTCATCTGTTTGTGGAGTATATAGGAGGATAAGTGACAAAATGGTAGAATGTGTTAGACCTTTACATTTAGGATGTGGTGTATTTAAATCCTACTGCTAACGGTGTATCATTGATGAAATATTTTCTTGATTCAGATTCTTTGCCATCTTGAACATGATTTAATAAATACGCACAAAAACATATAATAGCAATGAAATGTAGAAGCTCACATTTTCTGTTTTAGATATGCCATGGACGTTGCATTTTACTTTTCTTGTGCTTTTTCCGATAGAGCTTTATTAATTGTCAAAGTTGTTTTCCGGATATATTTTCGAAATATATTCATCTTAACACCACCTTTTTTTTCAAGGTTGGGTCCGGTTAAATTAGGAAAGACCATCAAATTATTTTGTTGAAATTGCAAGATCGTTAAGAAATAAAATAGGATCACGGTTGAAGACACCTGTGTGCTTGATGCTCCTCCTTGGTTTACCTCATCAACATCAACGCTACCATAAGCAGCTCAATTCTCTTAATTATTTCATACACTAATGCATCGGTATGCGGAGCAAATTGAGTGCATCGTCAAATTTTGTAAGTATTTACAAAGCGTTTATCCAAATTTCAAATGCATTAATTTATTTATGCGACGTGCGTTGCACGTGCACGTTCACTAGTAAAACTAAAAAAATTGAACTTCTAAAATTGGTGAACATTTCGAAACATTCAAATGAACTTCTCCTAATTATATGGAGTTGAATTTAGTAAATGTTCATATAATGCATCTACTCTAATTATGGACTTAGATTGAATATTTCAGTTTGGACAATATTTGGAAAAATTACAAGCAAACTTCCCCTAATTATGTGGAGATGAATTTAACAAATGCTCGCATAATACATCTCCTCTAATTATGGGCTTAAATTGAATATTCCAATTTCGAAAATCTTTGAAAACAATCTAAATTAACTTCATCCAAATATAAAATTCAGATGATTAACTAATTCCAGAAAAAAAAACATTGCAGAACCAACCGTTTAAAAAATAACCATCAGTAAAATTTAAAAAAATATATATCGAGGTGACCCGAAAAATATATGCTACTTACTTGTGACAATATACAAACATTTTTCAGCATTTCAAATAAATATCTATATCAAACTATAAACATATTTGAACATTTAAATTTGCTAAAAAAAACTGGAGATAATCCAGACGACAAATTGCGACGAATTTTAACATTTTAAATCACAACGTCCCGGATGGGGTTTGCTAAGTGATGGAAAATAACATTTTCTTTTGCTTAATTTCAACGATTTGTTTTCCACAATCTAGAAAAGATAAAAAATATATGAAATATTCTGAGTTTTGTTTAGGCAAAAGAAAAAGAGCAAAAAGGAAGTACTGTTTACCCAACGTTCCAATTGCTCAAACAAATGGTAATGAAGTTTTTTTTTTTACAGTACTCGAAACGTTTCACAGCTTTCTTAATAATAGCGTTTCACATCTCTCTTAATAATAGAGTCATTTATCTAAAAACTATAAGTAATGTTCCAATTTATAATAGCGAAGTCATTTGTCAAAAAAATCACAAATATTTGGAGTATTACTTGAGCAAAGTAAAAAGATATGAGAAACGTCAAATGAGAAGTATAACAATAACCTCAAATCTGTCCGTGAAAACATGACAAATATATTAGCATGAACATAAAAAATAAACAACATTTGGATTCTTCACACCACGGTATTTACAAATATGACAAAAATATCACCACGAACACAAAAATAAACGCTGACTATTTATGGCGTGCGAACACAAAAACGAACGCTGACTATTTATAGCATATGATCAATCAGGCAAATTTGGATATTCTAAAATTTTGAATGCCTTTCAAATCTAATCGTTCAATAGCCGTGAAAAGAACACAAAACTTAAAAACCTCTCGGTTCGACAATTTTCAAAAACTCACCAATTCTTTAAACGTAAACTTTCTTTCTATTTCACCAATTTTCAACGTCCCACAATTTAAAAATGCCGGCAATTCCAAATTTTAATTTTGCCACAAACTACCATTACAAATACATAACAAAAAAACTAAATTCATATATTCAAAACTACAATGCAAAATAGTGTAAACAACATTTCAAAAAAATCTAAATTTTAAATTTTGCAAATTATCAAACTTTCCGCACAAAAAAAACATTCTAAGATTCAATTTACTAAAAAAACAAAAAAAAAGATACTCTAAAATATAAATACCTCACATATTATCCCACACAAATAATGGATGCCTCACTTATCAAAACATATCAACACCCTCACATTTCAATTTGCTAAAATTTTAGAAAAACAATAAGATATTTCAAAATGCTCATGAAAAACATAAATGCAACACACTTGAACATTACAATTTACTATAAAATTGAAGATACTATAAAGTACTACTCACATGTTGCACTATCCCTAATTATAAAGTTAATAAATTTTTTTATGATACACTACAAATATATCTGAAGATTCCAATTTAATAAATAATAAGAAATATGCAAACAAATATAATAAATGCTGAAAATGGAAAATATTTGGAGATAACTATAATATATTTCCTCTAATTATAATGCTAAATAAAAAATTACAACAAAATGGAACCATAATCTACATTTCAATTTTATTACCATATTTGGAGCTAACATACCTTAAATCCCTCTTACTATAATTGAATTTAATAAATATTCATATAATGTATTTTCTCTGATTATTGAATTCCATTTAAAGATTTACAACAAACCACAAACATATTATTTCAATTCGAATAAGTTACTAATTATATATGTATATAGTCGACAAAATATAAAAAATATATACTAAAATGCTAAAGAAACAAAACTGTTAACTATTTTCCAAAAAAAACAAATAAGTTCGAACAACTCAAATGTTAACTATATGGAGAGACCATTCCTATTTGAGCATTCCTAGTCAAATTACAAATTCGAATATTCCAAAAATATCATATAACTATCAAACCTGCTCATTTGGTAAACAATAAAATAATTCAAATTTGAATAAATTCCAAATTGCTCATTTTCTATAATCTATTTGAACATTTCAACTCAAAATTCACATTTACAAATTTCAGAATTTCAAGTACCTTCCAAACACAACAAAAGAATACAAATTCGAATACATTTCAACACGAACCATACTCGAAATCCAACCATTCCTCTAAGCACAAACTTTTCCAAATTCAAATAATAATCACATTCCAACAATTCTTTTACAGACATACTTAAAATTCATCAAACACACGCGCGGCATTGCCGCGCTAATATCCCTAGTCTTTAAGAAAAGAATGACTATGTGGCGCTATCGTCACTTGGGCCAGCAAACCGGACCTGGGGTTTTTTCTACCATCCGAGGATTGAGAGCCGTTGTCAAGACTATGGACACGCCTCTAGGAAACAAACCGGGCCGGCCGCCGCCAAGCAGGGCTCTTACCTCTGGTCATTCCGAAATCACTAGAAAAAGGGTTCCCTTTGCGAAGGGAACCCAACGGACCATCTCGTGCTGACAAGTGTCGCATTATCCTTCGTGCAGTATTAACAGTTGCATGCATGTTCGCCAAGTGTCACAACCAGATTAAAAGTAGGGAGTAGGAGAGAGAAAGGGACACCGGAGGTGAGAGAACAGTTTTTGCCTTTTATTTTTCAAAACCGAAACTTCAAAACAAAATATCTTGAGAACCGTTTATCTAAAGGAAAAAGTTCAAATTAAACCCTAAACTTGTAGACGAAAGCCAAATCAAACTCTGAACTTTGAATCCCTGAAATTGACTCCCTGAACTATGCAATCCCGGTCTATTTTGAACCTAGAATCTGTTTGGCAAGCCAGGAAAGCAGTAACCAAACCGGGATAATACGCTACTGTCCCTGACAATGTGGACCCACTTGTCATATTCATCCCTAATCTCTCTCACTTTCATCAAGGAAGTGTGGACCACCAGGCCGTCCTGCCCGTGCTGCGCGGAGCGGATGATCTGTACAGTCACCACTTGACCTCGATGATGCACTCCTGCTGGTCGTCGCCGGACGCACATCACCGAGCTTTGGCATGTCACGCGCCACGCGCTGCACATTGCTCTGCCACGCATGGCTCGAGGTGCTCCATGTCGCCGGTGCTGTTTGATTTGCCGCAGCTGGTGGCCAACGTTCTGCAAAGCCATCGATTTGGTGCTGATCTGCTCGAGCGCTCCACATAATCAATTGACTAAAACTAGCTAGCATGTCACGGTGAGTTGCCAAAGGAATATAGATCAAGACGCAATGATCAAACGGATTTGCTGGCTCAAATTAATCGAGTAAATGAATGAAAGTCAAAGGTCGAGAGGTGGGCGGATCTCATTCGCAAATCTCCATGGATCCAGAGCTGCTGCTCCCCATCCTCGAGCACGTCGTTGTGCCTGCTCCATCACACATCTTTCCATGACGCACATTGTACTGCTCCAACCATAGTGCGGCGCTGCAGCTCAAGAAAGGAGCCGCCTCCATAGCTGCTGCTCTGGACTAGGCATGCGCTGACGGTTGGGCTCGGGATGAGAGGCGCCGCCGGCCGTGCGCCTTCCGTCCGCCGGAAGAAGCTGTTGCATCCCTGCTCACGCGGATAGCTCCTGAAGTCTGCCCGGCCGATGCATCCCGTGCTCGTGAAGTAGTGATTACAGAGTTGTTGACTCGTGAGAGGTGGAAGATGAATATGACCGGTGGCCCTTCATTGTCAGTGAGGCAAAGAAATATTCAATTTAATAAATTATTTATTTATTACTTAGAAATTAGGTCGAGGGTCTGGGATAGACCGGGATTGCATAGTTCAGGGTGTCAATTTCAGGGATTCAAAGTTTAGGGTTTGATTTAGCTTTCGTCCACAAGTTTAGGGTTTAATTTGGACTTTTTCCTTATCTAAATTACGAACCGTTTTCACTTTTGACCTCCTCGCGTCGAGATATTCAAAACTAGATCCCATGTTGATAGGTTTCGACGAACTTTTTTTTTGTACTTCTGATTATATATAGTTGTACAACTTGTATCTGTGTAGTTGTACAACCAGTGTCTGTATAAACTGTGTCTGCGTAGTTGTACAACCTATGTCTGTATAGTTGTACAACCTGTGTCTGTACAACATGTGTCTGTCTAGTTATACAATCTGTGTCTGTACAAACTGTGTCTGCGTAGTTGTACAACCTGTGCCTGTATAGTTGTACAACCTGCTAGTTGTACAAGCTATGTCTGTTTAGTTGTACAACATGTGTCTGTACAATCTGTGTCTGTCTAGTTATACAAACTATGTCTCTTTAGTCAATCTGTGTCTTTTTAGTTATACAACTTGTATCTGTGTAGTTGTAGAACCTGTTAAGTCGTACACAAAACCTGTACAACCTATTAGGTTGTACACAAAACCTGTACAACTTGTATCCGCATACGTCTGTACACAAAACCTGTACAACCTGTTTGCACGTACATGCTTGGCTTTTTTTTCTGAACTACGTACATGGTTGGGCTCGGGAGGCTTCCCACTGGCGCATGCCAGGAGCTTTTTTTTTTTTTTTTTTGACACTAAACTTAGAGACCTTTATTCAGACACCCGAGTCGTCAGCCAACAAGCTGGCGACCAAAAAGTCAGGAGGCGAGCCCATCCAGCTGCTCGTCTCCGTCAGATTACAAGCAGTTTTTGCACAAAGGTGCGCAACAAGGTTCGACACCCTCGGTACATGCTGAATATCAAAGGAAATAAAATCAAGAACTAGCACTCTAACTTCAGATAGAATCGGAGCAACAACCGACCGATTGTTGTGTTCCGTGTTCCAGAGATTGACGATCTCTAGACAGTCCGTCTCGATCACCAGCTTCGGGTAGCCTCGGAGCTTCGCAAAGATAACTCCCTCTCGGACAGCCAAAGATTCAGCAACGAGCGGATCGGTAACTCCAGGAAAAGGTTTCGCCCACGCCGCCAAAAAAGAATGACTGCGTGCTACACCACCTCCCCCTCCCTGACGGGAATCAAAATCAACACCACCATCTGTATTGATCTTGATCATACCTTCCTCGGGTGGTCGCCATCCATGACCTGGAAGCATTTTTTATATTTCTTCGGTAGCTCCAGAACAGCTAATACTTCTTTTGCCATCTTCATCGATTGGACAGGATTATATCCTCCCTTACCATGAGTCCAGCTATTGCGAGACGACCAGATCGCCCACAAAACTGTAACAATCTTCGCCCGGTCTGGTTCAGAGAACATTGTGTCACATGTAATGTCCCTGGCCCATGTGTTCGGATGTAGATTAGGTAGTCTGACGTCCAACCAGGCCTGAGCTTCACACCAAAAAGCCCTCGCGTGAGAACAGGAAATCAATGCATGCATGAGATCCTCGTCTTCAGCCAGGAAGATTTTGCATCTACCAAGTTCTGCAATATGTCTATGCCTCAATAGAGTCTCAACCGGCAGAATTCCGCGTAGAACTCGCCACCAGAAAACTCTAACTTTTGGCATAACATTTAACTTCCAAAGTAGATTATGATTCCATTTTCACTTAGAGCAAGCTGCTCGTTGCGGTTCATAAGAGTACGATACGCTGACTTAACAGAATAGACTCCATTCTTCTCGTATGCCCACGCCCAGAAATCTTCACCTCCATCTCTTCTTAAAGGAATATTCAATATTGCATCAGCCTCAGGAGCAATAAAGTTTCTTCGAATAATGTTAATCTTCCAAACCCCATTGTCATGGTCAATGAGATCAGAAACTTTTGGTATCTCCTCTGGAGCGGTGGCATTTGGGTCGCTGATCTGTACCGAAGGTTTCAAAGAAGAGCACCCCGGAATCCAGTTATCAGTCCATGTATTTATAGTTTTGCCATCCCCCACACGCCGAATAAGCCCCAATTGCAACGCTTTCCTCCCAGCCACAATAGCCCGCCATGTAGCTGTTGCATGGCGTGGTATATTAGCTTGCAAGAAATCAGTATTGGGGAAGTATTTCCCTTTCAGTACCGTTGCACATAGTGTGTTTGGGTTTGTCATTAGCCGCCAACCATGCTTTCCTAGCAGAGCTAGATTAAAAAGCTGCAAGTCGCGAAATCCCATTCCTCCTCTGACTTTTGGCTGGACAAGAGACTCCCAAGAAATCCAGTGCACCGATTTTCGATCAAGAGAGGAACTCCACCAGTACTTCCCCATACATGCCGCTAGTTTACCGCACGTTTTCTTAGAGAGCAGAAAACACAGCATGCTATAGGTGGGAATCGCCTGAACAACAGACTTCAGGAGTACTTCTTTTCCTGCACAAGAAGCTAATCTTTCTGACCAACCATTTAGTTTACTTCGGATTCTTTCTTCAATATAATCAAAAGATTCACTTGTCAAGCGACCAACTGCAGTTGGGAGTCCCAAATATCTCTCACTAAAGGCCTCCACAGAGATCCCCAACGCATGTTTCAGAACTTGCCGCAGTGATGCAGGAGTGTTTGGACTAAAGAAAACTGAACTTTTATCTCTGTTAACACACTGTCCAGAGCACTCCCCATAAATACGCAAGATATCATTAATTCTGTCTACACTCCGTAAACAAGCCTTCATGAAAATTAAGCTATCATCAGCAAATAGCAAATGATTTATCCAAGGGGATTGGACACTGACCCGAATACCTCTGTCCACATAGTTTCCTCCAAAAAAATTCAGCATTGAGGTAAAACCTTAACCACAGAGGAGAAATAAATAAGGTGAAATTGGGTCACCTTGTCTCAACCCACGATATGGGGTAAAAAATGGGAGAAGTTCCCCATTTACCCGCACTGAAAACCTGACTGAAGTAACACACTTCAGGATCAGTCTAACAAAATTTGAGCTGAAACCAAGCCTAGCCATGATTGCCTCCAAATAATGCCATTCCACACGATCATAGGACTTCATCATGTCCAGCTTAATAGAACATAAATTATTTTTCCCCTTCTTCTTTCGTTTCAGCGCATGCACACTCTCATAAGCAATAAGAACATTGTCAGTGATCAAACGCCCGGGAACGAAAGCACTCTGCTCCTCTCCAATCACTTCATCCAGAAAACCCCTGAGCCTATTAGCAATACATTTGGCTGCTATCTTATACAAGACAGAGCACAAGGATATCGGGCGATACTGAGAAATCCGCTGTGGGTGTCTCACCTTAGGAATAAGAGTGATTGCAGTGTCATTGAGACCAGCCGGCAACTCTCCCCCGTTTAGAAAATTCAACACGGCAGTAGCTACATCATCCTTCATGAAGCTCCAATGCCGCTGAAAGAATCCAGCAGTAAACCCATCCACACCGGGAGCTTTGGATGGGGCCATTTGGAATAGAGCCTTAGTCACCTCCTCTTGTATAAACTCGCGATTCAGTTCTTCATTCATCTGAGTAGTGACCTTGGCCGGAACAAACTCCAGTAACTCTTCCATATCACGGACACCTTGGGAGGTATACAAGGATTGATAAAAGCTATTAACTTCCAGATTATTTTCCTCCACAGATTCACACACCGAACCATCCTCCTTGGTTAGATTTTCAATCCTATTGACCCGGCGACGATGAGATGCTTGTGCGTGAAAAAACGCTGTATTTCTATCACCTTCGCGTAACAACTGTACGCGAGATCGCTGCCTCATCCACACCTCTTCCTGATGAAGTGTTTTCCGTAGCTTCTCCATGATGGCTTTTTCCTCATCCGACGGTCCGCGACCAACCAGATGGCTCCTTACACGGTCCAGCTTTTGCCGAAGCTTACGTGTTGTACGAGCCAGGCAACCAAACTCTCGGGTACCCCAGGAGGTCAGAGACTTTTGGAGATCGGCAAGATTTTGGGCAATTCCTGATAAACCCTGCTCACCCGACCCCCTTCGCCAGTTCGACGCAACTAGGTCATCATAATCAGCATGTGTTTGCCACACATTCTCATACCGGAATTGTTTCTTCCCTCTAGTTGCCTGAGTCGAAATATTTTCCCGGAGTTCAGCAACAACAAAGCAGTGGTCTGACTCCGTAGAAGTGACATGCCTCACACGCACATTTTCAAACCGTGTAAGAAGGCTGTGTTGCCAAGTGCCCTGTCAAGCCTGGCCTTGACGTTTGAATCACCTGACTGTCGATTGTCCCAAGTATACGGCAATCCAGAGAAACCCATATCTTGGAGCTGACAATCATCGATAGCTTCCCGAAACGCTCGCATCTGCCACTCAGGTCTGGCTGATCGAGAAAAATGTTCACTGCTATGGAGTGTCTCATTAAAATCACCCATGCAGATCCAAGCGGAGTGTTTGATTGCAAACAAAGTTCGAAGGCATCTCCAACTATGATGTCTGTTTTCCGCCCTCGGAGCACCATAAAAACCTGTAAACCTCCATTCCGAACCCAACTGATTTTCCTTCCGCACCACCGCATCAATATGGCCGGAACTATAACTTTTCAGATCAACAACCATCTCAGCAGACCAAAATAGACCGATCCCTACACTGAGTCCGTCGCTATCTACCCCAAAGCAGCCTGCAAAACCAAGACCTGTTCGCAGACTCTGAAGACGCTCACCAGTCATCTTTGTCTCCATAACAAACAGGAGACTAGGACCTTCCTGCTTCGCTATATTGCGAAGCTCCCTAACAGTCGCTGGGTTCCCAAGCCCGCGACTGTTAAAACTCATACAACTCATTGCGCCGGGCAGGGCTGCACCGCAGCCGCTGCCGAAAATTCAGAGCTTGACGGTGTAGGTTTCTTTTTCCTTGGCGCTGAACCTGGGCTGGAGCTCCGGCACAGAAGACCGGTGCACAACTCTGTTTTGCCCAGAACTAGCTGAGCGCATTAACCGGTCGGGACGAGCTTGGCTTGAAGGTCGCGAATCTCTCCTGATTTACCGATGGGATGCAGGGCAGCCGAGATTTGCAGTAAAACAATCGAATCGAGTTGTGGTGGAGCAGATATGATAAATCTGGGCTGCAGGAGCTTGTGATGGACAGAAGCGAGGACTGGATCTATTTGGGGAAACACCGGATTTGAACGGAAAACGGATTTAGAGAAGAAATCAGAGGTGACGGCCACGAGTTTCTCAAGAAAAGAAGGAGATGATTTTGGGGATTTTTTGGATCGTGAGAGGAAACTGAAAGAAAAGGGATATTAATCGGTGGAGAAGGAGCAGATCAAGGAGGAGGAAGCAGACGAGAAGAATCAGAGAAGGAAAAACGGCTTTGCGCCAAAATCCGGCATGTCGCCAGTCGCCATGAGAGGCCACCGTAGTACTCCTACCACGCATGCCAGGAGCTGTCACGTGAGGCTTTGCGCATGTAGGAACGTACGCGCCAGCCTTCGCTGGATGTACATCGATCAATCACGCGGGGCTTTGCACATGGAGGAACGTACGTGTGTGCAGTAGCAACTTGTTTTTCCATCCCAGCAAACGTACGCATCCCAGCAAACGTGCGCCCGGCCGGCGCGTGGGGGTCCGCCGCGCTTACCGTCGGCAGAAGTGTTCCAGCTTTGCCGCGAGATGCCGTGCCCAAATTATGTTCCTTTATACGCGACGCACGGTGGACGTGCAAAAATTTAATTTCTCCACCTCCTGTAGTACACCACGTGGCACGTTCACGTTGCTATAAATTGCCCTTTCCAAAGGAACTCGACACCCTGGTCATTCGCCTTACCCGATGTCGTAAGACTACTGTGGCGAATCCATGAATCCAGGCCCAGAGCAATAAGGGCCATGGCCCCGCAGTAGCAGAAATTTCCGCAGACACTATATATTGCTCGTTTCGAGTCCTAGTTTGTGCTCGCCCGCATCGCCCTTTAAATGAGCCGCAACCCAGTAACCAGTTTTTCTTCTTTCTTTGCTTTTTAGTTTTTCTTATTTCTCTGTTTTCTTTTTTCTTTCTTTTTTTGTAATTTTTTTCTCATTTTCATGTTACAATTTTTTTTTCATTTCCCTCTTTATTTCATTTCCATTTTCTCAGGAATACAAGAATACATTTTTTCGGAGCCCCTGGACATATTTTAAAAACGTTGAATACTTTTATAACTAACCCATGAAACTTTTTTTGAACCCATCGATCTACTTTTTTAGTTCACTTTTATTTTGTTTCATCCCAATTTTAGTTCCTTTTCGGTTCAACAGTATGTTTGGTTCAATATTATTTTTCACTCACTACTATTGTTTGTTCACTATTATTTTTTGGTTGTTCACTATTATTTTCAGTTCACCCGCATTTTTGTTCATTAGTATTTTCAGATCAACCGAATTTTAGTTCCTTTTTCACCGGGTTAATTTTACAATTGTCCACTATTATTATAGTCCCCCAATTAATGTGCCCAAATTTTTGTTTCTTTTGGTTCACCGTTTTTTATTTGTTTCTTCGGGTACGCTTGTTTTATGTTATTATATTATTTTATTTTTTTGTTTTATTTTTATTAATTCAACTTTTTTAATATGAACATTTTTAAAAATCTGAACCATTTTCAAATATGGACAGTTTCAAAATTTAAAGCATTTTTTAAATGAAGCATTTTCAAAATCTGAAACAAATTTCAGAAATAAATATTTTCAAAAATCTAAACTATTTTCGAATATGAATATTTTAAAATCTAAACCTTTTGAAAAAGAAACGGAAAGTTAGCAAAATTATTGCATAAAATTCATTAGTAAAATATAACTTTCAAAATTAGCAAAGTACATGCGAACTGATAGTGAAGACTAGACTAGCTACACATACGGTGTCAGTAATTCATCGGCCTAGACTAGGCGCTCCCGAAATTTCTGCTTACAATCTGTAAAAAGAAACATATGGCTCATCGGCCTCATCTCGCTCGTGCAGTCGCATCCCCTCGTCCCCTGCCTATGTCGCTCTCGCTGCGGCAGCGCAACCACACTCTGACGCGCCCACGCCGCAGCGCCGTAGGCCAGCGAGCCGGTCGTCCTCGGTCCTCCGGCCTTCCTGGACCCCGTATCTTTTTTTTAATTTTAGCAGGAGAACTGCTAAATTCAATGAATAGATAGAAGTTTGGTCCAGTTTATGAGGGAAACCGGACCCAAAAATCATACAACACGCACAACCTAGCGAGCCACGAGCCCCTCTGGTCGGATCCACCTCCAAAACGATGCCCCCAAGAGGGAACACGACGCCGGAAGGCGCCGCCAACGTCCGATCTATAAGACAAGGTCAAAGGTTCCCCTGGAGCACGTCGAAAAATGTAAAGTGGGAACAGCTACATCGATGCCTCCAACAAGGGAGCGACGCTCGTAGGCGCCGCCATCGACGACTCTGACCACAGCTGGAGTACGGCTTTTGCCGGCAGTCTCACATGCATAGCCCGAACCCATGATCCAAACCAGTCAACACACCAAACCACTACCCTGCCTCCACGGCCAACCACACTTCCCCCGCAAGCTCGACGTGCTTCCACCTAGCAACCGCGTCCCCCGCTGAACGGAGGATGCAACCCCCGCAGCGGCGCCATTCTTCTCCCAACGGAAGGATGCAACCAAGCACTACGCCATTCGTCTCCTCGAGGATGCAACGCATGCTGGCCATTCATCTCCCGCGGAGGATGCAACAACCACAGCGGCGCCATTCCTCTCCCTCCAGCCTTCCACCATCCCTCCCGCGCAACGGGCATTGAGAATGAGACGCCCGCAGCAAGTCTTGCTTGCCGATCCACATGCAGGAAGGATGCAACGCTACCGACACCACGACGACGCCATTCGTCTCCCCCCGTCCACCACCTTCAACACCACCTCGGACCACAGCTCCCGCGAGGCTGCCGTACCACCACCTGCGCCGGGCAAGCTCCGGCCAAGCCCTGCCGAGCGATGACAGGGCTCGAACTGCGTCATGGCGGAGCGGGCCCAAACAGGCCAAGATGCGCCGCTCACGCCCAGTCCAGTGCGCCGCCGCCGTTGTGCCGCCGCAAGCCTCTCCGCCTCGCCCTGCACCTCCTCGCCGTCGTCGCCCCACCGCGCATAGGGCCCCGTCGCCAAGCGCTGCTCCGCTCCGCGCGACCGGCAACCGAGACGGGCGTCTCGGCCCGCAGGGCCGCCCACAGCCCTCCGCCTTTCTGACGGGCAGGGCGCCACCACCGCCGTAGGCGGCGGCAGCGGCCGGGGGCGCGCCGGATTTGGGTTTCTGCTGGCTAGGGATGGAGCCCTCCGGAGTCGCCGCGCGGGGGCGACCCGGGAGGGAGAGTCTTAGTGGTACTCCTGGACCCCGTATCGCCCTCCCTACGCGGTTGCGCCCCTGTCTGGCTGCCTGTACGCCGCCTGTTATCTAGGTCCAGGGTTGAGGGCTCCACGTGGCGCTGCACGCCCGGCGCTGGTCCCTGTCTGGCTGTCTGTCAGGACCCTGTCCTGATTACAAGACTGAAGACCAGAACAGAAGGCCCAGATGCACTCGTACCGCTTCATCCAATTGAGTGGCTCAGATGCACTCGTCGTTTGCCAGCACTGTTTATCGTCTTTCCAATCCTTGAGAGAGGTGATTTGGAGGACGAGCTCCACTGAGCTTGTATTTTTTGAAAAAATCAAAAACGATATTTTTAAGTTTTCAAAAAATCTGAAAAAAATCCTAGAAGTAGACCCTGATTATGTCTACCATCGTGCAAAACACCAATGCAAAATATTGTGTATTGTGGTCTGTGCAAAAATAACAAAATTCTGGATCTGAGATGTGATTTGAAATTTTTCAGATTTGTCTGGATTTGTCTTTTTTGTGTAGGACGGTATACAAACTATTACGGGTTGTAAATTTACATACTCGTAGAACAGGTCATTGTGAATGTCTATGATTTTTTGCAGCATTTTTAGAAACTTAAAAAATTGATTTTATTTTTTTCAAAAAACGGGCCCCATGGAGCTCGTCCTCCAAATGAACTTTCCAGTCTTTCCAGTTATTTCTCCTTTTACTGCTTTGGTGTCGCTGTCATCCTCCGGCGTGGTTATAAGCCGAGAGTAGGTGGGCGAGAGAGACAAGGTTGAACAAGCTATTTGCTTTAGCGTAGAGCTAGCTAGGGTTTGTTCGTCTTCATCATGTATCGTGTGACTCGGGAATCATCCCTCTATCAGTAAAGCCTACCATTTTTGAGTCTAATTTATCCCCTATTCATCATGTGTTGTTCTTGAGGTGTCACTGTGGTATCAGAGCCAAACGGTCCTCGACAGCGATTCGAGCAGCGAGAAGGGGTGGTTGGGATCTCTCGTAAAATCCCACCCTCCCTCCCTATTCGCGGCGGCGGAGCGGAAGCTGTGCGGTGGCGAATTAGCGGCGGCGACTCATTCAGACACATATCTGGTGGGCGAGTAAGGTTGCGTTGACATCCTGTCTTCGTGGTAAAATTCTTGTACTCAGCTAGATCCGTGTGTCATTGGTGGCATAGGAACTGCAGATTTGGAATGGGTTTGGCTTGACTGTAAAATTCCCGGCTTCAGATCAGTAGTTCTTCAGGAGTTGGGCGGAATCACGGGTTAATAGGACGAGAGCTCATCCCTCTTGCACTGACCTCGAAACCATGGCGGAAGGGACCCGTCTCAAGGGTTAGCAAGCGATCGATCGATTGCAAGAAGAGATGGCAGAGATACGTGTGGAATTGACAGAACTCAGATACCAGAACAGACGACCCAGATGCACTCGTATTGCTTCATCCAATTGAGTGGCTCAGATGCACTAGTCGTTTGCCAGAACTGTTTATCGTCTTTCCAGCTATTTCTCCTTTTACTGCTTTGGTGTCGCTATCATCCTCCGGTGTAGTTATAAGCCGAGAGTAGGTGGGCGAGAGAGACAAGGTTGAACAAGCTATTTGCTTTAGCGTAGATCTAGCTAGGGTTTGTTCGTCTTCATCATGTATCATGTGAATTGGGAATCATCCCTCTATCAGTAAAGCCAACCGTTTTCGAGTCCAATTTATCCCCTATTCATCATATGTTGTTCTTGAGGTCTCACACTGTCTCGATTGAACGTGGCTGCGGCCTGCACTTCCGCTCCGCTCGGTAATTTTCTGTATTAAATTGATTTCGCTCGGCTTTGAAGGGAATCTTTGATTTAACAAGTTTCTACCAATTTCATGTTTTACGAACAAAACATGAATAGATTTTATACCTCGGTCTCAAAACCGAACCAATTAATTTAATAAATGCAAATCCTCCACGGAAGAACTCCTCAAACCGAAGAGGCTTTTGAATGTTCTTGCAATGTTAAACAAGGAATTACAATATTTACAGTAAAAAAAGAATTACAATATTTATATTCTAGTTTTAGTCATCACTTACGTATGTTCTTGCAGTGTTAAACAATAGATTTGAATATATATATTCATATTTGCAATCGTATTAAATTTTGTGTGCTTTTACAAGAGTTTTTTTTTTTATAAAGAGCATATATTAATATCGCGAAGATATCGATTACACCCAGTCTTTGCAACAACGCGTTGTCCTAGCGGCCACATGGATGTACACAGCCCAGAATAAAAAGGAAAATTACAAAGAAGAAAAGTCCCGCTACAGTGATCTATTCCTTGTGGCATTAGGCCTAACCCCACCAAAACAGCAACAGAAGTCCAGCTGCTCCAAAAGCAACACCTCCAAGAAGGGACAGTGCTCAAGCGCCGTCATCGCCCTGATCATAGATCATAGGTTTTCACCGTGAAGGTCTGCACTCACAAAAACAATGACTTGAAGAAGATCATTGCCAGGCACAACCAATTAAGACCAAAACCTTGGGTTTTCATCCTGAAAGTTTAGACTCTGAACTTCTCTCGTGCTGTCGCCCCCACTTGTCATTGCCGCTGCTCCAAGTTTCGAATCACCAAGCCAATCCCTCATCGCCACCAGGACTCGAACCACCATTACTAGTCCTCAAATCTCGGCTCCATGCCATCTCACCACACTGACTTCACCATGGAACAAAAGACATGTCCATGATGGCAACCGACTGGAGAGCTTCGCAACGCTTTCTCTGAAACCAAACGGTCAGATAAAACATGGTCACGTGACCGAATCCCACCCGGTCCGTCAATCTGCAGGGTTGAGTTGCCCAATGGAGTTTGCCGGCGGAGCCTTCTGGAACTCGACACTCCGGCCCGATCAATGATGACAGGCATCAAGTAGATCTTTGTATTGGCGTGACAGGAATCCGAGGATAACTACCTTTATTCAAACCGAGCCGGCATCCCCCATGCCACCCGTCGGCAACCTGCAAGATCTGTCGCGTCGGAAGGCAGCGGCACAGCAGGGTCGACCCTCCACCGGATCTGGCCCAAACACGCTGCAAGGAGGAATTTGGGGCGACACGGGAGACACCCAGATCAAAATCTAGGGTTTCGTCCATGACCTCCAGGCCCAGCCCCATCTCTGCCGCGACCAGGGGGTCACCCTGGTCGCTGCTCGTCAATGCTTCGCCCATCTCCGCCCTCACCGCGGCGGTGGCGACGTGAGAGGCAGGCGCAGAGCTCTTCTTGTGGCGCAGGACGGGGCGCCCTGACGCAGACAACAAGAGTTTTTTAAGTAGTTCTTTTTTGCACTTAGTTTTTGGCTCAGGGCTTTCCGGATCTGCCACTCAGCAGATCGACTGGAAATGATTACATGGATGCAATTTTCGGCTTAACGACAATCACAGAGAAGAAATAAGCAACGCCACTGATGACGTGAAAACACACGTTCGTTGGGAGACCCCAAGAGGAAGGTATGATGTAGTGCAGCAGCAATTTTCTCTTGATATCTACCAAGGTTATCGAACCAGTACGAGTCAAGAGTGCTTCAGAAGGTTGTCAACGGCGCCAGCAAATGTGCGTGTTGAAGGAGAAGTTGACGTGGAACATGCACACAACACAATAAAACTACTTTGCCCCAACGAAACAGGAAGGTTGTCAATCTTCCCGGCTTGCTGAATACAAAGCATTAAACGTATGGTGTGGAGAGTAATAATAATTGCAAGAAATAACAGAGAACAGATGATTGCAGTAGGTGTTTTTATCAGTGTAAAAGAATGGACCGGGGTCCACAGTTCACTAGTGGTGTCTCTCCATAAAAGATAAGATACATGTTGGGTAAACAAATTACAGCTGGGCAATTGATAAATAGTGAGCGCATGACAATGCAATATATGACAAGATAGTTTATTGTAGTATTTATTGGGCATTACAACATAATACATGGACCGCTTACCAGCTGCATCCATGCCTAAATAATCCACTACCGAGATAACATCCGTGTCTCCCGTTAGTATTAAGTTGTAAGCAACAAATTATTGCATTAAGAATAATGTGTAATGTAAACAAACGCATTAGACTTAACAGACGTACCCTTAACCTAAGCATTAGTTATTTTATCCCTAGTGGCAACGGCACATCCACAACCTTATATGTTGCTGTCACTCACCCAGATTACCGGAGGCACGAACCCACTATCGAGCATAAATACTCCCTCTTGGAGTCACAAGCATCTACTTGGCCAAAGCATCTACCAGCAACGGAGAGCATGCAAGAACATAAATAAAATAGTAGATATATTAATAAACAACTTGATCATAACTTCAATATTCATCGGATCCCAGCAAACACAACATGTAGCATTACAATAATATGATCTTGATCATGTTAGGCAGCTCACAAGATCTAAACATGATAGCACAAAGTGGAGAGACAACCATCTAGCTACTGCTATGGACCCGTAGTCCAAGGATGAACTACTCACGCATCACTCCGGAGGGGGGCATGGTGATGTAGAGCCCTTCGGTGATGATCTCCCTCTCCGGCAGGGTGCCGGGAAGAGCTTCAGAACCCTCCCGAACTAGGGTTGACGACGGCGGCGGCGACGAAACTTTTCGTGGATAATTGCTCGGGTATTTAGGGTTTTCGGGAGGAGATGAATATATAGGCGAAAGGGCGGCGCGTGGTGGCACCCGAGGGCGCCACACACGGTCTCGGCGCGCCTGCCAGGGGGGCCGCGCCCAGGTCGTATGTGGGCCCCCTGGGTCGCCTCATCGTGTGCCCTTTGGACTACGTCTTCATGTCGGTGAAAAACTGGGCTCCGTTGATTTTCGTCCAATTCCGAGAATATCTCCTGACTAGCTTTTCTGAAACGGAAAAACTGCAGAAAACAGGAACTGGCACTGTGACATCTTGTTAATAGATTAGTCCCAGAAAATGCATAAAGATACTATGAAGTGTATATAAAACATGTAGCAATTGGTATAAAACAAGCATGGAACATCAAAAATTATAGATACGTTTGAGACGTATCAGCCACCCTCGTCAACGGAGGAGCGTCAACCACCACAAGCCTCACAAGGAGCTGTTATGGGCTCGTAGGAGGAGGCCCTCAAGATGGTCGACCACGCAGCTGCAGAGCCACACAACACGCCGAAAATGACGCTCCTCGTGCAACCACCGTGCAGAGCCACACATGCCTAGCCGCCATGCAACAACGCCAGCACCGGTGCTCACAGCACGCCACATCATATACCACGCGCCATTTGCGCCGCCAAGCACTCCCCATAGGATGCCATGTAGACGCCAACCCTGCCGCCGAGAATCAACGACAATGACCCTCGTGACAAAGAACCACGACGCAAGAGATACCTCGCCTATGTCGGCGCCATGAGATTCTCCCAAGCGAGGGAGTACGGGAGGAGGACAGCCGACCGCATAAACCCTAGTTTCCCGTGTCGCCTCAAGGAGAGACGCGAAGACTCTCGCCTGTGAACACGCAAATAATTATAAAAATGAATCATTCAATTTATGTGCATACAAGATTCAATGCTCGGCATTCTCAACATAAAAACATTAATTATGCAGATAGAAATTGAGTCATGCTAAAATATTTAGAAATTTTGCTGCCTCCATCATGCGTTCACATTTCCTTTTTATGTGCAACAGATAACTCAGGGCGTTGGTACATCGGCATATGGTACAACGAAATATCAGGGCAAGTACTAGTGTGGGTTGCAAATAGGGACTCTCCAGTCTACCGCCTAGAGTCGTCACACCTAACCATATCAACCGATGGTAATATGGTACTACTTGATGATTCAAGATCGACGGTCTGGTCTACCAACATGATGGACATAACCTCTTCCACTGTTGGCATCATCCTTGACACTGGCAACCTTGTCTTAGCAGACACATCCAACGCCTCCATCATCCTGTGGCAAAGCTTTGACCATTTCGGCAACACATGGCTCCCCGGTGGGAAGGTTGGCCGGGGCAAGCTCACCGGCGGGAGCACAAGTCTAATTGCATGGAAGACTTTCACTGACCCAACTCCAGGGTTGTTCTCCCTTGTATTGGATCCAAATGGCACCAGCCAGTACTTCCTCCTGTGGAATAATACCCAACGGTACTGGACAAGCGGCAACTGGACCGGCCAAACTTTCTCCAACATGCCAGAGATGGCACAAAGCAATGGCTACCCCAACTCAATCTACCAAGTTGATTACATCGACGGTGCAAACGAGAGCTACTTCGTGTATAATATCAAGGGTGACGCGCTCATCGCAAGATTCGTCATGGACGCGACTGGTCTTATTCATGTCTTCACGTGGATCAAGAGCGCCAGGGACTGGATCTTGTCCTTTTCGGTACCCAAGGCGCAATGCGATGTGTACTCCTTATGTGGTTCATTCAGTGTCTGCACCGAGAATGCATTGGCATCATGTAGCTGCCTTCGTGGTTTTAGTGAGCAATACCTGGGCCAATGGTCACAGGGCGATCATACTCAAGGCTGCAGAAGAAATGTTGCCCTTCAGGACAGCACCAATGGCTCGCGGAGTGACAAGTTCTACACTATGATGAATGTGGAATTACCAAGCAACGCACAGAACATCGTCGCAGCAGCTAGTACTCAGAACTGTGAGCTTGTGTGTCTAAGCAATCGTGACTGCACTGCTTATTCCTTCAACGCCGGCTGCTCACTTTGGTACGGGGACCTTACCAACATGGAAGATCTGAGTAGTGCTGCAGATGGTACTAAAGCTGGTTCTATTCAAATTCGTTTGGCTGCATCCGAGTTCTCTGACAGAAAGTACATTAAGAAACTGGCCATCATAATCACCGTTGCTGCTATCAGTGCTGCACTAATAATTGCTGCTTCAGTTTTCCTTATGAGGAAGAGGTTTAAGGAGGCGGCTCTAGTCGAGGGCTCACTGGTGTCATTCAGATACCGGGATGTGCAAGCTCTGACCAAAAACTTCTCCAATAAGCTCGGTGGAGGCGGCTTTGGTTCGGTGTTCAAAGGTTCGCTGTCTGAAGGAACCTTGGTGGCTGTGAAGAAGCTCGAAGGATTTCGTCAAGGGGAGAAGCAGTTCCGCGCAGAGGTGAGCACGCTTGGCACCGTCCGACATGTCAACCTAATCCGACTGCTCGGTTTTTGTTCACAGAGAGCGTGCAGGCTACTCGTCTACGAGTACATGCCAAATACCTCGCTGGACCGGTACCTCTTCGGGAGCAGCCACCAGCAACTGCTAAGCTGGAGCACGAGGTACCAGATCGCACTGGGAATCGCCAGAGGATTGCACTATCTTCATGAGAGATGCAGGCACTGCATCATCCACTGCGACATCAAACCTGAAAACATACTGCTGAGCGACACCTTCGTGCCGAAGGTTGCCGACTTCGGGCTCGCGAAGCTCATGGGCCGCGACTTTAGCCGTGTGCTGACGACGGTGAGGGGCACCATAGGATATCTTGCGCCGGAGTGGATAGCCGGTACTGCCATCACGACCAAGGCGGATGTTTACAGCTACGGCATGATGTTGTTCGAGATCGTGTCGGGCAGGAGGAACCTGAGGCAGCGCCAGGACAGTACACTGGATTTCTTCCCGTTGCTGGCCGCGATGAAGCTGAATGAAGGGGAGCTCGAAGGCGTGGTGGATGCGCGGCTGGGCTCCAACGTGGACCTGGCCGAGGTGGAGAGGGCCTGCAGGGTCGCGTGCTGGTGCATCCAGGACCAGGAGGGCTCTAGGCCGGCCATGGCGACGGTCGTGCAGGTTCTGGAGGGGCTGGTTGAGGTCAACGTTCCGCCGGTGCCGAGATCTCTCCAACTCCTCACGGACCAATCAACTTGTGTGGAGTTCTCTTCGGAGTTAGCGCCAGAATGAGGTTTGGTTCGCGTGGCGTAGCCTGAATATCACTGAAGGCTTACTCTATTTATCCCTCTTAGCGATATTTAGTATTCTCCTCAAACATTAGAAATTTCCTTTTTCCAGTCTGCTGTGGAAGTTTAGAGCTTCCCTTATCGTGTGGAACTATTTAGGAATAATCTTGCAAATTAGGCCTGTGTATGTAAACCTTTGGCACGTATGTAAACATTTTGTATATATTCGTCACCACAACATTTGGCACGTATGTAAACCTTTTGTATATATTCGTCACCAATTTTTTTTCAAATTTTTGAAAAATATTTACTCCCTCCGATCCATATTAGTGGGCTTAACTTTGTCTAGATACACATGTATCTAGTCTAAATACTTAACTAGATACATATGAATTTAGACAAAGCTATGCCCACTAATATGGATCGGAGGGAGTACTATTTTTTGATATATTTAATTGGGCAGGAGCATTGAAAAATAAAAGAAAAGGTATATGCGGATGACGACCTTGTCATAACCGTCGGCATACTATGATACTACTCATGCTGTCAGACGACCACACAGCATTTGCCTATGGTCGCCCTCGGCATAAGAAGCCATCTGCGACGGCTGGTCGAAAACACCGTCAGCAAAACCACTGTATGCCGATGGCTTTGTATATGCCGGCGGATTTTTAAAAGCGCTCGCAAAAGCCCTATATGCGGATTGCCGTGATAAAAAGCCGTCGGCATGCAGAAAGCTGTCGGGAATTACAGTTTTTCCTGTAGTGAAGAAGTGAATTTACTTTGTCATCGGTCAAGTTTATGTTTGATACTATGTGTGCACTATCCAAATGCATTTTGACGGCCTGCAATGAATACCCGGCAATGTTCACGGTAGCCTTGATGAAGTAGTGTCTTCACCTAGGTGACTATGCATGTCTGTGCAAAAGCATGTGGATGTAATTACCTATCTCGATGGTCGCTGAGTGCGGCTTGGCGTTAATCTGGACACCCTTTTTTGTATATTTGATTGTGCTACTCCATTTTGCACATTGGCACGACAGGTGAGACACCAGAATCTAACTTTGTTCTGCATATTAGTATCGGGTTATTTGCTCTTCCGTATTTGTCTTCCGAATTACAGTTGGAGATATTTTTCATGAAGAATTAGACTAGAGCGCAACATGAATTTTACCTCTCCAAACTCAGTTTGGTTGCTGGATCCGCCATGAGTTTGAGGGGTGTTAGACTTATATTATGTTGCATGTATAATTTGTATGTTTTCTTGTGTCTCAGGCGTTTTTAGGGGTTTTATGCGTATTGTACACGTGTACATGTATGTATATATATATATATATATATATATATATATATATATATATATATATATATATATACTGATCTTTGCCCCAGGAAATACAAGTTGCTTATTCCTAACGGTGAGAACCTGCTCTTTATTTAGCATTTGCCTATTCTCACACAACCGTTGGATAACTTGCAGGTATCCCTCTCAGCTCTATCTTGTGAGCCCCATGCCCCCATGGACATTCTTCCTCAAGGTAATGAAGGCAACGAGTTGGTTCTGTCATGTGAATCATCTCCCAAACGATCAATGCTAAGAACTTCCATTTGATTATTATGTTTTGATTCCAGACCCTTTGGGTATCATTGTCTGTTGAACGACATCCATGTATTAGTCGCTGCCTATTGGTTGGTATGAATGATGCCAGCTGCTGACAAAGGGAAATGGGTTTTCTGAATCTGCACATCCGGGATCGATCAGCTTATATATAGAGAGGTATGCAACGTACTATGGATGGAAACATAATAATCAAATGGCGTCCTGGTTAGGGAGATCCACATGTCCTGCCAGTGTCCAATGCTATGTCACAAGATATATGGATCAATTTGCAATAAAAAAGATATATGATCTGTTTGACAGTATGCTCTGTTTTCTGAATGACTGCAACACTTGCCTTGTTCATCTCAGCTCAGCTTCGTTTCAATTGCGTGCATATATGTTCAATTTTGTGATGTTGTAATTATGCATATAGAATTTTGACATTTGTATTGGACTGGAAACCTGAAATGCTTCAGCCTGGTACATGTTTCTTGATGCTGCTCGTACTTCTCGGATTGTGGCCCATTGGTGTATTCTGGCTACATCATAGACCTTATTGTCAATTATCATAAATGTTTTATGGAGTACCATGTTAGAAGAAATAGCAAGTGCTAGAAGAATGTTTCCGATCTTGATGTTTTTATGTATGTTGAATGCTGCAGAAAGCATCCATTGAAAAATAAGTAGTAGATTAGCTTAGAGGATATGTGTTATGACATTTTCTGAGATCATGGTCACTGTCAACTAATTATTATATTTTGTGATATTGTCAATCAATTTTTAGCACCAGATATTGATGTCCTGTAAATTTCATAAAACATGCTGTAAACAGTGCAAGGATAATGTTGGGAATTGTATGATAGAGGAGTTGACCGACAATACAGTAACTCTGTTGAATGTTAGGTGCCATAAGCCAGTCGCCGTTCAATGTACTTCCTATGGACTAAGCCAAGTTGGATCAAAATAGATGTCTAGGAGAACCAGGCAATAGCCTAGTGGCAAGGGCCTGTGACCCGAGTTCGACCCCCGTCGGGTGTTAATTTTGGAAATTCTCACCGAGGTGGATTTTTACTATATCTATGCCACCAAGGGCTAGTCGATCGCTTTCTATTTTTTTCAAAATAGATGTCTACGTCTGTTCTGACTTCATCTTTCTACACATGGACTGAACTAAGCTTTTCTGCTGCACGAAACAAACTGACCATATGCATGACGGCATCTCTTTACATCGTATTGATTCATTCCTTCGTCCAGATTGCAGGAATATCTTCATGTTCCTTAATTATCTACGTTTGAATTGCGTGCAAGCATATGCCACCAGCTGTTCCTGGGGTTAGTGACCTGTAACCCCATATATACTGTTTGTGAATTGTATTTTGTCGAGTGTTTTGCATCCGACACCCTGAACGTTTTCCTGAAACTATCCCCATCAGAACCTTGACGGGATGTTTGCTATATTGACCTTCAGCGACTAACATGACCGACTGCAGATAATTACTGTGACATCGGAGTATTTTGACAGTTGACTGTTTTATTTTCGGCGCTCAGTTGTCTGCAACCCGGCCATTATCTTTGCGCGCTAGTCTCTACTGTTGAGTGTGAACTTTTTAGTTTTCCTGTGATCTTTCTTCTCGCACTTTTTTTTCCTCCTCTCGTCTCATCTATCTATTATATACTAAAAGCAAAATGAGTTAGCTAATAGAGCCACCACGTTAAGCCACATCCCCTTAATTAATATTGGCTCTCGGATCTAAAAATCAAGGCTGTGATTTAATTGGCCCATTAGTCCACCACAAACGTACAACACGTGAACATTATCTCAACTTCAACACGTTAAGACCTGGGGGAGTCCGGTCCGTTTGATTTATGAATATAATATACGTGAAGAGTTAGTTGGTAGAGTCCATCTGATTTAAGAATAAAATATACGGGTCCAACACACCACGACTTCCTCATAACGTGAGCGAAAAGAAAAAAGAGACCCTCTCATACAAGACGTACATAATCTTTTATATAGGTCTCTCCCACGTACGTGATGTCTCCAAGATTTCTCCAACCTCTTGCAACCAGTCCACGCTCTTGCCGCAGCTTTCAATAGGTCTGCATCTTGCGTCAGCCCGGTAAGGCAGATCCCAGCTCCCCGGATATTGGAAATTTGGCAATCACCCACCAGGCCAAGCCTGCGCATCCGAAAGACCAGGTAAATATACTTTTCCTTTTGATCCCATTATACTAAGCTATATTGATCTCAAACAGTAATCAAGTACGGAAACTCAACTATATAGTTCAACATCGTGGTTCATCAATGTGCAAACTTCCATCAAAGTGGACACAAGTTGCAATCAGCAAGCAATTTTCTCGATTGACCTACCCATCTCCTTTTTTAAATCTTACACGTTGTGAACAAGTGCATAAATAATTGAATACTGGACATCAATTTTAGATAAATTATCTCTGTCGAAAGTAAATATCATGATGTTTTAAGCGTATCAATAATAGATACATGATCATTGTATTATGTGTTCTATTAGCCTTTTCACTTATGGTTCAGTTGCCTTTACAGATATGCCACCTACCCTCCTAAGTGAATTGTCGACAAGAGACGAGTCACGGACAGTCAAGGTCAAGGTTTTAAGAATTTGGGATTCATTGAATCTATCAACCAATGAAGTCATTACTGTTGATATGATTTTAGCAGACAAGAAGGTACACCTATTACGTGTGTACGATTTAAATGGTATCACATATTTCTCACTTTTCTAACATATTATTTGTACATAGGGAAATACAATCCATGCTTCTATTGGAACAAAACTGATCAGCAAATTTAAGTCAAAGTTTAGAGAAGACCAAATCTACATATTGAAGACATTCAAAGTTTGGGAATATGACAAGTATAGGCCTTTGAAGAACAATCTGAAAATTGTATTCGTAGCTGATACCACAGTAAAGGAAGTTCTAGAAGAATCACGGAAGTTTGTAGACTATTACTTTGAGTTTGCTGATAAAGATACCTTATGGAGTAGGGAAAATAATGATGCACAATGCTCAGGTATGTAGATCCAATATTTAAATCAAAGAGAAATTATATATCAGTTAAGTAATATCTCTATGCAGATGTTATTGGCATGCTTAGAGGGATAAAACCAATACAAGAAAAAATAATAGCCAGGGACACTTCAAAGGAGCGAACTTCAAAAATCCGTGAGATTGAAATCCTTTTGTTGGAGTAAGTCCTTTAATTTATATCATTATTTAACTTCCTTTTTCAAATTTAAGTTCTGATGTAATTTAAAATCTTTTTTACATGATTATATTTCTGAAGTGGTGAGAAAATCAAAGTCACTTTGTGGAGGGAGAGTTTAGCAAATATGATAAACAAAGATCTCTTGGGAAAACAAACGATAGTGATTGTCACTTCAAATCTGGTCAAAGATTTTTACGGTGAGTACTTTAGTGTTTTTTCTTTTCTTTTAGCATAATATGATTTTACTGATCCATTCATCAATAGGTTTATCACTTCGTACAACAAATGCATCTAAAGTCTACCTAGACTTTGAAATTCCAGAGACAAGAGAAATCATCAACAGGTAGGATGTGTATTACGTATACACTATTTTCGCAAGAGTGCTTTTTGATGACGTTGTCAATATAATGCAGGCATTGTACAGTGGATGACTTCCCAACAATGATCGAAGTCGATGCAAGCACACAAGGAACGGTAGAGCAACAAATGTTTTATAACAGAAAACCCTTAAGGGAAATAACGGAACTGCAGTTCAATGATGTGAAAACAAAGGTTATTTCAGACCCTTAATTTGAAGTATATTTTACATATTTTCTTGCACATTGTCTCATATTTTTCTCTTTACTTAAATTAGGAATATATGTGCACAACCAAAGCAACAATAGATGAGATCATCTCCGATAGAGGTTGGTGGTACATGGCATGTAAAAGTTGCTATTCTGCGACAAGAAAGGAGTCAGATAACTATGTTTGTAAAGCGTGCAACAAAAAAGCAGAAACTATAGACCAAAGGTGATAACTCTTAATACTCTATTTTTCTAATACTGTACGTAATATGAGTTTCTGTTAACACTAAAGTATCATATCAGGTACATAATCAATATCAAGATAAGTGACCGCTCCTTGCAGAGAAACAAATGCCATGGCGAACAGAACGAGTGCATGGAAGATGGGTGCCCCCAAACTCGCCATTGCTGGCTAGTGGCTACAGCCTCCAAGAGACGAGAACCAGCGTACCAGACACGAGCTGTTATGTACAGACTACAGAGAGGCTGTGGAGTAGCAGAACGAAAACGATCGAAATATACGCGCACTGAAGTCCGAGAGAGTCAAAGATTTACGACGCGGAAGGCGTACGGAGTGGACTCATGGAGTCGCATATAGCTGTTTTCGCTTGTGAGCCAGAGGAATCATGTGGAAGAGAATGTGAGGAATCTCTTTTCTCAAAAATCAAAATACCTTGAACGTGTTTGATGAAGTAGGAGCAGTTTAAGAACAGTGAGTGGCTGGCTCTTTCTCAACCTGTCCCGCACGCAATGGCACCCGACCTTGGCCTGCTCCGGAACCTGACGGTGCTTGACCTCCTCAATGTTTTTTTCCGGGTGATCTCACAGATGTGATAACGATGGCTTGTCGATCAATCGCCCAAGGCCACACAAGTTCCCACAGTACGTACAGTACGTTGGCAGCACAGTCGCTTGTAAATTTCATGTAAAACAGCTAGTAAATGGGTACAGTTCAACTATGCAAAGCGGTATCTAGCCCGATTTCAGTTTTTTTTTTCGAAGAAAACACTACGTACAGATTATAGGCCATGTCTCGCTCAGCACCGATCCGAGCTTCACGTCGTCGAGGACAAGCCTGAAAAGAACTTGACGTTGTTGGGCGTATCGCCGAGCAATTTGAGCGATCTCGGGAGCGGGCGGCATGCCGACATCAACGAGCCCCTCAAGAACCTGCACGACCGTTCCCATGGTCGGCCTGGCGCCCTCGTTGCTCTCCGGCCGACCTCACTGCTGCACTTGCTGTACCGACAGAGGAAAAGGGTCATGCAATTTTTGTTGGTTCAGTTCATGTTCGTTTTCTTGGACAGGGTTCAGTTCCTGTTCAGATTGTGCCTACAGCTAACAACGACAGTATGAGTTGTCTAGTGCTGCATTATGCTATTAACAAGAACTAGCAAGATGGCCCTCGCAAATGCGAGGGCATCATGTTTATCATATTGAACATGTCAACGGATTTTATTTAAGTAAAATAATACCAATTTGAAGAATTGTTGGAACAAATTTAACTTGTTGCCTAATTTACTGTGACATTTTCGAAAATTCCATGTATTTTGTAACGTAGAGCAGCACTGGTATTTTGATTTATATTTTTACTTCATTCCTATTGTTCCACACTCTTTAATCCAGGTGATCTATAATCTCGCTCAATATGTTGTGTCCAGTCGCACAACTACGTTGACTCGTAGTTTTAAAAAATTATCGCGATTTACTGCATATCCTGACATAATTCATCCCTACTATTTCCAAGGCACCACAAAATTCTTCTCATCCTATCATCAACACTCCTTGGTAGCGTCGTAATTATGCACCAATACCTTAGGTAAATTTGACCCGCCTATCTAAAAGAGAAAATATCAGATACAATTAAAAATATTGATCGTAATTATTTATCCATTAGACTCAAAAAGATTTAAAATTTATATGAGGCAAAAATAGTATTTGGTATTTTAAAATTACACCTACAGAAAAAATTAAATTCTTTTTATGTGTGATCCATAGTAGAATCATCTTAAGATTTATCCTGATGCAGCGAACATTCTCAATAGAATTTTTTTCCTAGAAACACATATTCTTCAAAATCCTTTTGATATTACTTCCAGCATGAAGTGAATAGACATAAAATTGGACATACCAAGTTGACACCTTATCGAAGACTAATTATCACATCAATCAGATATGTTGGCATTAATACTTCTATAGTAGCCACACCGTTCTCCTCTCTAATTGACAATCCTCACTTCTATGCACATCTTGGGCTTGATTTTTATTTTTTGGTTGACACCAACTGTGTTTGGAGGTAATGAACAATTGATGAACAATTGAGATAAAATTCAACCCCTAACTCTGACTTTGTTCATGACGATGTTGAGGTATACAGAGGTAAGAATAATAATTCTTGTGACAACATGGACATTTCATTCGGGAGTAAACAGCTGGAAGATGGTATCATTGGCCTATTTATCTCAGATACTATATGGATACAATTACCTGTATAATTACTTGAAAATTAGGGATAATATGAAATGTTGATGAGGTATACAGAGGTAAGAATAATAATTCTTGTGACAACATGGACATTTCATTCGGGAGTAAACAGCTGGAAGATGGTATCATTGGCCTATTTATCTCAGATACTATATGGATACAATTACCAGTATAATTACTTGAAAATTAGGGATAATATGAAATGTGATCGTTCAGTATTAAAACACATTCATATTTTGCATTACAGAGATATTATTAGCATCTGATATTTCCTTCATGGATAACTAAATAACTACCCGAGACACAACTCAAGACCTTCTGGGTGATTACACATTTCTTAAGCTTGGAAATAATTATAAAAGCTATTTTCAAAGTACTATATGGATTGACATGCGATAGTTATATGTTTGTGTTTTTATTATTGTGTTAATTAATTCATGTATATGGCCAACGACATTGCTCAAGTGTTTAGCCTATAATGCATTTTCCTTGCCTATCTTATATGTGTTAAGCTATCTTTATTTGTCCATCAATGGAATTTAAATCATATTTTTTTAATCCATTATCGCTGTATAGAATTGCATATGTAAACCCCTTTTGATATCCATTATCCATATAGTTTTTTGTAAAATGTTTTTTTAAGATACCTAATTTAGTGCCTCCTTATTTCATTTTTTTAATATAAAAATATATGTAGGCTGTATCCAGCAATAGAATTTCCTAAACCCTCTCACTCGCTCTCATTGTGTAAAATGTTTTTTTAAGATACCTAATTTAGTGCCTCCTTATTTCATTTTTTATATAAAAATATATGTAGGCTGTATCCAGCAATAGAATTTCCTAAACCCTCTCACTCGCTCTCATTGTGGGTTAGTACTTTTTGAAAATGTTTTCTCCCATAACAATTTAACTCTGGTTATGCACATCTGAAACACATTACAGCATATTTGACATGATATATACTCCCTCTGTCCCGAATTTGTTGCCGCCCATCTATCTGAATACGAATGTATCTTGACGTATTTAGTGTGTATATAAATCCATATCTAGATAAAACTCCGTCAACTAATTTAGGGTCGAGGGAGTATTAGTACGGAAATCCCCTTGTGTCAATACATTGTACTCACTTTTTTAGGAAAAAAAATAAAGATATGAACTTACTATTACATCAAGGTATTAGCTGTTTGGAAAAAAGTATATCTAGCGACCAAGTTACGTGTATAAGCCACTTTGCATGCAACGGTTTGGATGTCGTGAGGTACGTGGGTTTCTTTGGCCTCTCTACGTTCAATGCACATGCATGGTCTCCGGAGGAAATAACAGTCTAGGCCCCACACTGAGTTTATTTTCACGGCTGAAAGAAAAAAAAATACACGGACCATCCGTAACTACGGTTCCTCGTTTAAAAGCAAAACTGTGGATATATTAAACGTGCCAAACGAAACTTTCACAGTTACGTAATTAATAATCTTCATTAAATCCTAACCACAGATTTTAGATCTAACTGTTAAAACAATTTAAATGATGTGGATTAACATGGTGGCTGGAAAAACTCCCTCATTTTGCTCTGTGTTTGGAGGTAATGAACAATTGAGATAAAATTCAACCCCTAACTCTGACTTTGTTCATGACGATGTTGAGGTATACAGAGGTAAGAATAATAATTCTTGTGACAACATGGACATTTCATTCGGGAGTAAACAGCTGGAAGATGGTATCATTGGCCTATTTATCTCAGATACTATATGGATACAATTACCTGTATAATTACTTGAAAATTAGGGATAATATGAAATGTTGATGAGGTATACAGAGGTAAGAATAATAATTCTTGTGACAACATGGACATTTCATTCGGGAGTAAACAGCTGGAAGATGGTATCATTGGCCTATTTATCTCAGATACTATATGGATACAATTACCAGTATAATTACTTGAAAATTAGGGATAATATGAAATGCGATCGTTCAGTATTAAAACACATTCATATTTTGCATTACAGAGATATTATTAGCATCTGATATTTCCTTCATGGATAACTAAATAACTACCCGAGACACAACTCAAGACCTTCTGGGTGATTACACATTTCTTAAGCTTGGAAATAATTATAAAAGCTATTTTCAAAGTACTATATGGATTGACATGCAATAGTAATATGTTTGTGTTTTTATTATTGTGTTAATTAATTCATGTATATGGCCAACAACATTGCTCAAGTGTTTAGCCTATAATGCATTTTCCTTGCCTATCTTATATGTGTTAAGCTATCTTTATTTGTCCATCGAATGGAATTTAAATCATATTTTTTTTAATCCATTATCGCTGTATAGAATTGCATATGTAAACCCCTTTTGATATCCATTATCCATATAGTTTTTTGTAAAATGTTTTTTTAAGATACCTAATTTAGTGCCTCCTTATTTCATTTTTTTTATATAAAAATATATGTAGGCTGTATCCAGCAATAGAATTTCCTAAACCCTCTCACTCGCTCTCACTGTGTAAAATGTTTTTTTTAAGATACCTAATTTAGTGCCTCCTTATTTCATTTTTTATATAAAAATATATGTAGGCTGTATCCAGCAATAGAATTTCCTAAACCCTCTCACTCGCTCTCATAGTGGGTTAGTACTTTTTGAAAATGTTTTCTCCCATAACAATTTAACTCTGATTATGCACATCTGAAACACATTACAGCATATTTGACATGATATATACTCCCTCTGTCCCGAATTTGTTGCCGCCCATCTATCTGAATACGAATGTATCTTGATGTATTTAGTGTGTATATAAATCCATATCTAGATAAAACTCCGTCAACTAATTTAGGGTCGAGGGAGTATTAGTACGGAAATCCCCTTGTGTCAATACATTGTATTCACTTTTTTAGGAAAAAAAATAAAGATATCAACTTACTATTGCATCAAGGTATTAGCTGTTTGGAAAAAAGTATATCTAGCGACCAAGTTACGTGTATAAGCCACTTTGCATGCAATGGTTTGCATGTCGTGAGGTACGTGGGTTTCTTTGGCCTCTCTACGTTCAATGCACATGCATGGTTTCCGGAGGAAATAACAGTCTAGGCCCCACACTGAGTTTATTTTCACGGCTGAAAGAAAAAAAATACACGGACCATCCGTAACTACGGTTCCACGTTTAAAAGCAAAACTGTGGATATATTAAACGTGCCAAACGAAACTTTCACAGTTACGTAATTAATAATCTTCATTAAATCCTAACCACAGATATTAGATCTAACTGTTAAAACAATTTAAATGATGTGGATTAACGTGGTGGCTGGAAAAACTCACTCATTTTACTTTTAGTATATAATTATAGATCTGCATAATGACAGTGGACTTGTAATTAGTACTCCTGGATCCCAGATAGTTGTTTCCTTGATGTTCTGGGTCGTCACTTCTAGATTAACAGTGTACCACCTAAAAGTCCATTCGTAGGTAGCTACACTGTGTAGTAAAGTAGGAATTAGAGAGCCCTAGTGTCAAATATCCAATTTCATAGCTCAAATTCATAGGCAAAATGCGACTGGGCCAACATTGTTCATTGTGAATTTTTGTAATTTCAGGTATGACTGGGCCACCATTGTTCCTCCTGTTGTTTTATTCTTCCTGTTTTACTATTCATAGCCTGCATATATTTTTTTTGTTTTCAAGTTACTCAAGTAATGCATTTTGAATAACACTTGTTGCCTCTTTGAAATTCTGTTTTGGCTAATTTGAATTTTTTTTCATATTTTCTCAGTTGAAACTGAGTATTTTATTCGAAGTACTATTAGTTGTACAGCTGAATTTTCATTTCTTTAGTTCAGACAGCCTATTCATTTGGCATATCACCAGCAGCCTTGCATGTTGAAATCCTGCAGCCTTTCTATTGCTTGGTGAGTTACATTGCTTGGATAATAGCATACCCAGCTGAAAAATGCCACATGCATAGCTTTTAAATGAAAAACATAACTATGAGTCCATGATATAAAAATACGCACACCTTGGTGTGTGTTCGAGAGAAAAAAAGTCCAGAAGAATCACACATACAGCCTTGTACACTCTTTATTGATAGCTAATTGAGTTTACAGTTGGCAAACGGGATTCGAATACTCGCTACTTCCATAGTATTGCCAATGGCAGAAACAGGAAAAAGCATATTCACTGCCTTGTCCAGGATGAGGGAACGATTGAGAGCCAGGAACAACTAAAGTCGTACATCACTAATTATTATAAAGGTCTGTTCGGAGCACCAGAGGAAGGAAACTTCACATTGGATGAGTCTAGAACGACCGATATACCCCAGGTTTCAGATGAGAAAAATAGCCTACTTACTAATCCTACTCAGAGAATGAAGTGAGAAAGGCGGTTTTTCAAATGGAACACAATAAACCCCCTGGACCTGATGGTTTCCCAGCTGAGTTCTACTAGAATTTCTGGGATGTAATCAAGTCTGATCTGTTTCAACTGTTCGCCTGTCTCCATGATGGACAATTGGAGCTGTTTCGGCTCAACTTTGGTGAAATAATTCTATTACTTAAAGTTAATGAGGCAGAGAGGATTCAACAATTCAGACCTATATGCCTTCTTAACGTTAGTTTTAAAATATTCGTCCGTCACAGAACTTGCTACGATTCGGCTGGACAGTGTGGCAGATCATGTGGTTCGTCCGTCACAGACTGCTTTCATGCAAGATCGTAACATCCTTGATGGGGTGACGATCCTTCATGAAACAGTTCACGAACTATATAGGAAAAAGCTGAATGGGGTAATTTTGAAAATTGATTTCGAGAAGGCTTATGATAAAGTTAAATGGTCTTTCCTTCAGCACACTCTCAGAATGAAAGGATTTTCTGATGAGTGGCGTGCGCTCGTTAATAGATTTGTTTCGGGAGGAAGTGTAGCCATTAAAGTCAATGACGACACTGGCAAATACTTTCAAACCAAAAAAGGCCTTAGACAAGGTGACCCGTTGATGCATGTAAAATGCATAAATGAACTTTACATTTTATTACTTGATATTTCAACTTATTTGCATCATATATGGGTTATATTTATGTTTTATAATGATTTTAGGGGATAATTCACAGTTTCCCCATTTATTTGGAATTAACCCTGCAGAACCAGAAAACCCTTTTTTCCATGTTTTTGACTTTCAGGGACCAAACGACGTCCAAATGACCTAATATTTTACGGGCATCAGTTTTTGAAATGAACAAAGCATAGGAGCCAAGGAAGCGAACGAAAGGAAGTCGGAGGCCGAAGTTGAGTGGGCCCACGCGGCCATGTACCTAGGCCACGTGGGACCCCCTCTTTTGGGCCTCGGAGCTCCGTTGCCGTCGATCTTTCCTCCACCGACTCCGTCTTGACCTAAAACCAACTATAAAAATAGTCCCCCGAGGAGTTTCGCGAGGAGGCGGCGGAGAAACACAAAACCGAAACAGAGAGTCAGAAGGCTGCCGCCGGAGAAGATCGGAGGGGGGAAACGCCGCCGGAATCACCTCCGGAGGGCTCCACCCCCTCCGGCGTGTTCATCATCAACATCTACAGCAAGATCATCTCCATCTCTCCACTGTAAACTCTTGGCAAACATGATATATGATGCAATATACTATTCCCTTGATCTATTGTGTCTCCCCATCTATGTTTGAGAAGTGATTTGTTCATGGCAATAGTGAAATAGTTCGTTGATTGGTTGCATACAAGTTTTGTTATCTTTTATGATTGTCTTGATGTACAATGTATGAGTGCACGCATATATTGGGGAATGCATGTAAGGTGATCACCGTAGTGTAATGGATTGAGTAGGACGGGTCGGAGTACTAAGACAGAAACCGTGGTCTGAGACTTGAAGTTACATTATGGGGGATATATATGGGGGACCCTAGAACTTAAGGCTATGGTGGGACAATTATGTCTTAATAATTCTTGTGCTGCACATTTACTTGGCCATGAGATCCATCATAAGAGTTGTGTAATTTGCTCATTTACTTGGCTACACCTATTTATGGCTCCTTCCTAGAAGAAACAATTAAGACTGAAACATGTGCTTCACTAATTGTGACAACCACACGAATGAAATAACAATTGCTAGAACATTTGCTCCCTTGAGATATTTGCTACTTGAGATATTTGATACTTGCTACTTTGAGAAACTTGCTTGAGAAAACTGCTGAGAGAAACTTGCTCTAAGAAACTTGCGTTTGAAACTTGATTGAGAAACTTGTTACTAGATAAACCCATTCCACATCACTTGCTTCCATTAGTTAGTTCCTTTCATATTTAAATTTATTGCTTTGCATAAAAGGCCATATAAGAGGGTTATAGGGCTTTAGAGAATAGATAGTTTACCTTCAGCTCCTCGTGGGTTCGACACTCAAATACTTATCGAATTGTGCTACAGTGATTCCTTGCTCTTGGGGATTATCAAGCACTTTTCTGGCGCCGTTGCCGGGGAGCGTTGTGCTAAGCTTTTATTCTTGTTTGCATTGCATACTAACATATAAATCTAAAACACAAAAAAATTATAAAATGGAAAACAACCAAACAATTATAGAATTGTATAATATCTATCTTGAGTTAGGACATGAAGTGTTTGAGGAGAAAATTAAATTTTATTTGCATAACAATCATGTTTGTGGTAGTACTAATTCTTTGAACACCTTTATTGCTAATGCTAAGGAAAACCTTAAGCTTGGGGAAGTTTGTTTTGATGAATATGGTATTTTTAGTCCCCCTACTATTGAGGATGAAAGTGATTTAATTGAGTTTGATGATCCATTATGCTCATTAGATGATAAGTCTTTATGTGGTGATTCTATTCAAAACTATGTGGTTATGTTTAACTTTAATGCTTGCAACTATTATGAGAGAGGGAGAGATAAGAATCCCCTTTATGTTTCTATGTTATTTAAAATGCAAGCTATTGATTATTATATGCATTGGTTACCTCAAATTTGTTGTTATTTATTCATATATAAAATTCCAATGCATAGGAAGAGAGTTAGACTTAAAAGTAAATTGTTTAATATTCTGTGGTGTGTTCCTTATGCTTTAACTTCCTATTCGGTTTGAACACACCTTTATATCTTTACAACATGTAAAATATCTTTACCTACTGTTTTGTGACAATTAGTTTAAGATTTTCATTTTATATAAAATTTGGGAAAGTAAATGAGAAGGATGAGTAATGGAGAAGTTGGGGTCGACCTTGAACATGTGTTGTTCATGCCAATGGAACCGTTGCAAAGTCTCTATCATTAAAACTTTTCCCAAAGCTAAAACCAAATAAAAAGAGTGTTTATGTTGTATATATTTGCTTCTTCTTTTGCCTTTTTGCTAAATCAAAAACAACAAAAATATTTTCTTTCTTCTTTGTTTGTTTCTCTTGAACCTTTCTTGGTTTTGCTTCTTTTTGATTTCTTCAGTTTGATTTTCGGTTTTTGAGTCAAGGTGCTTGTTTACTACTGTAACATCACCTTTGTATCTTATTTTTCATATTTATGGAAAGAATAACCTCTTTTGAGAGGTAGGATCAAACAATAGTAATTTGCTGTCCAGAAAACAGATTCCTAAGCTTTACTGCGAAAAATGTTAAAAATCACAGAAAAGGAATTTTGACCTGAAATTTCACGTGCAATATTCAGTTATTATTACACATTTCATTAGTTCAAAGTTTTCTGATTTGAGCAACGTAAGTGCCTCTGAAAATTCACTCTTTACGGGCTGTCCAGTTTTTGACAGATTCTGTCTTTATTTTGCATTACTCTCATTACTTGTGTTTTGTGTGGTTCTTTGGATCAAAGAACAATACACAACCATAGTAACATTAGTTAATGTTTAGAATCAACTCATGATATGTCTTTTCTGTACTTATGTGGATTTAATTTATGGAGACACTAACCCCTCTAATCAAGTTTTATGATGAGTTTTGTGTAAAGAGAATTTTCAAGTGGAAGAGTTGAGGGTGATGAACAAATATCAAGAGGGACAAACACTCAAGCTTGGGGATGTTACCCCTAGGCTCACCCTACATATATCAAATAAGTACAAGAATTTAAGCTTGGGGATGCCAAGCCACCTCACTCCAACCATCTTGATACCAAGTAAGAAGCCTAGCTATATGGCTATAAAGAAAGCGCTTTACGGGAGGCAACCCGGTTGTTTTTATTTGTGATTTTCTTTGTGTCCTCTTGCTGTAACAAGAGACTTAGTTTTTAGTTTAGTTTCTGGAATTTTTAATAAAGTGCCAAGTTTTACCCATTTTGGTTTGAAAAAGTTGCTTATAGCATTCGGAGATTTTATTCCTGCACGAATCTGTGCACGGTATGATTTTTAATTCTTATTCTGTAACTCCGAATGAGCTGATATTTGAACTGTAGTTGCAACTTTTCATCCTCTGTATGCATGAATTTTTCGGAATTTTTCGACAAAGTTAAGTAGGGTAGAAAAATACGTTTTGCTGCTGCTGTTTTTCTGGACAGATTCTGTCCCATTTTGTTTGATGCATTTTTGAACTTTTAACTTGAATCTTTTTGATCCAATTGAGTTTATAAGTAGGCATACAACATTATACACTTTCTGGACATTCATATGAATTTTTGTCTAAGGATTATATGCAGCAAGAAATCTATTTGTCTATCACTACTAATGTCACCCCACAGAAAAGAAATGGGAGAAACGGTGTTTTGAAGTTTTTTCACAGGGATTAGAGGAGATGCACCAAGAGCTATCCAAGGATGGTGAAGACCATAAGCTTGGGGATGTGAAGACAACCCCACTGGACCTACACACTCTCGGTTTGCACACGTCTAACTTCTGTTTTTCGATCAATGCACCTTATCGCATAAACTTGGAGCGTCTTTTTTTTTTTTTTGGTTTGATTTTTATTTTGTGAGACCACCACATCATTTATATATGAAAGAGGTACTGGAAATTTGGGTTGAATTAAGTTGGATGCTATTAAAAGATTGGGAAAGGGATGTTTAAGTTGATTCAAAAAGATACATATAGTTGCATGATTCATATGCTTTGTTAATGAGTGTTAATATGCAAGTGTTTTATCAAGAGCTATCTTTTATTCATGTTTTGATGCTGAATGTTACTTTACTTTGTTTAACATGGATTGGTTAGTTCTATGGACACTCATGCATGCATTTAGACGGTCAACTTTCTCCCTCTTGCTAGCCCAAAAATTCCAACAAGTAAAAACTTGTTTCCAACACCTTCAACCAAAGTTTTTCCAGTGAGTCCACCATATCTACCTATTAGCTTTATGCTATTCCGAGTATGTTTATCATGATATTTGTGTTATCTATACCTCTGAATGAAAATGCTTATGTTGTTGATTGTCATGGGAAAAGTTGGTTATAGAGCTCTCACGAACTTGATGCACACTTTACTTTTATTGCATTAAATAAACATGACCCATTGTGATTAAAATTATGATGTTGTGGGCTTGACAAATGTCTTGGGTTGAGAGTTAGCTCATATGTGCTGTCACATGGCAAGCTTTCAACATGCTCTTCATTTTATTTAGTTGATATCATGTACTTTTGTTTATGGATGCTTATCATGGGTGAAATAAATGTGGAAAAAGTAGTTTAAATGAGTTTGTATAAATGGTTAGAGAGACGCCTGGGCCGCTAATCTAAGCCATGCATCATTCATGGTGGAAATTTACTTACATACTATGGTGAACCTTCAGTGATACACCTTACAATAAAAAGCTATCCAATGGTAAATAAAAAGGGTGTTGAGATTGTTCATTTTGTTTGTTTGTCTTGTCATTTTGATATGGGCTTGTTCCATATCCTGGGACAAGAGGTACCCCAGTTGACGCTCTTAATGATGCTATTATTACTTACAATGATATTTAACTTGAACTTACTTTGTTTCCCAAGTTGAGTAACACCATGGTGTAGGTACTTGTATTCAAGGGGCATGAGACATTCAACCTATACTTTGTCAAGCACACTACTCATATTTGCTTTCACTTTAAACTTTAATCATTCAAGATGCTATGATAGGGGTAATGAGAGCTTGACACCAAGGATTACCACATTGCAATCATTAACTTAAGTAGAGAGTTTGGAAGTTAGATGAAACTTATTCATGCTTTACCTCTACTCATATATATCTTTCCAAAGTGTCCACCTTTTATATTCAGATTTTCATGAATACTCTATGACCATTATAGGATGTTCTTACTTTTCATTATGCATACATGTGGTCCATAGTACTTTCTTTCATGTTACACTTTGTGAATTATCATTGAACATCGTTGCATTAAATACTTGATATCACTTCATAATCTATCTTGCATATTGCTACTCCTTTGAAGAATGAATCATTTGACTAGTAATCATCTTTGATATCCATTGATGGTATTAAAATGCAAAGTCCATGTTAGTTTTATCACCTTCATACTCGAGGACGAGTATTGGTTAAGCTTGGGGATGTTGATGCATGTAAAATGCATACATGAACTTTACATTTTATTACTTGATATTCCAACTTATTTGCATCATATAAGGGTTATATTTATGTTTTATAATGATTTTAGGGGATAATTCACAGTTTCCCCATTTATTTGGAATTAACCCTGCAGAACCAGAAAACCCCTTTTTCCATGTTTTTGACTTTCAGGGACCAAACGACGTCCAAATGACCTAATATTTTACGGGCATCATTTTGGAAGGAAGCGTAGGAGCCAAGGAAGCGCACGAAAGGAAGTCCGAAAGTTGAGTGGGCCCACGCGGCCAGACCTGGCCGCATGGGACCCCTCTTTTGGGCCTCGGAGCTCCGTTGCCGTCGTTTTCCTCCGCTTCGTCTTGACCTAAAACCGACTATAAAAATAGTCCCCCGAGGAGTTTCGCGAGGAGGCGGCGGAGAAACACAAAACCACGAAACAGAGAGTCAGAAGGCTGCCGCCGAGAAGATCGGAGGGGGGAAACGCCGCCGGAATCACCTCCGGAGGGCTCCACCCCCCTCCGGCGTGTTCATCATCAACATCTACAGCAAGATCATCTCCATCTCTCCACTGTAAACTCTTGGCAAACATGATATATGATGCAATATACTATTCCCTTGATCTATTGTGTCTCCCCATCTATGTTTGAGAAGTGATTTGTTCATGGCAATAGTGAAATAGTTCGTTGATTGGTTGCATACAAGTTTTGTTATCTTTTATGATTGTCTTGATGTACAATGTATGAGTGCACGCATATATTGGGGAATGCATGTAAGGTGATCACCGTAGTGTAATGGATTGAGTAGGACGGGTCGGAGTACTAAGACAGAAACCGTGGTCTGAGACTTGAAGTTACATTATGGGGGATATATATGGGGGACCCTAGAACTTAAGGCTATGGTGGGACAATTATGTCTTAATAATTCTTGTGATGCACATTTACTTGGCCATGAGATCCATCATAAGAGTTGTGTAATTTGCTCATTTACTTGGCTACACCTATTTATGGCTCCTTCCTAGAAGAAACAATTAAGACTGAAACATGTGCTTCACTAATTGTGACAACCACACGAATGAAATAACAATTGCTAGAACATTTGCTCCCTTGAGATATTTGCTACTTGAGATATTTGATACTTGCTACTTTGAGAAACTTGTTTGAGAAAACTGCTGAGAGAAACTTGCTCTAAGAAACTTGCGTTTGAAACTTGATTGAGAAACTTGTTACTAGATAAACCCATTCCACATCACTTGCTTCCATTAGTTAGTTCCTTTCATATTTAAATTTATTGCTTTGCATAAAAGGCCATATAAGAGGGTTATAGGGCTTTAGAGAATAGATAGTTTACCTTCAGCTCCTCGTGGGTTCGACACTCAAATACTTATCGAATTGTGCTACAGTGATTCCTTACTCTTGGGGATTATCACCCGTTATCGCCAATACTATTTAACATAGTGGCTGATATGTTAGCTATATTGATCGAACGCGCTAAGTCTGAGGGCCAAATTGAAGAAGTGATTCCACATCTAGTTGATGGGGCCTTATCGATCCTTCAATATGCCGACGACACAATTCTTTTTATGGAACATGACATCGAGAAATCTCGTAACCTCAAGTTAATCTTATCAGCGTTCGAGCAATTATCGGGTCTTAAAATAAATTTCCATCAAAGCGAATTGTTTTGTTTTGGCGAGGCCCAGGAAAACGCCTCCTTGTATGCTGATTTATTCGGCTGTACGCAAGGTCAATTTTCTATCAACTATTTGGGTATTCCGATCCATTATCGAAGACTCACCAATGCTGAATGGAAATTGGTGGGGAGAGACTGCAAATCCGGTTAAATTGCTGGAAAGGCAAACTTCTATCCATGGGAGGAAGATTGGTTCTCATTAATTCAGTATTAACAAACATGGTACTGTATATGATTTCTTTCTTCCAACTACCCAAAGGAGTCTTAAAACGATTGGATCATTTCCAGTCAAGATTATTTTGGCAAGGGATAGTGAAAAGAAAAATTATCGACTGATCAAATGGAGTGTGGTTTGCCGTCCAAAAGACCAAGGTGGGCTCGGTGTTCATGACCTTAAGGTCAAAAATAGAGCATTGCTTGGTAAATGGCTATTCAAGCTTATTTCTGAAGATGGAGTTTGGCAAACACTTCTTAGGAGAAAGTATGTGGGCTCTCAAGCTTTATCTCGGGTTCTTAGGAAACCTGGTGATTCACACTTCTGGGCAGGCCTAATGGCTACAAAGAAGTTCTTTTTCTCACATGAATCATTCTCTATTAGGGATGGATCGAAAATTCGTTTCTGGGAGGATGAAGGGCTTGGCCAGTCAGCTCTCCGAGAATAATATCCGGCTTTGCACAATATTGTGCGACACAAAGGCGACACGCTTGCTAAGGTGATGGGTACTTCCCCACCAAATGTATCGTTCAGAAAACGTTTATTAGGGCCTAGACAAGCATCCTGAAATGCCTTGCTTCTCCGGTTGGACTCTGTCCAGTTGACGGAAGGCTCAGATAAATTTCGATGGAATCTCACTAAGAATGGTAAATTCTCGGTTGATTCTATGTATAGAGCTTTTTAATCCAGCCCGAAGTTCCGGTCGATAATAATAAGAAAATTTGGAAGATGAAGATTCCGCTAAAAACGAAGGTGTTTGCGTGGTTTCTTCGTCGAGGAGTAATTCTTACAAAAGATAACCTTGCCAAACGCAATTGGCACGGGAGTAGGAAGTGTGTCTTCTGTCATCATGACGAGACTATTAAACACTTATTCTTCCAGTGTGAGTTTGCCAGATCTATATGGTCAGTCATCCAGATAGGTTCTACCTTATACCCCCCCGCGCAGCGTTGCAAACATTTTCGGCAATTGGCTAAACGGGGTGGATCCTAGGTTTAAACTACATATTAGGGTGGGAGCGATTGCCGTTATTTGGTCGCTATGGTTATGTAGAAATGACAAGGTTTTTAACGATAAAAATTCTTCTGTTATGCAGGTTATCTACCGGTGCACAGCTACGCTCCGATCATGGTCATTCCTACAGCGTGTGGAGCACCGCGAGTTGTTCTTGGAGGTGTCTTCGCGTTTGGAGGCTGCGGCGAGGGAGTTTTTCTTCCAGCATGGATGGCCACATAATCTCTGGATCGACCCTCCACCACCTTAGGCGTCTTTACAATTTCTCATTATGATATGTGATTCGCCTTTTTTATTTTCTGTCTACTTCGGAACTTCTGAACTTGTTAGGGCTGTGTGCATCCTAGTTATGCAGAGGCCGGGTGTGTTGTTGCCAACGGGCAACCTAGCTACCACTCAGCTCACAGTGGTGATCGAACGGAGGTGGAAGAAGAGGAACAGAAGTCTGACGAAACTGAATTTTGGTGTGCACTAACACTTTTGCCGCACTGACGGCTCTATTTCTTGCGAGCACTAACTCGATGGCAATGGAGTACAGGGGGTGAGCTTATATAGCCGCTCTAGCTCGCCCTAACAAGCCACGGCCGCGCACTGGACGCGCTCTGACGCGATCCACGCTGCCCACTCGCCATGATCCGCACGTCCCGGCTCGCGACCTCGTCGCGCTCTGACGCGATCCACGCGGCCAGCTCGTCGTGCTGGACCTGGTCTCTCCCCTATCTTCGCTAACCTCTAACAGAACGCACGCACACACGCACGCACACGCGCACAGACGCGCAACACACTCACACACGCGCCATGCCCGCCACGGACCTCGACCCGGTGCACTGACACCGAGCTCACGGCAATGGCGCACATGGCTTATTGCCAACACTTTTCCCCCTAAGCCATGACCTAGTCGAGGCCTGGCAGGTCCTCTTCCTTGACGTCGGCGATCATCATCGCCTTCTCCTTCTTCGGCCTCCAGCAGTCGCGCGCGAAATGGCCGCGAATGCCGCAGTTGTTGCACTTGCCGATGCCGCGCCTGCCACGGTCCCCGCTGCTCGACGCGTCGTCGTCGTTGCCGCCGCCGCGTGCTCGACGCCGTGCCTCCCACTGTGCTGCCGTGAGCAGCAGCTGACCGTCGCCGCCGCTGCGCTGCTTGCGCCGCTCCGTGCGTTCCTCGAACGCCTTGAGCCGTCCGAGCGCCTCGTCGAACGTGATGGTGTTCACGTCGCAGAACTGCTCGATCCCGGCCACCGCCGTGTACAGATGATCGGGCACCGAGTCCAGGAGCTTCTTCACCATCGCAGCGTCTCCGAGGGTTGCGCCGAGCCCGGTGTACCTCGCCGCCATGCCGCTGATTTTCCCGGCGAAGACGTCCAGCTTCTCCCCATCCGCCATGTCCAGGCGATCGAACTCGCCGCGGAGAGTGGAGAGGCGTGCTGCCATGACACGATCCGCACCGACGAATCGCGTCTTCAGGGCATCCCACACCTCCGCCGCCTTCTTCTTCGACGAGACCTGCAGCAGGATGTCTTCAGACAGCGCGCCGAGCAGCTGCGCACGCGCTGTCTTGTTCTTCTTCTCGTCCACCGTGGCGTCCTTCTCCGGCACCACCGCCTCCCACACGCCTGCGGCGTCAAGGATGGCCTCCGCCTTGATCGCCCATACCGTGTAGTTCTCCGTCGTCAGCATCGGCATGGACAGCGACACCGAGCTCCCCCCAGCGCCACCGTGCGGGACCAATGCCATCTCCTCGCTCTGATACCAAATGTTGTTGCCAACGGGCAACCTAGCTACCACTCAGCTCACAGTGGTGATCGAACGGAGGTGGAAGAAGAGGAACAGAAGTCTGACGAAACTGAATTTTGGTGTGCACTAACACTTTTGCCGCACTGACGGCTCTATTTCTTGCGAGCACTAACTCGATGGCAATGGAGTACAGGGGTGGTGAGCTTATATAGCCGCTCTAGCTCGCCCTAACAAGCCACGGCCGCGCACTGGACGCGCTCTGACGCGATCCACGCTGCCCACTCGCCATGATCCGCACGTCCCGGCTCGCGACCTCGTCGCGCTCTGACGCGATCCACGCGGCCAGCTCGTCGTGCTGGACCTGGTCTCTCCCCTATCTTCGCTAACCTCTAACAGAACGCACGCACACACGCACGCACACGCGCACAGACGCGCAACACACTCACACACGCGCCATGCCCGCCACGGACCTCGACCCGGTGCACTGACACCGAGCTCACGGCAATGGCGCACATGGCTTATTGCCAACAGGGTGTAATGCTTAATACTCTTAAGTAATAAAATCCCTTTATCGAAAAAAAACTAGTAGCACATATAATGCACATTCTTTGATCATATACACTTAAACAGTCTAACATAATTTCTGGCTGGTGGAACTAGTGAGAACCTGCTCTTTGTTTAGTACTACGCATTTGCCAATTCTCAAACAACTGTTGGATTGGCTTGCATGTAACCCTCTCTGCTCTACCTTATGAGCCCCATGCCCCCATGGACATTATTCCTGAAGGTAAGGCAGCGAGTTGGTTCAGTCACGTCAATCCTGTCGCAAATGTAAGAACTTCATATGATTATTATGTTTTGACCGTTGGGGTATCATTGTTTGTTGGACAGCATCATGGTATTCATCGGCGTTTATGCCTACCTCCGCTGCATACCGGGCCATCCTTGTTGCTCGACATGCTGCATAAATTGGTTGGTATGAATGATGTCAGCTGCTGACAAAGGGAACTGGGTTTCCTGAATCTGCACATATGTGATCGATCAGCTTAATTGGTAGATATATAGGTGAAAGAGATACTCAAATTACTCGATCAGCTTCACTGGTAGATATATAGGTGAGAGAGATACTCAAATTACTTTGGATGATAACCTGGTTCAGGTAGATATCACGTACCAACTGACTTATCCACATGTCCTGTCAGTGTCGAATGCTATGTCAGGAGATATATGTATCAATTTCCAAACAAACAAAAAAAGAAGAAGAAGAGATACATGGATCTGTTTGACTGCATACAGAGATACATGGATCTGTTTGACTGCATACTCTGTTTTCTGTATGACTGTAACACCTCCCTTGTTCATCTCAGCTCAGCTGCGTTTGCATGCATGTGTTCAGTTTTGTGACGTTGTAATGGATATTTGACTGAAATGACATGCTTCAGCCTGGTACATGTCTCTTGATGTCGCTCGCCCTTCTCAGATTGTGGTGCATTGATGCTTTATATATAATTGTCAGTTTAGAAAAAATAGCAAGTGCTAGAAGAATGCTTCCGAATTTGACGTTTTTATGTATGCTTAATGCTGAAGCATCTGTTGAAAAAAAGAGAGTAGAATATGTCAGGAGTTGTGCTATGCCATTTTCTGAGATCATGGTCATTGAAACGCTTCAACAAGTCTCCTAATTAATAATATGCTGTGCTATTGTCAATCCAATTGTAGGTGTAGCACCATTCATCGCTGTTCAGTAAATTCCATAAACTGGTATGAGCATGCTGTAAACAGTGCAAAGATAACGTTAGGAGCTGTATGATAGAGGAGTTGATCCAGGATATAGAAGCTCTGTTGAATGTTAGGTGTCATAAGCCAGTTTCCATTCAATGGACTTTCTATGGCGTAAACCAAGGTCGATAAAAAATGTTCTCTATACACATGTTAAATAGTCCTAGGCGATCTGCTTGGCTGCTTGCTTCTTGAAATTCTCTCACCAGACCCGGAAAAGACCATTCCTAGAATCAATTAGGGATGCAAAAACGGGACCCATTTGTCCCACTTCTTTTCCATTTTGTGCATAGCTAGTACAAATTTTTGATCCCAAAAATTTGTACTAGCTATGCACAAAATGGAAAAGAAGTGGGACAAATTGGTCCCGTTTTTGCATCCTTAGAATCAATTAAAAAATATGTAAACCCAAGCATGAGGGCTATCCTGATTGACTGGCTTCTAGAAGTAAGCTTTTCTGCTGCGCGAAACAAATTGACCATAAGCCTGGCTGGCACTCTTTATATTGTATTGGCGCATTCCTTCGTGCAGGTTGCCCGAAGAATATCGTCTTGTTCCTGATATCGAACTACATTGACCGTTACCTTTCTGGCAATCGCCAAAGGCTACCAATACTTGTGTTGTTTGCATGCTCATAGCTGTGTAAGATATTAAGATCCAGCAAATTCATTTTATTTCTTTTCATTTACTCTTTATTTACATTTTATTGGGTAGCATACTAATTTTTCTTGCTCGATTTTCATTAAATGTGCACCCCAAGTAGAAGAATTCTGCTATATCACTTACATACTTCAAGGATGAGGTCGGTGATATATTACATCATTCTGTTCAGTGTTTGTCACTTCCATTCTCCAATTCTGTTCAGTGTTTGTCACTTCCTTAAAATATCAGCGTTTGCATTGCGTGCAAGCATTGCACTATTTTGGCGTTCCTGGTGTTTTTTTTTTGTGAAGAAACATCTGGTGATTACAGCAAGTAAACAGAAAGGAACACCACAAAGAAGGAAATTACAACCAGGTCCTTCTGCATCTCGATGTCGCCGGCGAGGAGCAGGACGTGCCGATGACGCGCCGTCGCTGCATCTTCCCACAAGCCTTGGATCGGAAGAAGCCCCCTAGCGGACGGGAAGTCATCGATCCTCGAACCCCGAAGAGCGTCCACCCTGATCCATCGGCAGCACCGTCTTGCATCACCACCATCTGGTTCAAAGTCGTCAACTGGATCCGCCGCTTCAAGATCCAGAGGGGGAAGACCCGCACACGGCGATCCCAGAGGACCGCAAGCGCGAGGAAGGGAGCGCTCCGCCGTGGAACTCTAAGGAGCTTCACCGCCGAAGAGGACGAGCACCACCTGCAAACACAACACCGGCCACGCCACCACCTCCATGACGACGCCGGCTGGGGCCCTACTGCTACCTACACCATGTACACGCCGGGATCCGGCGATTCCCCACCCTCTCGCCGCCGGAGGGTGGGGAATCACGCGAATCGCCGGCGGCGAGGTGGGAACAGTGGGTGGTCTCAGAAATCGCCTCTCTCTACTGTGCGGGGGAGGGGAACGGTCCAAGGTCGTTTTTTTTTTTTTTTTTTTTTTTTGGCGTTCCTGGTGTTAGTGCCCTGTAACCCCCAGTATACAGTTTGTTAACTTTCTTTTCTCGAGTGATTTGCATCTGAAACCCTGAACTGTTTTCTGAAACTATCCCCGTCAGGGACATTTGCTCTATTTGGCCGTTAGCGACTAACGCTAACCTGATCTCCTTTGGCTCGACTCAGAAAGGGGCACAAGCACTGCGCCATCCAATCGATCCTAGAGAGCAACCGGGTCATTATCTCTGCGCTCAGTCTCTAGTCTACTGTTGAGTGTGAACTTTTTAGTGTTTCCGATGATCTTTCTCTCGGACTTTCTTTGCTCCGCTCGTCCATTCCTTGTGTTAATAGAGCATGAAGAGACAACTCTAAAAAGGGTGAAGGTATCGGGGTGATTATTTCGCCGGCAGCGGCAGCGCCGCGATCCATTCGTCACTGGATCTCAGTCCCTAGTCTCCAGACCGCATAGCACGCACGGTGAGACGGGCCATACCTGGGTTGCCGGCTCAACCGAAGACCCGAGATGGTCATCTTAAATATCCTCAATCTGTAGTACTCCGTATGCTATAGCAACTTCATCTTGGATGCTGCATCATGCACGCCGCACTTGGTGATTTTGACTGAAGGACTTGCACTACACATGATAATGACTAAAACTGAATGTCTATAGAATGATGACTGAAACAGAATACTGTGTCGACAGACGGCACTGCTGCGGCGCAAGGATCCGGTCAAAAATCTACTACTACTACTGCTAGTACCACAAATTTGTGCTCTGGTATAGCCAACTTCAATCACATCCAGGATGGCTCCATACGGCGATGCGTCCCTCATTGACATTGACATTGAAGCGGCCAACTGAGGAAGGCCATGGGGACATGACCGGTATATTGGCCGCCATTGACGAAAAAGCTCCATGGGATCAGGGTTTCTGGGGGACTGTCCTAAGCAGACTCATGCGTGACTGACGAACACGACCTGTTGTCGGCTGGGAAATATGTACTTATCTGAAGTTTCCTAGGAGCGAGTACTCATCTAGGGACTGTAACAGAATAGCACACACCACTCCATTATTGACGTGCATGATCTGATCGCTTTTAGAGATTCATTGGTTCCCCTGATTGCTTTGTTCAAGATCTTATCGCTAGCAATTTGTCTAGCACGCCATGGCCTAACGGAGTTTTTTTTAGGAAAGCATAACGGAAATTTCATTCCAGTTCACAAAGAACGTGTGGACTGCACTGCCGTGTGAAGAAAAGGCTCAGATCGATAGGGGCGACGACCATCGGTTTGTCAAGATTCAAGAGTCAACTAAACTCCCGTCAGGCCGGCCATGTCAGACTGTTTATTTTTAATCTTGTACAAGGTTTTAATAAGAGTTCTCCGCTTACGAATGGCTACATTATGTAAGCAACATTTCTTACTGTACAGCTGGCATAAATCTCCAAAAATCGAGGTTTGACGAATAAAAAAGGTAGTAATATATGTCTCGAGTTGTTGAAGGATATCATTTGTTTGATGCATAGACTGATCGCGAAGTGATTGTGTGCGGACCATCACTATAGTTGACCAGCGAGCTGTTTGCATCTGGCCAATATGATTCTCCACCACGTTTCCCCCCTCCTCATTCCTCAGTTCACCATGTCTCACCTCCTTTACGTCCTTCTTGGACTCCTCTCCCTGCAGTCATGCTCGGCGGCAACAGAAGACACCGTGTCACGTGGTGATGGGCTCGCTGGCGGCGGCAGCAAGCTCGTCTCCAACAACGCAAGTTTGCTCTCGGCTTCTTCAAGATGAACAGTACGTCCCCCCATGCTAACCCCAACTCTTACCTTGGCACATGGTTCAACAAGGTCTCCAAGTTCACTCCGGTCTGGACTGCCAATGGCGATAGCCCGGTCGTTGACCCCGTTTCGCCTGAGCTTGCAATCTCCGGTGATGGAAACTTGGTGATCTTAGATCAGGCCACCAAATCAATCATATGGTCTACCCATGCCAACATCACGACGAACAGCACCGAGGCAGTGCTTCTGAACAACGGCAACCTCGTCCTACGGAGCTCCTCCAACTCGTCCATCATCTTCTGGCAGAGCTTTGACTACCCGACAGACACCCTTCTGCCCGGTGCTAAGATTGGCTGGAACAAGGCTACCGGTCTGAACCGGCGCCTTGTCTCGAGAAGGAATTTGATTGACCAGGCTCCTGGATTGTATTCTCTGGAGCTAGGACTCAATCGTGTTGGCCATCTTGTGTGGAACTCAACCATAGAGTTCTGGTCTAGTGGGGAATGGAACGGAAAATACTTTGGCAAAGCACTAGATATGATAGGTGCTGTCATGCCAAAATTCGAATTTGTTGAAAATGATGAAGAGTCTTATTTCATGTATACATTGCGGAATGAGTCGGAGATTGTGCACACTGCTATAGATGTCTATGGCCGAGGTCTAGTGGGTTTTGGATAGATAGCATACAAGATTGGCTGATAAATTACAGGCAACCGGTGTTTCAGTGTGATATCTATGCAACTTGTGGACCTTTCACATTATGCAACGACAGTGCAGATCCAGTCTGCAGTTGCATGAAGGTTTTCTTTGTAAGATCGCCTAGGGATTGGGAGCTAGGGGACCGAAGAGACGGGTGCATGAGGAATAATTCATTGGACTGTGGAGGTCTCACGGACATGTTCTACTCCGTGCAAAGCAGGTTGCCACAGGACGCAAAGAGAGTGCATGCTGCTACAAGTGAAGATGATTGCTCACATGCTTGTATTCAAACTGCTCTTGCACTGCATACTCCTATGGGCAAGGAGGCTGCTCTGTTTGGCATGGCGAATTGTACAATGTAAAGCAACAACCTGATTCTTCTTCTGATGAAATGGGGGATACTTTACATCCGCCTTTCTGCCAAAGATGTGCCAACCGTGGCAAGCAAGAAGATCAACAGTTGGATTAGCATCGGTGTCGCAATCGGTGCAAGCGCTGCCGCTTTGGTCCTGCTGATCATAGCTCTGGTGATTTGGAGAAGAAAGGGGAAGAAATGGTTTACTCCCACACCAGAATATTCTCAGGCTGGCATTGGGATCATTGCATTTGGATATGCTGATTTGCAGCGTGCGACTAAAAACTTCTCAGAAAGGTTAGGGGGAGGCAGTTTCGGTTCTGTAATTCAAGGGGTACCTAAGTGACTCAGTTACCATGGCAGTCAAAAGGCTTGACGGAGCATATCAAGGAGAGAAGCAATTCAGAGCAGAAATTAATTCAGTTGGGGTCATCCAGCACATCAATTTGGTCAAACTGATTGGATTTTGCTGCGAAGGGCGAGAAGAGGTTGCTTGTGTATGAATACATGCCAAATCACTCCCTTGATGTGCTCTTATTCAAGGCTAATGATGCCGTTTTGGATTGGAGTGACAGATACCAAATAATTATTGGAGTTGCCAGAGGCCTATCTTACTTGCACACTGGTTGCCGGGATTGCATTATACATTGTGATATCAAGCCAGAGAACATACTTCTTGATGCGTCTCTTGTGCCCAAAATAGCAGATTTTGGAATGGCTAAGGTTTTGGGCAGACAATTTACCCAGGCAATGACTACAATGAGAGGAACTATTGGATATCTTGCTCCTGAATGGATTAGCGCAACAGCTATTACATCCAAAGTCGATGTTTACAGCTACGGGATGGTTTTATTAGAAATCATATCAGGAAAGAGGAACACATGTCTAGAGTACAGGAGTGATGGTGATTATTCGGCCTTCTTTCCAGTGCAAGTTGCTCGCAAGCTTCTAGAAGGAGACATAAGAAGTTTGGTGGATGAAAAAATGCAGGGCGATGTGAATCTCAAAGAGGTTGAAAGAGTATGCAAAGTTGCATGCTGGTGCATTCAAGATAATGAGCTTGCTCGACCAACCATGGGTGAGGTGGTACTGTATCTTGAGGGTCTTTCAGAGCTCGACATGCCTCCGGTGCCAAGGCTACTCAATGCTATCGCAGGAGGGTTACCCACATCCCTGTGATATTTAGTTTTACCTGCACCTCTTAAGGAAGCTTTACCGTAAAAAATAAGGAAACTTTTAGCAATCCATATGAACAAAACATGCTTGATCTCTATGCCACCGAGAGGAGATGTTGTCGTTTACAAAACAAAATATGTATGGTGCTTCTAAACTTTTGTTAAGTGAGTGGTGCTTGTATATGATTTAGTCAATGTTTCATTAAGTATAAGTTTAGTACGTACGTACTGGACTGAACTGGCATTTTCAGTTTCATTCTTCAGTTACTATGTATGCCCTGTTTTGGTGAATGAACTATGTCAATGATCTGTGAGAATTATGTGGTATTTGTTGAATGTGTGCTGCATATGAAATGAAATATGTATGGGTATGGGTGTGAAATATGTATGCATGTGAATTTGTGTGTGAAGATCAGCTTCTGGATTATTTTTTATGGCAACATCTGTGCCGGTCGTGTTCGAGACAGCAGTGATACCTGATTCTTCTGATATATGAATGTGTACTTGAAAATGGAACTGCAGAAACATAAAAAGGGAGTTCGGAACCCAATGGAGGAAAATGCTATGGAGGTGTTCCCTGATACCATACAAAATCCTCTGGCGCTTACACATTCCGCACCAAACTGTGAGATTGTTGAGGAGGAGACCGAACAAAACACATCGTTTAAGGGCATCTCCACTCGACCTCCCAGCGTCGCAGGAGGTCTAAATAGCGTTGTTCGGCCTATTTAGCGCCGTTTTCGTCCCACTCGCCCCGAGGAGCCCAAATTGTGCCGTCTCGGCCTTTTAGTGCCAGCGCACGGCCAAACCCAGCCCACTAGGTTCCGCCTGGGGAGGCGGCTTGAAGAAAAAACGCGTGAAATGGAGGCAGGCCTGTCTTGTCAGCGTCCGGGCGAAAATGCGCGTGAAACGGCCAGAGCGTATCCTCACGGCTTCCGCGCCGGTCAAAGGCCTGCCGCGCCTTCAGCCTTTATCAGGCGAGCGGCCGACGCGTCCAATCAGCGTACACGCGGCGCAGTAACGGCGCACACCACCGCCCACCGCCGTCTAGCCTTCCCCGCAGCTATAAATCCCCCTTTCGCCATGCAGAGGCACACCCAGCCCTCTCTCTCTCCCTCTCCCTCTCCCTCTCCCTCTCCCTCACAAACCCAAGCCGAGATCTCCATGGCGAAAGGTTCCCCGGCGATGGCGCGCCGCGAACGGCTTCGGCCGCCGTTTCCTCCATGACTGGGAGGCGCGCATGTTGTACGAGGCGGGCTACCCTGTGCCGCCGGACATGCGCGTCCCCGACGACAGGAGGCTGAGCGCAGGAGACGTTCCGGTGCCGCCGCCAGAAGGGTCGGACCGCGACGCCGAGATCTAGGAGGTCCTCCGCGGCCTCACCGACGAGCAGGCAGAGGACCCGCGATGGGACCCCGCCAACTTCGGCTTCTGGACTGAATACTTCAACCGCGGCAGCAGCGGGAGATGGCCGACACGGGCCGCAACGGCGCCGTCTCCGCCGGAACAACGGCGGAGGGCGTAGGCTCTGATGGGGCGCGCCAGGACGTACACTGGCGTACGTCCTGGACTACATCGACCGCGGCAACAACCCGCCGCCTGGCGATGCCGCCGCGACCTCTTACCGTCTCGCGCCACCACGGCTCGTCGTGGATGCCCAGGAGGATGGGCGGCGCCTCGTCATCCTCCTCATCCGGACCGCGCTCCTCCTCCGCCACGCCGCCTGCTTCCTCGACGCCGCGTTCAAGCTCCGGTCCGGCTCGGGTCAAGACGGAGCCGATGACACGACTCCAAGGTGCCTAGCGGCGGCGTCGTCCTCAACTCCGGGCGCCGCCTCCTGTCGCCTCCAAGGGGCCACCTACGCCTCGTCAGGCCGAAGCAGGAGCCCGGCACCGCCGCGCACCATCCAAGAAGGCCAAGGCGCAGCCATCATGGACAACGCCGCGCGACTATGTGCGCACGGCGCTGAACTCCGAGGCGCTGGAGGACCCCGAGGAGTTCCCGGGGCAGAAGCTCGCCGAGCAGATGTCGATGAACGACATCCTGCCGGCCGAGGACGACTTCGCGTGCGCCTGGTCCAAGCGCATGCACGCGCAGGTGGAGGTCGAACGCCAGAGCCGACTGTTGGCGCGCGCCGCTCGTCGTCAGCGCGCTTCGAACAGGCAGCGCGCTCCGGCGTCATCGTCCTCGACGATAGCGAGGAAGACGAAGATGCGTCAGGGCCGAGCGGGTGGCATGGCGGCGACGACGCGCAGGCCCCTCCCGTGCCCCGGGCAACTCCGACGACTCCGACGGCGGCGACTACACGCAGTTCTACAGCCAGCTAGGCATGTAGAGCGGCGTGTATTGTTTAAATAAAAAAAAATTAAGTTTTTATTTTGTAATCGGCAAGAACAATGCGAATTTCGCCTATATAAGTAAGAAATTCGCCTAAATTTGCAGTTTCGCCTTAATTTAAGTTTTTTAAACTGTTGGGCTTGTTCCTGGGTTTCGCCACGACTGGGAAAACGCTGCCCCCAGGATGCAAAATAGCGCCGATGCACCCCCAGGCGGCCCAATTTAGCGCTGGAATTCGGCCTGGGGGAGGGGGGGGGGGCAATACGACTGGAGATGCCCTAAGGTTGATAATCTTCCAAGTGTCCCTCCTAGCAGACCAGCTGAGAAAGTGGGACAGGTTGGTAAACCTTTTATCAGTCCTGAGGTAGCATTAGGCATGTTGGACGCTGCGATTGCAGTAATCCGCGCCAAAAAGATTGAGAACATCAGCACACTGCAAAATCTGCTCAGTTCGCCCCCAAATAACTCCACTCGACCACTCTGCAGTGGCAGCGGTGGCGGCACGAAGGACCGGGCTGTGACCTGTGAGCACCGTCGGCGGAGAGTTCATCCCGTCGTCTAGAAGCGTCTGAAGGGCCACTGGATCTCGCGGCGAAGAGATGAGATGCCAAATATGCTGAGCACCCGAACCTGTACCAACTTGTCCAGCTCCAAATGATGTGAAGCTACAGTATACTGAATTTGCGGCTACCTTCTTGTCCAGCTCCAAAGGATGCTCCAAAGGTAGTGCCAACTTATAACACGAGTTGATACATGTGTGCTAGGTGATGAGGATTAGCTTGGGTGTGTTGGTGCCCGTGTTGGGCCAGCTGTGTGTGTGGTGGCGTAGACCCACCTGTAAGAGTGAGGGGAAGGTTATAAGCCCGTAGAACCTGGAACGCAGACAGACAAGAATTGACTGAATAGAAACTTCTCTGCCTATTGCTTCTCTGCTCTACCTACTCTTGCGTCTGCATCTATCTCTCATCTGTGTGTCTTCTTCTTCTTCAAAGTATCCGATCTAGATCGAACTCACGCCACGATCCATCGTTGGCCAGGGGTAGTTACAGTGGTATCAGAGGTCCAGTCGCTCCTTAGGTCACTCGATCTTCAGCTGTAACATCCCAGAGTTGCTTAGCGAATCATGTGTCAAATTCAATTTCGATCGAGTTTTGCACTGGAATCCCGTAAATCCTCTCTCTGGTTTGTTGGATCGAGCGATTCCGCGACGGCGCCACCCAAACCTTCCCCGTAGACCTTGTTCGTGTTGGAGGCGATGAGGGAGGCGACGGCGAGCACGCAGGAATCGCTGGCAGCGATTCGAGAAAGTCTGGAGTGATTCCAGACGCACATGGGCTCCCTCGATGCGCGTACGGGGCTGCTCGACACCACCTACCAGCAGGTGGCGAGTGATGACGTGAAACACACGTTCGTTGGGAGACCCCAAGAGGAAGGTATGATGTAGTCAGCAGCAAGTTTTCCCTCAGAAAGAAACCAAGGTTATCGAACCAGTAGGAGCAGCAACTCTTCAGAAGGTTGTCAACGGCGCCAGAAAAATAGCTGTCGAGGGAGTCTGGACTGTTGACGTGGAATCTGCACACAACACAATCAAACTACTTTGCCCCAACGAAACAGTGAGGTTGTCAATCTCACTGGCTTGCTGAAAACAAAGGATTAAACGTATGGTGTGGAAAATGAGTATTAAATTGCAGAGAATGAAAAAGGAACAGTTTGCAGTTTGTGGTTGTTTAATCAGTGTAAAAGAATGGACCGGGGTCCACAGTTCACTAGTGGTGTCTCTCCATAAAAGATAACTAACATGTTGGGTGAACAAATTACAGCTGGGCAATTGACGAATAGTGAGCGCATGACAATGCATATACATGACATGTTGACTACTATGATATTTAATTGGGCATTACGACATAATACATAGATCGTTATCCAACAGCATCTATGACTAATAATCCACCGCCGGGTTGTCATCCGAGTCCCCCGTTGGTATTAAGTTGCAAGCAACGGATAATTGCATTAAGTAAAGTGCGTAATGTAAACAAACACATATGCCGTGGACATAGCATCGTTAGGTTATCCCTAGTGGCAACAGCACATCCACAACCTTAGAACTTTCTGTCACTGTCCCAGGTTAAACGGAGACATGAACCCACTATCTAGCATAAATACTCTCTCTTGGAGTTACAAGCATCTACTTGGCCAAAGCATCTACGAGTAACGGAAAGCATGCAAGATCTTAAATAACATATAAGATAGATTGATAATCAACTTGACATAATATTCAATATTCATCGGATCCCAGCAAACACAACATGTAGCATTACAATAATATGATCTTGATCATGTAGGGCAGCTCACAAGATCTAAACATGATGGCACAAAGTGGAGAGACAACCATCTAGCTACTGCTATGGACCCGTAGTCCAAGGATGAACTACTCACGCATCACTCCGGAGGCAGGCATGGCGATGTAGAAGCCTCCGGTGACGATTCCCCTCTCCGGCAGGGTGCCGGGAAGAGGTTCTGAACCCTCCCGAGCTAGGGTTGACGACGGCGGCGTCTCTGGAACTTTTCGTGGATATTTGCTCAGGTACTTAGGGTTTTCGCGTCGGGGGGAATAAGTAGGCGAAAGGGCGGCGGCTGCGGACCCCCGAGGGGCCCACACCACCCCAGGGCGCGGCAGAGGGGGGCCCGCGCCCTGGTGCGTGTGGCCTCCTGGTGGCCCTCCTCTGCTGCTCCTTCGCTCCGTCAGGCGTGTTCTGGAAAAATAGGCACCCCGTGTAGTTTCGTCCAATTCCGAGAATATTTCCAGACTAGCTTTTCTGGAATACAAAAACAGCAGAAAACAGGAACTGGCACTTCGGCATCTTGTTAATAGGTTAGTCCCAAAAAATGTATAAAAGTGATATAAAGTAGATGCAAAACATGTAGCAATTGGTATAAAACAAGCATGGAACATCAAAAATTATAGATACGTTTGAGACGTATCAGCATCCCCAAGCTTAGTTCCTACTCGTCCTCGAGTAGGTAAACGATAAAAACAAAATAATTTTTGAGGTGACATGCTACTATCATAATCTTGATCATATAATATTGCAAGGCACATGTAAATGAATGAAGTGATCCAAGTCAATGGTCTATAATTTGCTACAAATAGATAATGAGTAAACAATGAATCACACAAGCTAAACGTTTTCATGAATAGTACTTTCGAGACAAGCATCAAACAGTTTTGCATAAGTGTTAACTCATAAAGCAATAGTTTCTAATAAAAGGTATTTAATCAACACAAAGGAAGAATTTAGTTTCAGCATTTGCTTCAACTTTCAACATATTTATCTCATGGATATTGTCAACACAAAGTAGTATAACAAGTCCAATACATTGCATATAACGCATGTTGTAACAAAGTTGACACTAGTGTTTGCTTGTGGAAGACAGAAAGAATAGGAAAACTGACTCAACATAAAAGTAAAAGAAAGGCCCTTCGCAGAGGGAAGCAGGGATTAAATCATGTGCTAGAGCTTTTAGGTTTTTGAAAGCATATAGAGATTGCATAAAATATTTGATACTCCTCCCAACCTTGCTAACACAAGCCATGGCTAACCGAATCCTCGGGTGCCTTCCATCAATCACATACCATGGAGGAGTATCTATTTTTGAGAGGTGTTTGTTAATTGTCAACGAATGGTAGCGGGTGAGAACAGTATTCTACCTGTCGAACGGACTTTTAAGAGCGGCTCCCATGAAGGACGTTATTTCTACCAGCAAGGCAGATCATCCCTCTTTCTCTTTGGTTTACACACATTCAGGTATTTCACTGTTTGTCATTGCTTACTGATGAATCAGGGCAAAAGTGTGAAGAGAATTAATTGGTTAAAGTTGTAATTAATTGGGACTGGGCACCCCGTTGCCAGCTCTTTTTGCAAGTTATTGGATAAGCGGATGTATATGCCACTAGTCCAGGTGTAAAAGTCCACTCGACAAATAGAATAAAGAATAACCACACTAATTCCTCATGAGCTAGTAAACATTGACACAAAAAGGGAATAATAACATTTTGAATAATTTAAAGGTAGCACATGAAAAATTTACTTGGAGTGGCAAGGAAATACCACATATAGGTAGTTATGGTGGACACAAATGGCATGGATTTTGGCTCAAGGATTTGGATGCACGAGAAGCATTCCCTCTCAGTACAGAGTTTAGGCTAGCAAGGTTATGTAAGCAAACAAGAATATCAACCCGTACACCAAGTTTTATATGACAAACATATTGCAAACGTTATAAGACTTCATACCGTCTTCCTTGTTAACCAAACCCTGTTATTAGAAAATATCTAGACCTTAGAGATACCACCGATGCAAACCAAATTTTCAACAAGCTTTACGGTAGTTCTTCACTAATAGGCTTAACTCATGTGATGCACAATTTAATCATGATCTACTTGTTAACTCAAAACAATTGACAAGCATCAAGTTATCCATTTTAGTGATCTACAAGATTAAGCAAGTTTTTCCTTATACCAATTACCACATGCAACATTTTCTGAACCAACCAAACACCAATCAATTTATTTCATCAACTCTCCAAACAAATATAAGTGAAGCAAGAGAGTACTTTCTACAAAAGAAAGCTAATAGCTCTGACAAGAGATACATGAAAACAAGAGCTAAAAGCTGAACAGCGCTAGATATGAATACTCAACAAATATAAGTGAAGAATAGGAGTATTCTCATGAAAAAGCGGAGCGTGTCTCTCTCCCAATCAAGAATGCTAGGGTCCAGTCAAGCTTTATTGAAAATAAAAGTGCAATACTGAAAATAAAAGCACACAGACGCTCCAAGAAAAGCACATATGATGTGAAAGAATTAAAATATAGTTTCACTAGAGATGACCTGATAATTTTGACGATGAAGAAGGGGATGCCTTGGGCATCCCCAAGCTTAGACGCTTGAGTCTTCTTGAAATATGCTGGGGAGATCCATGGGAGCCTCCCCAAGCTTAAGCTCTTCACTCTTCTTGATCCTATTATATCATCCTTCTCTCTTGACCCTTGAAAACTTCCGTCACACCAAACTCAAAGTAGATCTCATTAGAGGGTTAGTGCATAATCAAAAATTCACATGTTCTATAAAGACGCAATATGATTTGTTACTTTAAACATTAGCTACAGCCACTGATGTTATGTGAAGCTCTTCCACCCAAAAAAGAATTTCACTCAACACTAGTAAAAGAGAGAATGCAAAATAAAAAGGCATAATCTGTCTAAAACAGAACAGTCCGCAAAGACGAATTTTTTCGAGGCACTTACGACGCTCAGATCGAAAACTCTGAACTAATGAAAGTTTCAGACATTCATAAAGATTACGCACAAAAATTTCAGATTTAATTAACAATCTGGTGATTTTAGGAATTTCGTACAGTGAACAGCAAAAATCTGTTTCTGCGCAGCAATCAAAATTAAGCATCATCTTACATTAGAGGCTACTCTTGGCACAACAATGCGAGAAAATAAAGATACAAAGGAGTTGCTACAGAAGTAAACAACCCTTGACTCAATAAAAGAAAAATTGCAGAAAAATAAAATGGGTTGCCTCCCATAAGCGCTTTTCTTTAACGCCTTTTAGCTAGGCACAAAGCATGCATCAAGTATTACCAAGTGAAGAAAGGTCTAATTCATCAAAAGCTTCATCAAGAACAGGGTTTGTCACACTAGGACTTTTCAGTTTACGTAATTCTTGGGAAGAAAATTTAAATAGACCATTATGTGACTCACCCTCAAGCTCATTGAACACGTTATCCGTTTTAAACGCACCCGTGGGTTTTGGTTTAGAAATTTTTGGACATACATAAATTTTTGCTCTCTCCCCACAAAAGCCTTTTGCTTTTAGTTTTAATAGAGGTAAAAGTAGAACTTATTACATCCATAGCCTCCTCTAATTCACCAATCCTAAGATTTTGATTATCTTGAATAGTACTAGTTTCTAAAACAGCAATTCTTTCATTAATGGTTCCCAGTGATTCATCAACTTTGCTAGTACTATCAAGGAGATTTGGCAAATTTTTCTCTATAGACTCCAATTTCTTTATAACATCTTCCAAGGTGATCTCATTTTTAATGTTACTAACAGGTGGTGTTCCTACTAGGCTCTCAATAATATAACTAGCTTCCAACGCAGGGTACCAAGAAAGTTACCTCCCGTCAAAGTGTCCAAGACATATCTATACCAGCTAGTTATGCCAACATAAAAATTTCTAAGCAGGATCATAGTGGAATATTTTTTAGTACACCTACGATGAGCATCGCTGATTCTATACCAAGCATCTTTCAAACTTTCTCCACTTTGTTGCTTAAAAGATCGAACCTCAACTTCAGGAACCAAAACATGATGAGCCGAACCAGACATGATAACTAACAGAAAACAAAACTGAAAATAAACTAAATGCAAGTAACTAATTTTTTTGTGTTTTTGATAATTGAAAGCAAACAAGATAAAATAAAATAAACTAAGCAAGACAAAAACAAAGTAAAGAGATTGGAAGCGTGAAACTCCCCTTGCAGAAGACTGCTGTCTCCCCGGCAACGGCGCCAGAAAAATAGCTTGATGACGTGAAACACACGTTCGTTGGGAGACCCCAAGAGGAAGGTATGATGTAGTCAGCAGCAAGTTTTCCCTCAGAAAGAAACCAAGGTTATCGAACCAGTAGGAGCAGCAACTCTTCAGAAGGTTGTCAACGGCGCCAGAAAAATAGCTTCGAGGGAGTCTGGACTGTTGACGTGGAATCTGCACACAACACAATCAAACTACTTTGCCCCAACGAAACAGTGAGGTTGTCAATCTCACTGGCTTGCTGAAAACAAAGGATTAAACGTATGGTGTGGAAAATGAGTATTAAATTGCAGAGAATGAAAAAGGAACAGTTTGCAGTTTGTGGTTGTTTAATCAGTGTAAAAGAATGGACCGGGGTCCACAGTTCACTAGTGGTGTCTCTCCATAAAAGATAACTAACATGTTGGGTGAACAAATTACAGCTGGGCAATTGACGAATAGTGAGCGCATGACAATGCATATACATGACATGTTGACTACTATGATATTTAATTGGGCATTACGACATAATACATAGACCGTTATCCAACAGCATCTATGACTAATAATCCACCGCCGGGTTGTCATCCGAGTCCCCCGTTGGTATTAAGTTGCAAGCAACGGATAATTGCATTAAGTAAAGTGCGTAATGTAAACAAACACATATGCCCGTGGACATAGCATCGTTAGGTTATCCCTAGTGGCAACAGCACATCCACAACCTTAGAACTTTCTGTCACTGTCCCAGGTTAAACGGAGACATGAACCCACTATCTAGCATAAATACTCTCTCTTGGAGTTACAAGCATCTACTTGGCCAAAGCATCTACGAGTAACGGAAAGCATGCAAGATCTTAAATAACATATAAGATAGATTGATAATCAACTTGACATAATATTCAATATTCATCGGATCCCAGCAAACACAACATGTAGCATTACAATAATATGATCTTGATCATGTAGGGCAGCTCACAAGATCTAAACATGATGGCACAAAGTGGAGAGACAACCATCTAGCTACTGCTATGGACCCGTAGTCCAAGGATGAACTACTCACGCATCACTCCGGAGGCAGGCATGGCGATGTAGAAGCCTCCGGTGACGATTCCCCTCTCCGGCAGGGTGCCGGGAAGAGGTTCTGAACCCTCCCGAGCTAGGGTTGACGACGGCGGCGTCTCTGGAACTTTTCGTGGATATTTGCTCAGGTACTTAGGGTTTTCGCGTCGGGGGGAATAAGTAGGCGAAAGGGCGGCGGCTGCGGACCCCCGAGGGGCCCACACCACCCCAGGGCGCGGCAGAAGGGGGGCCCGCGCCCTGGTGCGTGTGGCCTCCTGGTGGCCCTCCTCTGCTGCTCCTTCGCTCCGTCAGGCGTGTTCTGGAAAAATAGGCACCCCCGTGTAGTTTCGTCCAATTCCGAGAATATTTCCAGACTAGCTTTTCTGGAATACAAAAACAGCAGAAAACAGGAACTGGCACTTCGGCATCTTGTTAATAGGTTAGTCCCAAAAAATTATAAAAGTGATATAAAGTAGATGCAAAACATGTAGCAATTGGTATAAAACAAGCATGGAACATCAAAAATTATAGATACGTTTGAGACGTATCAGCGAGCCAGCTCGATCTCAACTCTCGCGCGGTGAGCGATCACACACGCATCATGGACGGCATCGAGAGCGCCAGGAGTCCCTGAGTCAGCAGATGGAGGCGACGCCAGCGGCGGTGGCAAAGTTGGGCGGCACAAAAACTCCGTGCGTCGTCGAGGTGGAGTCGGATTCCCCACCTATGAGCGGCGGGAGGGGCGCGCTACAGGCAAGTGCGATGGCTTCGGGTCAAACATCGACACAGCGGCCACCAGATCCGGGCGTTAGTGTAACGGCGCAAGGAGGCGAGGTGGTGCGTGGCCGAGGGCGCCCTCCGGACGAACACCTTGGCGGCGGTAGACAGGTGATGCCTAAGATGTTTTTCCCTAAGTTTGATGGCACGTTCCAACGCTTATGGCGTGAGAATTGCATGGATTACTTTCAAGTGTTCAATATAGCACCGTCGATGTGGTTTACAACCATGTGTATGCATCTGGAGGGCAACGCGGCGCACTGGTTTCAAGCATACAAACTCAGGAATGAGGTGAAATCTTGGCCAGAATTTATTGCAGCAGTGGAGGCTAAGTTCGGAGTCGAGGATCATCGGCAGCTTATGTCCGCTCTCATTCAGCGGAAACAGTCGGGTACAGTGCCAGAATATTGCACAGAGTTTCAGCAATTGATGTTCAAGTTATGTGGCCATAACCCATATTACGATGAAACAATGTTTGTGGGGCATTTCCTGCGAGGACTGAAGTATGAGATAAGAGTAGCAGTAGCAGCTCAATTACCTGATACAGTGGACAGAGCAATCTTGCTCGCACACGTTCAAGGGGAGCTGCACAGCAAACAGGGTGGCTGCAAAATCTGGGAACGGTGACTTATGGAAAGAGAGGCAGCTGAAGGAGTATCGGCGATCAAATGGTCTTTGCTATCGGTGTGGTGAGAAATATGACCCAAACCATGTTTGCGCTTCGAAAACTCAAGCGGTGGTTTACGCTGTGATAGTGGAAGACCACGTCGTGCAATTGACACCTGAGGTGCTCAACTTATTGGAAATACAGGACATAGCTGAGGCACAGCAATTGTCCTTATCTCTCAATGCACTGTCAGGAGCAGCTGAAGGGGACACTATTCGCATCAGAGCACTAGTCCAGAACCAAGTGATGCTCATGCTGGTTGATACGGGCAGCAGTCACAGCTTCCTGAGCTCTTCATTTGTTGAAAGGGTCCAGTGCAAGACCACTGACATTACACCAGTCTCTGTATGAGTGGCTAACAATGAGGTGATGCATTGCAACACAATGGTCAAGAACTTTGAGTGGTGGACACATGGGGAAACATTCAGCCATGATATGAGAATATTGCCATTGGGGGCTTATGATGCCAATATTGGTATGGATTGGCTCAAATTACAAGGAGACATGGTTTGCAACTGGGCACAACAAACATTGAAATTCAATCATAAGGGCAAACAAGTGCTGCTGCAAGGAATACAACCAAATCCCTTAATGCCACTGCAAGAGGTACCAATCGAGCAAGTACTCAAATGGAACAAGGGAAATGATCTGTGGGCACTAGCTGTCCTTGAGACGGCTAATGGGGAACAACAACTACACGTGCCTGATGAAGTGCAAGCAGTGTTGACTGAATTTCAGTCAGTGTTCTCTGAACCAAAGAATCTACCACCGTCACGAGTCTACGATCACACCATTCCTCTGAAGCCAAATGCAACACCTGTGAATTCTAGGCCGTATCGGTACTCACCACTCCATAAAGACAAAATTGAAAGGCAGATCAACGAGATGCTTGGAGCTGGTGTCATCGTCCACTCAATGAGCCCTTTTGCCTCACATGTGCTTCTGGTGCAAAAAAAGACGGTTCGTGGAGGTTTTGCATGGACTACAGGCGCCTCAACAAGCTTACAGTGTGCAACACGTTCCCCATGCCCGTGATCGACGAATTTCTTGATGAATTGGTGGCGCCCAGTTCTTCTCCAAATTAGACCTGAGGGCCGGCTACCATCAGATACGAATGCACACCGAAGACGAGGCCAAGACAGCGTTCAAGACACACCATGGTCACTACCAGTTCCGTGTGATGCCCTTCGGGTTGTGCAACGCCCCGGCAATGTTCCAATGCATGATGAACGAGGTATTAAAACCCTGTCTTCGCAAATTCACTCTCGTCTTCATGGACGATATCCTTGTTTATAACAACTCCTTATCTGCCCATGCTCATCACCTGGCCAAGGTGCTTCACTTGTTGAAAGAGAGCCAGCTCTTTGTGAAAATCTCAAAGGCACAAACTAAACTGGAGTACCTGGGACACATTGTGTCAATCAAGGGTGTGGCCACCGACCCCCAGAAAACTGCTGCTATGCAAGCTTGGCCACGACCAACCAATTTCATAGAATTGCGTGGAATTCTGGGATTCACGGGATACTACAGGAAATTCGTGAACATGTATGGGTTGATCGCGAGACCGCTAACGAATTTGCTCAAAAATAAAATGTTTGAATGGTCAGAGGAGGTAGAAGAAGCATCCGTCAAGCTCAAAGAAGCTATGGCATCCACTCCTGTGCTCTGTCTGCCAGATTTCAAGCAGTTCGTCGTGGAGACCGATGCCTGTGACACAGGGGGTGGGGGTTGTCCTGATGCAGGAGGGTCAGCCTGTGGCATTTTTAAGCAAGGCTGTCAGTGTGCAACATCGTTCACTGTCTATATACGAAAAATAATTTCTAGCCTTGATTATAGCGGTTGAGCAATGGAGGCCATATTTGGTGCGTGGGGAATTCATCATACGCACGGACCATCAAAGCTTGACTTTTCTGGATGATCAAGTGTTACACTCAACTATGCAACGCAAAGCAATGGCTCGATTGATGGGATTGCAGTTTCGTATAGTATATAAGAAAGGAGCTGATAATGTTGCAGCAGACTCCTTATCTCGTGTGGCTCACTCAATAGACCTCAATTTGGTTTCTTCAGCAAACGAGCATGGCTCCAGGAGGTGATCAACTCCTACGCACCTGACAGTGAAGCACAACAAAAGTTGCAACAATTGGCTCTGGTTAGTCCAGACGAACATGGATTCGAACTATGCCAAGGTTTGATCAGAATCAAGAACAAAATTTGGATTGGGAGCAATTCTGCTATTCAGACAAAGCTCATCAATGTTTTCCATGCAAGTGCTCTTGGGGGCCATTCAAGCACTTTGCCCACATACTTATAGTTAAATATATTGTTTTCTGGTCTGGCATGAAGGTAGTTGTGGATTATTTTGTCAAGCAATGCACCACTTGTCAGCAAGCCAAACATGACCATACACATCCAGCTAGGTTACTTCAGCCGTTACCAATTCCCAAAGGTACCTGGCCGGAGTTGTCGATGGATTTCATAGAAGGACTACCCATGTCACAGGGTACAAATGTCATCATGGTTACTGTTGATCGCCTGTCGAAATATGCCCATTTTGTTCCTCTGAAGCACCCATTCACTGCTGCTACCGTGACCCAAGCATTCTTGGATTCAGTGATTAAGCTACACACCGTTCCAATTGCAATTGTTTCTAACCGAGATAAGATCTTTACCAGTCAGCTGTGGAAAGAACTGTTCAAAGCCTTGGGAACTAAGCTCCAATTTTCCACAGCATACCATCCTCAGACTGACGGACAGACCGAAAGGGTTGATCAGTGCCTCGAAATGTTTTTGCGTTGTGCAGTACATGAGGATCCTAAGCAGTGGCGCAAGTGGTTACCATTAGGTACAATGCTACTCACCATTCTGCAATAGGATGTTCACCTTTTAAGGCAGTTGATAATCCCCAATAGCAAGGAATCACTGGAGCACAATTCGATAAGTATTTGAGTGTCGAACCCACGAGGAGCTGAAAGTAAACTATCTATTCTCTAAAGCCCTATAACCCTCTTATATGGCCTTTTATGCAAAGCAATAAATTTAAATATGAAAGGAACTAACTAATGAAAGCAAGTGATGTGGAATGGGTTTATCTAGTAACAAGTTTCTCAATCAAGTTTCAAACGCAAGTTTCTTAAAGCAAGTTTCTCTCAGCAGTTTTCTCAAGCAAGTTTCTCAAAGTAGCAAGTAGCAAATATCTCAAGTAGCAAATATCTCAAGGGAGCAAATGTTCTAGCAATTGTTATTTCATTTGTGTGGTTGTCACAATTAGTGATTTTTAACATTTTTCGCAGTAAAGATTAGGAATCTGTTTTCTGGACAGCAAATTACTATTGTTTGATCCTACCTCTCAAAAGAGGTTATTCTTTCCATAAATATGAAAAATAAGATACAAAGGTGATGTTACAGTAGTAAACAAGCACCTTGACTCAAAAACCGAAAATCAAACTGAAGAAATCAAAAAGAAGCAAAACCAAGAAAGGTTCAAGAGAAACAAACAAAGAAGAAAGAAAATATTTTTGTTGTTTTTGATTTAGCAAAAAGGCAAAAGAAGAAGCAAATATATACAACATAAACACTCTTTTTATTTGGTTTTAGCTTTGGGAAAAGTTTTAATGATAGAGACTTTGCAACGGTTCCATTGGCATGAACAACACATGTTCAAGGTCGACCCCAACTTCTCCATTACTCATCCTTCTCATTTACTTTCCCAAATTTTATATAAAATGAAAATCTTAAACTAATTGTCACCAAACAGTAGGTAAAGATATTTTACATGTTGTAAAGATATAAAGGTGTGTTCAAACCGAATAGGAAGTTAAAGCATAAGGAACACACCACAGAATATTAAACAATTTACTTTTAAGTCTAACTCTCTTCCTATGCATTGGAATTTTATATATGAATAAATAACAACAAATTTGAGGTAACCAATGCATATAATAATCAATAGCTTGCATTTTAAATAACATAGAAACATAAAGGGGATTCTTATCTCTCCCTCTCTCATAATAGTTGCAAGCATTAAAGTTAAACATAACCACATAGTTTTGAATAGAATCACCACATAAAGACTTATCATCTAATGAGCATAATGGATCATCAAACTCAATTAAATCACTTTCATCCTCAATAGTAGGGGGATTAAAAATACCATATTCATCAAAACAAACTTCCCCAAGCTTAAGGTTTTCCTTAGCATTAGCAATAAAGGTGTTCAAAGAATTAGTACTACCACAAACATGATTGTTATGCAAATAAAATTTAATTTTCTTCTCAAACACTTCATGTCCTAACTCAAGATAGATATTAAACAATTCTATAATTGTTTGGTTGTTTTCCATTTTATAATTTTTTTTTTGTGTTTTAGATTTATATGTTAGTATGCAATGCAAACAAGAATAAAAGCTTAGCACAACGCTCCCCGGCAACGGCGCTAGAAAAGTGCTTGATAATCCCCAAGAGCAAGGAATCACTGTAGCACAATTCGATAAGTATTTGAGTGTCGAACCCACGAGGAGCTGAAGGTAAACTATCTATTCTCTAAAGCCCTATAACCCTCTTATATGGCCTTTTATGCAAAGCAATAAATTTAAATATGAAAGGAACTAACTAATGAAAGCAAGTGATGTGGAATGGGTTTATCTAGTAACAAGTTTCTCAATCAAGTTTCAAACGCAAGTTTCTTAGAGCAGGTTTCTCTCAGCAGTTTTCTCAAGCAAGTTTCTCAAAGTAGCAAGTAGCAAATATCTCAAGTAGCAAATATCTCAAGGGAGCAAATGTTCTAGCAATTGTTATTTCATTTGTGTGGTTGTCACAATTAGTGAAGCACATGTTTCAGTCTTAGTTGTTTCTTTTAGGTGGGAGCCATAAATAGGTGTAGCCAAGTAAATGAGCAAATTACACAACTCTTATGATGGATCTCATGGCCAAGTAAATGTGCAGCACAAGAATTATTAAGACATAATTGTCCCACCATAGCCTTAAGTTCTAGGGTCCCCCAAATATATCCCCCAATAAAGTAACTTCATGACTCGGTCTCAGGTTTACATGTCCTCCCAAGTCTCCCTCACTCCATTACATTACCGGTGATCACCTTACATGCATTCCCCAACATATGTGTGCACTCATATATTGTACATAAAGACAATCATAAAAGATAACAAAACTTTTATGCAACCAATCAACGAACTATTTCACTATTGCCATGAACAAATCACTTCTCAAACATAGATGGGGAGACACGATAGATCATGGGAAAAGTATATTGCATCATACATCATGTTTGCCAAGAGTTTACAGTGGAGAGATGGAGATGATCTTGCTGTAGATGTTGATGATGAACACGCCGGAGGGGGGTGGAGCCCTCCGGAGGTGATTCCGGCGATGTTTCCCCCCCCGATCTTCTCCGGCGGCAGCCTTCTGACTCTCTGTTTCGTGGTTTTGTGTTTCTCCGCTGCCTCCTCGCGAAACTCCTCGGGGGACTATTTTTATAGTCGGTTTTAGGTCAAGACGAAGCCACGGAGACGAAAACGGACGGCATCGGAGCCACGAGGGGGAAAAGGAGGTGCCCCACGCGGCCAAGGAATCTGGCCGCATGGGCCCACCTATTTCCCTCCTCGGGCTTCCACTTTTTCTCTTCCTTGGCTCGTACGTCTTCTTCCTTCCAAATATTGGGCCCCGTAAAATCTTAGGTCATTTGGACGTCGTTTGAGTCCCTGAAAGTCAAAAACATGGAAAATGGGGTTTTCTGGTTCTGCAGGGTTAATTCCAAATAAATGGGGAAACTGTGAAATATTCCCAAAATCAATATAAAACAATGATATAACCCTTATATGATGCAAATATGATTGAAATATAAGTAATATAATGCAAAGTTCATGTATGCATTTTACATGCATCAGCAGTATATGGGACTGAACCAAATTTGGCATCGATACCTGACACTGCAATTTCTACTGGTTCTGATGCTGCTTCACTCTTGCAAGACCGTCAAGCACAACTGGATAGGCTAAAAATTCACCTAGCATCAGCACAAAATAGAATGAAGCCCCAGGCTGACAAAAACAGAACTGAAAAGACATTCCAGGTGGGGGAGCAGGTGCTACTCAAGCTCCAACAATATGCACAGTCATCCTTGGTCAATCGACCATGTCCCAAGCTGACATTTAAAATCTTCGGGCCCTTCCGTGTTCTGGAAAGGATTGGAGAGGTGGCATATAAACTTGACTTACCAGATACTTGTGCTATTCACCCTGTATTTCATGTGCCAGACTGTACCCCGGTGTACACTGAACTACCGTTGGCACCTGATTGCGTGGATCACACGTTCGTTGGGAGACCCCAAGAGGAAGGTATGATGCAGTATAGAAGCAGTTTTCCCTCAGTATGAAACCAAGGTTTAATCGAACCAGTAGGAGCAAGAAATCACTTCGGAAGGTTGTCAGTGGCGCGCTGACGTGGAATCTGCACCTAACACAATCAAACTACTTTGCCCCAACGAAACAGTGAGGTTGTCAATCTCACCGGCTTGCTGAAAACAAAGAATTAAACGTATGGTGTGAAAAAACAGTAGTAAATTGCAGAGAATAAAAAGGAACAGTGTTTGCAGTTGGTGGTATTATCAGTGTAAAGGAATGGACCGGGGTCTACAGTTCACTAGTGGTGTCTCTCCGTAAAAGATAACTAACATGCTGGGTGAACAAATTACAGCTGGGCAATTGACAAAATATTGAGCGCATAACAATGCATATATATGACATGATGATTACTATGATATTCATGTGGGCATTACGACAAAATACATAGACCGTTATCCAACAGCGTCTATGACTAATAATCCACCGCCAGGTTGTCATACCGAGTTCCCCGTTGGTATTAAGTTGCAAGCAACGGATAATTGCATTAAGTAATGTGCGTAAAGTAAACAAATGCATTAGACCTAACGACGTACCCTTAAGCTAAGCATCGGTTATTTTATCCCTAGTGGCAACAGCACATCCACAATCTTAGAAGTTGTTGCCACTCTCCCAGATTACCGGAGGCATGAACCCACTATCTAGCATAAATACTCACTCTTGGAGTTACAAGCATCTACTTGGCCAAAGCATCTACTAGTAACGGAAAGCATGCAAGATCATAAATAACATATAAGATAGATTGATAATCAACTTGACATAGTATTCAATATTCATCGGATCCCAGCAAACACAACATGTAGCATTACAATAAGATGATCTTGATCATGATAGGCAGCTCACAAGATCTAAACATGATAGCATAAAGTGGAGAGACAACCATCTAGCTACTGCCATGGACCCGTAGTCCAAGGATGAACTACTCACGCATCACTCCGGAGGCAGGCATGGTGATGTAGAGCCCTCCGGTGATGATTCCCCTCTCCGGCAGGGTGCCGGGAAGAGCTTCTGAACCCTCCCGAGCTAGGGTTGACGGCGGCGGCGTCTCTGGAACTTTTCGTGGATAATGGCTCGGGTATTTAGGGTTTTCGCGTCGGGAAGAATAAATAGGCGAAAGGGCGGCGGCTGCGGAGCCACGAGGCCCCCACACCACCCCACGGCGCGGCAGGGGGGCCCGCGCGGCCCCATGGTGTGGCTGCCACGTGGCTCCCCTCCGTGTCTCCTCTGGACTCCGTCTTCGTGTTGGAAAAATAGGAGGTTCTGTCCAAGTTTCGTCCAATTCCGAGAATATTTCCAGACTAGCTTTTCTGGAATACAAAAACAGCAGAAAACAGGAACTGACACTGTGGCATCTTGTTAATAGGTTAGTCTCAGAAAATGCATACAAATGCTATGAAGTGTATATAAAACATGTAACAATTGGTATAATATCAACATGAAACATCAGAAATTATAGATACGTTTGAGACTTATCAGCACCCACCCTCGATTCGGTGGAGACAAGCCCAGAGGATATTCTGGACAGGCGCCTCGTGAAGAAAGGGAACTCTGCAATACCCCAGGTTTTGATCAAGTGGAAAGGGATTCCGGCTACATCGGCAACCTGGGAGGACCTCTATGTGCTAAAGAACCATTTTCCTAATGCCCTTGCTTGGGGAAAAGCAAGCTTTCCTGGAGAGGGTGATGTAACACCAGGTGATACATGTGTGCTAGGTGACAAGGATTAGCTTGGGTGTGTTAGTGCCCGTGTTGGACCAGCTGTGTGTGTGGTGGCGTAGACCCACCTGTAAGAGTGAGAGGCAGGTTATAAGCCCACAGAACCTGGAGAGCAGACAAACAAGAATTGACTGAATAGAAACTTCTCTGCCTATTGCTTCTCTGCTCTACCTACTCTTGCGTCTGCATCTATCTCTCCTCTCTGTGTCTTCTTCTTCTTAAAGTATCCGATCCAGATCGAATTCACGCCATGATCCATCGTTGGCCAGGGGTAGTTACACAGCTCCGAGCGCTCACCGGAGGAGCCTGCGGTGGTGGTGCACACGCTGGAGGAGCCCGTGGTGAGGGCGCACCCACCGGAGGCACCTGAGGAGGTACCTGTGGCGACGACGGTGGTCGCGTACTGCGGTGAGGAGGGTTCCACGAGGGTCTATCGCGCGACCAGATTTGTACCATCGGTGGAGGATCGGACTCCCTCTCACGCGGCGGCGCCGGAGACGGGAACTCCGCCATGGAGAGGAAAATTTTGGGAGGTGGATTCCGGCGAGGAGGAGGAATTGACTAATACGGGATCCGCAGCACAACTTGGGGATTTCGTTGGCCTGGCGTTCAAGCATTCGAGTAAGGGCTTTACGCCGGGAGGGCGGGGATCGAGATTTCCGGCGGGAGTAACGGTGATCTCGTGCTCGGCTCCTCCTGGGAGACCGAAAAAGCTTACTGCGACGATTAAGCCATGGGCCTACTCACAGGTTGTATTCACACAACTAGTACTACTCTCACAGATGGACCTGACGGCTTTCCGGGTGATCTCATAGATGGATTCGTAGATCGGTGCATGTTATTCTACTCTCTTCCTCTCTCATGTCTACGGGCTAATGTTGGAACGATGGGCCGTGGCCCAACCAATTACAGAAAAATGGGTACATAAGTCTTCGGTTGGAGGGCATGGATAAACTTTAGTCCCACATTGCTAAGCCAAAAATATGGAGACTAACTTATAAGGTGAGTTTTTATTGACATCTAAAATGCTAGAGACATACATTGGGTTGCACTACACTCACATAGATAGCGAGCCTGGAAAATAAAGAATTTATTTTTTCAACATAAAACGTTTGCTTAATATATATTTTTGGTATGATAATGTTAGGAATTGTATGATAGAGGAGTTGATCCAGAATTTTTCATGTTCCTTAATTATCTATGTTTGCGTTGCGTGCAAGCATATGCCACCACTTTGTTGTTCCATAATTATCTACGTTTGCATTTGCATGGAGCATAGGTAAACGACGTAATGCATAAAAATTACTTGAGAATAGGGCCAAAAAGATATCCATGAAATTAAAATTACTTTGAAAGACTCTTAAGCACCAGAGTGGTACCATATCCCATTGTATTTTCTCATTCGAACTTAAGAAACATCATGGTAATTCCAGACCGATGCCCCCATATCCCTCCGTTTATGTGCTACATAATCCATGCATGGTCGTAGTTTCCACTTGTGGGTTGATGGGGATGTACCATTCGGATCCCCTACTATTGGTATACCTGGTGCGGCCCAGACGAAAACATACCCGGAGGCCCAAAGAAGCCCAAGAAAGTACAACTTGTAGTCCAAGACAACAACTCATTGTAAACCCTACCTAACTCACTTTATAAAGCCAGGCAGGGGCACCCCCATAGGGGGGAGGGACAACTCGCATAGACAAGACATACGGCACAACTAGACAGATACACGCATAGCCATAGCGAGACCACGTCTCACCACCACAATCGCCATTACGGCCACCATGTAACCTCACATCTATACAAATGAGACAAGCAGGAGTAGGTCTTTACCTCACGATGAGGGGCCGAACCTGGGTAAATCCTCGCTTGTCAGCCGTCCGGAACTGCCAGCGTGCCATCTTTTATCTCTATACGAAACCCTAGGTATCTCACCATGAGATTTGCCGTGGCAACCCCACGTCAATTGGCACCGTCTGTGGAAAGAACGCGCGCTGGATCTACGGTTTCGGCGGCTCCATCATCAACAACAACGACGACGTTCATGCAGAAGCTGCTGCGATCCAATCTAGCGGCGACGTCCGTGCATGGCAGATCCAATCTACATCAACATCACAAGCGACAGCCAACAACGGCGACGACGCGCTCCGCGCGTAGGCTCACGCCATCCAATCTGTTAACCTCGGAACCGGGCATGCCCAGCCGGGCAAACCGCAGAATCCCTCGATCGAAAGAGGAATCAGAAGCCGGATCGTCTACTTCAGCGGAACTATCTCGGGAAACAACCATCGCGGTTCCGCCGCCAGCACGGTGATTTTGGCGTACTTGCCGTCTCTCGCGATTCCTGGAGTCGTGCTCATCGCGAGTTGCGAACGAAGAAACTTCTGGGAGTACCTGTGCGAGCAATCCGTTGTCGTACTGGTTTGGTTAATTTTCTAGATCGGCAACAGCCCATGGTCAAAGAGCAAGCAGCAGCGATGGATCAAGTCGCGAAGCTGTCCACATCAAGACTGCCAACTCACGGCAGGCTAGACAAATCCAGCCAAGCACATGGTCGCGTGCATGCACATGGATCATTCATGCATGGATCGATGTGCCTTTCAACTCATCAATCTCTCTCACGTACTACTAACTTTGCATATTTTCTTTCGTGTGCTAATTACATGTACTACCTCCGATCCATATCAGTGGGCACAACTTTGTCTAGATACACATGTATCTAGTCTAAATACTTAACTAGATACATATGAATTTAGACAAAACTATGGCCACTAATAAGGATCGGAGGGAGTATTACAATTAGGGCATGGAGAACACCGCCGCTGTTGCCATCAGCCTCAGGCGGAGGCCTTCAAGGCTCAAACCGAGCAAGCGCTCGAACCTCAAACGCCGATCTGACGAGCCTTACAGGACGAACCATTACCGCTCGCCTCCAGGAGCCGCTACGTCGTCTCGTATCCTCAGCCGGGTGCAGTACTCTGTACGGCAATGTTACAACAAAAATCGATCAGCCTGGAGAACGAAGCCGCTGCTGCGATCACACGCCGCTCATCAGGCCGCGTCTCAGTCGATAAGCACAGCTCCATCTCACCCGCGACGCTATGGGGAACTCAAGACCATCGCCGATCCACTACGACATCTTCAACGACTCGACAACCTCGTCATCCACAACCTGACCGCGACTCAGCAGTCTCGGCGTTCACAGCTTGACAGCCTCTACGATGACTCACTGGCGTCAACGCCCGCGACTCGGCAACAACTTCATCAACCACCGCAACAACGATCAGCGCCGGCGGTACCGACACAGAAAGCCCGCTCCCTAGAAGGGCACTACGTACCCTCGGGGGCTGGCACTCGACATCAACAACGACATCAGCTTCGACCGCGCGTACCCGACAGACCGTCGACTTGGGAAGAGGGCGTCGTATGCACACGCACCCAACACTCGGGGGCTGCCGTTTCGTCATCGACAACAAAATCATCGTCCACGCATTCGGTCAGACGACTCCGGTGCCTTCTTCGACGCCGCCTTGCTGACTCGACAAGATGGACTCGGAGGCTGAGCGTTACAGCCGCCATGTCGACCCCCTTCGCCGCACAACTCCACTCCTGGCACTCGGGGGTTGCGCCATATTGGCTACACAATTACCTCGGCCGCACCCGACACTCGGGGGCTGCGCCGTACATGCGCAATTTACATCGGCCGCACCCGCGCCGCGTCGACACCCTGCACGCTGCGTCGACTTCGTCCGCTGCATCGACTCCTCCACAATTTATTCTCCTAGTTATTACATTGGTTATTTTCTAATAATTGCTATGTGTTTTAAACATGTGTGCGCATGTACGAGAACCAAGACTCGACTCCAACAAGACGGCGATCGGCTCTCGATCCGCCGACGAGCATAATCGACACCAAACGCCCGGGGGCTCGACGTCACCGTCATCGCCCACACGCGTCAGCCAATCGAATCTACAATGACCGCGATCAGCGTCAACGGTACCGGCACAGAGATCCCGGTCCCTGGAAGGGCATCACGTACCCTTGGGGGCTGGTGCTTCATCATCAACGGCAAACAACTTCGTCGCTCCGCCCGACAAGACGACTCCGGCGCCTTCAACAAACTCCGTCGCGGCACAACCCCGCGACGTCGACTCCGTCCACTATGACGTCCATAACTCAACAAACTTCTACAACCACTTTGACGAGTCTGACCTCGACAGTCTACAGATTTCCGTCGCTCATGAACAGCTAAGTCACTATCATATTTTATTTCTTCAATTCTAACCTGTTACGGTTGCATCCAACACTCGGGGGACGCTCTCCGCCGCACAACTCCGTCGCGTCGACTCTGGTCCGCCGTGTTGACTCCCTACAACGCTCAACTCCGCCGCGTCGACTCCGGTCCGCCGCGTCGACTTCTTCCGGCTAAACATTGCAAGACCTTGGCCGCACCCGATGCTCGGGGGCTGCGCCGCACAGACCGTAAAAATTTGCCTCGGCCGCACCCGACACACGGGAGGGCACTCGCCATTGGTTCGAGTGCCGCACACCTGAAAAATATCTACGTAATCAAGCGGGAAGGCTGGATCACTCGCAAGATACTCAACGATAACAAAATGAAGGCAGATTGAGCCTATGCCCAACTACAAATAGTTGCACATAGCCTCGGGGCTACTCCCATCGGGAGCGCTGCCGCGCACCCGATAAAACTACAATCAAAGCTTTGAGATTATCCTCAACTGTAAGCAATTAAGCACAATCTCGGGGTGCTGCCGCGCACCCGATAAAACTACGATCAAATACATTAAGTTGCCCCAAAACAAACAGTCGAAGCATACTCGACTCAGATCGAAGCTTACTCGACTTGGCTACTTAGCCCTATGCAAATATCGATCATAATTCCTCGAGTTGCGTCCGCCGCATATACCTCGGACGCTGCACACATGGTGCAAAGGTAAGACCTGCCAATCCGTCGAGCTGGGCCGGGTCCCGCTCCTACAGTGTTTGCCCCGAAATTTCCGTGTCAACAGACATGAAGAAAATCCTGACGGACGCGTTAGGTACCCGCAAAGTGCTGCAGGTCGGCTCAGTAAGACCTCCGCGGCCTGAGTCGAACCTGACCAGCTTGTTCCGGGTTCGAGTCCGGGGACTCGAGCTTGAAGTAGGCTAGTAAGGTTTTGCCCAGAAGTGCAGTTAACTGGTTCCGATCCGTCGAGTGTACCAGGCCTACTATGCCATAATCCCTAGGCAAAATAAACAAAGCATTAGTCGATGTGTATTCCGACTCAGCATGCACATTCGAGGCAATCTCGATTCCAAAACAAACAAAGCATTAGTCGACGTACATTCCGACTCAGCATGCACAATCGAGACAATCTCGACTCAAAAATATATAGCAAAATTCATGCAAAACATCAGTTGACGTATTACCGACTCAGCATGCACAATCGAGGCAATCTCGACTCACATATACTTAGCGAACAAAGAACAAAACGACGCATTGTCGGCATACAGAATTCACAGCAAAGCAAGCAGATGAGTCCCTACTCGACTCTTCGAGTCAACCAGGCACTCGGGGGCTACTCCCATCGGGAGCGCTGGGCACGCACCGACGTACTACCAAGTCAAAAGCACCAGACAACGTAGCAACGGCGTGAAGATTGAACCCAAGTTGAGAATCTCCTTGGACAACTCAAAATTTTATTGATTACTCCCATCGGGAGCGCATTCGCCACCAGATCGAGTGCTACGCAATTCTCAAAGTCGGGTTCTCTATAGCCCGCACCAGATTTCTCAAAGTCGAGTTCTCTATAACCCGCACGGATTTCGCAAAGTCGGGCACAGATTTCTCAAAGTCGGGTTCTCTATAGCCCGCATCGGATTTCTCAAAGTCGGGTTTTCCTTACACCCGCATCTAATTTATTAATATTGGATTTCTTACACCTAAACTGGATTTCTCATAAATGATTCAACTCACAAAGCATGGATAATACAGTCATCACATGGTCATCAATGCACCCGACGCATCGACTACGCCTACTCGACATACTGTTACGAGTCTCTGCCCGACACTTCGAATCGACCAGACACTCGGGGGCTACTGACGGGGATGTACCCTTCGGGTCCCCTACTATTGGTATACCTGGTGCGGCCCAGACGAAAACATACCCGGAGGCCCAAAGAAGCCCAAGAAGCTACAACTTGTAGTCCAAGACAACAACTCATTGTAAACCCTACCTGGCTCCCTTTATAAAGCCAGGCAGGGGCACCCCCATAGGGGGAGGGACAACTCGCATAGACAAGACATACGGCACAACTAGACAGATAAACGCATAGCCATAGCGAGACCACGTCTCACCACCACAATCGCCATTACGGCCACCATGTAACCTCACATCTATACAAATCAGACAAGCAGGAGTAGGTCTTTACCTCATGATGAGGGGCCGAACCTGGGTAAATCCTCGCTTGTCAGTCGTCCGGAACTACCAGCGCGCCATCTTCTATCTCTATACGAAACCCTAGGTATCTCACCATGGGATTTGCCGTGGTAACCCACGTCATGGGTCTACCTCAGACTATTTACCCCCTTCGATAGCTCCGTCCTAATTATAGGTTGGTCCACTTGATCTTCAGTCGTTGCCGCAATCGCTTACTACTAAAGCTGGTGCGCACCTACGGTACAGCCCCAACGCTCTGTGGTGGCGGCACTTCCCCCTGTGTGGGGTAACATGTGGCCCATCCCTTTACTCGAACAAATCGATTTGTGCTTCACCACTTTTGAAATTTTCGAAAAAGAACATTGGATCTCGAGCACCAATGCTCCTGACAAAAATAAATTTTAACAATTTATGTGTTTGTCAAAAAAATCACCCACCAAATTCACACATGCAGTAATACAAAATATTTGTTGGATCGATAAATTTGCACGATCCAGCCTACCACTCACATACTCATAGGTCTGAGCGTAGAACATGAGCGAGAGTAGTGCTACCCCACATCGTGCATGCCAGTCGCCTGTCAATAAAAGTTGTTTCCTCCTTTTTCTAACTTTCGTTAATGCATGGTTATGCTAATGAGAGTCATTATGGCATATTGTAGGCCCAGCGGCGCCATGAGCAATATAGAATATAGAGTAGAGTGCCAAGAATACTTCACGGCGAAGGCTCGGTTGCTGAATTATTAGAGTATAATATACGCGGCTAGTTCTTGCCCATTGTAGCAAAAGAGAAGTTTTTTGTACTCTCACCACTTTTAATGTTTGTCTTCTCGGCATGACATCACCGTTTGTAAACTAACATATATTTTTTTCCTGATTTCGTTGCTAATTTTACAACAACACATTATACAGTAGGTTTTTTAATGGGTGCGCGACCCTGAGAGGGTGTTTGTTTAGACTTTTTTCTTGGCTTTTGGCTTTGGCTTATAAGTCACAAAAGCATCTAAGGGTGTTTGGTTAGGCTTTTTTCCTTGGCTTTTGGCTTTGGCTTATAAGCCACAAAAGCACCTAAATAGGTGCTTTTGGCTTTTAACTTTTGGCTTATACCATAGTGTAACATAAGCCAAAAGCAAAAACTCAAAAGCACCTATTTAGGTGCTTTTTGGGCTTATAAGCCAAAGCCAAAAGCCAAGTAAAAAGCCTAACCAAAAACCCTCTTAGTTTGGTTGGCGCACTACTCGTGTTGCCTCAACTATTCGACTCCTCCTTTTTTTCCCCTATGCCATTAATTAGGAGCCCCTCTAAACATATCCTCCGGCATGCCTGGGCCTAGTCAAATTGCTTTTGCCATGCCTGGGCCAGATTGTATACCATTTTGCCCCTCCTTATTAGTAGGACCAACTTGTAAGGACCATAGTAAACTTTTAGCCCCGATATCCAGCCACCTCGCCCATCTCGGCGACGTCACCAATCTGAGATCAGCCGTACATCCACCGCTCTCTTGATGTCCCGTCGAGTAGCCGGCTGACGGCCACACGATGTCGATCATCATCATGCCATAGTTGAACACGTCCACCTTGGCCGTGATGGTCGTGCCAGACATCCACTCCGACGGGAGGTACCCGTCGGTGCCCCTCATGGTCGTCAACACGTGGCTGAAGTCACGGCCCATGAGCCTCGCGAGGCCGAAGTCGGTCACCTTCACCGCGAACGCGTCGTCCAGGAGGATGTTCTCCGGCTTGATGTCGCAGCGGATGATGCAGTCCCTCCATCTATCGTGCAGGTAGTCTAGCCCCCTCGTGATCCCCGATGGTGTAGGCAACGGCAGAACCAGAAATTGCACACAAGGGGTGGCCACTGAGCATAACTCTTAAGAGATAAATGCATGTACAAGATATATCTTTATCGAAAAATGTACAAAATATATACTCCCTCCATTTCAAAATATAAAGCGCGCTATTTTTATGTTGGTCTTTGATACTCGAGTTTGACCACTAATATATACTAAATTGTATGGTTTGCGAACGTATAAATGGTACCGTTGGATTCGTCTTGCAAAATTATTTTATTTCATATATCATTTTTTGTTGACATATTATAACCAAAAATCATGGTAAAAGTTGTTCCTACCCAAAATGTGATCTCCAGCTCGGCCCGCCGCCCGACAGCAAGCTTCGCCAAGCAGAGTGTGTGCCTATATATGCGGATATACTTCTAAGTACATGATCTACTGATCTGGGCCTGGCACCATGCGGTGGAGCAGATCGCGGGTGGAGCGCTAGGTGGACAAGCCAGTCTGGATCAAGGAGGGCTGTGGGACTGCGGGAAGGCTTTGGCGGCGGCCGGAGCCATCGACGACGGCGCCTGTGGGCGTCGTAACCTTGTTGAAGGCGTTGGCGACGCAGTTCGTGATCCCTGCCGAGATCACTCCAGGGGAAACCCTAGACTTTTGGGTCAGACGTTGGCAGCGCCTAGCGTCGTTCTCCCCCTTGGGGGCAACGTGTGGGAGTTGGACATGGCTTGTGGGACCAGTGGCAGATGGTGGTGTTCGAGAAGGTGAAGCGGCGTGCCATTTTCCACGTCGACATTGGTGGCTCGGCAGCATGGTGCAGTGGGGTCTCGGCGTGGATGCGTGCGAATGGACGAGCGCAAGGAGGTGGTGTTGTTTGGCGTCATGGCGGCGTCGACGGCTGGCCTTGCAAGGTCATTGCGTTGATTTTCCTGAAGATGGGTTCGCGGAAGACGGCAGTAGCGATTTCTGTAGCGCGCGCATGCGGTGCGCGTTGAGGGTCTGCTGGACCGGTGCTCCGGTTTTAGATGATGCGCGTAGGTGTGAGGTCAAGGCATACGGCTCTGATCATGGCCACCCCCACCATAGTTGTAGCGACTCTTGTCGCCAAGAGGCTGACTTCGGTTTGATCAATGTTGTATCTTGTAAGTCTTTGTTGAATAATTGCGGATGGCCGTGTGCATAATTTTGATGTAGAGCCCGGGATCCACACCCCCATTTCTAAAAAAAAGAACTTGTTATTGAGTGTGTGTTCTGCTCCACATCAACATTTTACCTTTGTTTGTTAGTTTGTTGCTAACATGACGTGAGTACACGTGACAATTTGGTCACCTCTTTTCAATGGACTTTGCTAAATGTGTATGGGTCGTGGTGAGTTTGTGGATTGGGTGTTTAACCTCCCTACTAAGATTAATCAGCACTGGCTTTTGGTAGGCGATTAACTTTTATCGCTCTTTGAAGAACCGTAATTGGACTTGTGCAAACGTTAATGATATGTTCACGTTTAATGAAGTCATCAGACACCTGGGCTTGCTGAACTTCCAGTTAACAGCTAACTAGTTGGTTTTAGAAAAGTGCAATTGCACAAAATGTACAAAAACACAAGAAAAAAGGCTACAGTTCAACTGCGCAAAAGCGCTATCTAGCTCGATCACTCGTGGTAGTGCACACACACAAGCGCACGCACACTGTCTTTCTATTTTTTTTTCAAACAAAACACTAGAGTTTTTAGGCCATGTCTCGCTCAGCAGTCGACGACAAGCCTGAAAAGAACGTTGTTGGGCGTATCCCCGAGCAATTTGAGCGATCTCGGCACCGGCGGCATGCCGACATCAACGAGCCCCTCAAGGATCTGCACGACCGTTCCCATGGTCGGCCTGGCGCCCTCGTCGTCCTGCACGCACCAGCACGCCACCTTGCACGCGCGCTCCACCTCGCCCACGTCGGCGGCGTCACCACCCCCCATCAGCCGTCTGTCCACCACGCTCTTCACGTCTCCGTCTAGGAGCCGGGTCACGGCCGTGGACGGGAAGAAGTCCACCGTGCCGTCGGGCCTCTGCTCCACGTTCCTCCTGCCGGACACGATCTCGAACAGCAGCATGCCGTAGCTGAACACGTCGGCCTTAGCCGTGACGGCCGTGCCGGATATCCACTCCGGCGCGAGGTACCCGACGGTGCCCCTCATTGTCGTCAGCACGCGGCTGAAGTCGCGACCCATGAGCTTCGCGAGGCCGAAGTCGGCAACCTTCACCACGAACGCGTCGTCCAGCAGGATGTTCTCCGGCTTGATGTCGCAGTGGATGATGCAGTCCCTGCATTTCTCGTGCAGGTAGTCCAGCCCCCTCGCGATGCCCAGAGCGATCTGGTACCTCGTCTCCCAGCTCAGGAGGACGCCATGGCTGGAGCTGGACCCGACGAAGAGGTGTCTGTCCAGGGAGCCGTTGGGCATGTGCTCGTACACGAGCAGCCTGCGTGTCCCCTCGGAGCAGAAGCCGAGCAGGCGGATGAGGTTGACGTGCTGGATCGTGCCGATCGTGTTCACCTCCGCGCGAAACTGCTTCTCCCCCTGACGGACGCCCTCGAGCTTCTTCACCGCGACAAGCGTCGCCGTCTCGTCGGGGAGCGACCCTTTGAACACAGACCCAAAGGCGCCGCCGCCGAGCTTCTCCGAGAAGTTTTTGGTCACGGACTGCATGTCCCAGTACGTGAACGCCATCAGCGAACCTTCGAGCTTGACTCTTCTCGACGCCTTCGCTCTTCTGCTTCTCAGAACTAAGACCGAGACGAGAACAATGACGGTGACTACAGCCACAACCGTGGCTGCAACGATACCGATGATCAATCTTTTCTTGTGCTTGTGCCCAGTGCCAGTGAACTCAGACGCAGTCAGCCGGATCATGATGGTGCCGCCTCCGGTGGTGCCAGTGCTGCTCATGTCCTGCAGGTTGATGAGGACTTCGTGCCACAGTGAGCAGCTACCGTTGTAGGCGTACGCGATGCAAGAGCAGTTGCCGAGACACGCGAGCTCGCAGTCGTCAGCACTCCCCGCGGCCGCCACGCCCTGCGCATTGCTCGGCAGCTTCACGTTGGGCATCGTGTAGAACCGGTCCTCGTTCTTAGCCTCCTGCGGCGCGCACTGCTGAAGCGCGGTGTCCCTGACGCAGCCAGCGGCGTGATCGCCCTCTAGCCAGGCGTGCGGCCGCCGCTCGCTGAAGCCACGGAGGCAGCGGCAGGAGGGCAGCGCGTCCTCGACGCAGGCGGCGAACGCCCCACAAAACGAGTAGACGTCGCATTGCGCCTTGGGCTCCGACCAGAAGAGCATCCACTCCGCCGCGGAGTCCAGCCACGTCAGGAACTGGATCCGTCCCGTCACGTCCACCACGAACCGCGTCACAACGGCGTCGTCGTCCTTGACGTCGTAGATGAAGTAGCTCTCGTCCGCGCCGTCCACGTAGCCGAAGGTGTAGAGCGACATGGGGTAGGCGCCGGTGGCCATCATCTCCGGCACGTCGGCGAAGCCGTGGCCCGTCCAGTTGCCGCTGGTCCAGTAGGGTGTGGCGCCGTTCCAGCTGAGCAGGTACTGGCTCGTCGCGCCGTGTTGGTCGAGCTGGAGCGAGAACGCGCCCGGCGCCGGGTCGTCGTGGCCTCTCCACGCGAAGAGGCGCGTGACCTCGCCCGTGCGCTTGTTCCGGCCGAGCTTGCCGCCGGGGAGCCACGTGTCGCCGAAGTGGTCGAAGCTCTGCCAGAGCACGAGGGAGGTGTTGGACGCGTCCGCAAGGACGAGGTTGCCCGTGTCGAGCAGGAGGCCGACCGTGGTGTAGACGGCGGAGGTGGTGACGTTGGTCGACCAGACCGCCGGGGAGTTGGCGTGGCCGCCGCCGTGGAGGACCATGTTGCCGTCCGTCGATACGGTGAGGTGGGATGACGCTGGGTCGGTGACCGAGGCGTCCCGGTTGGCAACCCACACCGTGGTGTGCTTCGGGATCTTGTTGTACCATATGCCAATGTACCAGTTCTGCGACGAGCTGTCTGCTGCACATCAAGGATGATTACACGACTGTCTGAATCTGTACTTACAACAATTAGGGAGAGGTCAGAGGTGTGTGAGGGCACCTGGCTGGAAGAAGCCGAGCGCGAACTTGCCGCGCTTGGACACGAGTCTCTGCTCGCCGGATAGCGGCCGGCCGGCGTGGACGGTATCGGCCGCGCGCGACGGGGCTACTTGCAGAATCAGAAAACCGAGGTGTAAAAGCAGTAGACTCACGGAGCACGGTCGAGGTCGCGTCGCCATTGCTCCAAGCGCGGCAAGATCACCGGCCCGACACTGGCCTGAATTAACAGAGCGGCAGTGTGAGGTAGTAGTGGCCTCCAAAGCTCCAAGAAGCCGAAAGGGGAGCCACGGGATCGATCGATCGAGCGATGGATAATTGATCTTCACTAGCTCACCAAGTGACGATTTGGCACTGTGAGCGGTCACACCGGGGCTTAAATGTGCCATTGATGGCGTCGTACGAGTGGGTTTAACTCCAGCGGCGGCTATCTTTCGTCTCGTCGTCCCGGGCCGCCGGTGAACTTTTTGGGGGCAACTCGCCGGCGTACTTCATGCTTATTATAAGACTGGACCACATGGCCCTGTGCTTTGTACGAGAGATGCAACGCACCCATCTCATTTTCACTCGCTCGTTCGGAAGGACGGGATACAGGGATCAACGTGCAAACGGAGACCACGCAGATTCAGGGGAGGGAGTCGGTGTCGCATTGATCACGGCGGGAAGCTGCTGGTGGTGGCGTGCGCAATCCGGCCGGCCGGTCCGGGCAGTAAAGCGGGCGCGTGTTCCGGTCGGTGTCCGGGGTCACATGCATCATCGGCGGACGGCGACGCACGCCGGACCCGTACCTGGAACAACAGAGCATGAAAAATCGAAGGATTTACCTTCCGTGGTAAAGGGCCAGTTCCAGCTTAACTTCGTCCACGTTTATTTCACACACAAGAAAAATGTGCTAATAGGATTTATAAAGTGCTAAATGCTGACTTTTAGCAAGATGTCTGGGTGGTAGTTGGTTATCACGTTAGTCTCACACACTAAAGGTCCCCAGTTCGAACCTGGGCTCAGACATAACCTTTTTTTAGCTTATTTTGCATTTTACACACGTACTTGATTCTTAATGCATTTCACGTTTATTTTCTTCCGACCTTTAATTTCGTGAATAAAGTAGCAATCATCACGTGTATTCAGATTCAGAATATCGAATCCCTAAAACGTGATCTATATTAGTTTGGTTGGAAATTTTTAAAACGATCGGGGTTGATTGCACCGCATGACATTAATGGAGGGAGTAGCTTTCTACTCCCAATCAGCCAATCTCCCATGCCAATGGGTGAAGTGATCAACATTACTTGCATGGTGACTCTCACGGAAATTGTTCGGTCCTTATTGTGTGTTGCTGGGCATGTTGTATCGCTGGTTTTCACATCTTGTAGGTCTCTCTCTGTTTTAGATGTGATCGGTGTTATTTTCGTTGGAAATTACGTTAGGCAAAGAGGTAACTAACAAACTTGTGAGGTGAGATCATTTCATTCTCGACAGGTTGCAAAATGTAATGAAGGCACCTAAAAACTTTAGATGCGATTTCAGACTATCCAAAGTGATTCCAAAAGTGGCATGTGACATTTTTGCAGAAACTCTTGCATATTTTCCCTCGCATGACCTACATATCATTTCCACAAATTCACTGCTTGTGTTGCCATGTCTGTCCCTCCACGCATATTCTCACTGTTTTGTATGTTATTGATTTGTAATATTTGTTGTTGCATATGTTATTTTGACACGAGGCAAACTCATGTGTGTCTAGCAACAAACACAGTAATTACTTGCTAGTCTTTCTGGACACACTAAAACATGTCTACATACGTACGAATCAGAAAAAAAAATTAGAAAGGTTAGAACGTCTTATATTTTTATATCGCGGGAGTAATATTAAAGAAGAATGAAAGTGTAAGGTAGCCTAGACTCGAGTCGGCAAGGTTCTAACTAAGTAGAATATTTATTATTTCTATGGTTGTGGGAGAGCGACATATTTTGTATTTTCTTATTTGTACGGGGTTGGATTAACAAAATCTGAATAGCCCATGTTTACGTGTAGCAACGACTAATCTTTTTTATTTCCTTTTTGTGGTACTTGTAATAGCCCATATTTACGGAAGTGGTGTTTTGGCTCCCGGGTGCATATGTGCCCTTTATTTAAAATGCATTTTGCACATATTTTAAAATGTCAAAAAATTGGAAAAAAAATGTCCGCGCATAGATCTTAACATGTTATGTGTTCACAAATTCGTTTCACGGAAAACCGACATTTTTTGTGGCTTTTATAAAAAAGAAAAAATTTGGTGCTAAAATTAGGCTTTTCACAACACTTTTTTTTTGTCTGTGAAACGACTTTGTAAACACATAGAATATGAAGATGTATCTGTGAAATTTTATTTCACATTTTTTTGACATTTTAAAATATGTTTTTAAATACCAGGTGCATGTGCACCTGGGTGCCAAAGTGAATTTCCACATATTTACGTCTAATTATTTTTATTCCCTATTTAAATTAGTTGATGCTATCTACATCATATAAGCAAAATCGCCAACAAAATTCACACACTTAGTAATATCTAATATTTATTGGATCGAAAAAATTGCATGATCCAGCATACCAACCACGTACTCACGGGTCAAGCGTACAACACGAGCGGGACCAGCACAACTCCAAATGAGCACGCAATTGGATTTCTGGATCCAGGCCTGGCGACTTATTTCCTTTTTTTCATTGTCCTAGGCCATATACAACGTTGGCGCTTAATAGAGCTTCCCATCAGCATCCGCAAATCTTTCGTTCATTCATCGGTCGGGGAGGGGAGGGGGGCATGTGCCCCCTCCCCCTAGCTTGCACTAAGCTTCACAAATAAAGTTTAACCATGTTTGCTCAACTTATCTATAAAAGGGATCATATCGTGCCCAAAGTGCACTCTCCATATTTCGGTCACTTCCGTACCGCTACTGGTCATACCCAAATCAAGTAGTTCCTTTCTGTTGCTCAGTGTGATGGGAAAACGATCTTGTTACCTATGTGTGAGGCAGGCATGGAACTTTAATTTCTTTATCTTTTAGCCCTCTTAACAGTCTGTTGTTTGGTGAGGTAGAGTTAGAGAGTTTATTTTACCATGTTATGGCCATCTGAAGACCCGTCCCTCTGCCCTTTCCTAGAATTACTTTTCTCATTCTTGTAGATCTAGGGCCAGTTGGACCCTCCCCTCTTTTCTCCGGCGGTGGCTAGGGGTCGAGGAAGGTGAGGGTCCCATCCATGTATGATGTAGCTTAGGTGTAGATATTTAGGTTTATGGTCACCACCGTAGCGTATCACAACCCGCGCGTGAGGTGGGTGCCGTCTCTTTCTCCTCTTGGTGTAGATCCAACAAAGATGTCCCAAATAAATTTGTTTCCTCATGAATCTGGAGGACTGGTCCCCTATTTCTCCCTTCTTCTTGTTGTTTTTTATGGAGATGGGTGGTGGTGGAAAGGACATATGCAGGCCTCAATTCTACCGATTGGGAAATAGCTCATCCTTGACAACCTCTAATGTGGAACAAGGAAATGCATCACAGTGCTGTGGGGGTCGCTTGCCAGACTCCTCTCGTCGAATCCTCTAGCCGGGCCATTTGAAGATTTCCTCTCAACCCACAGTTGGATTGAAGGGAGGTAGTTCGTCTTTGTCCTGGTGTCCATGTTGGCTACTTCCTCGAGGTGCTGGAGGTGGTGCATGTAGACTTCATTGAACCAAGCGGCTTTTTATGGCTTTGTGAAGAAGAAGATGTATGGATCTGATTGCCTTTTTTACTTTTCTCTTTAGGGTCCTCGTTGCAAATTCTAGGGGTTGGCTTGTAATTTTATTTTCATTATGTCTTGTAACGGGCTAGTTCGTAATTCTTAATCTTATCTAACAGAGTTAGGAATGTGAGCGGATAGGATAATTTTCGCGCTGAATCCACATTTAAATATGTTTTGAAGAAATCCGGCGAATAAGAATATCTAATTCTGAACTGATAGCCGGATACAGTTATGATATGGTACGTCAAATAGCATTCAAATATGTATTATCCAAAAGTTAATTTAGATTATTCGATGATTTTAAACCGATAATCTGACTTCCAACCCTAAACTAATCAAACATAGTCAGTAGTTATAGTTAGCAGTCAGTGTCTCATTAATATAATCAAGGAGTATAACCTTATTAGTGTACTAGGCTATCGAACAATTATTTTTGGTTATATAGTTTGCCGATGTACAGATGTGCAATTAATTTTTTATGTCCCATGTCTATTTCGTTTCCGTTTTCAATCCACGATCTTGTATATTCACAGTTATTATGCGTTCATCTCCAAATCCGACGATTGTTAACTGGTATTGGTAACGGCAAAATCCGATCAGATGTGCTTCTATCCCTAGATAGAGCAGCCTAGACTAGGTCCTTCCGAACCTAACCTTCGTTAAAAAAAATAGTTCAGTTCTTGTTTTAGTTTCTTTTTGCTCGTTTTCTTTGTGATGGCGATGTCCTAAAGTCAAATAGTGGAACCTGAAGCGACGGCTTGGAATGAAAAAAAAAGCTCAAACTGGGGGATTACGGCCAGGCACGGTAAAAATCGGTAAGAATTCAAAATTCGATCTCTTCTTCCTCCCGTCCTCGAATTCTCCCCCTTTCCCCATTCCCACGCCTCACCTCACCTTCTTCCCGCTCAAATCCACCCAAATCCGCCGCCGGAACCCTAACCCTCGACGCCATGAAGATCTCCGAGCTCTCCCCCGAGTACCGGCAGCCGCCGCCGCACGCCGGCTTCCTCACCGACCTCACCACCGTCGTCGCCGACGCCGAGTCCTTCGACACCTCCCCCTCCTCCCCGGAGAAGCTCGCCGCCGATTTCCGCCGCATCCTCACCAACCTCGGCTCCGTCTCCTCCTCGCTCACCCACGCCTGCAGGATCCAGATATGGAAGCTCGCCACCCGCCTCTGGAACGCGTGCGTCGACCGCGCCAACTCCACCGCCCTCTCCAGGGCCCCCTCCGCGCGCGCCGCCGAGGGGAGATCAGGCAGGCGGCGCCCGAGCTCCTCCTCCTCGCCGGCGTCCCCGACGAGGTCCCCTTGGCCGCCGCGAAGCTCGCCAACTTCTTCCTCCGCGCCGGCCAGGAGTGGCTCGAGCTCGGCCGCGTCGACCTCGCCACCGCCTGCTTCGAGAAGGGTACGCCGCTGGTCTCCGCCACCGGCTCGGATGAGGAGCGGGGCGTCCTGCTCGACCTGAACCTTGCGCGCGCACGCGCGGCGTCGGACGCGGGCGATCAGTCCCTCGCCGTCGCGCTGCTCAGCCGGTCCAAGCCCCTCGCGTCCGCATCTCCCAAGGGGATCAAATCCCTCGCCGAGAGTTACCTTAAAGTTGGCGAGGCCACGCTCTCCACGAAACCCTCTGATCCTGCCGTCCAGGCGTCCAGCATCCTCACCGAGGCGCTAGATCTGTGCGAGAAGGTGGCCTCACCCACCGGGGATGAGCTCAAGGGTCGATGTCTCCGCTTCCTCGCCCTCGAGCGTCTCGAATCCAACGATCACGAGGGAACCCTGCGCTGTATCAGGGTCTCGAGGGCTTCAATGGGGCTGGCAGTGGAGCACCCGAGCATGGGGATCATGGCGCTGCGCGCGTGGCTGCGCAGCGGGAACATGCTGGAGGCCGAGAGGGAGCTCGAGAGACTCATGGCCAACGCCGGAGCACCAGCATATGTGCGTGATGGCCGCAGAGAGTACCTTGCCTCCGCGGGACCTGAGGCTGCACGCAAGGTGCTTGTTGCGCTCGCTGCACGCTGCCGCGCGGGAGGTGCAGCTGCTGCCGTGAGAGTGGTGACCAAGGTGGTTCAGGATGGTATCGGTAGCACTGGGCGCGCAAGGGCGATTAGTGAGCTCGCGTCGGATGAGAGGGTCGTTGCACTGTTCGATGGCCCAGCTAACACCATTCACCGTGGAGCAATGCATTCGCTGCTGTGGAACTGGTCTGCACTCTCTTACACAAGTATTTGTTATTGCATTTTTATGTACATATGAGTTTTGCTGAGGCTGACACTTGAATTTGGGGCAGTGGTCCGAGCATTTCCATGCAAAGAATTACGATACAAGTGCAGACTTATATGAGAGATCGATGCTTTATCTATCCCGTGAAGAGGAAAGCAGACCCTAGCACAGTGCTTCCGAGTACTTACCCTTTGCCATCTAGCCCTTAAACAACTGGATCGTGCACTAGAGTTCGTCAATGAGGCTGACAAGGTATTGATCTTTTTCCTCATCAGTTGATCAAACAATCTTGCCTACTGCTTCTTATGGTTCGCTCAAAATGTGTATCTGTAGGTGGAACACAATGTCCACTGTGCTTTTCTGAAGGTAATAAATCTATGCATATTAATTGTAAGCAGATCTCATTTAACTTTGACATTTTGTACTAACCCAGAATAATTCTATAGGTTAAAATCTATCTGCAGAAGAATGACAAGGACGGGCTATCAAGCAGATGAAAACCATGGTGGGTTGTGCTGACTTCAACCCCGAGTTCCTTGTACTCACAACACATGAAGCTATTGCCTGCAAGTCTGCCCAGGTGGCAGTTGCTTCATTGACCTTCCTTCTTGGACTCTATTCTGCTGGAAAGACTATGCCAATGGCTGAGGTTGTTGTTCTCCGCAATCTTATTGAGCTCCTTCGTCGCGAGCAAGGGACTGAGGATGAGATCCTGAAGTACTCCAGACGTGCCAAGCTACGAATGTCCGACCTCGGCGTGGAAGGATTTTTTGGCAGTGGAGCTGTGGGGAGGCGTGAACTCAACTGGTTTGCAGGCAGTAGCTGGAGCATGGGTTTAATGATGACAGAGGAGCACAAGTACGATCTTGGTGCTGAGTTCTTTGAGCTTGCAGCAGATTTTTTGGTGCGCAAGTAACAGTGAGGCTGATGAAAATCGTTCCACAGTTTGCAAAGCATTGATCATGAGTGTCACTGCAATGCTCAATGCTGAGGAGCTAAACAATTCTCCATTGTCAGATTCTGACATTAAAAAAGGTGTCGAGATGCTCAGCAGAGCTGGCAAGGTAACATGGAGTTTGAGAAGTACCAAAAGTTATCCCTTTGTGTATGTTATAAAGTGAAATAATATTTATGATTTTATTCAGTTTTATTGATGTGCAGCTATTACCTTTGATTTGGCCCTCGGTTCCAGTGGGCTCTGATCAGGCTGAGGCCAACAACTTTCTGTTTCTTCATACCATCAACTCCTACCTACTCCTTGACAGAATGGACACCAGTGCACGTCCTCAGCAGCTCCAACTAGTCAAGAACTTCGCTTCCTCTAAAGCGTGCACACCGGACCATCTTCTCAAACTTGGAGTAGTTGCTTCTAAAGGCACCCCACCGAACTTGCTGGTTGCTGAATTTTCCTTGAAGGCTAGCCTCAATACAGCCCTTGCTTCTCAGCCCCCAAACTACAGGGTAATCAGTCTTGCCTCAGAAACCTAGCCTGCGTTGCTGGTTTGCAAGACTCAAGTGGTAGCAAGAGTGATGCAGTCTATGATGCATATCGACAAGCCTACCAAATTGTGGTTGGACTGAGAGATGGCGAATACCCATTTGAGGAAGGGCAGTGGCTTGCAGCGACTGCCTGGAACAAGTCATATCTGGCCATGCGGCTTAATCAAACCTCAGTTGCTAGGAAATGGATGAAGATGGGATTAGATCTCTCTCGCCATCTTGAGAGCATGAAGCAGTCTATAGCAGGAATGGAGCAATGCTTTGAGATCTTTCGGAAAATGTCTGATAGTGAACCTAATGAATGTATTTTGCTCGGAAAAAACCCTGATGAGTGTAGTCAGCAAGATGGGGCACCAAGTACTAGTATGTCTCTTAGCATGTCTCAGCCTGTCCTAGTATAGTTACAGATACTTTTGAACATGGTAGCTCACAACCAAGAAATAAGTAGATCATGGAGCTATGGCTCACACTTTCGTTCACTTGTGTTGCATATGGCGATTCAAAAATTGTCTGAATATTATATCTGTAGTAACCAGCAAGTATGCTGACAGTAACCATGCCCTTTTATTTAATGTATGTTCATGTGCTTGGATAGATTACTGAGTGTATGACTGTTTGTAATACTAGAGTTTGTGATACTACTGGATTTCTTGAGGTGATCCTTATGTTCTTTTTCTGTCAAAGTTGACTAATCCTATCAGGGAGCTACCATTTCATGGTTATGGTATAGCTCGCATTACCATTCAAACTATTCTAGTGAAAAAATTGGAAAGGGGCAAGAAGTACATAAGGAGAGTAAGGAGTCACTCAAACCTTCTATAGTTTACACAATCATAGAACCACTTGAAGTTTGTATTGCTAACTTACACTTGGTAAAAGTGAATCTTGAAATGACGTGTATTTTCTGTGAATACTACTTCCAATTTTGCTATGAATATCCTATTGCCTTACACAGGGACCAGGTTCATATGGTGCTGTACGACCATCGCCAGCTAGTGGCGCAGCAGCTACCCCTCTCTGATTCAGCAAACACCTGAAGCGTGACAGTCTTGATGTGGCTGACCTGGCGTCTTCTGCAAGCTTCTCAATTGGAGTCCACAATCTCTCTTCAAGCCAATGCAATTTAAGGATGATTGGTGAGTCAAAATATATCATACAGATGTTCAGTGAACTTGTGCATCTCATGGCAAAATATACTAGATAAATACTATTAATAGTTGATGTGGCATGCACAGAAAGTAATATCAGAATTGACAAGCTTGCATATAGGTTCTGCTTCTATACCTGTGAATCATGTTCTTAAAGTATTATATCGATATGTAAGGTATAGCAAGACTGTTTTTGTTATGAACATTCATCAGGAATCTGGACGTCAAACCTCCTAATGGAAAAGTGTATATACAATTATCTATAACTATTCACTAACGTGCTAAACTATTATGCCTTCATAATTAATACCATTCTTACTTTTTTCTTTAATAGGCACAAAACAGAGCTTAGTAGTGTGCATTTAGCTGATGTATTTAATTGTATTGTATGGGAAAAAGCATATTGCATGTTTCTCAATGTGCTCAATTTTTTTAATCCAGACATCCATGGCAGAGGTATATTCAGAGACAAAGGTATCATTCCAAGTAAATCATTAACTGCATCAAGCTAACTGGTTTGAATACTCTTATGTTTATATCAGGCAACATGCTATATTGTCGCTCTAATTCAGAAGCAATAAAATATGGGTTATCATATTGTATAGCGGTATAAGTAAGATCATGAACAGATAAGAATGTATGCACCAAGTTCAAAACATTTCAAGGCATAAGTTAGTAATCTAAAACTATTTATGTACTGACCTGCAGCTGCTGCAGCACGTGGCCAAATAGTTTGTTCATGTCTGATGCATCAATTTGCTCTCCCCACATGCAAACCTCACCACCAATAACCAAGCGTTGCTGTTCTGGGTCGTCAATTCCTTTCAGGGGTTCATTCATGTAAAATCCTTCCCATGTGGCATCCAAGTGATCTAGGTACCACTTATCCTGGTTGCTCACTATGCATCTCAGCCCGGCAGCAACCACTTTTGGTGCTACATCCCCCCCAAGCCTGTTAATTTTTTGTGCACACAGGTTTTTTAGCTATTGGTAATGGTAAAAAGTGTCCGAGAGAGACTGTACATCTTACTATGAGCATAAGTGTCAAGAACAATAGTAACTGGTACATCAGTCTAATTCCATTTAGGTCATACAATACATTTAAGATTTAGTGCCGAAATGCTCTGTGCATGCATGTACTATTCTACTGTTTGCAACAAAACCATTTTCAGTGATATAAATCAAACAGATGGTGAGAAAATACCAGTTATGAACCACGGTTTTACGGTCCAACTTTTCTCCAAAGTGGTTAAACGTTTCTTCCCTGCAAACGTGGCATGGTGTCTGTTAGACTGTTAAGGGTTAAGAATTCAATGGACCCTGTAAAATTTGCAGCTTAAAGGTATACCAGTTAACGACGTCGTAGCCATGTGATATTGCTATCTGTTGGGTTCTCAATACAAAATATCTGTATGCATCTGACACATTCATGTGGTTATTAGTCAACCTGTGTGCCATGAAAAAGGTTATCATGGATTAACTGGCTGATATGAAAAAGATGACTGATATATTTTGCGCTGAAAACAAGAAATTTATGTTAGCACATCAGGTTAGTTACATATTCTGAGTTCTCTTATGTGGATAAATTTACCATTCCTTAACGTGGGGTGTTGCAGTCCAGCAGCCTGAATTTCAAAGGAAATATTAGAATGAATTTCGATTCACTGTTTAGTATATAATACTATGATAACTGTAAATGCAAAATGCTTCGTCTTACTTGTGTTGACTTCATCACCTCCTAAGTGAACAAATTTGAACTTAAAGACCTTGCTAAAATCTGAAAGAAAACAGAGTTAAGGATCCATTTAGACTGTTGATGTTTCTACCATAGTTACTTAATCCAGATAGTGTAACCATTACACTTTATGCCCGTTGATCACCACCTTCATTTGGAACACACCCACAGGATAAATTATCTTTTGAAAAAACAAATGAAAAACCTCACTGCTGCGGACAAAAGTAGTATGATTTATCACCTGAAAGAATACCATCATAACTTGGAAGGTAAAGTTGTTACTGACATCAAGCGGTTCTTTGCAGCTATCTGATGGCCACAGTGATGGGTAGCCAACACCCCTGAAAAGGTGCAATATAATATTCAGTCATGCACTCATGCTTATTATTATTCAGCTTATATAAATTAAGTTAAACATGTTGAACTCCACTAAGGTATCTTGTCTCTACCCTCACTGGATAAAATGTGCCTTACTGCTAGAAAAGAAATCATATAACTCTGGACCATATTATATATTTATATGCAGGGAAAAATTGGTTCCTGGGCTGTGCAATTGGTTGATATTGACTGAAAGCCTGAGGTACATCACAAAATCAACTATTCTTTGATGGACATTAGGTGATATGCCATTAGCCGGAACAGATATAAACAGTAATGTCAAATATTTTAGCTGGTCCGTTATGTTCTAGCACAGTCTTGATTTGCAATGTCCATGAGCAAATTCTCGATTTACAGTGTGTTTTAGCAAATGCCAACCAATTGTGCATGGGATTCAATCTTGCCTATTTTCAATATACATCACTGAACAAAATGGAATGTCTTACCATGAGAGAGCATGGCCAGGAACATCAATCTCAGCCAAGACATTTACACCCCGGTTTTCAGCATACCTGCAAAGTTATGGGTTAGCTTGTTATGTTTAATGTCTTGGCCCCATAACTGCGTATATAGATTGCTGGCCAATCGTACTGTTTTGCTGATGAACTCATGAACATATCTAAGTTAGTAGGCTATGTAACTTATGGTCCACCCTGCTATAACCAATGCCATTTCATGATGCTGCAGCGGTTGACTCTTTAAGTGCAGATGCAATTATGATTGAAAGGAAACACATCTTTTACTTTTGCTAAATATTTCTTGGTAATATAAACACATTTTCCAGAGGCCAAAAATTCTACTTCCTCCGTTCCTAATTATAAGATGTTTTAGATATTGCAGTGTGGACTACATACGACTAAAATGACTGAATATACACTAAAACGCGTCTAGATGTGTACAAATATGAGAAAACTGAGAAAAGCTAAAACATTTTGTATTTAGGAGCAGAGGGAGTAATATTAGCATGGCAATGGAAATGAACGCACCTTACAATGTCAATGGCATCAGACATCGTGTATCTCTCTGAATAAGAGTATGAACCATTCCACAGTTTTGGGTATGAAGGTATTTCAATAGGAAATGACTGCTCATCCACGATATGCCAATGGAGAACGTTCTGCATTATGTTAGAGTAAGAGTGCATGATATCATAATGATGAACAATGTAAGGAACATAAATAGAACGATATTTTGAAATATCCTGTAACTTATCAGTGTTGCAATCAGTATTGAATATTTGAATGGTCATTAAACCTACCAATTTACTGTATGCCATTGCATCAATCACTCCTTTAATTGTTGTAAGTGGAAGATAATGCCTTGAGGTATCTGCAAGTGTGCATGGAGAAGTTAATATTAATACTTATGAGTGTGCAATGATTGTGAGCAGGATGGCCATATTAATTTTATTAGATACATAGAAGCACGTGAGAGAATTTTGACATTTGAGGCAACTTAAATGAAGTTGCAAGTGAAGTTTTTTACGTGGTTGCTCATTTTGAAGTTTTCGTTTTAATGAAAAACCAATTTCAAGGTTCTACTTCTAGTTACTGGGATGCAAGAAGTGCCTGTTGGGCATAAGGGAGACAATATCACATTTTATCTAACCTATAAGAAGACCCCGGTAAGGAAATCTGGGCGCATCAGTGATCGTCCACGGAGCCGAGTTGAGTTCAATAAGCCTTGACGTGAAATCAAAGTAACACAGTTGGCTAAATGTCTGCGTACATGAATAATTTGCCGTCAGGTCACCTCGAAGAAGATCTAGTGTGAGAAGATCGTAGTAAGTTACCTGTAAGGCATGAAGTGCTCCGAAAACTGTTTGAGCCTACAAAATTTTACAAGGTGGCATCAATTATTTTTATGAATTGTATCAAGCTATTTGGGGTGGCTTGCATCATGCAGAAATATGAATACATCACTCATTTCAGTTTTCTTTGCAGCCTAACTAACTTTTCCGAGGAATGCAGCCTAACGATATTTGCTCAAGCCAGAGAAGTTAACAAACATGAAACATGGCATTAACAATACTAGAGATTGTTCTTTGATAACCAAGTTGCAGCATTATGCATTTACAAGAGAGGATGCAATGCGGTGAAGCACAAAAGAGAAAACTACCTTCATGCCTTGTGCTATATGCAGTAATTTGCCTGATCAAATTCTTTTAAAGAATTGCATGTAGCAACTGGGTTTTATTTTTGTAAAAGTAGCATGTTTTTAAAAACTGCTAGCATGCAACTCAATGTCATGTTTGAAGTCTGTTGTTTGTATATAAACCAGATCCTCTCATAGTGAATTGTACTGTTTCTTTCTCTGCAGGAAACTGTGGCAAACAATCACCACGAAGGAGAGAGGAGTTGCAGTAACTACGAGTAACCAAGTAAGTCCTAACATCTTTCCGGATGATGCTATTAGGATTTTTTACAACATAAAGCAACGAGCTTCCACTGACCTCAATCTGTGCATGCAGTGGTTGTCCAACCGTGAGAATAGTCAGGTTGTACGACTCATCTACCCCAAAGTTGAGCTGCAGAAGATGCAGAGCATCAAGTCAGACCTTGCAAAATTTGTAAAGAAACTCAACAGTTCATCATGTCGAATGAGCAGGTTACCTCATCTTCAGGCGAACGAACAACCATGTTGACACCGGTGAGCACGGCGGAACTCGGGATTGTACCGTCGGCGGCGTGGTTGAGTTTCAGTAAATCAACCGTCCTCTGGAAGGCGTCCTTGAGGATGGCCTTCTCGTCGAGTACTTGCTCCCCGCCATCGACATCGCGAGGTCTTTGCTGACGTAGAGCCTCTGCGCTCCATGGGTCACCGACTTGGGCATCGGCCACAGGTCGATGTGGTCGGCGGCTATGCAGGATCCGATCGCCAGGAAAGCGAGGAGGAGCCTCAGAGCCGGCACCATCCCCATCGCCGCTGTGTGGCGATGGAGCTCCTGTGCAAAAACTGCGATTATCTGGAACAATGCGCCGACTGGAAGCGCAAGGCAAGTAAAAAAAACCTCCTCTAACTGATTTTCATGTTCTGTGTTTTCTCTCTCTTGGCTCTAAGTGTTGGAAGAGAAGGAACACGGGAGCTTGTGCTGGGCTGCTATCTTAGGACGGGGACGAGCGACGGGGAGGAAGGAGGAGGAGCGTGAGGTGAGGAGGGTAAATGAAGAGCGGACGCGACTGGCGTGGAGAGGGCTCGAGGAGTGGTTAGATGGCGGGAAGAAATGGCATGGGCAGAGAGGTCCGGTGCGCGTTGGTGACCCAAAACAGGTACGGATGACCAGGCAAGTTGCTCGCCACTGCTAATTTTGGTACGGATGGCCACCGCTCGGTGTATATATAGCCTGCAGGATTCAGGTTTGCCAAAGCAGGTATTGTATTACATACTTCCAGATCATTTCAAGTGCTTGTAATTTGTTATTGCTGTTATGTTATGCGAATTTTCCAGTGTTTTTGTTGTCGTGCCGTGCCTATGTTCATTTGCTGTGAAATGTGGATCGGGAGTATCTGGTGATCTTTTATTCTGGTTGTCTGTTCTGCAGGCTCCGGTGATTTCTGTTTGCGTTTGACAAATTTGGGGAAGGTTTTTTTTTATTGCGATGTAATTTGGGGAAGGTGGCGCACACACTGGATGCGAGATGAGAGCGGGCCGTTGCGGTAGGTCAGGCATGCTGCTGCCTTTGCTTGATGGCCTTCCTCCGACTTCCCGTCCCATCCAATCGGCTAAATGCTAATCGTAACTCAACGCCCACGGCATTTAGATTGGAAAATCAAACGAAAGGGTATGCCGTAGGAACCATAACCCCCGTCGCAGTTCCCCTCCCCTCCCTCCTGCTACAGTGCCTGAGAGAGGCGAAAAGGGCGACTCGGGTTTCTCCTCCTCCTCTCGCCGGAGTCGGGGCAGATCTCCGCCGCCTCTCGCCGCTGCGGCGGTGGGGGTGGGTGGGGGTCTCGTCCCCGGTCTCCCGGCGTGTAGTTAGGGTAGGTTTTAGTCCCCTCGGCGGCGTCTCTGGGAGGGTCTCGCCGTCGATAGGGGTAGCTCGGTGCGGCCTCCTTCCTCTTCCCTGCTGGCGACGGCGGGTGGTGGCCGGTTTTGTGTTGCCGTTCTTCGGATCTGGCGTCTTGGTTCTTGCGGATCTGTGGATCCGGCGAGGTTGCTTCCCCCGAATGGATGCCGTGGCGGCGCCGGCGTTTGCACTCTTCGGGGTCTTTGTCCCTCTCCTCTGGCGTCGTCGGGCCTCCTTCTGCGGCGGCTCTGGGAGGAGGAGGTGGTCGATCCGGGTAAGTTCCTCTGGCGTCCTCTCTGTCTGGCCATGGTGGCAAAGGGAGATCGAGGTGGAGGAGCTTCTTCCGTTTTTGGTTGGTGCGGTGGTGGTGGTGGCTCTCTGCGGTGTCTTTGCTCCGGCCGGCCGTGGCGGCGAGGGGAGCGGTCGCCGGGGGAGCGGGTGTGCGGGTCGGCTGGTCTGGCTGCTTCGGGGACGGCGGGAAGATCGGTGGTCTGTGGTTGCAGGTGCTTGGCTGTGCTCGTTCAACGCTTTGGGTGTCCGTCGCGGCGCGGCGGCCGGTGTTGCAGCCTTCTTCAACGTCGAAGGTGCTTGCTCCCCTGGGCTTGGTGGTACGGCGTTCTCCGGCGGCGGCTAGTTGCTGGGTGTGTGGGGTGGAGCCGCTGGTGTTCTTTCCTTTCTTCTGAGGTGTTTTGTGCAAGTTGTCTGGGTCTGGTTGTAAATCTGGGGTCTTTCTGGACCTGGCTGTATTTTGCCTGAGCTCCTTAATATATGTGGCGGTTCCTGTTCAAAAAAAAAGAAAGGGTATGCCGTAGGAACATGGTTACGCTGAGAGATCGATGCGAGCTGCAGACTGATGAAAGTTTTGGGTTGTTTGCCTTTGGTTGGCTGCTGGTGCGTGACGCAGCAGGTGTCTGAGCCAGGTGTGGGGCCAGCTCGGTCACTGTCGAGAGAAGGCACTGAAGTATGTGCTGAAACATGAAAAGAATACGAAAACTGTATGATCTTTTTTGGGGAAATGAAACCTGAAAAAAAAATGAAGATTTGTTTTTTGAGGGGTGAGTGGAAAATGAAGATGGAAATGGTGGTACGAGTAGCATGGCACCAGGTTGGGCCGGCTCTTCCGAGCTTCTTTGGGTCGGTACACTTGTGTAGGCACTCCATTGCGGCCCAGTTTTGTTGGTTAGACGAAGTCTGACCCAATAACGCTTTTACTGGACCACAACATTGAGCTCGGCCTTTGGCAGTTTTTTTTTTGCGAAGGCCTTTGGCAATTGACAACGCCTTGCTCAGCTGCACTATGTGCCCTCTTTCTGGACCATTTTCCCGAAACAGCCTATTCGCATGGACAAAAAGACTATTTATGCTGTCTGTACAATTTGTTCTTCATTTGTATATGCCCTCAAAAAATTGTTTATCGATCCTTCGTTATACTCCCCAGAATATATGAAACATGATAAAAAATTCCTTATAAAGTGCAATTTATTAAACTCAAAAGTTCGCATCAAAGGCAATACAACCCATAATAGTTCACACTTGGCTTCTGCATAGGTAAGATACACGCATGGCACAGCTGCATAACAAGAATAAAACACAACGAAGCTTGGCACAATACAAATACATGAAAGACTCGTTAAACATGTAGACTGTGCCGCTATCCACCATGTGGGATAAAAATATCATTGCCACCTTCTCCAATCGTGTACAACCTTTGTAAGGAGGTATTTGTTCTCTAAACATTATGGAGACGACCACAAAGAGAGCAAGTAGGTACACCAGCAATGACCCGCAAAGGAGAAAAAAAATATTGCCATTAAAAACCAAATCGTTTCTACGTAGCAAAAGTGATCATATTACGCCAACCATTCTCACCCTAATGAAAATTCTATTCTTGTGATCTATTTCACACAACCAATTGTATTTTTTTTACATAAACCATTTGAAAGATTAACCATACAGAACAAGATTTTTCATAGGAAGAACAAGTGATTTATGGTTTTGTCATGATGACAAAACAACACCATAATTCCATGCAAGTTGCACTTTGCAAGATTATTCTTGATAAGTATGACACCTTTGCGAAGGTACGTGTTTTTAGGGGCGCCTTCATTTTCAGATTTTATTGTTATTATCAACAATCAGTTCTGAATGTCCAAATGCTTTGTACATGGAATACGTTGAGAATTTGCCATTTTAATGGTTCAACGAAATTCTTTATTCCTTGTGTCAATTGCACCATTGCCAACCACCCTAAAAAATAATTCCATGCCGCAAGCGAGGTATACGGAATCTCAGCTAAACGTCATATTCGCTGGAGAGGTTTGCATTACCGCAGCGATCATATCACTATTGTGATGAACAATATTATATAGAGCCGGATATTGACATCAAAGAGTGGTATTCCCTATCCTTTTATCCCCACAAAATTTGATTCCTAATCGTTCTAAATAGTAAATGATCTAAAACAGAAGTAGTATTTTTCCATCGCTGTCAGACCAGCCAAAAAGTGTGATTCTTTTGGTTTCCATACAATACATTTTCTCTTCTCGAACGATTTTACCATACTCTGTCCTCTGTAAAAGGCTTGAACAACCATTTAGCAAGAAGGTCAAGAAGGGGTTGTGTTTTTAACATAGAACATGGACGTACTTATCGTTGGCGGTAGCAACAACAACAACGGTGGAACCAATCAAAAAACAACAACGGTGGAGCACAATACTTAATAAATGTCAACTTAACATGGAGAACTATGCGATATCTCTGACAAGATTCCATTCTCAAATTTGTGTACTGTTCGATTTTTATGGCAAGATTCCATTCTAAACTTAGTGCAGCTGATTTAGCTCTGCAGGGATATGGCTATTTAAAGGAAGTCAATGCGATAAGCCGCCGTGTTGGAGCTTTCTCCTTTTTTGTATATGGAGATACTCCCTCCGTTCCAATATATAAGACGTTTTAACTCTTCAACATGTTGTCTAGGTGCATACTAAAATGAGTGTACATATACACTAAAATATCTCTACATACATCTACATATATGTGAATGTGGATAAATATTAAAACATCTTATATTTAGGAACGGAGGGAGTATATGCTTCCAGGGACTTGCTGAATCTTTTGTTGCCGTTTCGTTATCCTTTGATAGTGTAACCCAGCCTTATTTTTGGGTCGTATGAAAAAACACACACTAATTTGGATTATTTCCGTACAGAGTATACTCGGTCATCCTGAAGTTCGGAGAGGCTGACCAAATCTTACAGAATGATTGCGATTAATAGAGAACACAACAAGATCACATGCCACCTTCTGACCTTCTCTTTGCTAGCTTTATATGATACTTTGTGTGCCACGTCAGCCTATAGTTACATGCTAAGAGCATGAGCAACGTTTTTTTTTTGACATGTGCATGCGCAACGTTGGTCAAAACTTGGAGCTAAGAACTGATTAACCCCTATGTGCGCGGTGCACCCTCCAGTCCAAATTTTTTTGTTTGAGATTATCCAAAATAGTAACTACTCCATAATTCTGATCAGTGGGCCCAAAAGTGGATGCTAAAAAAATACTCTGTTCTTGCAGCGATTTTTTCTAGAACCGATCCTATTATGGCATTTTCTTTGAACCAGCACGCTGTTCTTGCCCTAATGACAGCTTTGAGTTATACTGAGTCGTCTGCAATGTTGCGCTTCCTCCATAATTGATCTAAAATATTATCACGCTAGGCTGGAACTCTAATGTCAACTGACACTACAAAGTACAAAGATGGTAGACACTTGCCGACACAATTCTGTTGACAAAGGCCCAGAAGGGCCAATGGTTGTGGCCAGCATATGAAATCATGTACGGATTTTTATAATTAACCGTTTAGTTATTTGGATAAGCTGTTCACTGCTAGTTTAGTGCCGTTTAGTCAACACTCGTAACATAGAATATATAATACTCACACCCTGTCGACAGATGTCAGGACGTTTGAAAATATATCTGAAGATTTTGCACGAAGTATATTAACTTTTATCCACTTATTTGTAGAGAAAAGATATTTTTTGCATGGAAACTGATGGCCAGAGTATCATCTTTGATGCTGTATAAGGCCTCTCCCAATGCTTGTCTCTATCACGGAATGATAGGCATATTGTTGATGTGACACCATAGTTAATTAAAAAGAGTAGGGTTGTAGCTTAGTTCTTACTTCTTAAGAGGTAATTACACCAGACACCCAACTACTTGAGCTGCATGTGCAAATCGGTACCAGACCTTGCATTATGTGAAGCTGCGATACTGAAACTTGTCTCGTGAATAGATATCTGTCCAGAGTGGTTGTGGAGGCGACACATGTTACGCCATGGCGCGCCTTGGTTAGAATAATTCCAGAAAACCCTGCGTCAGGTTGAATTTATCAGGATAAAATCTGTCCAGAGTGGTTGTGGAGGCGACACATGTTACCCCAAACTGAGTAACCCAGGTTTCGTAATCTCTAACCCTAGAAACCCGCGATGATGGGCGGGTATGACTGAGATTGAGGGTGATTATCGAGGTCGGTTGGGTATGGCGAGCGGCGAAGACGTGCGGTTGGTGCGATTCAGGGCTTGGAGGTGATGCAATGCGAGGTCGGTCGAAGCAGCACGGTCGGGGGCGGCGGAAACAACACGACCATAGGCGATGGCTGGGCCAATGTGACAGGGGTCGTCTACTAGGACCCGAAAGGGGCTTCACAGGTGAGCGGAGCATGATGTTCTCCTGCTAATTTAGTCCAGTGAGCAGAGCAATCAGTGAGGTTTTGACCATTTTATTTTTTCGGAAAATGTTGAACATGATCAATGCTAGTACTTGAAGAAGGATCAAGAATTTTTTACACAAAGGACCACATGTCCGAGTGGAATGACAAAAAAGACCATCCCTCAGTCAAATTGACAAAATTACTGTGGCGACAGGCCCAGCAAGCGCCACGTGGCCAGTCATGCTCCCGTTTCAGGCAAGGTGCCGTCTCGGCCTGTCGGGCCTGCCGCCACGGTAGATTTGTCAATTTGACTCACTAGTGGTCCTTTTTTGCATTTCACTCGGCCAAGTGGTATGTTATGCCAAAAATTTGGATCAGCTCTTGAAAAGAAGAAATTTTGAAAAAGAAAATATGAATCTGCTGTTGAAGATAACTCAACTCTAAAGTGAGACTAAAAGAGTGAAGGTTGGAGAAGAAAATCATGCGAAAGCACATAGGGAGGAGATGAGACGTAGAGACATGAACGAGATAACATTTATGCTATCCTTACTTGCTTGAATAATCGTATATGCTTTTTTTGCTCTCATAGTCAAGTGATTTGTGTGAGATGTATGGTGTTGCTGTGTACAGTTGTTTCAACCGATAATAAAGTGTAATATGAAAGTTGTATTTGTTGTGTATGTGCATTGTTCAGTGAAATGTTGATTGAAAAGTGGCCATGTTTGAGGCAAATGTTCATAGAAAACAGACAAAAAATGTTCACTAAATTCTGACAGGAAAATCTGGAGTATTTGATAGGAAAATATTCACTGAAAGCTGACATAAATTTTGCGGTATTTGACTGCAATATGTTCATTTAAAACTAACAAAAAAAATTCACATGGTCACATTTGAGCCGAACATATGTAGTATAGTGACCAGAAGGTCGCACCTCGTTTGAGATTACATATTGATTGTGCCATTTATTAGCTACAAGAGCAAGAGATTGTGACTTATTACATTTAGTTCCTAACTGATACATCAAGATTGCCGGCTAGTTATCATCAGCATGCAATTTACTATTGAAGTCTGGGAGAACGTCAGCATTTAGATCTGGGGATCGAAGTTTGAACTTCAAATTTGTGTTTGTTACCTTTCATCTTCAAAAAACAGGAAGTGGCCACTCCCAGCTCTTCTCAAAGATGAGCCTCTTCTAGGTCTCCCTCTGCCACTCCCAGGGGCTACTAGAACTTGTGAAGTACCACTAGTAGATGCTTCGGCTGCCCTTTTCTCCCCTTTGCTTCTGCCTCTACAACTATTTGATTGCTCTACTGGTTCTTTCCCTAGTCGATGGATTTGTTCCCCTGAACCTTGGCCCTGAGTTCCCTCTACCTGATGCAGTAGTGACCCTAACAGTTTCCCCAGAAATGTTATCGCTACCATGAGCAACCAATGCACTTTCTGGTAAAGGGACATGCACCCTATTTAGTGGAACATATGTTCTTTCCTTAAAATGAGTAACAAAATGAGAGAAACTAGTGAGATGTGAGAAAAACTACTGAAATTTTAAGAGGAAAATGCCACAACCAGTAACAATTTTGTATAATTCTTGGAAAATTAGTGAAAAATAGAGAAACAATCAAACCAATTTTCCATTCTGTAATCCGTGTTGTACACTTGATTTGTAGAATCCAACATAGGGTTTGGATTTTGAAGGGAATAAATTATGCATTGAAAGATAACAATAAGAAATATTACCACTTTTTCTACTAGATTCAACAAATTGAAGCAAATAATGAAAAAATAGTTGGAATTATTACCTGCATTATTGAAGGAACATCTATTTCTCCATCTTCCTCAACAATGTCAACATCAGCCTATGGTACCTGCTCTAGCTGACTCTCCACAAAATTTGGCGCCCTTTATTGTTATGACCAACTCTTCCACATAGTGAACAATGCATTTTGACTTCATGTTTGCTAAAGATTTTAGCCCCTTTTGATTTTCTCCTGATCTGATGCTTTTTTCTTATTTTTCTTAGGATTCCCCATGACTTATGATCATTTAATTTTCTCCAAGTGCACCCTCCCTCTAAGTGGAACCAAATTGAATCCATAATCTTGCATACAAGTATCAACTATGTAGTAGCTATGCACAAGAAACTCTGGGTCAATTGTATCGGTCCTACAGCAAGCCATGGCTTTCTCCTCTATGGTAGCCATGGTAATGGTTATGTTTTCCTTTGATTTTTCGATGTTGCGTAAGTACTTTCAAAATGTAATGAACTTGTAATAATTTAGTTGTGAAAACTGATGCGATTTGTTGCCAGGCTTTTCTGGGTGTTTTCTACAAGTTTGTGTTTCCCCTTATTACTCGATGTTTCTAACGTGCTTACAAATTGCAACAAATGCGTATGTCTTTTTTTGCAAAGTCGTGCACACTGGATGTTGCAAGGTTTTATGGGCGTTTGATACAAGTTTGCGTGTTTCCCGCATTTTTCGATGATTACGTGCTTTTGAAAATGTTGCAAACACATGGTTTTTGATGTAATTATTTGTGCATTTTATTGAAATAGCTGGTGAGTTTTTGGCAAATGAATCTGAAGAAAATGCTTAACCACGTTTTATTTCTGTACACATGTTTTGTTTGTAATTCTTGGTGATTTTTTTGTAATTATTTGTGATATTTGTTGCAAACCAATCCGCAACATTTTCTTGTTGTTGTTGTTGTTTAAGCACTTTTTGTAGCAGTAATTTTCTTTCGGCAATAGTATACTTTTTTTATACAAGGGGTCAGGGACAGGGTTCAACATTTCGATTTTAGTTTTTCTTTCACCACTGACCGAGATTCGAAAATTTCGCGAAATTAACGAAATTTCGAAGAAAAGTTTCAAAAATTTCGTGCAGATTCAAATTCTAGCGCTTAAAATTATTTAGCAAAATATCTGGAATAGCAGATTCGAACTTGCAACCATGCACACCTTTGACTGAACGTTCCACCATCAGACTATAAACAATCATGTGAGGAATACTTGATGTATGGCCTATATAACCATTGCGTATTTGATATTTTTGAACTGCAGCCGAAATTTTTGATCGATATTACCTTTTCTCGCCCCTCTACGATAATCGTTAATTTCGAGAAATTCGACCGAAATTTTGTCGAAATTATTTTCACTGGTCAGGGATATGATTTGGTTGCGATACTAGGTATACTGATATACCCCTTTCGTTTTAAGTGGAGAAGCTCGGTACTGCGGGGTTATTTCATATGAAGTAAGGGACAAAAAATACGGTACAGTTGATTATGTGCATTCGATGCCGATTGGACGATTGTCTAGATAGCTGATTGGTCGGGCGGGATTAGTCGCCCGACGCCTGGCGTGGCCCATACATTTTATTCTAAGTCTTTACCTTCTCTACTTGTACTTTTTAAAAGGTTGTCCACTCCAAAAGTCAAAAGAGAGCTAAGACTCTATGGAGCCCTTTTATTGAAAATTTCAAATCTCCGGTTTGAAGTTTAATAAAATCCAAACAAAAATCCTAGATGTTGATAATGTCAAACTCCACCGTTCTGCAGAAAACCAACACAACATAATTTGAATTGTAGGCTTAAAAAACAATAAATCTGACAAAATTTCAAATGTGCACTATTTACCGCACCCAGATCTACACTTTTTTCGTTTTTGTTTAGCCTAGGAGACAAATTGTATTGTTTGTTTTCCACACTAGTAAAGTTCGCATGGACACTTTTTTCGTTTTTGTTTAGCCTAGGAGCTAAAACCAACACAACATAATTTGTATTGTTTGTTTTCCACACTAGTAAAGTTCATTATTATCTACATCTAGGATTTTTTTTTGAAACTTACAAAGCCATATTTGATTTTTTCGAAAAGCAGGCCTTCATGGTGCCCGAGTTCCAAAAACGACGTACTCTTGTCCACTGCACTTTCTTACCATTAAAAAAGCCATTTTCTACATAGCCAAAACGTGCAAATAATGTCAAACATTCCCACCCTAATCATATTCACTAGTGATTTATTTCACATAACAAATTGGCAAACATGTTTGCAACACTACATGACCGACACAAGTTAGAAAAGAATTGTATAGCTGACCACATAAAATGGACGGAGTTACACTGAAACTATGAGTGATTAATTATCAGGGACTCACGGTGACAAAATCCAGATTGTAAGCTCCCAAATATATTTTACTCTAATTCTTTACCTCGTCTATATTTTTTTCCACTGCACATACTATGGGTTCTTTTTTTTTTTTTCATGGCACATACTATGGGTTCTTCGCTGCACTTTTTACCTTCCTGTGGTACGTTGTTTGGGAAGTTTCTCTAAAAAAGACAAGTACTGAATGACTGTTGGGGTGGCAGCGATCGGCTGGGCGATCTGGAAAACACGTAATAATGTGTGCTTTAGATCTATTAGGCCCTCTGATTCGGTTGCTGTCACCAATATGATTGGTCATATGGTTCTCATTTTGGGCGATTTTGCAGGCAAAAGGGAAAAAGAAGGATGTACTCAACTGGGGAGCCAAGTTGTTCGTGCGATTATCAAGTGAGACCTTCGAGCGAAAGGTTGGAGGCCTACGGAGGATGATGACAAGCTTTTGCAAATAGCTGCCTGCTTTTCCTTTTCATTGTTTGCTGTAGCTTCTTGTTCTTTCTTGTGGCTCTGCCGCGACTAGTTTTTCGTTTAAATCAATAGTTTCCATCTTTCATCTCTAGCCTGACTCCTGCGTGGGTGTGGTTTTTTTGGGCTACATAAAAAAATCATGCTCTTTTTTTCTCGAGAAATCATGCTCTATTTTCTGTTCCTTTCTTTTAACTTCTCTTGTAAGAAGTCTGTTTTCTAACCCCTAATCTCGAAAAAAACTGTGTTTTCTTCCGGTATAATGTACTTCAGTTGTGTAATGTGTTTTTTTGAACTAGCGGCTGCACCAACGTCAAGAAACCACTCCACACCATGCACGATTTCTATCTAAAAACATCATGCACGATCGGAGAGCCTACTACTGCTACCCAGAAATAGGCGCGAAAAAAAAGCAACGACAATAGGGACTCGCTGGGCTTTTTTTCCCTGGTGCATGCGCGAGCTGCGTGTTAGTCGGCGCGGGCGCGCGGTTGAATAGACTATTCGGCGGTAAACGTTTACCAATAACCAGCAATCAGAACAAAGCTTTCCTCGCTGGCACTGGTAGTAGTACTATAACCTTATGAGAGGATGAGGCGATGAGCTCGATCGGGGCCTATAAAAGGCAACCATGCGTGCCACTGCTCCAACACAACTTCTAGCCAAGCAAACAGCAAAGCAAGTTGAGCTAGAGAGCTAAGTATGTGTGAGAGAGAGAAATCGCTGGCCATGATTGTATCAGGGGCCATGGGCTCCCTCCTCCCCAAGCTCGGCGAGCTCCTCAAGGAGGAGTACAAGCTGCAGAAGGGCGTGAAAAAGGACGTCGAGTCTCTCGCAAGGGAGATGGCGAGCACGCTGCCCTCCACAAGGTGGCCGAGGTTCCGCTGGACCAGCTCGATGAGCAGGTCCGGCTCTGGGCCAACGACGTCAGGGACTTGTCCTACCACATGGAGGACGTCGTTGATAGCTTCCTCGTGCACGTGGAGGAATCCGTGCCCCCCGCCAGCTCGGATGGCTTCAAGGGGCTCCTGAAGAAGATGGCCACCTTGTTCAAGAAAGGCAAGACTTGTCATGAGATCGCCGATGCCATCAAGAACATCAAGGACCAAGTGCAGGATGTGGCCGCCCGCCGCGAAAGGTACAAGGTTGACGGTGTGGTTGCCAATGTAGCTGCAACAACTCTTGATCCTCGTATATCGGCTCTGTACAACAAGGTGTCTGACCTTGTTGGCATCAGTGAGCCAAGAGACGAGCTAATCAAGAGGTTGACAAAGGACAGCGCAGTCCAATGGAGATTGTCTCCATTGTTGGATTTGGAGGCTTGGGCAAGACAACTCTGGCCAAAGCTGTCTACGATCAACTGAAGTTGCAATTCCAGTGTGCAGCTTTTGTTTCTGTGTCTCAGAATCCTGACATGGCAAGGATCTTCAAGAAGATGTTACATCAGCTTGATCAGCAAAAGTACGCCAACATCACTGAAGCATCGTGGGATCTTCAACAACTTATCGATGAACTGAGAATGTTCCTTCACAACAAGAGGTACTCACCAATACCACCTCAATTCCCTATAGGCATAGATGCATTTTTTTAGGAACATAGAGGCATAGATGATACTTTTCCTTATTTGTACTTAATGCCGATGCCTTCAGAGTGATCAACAATTTTTCATCTCCACAACCCCTGACCAAATAGATCCAAAATGCCATCCTTATTTTATAATGCTGATAAATCAGTTCGAAATCATAGGTTATTTATGTATCTTTTCTATATTCGGCAATCCATCGTTTTTTTTGGAAGAATATATAAACTACATTTTTAAATAAAAATTCATATCCCTGTCCAGGGGTCCAACTTGATAAACGTTTCATGTGCTTCTATTTTGCGGTAATTCTGTATTTTCCATCTCAAAACGGGTGATTACTAAATTCTCTATAATGTCCACCATAAATTTGACCTTTCTATTGGCTACCAATATCTGAGACTTGTAGTCATCTTTGTTTTAGATAAAAATTTAACGAGCTAATGATCGAACAACATATGTTGAAATTTGTAGGAGTACCTGTTTTAATTTAAATAATTCTTTGTATTCATTCATGTCTCATACTTTTAATCTTATTTCATCCTTCCTTTTTGCTTTCTGAAATGTATTTTCTGTGCACCCTACTTTGCTAACTGATAGTGGCAACTGGAAGTCCTTAGCTTTTTCGATATATCTCACTTAACTAGGAATTTTTCACTTATCCGCTTCCTAATCTATTATCATACACATAGGTACCTCATTGTTATTGACGACATATGGAAGATACAATCATGGGAAATAATCAAATGTGCTTTGGATGAGAATAGTTGTGCAAGTAGAATAATAACAACCACTCGTGACCTTGATATTGGTACAAAAGTTGGTGGTACCTTTAGGCTAAATCCCCTTACACCAGAGAGTTCTCAGATATTGTTCTATGGAAGAATATTTGGATGTAAGGGTAAATGTCCCGAGCAATTGGCTGAGGTATCCATAAGGATTTTGAAAAAATGTGGCGGTGTACCGTTAGCTATAATTACCATGGCTAGCCTATTGGATGAACCTAGTAAAATGGTAAATCCAAGGGAGTGGGAGAAGGTATGTGACTCTATTGGTTAGGGACTTGGACATAGTTCTGATGTGAAGGCCATGAGGACAATATTGTCCCTAAGTTATTATAACCTAACTTCTCATCTGAGGACTTGTCTATTGTATCTAAGTGTATATCCAGAAGATCATGAGATCCATAGAGATGACTTGATATGGAAATGGATCGCCCAAGGTTTTATCCAATACAGAAGTAAGGGTGATACCTTATTTGAAGTTGGGCAAAGTTACTTCAGTGAACTTTTGGACAAAGGCATGATCCAGCCATGCATAGATTTTAAAGGCAACATAACACGTTGCCGCTTGCATGATATGGTGCTTGAGCTCATTTGTTCCTTGTCAAGCCAAGAAAACTTCGTTACTATATTGGATCACAAAGAGGATACCATGTATTCTCAAAGAAATGCACGTAGGCTATCTCTCCAAAGTAAAAAAGAAGATCACAAAACCACAGCTCTTGTTCCCATGAGTATGTCACAAGTGAGGTCCATTACTATCTTTCAGCCTGCCATTGATCTAATGCCATCTCTTTTGAGCTTTGATGTTTTACGTGTATTGGATCTAAGTGGTAGCCAACTTGGGAAAAGTAGCCACATTAACCTTAGGGATGTTGGAAATTTAGTACACCTGAGGTACCTAGGTCTAGCAGGTGCAGCTATTCGTGAACTCCCAGCAGGGATAGGAAAGCTCCAGTTTTTGCAGGTGCTGGATGTAAAAAAGAATCCTGATCTAGAAGAACTTCCATGGACTGTTTATGAGTTAAGAAGATTGATATGTCTCCATGTTGATGGCTACTGCACGAGGCTCCCAGATGGTGGGTTGGGTAACTTGACATCCATGGAGGTGCTGAGAAGGATTACTGCCTCCCTAAACATTATCAAAGAGCTGCGCAAGCTTGCAAGTTTGAGGCACCTCAAAATTAAATTTGAGCAGAATGTGGGCTCAGAGTTAGAGGAAGCTTTTGTGGACTGTCTATCCACCCTAGGCAAGATCCAAAGTGTATCTATTCGTGGGTCTTTTGCATCAATAGATCTCTTGGGAGAACGTTGGGTTCCTCCTCGGCATCTTCGCATTCTTGACTTGTTTATGCTCGGCAAGTTATCAAAAATGCCAGCGTGGATAGAAAGAGAGCCCTCACTTCTCTGGAACCTCTCAGAGTTGATCATTGGTTTCAAGGAAGTCCAGCAAGAGGACCTGAGAATCCTTGGGAGTCAGCCGGCCCTTCGTATCCTCGCGCTACACAACGCCCAACAAACACCAAGGCTTCTACACATTGGTGCTGCCGCCGGGTTCCACTGCTTGGTAGCCTTCTCCTTGTACTGCGAATCACCTAGGCAGATAATGTTCCAGCAAGGAGCTCTACCAAGTGCTGAAGGTATTCTCTTCAATTTTGGTGTGCGGAAGGCAAAAGAAGATGGAAATGGTGATTTCTGCTTTGGTCTGGAGAACCTTCCCTCCATTAGGCGGGTATACGTTGCGATTGATCGTGATGGAGCCACGGTTGGGGAGGTGAAGGAAGCGGTGGCTAAATTGCAGCATGCTGTTGACGTCCATCACAATCATCCTAGCATTAGTCCTGATATCAGGCCGCCTATGGAACTAATCTGCGAGGATGAGGTAAAAGCTCTCGATCGTCCACCTATGTACATGCATGCTTGAATTTGTTTTGGATCGTGCTTACTAGTATAGTATGGATCAAATTTTCTTTACGTCTTTCTCAGGTACAAGCATCGAATGAAGTGACTGCTCCCAAGATCGATGAAGAGCAAACCTGGGACCCTAAGAAATTTCAGGAAAGATTCCAGAATTTCCGTGTAAAAATTGCGTCAGATTCAATTTCTGAAATTCAAAACTTAGGTAATTCTAATTTGGAATCTACTAATTCGGTTAGAGAGATTAAGAATATTGAAATGAAGAGGGACGTTCATGTGTTGAATAGAAATGTGAATGCCAAGTCGAATGAGGATGATGGTCCTCATAACCTTGTGCTTACTAAAGCCTATAGTCTATCAGAAGACTTTGAGGATAATGAGGCTCAGAGGGATCTTGATGATTGTACGTATCCTCATATTCATAGAGAGAAAGAGAAGAAAACTAGATCAAAGAGGGATTAGAGTGCAACTTCTGTTCGCCGGAGTGTTAGACTTAAAAAGCAGCATCAAAAGTAGAATGCATGGTTTAAGAGATTTTTCTTTTGGAACAACGAGGGTCTTCATGATCCATGTAAGCATCTTTTATTCAAGAAACAATCCAGGAACAAAGATTGGATTTCATAGCCTTGTCGGATACTGGAAGGGCCAATTTTGTTGTACCTTTTTAAAATCATCTAGCTATTGGTTTCGAATTTTCATGGTATTGCTTGCCGCCTCATGGGAGGTCGGGAGGCTTGCTTATTGGCTTTAGTTCAGCAACTTTGCAAGTTCAGCAATTCCTGAGTTCTTAACTGAGTTGATTCGAGTGTGTGAAGTCAAACCACTACCTATGTTGGTAGGTGGTGATTTTAACATTACCTGGAGACCAGAGGAAAGAACAATGAAAATTTGGCTCTTTATTTTTAATGCTATCATTAAAAGCCTAGATCTGAAGAAAATCATCCTGTCCGGTAGGCAGTATACATGGGATAATAGGAGGGATACTCCCCGTATGAAAAGTTGGATCGTATCTTAGCGAGCGTGGAATGGGAACATAAGTTCTCATTAGTAATGGTGTGTGCAATGACACGTTCTGTGTCGGATCATACGCCATTATTAACTGATTTGGGTGTCTATGCTCACCTTGGTAATACAACCCATTTTTCATTGGAGTTGTCATGGTTACTTCATGATGGCTTTTATGAAATGCCCTCTGAAAGCTGACAATGCCTTCTTTTTGGGCCATCTTCTTTTTGAGCCATTTTCCAGATACAACGTCATCATATCGATGAAAAAAAAAGACTATTGCGGCTTGGATGTCCAATTTGTTTTCATTTGTATATCGACCTTTCATAATACTCATCGGAATTAATGAAACATTTCCTTTCCAACCGAGCTATGGATGTTTTCCATTAACCGCTCAACGGAAACAACAAGGTTCATTACAAAGCGAACCAAATTCATGAAACGTGATCAAATTTTCCTAAAAGATGGAAGTGTAGCTCCGTTTTTTCATCCATGGTTATGGATGGGTTTGTGAAGGTGATTTTGTTCTCACATTTGTTGGGAAACTCACAAGAGAAAGAAGAGAGAACATAAGGTGTGGTGACAACTAGTTGCTAAATATACTTCCATTATATGCCATGAAATTGTTATTCTCCATATCTCATGCTAATTATTTTCAACTTCTTCAGTAAAAGTAAAAGTTGGTTGGTTCAAAACAATATATTACTGATCAGGGGACCTTGCTTGTTTCTCTGCTAGCTTTGTGGAAGATTACTTCATAGTCAATGTTTTAAGTAAGATTTGCCCATCTGAACTTCATCGTTACATGTTGATTCTATCTGCATTATGTCGAAAATATTGGAGAACCCTGTAGGCCTGGCCAATTAAGGAACTAGATTGGTTACATTCAGCATCCCTCGTTGGCCATTTGCAGTCACAATCATTTTCTTGCTGGATATATATTCAAACGCTAATTGGTACGTAATGATCTATTCTCTGTGACATTTATACACCATACAGTAAAAAACAGTAGGTGAGGGAGGTCCAAACCATATCCTCCTCCCCCCCCCCCCCCCCCCCCCGTCGCTCCCAGGCGACGCTGGGGAGACCTCGCGCCGCCGCTCACCCACCACCCTCCCGGCGCCCCTCGCCGCCGCTGCCGCCGGCCGTGCGCCGCGGTGGCGGCGGGCCCCCCGCTGCCAAGTGGTGGTGTGGGGGAGGCTCCTCGTCTCTACTCTTCAAGCGGCGATGTCGGGGACGGCCGGGCTCGGCTGGGAACGAGGCCGGCGGCTCTCCGGCGAGGCTCGGCAGGGACGGCGCGGTCGTGGTGCGGCGGCCGGGGACGGCGCGGTCGTGGCGCGGTGGCTGCTGGCGGCGTCGGGAGGCGCGGGCCGTCCCGGGCCCGATCTGGGCCGGGCGGGCCGGGGGCGTTCGGCCGTCGCCTCTCGCGTGTGTTCGTGCAGGCAGAGGCGGAGGTGTGGGCGCGCTGGGTGCTGCGGGTATGCTGGAGCTGCAGAAAGCTGGGGCAGCGGCCCCAGGTCTTGGAAGACGGTGCGGCGGCGGCCGCCGTGGCAAGAGGCGCCACGGTTGGGCTCCGGCGTGCGACGGCAGGAGCCACAACGTCCCTGCTCCCCTCGCTGCTCCCGGCACTTCGCGGGCAGAGATCAAGCTCTGGGCGAAATCCTTGCATTGACTCCGGTCGATGCCGATGACGGCGGCGCCTCCGGGCGTCGTTCCCTTCCTGTTTGCGTCATCGTGGAGCTCTGATCTTGACCGACGCGAGTGGTTTCAAGACCTCCGGGTGAAAACCTAAGCTCTCGGAGCGGGCGACGGGGACGAACACGTCTTTTCCTTCTTGGAGGCGTCGCCTTTGGAGCTCTTGGCCCTCACGGTGTGTTGGTTTCGCAACGGTTGGGCGGGATGGCTATGTGGTTGGGTGAGGCGGATGCCGGGGTGGCGATCCCGGACGGTGGTGGTACGTCGAGGCGGCGGCCTCGGTCCCCTCTACAGCGATGGTCCTATGGGGCAGGGCCTTCACCTAGCGAGGTTTGGGTGGCGACTTGGTGCCGCGAGGGCGGAAGGTATGTCGACTCGGCTGGTTCGACTCCGGGCAATGCGGAGTTTGATCTGGTTGTTACGCCGGGGCGGCGGCCCTGGGTTTTGGTGCGACGTTGAGGTCTGCGGGCGGTCGTCTTTAGCGAGGGTAGCAAAGGCTACGAGACGGCTGGTTTGTGCAGCGTTGTGGCTCGTGTGCTTTGGTGCCGAGTGGTGAACGCCGGGGCAGCGGCCCCGGGATCGGTGGTGTGTTTTGTGGCGTTCGGTGGGCTTGCGTCGTGTGGACGACGGTCCCCTCGCTTGTGCGGTTTTTTGGCCCTGTTTCCCTCATAAACAAGGTATTTGTATGGTTTTTGGACCCGGTTTTCCTTATAAACTGGGTCACCTCTTTCTATCTATTCGAGCAGTGGTATGACCACTTTGTCCTAAAAAAAACAGTAGGTGAGAAGATACACTGGGGGAGGTGTACATGAGTGGTGGTGGTGCTGTTCTCCTACTGTTTTGCGGTTGGCCCTTGATGTTGAGCTGGACAAGGCATTCAGTCTGAATGTTGATGGTATGTGGATGTTATTCTAGATTATTAGCTGTGATGATATTGCGTTTATATCAGACAGAAGTCCTATGTACAGATGCTAGAAACTTTTCAGAAGAAGACATGATCTATATCTAAAAAATAAAATTATCCAAGCATTCTACATTTGCCTACAAATATATCGGGATATAGCTACCTCAAGAAAAGAAGGCAGGTTCAATCTGGAGTGCATAGGATCCCAGATGGAACGAAGCAGAGGCTATGAACACAAGCGCCGCCATTCTCGCAGAATCCTGCAGCTCAGGGTCGTGATACTTGTTCCTCCGCACGAACATGTAGACCACCCACGCCACGCTTGCCAGTGGCGTAAAAAGCTGCAGTAATGATCGATGGAACAAAGAAAAACAGTGAATTTGAACAGCTGCAAAGCATAATAATTCAGGAAACTTAGGTGTTAAAGCATGTACCCTCAGGAAGATCCTCCAAACGAACCAAACGGCTCTGAACCTTACACGGCCGGTAGGTTGTTCGTCGCCGCCGCTATCGAGCAGGAGGTCTTGGAGCCGAGGCCGTCGGGTGCTGGGTGGTATGCCGAGACATGATCAGGCCGGCGATAGATCGATCCAGAACCAGGACGCCGGCGATCGATATGTCCTCTCGGCGAAGACGCCGACTGATCTGGTATTTGAGATGGACTCGATGCTGTCGGAGGCCTTCGCAAATAATGAAACTGACAAAGGCCCAACTCAATGCTGTGGTCCAGTACGTTCAACGATCAGGTCTGGCCCATCATCTCAGACTTGTAAGTCTAACTAATAAAGTTGGGCTAATCTCAAAAAAAAAAAAAAAAACTGGGCTGCCTGCAAGACTTTCTTTTGTGCCATCTTCTTTTTTGAGCCATTTTCCAGATACAGCCTCTTTGCATGGACGGAAAACATTATTTCTGCTGCCTGTTCAATTTGTTTTTCGTTTGTATATCGAACCTTCTTAATTTTTCTTCAAATCAATGAAACATGATCAAATTTTTCTCAAAGAAGAAAGTGCTAAAAACATACGATTACCTGTTTGATCGTGAATAGAATTGGTGAGCAGGTAAGGCAAAGCAGACTGGACCTTGACTCGACCGGAGTAGTTGTTGAGCCTGAGCATGACAAATCTGTCAATAGGTTGGGTTGATATATACCCAACCCACCACTCCACCGAGAGTCAAATTTGCTCTCCTACGACGATCTTCTAGTTCAACTTTTGTTTGGATGAGGTCTCCATCGATCCCTAGTTTCTACCTACATTTCAACGGTGGTCAATACTAGATTACTGGTCCATTTAATCCCACTGCACTTAAGCAACTAGTTAAGGACCTAAGGTCATATGGCCATGTCTGAACCCTGACAGTCAAAAGAGTGTTTGATCTAAGACTCGTTTTGCACCATATAGCAAAGGGAAACAAGAGGTAGATGAAACCTAAGCTGCCAATCTTGATTTCCATTTACAACTAGAGAAGTTGCTAAACGGCCAACCCAACTAGACAGTACAAATGTCTGCGGATTCAGAAAGGATGCACTTTTAGTTAGTTGGTTAATCTGATCAGGTCGCTAAAGCTTTGCCTCGGCAACGAATGAAATGGCTTTGCTTCCTGATTTGGGTAGAGTTTGGCCGCTTCAGAAACTGCCATGCATGCATGTCATTCTTCGAAGTTCGATCTCCCGTCTCACCCTTTAGCTGGTGGCATCTGCACTTTTGGCTTGTAACCTGATGGAACTGTAGTAGATGCATGCTACTTTCACCGGCACCTTGAAGTGAGGGGCTTGATGCTCTTGTTCCTTGAGTATATTACGAAGTAAACAACGTGCTCTCTCCACGACCATGACCGATCAGCAAAATCACCTAGCCCACACATGCAATTTACATGGGGCTGCAGTGCCTAATTTCAAGAACTCACCAAACCCCATTTAGGACAGTATGATAAACGCATAGAACTTTGATAGTCTCCCATGTAAAAGATCGCTAACTACCAGCTGGTCTCCCAAGTTAGGTGTCTGAATACTGCTCAAACAGCACGTCCTAAAGCAGTACTTAAATGTTCTAAATTACATGTTCACCCTCTTGATTCGTTTCCAAATTAAATTTTGTAACCAAGATCGTCCACTATAAATACACGTGTCCAAGTTAACACATTCCTCGTAGAACACGGAACACACCACCTAACAAGCACCTGCAAGCTGGCTTGTGTGCGACACAGCCGGCCGGTCGAGATCTTCACCTAGCTAGTAAAAAAAGGGCAGCCTGCCGGAATGGCAATGCCGAAGCCGACGCTGAGCCTGCTGGCGCACCTCCACGCCGCGCTCCTGCTCCTCCCCGGCGCCAGCGCGGGGGTGTACGACGTGGTGCGCTACGGCGCCCGTCCCGACGGCGTGACGGACTCGACGCTGCCGTTCCTCCGGGCGTGGGCCGACGCGTGCCGCTCGCCGCGCCAGGCCACGGTGCTCGTGCCGCCGGGCGTGTTCCTGGTGGGGAGCGCCACGTTCACCGGCCCGTGCGCCACCCACGCCGTGACCTTCTCTGTCGCCGGCACGCTGGTCGCCCCCGCCGAGTACGGCTGGGACGCGACCACCGGCAGGTGGATCACGTTCGAGGCCGTGGAGGGCCTCACCGTCTCCGGCGGCGTCCTCAACGGCCGCGGCAACTCCCTCTGGTCCTGCAAGCGGCAGCAGCAGCAGCAGCCGCACGTCCACTGCCCAACCGGCGCCTCGGTACGTACTCACATATCTCTCGCAGAACAGAACTCGACGAATTTTCAGGTGATCTTTCTTAACGGCGCCATGGATGTTTCTGTTGCACGGATGCAGTCGCTGACGATCTCGAACTCGAGGGGCGTGGTGGTGGACGGGCTGAGGTCGATGAACAGCGAGCTGTTCCACGTGGTGGTGATGCAGAGCCACGGCGTGACGCTGCAGCAGCTCACGGTGGAGGCGCCGGAGGACAGCCCCAACACCGACGGGATACACATCCACATGTCCAGCAACGTGGCGGTCAACAACGCCGACATCCGCACCGGCGACGACTGCGTTTCCATCGGGCCGGGAAACTCGAACCTGTGGATTGAGCGTGTCTCGTGTGGGCCGGGCCATGGCATAAGGTATATGTAAGTTTATATTTATGGGTGCTAGCTTATGTGTTACACGCAAGACATTTTGTCTTGGGTGAGTAATGTGTATGAGTGTATCCACAATTCTTTATGCTATTTGGCAAATGATCAGAATGTTCATCAAACTCAAAAATTGTTTTTTTTTTTTTGAAGGGAGCAAACTCAAAAATTGTGTTAGTGAAGTCTTAATTCTTTTTGACAATGGAGGGCTTTCATTACTTCCGACATGCCTCTCCCTTATTTTGACGATGTGGCACTGTATGACAACCGACCAACCTGGCATCAAGCCCGGCGCATCGCTCCTCCCGCGTGACGATGAACAACGCCTTCAACGCTCTACGCCATATGACACATTAGCAACACATCCTCGCAGTTGCACGGACAAAAACGACTATGTCCTAACTCCTATCGAGCCCGTGTTTGTGGTGGGTTTTTTGGACGCCACTAACGAGCGCGTGTTTCATGGAGCCGACTAACTAAAAGTTGCCACGTGGCAACGTCACAACATGGCAATTGTTATCCACTGTCAATCAGAAATCGAACGGCTAGCAAATGCGTTCACTACATATTCTAAAAGTCAAACACTTGTTCGTTATAATTTGTTTTTTAGCATACGTCTGTGGTGGGGTTGGTGTGTGAGAGGAAAAGGAAGAGATGATATCATACCGGATAAGGGTTGTACATTGACGCCTTTAATTTTTAGCAAGATCAAGAATATTGTTGACATTTTTGTTTGTTTGAGGACTGTTTAGGACCGTGGATGTATTGTACTCGTCTTATATCTTGAACCATTTTTTTGAGGATAAAGTTGTATCATGAACCATGCATGCATGGTACTAGCAACAAAACTTTTATCCTCACCCATTTTCCTTAACCTTGATCAGCATTGGAAGTTTGGGCAAACAACAAGGGATGGATGTGGAGGCGGTGCAGAACGTGACAGTGAAGACAACATGGTTCACCGGCACGACCAACGGTTTCAGGATCAAGACGTGGGGGAGCTCCAAGCGAGGCTTTGTGAGGGGCGTCACCTTCATCCACTCCACCATGATCGGTGTCCACAACCCCATAATCATCGATCAGAATTACTGTCCTGGAAAAACTTGGTGCACAGATCAGGTAATAACCCTACTATCATTTTTCATACTCCCTCCGGTCCAATTTAATTGCCGTGAGAAACCTACTGTGATAGTGCAAAATCTTGCATAGCTTCCGACACTCTTTGTGGACCTAAGGTAGTATTTACTACCTAGCTAGGTTAATCTCTTGTTAGTGTCATGTGTCTATTGTGATAATATATTTAATTTTGGAGTTTTTTGTTCATAGAGTTCGAGCATCAAGATCAGCCAGGTGAAGTACGTCAACATCCATGGGTGGTCGATGACGCCGGTTGCCGTGACCTTCAACTGCAGCAGGAGCAACCCGTGCAGTGGGATCAGTTTGCAGGATGTGAGGCTGATGTACAGGAGCATGCGGCCTGCTAAATCCTCCTGCCGGAATGTTCAGGGAAGAACGGTGGGACTCGTCATGCCCCTGAGCTGCCTCTAACATTGACACTAGCAGATTGTAAAAAAAAAGACAAGTTACGTGTATATACGTAATTAACGTGGATTGTAATGTAGTGACCAGTGAAGTGATGTGATAATTCGTAGATGTTTGGAGTAGCATATATGAGAGTGTATTACAAATATATTTTAGTTCTGTAAGGAGCTATGTGAAACTCGAAGTTCCCGGTCTAGTGTCTTGGAGTTTGTATTGGAATTTGTACCCGGCGTCGATGGAGAGCGGTATACTACTCATCACTAGGGATGGGTGTTCGGTTATGACCGGAAAAATTGTCATTTTATTTCTCTCTATTTAAAATTGGGTCTTCCACAAATGAAGACCGAAATATACTTGTGAGTTTAACTACCCAACAATTTAGGCCATACGATAATTCAGGTTCGGGTTCGATCATGACTGAAGAGTGTGGTAGGGGTTGACGCCACAAAATTTGACATTTTTCCAACATTTCAGTTGTATTTTGGACATTTTTTCAATGCATATAACGTTATCAATTAGGGAAAATTAACATTCAACACTAATGTAGCAGTTTGATCAACCTCAACGGTACCACCCAAAGTTCGGTCTCTCTGGTTACTGTGAACTAGTGACCGAGTTGACCAATCTAAATTCAGGTGTAAAATTGCTACCCATTTTTTAATAGGTATTTTTGGTCTCGGCCTTTTCGGTTTCGTTGCTCATCGGTCTTTGTGTCCACCTTCATAACAACACCACACATTCTGGACATTTTTTTTAAATAATATTTTTTTAAACAGAAATTCGGAATCTAGCGCGCGTTTTCCAGAAATTTGGAAAATAGCGCGGCGTCGGCAACGGCCGGACCGAAACCAAGGTTTCGGCACGGGCCAAACCGAAACCAGCCGGTTTCGGCACGGGCCAAACCGAAAGCTCGCTGATCTGCATGCGTAGCTGCATCCACCTGCCTTTCGCGTAACGGCGGGGCCGACAGGCGTGTTTCGGCTCTGGCCGTGCCGAAAGTTGCATTTTACTTCTTTTTTTGTTTTTCCCGACTGTTGGCCCATATATTCATATTTCCCGCCACCGCTAATGTTGCCATTATTTTCCCGCTCATATTTCCCGGCACCGCGCATATTTTGGTTTTCTCGAGTAAATTTGTTTCGCGGTCAATTGTTCCCGCTTTTTTTCTCCTGCCATTTTCCTCCCGCCATTTTGTTCCCACCATTTTCCTCCCGCCCTTCTTCTCCCGCCATTTTTCTGCCGTGCCTAATTTTCCCGCCAAACTTGCTCCCGCCTTGTATTTTCCCGCCAGCCTTGCTCCCGCCTATTTCTCCCGCCAATTGGTCTGTGCTCGTCCTATAAAAACCCCGGGAGGAGATGTCGAGTTGGTAAGCATAGTCCACTCACTCGAACATGTCGAGATACAATTCAGATGGTAGTTTCCCGGCAGGAATGCGGCACTCCTTTTGAAGTTTACGGCCGAGTTCAAGGTAGACAATAAGGAGATCCCATTCGAAGATATTGTTAGTCATCCACCTCATCTCCGTGAGCTATCAGCGAAGCTAGCTAGGCATGGGTGGCCATGGAGGAATTACAAGGAAAAGAAAAAGAACTCGTGAGGCTGCATGCTAGGTGGCAGAAGAAGAAGCTAACATATCCCACTGAAGCATATATGTTGGATGCTTTTCGTACACCGATGTTATGGGTCGAGGAGAGCGAGGATGAAGATGATATCTTCATGCCCACTGAAGCGAGCAAGAGAGCTGCAGCAGCGGCGGCGGCGTCGAAGGGCAAGGGTGCGGCGTCGTCGAAACGCAAGGCTGAAGCATCGTCGAAGGGCAAGGGTGCGGCGTCGTCGAAGGGCAAGGGTGCAGCATCGTCGAAGGGGAAGAGTGACGCGGGAGGCTGTGTCGATGGTAGATGACTTTTCTTTTTCAATTTATGTTGTGTTGTCGCTACTACCAGTTTTCTTGCTGTCTGTGTAAGTTGCAATGTTTGTTTAATAATATGTCTCGTACAACTTATTTTCCTCTGATATGTCTCGTACATAGATAATAATATGTCTCATACATAGATAATATGTCTCATACAAACATAAATATGAATATGTCTCGTACATAGATAATATGTCTCATACAAACATAAATATGAATATGTCTCGTACATAGATAATATGTCTCATACAAACATAAATATGAATATGTCTCACATAGAAATAGAAATACGGATAGTAGTACCTAGATAGAAATATGTCTCACAGATAGTAGTAATAGTAGTATCACTCATCTCTGTGAGGACGTGTCCGCGGCTGTCTACGCGGTCGAGGCCCAGAAGGTGACAAGCGTCTCGGAGCGCGGTGGTCACGCATCCCTCGGCCTCGCAACGGCTCCTCCTCCTGTGTCTGGGTTTCCTGCGTCGGGGGCGGCGGTGGAGTCTGGTACATCGGGTCGTCGTACAGCTCCGTGTGTGTAGAGTCGTCACCCCCACCTGTACATGTAGATGTTACGTCAGTACTCCGTCTAGGTGGACATGATAAATAAATGAGAGTATTATAAACTACTTACGGAGGTGGACCGGAATCTGAGACATCGGCATAGCAGACGGGTTCCACACGTTATGTTGAGGTGGATGTATCCCGTAACCTTGCGACATCGCGAACTGGTAACCAGGCAGCATGCCATACCCGTACGAAGGCGGCATCCCGAGCCCGTACATAGGTGGCGGCTGCCACGTCGAACTACCAGGCTGGGTAGGATCTGGCTGCTCGTACAGAATTGGCTGTGATGGACCGGACTGGGAAGGATCTGGCTGGTGGGACGAACTACCATGCTCGTATGTAGGTCGTGGGCGAGGGCTCTGTACTACTGTATGACGTGGTCGGGGGTCCTGTCGACCTGTGGAGTGACGGGAGGGTGATACCTGTGCATCCTGAATAAGTGGAGTCCGGGAGAGTGACTGGCGCGCGGGGCGCGGTGCTGGGCCGTGTGCCGCAACGTCTGCAGCGCCGGCACAAGTAAGAACAGAGTACACACGTCGTAGCTTGTCCTCCAGACGCTTGAACCAAGACACTTGTTGCGGCAGTGGGGCAAAGTCGGCAACGTCGCTCTGAATGTCTTGTATCAAGCCTGCCTGTTGTAGGAAAACAAAATGTTAGTGTCGATTATTGAGACATGCATTTACCAATATTAGTGAAGTACATACCGCGTAGTATCTGCTTCCCCCAATAGCCTCAAGTGGGTACATGTCCGTAACAGAAGGAGGTGGCAACTGATCAGGCTGGGACGTGGGCACTAAGCGAAGTCGAGTGGACTGTCTGTACGTCCGCAGATATAAGTTGAAATCATGTAGCAGAAATGGCTCATCCGCGGGCCATACATTAGCCGTCGCGTTCGCCCATTCCGCTATGTACGGATTAAGTGCCTGTAGCCAAGATGCCAGAGATCTATCTCCTTGTCGCGACAATCTGAAACATGTAGGCGTAGTGTAATTAGAAAAGTACATTCCAAATTCCTTGGTGTAAACACAGTTGATTAAAAACATACTTGTGGATGTGCGGAGGAAGGGCGGGAACTCTAGTGGGAGGCTCCGGCAATTGTCGCTTGCCAAACTGTCTCATGACACGTTGTTGGGCCATCTCCTCCACCGTGACATCGAAAACAATGCGGGCTCGAGTGAACCAGTAGTTTTCATCCCTCCGGCACAAGCTAGAAATCCCGCCGGGGTATCTCGCCTGCACCCTGTCAGGACGGTACGGCTCCCATATAACCTGATTGTCTTGCAATTGATCAAACTGCATCGTGAAGGACTCGTAGCAGTTTTTAACCTGCTGGCCCGCGTACCGTCTCTGCAAATAGATAAACTAGTAAGTAAGTGATGTGCAAGTTTACCAAAATAAGAAGTTTGAAAAATTAAATGATGTGCAAGTTTACCTCTCTACGCGCCCACATACTACCAATAGTAGGCAAAGCGACTAGGTTTGTCTCAACGAGCCTGTACTCCCAGGGTGTCTGAGCGTCGACGTCAGGCCTACCGATAGGGAACCTCTCCCAAGACCATAACTGCAACAGTAGTGGACAGCCAAGAAGCGAAGCGGAACGCTTATTCTTCGTGCATGCCGAACACATAGCTCGGTACGTGGCGGCTAAGACAGCTGACCCAAAACTCCGTGGCACTATGTCCTCAACGTGATGTGCCTCCGCAATCTCTCGCGCCATATTGATGAAGCGCGCACTAATAGTGTCGACGTGGGAGTCAATGAACATTACCTTGCCGAACAGCCACAGCAGGTATGCCTCCAGACATCTAGTAATCTGCGCTTCAGTCAACGCGGCATCCGGGTATCCTAGAACTCCAATCTGCATTGATCATACAAAACGAACTGAGTAAGTACAAGTTTGTTGATAATAAAAAATAAAACTCATAATTCTAACAGTCTTACCTGAAACTTGCTCAACCATGAAACCCGAGGACCGTGTCGCTGGTACTCTAAGAGCGGGTTTTCCGGATGTATCCCTGCGAAACGTGCCTGCATTTCGTCACGCCAATTATCTGGAGCCTGTAAAGGACCTACGACCGCGCCCGCCAGTGGGAGACCCAACAGATATGACACATCCTGAAGAGTCGGTGCCATCTCTCCGCACGGGAAGTGAAAAGTGTGGGTCTCGGGCCTCCATCGATCAACTAAGCAGCAGAGCAGTGACCTGTCTGGGTTGATGCGTCGAGATGCATCAACACATCAATATCTGGGGCCCCGAGCTGATCTGGTGGAATATGTTGCCACTCCCGCCGAGTCGCCTCAACTAGGCGCGCTATAGGTAAGAGACCAGACCAAGATAAACTGCAACAAGTTTGTTGATAATTATTCGTCAGTGACCTATCATAAATTATTCGTCATATCGTACAACATAACGAAATAATCAATATATTCTCTTATACGTACCGATCAACCCAATCAGGGTGTATCATCCAGTTGTATGCTGGACCCCGCGTACGCAAGATCTTCGGTTTGTCACCACCCTCCCAAATCTTTGCACGATGTTTTCCATCGATCACCTCACTGAGCAACGCATGTGCAGCCATCTGTACAAATTAAAACATAAAAATTAACAAACATACAAATTAAAACACAGTTCGGGCACGTACAAATTAAAACATAAAAAATAACAAACATACAAATTAAAACATAGTTCAGACATGTACAAATTAAAACATAGTTCGACATACAAATTAAACATACAAATTCACGTACAAATTAAAACATAGTTCGGACACATACAAATTACACCATACAAATTCACGTACAAATTAAAACATAGTTCGGACACATACAAATTACAACATAGTTCGGACACATACAAATTAAACCATAGGGTTACACACATAGAAATTGGAATGTAGTGCTAGCCACGTTGGCCACGTCCTCGGTTTCCTCGGTTTCCTCGACTTCCTCGACCACGCACAGGATCAGGAATGACTGCAGGATCAGGATCAGGTCCTAGGCCGTATTTGGGACAATACTTCTCTCTATGCCCAAAAAGATTGCAAAGTAAGCACTGTCTAGTACATCCACCAGCTTCAGACTCGTCCATATCATTCCGGATTCGACGCGAGTTCCGTCTTCCTCTGCCAGTTCTCATAAGAGCAGGATCCGGAATATATTCTCGTTCCATCTCATTCACCTTGTTGAAGTTGCCAACTACTCTAAATCCTGTCATCTCCCCGGTCCAAGTTTCAACCACAGCCTCTTTCATGTAATACGGAGAGACAAAACTGATTGGGTTCATCCCCAACTGGCCAGAAACAGCAAGGACATGAGAACATGGGAGGTGAAGCAGTCTCGGTTTGTTGCACGTGCACTCGCACGTTGGGGGTGCAGTAGCACTAATTATGACCTCATGGGTTTTCAGCTCACCCGCACCAAATCTTGAGGTTGGTAAGCGTACCTCGTACCTCGCTTCTTCATTACCAATACGAATCACCGTGTGCATCCGTGCCTTCTTTATCTTCTTGTCCATGTACTGTCTTATCTTGCGGCAATAAGGTGTGTTGGGGTAATACTCAATATGCTCGACGGCTTCACGACGTCTATCTCTGAAATACGTCAATGTTCCGTGCAAAATACCCTCCACCAGTGCTGTCAGTGGCAAACTCCTATTCCCTCTGAGTACAAAATTATACACCTCAGCTAGGTTGGTAGTCATGATGCCGTACCTTGCTCCATATTGGTCGTGCAACAGAGACCACTTCACGGGAGGCTCCTTCTCTATCCACTCTTCAAATTTTTGATTCGTTTTCCCTTCTTTCTCTTCGTACCAGGAGGGTCAATTCCAGGCAAGTCACACAACCCAACAGGCTCTGAATCTGTCGTATTTGCCGCAGTACCCTGTGTCGCATCACCCTGTGCCGCAGTACCCTGTGCCGCAGCAACCTGGGCCGCAGCTACCTGCGCCGCAGCAAGCTGTGTAGCTACCGCTTGTGCCTGCGCAGCTTTCCTTTCCTTCACTTGCTGCCCAGTGAATTCAGTCAGTCTTTCCCACAGAAACTGATACTTCCTCTCTTGATTCTGATTGCACAGTCTTTTAAACAGATTCATCAGCCTTTTACTCTTAAAGCATGAGTAAAAGTTAGCGCCGAGATGACGCATACACCAGCGGCTCTGCATGTCAGTCCATGGTGCTGGTTCATCCTCGGTGGGGTGCTGCAGTCGCTTTATAGCCTTAAGCATACCAGGATGCCTGTCGTGAAGGATGCACACATTTGGTCGAGTCTTCACAACTGCCTTTTTCAATTGCCTGAAGAACCATATCCAGCTCTCATAATTCTCACCCTCGACGAAGGCGAAGGCAATCGGGACGATCTGCCCATTGCCGTCCACACCTATTGCGGTCAGGATCTGCCCCTTGTACTTGCCTGTGAGAAACGTGCCGTCCACGCAGAGCACTGGACGACAATGGGTAAAAGCTTCGATGCAAATAGCGAATGAGAAGAACAGTCGGCCGAATACACCATATTGAGGAAATTCCGGGAACCGTTGTAATTCTACTAAAGCATATGTGCCAGGATTCCTCTCCTTCAATGTGCTAACAAGACGAATAACATTATCATAAGAGTCATAGAAAGACCCAAACCTCTCCTCTAGAGCCTTCTGCTTAGCTCTCCAGGCCTTTCCGTACTTAATGGTGGTTTTCCATCTTGCGTGAACTGTATCTATGATGTGCTTTGCTACCATGTCTTTCTTGTTCACTATCTCACTGAACAAGAGACGTGCAATGAGAGTTGACGTTAGGTTTGGGTGATCTGTCAGCAAACTATTAATTTCACATGTGTGTGGCACGACGTCTGTCACCACCCACACCACGTCATACTTCGGCAAGTGACCATGCACCCGTGACGGACAACCAATGTCAACACAGCTCATTGTCAAATATTGCCTATTTGACACGTCAGTGCGGAAAACCCTTTGCGTGGACAATGCCCACTGAATCACGGCTTCCCTTAACTGTTGCTTCGTGCTGTACTGAGCCCCGATTTGAATGTTATTCATGTGGTACTCCCAGGACGATTCATGGACATCAGGCACGGCCGTGATGGCAGAGTTGTCCTGATTCCAGTAACTGGGAATAGGCACATCTTCATCATTGTTTTCATCAGAATCATCAGAATCAATATCTTCTGCGACGCCATCCTCCTCGTCTTCCACCAATATCTCAGCCTGTACTGTACCTTCGTGCTCATCCGCATCAGCCTCCCCAATTTGGGCAGGTCCTGCTGACAGTGCTGGTTCATAATGAAGAGGAATTTCTGACAGTGATGGTAGATAGCCAACAGGAATTTGAGCATGTCCTGCTGACGGTGATGGTTCATAGCCAACAGGAATTTGAGCATGTCCTGCTGACGGTGATGGTTCATAATGACCAGGCATTTGGGCACAATGCGAACTAGTTGCTTCACTAGTCTCTCCAGTCTGAACAGCACCGCCACCTATTTCAAAATTATTCTGCTTCAGAACAAACGACACTAGGACTTCTGGTTTTGTCCCTCGGCGTTTGCATGATGCTAGCCAAGAAACCCACTGATTTGTCCGATCAAGCGGCAACAACTCCAGCGAATATTTGACCGGGATTTGGTCCATACCGACTGAATCCTAACAGTCCAGTAATTAGGATCATACCCAAAATTCACCGTAAAATACCACTGGACACCGCTGATTTTCACTTTCTCTGGCTCTGTCAACTGAATCTCCACATTTTCAAATTCACTAAGATCAACCCCTGACTCAGATGCACGGACTGTACCGGCACCGTAGTGCACAACAACATCGACCACTTCCATTACCTAAACAAATTTATTCATCATTAAATACTCCACAGCGGAAATCTAAATATTACGACCGCCGAAAATAAATATGACGACCCCCGGTAAAATAAAGACTACTCAAAATATACAATACATCTAACCGACAACATACACTAATCCTGACACATCCACCGGCAAACTATATTAACATCTAACCGACAACATATACTAATATGACCACCTAAAATATGCCGACCAACTAAAATATTACGACCACCTAAAATATGACCACTAACTAAAATATATCTACACTAATCCACACATATGTCATGCATCCACCCTTAAATTATATTAACACTTAACCTAAAAAATCTAGAGATTAGGGTTTACCCTTGACGCGTGCGTAGCTCCCGCTGCCCGGCTTCAATCTAGCACCACCACCGCCGCACCACGCCTCTAGCTTCCCCAACACCGGCACACACCACCACTATCCACCATTGTTGACCACCATTGCTTCACCTCCACTCCCCCAAACGCCTCCACGAACAACTATCCCATCAATAGATCGGGGATGCCCCAACCCTCCTCTACTCTATTTCTTCAATATGTGGGTTTGTGGGGATTTTTTGGGGTAAGAATCGGTGGTGTTTTGACTGGAAACTGAAGAACAGAGAGAAAGAGGAGAAGGCTCGAGCGAGGAAGAAGGAAGAAGGCCAAGGCCGAGCCGGGCGTGCTTATCACCGAGGTTTCGGTGTCGCCGGGGCCGAAACCTGGCTTTCGGTCACGCCCGTGCCGAAACAGGCCAAAGCAGGTGGGCCTCGCCTGCCGCGCCATGCAGGACACAACTTTTGGCATTGCCCGCGCCGAAAGGCAGGTTTCGGTCTTGCCAGCGCCGAAACATCACCCTTTCGGCACGCACCGTACCGACGCCGCGCTAGTTTTCGAATTTTTCCAGATCGCGTGCTATTTTCCGAATTTCTGTTTAAAAAAATATTATTTAAAAAAAAATTCACACATTCTCCTCTTAACTGTGTTGTGGCCCGTTGTGCCATACGTGCCGCGAGGACCGTGCTCGAGCCCGGCCTGGCCCATGGGCCTCTTTTTGGGAAAACCCTAGCCCACGGCATGGCACAATTAGCATGTTCGGGCCAGGTTTTTTCTGTGCTTCGGGCTGGCCCAAAAAATCCGGGCCTGATGGCCACCATTACTCATGGCCGTCCGATTCACCTACCTAAACCCCGGCGAGTTCCAGTAAGTTCACCTACCTAAACCCCGGCGAGTTCCAGTAAGTTCACCTACCAAAACGCTCAACGAGCAGGTGGGAGAAGCCAGCCAAACTCTACTCTCGCTCCCGGACGGCGGCATGGAGCAAGCGAAGCCCGCGGCGGAGGTGGCGACGGCGGGGAATAGGAAGGTGCTGCTGCGGGAGTACATCAGCCGCGCGCCCAGGGAGGACGACATGGTGCTCGTCGACGGCGGCGGTGCTGGTGAAGAACCTCTACCTCTCCTGCGACCCTACATGCGCGGCCGGATGCGGGACAACCAGAACTCCTACATCCCGCCGTTCAAGCCCGGCTGGGTTCGTTTTAAGTTTTCCCCAAATCTTCAGTTCGCCTTCCGTTCTGCCAGACTGGTCTCCTTGTTGTTGGTTGCTCGAGGAATTTTGTTTACTGATCAAGGAATTCGTTGCTCTGCAAAGTTATAGAAGGGCTGGGCGTGGTGAGAGTGGTGGATTCCACTCATCCGGGGTTCAGTGCGGGTGACATTGTTTCGGGAATGACTGGCTGGGAGGAATACAGCCTGATCGAAAAGCCTGAGCAGCTGAATAAGATTCAGCAAAGCGACATACCGCTCTCTTACCATTTGGGGCTTCTTGGTTAGGTTACTCGATTTTTTATTATTCTGTTGATTTCTGAGGCATTGACAGTAAACATCATGAGTGAAAAATATGTAATCATGCGAAGGACCAAAGCTACTGTAATTTAAGGAGCACCAGACACATTACATTTCTTATAGAAATACTCCCTTGGCTGCACAAATCAATAATATATAATTCAAAAGGTCGGTTAGACACCAAATGAGTAAAGGTTGTGTGGTTTAGGGGATTTGGAATGGACTATTCTTGGTCGTTGTGATGAATTTGCAATGTCGTTTTGGAAACTAGTTGTGCAGCTGGTTCTAAGGGATAGGCAATGTGGACTGATCCATGTAGCTAATTTTTCTTACGTTGTTGTATGTGAACCATTTTTTATCCAACATGCTTACTAATATGCTGGTGTTCTCCACAGGGTTTTACCGCTTATGCTGGATTCTATGAGCTCTGCTCACCGAAGAAAGGAGAGTTTGTATTTGTTTCTGCTGCATCGGGGCAGTTGGTCAGATTGTTGGTCACTTGCAAAGCTTCATGGATGCTATGTTGTCGGAAGTGCTGGAACAAATCAGAAAGTACTCATCTAATTAGTAGTATCAATAGTTACCTGTTTAGCTGTATCATTGAGGGTCTGCAACAATGTTTCAGGTTGAGCTCCTAAAAGATAAGTTTGGCTTCGATGCAGCTTTTAATTACAAAGAGGAGCCTGACTTGACTGCAGCCTTGAAAAGGTCAGACCTTCTCCTTTCATAAGATACAACAGGAACTTGTATAAACATTAATGGATCGAGCTAGGTTATAATGAACATCTAACAATCATATTAACATAATGAACTATTGATGAACCTACCTTGAATTATGAGGTGTACCTTCTCATATTAGCATTGTGGTGGCTTTGGTTTAGGAACCAGATGGTGAATGGACCATCCTGGTCCTAACTCCCAAGTTAACACTCAACACACGTCATCTCTTATGAGCATGGAAGCGAGTACAAAATGAGGGATATATCAATCGTACCAAAAGTCATGGGTTATCGAATGTTAGTACTGTGAATCTTTGGACGGGGTGTGCCCTCAAACCAAACATCCTATAAATTCGGCTAGATTTTTTTGGGCATCATCTGCTTAGCTTTTTCGTTTCAATCTACTGAACATGGTAAACATTGAGAATACACTGTAATCCTTATTGTGCAATCTTTCCATACGTAGGTACTTTCCTGAAGGTATCGACATCTACTTTGAGAACGTAGGTGGATCAATGCTAGATGCCGTACTCGTCAACATGCGGATGCATGGTCGCATTGCGGTATGCGGAATGGTCTCCCAACACGGCATGACCGATCCTGTAGGGATCCATAACCTCTTCTGCCTGGTACCGAAACGGATAAAGATGCAGGGCTTCATCCAAAGTGATTACCTCAGCTTATTCCCACAGTTCCTCGCTGACATGGCCAAGTATTACAGGGATGGCAAGATTGTGTATGTAGAAGACATGAGCATTGGGCTAGAGAATGCACCTGGTGCTTTTGTTGGTCTATTCAGTGGTAAAAATGTTGGCAAACAAGTCGTGTGCGTGTCACAAGAGTGAAGTACGTATACATTCAGATCAATATTGCAGACTCTCGTGATTCAAATAAATAATTACAGTTGTGAAACTTCTCATGTTGATGCATGTTTGTCTGATTTTGTTCATGCTCTGTGCAATATGAGGTGAATTGGTTTTATCCTAAAGTAATCCAATTGTCTACTACTGAGTACTACTTACCTAGGAGAAGCACTGTCTTACTCTCGAGAAAGTATTAGTTGCCTGTCTGTCTCATAGTCTTAGTTTTTCAATTTGATGATGTGATGGCATTAGTGCAGAAAGTTCTACCCCTATTATCTCTTAGTGGTGTTGAGTCTTTGTATATTGCTTAGATTGGGATGGCTAGTTGACCAGTCTTACTTCTGCTTGTAGTCTCCCACTCAGTAGGGCCTAAGGAATTAATTAGCTGAAGTAAAGTCTGTGCCGCAGTGAAGGGCTTACCCTTTTACGTGCTGTGCCCGTTCAGCTAAGCAGGCGGCTTCTGCTTTGCCTGGACGAACTGGTAAGTTTGGATCAACTGGTGAATTCTTTTCAAGACTTTTTGGTGTGTCATGTGTGAGCAAATTATTTCTTCCTTTTTCTAGAGTCTTCAAGTATTCTTACATAGAAGGGGAGCCTTGGCGCAGAGGTAAAAGCTGCTGCCTTGTGACCATGAGGTCACGGGTTCAAGTCCTGGAAACAGCCTCTTGCAGAAATGCAGGGAAATGCTGCGTACTAAAGACTCAAAGTGGTCGGACCCTTCCCCGGACCCTGCGCAAGCGGGAGCTACTGCACCGGGGCTGCCCTTCAAGTATTCTTACACAAGTTTTTGATCAGGTGACACCTGACAAGCTGCAACTTGTGGCTGAGCAGATGTCCGCTTCATTCCACATTTGAGATGTTGGATGATGCCAAGTTCCTCGTTTTGTTTCTGCTCTTGACCTGCTCATCTTTGTGTTCTGGTTCTGAAGTTGATATCCAGTCCCTGAAGTCTGTACAAAAATCAGTGATTGATACCAATGGCGTACTCATGTCGTCATGGAATTTCGACAATGGCACCGAAGGTTTCATATGCAAATTTACTGGTGTGGAATGCTGGCACCCCGATGAGAACAGGGTTCTCTCTTTGCGTCTCGGCAACCTAGGACTCCAAGGCCCGTTTCCTCAAGGTCTTCAAGATTGTACAAGCATGAGCTTGCTGGACCTGTCAAGTAACAATTTTTCAGGACCGATCCCTCCTGACATATCATGGCTGGTGCCGTATCTGCAATCTCTAGATCTTTCGTACAATAGCTTTTCGGGTGAAATCCCATCAAATATCTCAAACATGACATATCTGAATCTCCTCAACCTTGAGCATAACCAACTCAGCGGTCAAATTCCAGCGCAGTTCAATCTGCTCTCTCGGTTAACTACGTTCAATGTTGCGGACAACTTGTTATCAGGGCCTGTTCCTCCTTTTCCGCAGAAGTTTGACGCTTCCTGTTTTGGTGGTAACCAGGGGCTTTGTGGTACACCATTGGACAAGTGTCCCAGGAGAAAGAGATGGAGACAGATACATATCAGGCTGAGGCTGCACAGAATCAACAATCAGTCCAGCATCGGAGCGGCTGTTGGATTCGTTGTGGGGTTCGTGGTGGGCCTTCTACTTCCCGCACTGCTTCATCTTCTTTGAGAGGTTCCATGCCTACATCGTCCGAATATGATCCACTTGTTCTGGAATTTTGTTTGTCATCAACTTCTGGAGGCCAAACGAGCACTTCAAACAGCAACTTCAGTTCTCTCCCCTGCAGTAATAATTCTTCAACATGTATACCTACGTGTAACCATAGTTGAGTTTTCTCTTTTTTCTTCGCTTGTAGTGCATATGTGAAAGAAATTCTCTTTACAAAAGAACGATGCAAGGAATCACTCTTTTCGTGGTTTGAAAAGAGAGACGAAAAATTATATTAGTGTTCACTCTACTGAATCATTTTCTTGACGGAAATAACTCCCAGTAAAGCAGCATGAAATGTCAAATTTGATCAGTATATTAGCAAAATATGCAGGATAAAACTTTAGAATTCATAGGCGTTGCACAATAAGAATAACGCCTTTGTGTTATCTGCCAAGTAAGAGAGCAGACATCTCAGTTCTTCAGTGTTGTCCCCCCTCTGCTTTGAGGACGTACTCTAACTTCTAAGATTGTGGAGATTTTGCCCACCAGGGTACGTTTGTGTTCTATATTCGATTCTATTGTCAAGTGAATACTTTTTCTTAAGTATGCATCACATATGTTGCGCTATAACATGCAAATTTTTAAAATTTGATACAAAAATATGACCATGCGTCTCATGTAACAAAACAAATTAGTGCAACTTGAATAGTGAATTATATGTTTTCTAAACTGTACCAGTTCTGTGTAAGCAGAGGAGACACATGACCGTATTTCTGCATCACAATTTAGGTAGTCTTATAGCAATGATATCCATTCATGTTTTCTGAGACCATGAGATCAAAGTTTTCACAAGAGGGCTCAAAATCCTAGGCGATGATGCAAACTCCCTCCACATTCCTGAATGACAATTCTACTGAGACCCGAAGCTATCAAGGACCCTGGGCCGGTCTTTCTGCCGTGTGCCTTCTTGCCATACTCGTGAGACGTGACGGAGACTGCTCAGAAGGGGGACTATTCACAGTAGGCATATGGTATGTCTTTCTTCCCTGCATTATTGTGGCAAATACATCCAAGTCAATAAGACTTCGGAATGGACAGTAGAAAAGTATTATCTCCAGTGGAGGGATTCTCCATTATAAAAGGGCTGCACCCGTTCATCAATTACAGATGGTGGCTTCTTATTTGGCTAGATAAACTGGTGAGTTTTTGTAAGCATTATGGTGTCTCCATGTATGAGTAAATTATTATTACTTGTCTTTACAATCAGTGTGTTCTATCTTACGCAAGTTTTGAGCAGGGGAACACCAGAATTGAGAAGCTGCGACTTTTGAGTGAGCTAACTGATCGTCCTCCTCCACGTCTGTGAATCTGGGATGGCTGGTGATACCAAGTTCCTCCTTTGGTTGCTGCTCTTGAGCAGCTCATCGTTGTGTTTTGGTTCTGATCTTGATATCCAGTGCCTGAGGTCTGTACAACAATCAGTGATTGATCCTAATGGCGTACTCAAGTCGTCATGGATTTTCGTCAATAGCACTTTCGGTTTCGTATGCAAATTTACGGGTGTCGAATGCTGGCACCCCGATGAGAACAGGGTTCTCTCTTTGAGTCTTGGCAACCTAGGACTTCAAGGCACATTTCCTCAAGGTCTCCAGAATTGTTCAAGCATGAGTGGTCTGGATCTGTCAAATAACAATTTTTCAGGGCCGATCCCTCCCGCTATCTCATGGCAGATGCCATATCTGACATCCCTAGATCTTTCGTACAATAGCTTTTCAGGTTCAATCCCACAGAATATCTCAAATATGATGTATCTGAGTCTCCTCAACCTTCAGCATAACCAACTCAGCGGTCAAATTCCAGAGCAGTTCGATCTGCTTGCTCGGTTAACTACGTTCAATGTTGCGGACAACTTGTTATCAGGGACTATTCCCTCTGGGCTCTGGACCTTCTCGGCCTCCAACTTTGCTGGTAACCAAGAGCTTTGTGGTTCACCATTGGATGAGTGCTCCGACTCAACGGGACGGATGAACGACGAGACCAGTATTGGAGCGGCTGTCGGATTCGTCCCGGGTTTCGTGGTGGCATTGTACTTCTCGCGCTGGTTCATCTGCTCCGAGAGGATCCGTGCCTACGTCTTGCACATATGATCTAGCTGTTCTGAAAGTTTGTATGTCATCAATATTTACAGTGGCCAAATGAGCACTTCCAACAGAAATTTATGTCTGTTCCTTGCTGGAACGATTAGCTTTCAGCTGATATGTATACCAAATAGCGTAGAGTTCAGGTGCAACTCTTGTAATGCATATTTTAACTTCTCGAATTAATGATGTAAGGCACCACTGGCATCATAATTGATGCTCTCCGACTTGTTTCGATTTCGAGATTCCAATAAGAACTCACAAAACTGTATAGATGTTCACCATTTGGTCTTGTAAAGCAAAACGTACAGCGGCCAGGTTGAACCTCGGCAGTGTTGTTCGCCCCCATTTTCATGCTTTGTTCTTCCTGAATGCATGCATGTCAATCGTCTAAACGTCGCTCTTAGCCAGGGGCTCTGTGGTTACCGTTGGATCGTTGCCTTACCTCTGGGAGGACAAGACCGATAAGAAACCGGCTGCACAGGATAAACGATGAGTCCAGCATCGGAGCAGCCGAGCAGCTGTCCGGTTCGTGGCCGGGTTCGTGCTGGCCTTCCACGGTTCCACCTCTGACCTCCCACACTACTTCGTCTTCTCCGAGAGGCTCCGTGCCTACGGCGTATCCCATGTACGAGGATTCTGAAACTCTGTCTCTGTCTGTCATCAAGTTCCGGAGGCCAACTGAGCACTGTAGTTTTAGTTTGTTTCCTGCAGTAACTGTTACTGTCCTTCACCTGGTAAGTGCATCAGGGAACTTAGCAAGTGCGGAAGTGCCGGTGCTTTGCTAGTAATGCATTGTTCGACTATTGCAGAGTGATTTAGGTTATTACTCGCCGTGTTAACCGACAGACAGGCCGACTGTATCACTAGCTTAAACAAACATTGCAGCGTTGTTCTCTCCACTTCCATTTGATGTACTCGCAGCGCGCGCGTGTGCTAGGAATTTTGTTGAACCAGCTGGTTGGCTGATCATCTCTGTACCCTTTTGAGTGCTGATTCTAGCTATAATTTTGCTGAGAACGAGGTTTGGTACGTTTGCATCTCGGCAACACGGAACGCTCGACCAGAGGGCCAATGTCTGCAAATATTTCGCAGCAGTTGATGCATCTGGCATCTTTGAACCTCTTAAACAACAACGCGCTTGGATCCTGAAACATGATATCTGCAGCGAACGCGGAGTATGGTAAACGCGCTCGCTAGGGCACCCTGGCGGCCTGGCCAATCTTTAACAGGCGGATAGTAAGTACTGCCGATGTAACGTGTGCCGACGTTGGGAGGGTAGCAGCTGCGGTCTAAGCAACGACGATTCAAACACAGTGATGTTAAAGTACGCCTTCAGACTTCAGGGCGTGCTTTCGACGTCTACATTCAGTGCGAAAATATCTGTCGTCGGCGTGGCAGATAATCAGAGTATGAGGAGCCACAAACGTAACTGCACAACGACCATTTCGTCCCGGTCTCTACTGATCTAGTCCCGGTACACACGTTCCGGGGACAAGTCCAGGACGACGACCGGAGGCTCTTGGCGCAGGGTTGGTCTCTGCGCCATCTACCAGTTGAAGCTTCTGCATCTGGGTGCATATATGCTCCTGTTTTTAGCTAATAAGGGCATGTCATGAACGTTTCATTTCTACTAGGGGCGGCGCTGCTTTGGGCTGCATAATTGGTCTGCGGATCAGGTGAGTTCACAAGATAAAGATCTTTTTGTGGTTTCTAAACAGAAAAGAGCTTTTGACTAAGGATAATCTGGCTAAGAGAAATTGGGCAGGGTGTAAGAAATGTGTTTTCTGTGATACAGATGAGTCTGTTGAGCACCTATTTATTTCGTGTACTTTTGCAAGAGATATTTGGAGGCTAGTGCACTTTACGTTTAATATTTACCCACCAACTAGCGTATCAAACATGTTTGGGTCTTGGTTGAATGGGATAGATAAAGACTCCAAGCCTCGAATTAGGATTGGTGTTGCGGCCATTCTTTGGGCCATTTGGAATTGTCGCAATGACATTGTCTTTAATAAAAAAAAATCTTCTCATTACTTGCAGGTTATCAACATGGCAATTTATTGGATCCGTACGTGGTCCTATCTTCTGCCTACGGATCAGCGTGGCCTCATGGATACATGATGCACCCGCATGATGACGGTCGTACGGGCTATCTTCTGCCGGGCTGGGTGGCAGCATACTAGAAGAATCGATGTTTAGTGTTTCGTTTTTTAAGTGGTTGATCTTTGTATCCACTTTATGTGATCCATGAGTTGTAAACTTTGAGATATTTAAACTTCTTAATAAATGCGGCTGGCTGTGTGCATCATTTTGATGCAGAGGCCGGGAATCCGCACCCCTTTTCTAAAAAAAAAGGTGAGTTCACAAGAGCCGAAGCTTTTTCCTTTGTGCCACTGCCTTGGCCAAAGTACGATGACAGGCTGCTCAGGAGCAGCAGCGAGACGACCAGCTTCGTGTAACCATGCATCGTGTGTGACCGCCAAACTGCCACCTGATCCATCAAAATACGCACAATCCAGGATACTCCGTCAAATTCACTTGTATGAGAGATTGAGAGTACAAGTATAAGATTTTGTACAGCGGCAGATGGCGCACAACCTATATCGCCACCGTTGCCTTTGCCTTGGGATGTTCCCTGCATGTTGACTCCCTGACGCCACTGCCCATCGTACCTTCTCTGCATGCATGTATTCCGATTAATTTTCTACTGTATTAGACCTGCACACACTGCCAGGGGCTGTACTTGCTGTCCCCACGGTTGTACCTTGCCTCCACTTGCTACCAGCTTTTGCAGTTTAAAAACACCCCTTGTCATCCACTTGCTACCACACATGACACTATAATAGTATTTTCCAACATCCATTGACTGATTCGTGGTGGGGAGAAGGGTGACTGATTCGTCTCGGATATTCATCAGGTTCATCCTTCTGACAGTTCCCTTTTTGTTGTTCAACTGTAGATTTTCATACAAATCATTTTGAACAAGCAAAAAATGAAGAGTATTAAACTGATTGGTTTAGGGTTCATATGAACTGAAGCGGAGAAGACATCGACAAGTGGTAACATGGATAACCGCTATGGTTAACCGAAAATTATTGAAGATATCTAGAATCAATATTATCATGACTATCCGGTGATGAGCAATGAAGATATCCATAGGTTCACTGATAAGCGAAGAAGACATCGGAAAGTGGTAACATGGATAATCGGCGATGGCTAACCGAAAATTATTGAAGATATCTAGAATCGAGATCATGGCTATCTGGTGGTAAGCAATGAAGATATCCATAGGTCCACCAATAAGCGACAAAGACATCGACAAGTGTTAACATGGATAACCGTTGATGGCTAACCAAAAATTATTGAAGATATAATCAAGATCATGGCTACCCAGTGATAAGCAATGAAGATAACCAAAGGTTCACCGATAAGCGGCGAAGACATCGACAAGTGGTAGCATGGATAAACTGGTGACGGCTAACCAAAAATTATTGAAAATATCTAGAATCGAGATCGTGGCTACCCAGTGATAAGCAATGAAGATAACCGAAAGTTCACCGATAAGCGGCGAAGACATCGAAAAGTGGTAGCATGGATAACCGGTGATGGCTAACCAAAAATTATTGAAAATATCTAGAGTCGATATCGTGGCTACCCAGTGATAAGCAATGAAGATATCCAAAGGTCCAACGAAAAGCCTTCGATATGCTATGGATGCTAATATAAATTCTAAATTATCTACTAAAATTAATAAATATATATTCACTTATAAACTTGCAATTACACAAAATATATGTTACGCAGAGTGGACTCACTACAATAGGACATAGCTTTTGTAACACAGCTTTGTGTTACTACAGGTCCAAAACAGTGTTACTGGGCCATATTGTAACACATTTTGAAATGTGTTACGTTAGGCCGTGTTACTAAGTGGTGACTGCTGTCACACATAATAGCTGTTACAGTATGTTAAAAATTGTGTTACAATTAAGCTATAGTAACATGCATCTTATGTGTTACTCAGTGTCGTCAGTAACACTACTATGCTGCCAGTAACACTGATGTAACACTATAATTGATCATGTCAACTACCCTAGTAACATGTTTTTCTAACTATAGTAACACCATCAGTAACACTAGTATGCTCAAAATAATTGATATTTGTGTTTTAAATTATTAAACAGAAAATTAGGTACACATTTTCTGAATATTTACATAAATAGAAATAATTGCACATGTTTAATTACTTGCTTTATAATGATGCCCCTACATACACAAATTGAAATGATCAGGATACTGCAGATATACATGAGTGTAGGGCACATATACATTACAATAATTAAGTAGCAATATGATTCGTACAACTCAACATTCATATACACTTGACTACAAAAATACACTTTCGTGAAGAATATTGCACCAAGAATTTGCATCAATTCGAAGAGAAACATCTTTGTGAAAAAATTACATGTTTTAATCTATCAATGTAACTACAGTTATTGGTATGCGAAGTCTTCGAAATTAATTTGCTTCTTGCTCGAGGTGCAATGGGAGAATTCAACTGCAACTTAATCATATTTCTTTTGAATCTGCAAAACAAAAATGGATGTTATAGTTATGATTAATCGTACATAATATGATTCAGAATATCATTAATCGTACCACAATCATGTAAGATAACACTCTCATTAAGATGGTTAGATGGACCAATATCATTTGGATTGTTAGGCGGAGCAATATAGGGCCAGGGGCCAGCTTTCTCCTTGACACATACGGATGCATAGTTTTCTCAAACTAAGGGGTCACACAGCATTTTTATCACAAGACTTTCATTACAGAGGTGAATCGAAGTACATGTTACCATCTGGGTCTTCTTTCTCATAGTATGGGAAGTCAATTTCCTAAAAGCCGACTTACTCGATCATCAAGATTAAATCATAGTACGAAACAAGACACCTTATCATTGACCAAGTAGAATTTTGACCTCTTGATTTCAATCTTCATAGTGCAGGTATATGGTCAACATGTCCATTGCCATCCTACATGAAAATAAAAATGTCAATCGAACCAGTACATGTTTTGGTTTTCTTGTGTGATCTGCTATCATGCTACTGGCTTTGCATGCATCAGAATATTTTGTATATGCTCTAAGATAATTTCAGCAAGCAATAAATTTTCTAATAATTGGTTGAGTCCAACAATGATACTTTGTCACATGGCTAAATCTCATTAATACATCCCACATAATCCAAACTACCTGATGCGGTTTGAAAATCACGAGATGAACACAAGTGGGAAACGAGGTGGAAATCGAGGCGGAACGCAAAACAAACACACAAAGATAGTTGGAAACGCCTGCAAGGAAAATCGATAGGCAACTAAACTCTAAGAGTCACCTTCGGTTCTCGAGATCCAAGCCAACGCAACCCTTGTTGAAACCGCTTTATCTTACCCGTCAGTCCACCGATCCAATATAATCTGCATGGAGAAAGATTGGCACGTTCCACTTGAATCAATCCCGAGAGAGTGGCTACATGAAGAGGTCGGGATTCATCTCATTGGAGGTTTTGGGAATTCAACATTTGGGTAAAATGGAGCAAAATCGAGAAGGGGTCAGATTTATAGTCCATGTCATGAAAGGGTAAGTGGTAGGTGGACACAATGGCTTCAGCCCAAACTACTCAGAGGTAGGGCAGTAGTACTGACCGACAGGGCGGTAGTGCCGATCTTGGAGGGTGCACGGTTGTGGTGGCGGTTAATGCCGTTATTGGCGTAATGGGCGGTAGTACCGCTCCTAGAGGGCGTCTGGTGCTGAGGTAGTACTTTCATGCCTCTAAGTTGGGACGATACTACCGCCCGTGATGCCCTCCAAAACTCTGTGTCCAACAAATTCATACCATATACATATTATTGGAACCTAAAATAACATTTTATTCATTGATTGGTTATTGTCAACAGAAAGTGGTGGTTGTGGGCTCTGGCGAAATTATAAACAACCATTGTATTTGGGTACTTTAAAGAAGATATACTTGAGAGGAAGTCAAACAAGATATTCATCAACATAAAAGTTTTCCACCGCAACGATGGGAACAAAGTTGATTTTGTGTTTTTTCAATCTGAAGTCGTATATAAGACCGACAATAAATTACTCAACTAATTCAAACTTGATGGAATTTAATCTCGTTCAAAATATTAGTTAGTATTTTAAAACATATGAACTTAAAATGACGTCAAATGGAGATTCTACCAACATGAAAGTTTAATGTTTTAACTAGGGAGCAAAAAAAATTGTGATGTTTGGTCATATGAAAAATGGTAGTGAAATTACTCAAATAATCATTCACGTGGAGGCGTGGTGACCGTGGCCTTGAGGCTTGAGGCTTGAGGCTTGCTTTTCATTTTCTAGTTTTATTTTATGCTATTTTCTATTGGTATTTGTTTATTAAAATATATAATGAGAAATTGTCTTGATATTTTGAACCTAATTTTTTATTTTTTTATTTAATGTTGTTAGTTTTTCTAGAAAAGAAAACATATTCAGAACTTTCTCCAGTACTTTGGGCCAAAACTCTATGAAGCCCTTTTTATCAACCGATAATGTCTCTTACTGCCTTAGACTATTCGCTACAGTTATAGTTTGGGCCTTTGGCCCATTCGGTTGAGAAGGTCTGGTTAGATTTTGATCCATTGGACTAGTGGGTGGAGAAAAAGAAAAGCTAATCGCTATGCTGGGCCTCGTACGTGGTCCAGCTATCAAATACAATTAAATAAAAAGAGTAAATATGGAAGACTACAACGTGGGCAATCATGGTCTCGTGGTTAGTAGGTAAGGACATTGGGTTTAGATGTGTTCGAGTTCGAACTTCAACATATTTTTCCTCTGGTTCAGAGGATAGTCGTCCCGCATTCCTCCTCTGCCCGCGTGACTAATAATATTAATTCTATTGATTTAATTTTTTTATTTTGCCTTATACAATATGTAACACAGGTACCAACACGTAATTGTGTGTTACTCTAAATCTTCCTCTGTAACACATTCGGAGCAACATAGATTTATGAGCTACTATACTATTATTCTTGTAACACGTTTTTGTCTTATCTAACATGTGTTACTATCCAGATTTGTAACACAAATAATGTGTTACTTGCATTTCAGTTGTAACACATTTTTTCATATGTTACATGATTGTGTTACTTAAACTCTGTTCTGTTGTAGTGACTATGTCTATGTCATACCCTTTTATATGAACTGATGCAAATTTGGATCCAACGTGGCTTGATGTATTTTGTACCGCAAAATTATAATTAATTAGCAAAGTTATTTTCTATGACATGTGGGTCCAATGAGATATGCAATATTTACATAAGAATATATATATATATATCTATCTGATATTGGACTCATTTTATAGAGTAGTTCACCATCTGCATCACAACGGTGCAAATAAATTACAATTTCGATAAACCGTTTATGAGGTATGATTCTTCAAAGATTTGAAACATGGAAATGAGCTAACTAGCAAGTTAAAGCAAGCACTCCATCTATCAGCTACATGCATGCAGTATTTAATATTCGATGGGAGCATGGGATGCTCCATCGATCAGCTGCATGCAGGAGACGACGGTGACAGTTGTCAGAGCTCTTCTTGTACGCACGACGGTTTCCTTGGCGTATTTGCCTTTGCATGCCGGTCAATGAGCCATATGGGCTGGGCCCTCGCGCGGATCCTAACAAGCGAATGGACAGCTCAGATTTAGGTTGTGCGCCATATGAGTTGGAGATCTGCATTTCCGGTGCTTTCTGACGTCCAATGCTTGAAGGACCTTAAACAGTCCCTGCTTGATCCTAACGGTATACTTGAGTCCTCATGGAATTTTAGTCGCGTTGGCGCTCCCGGTGACTTTGTTGGCGCTCCCAGTTACAGCATATGCGACTTCACCGGTGTGGATTGCTGGACCCCGATGGGAACAGGGTTCTCCGTTTGAGTCTCGGCAACCTAGGATTTGAAGGTCCATTCCCTAGGGCCTCGAGCTCTGCAGCTCCCTCACCTCTCTGGACCTGTCAGGCAACAAGCTTTCAGGGCATGGCCAGCGGGTCGCCTCATACCACTGCCCCGCAGAGGCCAACTAGGCTCGGATGCCAGGTGGAGGGAAAGTAGTCGCCCTGCAGGTGTCAGTGTAGCTTGCAGAAGAGGCGGCCGCTCCATGATAAAGTAAGGAGAGAGAAAGAGAAAAGGAAGAGGGAGGTAGAAGAAAGAGTTTTGCAGGGGAGGGTACGATGGTGGGGTCGACACAACGGTGGCCTCACGTTCTGGCGTTGGGTGAAAGAAAATTAGCCTCATCCTTTTATATGTAGCTGGATGTACTGGGGCAGTGTCAAGCCGACGCCCCCGCTGCTCGTGCCCTCAGGGCCTCCCCCGGAGCGCATCTCGGACCAGTTGTCCTACGTAACTAACCTGGATCTGTCGAACAACAGATTCTCAGGTGAAATCCCGACGAGCATCGTGAACATGTCATACCTGAACGTCCTCGCCCTTCAGCACAACAAGTTCGACGGTCGGATTCCGGCGCTGAGCAACCTTTCACGCCTAGTTTCGTTCAGCGTCGCGGACAACTCGTTGTCGGGTAATGTCCCGGACTCCCTGCAGAGCTTCCCATCAGATAACTTTACCGGCAATCTGGGGCTGTGCGGGCCGCCGATGGACAAGAAGTGCAAGAAGAGGTTCAGGTTGCGGATACACATTGGGCCTATCCGGATTCGTTTGAGGCTGCCCAGGATCAAAGATGCGTCTAGCATCGGTGCGGCGGCCGGCTTCGTCTTGGGGTTCATCGTGTCTTTCTACTTTCCGCACAGGTTCTTATTCTGTACGAGGCTCCGACCCTACGTCTTTCGTGTGTGCGGGTAAGAGCACGTATTCACGCGCATGTATAGTTCGTAGGACTGTAGGAGTACAAGATACAAGCGTTATGCTCCGAATTATAAGATGCCTATCTTTTTCCGAGTCGCATGTATATAGGCGTGTTTCAGCGTATGTTAACACATTTTCAGTCCGTATGTAGTCTATATTAAATATATCCAAAACAAAAAAAAAATATTTTTAGTGTCGACAGTTACTCATAAATTGGCCTAAGAAAATTTTGATTTCTGGGCATGTAGCGATTCCATCTTAATACATTGACACAGGGGTCCTCCCATATTGTCATCGTTTTTCTTAGAGCGGGACAATAGCCCAGTAGTTGGGTCGTAGCGGGCACCTCAGCAACTGGAGTTAGAATCGCGTCCAGAACGAATTTATAGAATTTTCACCAATAAGTGATTCTATCTTTATATATTGACACATTGCTCATGCCCTGCTGTCTTTTTTTTTTTTCTATCGATGGAGAACTGATCATTGAATGCTTAAGATATGTAAAGCATCTTACAAGATGGGCATAACACCTTGAGCATTGGGATGGACATCCGCAAATCCCTCACAAGAATGCATATCAGAACAGTCCAAGTTTATCTATCCCTACCATGACGACCAAGATGCACTTGCTTAAAAACCACATCACACCGAGACTGATCGCTAAAAACCTGGTGATGGCAGTGATGAAAATCATCAAATGTGTTAACAGCCTCTCTGATATTGCACAAACCGATAGGCGCTCGACATAACATCAACCAGCCACTGGGAGCTCCATGATGAGCCCTAAACCCCATCCTTTTTTGATGGTTGATAAGTCTATGAAAGAATTTTGTATGAAGGATCAAAGATATCAACTAGATGAGATGTGAATATTAAGAGATTACAAAATTCAAATCAACTGGTTGATTTAGGATAATTGCGGCCAAGTAGGATTCTCTAAAATAAAACAAGGTGAAAGACCTTGTATGGTAAAATTACATTAGCAAGCAATAATATTACAGAACGATCCTAAGAACAACCCCATCGGATATGGGTCCCACACTAAACATAGTGGAAAAAAGACGCGTGATCAATGTGGCACCCTAAAAATGGGCGGCTATCGAGCAGGCCACACAACAACGGTTTATGGATAATCGTTGCTGATCTTGGTAAGCCATGTTGCGTGTCCATTGTACGCCACATCTGTCACAGACATTTTCCGTTGCCCTTGTCTGCCATAGGTTTAGGGTAGTCCAAAATCTCATTTGCTCGATCCTTATATGGACACTCTACACTCCCTCTCCCTTAGGTCTAGCTAGCCACTACTCCACAATACCTTTCCCGCACAGTCGCCACTTCCCTCTACCGATGATCGCCACCCGCTTCTGGTATGAAGGGCGCACCGGTGATCATTGCCATTGCCCCCTCAGGTTATACGTATCTTCCCGTCATTGGTGGACACAACCTCCACTCCCGCCGCCCGCGATGCCCGCAAGACGACACCGTCTCCTCCTCTTTCGGCGGCCTCTTCATATGGAGTAGAGGAATGGAAGCTGAATATTCATTGTATGTGAATAGTCACTTAAAGGGAGTAGATGGTTTACAAGAGTGTCTATGGTGCATGTGACATACGCAGGCCTAAACCAATGGTCAATCAAACAACTTTCCTCAGCCTTCTTTTCTGGTTGATTGAGCAAGCCCTGAGACCGAGAGGGATGCACTCCTGCATAAATGTTTCAATCCTTTTTGTGCCCCACCGTCGTAGTGCAATTACAGAAGTAAATAGAGCAACTGCAATTGCAACACACGAGAATAAAAATCCACTGCAATTGCACAAAATAAAAGTGCAACTGCAATGAATACAAAACTAACAAAAGTAACATTCACAAAGGTGACTAAGTTTCATAGAAGTGACTGGAATTTCTAGGGAGTGATTTAAACTTAATCAAAGGTGAGTGAAACTTAACACAAAATGATTAAAACTTTAAAAAGCATCAGGCATTATAGCATTTCCATTTTTATAGCTACTAAAAAAGTTGTCATCAATAAGGAGAAGGAACCAATGACATGTGTAGGTGTACACAATTTTTTTCTTGTGTTTAATAGTAGTAGGAAAGGATCAGGTTGCATCCCATTTGACCCTACTTATGGTACCTATCTGTATGGTGAAGTTTGATCTTCAATGGCCGCTTAACAAAATCCCTTCCTTCCCCATTTCCTTACCACGTGGGTGGGAAACTGGGACTAATGGCTTCGCCGCTTTGGTTGCACGACTCCTTTCTCTATCACCTCTAGGATGGGATCACATCCTTCTACGCGCTCAATGTGTGGGTCGCCGGTGACGATGCACCACCTCTCAAAGCACCGTGGTTCTCCTTTGGTGTCTTGGGGAAATGTAGGGGGGGGGGGGGGGGGGGGGGCTTATTTTTCTGGTAAAAGTATGTGGATTCATGTCCTCTTTCTAAAAGTCAAATCCTCATATTCAGAATTGTCCTCATTTCGGTACAAATTATGCATGTGATTACTTTGAAGAGATGATCTAATTTTCTGAAGGCTAAAGGACTTAATTTGTCTTCAGCGTAGACTTGTATACGTGAATTCAATTTGCTATACGCTGTCACTAATGGTTTTTGAATTTGGGGCTGAATTTTATTTGTTGAAACTTGTAAATTGCTGAAAGTTGACTTTGTTGGAAAAAAATGTTTCCGGTGGGCAATTTGTTTTTTGAAATATGAGGTTGGATTTTTCTGAACACGGGCCCTTGCTCAATGGTGGAGGAAGAACAAACAATCAAAAATATTGTTTGGTACAAAACAAACCCCGAACTTCTAGAAGAAGGTTATATATCACATATAACCAAACAAAAACTTACACATGGATAAGGCGTGGCACACTAAAGGGTAAATCGGGCAAAACAAGAACTCAATCTGGAATGTGTGGTTCCACCTAGCCAAATTCCAACACCTTTGGTGTAAATATCCATCGGAATGCTAAATTCTCAAACCTCCCAACACGGGTGCCCATGTTGTCTCACTACGCCGCCACTAGCTTGCTCGCCTCACCGCCTTACTCGTCCACCTTGATCCTCGAGCTGATATGTCTTGCACACCAGCTTGTTTGCATATTCCAGCTCGCCCGAGCAATGTCAAGCTCACCGTCGTCTTAACGCTCTTAAAGATGTCATTGTTACGTTCATCGGAGGTATCCCATGGTGGATTCATGCCATCATAGTCCTTTCTTCAAGTGGGAAGGCACCTAGCCAATGAGCTTGAAAAGCCGACACAGTGGGCTAGTACGAGAAGAAAATTGTGGCAATTCTAGGGAAAGGGGGCGAGATGGTGAGGTGCTAACGGGTCAGACGAGATGTTAAGTTTTTTAGGAGTTCAGGGTTTGTTTGGGCAAAACTTATGTTTTGTCTATGGAGAGTTCAAGGATGAAAGTGGATTTTCTTCGTCGGGATTGCGGGTACCCGCCCAATAGCCTGCCGGTGTATGAGGTACACTCTTTTATTTACGCTCGGACAGTGAAACTGTTTGTTGCGATTGTTCCATAAGGCAAATCTAAACTCGTCGGAAAGTTCATATCCCATCCAACCAAAGAAACGTGCATACATGGACAACACGTGGCACAACTCAAATCAGTAAATCAGGTCAAACCAAACCCAAATGGACCGGTTCCACCCAGTCAAATTCCACACCCCTCTTGTCAAAATATTCATAAGAATGCTAAACGTTTTAACTTTTAATGTGGCAACATGAGCGGCCATGTTGTCTCACTCTGTCACCTTGAGCAGTTCGACACGCCACCTCGCTCATCCACATCGATCCTTGAGCTCATCCGTCCCATCTGCCACCCCACTCGCTCGCACCGCCAACTTTTCCATATGTCCTTGCTCACTTGACCGATGTCAAGCTCATCGTCATGTTTGTGCTTGTCAGCATTGTCAGTTTTGCATTTGTCGGAGGAATCCGATGGTCGATTCATGCCATCATGCTATTTCCTTCAAGTGGAAAGGTGCAACTAATCGATAAGATTCAGAAAGGCAACACGATGAGCGGTGCTAAGAGCATACCGTCGTGGCAATTCTAGGAAAAGAAACTGATGGTGAGGTGCTTTTTGGTAGGGTGGAAAACAAGATGTGGCGGTGCTAGGGAAGGTGAGACGCGGTTGTTAGGGCATGTCATCCAGCATGGTGCTAGACAACTAGCGCCAGGGGAGCATGCCTGTGATAGAGATATGCATCTGAACGAGAAATTTGGTCACAATTAGGATGACGGGAGATGTGCAGCATGGTTCGGTTGGGAAAACCGTTGTGTGTGTGGGCGCGTGTGTGTGCGTATGCGTGTGCCGTGTGCGTGTGTGTGTTTATATCGCATTTCTTCTGGGTTGGGTTAGATGCCGTGTTTTTCAAGAGTTCAAAATTTAGTTTAGATCAAATAGAAGTTGTAGAATGAAATGTACTCCCCCCGTTCTAAATTAGATGATTTTCATTTGTCTACATGCAGATGTATTTAGATATGTAACAAGTCTAGATACATCCGTATCTGAACAAATAAAAGTCATCTATTTTGAAACGGAGGGAGTAATAAACTATCAAAAGTTTAAGCAGGGCTTTCTTCGTCGGGACTTAACCACATGGTAACTTTCTGGCGGGTACCCGCCGAATAGCCTATGACGTACGCTCCGGTTATATACACTCGAACGGGCAAACTGTTCGTTGCGACTGTTCCATAAGGCAACTCGAGGTTCCACGTGTGGACAGGAAATGGAAGAAACTCCGTTTCAGTAAACCGATGATTCTACAGGCCCACCGTCGTCGTCATTTCACTTTCCCTTCCTCCTCTCCTTGTTGCTGATGACCCGTGCAAACTGAGGCGAGGGATGCAGCACCGGCTTGCTTCGTCTCCGCCAACAGAAGACCCGGCCCTGGAGAGGTCGTCGGCGTCATCGAAGGCCTCTTGCTTCATCTTAAGGAGCTCACCGAGCTTCATCTGTGCAGGCGGTTTCAGGGGCTCAGCCTTGAGGATCGCCCCCAGCGTTGGCAGCACTTGAGGAGGTCGAATTGGTGTGGCCTGGCTGCTTGCAGCTGTACTGAATGTTCTTGCAGGTGTAGCATCTGTGATACAGAAAAGTGGTGAGTTGTTCTGAAAAAAGTATTTCTGATTTTGTTTGACGGATCGTGTGATTTACACCATTACCTCCATTTACACTATAGAAATCATCTTCACAGTCCGAGTCTAACCAAGGAGATGCTTCAAAGAATGCTTCATCTCTGCTGCTAGCTGCATTCACAGGTGAAGGAGGCACTAGCGTAATTATACTTGGAAAGCGATGCATAACTGAATCAGGATGACAATTCGGTTGGAACACAGTGATGACCATAATGAGAATAGCTGAAACAGCCACTAGACACCAACTATGCTGGAAACTGTGGAGGCCCATGTTCCTGCGATTTCTCTAGCTTGTTCGTCGTCATAAAGAGAACGTGCCTTCTCCCTACTAACTAGCATCACTAAGAAATGCAGGGAAATGGAGTGTGGATTTTTGGAGCCCGAGCTACATGGAGCTCATTATTTTGAAAATTCGAAAATGACATTTTTTGAGTTTCCAAAAATCGTGAAAAAATCACAGATGTAGATAATATCGAGATCTACAAGCGTACCAAATTTTACGTTAAAATACGTTGTATTTTGGGCTGTACAAAGAAGACAAATCGGGGAAAATTTCAAAATTTTGAAATTGTGTGTTTGTTCACCACTCAGATCCACTGATTTGTCTTTTTTGTACAGCCCAAAATACAACGAATTTTAAGATAAAATTTTGCACGCTTGTGGATCTCGACTGTATCTACATCTGTGATTTTTTTCGTGATTTTTGGAAACTCCAAAATGTCATTTTCGAATTTTCAAAATAACGAGCTCCATGTAACTCGGGCTCTATTATAGTTTTTTGAGGGAAATGTCAACACTTAGTAGCTCCAACATTTTGTGCAGGGAACTGTCGGCATAATGTCTTAGTGCCTTCCTTTAACAGGGCACACAATATTTCTGTTGAATTGTATATATGCAAATAATCTAGTACATTATTTATTTTACTAGCATGATTATGAGTTGGCTATTTGTTCAAGTTAGGCCTTTTCCTCCTGAAGAACAAAAAAATTGATGGTTGATAACTCCAAACATATTTGCGACAAACCGTAGTTTAAGATGACTCATCGAAATTTTGAAATTGATAGTTGGATACAGTCACATATATCACTCTGTTTTCTTCTTTGAAAATTTGAATATTATATCATATCTCTGCCTAAACTTAAATGGTTAGTACGGTGTTTGTCTTAAGGGGATCAATGAAACCAAGCAGGTGGCAGCTAGTTGTGGACTTGTGGTGCCACGTGTGTGAAATTACATTAATGCGTTTCATTCGTGCTACTAAAACTTGACCAACTCTTACTGAACTTCTGGGTGTTAACCATGGGATGCAGTGGGTCTTGGTCCCCTTTTCAATGTGATTTGCTCAAGGGGAGATTTTCTAGGATCATACCTTTATTTAGTGATGTCTAAGAAGGAACTTACGTTGAAAGAAGGCCCTGTTTTGGAAGCTGGAATGGATGATATCGCAAGAAAGTATAAAGAACGTCGCTGTTATCAAGAATTTTATCTAGAAATTCCACCATATCTAATTACCTAATAAAAGCAAGATCTTCAACTCAAAACACGAGCCTTTCTACACTCTACTCGCAAACAACAAATGGAGACGCTCCATGATCTACATCTATACTGATCTAAAAACACATACAAGACCAAGAAAAAGTGAAAAAAAAGATGGCATTACCATAGCCTGTAGTTGTGGTTCCAACCTGGAGAACATCATCAGGCGCTACTTGCCTGTTGGAGGTAGCTCCACCATCAACAGCTCCACCGGATTGCAAGGGAGCCGATGAGCCCTTCTTCCCCCTGGAACCCTTCTTGCTCCGGCGTATCAGCTTCATCTCTCCCCTGCACCTATCCCCCTGGGCTAGTTAAACTACTTTGCAGGGTCAACATGTAAGAGGGGTTCAGACATGAGAAGAGATAGAGATCTCACAGCATGTGGAGGGTCAGCAACAGATGCTGTATTTTAGTGAGGAGAGGAAGGTAGACTTTGGGGTTCCAGAGTGGACATGTAGAAGCAAAGCAGCGCGATAGACGGATCTTGCTTGGGGTTTGTGCAAGAGAAGAGATGGGTTCATGGGGTTCCTTGGTACGTGGATGAGAGACACGCATATGGGTCACTTTGAGTGACCAATGCTGCCTGTTTTGGGCAAGAGAACGGGAATGTGATGAGTGATGGATGGAGGTTGGATGGTTGGATGGTTGCTTCAAAGCTAACCTTGCATTTCTGGAAAATATATGCACCCCCAACCACTTTCTGTTTTGCTGCCGGCAGCGGTGAGGCTATTGAACATATTCTGAATTAAGTTAGAACTCACTCAACTCTAATCTCGTTAGATTTTGATTCGTGCGGTATGTGATTTGTACATGAGTTGCAACTCAAATTTAGTCCAATTGCACTAGGTTGTAACTGAATTTTTTCCGAATGCAGATGTTTTTGCACATGAGTTACGGATGAAATTTTCCTACTTACACATGATTGCAGACGAGTTGCAACTGATCCCAGTTACAGATGAGTTGCAACTAAAATTTTCTCAGTTACACACGAATAAAACATGAGTTGCACATGCAACTGGTTGACGTCATCTGAGTAAGAATTAACTTAATTCTCACTCGAGTGATCCCTAGTAACTCCCTCCCTCCTGATAGTTTTCCAAAATCAAAGACAATTTTTAAAAAAATTAACATTGGTTCACTCGAGTGACCCATATGCGTCCCTAGTCACTCGGATAAATCATTGGATACATCCGGGATATTTTTCAACATTTTTTTAAACTCGTAATTTTTTTCCTATTTTTTCAAAATACCAGATCAACGGATCTTGAGTGCCAAAATCATTTTTCGATATGTACACGCTTATGAGATATTCTCACAAGTGGCCAAGAAATTAATTACTACAGATATCACCTAGTCGTCAACTTGTGCTTCTGCATGGACTAGCAATATTTAAAAAAATTATTATATTTATTTATTTATTTTGTGGATTCTATACAAAACACTAATGGAATTTATGTGTGTCTTTTACCGGGCACTCGCTAATGAGCTATATGCAGAGTGCCTAGTAAAAGTTACCTACGCAAAAAAAAAAACACTCGCCAAAGAAGAGCACACATACATGTCCCCGCCTCGCGTGGTTGACGGTTGGTTAGCTTCACCGCGTGCCCAGTATGGAACTCAGTAAAGCCCACTTTTATCGGGTCTTAGAACTTCCGACAAAGATTAAAAAATCAATTTCTATTTCCCTCATACCTTTTACTTATTTTTCTTCCATTTTGTTTATTTTCCATTATTTTTGTTATACTATTTTCCCGCTAAATGTTCTTATTTTAGTTATATTTTCTAGGCCTACTTATTCTTTTTTTGTTAAATGTTTTTCTAGCTGTTAAAATGGGTTTTCTTGTGAAGGGTATGCAAATAATATCATGCAAAAAGGGACATTTGTAACTTTCACGCCAATAAGATCAAATTGTATGGTCAATTTCAATTTTATAAAAAAATCTAGCTTTTCAACAACATTCGCACAATTGAATGAATTTCAATAGCCACAGATTTTAAGGTCACCAATTGGGATTATATGCAATAGCCACACATGGCGTTGACAGTGTTCTTGCTCTCAATAGATGTGACCGCCAATTTGACTTAGTTTTGAAAAATATATATAATAAAGAAAATCTAAAAAAATGCATTTAGAGTGTTTTTACATGTAATGCATGCTAAAAAATTCATAAACTTGAATTGTAAAACATTTAAATTTTAGTTCACAAAATGGTTTATCATGTATGAACATTCATTACTTTCAAATCAAACGACTAATTTCATGGTCATTTCTATTGCATAGTTTATAATAATGTGTCCATATTTGGCACGTAGTTGCATCTTGCCATGCCAAACAATATTGAAAAAATGAATTTCTAATTCTTTATTACAACAATTTTTCCATTTCTAACTGTTAAACAAATGCAAATAATTGGTACAAAATATGACCTTTATAGTTTTCACGGAAAGTAGATCATATTCGATGGAAAAGTCCCAAATAGTTGGCTCAGGAAAGCCAAACAAATTGACTCACCAAGCTTCATTAGCTGGACTAATTCTGATTCTCTCTTTCGTCCGCAGACACCGATATTAAGAAACCTTATTCGATACGATAGGATAGGTAAACAAATCAAGGCCTAGGTGGAAAGCCAATTTCATATTCTCTGATTCCCTTCATAGTTTTGTAGTATCCTTGGGGTGAGAACATGAACAAGCCAAAACTGCAAGCTTTGGCATTCTGAAATTCCTCTATTCCAGAGAGGACGACATGGAATTACCTTGATACATTGACTCGATGATTCCCATTGTGGCCGGCTCAGGGACAGTACATAAATTTTCATCTAAAGTTTTGACAATTTGTGGCCTGCACAAAACACAAATAATGTGTGAATAGTACATGATACTATTCACTCTATGTCTTCTCTTTTTTTCACAGGATACATACGGTCATACTCCCTCCGTTACACAATATAAAAGGTTTTAGACATTTTCCACATTCACATGTATCTTATTATATGCGCCTCATTTTAGTCTGAATCTAACACCTAAAACATAGGGAGTCCCTAGCGCTCGGGTGACCGAGACTTAAGCAAACGCTCGGTCGAGCAGAGCTACGTCGGCACATGACGCAACGGGTGGAATGAGCCCGTTTCCCTGCAACCAGCTCTGCCGTTCATTTGTACGCTTTTTTGTTTTTTCCTTGTGTTCGTTATATGGGCTGTAGTTTCTCTATGTGCATAGTCGACTTTGTTATCTGGGCTTCTATGTCATAACTGGGCTGGGCCTGCTGAATAATTCATTGCAAAACAAAAGACGAAGGATGAAAAACAAAATGACAAAAAAAGGCACATTCACGCACATGTAATTGCACGCTATACAGTAATTATGTGTAATTACACGCTAAACATTAATCATGTGTAATTACACACAAAACAAAAACACGTTGTAATTACACAAAAGGTATTACAAACACAATTACACACTAAAAAAATTAGAATCATGTGCAATTGCACGCTAAATCTAAGGTTAATGTGTAATTGCACGCTAAACGATAATCATGTATAATTACATGGGAAAAAATTGCAATTACACATGTAAAAGCAAGGAGTAATGTGTAATTACACGCCTAATGGTATTCATGTGTAATCCCATGTAAAAGGAAAACATGTGCAGTTACATATTAAAATGAGGATCGTGTGCAATTAAACGCTAAGAAAAAAGTAATGTATAATTCCACGCTTAACGATAAATCATGTATAATTACACATGTTCAACTACGCGTTAAGGAGAATCATGTGCGAATGCGCTCTTACGAGATTGCAAGCTAGCGAGATTCACGCGTAATTGCCTCGAACCTTACACCCCTATAAACCTCTCCCCGAAAAAACCTAGACCCAAAACTCTAAACCCTAAAAATTGCATGCAAGACAATAGTGATGTGTTGGTTATGAGGGTTGTAGTTTATGTACCTATTTTGTGCGTACTCTAATCACTAATCATGTGCAATTGCACGCTAGAAAATATGATAATGTGCAATTGCACGCTAAACACTAATCATGTGTAATTACAGCAAAATAAAAAACATGTGTAAATACACAAGGTATTACACACAAGTGCAATTACACACTAGAAAATTGAATCATGTGCAATTGCACGCTAAAATATAAGATAATGTGTAATTACACGCTAAACACTAATCATGTGTAATTATACGCAAAACAAAAACATGTGTAATTACACAAGGTATTACACACAAGTGCAATTGCCCACTTGAAAATTGAATCATATGCAGTCGCACGCTAAAATATAAGATAATGTGCAATTGCACGCTAAACACTAATCATGTGTAATTACATGCAAAACATAAAACATGTGTAATTACACAAAGTATTACACACATGTGCATTTACACACTAGGAAACTGAATCATGTGCAATTGCCAATGTTCGGGATATCGCTTATCGCTAACGTATCGGTCGACACAAGATAAGAGATAAATTGGAATATCGGACGATAAATCGAATATATCGGTCGACCATTTATCGGCAAGTTTTTAAAAAAAATCTCAGGTTTTACTAACCGAAATAATGCAAAGTATCCTATATTACACACCAAAAAAGTACTGGACATAAATAAATTGCTGAAAGTAGGCACACACACATGACGAGACCAATTCGGCAATACATGACAAACAGTGAAAGATAAAAATATTCCAGGTTCAGCAATACATAAGTGATAAGTCCACGAACGAAACAGAATCAAAGCACCATCAGGTTTTGGCGTTTTGCATAGTTGCACTTCAGCACTTGCATCATTGCATGACAAAGCAAAATAGGAACTACCAAACAGCACACATAGTCCTTTGTTCTCTACTTCTCTCACGAGTCAAGCCACAACCGAAATAAATGAAGCCACGGGAATCAAGTCTCCATCACGTCCCCTCCTCATCTTCATTGCCATGGCCTTCCTTCACCGCATCATCATCAGACTCATAGTCAATGTCATCATCATTGACAACCACATGATCAGATTCGTCTTCATCAGAAATAAAATCTTCCACTTCATGAAGTTCTCTCACTCTTTGGCTTCTACGCAGCTCAACAAACTCGGCAACCTTAAATGGATTGCCATCTATGGTGGAACTAAGGCCCGTGATGGGATCAACCTCCTCCTCATCAACATAAGCACCTTCACATATCCAATCTTGTGCCATGGAAGCATCTTCACCGAGAAGAATATTACAAGATGAGGAGTACTTCTTCCTCTTATCCATCATTCTTCCATTGAATTGAATATAAACTAGATCGTCCCTACGGCGCACATCTAGTTTGTTTCTTCTCTTCGCATCCACCTACAGATTGCAAAATGAAGCTTAGTGATTCACAATTTTTTCAAAATAATGTATGGATCAGATTTGAGCAATTGCAAGCAATGTTCGGGATATCGCTTATCGCTAACGTATCGGTAGACACAAGATAAGAGATAAATCGGAATATCGGACGATAAATTGAATATATCGGTCGACCATTTATCGGCAAGTTTTTTAAAAAAATCTCAGGTTTTACTAACCGAAATAATGCAAAGTATCCTATATTACACACCAAAAAAGTACTGGACATAAATAAATTGTTGAAAGTAGGCGCACACACATGACCAGACCAATACGGCAATACATGACAAACAGTGAAAGATAAAAATATTCCAGGTTCAGCAATACATAAGTGATAAGTCCACGAACGAAACAGAATCAAAGCACCATCAGGTTTTGGCGTTTTGCATAGTTGCACTTCAGCACTTGCATCATTGCATGACAAAGCAAAATAGGAACTACCAAACAGCACACATAGTCCTTTGTTCTCTACTTCTCTCACGAGTCAAGCCACAACCAAAATAAATGAAGCCACGGGAATCAAGTCTCCATCACGTCCCCCTCCGCATCTTCATTGCCATGGCCTTCCTTCACCGCATCATCATCAGACTCATAGTCAATGTCATCATCATTGACAACCACATGATCAGATTCGTCTTCATCGGAAATAAAATCTTCCACAACAACGCAAAACACAATAAGCACATAATAAAATTCAGCTGATGCCTCCTTTGATCCAAGAAATACGGTACCTATTTTCTCAATGCACTCATCTACATAATTGAAGATGTACAGACTTGTATGTGCATCGGCTGATGCCTCCTTTGATCCAAGAAATACGGTCCCCAACTTGCAATGCACACACAAGTTCATGATACTCCTTCTTTTCTTATCTGTCCAAGCATCGGTCATGATAGAGCACCCCGTATCCGCCCTTTCAACATCATGTGGCTTCAACAAATCCCTGGTCCTTTCCACCTCTTGCAACAACATCTTATCTCAGATCATGTATTGCGAAGGTGGCTTCCAATCAGGACCATAGCGACCAGGAGCCTCACAAAACTGTTTGAAATCATCATCATTGATAGCATTGAATGGTAAATTTTTCTTATACATCCATCTAGCCAAATATTGCCCAACTTTGTAGGCCCTTTCCTTATCAACACTATCCTTTATATTCTGCTGTTTTTTAGTTGATTTCAGCGGGATTGAAGGATCAATTGGAGCAACATATTGATCCATAGGTCCCTTCTTCGGATCACCATTACCAACTTCATCAAGCTGTTCTTGATCAGCCTCATTGACCTCTATGGTGACTGCAGCTTTAAGTTCTTCTTCTCGCTTTTGCTTTTCCCTCTTCCTCGTCTTTGGGGCCTCATGTGCCGCAAAAGCCCGAGAAATCTGATCTTGTGTGGCCTGCATACAACTGCTCACACTACCTTTGATCTAACCAATGTGCTGCTTCATCCTAGTCACCCCTCCAAACATCACTTTTCCACACAGCTTGCACCTGAGCCTTTGCGTATCAAGCGGGTCGACCACCTCAGCAAACTCCCAAGCCATGTCATCTGACTTCCTTTTAAGTGTCGAGCTAGTAACCTGTGCTGAACCTGAAGCAGCCATCTACACAAATAAAAGCAAGCAGCCATGCATGTATCAGACTACAAACGTGAACCAAAAATAGAAAATTTCTCAATAGTACAATCTCCTGGCCGGCTGCACTGCTGCTTCTACAAATCATTCATCAGTAATTCATTACATACTACATGCATCACTACTCGCTAGTTGACTACTAAATACTAATGCATCACAAATCACTGGAATAGATTAACAGAATCGAGGCACTGGAAGGAGAAACTGAATCCATACCGTGGTTGTGGCGTGTGGAGCTTTGGCTGCTGCTGGTTTGAGGAGGAGGAGCGGGATGGGGCGAGTTGCTACGCCGCCGTGCTGGTGTAGATGGAGTCCTGAGGAGGGCTGACGGGGGAAGCTGCTCCAGCCGTCCTGCTCCTGGTCGCCATAGTGTGCTGGAGACGGGACGAGATCAGGCGGGCGGCGAGCTCGGGCGTGCGAGCTAGCTCCAGCCACCGGAGGAGATCATGGCGGCTGGGTGGAGTTGAATCGATGGGAGGGGAGCGGTCTGGCCAAACGCCAAACCCTATATCGAGACTCGAGAGGGTCGAGCGCGAGGCTTCTGGGATTCTGGGAGGCGGCGGGGCGGCGCGGTAGAAAAGATGGATTTTTTTCGTTTTCAGACATGTGGGACCCACGCAATTTATCGGCAAAAAACGCGATAAATCGGTTGTCAGACCGATATATCGCCCAGACCGATAAACAGAGATGAAACCCACTTATCCTACCGGTCAGACCCCGATTTCCGATATATCGGCCGATATCTTGAACATTGCCAATTGCACACCAATAATATGAGATAATGTGTAATTGCACGCTAAACACTAATCATGTGTAATTACACGCAAAAGAAAAAACATGTGTTACACAAGGTATTACACACAAGTGCAATTACGCACTATAAAAATTGAATCATGTGCAATTGCACGCTAAAATATAAGATAATGTGTAATTGCACGCTAAACACTAATCATGTGTAATTACACGCAAAACAAAAAAAATATGTGTAATTACACGCAAAACAAAAAACATGTGTAATTACAGAAAGTATTACACACAAGTACAATTACACACTAGGAAACCCAAACGTAAAAACACAAAAAAGCGCAGTCAAACCAGAAAAGAAAAAGGCTCACAAAAAGGCCAAAAAACAACGAGATGAGAAAAAAAACACAAACACCAAACGGGCCAATCCAAGCGCAAACGAGCCGAGACAATCATGTACGTGCGTTAGCAATCATGAGCACGGATCGATCGATCAAACGGATTAAAACGTTGACCGAGCGTTTAGGAAAATCTCAGGCAGCCGAGCGTTAGCAAAAGCGTAAAACATATTATACAGTGAAACGTAGGGAGCATTTTTTTTTAAAATTATGTAGAGAGTATTTTGGTAAAAAAAATTGTGGATACATGAGAAACAATATAACCAATTTCCATAATTTATTTCGCATAAAAAAATACGACATCTCATAACGGGACGCGGGCGCAACCAATTCCGGAATGTCCGCTCTTGAAAGCGAAGGTGATTGTTAGCAGCCCGTCTATGCCAACTACTGATGAAGGCCCAGGAGAGCAGCCGAGAGCATTTCGTCTGCGCAAGCCCACTACCTATTTCCTTGGGCTGGACTGGGTCGGGCCAAAACCTGCCCGTCAAGGGTTGGATCAAGATGGCCGCATCTATGTTCTGTCCTTCAACAACAAGGAAAAAAGATGGCAGCGGCTCATTCTTCCCCCTCCCTAGACTCTCGATCTGTTCCCTACCCCCATTCTTGTAGCCGAAACTTGATCAATGGGTGAAACAGAGACCACGTAGTGTTAACAGTGCTTGAAGATGGTCAGATCAACAATGCTTGGTCCTACGGATGCTCAGCTGAAGAACACACAGTGCTCTGTTCTGTCAGAAATTTGCCAGTTTTAGAAAATATATATCTTGGGCCTGAAAAAAGAAAGAAAAAACTGTAGAGCAGGAAATACGTGGACGGGTGTATCACGGGCATAAATAGTGAGGCGAATGCAACCGCTCGAGAATTGAAGCCGCTCATATGCGTTGCATGCATGCCCGAGTTACTGGCCGTTTCCCTCAAGCGTCCGTCCTCACACCGCATCATGTGATCGCCTCGTCCTCCTCCTCTCTACGCCCTCCCCATCCCCTCTCGATCCCCGCCTCTTCTCTCCCCCGGCGTCTGTCGAAGCGGCAACCCGTGCGATTAAATGGGGTCGCCGCCGCCGCCCCCGCCGACGCCATTACGGGCAGGTCATTCCGTCCACCTCCACCGGTGGCGAGGTATAAGAGGGAGGAGGGCGCGGAGCAAGATGAAGCTCATGTACTTCCTCATGGACGAGGAGGAGCGGCGCTGCAAGACGGAGGAGCTGCAGGTGGAGGTGTCGGAGCTGGAGGCGGTGCTGGAGAAGGAGAAGCGCCTCAACAAGATCCTGCACTGCTCGCTGCAGGGCCGGGTCATCTGCCACTGTTGCCTCGCAGCAGTAGTTCCGAACAAGGTAAATCCGTATGCACACATGTGACTGAGTGAGTCTTGTGATCCTTGTGCTGAAGGGAAAGCGTCACATTTCTCGATTTACATTGCAATTTTTTTCAGAGTTAAAACTGTTCTTACCAAGGAAAAAAAAAACAGAGTTAGTGCTGTTTCAGTCTCAACTCTCAAGTCACTTCTTGTGAATCAATGCCCCTGTCAAGATTTGACAGTCGAACACTCCATAGTCATGCTCAATTGCTCAGTCTTGCCTGCTCCTACCAGTCTGCAATGTTACAGATCTTACGGTAACAGTTGTAACAACAAACGTTGTGCAGCATGGAAACTCTCGACAGGAGGACACATCAAAGTACTATTTGGCGCATTGCTTGCAACAATGCCAGATTTGTCTGCAAATAACGAACCCACATACCCACATCTCTTTTCCCTTGGATTCCTGTCTTCTCGTACCTCCTCAATCAATTGCATCGGTACGATTTGCTTACATGTCTCTCTCAAACACACTGTCCCCACAACATCATCATCCCCTTGTGGACAACAGAAAACAAAAGACAAGACAAGACAATAAACGGAAGAAAGCCGGGAAAGTAAACTAACAGGCACTGTAAACTGCTATTCAAACCTTTTCTTCACTGAATCTAGAGCATACATTACATACGTATTGGTGATCTCTGAACTTGTGGTTCTCACTGGTGCAGATCAGGGGGCTCCTTGCAGAGCTGGCGATCGTGGAAGACGAGTTGTTCTACCTCGAGAAGAAGGTGGACGACCTGCGGTTGCGGCTTCGCCGGGAGCAGAACTGGACCGACCACTGTATTCTTCTTCAGCAGAAGCAGCGATGGCAGGATTGGACGCAGAAGTGCCACCAAAGCCAGCATTCCGGTCGCCGGAGTGAGCCCCGTCTTCTTGGTGGTGAACAGTTCCCAAGGCTGCCCTGTCCAGACAGCGACGAAGGTCTCCAACGTGACAGCAAGGCTTCTGCAGGATTTTTTTTTTTTTGAAAGCCCACGTATAATCAACAAAGATCTACGTACAAAGTACATAGAAAATACAACAAACAGCTCACCAGACGCAATCAGAACAGGTCGATTTCTGATGCTATTGTTGAAATCTTTGGACAGGTGTGGATGCTGATCAGACAAGAAGAAGCAGCCACTCTTTCGACAATCTGAAACCCCCAGAAAGGAAAATCTGCTTGAACAGTCCCAACAAGCTGTCAGAGGAGCTGATCAAGCTGACGGTGACCATCTTCCACAAGCTCAGCAAGACAACGGATCATGCAGATGCAGGGACAGAGCTGGAGCTGAGCAGCGCGCCAAAACTCAACATCTCTTCCTGCATAGGCTCCTCCAGAAGCCTTGCCCCCAAGTCGTCCTCATCGCCGAGCGACGGCGCGACGCCGCCCATTCGGTTTCTCAAGAGTCGTGCATCGTCGTCGGAGCGTGGTGCTGCTAATGAGGACACGGCTGGGCACTTCAAGAGGTTCCTGGAGTTCACACGGAGCTCGTTCGACGCGAACCGCGTGTCGTCCTGCCTCTCCGACATCAAGAACTTGAGGTGAGCGAATGCTTACTGATTGTTGCGGCATTGAACAACTCGACCTTCTTAATATTTGGAGACATGTTTTGAAAATTATTTTGTTTCATTAGAGTGTTGACGAACAAGCTCTGCACCGTGGATCCGAGTTTTCTGACGAACAAGCAGAAACTGGCGTTCTGGCTAAACATCTACAACTTCTGCGTGATGCACGTACGAAAATTATTAATATAAGCTAATTACTGAGCCTGGTGACCCGTGGAGAAATTATATGATATATTTTCAGGCATTTCTTCAACACGGTCTGCCTCCATCTCCAGACAAGCTACTGGCGCTGCTGAATCAAGCTTCAGTGAACGTGGGAGGAACGGTAGTGAATGTGCTATCCATCGAGCATCTCTTCCTCAGGCACTCCCCCGATCAAAGCAACAAGCAGGTAACTAAAATTCAACAAATTTTCTGTCAATGTATCAATTAAATATATATGTGTCTCGATCTAACCTGATGAATAACGACTGGGAAGGGAGTCATGAAGGAAGGGGAGAGGGATCTTCAGGTCCGCTACGGTCTAGGTTACCCTGAACCCAACGTCGTCTTCGCGCTTTGCAGAGGCAGTCGCTCCTCACCGCCAGTACGTCGTGCAATCACTTATCCTCATTGATCTCATACATATGACCCTCCGCCATTGTCAACGATCTTGAGGCTGACATGATTGAGAATGAAATCATCCAAGTGCAGGTTCGGGTGTACACGGTGGAGGAGGTGTCGAGCGAGCTGGAGGCAGCCAAGGTGGAGTACCTCGAGCGGTGTGTCCGGGTCGTCGGGCTGCCCGGCGCGAGGAGGAAGAAAACAAAGTCCGCAGCGACAATAGCGATCGTGCTGCCGAAGCTGTTGCACTGGCACATGCGGTGCTTCGCCGACGACGTGGAGTCGCTGCTAGAGTGGGTGCACAGCCAGCTCCCGCGCACCACCAGGGCCCCGGAGCTCAAGAGGGCCATTAGGGACCTCTTGCTCCACCGCGGCAGGCCACCGATGCCGGAGAGGATGGTGGAGATCGAGCCCTATGACGCCGAGTTCCGCTACCTGCTGCCACTTGTTTGGTGAACGCATGAATGTCTATACGGTGGTATAAATGAGCACACACATATAAAATTAACATTGGGTAAAGAAACAGTGACCTTGTAAGTTGTAACATTGGGCAAGAGCAAGTTGTAATCCTATCTCCAGACCCACTCTTGTTTCATTATGTTACAAAATTGCCTGGCCAAAATGATTTATGCAGGTAGATAGAGAAGACATGTGAACAAATGGTAATAACCGGCGTTTAAACAAGCACAAGTATACCCAGCTTTTGTCCCTGTTAGAGTAACTAAAATGGATCCGCGACAGAGAAAACAGAGTCATTAGATAGATATCTCAGATGATCATGGACTTGCTATGCATAATCAATCAGGATGCACACTGCAAATAGTAAATGTGCTTCCAGATGGAACAAGCTAGGAACTTTACCCATGAGCTGGGATATCTCCAATTCTTCGTTATTTCCACGATCATCAACTGTCATACTGAGCAGCAATTGTGTAATATAATGTGTATCACAAAAACCAAGACAAATCTAACTAAGGAGGTCGCCGGAATGCAGATATCAATGTTCCTTATTCAGATAGAAACAGGTGCTGGTATTCTCTATTTCTTAGAGGAACAGTACATATAGCTTTGACATCGAGCATTCTAATGGTAATAAGATCAAACGGAACATCCTAATAAACTAGACTTCTAAACTTAGTATCCTGAAAATAGAAACTGCAACATAAACAAGAACCACTTCCACACAACCACACCCCATCAATATCTTGGCTGTTGAGATAATGCACGCAGAATCGAGTTACAGGCAGAAAAGGTTTATAGAATTGAGTCTAAATGCAGGAGTCACAAAGTACAAAATAAGGCCCATGTCAGTCTTTGGCCATTCATATAGCATCAGGTGCATGCACACCCTTAAAGGATTAGTGCATATATAAGTTCAGCGAATAAAGTTCATACTGCAAGTAGAAGTAAACCATTCAATCTTCAGGAAACACATTTCAACAACCAAACAGTGCCTAAAACCCTTCCAAAAACGATTGGATGCTGAAATAGCACATTTCAGTTCAGCGACAGAAGAACGGATCTTCCAGTGGAAAAACTGATCCTTCTATGAGACCTGCTTGCAAGGTCCAAGTGCTTCCTCCTTCCCATTTATGAATCGGGAACAGCAGCTTGCCCTCTCTGCTTGCCATAGCAGAGTTCAGAGGCATCAGTTTGGCAATCAACTCTTCCATCGCAGTGTTACTTAAGCCCTTTTTCAACACGATGGCCATCTTCTCCAGCACTAGCGCATGCTCGGCGATGAAATTCAGGAAATCATACTCACTTGGATGTCCTTGGTACTCACGAAGAACTATAGTCTTTAGGTGCGACTGGATACACTCAATGGGATCGGTCTTGCGCCAGAACTTGGGACTGAGGTTGCCAGTGGGTTCACGAGTTTCCTCGTCAGACTGTAAATTAAGCCGTAGCACAGTTCAGCTATATATGCATATGTACAGTGGTAATTATGCAGCAGCAATCTGATGCACTCTATTGATTATTATGCAGGTGCCAGAACAAGAGAGAGGATCAGAGAAGGTGTTGGTTTTACCTCGATACAGAGGGTTTCAATGTTAGGAAAGCATCTCAGGAAACTGGGAAGCATCTCGACTACACTGTGAACTCTGAAATTTAGGGTCAATGCCAACGTGTGGACGGTTGAGACGATGGTTCCTAGCCTCGCCTTTGTTCCAGCCTGCAGACAACAGAGGGAACATAGGCAATCGCACGTAGTCATTGGCATTTGAGTAATTCGTGCATATCATGGAAAGAAAAAAATGGGAACTGCTGAGATAGATGAGCTCTGCAGTCAACAGAGTAGTAGATGAGCTGCACCTTGATGATGGTGTTACCAATCTCGAGATCGTGCTCTTCTGGCCAGGTATCCCAACAATCGCAGCTGAGGGGCATGGTGAATCTTGACTGACGTGTTCATGATACCCCAACTCTTCCAGATGAAGAGACGCTCGAGGGACGGGGCATCCACCACGGCGAGTTCATCCAACACGGACAAGCAGAACTGTGCACACCGCAGGCTGCGGCTGGTGAGGCGAGCGTGCAATATGCGCGTGTTCCCTACCACCGAGAGGGTCTCAAGCACGGGGCATGCGGCGAGCATGAACTCGATTACACTATCCTTCATAACGACGCTGCCGAGGACAAGCTCCCTCAGGTTGGGGAAAGCGACGCCGCGCGGGAGGGTGTCGGTTTCCGGGAACACCCAGGCTCCGATGTACAGCCGGCGGAGGGAGACGCAGCTGAAGAGCGCGGAAGGGAGGGGCAGCGTGGGGACGGGTAATGGGCGGTTGACGAAGATGAGCTCCTCGACGCCCTTGGTGGCGAAGAGCTGGAACCATCGCGCGAGCAAGCGGCGGTCGGCGCAGTCCATGAAGCTGCAGGTGAGGCTGACGAAGGGGAAAGGTCCAGGGTGCGCCTTGAGCGCGGCGGAGACGGCGTCGGTGACGGCACGCGATGCGGCGCCGGCTCGCGCGGGCCGACACTCGGCGTCACCCCCAGGGAGGAAGTGGGTGTCGACGAGGACGAGCGGAACGGAGCGCCAGAGGCTGCGCCAGCTGGAGGAGAGCACGGCGGTGCGCGCGCCGTCCTTAGCGGGGAGGCGGGAGACGACGTTGCGGAGGAGCTCGTCGGGTAGGATGCTGATGCGGTCGACTCCGTCGTCGGGGGCCGGGGCGCAGCAGAGGGAGGCGGCGGTGGAGACAGGCGGCTCGGGGAGATAGGAGTAGAAGAAGCTGAGCACGAAATCGACAAAGGGGTCGTCCAGCGTCAGCCCGTGCTGCTTCGCCGGGGTCATCTCCATGCTCGACTCGAACTCCAGGGGGGCATGGCGGAGATCGTGGGGCGCCGCACTGCGCGTGGAGGAGGAGGGTTGGGGGACGGGGGCGGCGGTGAGGTTTCTCGAAGTCAGGTTTTCATTCGCTCATGGTTTCTGCCGAGCTTCACTTCCAATTTTCGGCCCATTTAAGACGATGGAAAAAAAATACTGGCGCGCTGGGCTTGTTTATTTCTAGTGTATTTCAGTGAATCGAGAGGATTATCCTGTCACAGAAAATCTCCACTAGTTTATTTAAAATCTCCACTAGTTTATTTACTTATAGGACACGTTTGGTGGCCTGCAGCACCTCCAAACAGGCCCGCCAGTTGCAAAATTGGGCTGATTGGTTGGTCACAGTAGGCCCGCGTTGTGGCTGGCACGCTCATTGATGCAGCGCTGAGCCAGGCCCGGAAGGCACGCTCGAATCGAGCGTGCCCGTGGAGCCAGGTCTGGCGGCTGAAAAATTCGCGGACGGCATGCGCGCGGGCGGAGCGCGGGAGATGGCGGGAGATGCCGAATCTCCGGCTTCTTTTCACGCCCCACATACTCTCACCTCCACCTCTATTCGGTCACCGCCCGCCATAGAGGACACAAAAATTCCCCACCCCGGATCTTCACCGGCGGCCCGTGTCCGTCCTCTCCACCACCGTATCTTCGACATCATCTCCCCAGCCGGCAGGAGGAGCTCGAGAGCGTGTTCTTCCCAGCAGCCTCCTCTCCCCTTTTCTCCGGCACCGGATCCGCGTTGTCGTCTCGAAAGCCGGCAGGGGGAGCTTTACATCAGCTACTATTCATCTTCACCAATGGCGACGGTAAGCCACTTCATCTCTCCGAACTCGCAGTGGTTTTAGTTGAACAACATCCGGTACTAATTGTAGATCTGTACATTTAGGACGATGGGTTGGCTCTGATCAAGAAGACAGCTGCTCTCATAGCTGTCGTGCAGGCATGGATCATACTCGTTCGCAAGATCGTAGTTAGGCGCAATGCGTACCCTCTAGTCCAGTACGGTCCTATGTTCGCCCGGGATCAAGAGAGGATAGCAAATCTGAACAACATCTACAACACTAACGATGTGAAGGCTATGCAAATGCTTCGGATGGGCAGAGCCCCCTTCTTTGAACTTGTCAAAAGGTTCAGAGAAGGCGGCTTGTTGGAGGATAGCATCCACACATCCATCGAAGAGCAAGTTTGCATGTTCCTTCATGTTGTGGTCATAATCAAAGGTTTAGAGTGATCCACAGCATATTTAGAAGGTCATGTGAGACTATCTCGTGCTACTTTAAGCAAGTCATGTTTGCCATTGGAGAGCTCAGACAAGAGATGATCAAGCCACCTAAAGCTCAAACCCCATCCAAGATCAGCAACAGCTTCAGATGGTTTCCATATTTCCAGGTTAGCACTACATTTGTTCATCTATCTGTTCATGTTGTGTTTGCTCATCTATCTGTTCATGTGTTTGTTCATGTGTTTGTTCATCTGTTTGTTCTTCTAATGACAGGATTGCATTGGCGCCATTGATGGTACTCATGTCACTGCTAGAGTGCCGAGATCACAGTCTGCAGCATACAGAGGAAGGAAGCATTACACAAGCCAGAATGTCCTTGCTGCTGTTGATTTCGACATGATGTTCACATATGTGCTAGCGGGTTGGGAGGGATCAGCACATGACGCAACAATTCCAGCTGACAGCTTGTCCAGACCTGATGGGATCAGCATGCCTGAAGGTAAGTTCTACCTTGGAGATGCTGGATATGCATGTCGGCCTGGAATTCTGCCACCGTTCCGAAAGACCAGGTACCATCTAAACGAGTTCAGTTCAAGGAATGGTCCGCAGAATGCCAAGGAATTGTTCAATCTCCGTCACTCTAGCCTTAGAGTCACCATAGAAAGAGCATTTGTTGCACTGAAGAACAGATTCAAGATCCTTGACCAGAAGCCATTCCACCCTTTCGAGACCCAAGTTAAGCTAGTTCTTGCATGTTGCATTCTTCACAATTGGATCTTAGGGTGGGGGGTAGATGAACATTTCCCCTCTGAGGAAGATGTGACGCCTGACGACACACCTCAGGGCGGCCATGGTGTCCCTCTAGGAGATAGTGAAGCTTGGAAGGCCAAAAGGATGGAGTGGGCTCAGGCAATGTGGGATGATAGAGGTGCCGCCAGGATATGAGCTTCAACACAGTGATATGCAGAAGAATAAGAACGAAGCAGAAGAAGAACAAGAAGAAGACCCCGCCCCTTTCCTAATTATCATCCGTGCCGAACCTTTCCTAGTTACCTCTAGACTGTAATGCTATTTCATGAACTGTAATTCGTACTAGTTAGGGATGTACTGATGAACTGCCATTCGTAGTAGCTAGGACTCGATGAACTGATATGACCATCTATGTAGTATGGTAAGCTCACCATTAGCAACAACGGGTGAGCACAATCTAGCTCGGACGCAACCAAACACCTTACTTTGCATCGCTGCTTGCTTTTCTGGGACGCTGCTGGCTACCAAACAATGTGCTCAATCTGTGCTCGCAGTGCGATGCAGGCTGCCAAACGGCACGCACAACACGGCCCAGAGGTTGATCTCGCCAGACCAAGCCCTCCACAGCCTAGTCTGGCGGAGCGCAAGAGGGGCTGCAGGCCACCAAACGCGCCCATAGTGTATTTTACGTGATTAGAGAGGATCCCTAGATATTCTCCACCAACTATCTCATTTTTGGCTAAAACAAAAACTCTATTCCATGCTAGTGTATTTTAGGGGGGGGGGGGGGGGGGGGTATTTGTGTGGATTTGTGGGAATTGGGTGTTCACCAAATCTCCTCCCATCCCCACTCCTCCCATTCCCTAGAAAACCCTTTGAGTAAACAAAGCCTTATCATTTTGAGAGTTGTCTCGCTAAATAAATCTAAATACAATTTTTTGCTAATATCATAATTTAAGCCGGCGCTATTTTGTTATAGCGCGCTATTTTTTTCTTGATTAAGACTCGTTCACATAGACACATACACCATTTTGTAACACCAACACCGATTTCGACGGAAAAAAAGGTTTTCAAATTTTTACGATGACGCCTAGGGGAAATTCACCCACGAGCCCCATTGTGCAAGTATGTTGAGTTGATACGTGTAGTTATGGGGAGTATGCTGAGTTGATACATTAATTAGCCAAATTTAGCTATATGCCCCTCAAAGTTATGTAGCATCAATTCGCCTCCATTATGCAATTTATCTGGTTTCGTCCCTGGTGTAAACGACTACCACCATGACAACAAAACTCATTGTTGTTGCGATTATTGGTCTTTTCATTGGATGTAGCACACCATTTAGATGTCGTGGACAAATTTCCACATCCGGTTGGAGGCAAATGGTTCCTTCGACGACGCAAAACTCTTTGCTTCTATATTTTCTTTCTGTTTACATGTGCTATATCACACTTTTTGGTGTCTCGGGACCATTTACGGGTCCGACGGATCTTGATAAACAGTTACCGAGAGAACTGTGAAAACTTGCGTGAGCTACAACACACATATTGGTGTCCTTGGGTAATTTCCATATAAAGGCCTAATGGTTAGTGAGATGTCACCGAAACTCGTGCCCCATAAATCTTAAACGGTAAGCCCAATCGTTAGAGTCTAATTCACATGGCTTTTCTTAGCCTAAACCCTACAACATCTGCGCGGCAGTTAGCCTAAACCTCGGCACGCTGTAGCTAATAACGACCAAAGCGTTTAGGCAATACCACAGCGCTGACGAGCCTTCCCGCGTCTGGATTAGAGATGATGGCATCCTGTAGCCAATTGGCTCCGAGACAGCTCAGGCTTTTGCCACCGACCATCGATCTGCTTCAGCGTGACGCTGCTCCTATTACGACCCGAGTCAGTATCCGGCAAGGACGCAAAGGTTGGTTGACGTTGTGGCCACGTTTATCATCATCGTGTTGAAAAATTTAACATGTCAGGTTAAAGAAACAGTGACCTTGTAACATTGGGCAAGAGCAACCCACCTCTTGTAATCGTGTCTCCAGACCCACCACTTGTTTCACTATGTTACAAAATTGCTTGGCGAAAATGGTTTATGCATGCCGATAGAGAAGATGTACATGTGAACAAATGGCAATGACAGGTGTTTGAACGAGCACAAGTCTAAAATGGATCCACGACAGAGAAAAACTAAGTCGTTAGATAGATATATCTCAGATGATAATGGGCTTGATACAAATAATCAGTTAGGATGCACACTGCAAATAGTTAGGGCTCTTTTGATTCATAGGATAAGAAAAGGTATATGAAAGAAATTCTCTTTGATTGTAATGATTCTAGTGAAGATATTTTCATGAGATGTGATCTAATGCTATTTTTCTATGAAATTTACACCACAAGATTCCTATTTAATTAGTTCCATGGGATACGATCATATGAATCATAGGATTCCTGGATAATTTCCATATGTTCCCAATCGTACACAAATCCTGGAAAATCCCATAAATTAGAAGAGCCCTAAATGTGCTCCCAGATGGAACAAGCTAGCAACATTACCCATCACCATGAGCTAAGATATCTCCATTTCTTCGACATTCTCACAATCTTCAATTGTCACACTGAGCAGAAGTTGTGTAATGTTATGTGTATCACAAAAACCAAGCCACAACTACCTAAGGAGGTCGGGCGAAATGCAGATATATGTTCCTCGTTTAGATAGAAACAGGTGCGAGTATTCTCTATTTTCTAAGAGGAACAGTACATATAGCTTCGACATCGAGCATGCTAATGTTAATCGATGAAATGGAACATTCTAATAAACTGAAAGTTCTAAACCATATCCTGAAAACGGAAACTGTAGCATAATAATAACCACTTCCACACGACCACACGTAATCAATAGCTTGCATGTTGAGATATCCACGACATAACAAGTTTAAAGGCAGAAAAGGTCTACAGAATTGAGTCTAAAGGCATGAGTCACCAAAGTACAAAATAAGGCCATGTCAATCTTTAGCCATTCAGATAGCATCAAGTGCAGGCACACCCTTAAAGGACTAGTACATATAGGTTCAGCGAATAAAGCTCCTATTGCTAGTAGAAGTAGACCGTCCAAATCTTCAGAAAACACATTTCGATAACCAAATAAAACCCTTCAAGAGAAACATTGGATGCTGAAATAGGCAAAGCACATTTCAGTTCAGCGACAGAAGAAAGGATCGTCCATTGGAAAAACTAATCCTTCTATGAGACCTGCTTGCATGGTCCAAGTGCTTCCTCCATCCCATTTATGAATCGGGAACAGCAACTTGCCGTCTTTGCTTGCCCTAGCAGAGTTTAGAGGCGTCAGTTTGGCAATCACCTCCTCCATCTCGGTGTTGCTCAAGTCCTTTTTCAACATGATGACCATCTTGTCTAGCACTCGTGCATGCTCCGCGATGAACTTTAGGAAATCATACTCACTGGAATGTCCTTCGTACTGACGAAGAACTATCATCTTTAGATGTGACTGGACACACTCAATAGGACAGATTTGCGCCAAAACTTGGGACTGATGATGCCAGTGGGTTTACGAGTTTCCTCCTCCGACTGTAAATTAAGCCGCAGCACAAATGAGCTATATACAGTGGTAATTATGCAGCAGCAATGTGATGCACTCTATTGATAACTATGCAAGTGGTGCCAGATGATCGAAGGAAGAAGATCAGAGAAAGGGTTGGTTTTACCTCGATACAGAGCGTCTCGATGTTGGGAAAGCATCTGAGAAAGCTGGGTATCATTTCGACTGCACTGCGAACTCCGAAATGCAGGGTCAATGCCAACGTGTGGAGGCTTGAGACGATGATTCCAGGCCTCACCTTTGTTCCAGCCTGCAGTCAACATACAGCACATGGAGCAATCACACGTCATTGCCATTTGAGTGATTCGTGCATAAAAAACTAGACACATAGTCATGCAATAACTTATTAAAATATTTATTATGCCCTCATAGCAACGCACCGGCAAAAAAAATTTATAAAGGGTACATGTGGGGGGACGGATTCGAAAACAATTTGGAGCCTCATGCAGACCCTTTTGTGGACCTGAGCAACAGGCTGCGCTCCACGGCGCGTGTGCTCACTAGGTGGAGTCAACGGAGGGTTGGAAACATCAAAGAGCAAATTCTCATGGCTAATGAAGTGATTCTGCAGTTGGACAAAGCCATGGACCAGAGACAACTGAATGATGGAGAGTTTTGGTTAAGGGGGCAGCTTAAGAAGAAGATGTTGGGATTGGCATCGTTGGAGCGCACAATCGCTCGGCAGAGATCGCGGATTGGATGGCTACAGGAGGGTGATGCGAACACGGCTTTCTTCCACATCCATGCTAGCGTGCGGCGGCGGCGAAATCATGTGTTCAGACTACGGCGCGACAACGAAACTGCAACGGAAATTGAAGGCATGTGTAGGCTTGCCACTACACACTTCGAGGAGCTGTTAGGAGTCCCGGTGGCACGGGAGCACACGATCAACCTGGAGGCGCTCAATTTACCGCAGATGGATCTCTCGGGGATGGAAGTTCCCTTTGGGGAGGCCGAAATTTGGGAAGTTATTCGATCGCTGCCTCCAGACAAGGCGCCTGGGCCTGATGGGTTCACTGCCCGATTCTATCAATCAATGTGGCCACTAATCAAGGAGACAGTGATGCGGGCGGTGAATTGGTTTGACGCGGCGGACGGCCGGGGATTTAGCAGAGTAAATGATGCGCTGATCACGTTGTTGCCTAAGAAAGAAGGGGCGGTGGATGTGGGCGACTTCCGCCCAATTAGTCTTGTACACAGCTTCGCGAAGATTGTGTCCAAGGCAATGGCGGCGCGGCTGGCAAAACCCTTGCCCCAGCTAGTGGATTGCAATCAGAGTGCCTTTGTCCAGGGGAGGTCAATCCAAGACAATTTTTTCATGGTGAAGAATTCAGTCAGGAGTCTACACAGGCGCTGCTCCCCCTGCTTTGATGTTAAAACTGGATGTGGCAAAAGCATTTGATTCAGTATCTTGGCCCTTCCTCCTGGAGGTGCTCAAGCACAGAGGTTTCGGGCCACGGTAGATTGCGCGCCTCGCCACTATGCTTTCAACGCAATCGACGCGAGTTCTGGTTAATGGAAGCGCGGGGATCAATTTTGGCATGCCAAGGGACTGAGGCAGGGGGATCCGAGTTCCCCAATGTTCTTCATCCTCGTTATTGATGTGCTGAACGCAGTGTTTCGGCTCGCGGAAGAGCTTGGCCTGTTCGCTCCCTTGGTGGACTGTGGAATTCGGCACCGTCTGTCGCTATTTGCTGATGATGTGGTGTTGTTCATCAAACCAACTGTGGAGGAGGCTGCGGCGGCGGTGCAGTTGCTAGAATTATTTGGTGGCGCCTCGGGCCTGCGATGTAACCTGGCGAAAAGCTCGGCCTCGCCGATTCGTTGCGAGGGGTTAGATCTCCAGCCGGTGCTGGCAATCCTGGGGTGCCCGGTAAAAAATTTCCCCATCCAATATTTGGGGCTGCCGCTGACTATCGGGCACCTGACGAAGGCGGAGCTGCAGCCGCTCGTGGACAAGCTCGCGGGGCATGTACCGACGTGGAAGGCATCGTTGTTGCAGAAGAGCGGGCGGCTAATTCTGATCGACTCGACGCTTTCAGCCTCTCCAATCTATCATATGCTATCCCTCGATTTGCCCCCGTGGTTTTTCACATGCGCAGAAAAGATACTGAGAAGGTTCTTCTGGTCAGCATCAACAGAAGCGAGGCGCGGACACTGCGTCGTAGCCTGGAACGCAGTCTGCAGGCCCAAAGAGCTTGGCGGGCTCGGCATCAAGAACTTGCGGTTCATGAATCATGCTTTGCGGGCCCGATGGCGCTGGTTACAATTGACAGACTTGGGGAAGCCGTGGCAGGGAATTGATTTCAAGCTTGCACCGGAAGCGGAGGAATTGTGTCTTGCTTGCACCAAGTGCGAGCTAGGAGATGGTAGGACGCTCAAATTCTGGACGAGCAGATGGGTGGACGGACAGAGTTTAGCCCAGTTAGCACCTAGGCTGATGGAATTTGTGAGCACGGAGGCGCAACAGCTCACGGTGGCGGAGGCTTTACCTGATCAGCGTTGGGTGGCAGGTATCAGGGGCGCCCCGTCCATCCCGGCCATCGTGGAATACTTGGGATTTGGGATGTGGTTGCGGAGCGTCAGTTCAGTTGGGCACAGGCGCGGACAGGTTCACGTGGAAGCTGACGGCCAATGGGGTGTACTCCTCAAGGTCTGCTTACAGCGCGTTCTTCATGGGCACCGTAGGGATGCCGGCCGCGGCGGAGCTTTGGTCTTCAGGGGCACCATTGCTGCATAAGCTGCATGTGTGGTTCACGTTGCGTAACAGGTTGTGGACGGCGGACAGGCTCGCGCGCCGTGGTCTAGAGCACCCTGACGCCTGCCCGCTTTGCTGTCAGGAGGACGAAACAGCGGAGCATCTGACGATGCAATGTCCTTTCGCGCGGGAAGTGTGGTATGAAATGCTGCTGCCGCTCAGACTTCATCGCTTCACGCCGACGGGCCAAACGACGCTGGCAATTTGGTGGCGCATGATCGTGGCAGCGGCACCCAGGCAGGGAAGAAAGGACCTGAATTCCTTGATTGTACTAGTGGCGAGATGTCTCTGGCTGGAACGAAATAGCCGAGTCTTTGATAAAATTGCTTCGTTGCCATGGACTGTATGCAGGAAGATTAGAGAGGAGTGGGAGCTTTGGCGAAAGGCCAAGCTGTGTGGAGTGGACGTAAGTGGCCGCGAGTAATCAGCCAGCATTGTAGAGCTTCGGCTCACGAAATTCTTGTAAATGTGCTTCTTCTATCTTAATAAAGAAGACAAGCTCCTTGCTTGTTCTTGAAAAAAAACAATTTGGTTTGTCGACCGGTACACAAAACCATTCGAAGTCAATGCACTCACTTATATCAAACCAGACAAGGAGATGAGAACGTATGGGGCTATTGCAACAATCAGAAACCCTACGACGCGGACCACACCGCCGACCTCCCCGAGGAGCTCCTGGCCGTGGTCTTCGGCTCCGGGGACCGCAAGCGCTCCTCCCTCGCGTGCCGCCGCTGGCTCACCGCCGAGGCTGCCTCACTCCTCCATCTCGCCCTCGACGCGGCCCCCGGGATCCTCGAGCGCTTCTCCGCCGAGGGTGTTGGCGCTCCCGCCCTGGTGCTCGTCGCGCACCATCTTGGCCCGTGCTACGCCACCAAGCTCCGGTCGCTCCCCGTCGTCACCGAGGTCGGGGTCGAAGCGCTCGTCTCCGGGTACGTCGTGGGCCAACGGTGGCAGCACGTTGAAAGCTCTCTCCCTGGAGGCGACGGCGACGGGAAGTAGGATTTGGGGAGGAAACTGAGCCGAGGCGGAAGGATAAGGTGCACACGTGGGTGGGCCCGGCCGTTTTCTTGTAACGCGGGGGGCACGTGGCGTGCGCGCGACCCGAAGGATGGAGGAGGCGCGATCCCCCGGGGGATTAGAAGGCTTTTCCTATCATCTTTCTTGCGACGGAAAAATGCCATTAGCGCGGTGGAAACTTTTTTTCTTCTTTAACATGCTTTGAGTGCCTTGCGAGCAATTTCCTTTGGAGCGGCCGAAACAAAGTTTTTGATTGATGGAAATATTTGCTTCGCAAAATTGGGAACCACAAGGGCCCATGCCCTCTCACCTTGTTTCGAAGGGCGCCGAACCATGAGACGAACGAATGCTCACCCTAGATATCGAATGGCAACCGAAACTGAACCATCAATGACAAGAGACTCCGGGCACGACCGCCGCGAGGGGGGTCGCCAGCTCATGAGCAACATTGTCGTTGTTTAGGCATCACATCCATGATGATCGATTGAAAGGGATGCGAGACTCCCAAGGCAGCGCATCCAAGAAGGAAACGTAACTAGAATCACCGCCTACCCTGTCGAGTGGACCGGATCAAATATTTTCATCCGGAGCCAATTGTTAAGGGGCACAATCCTCGGTGACACCTACAAAGAGGGAAGCGGAACTCGAGCGCGTCAACTACACTAGCATCGACATCGTCGGGCGGGGCTTTCACCCAAATGTTGACTACGTACATTTACTTTATTATTATTTGATAGTAGTCTCTAGAAGACAATGTCAACTTGGTTAGGCGTATGCCATGTCTGTAAATATCTATGTTCACCATCTGCACTCGTGTTAGTAAATCTAAGTTCCCTAGATAAAATGATGTAAGTGAATTATACGGACATTCCATTCTTAAAATGTCATGCCCACTCCTTCTCGTATGATTTTCTATACATCACAAAAAAAATTAAGGATTCTAGAAAAAAAACAAGTGGATGCTACTTTTTTCTATGAAATCCAGTGCAAAAGATTCCTAAGAAAAATTCTATGAAAATTAATCCTATATCAAACAACCGCCATGGATTTTTTACAGATTTAAATCTTCCAAAATTCCAATACAAATCCTTAAATCAAATCAACAGTGGTGGTTTTCCCCGGCAGGGATTCTCTGACTTAGTATAGCCTGACTTCAACTCATTGACATGTGGGCCCATGTCTGGTGGACCCCGCGTACCAGTGACTCAAAGTCAGAGGGGTTAGGTCAGATAATCCGTGCTGGGTTTTCCCCACCTTTGCCAAAGTTTTGCAGCAGGGTCCTCGGCTTATCCTGAATTACAGTTTGGCATGGTGCGGTGATATCGCCAGACCGTTGGCGCTGCCGCCGCCGCGAGTCCGCGACCTAACTGCTTCATTCGTCGCGCGCTAGCTGGTGAGTTGGCTGAACCCAACGTCGTCTTTGCGCTTTGCAGAGGCAGCCGCTCCTCACCACCAGTACGTCGTGAACCATTTATCCTCCATTGATCTCATACATAAGAACCTCCGCCATTGTCAACGATCTTGAGGTTGACCTGATTGAGAGTGAAATCATCCACGTGCAGGTCCGGATGTACACGGTAGAAGAGGTGTCGAGCGAGCTGGAGGTGGCCAAGGTGGAGTACCTAGAGCGGTGTGTCCGGCTTGTCGGCCTCCCCGGCGCGAGGAGGAAGAAAACGAAGTCCGCAGCGACGGTGGCGATCAGGCTGCCGAAGCTGTTGCACTGGCACATGCGTTGCTTCGCCGACGACGTGGAGTCGCTGCTGGAGTGGGTGCATAGCCAGCTCCCGCGCACCACCAGGCCCCGGAGCTCAAGAGGGCCATTAGGGACCTCTTGCTCCACCGCGGCAGGCCGCCGATGCCTGAGAGGATGGTGGAGATCGAGCCCTACAATGCTGAGTTCCCCTACCTGCTACCACTTGTTCGGTGAATGCACGAATGTCTATATGGTATATGGTATAAATCACATACGTAAGTATTGTAAGAGAATACATGACTTTTTTTTATAACGAGCGCGCACAAGGCACAACCTCCTAGACCCTGGCCGTCGCCTCTTGCAACATCTGTCTCCTTCGTCTCCGGTCGCCAAACAATGTGTCTATTCTGCTTTCTGTTCCAGCTGCGAGAGGAGATGGGGACCCCGGACCAGCGCTAGGCGCTGTAATTAGGTCTCTACCGTTAGAATTGGTCAACCCGCAGCACAGCTATGGTGGCGATAGTTTCTGCGACGTAACAATAACCCTAACCGTGCTGCCAGATGGAACAAGCTAGGAACATTAAACATCAGCTCGGATATTTCTAATTCTCTGTTACTCCCACAATCATCAATTGTAATACTGAGAGGTTATGTAATGTAATGTGATCTGCATCACCAAAATGAAGCCACAGGTAGCAAAGGAGGTCGCGCGAAATGCAGATATCAATGTTCCTTATTCAGATAGAAACAGGTGCAATTATTCATATAGTTTCAACAACGAGCAAGCTAATGTAAATAGATCAAATGGCACATCCTAATAGTATGAATTCTAAATCAGTTTCCTGAAAATAGAAACTGCAACAAAAACAATAACCATTTCCACAGCAGATCAATATCTTGGAAACTGAGATATGCACGTAGAATCGAGTTTAAAGGTAGAAAAGGTTTATAGGATTGAGTCTAAAGGCAAGAATCACCAAAGTACTACAAAATAAGGCTTATGTCAGTCTTTGGCCATTCAGATATCAGGCATTACATATAAGTCCTATTGCTAATAGTAGACCGTCTAAATCTTCAGGAAACACATTTCCACAACCAAACAGTGCCTAAAACCTTTCCAGAGAAACATTGGATGCTAAAATAGGCAAGCACATTTCAGTTCAGCGACAGTAGAACGGATCATCAACTGGAAAACAGATCCTCCCATTAGACCTGCTTGCATGGTCCAAGTGCTTCCTCCATCCCATTTATGAATCGGGAACAGCAGCTTGCCCTCTTTGCTTGCACTAACAGATTTTAAAGGCGTCAGTTTGGCAATCACCTCCTCCTTCTCGGTGTTCACATAGCAACGATGATTGCATAAAAAACTAGACACATAGTCATGCAATAACATATTAAAATATTTATTATGTCCTCATAGCAACGCACCAGCAAAAAAAATTATAAGGGTACATGTGGGGGACGGACTCGAATACAATTTGGTTTGTCGACCGGTACACAAAACCATTCGAAGTCAAATGCGCTCACTCTTCTACTATATCAAACCAGACAAGGAGATGAGAATGTACGGGGCTATTGCCACCGTCAGAGACACTAAGATCGGTCCTGCTAGATCGTGCAACGCCCTACATCCAAACCTCTTCACCACGACCATGGTGTCATGGAATACCGCTTTCACTGTACGTAAGCCCCATCTGACTTCCAACGCCATGACCACGCCAACCGTAAAAGCACAAGATGGGACGAAGACACTTTTGTGCTCCACTGGAGCCAGCACCGCGTACATCCCTAACAGGAAGGCGGCGACAAGGCACCTTGCTGAACTAGCTAGGAAATTTTCGGAGCTCATCGAGAAGACTACGCGACTTCCTGACTCGGAGCCCAACCTGCAAACATGAGAAAGGTGGTGGATAGAGCGGCGAAGATGAATGCCAGTGTGTTGGCCATGACGAACGCGTCAAAGGCGTACTGCCCAGCCAGCGTTGGTGTGCCATCTGCTCGGTAGCCTCCTGGCACGGCGAAGGCTGCGGCGAACGTCACCGTCGTGATCAGCACCGAGCCAAGAGCAATGACCTGCGTGCGTTGGACGATGGTCTGCGATCTGTCAACGTCGTCCACATCATTATGGATTTCTCCCACTAAGATATCGTGCCGCTGCCTTGGGGGAACCGAGAGAACAGTGGCATCATGCAGCACCCAGTATACCCTAGACCGTGGGTTCTGGAAGAAAAGAAAAGTCAAATCATTCATACATGTCAGTGGAAGTACAGTACGCGCGTGCGTGCGTTCTTGAAACAAGAAAAGTTAACTTACCAAATAGCGGCGGTTTGCCTCTTGTCGTTTGTACCTGGATGCAATCTCTAGTGGCGTTTCTCTCGTGTTGTTCCTTAGATTTAGCTTAACCTCTGGTATTGACACCAGAGCTTGGACTATACTTATATCCCCGACCTCAACAGCGAGGTGCAGCGCAGTGTTTCCTCGGTCGTCCTGCATGTTCATGACTGACGATGCGAACATCTTGCCCTGCTCTTGGCAAGCGTACTTAACCACCGCAAACCTTTTCTTCTCGGCGGCGACATGGAGGAAGGTCCTACCCTTACCATCGCGTAACTGGGCGCAGTAAGGGATCCCATTTTTTCTTTTGAGGAATCACCGGGGACACTCATGCCAAACCTACTTAACCACCGCCCAACTTTGCCATCGCATAGCTGAGCGACTCGGCGCCTATGTTGTTCTTTTAATGAATCACTCTTTTTCTTTTGTAGCAAGGCCGAAACATTATCATGTTGGACGTTTGACGCAGCGAGATGTATGGGAAACAATCCATCGTTGTCTGTCAGATACGATGGAGATGGGTCAGCGGAAAGTAGCAACTCGATCACCCTCCTCTCCCCAAATAATGCTGCCATGTGAAGAGGCGTCCATCCGGTGTATCGGTCTGCTTGTTTGATAAGATCTTTGTTCCTTTCCAGTAGCATTTTTATTATCTCTGCAATGGTTATGGTTAGTTAAAAAACTTGGTATGTGAGTACTTTTGGGACTACGAAAATTAATGTGGGTCAAAAAGAAATATTGGCCTGTTAACTACTAGCTAGAACCCGGCCGGGAAGTAAAAGTTTCAACTCCAAACTCCGAAGCTAGATCCAGCGCTTTTACTGGCACCACTAGGGCATCATGTTGGCATGTGACATGGTAATTATGGACGACGAGGAGGAGGAACACCCAGTGTCACTATTATTTCCGAGCTGAAGCTTCCCATCCTTGACCTTGAGCTGTACAGATATCTAGTACTCGGGTGGGCGACATTTGTTGTTGGAGAATTCTCAGGGTTGACAAGTTTGAGCATCCCCCACCTTGCATCCAGCTGTCGGCACCATCTCCTACACACGTCTGACAAGGGAATTTGGAGGAGGTGGGGGAATGCGGCAACATAATTTAAGGAGGAGGGGCCGGATAGGTTCAGACAAGACAAGGAAGAAAACACAAAGTTCAGCACTAAGAATTAGGGAACGGCAGCGATTCTGTCGCTGCAGTGCTGTTTCGCTAGAGAGGTGTGGTTTGCCATGCTATCCCCGCATGGACTGCAGCACCTCGTTCCGGATGCAAGCTACACCATCACGGTTTGGTGGCCAGTGATCAATACAGCCGCGAAGAAGCCTGTCAGAAAGGGTCAACTCGATGGTCATCCTGATCGCCAAATCACTATGGTTGGAAAGAAACTGTACATCATTTTTGGTTGCTCGGAAATAAACACAGGGAATGGGCGTTTAGGCTATAGAGAATTTTATTCCTTTGATTGGTTGGAGGGAATGGGAATTAGTGAGGGAAGAGACAAGGGAATTCATATGTGAAACTCCCACTAATCTATTACCTGGGGTACCCAGGTAATTTAAACGGGGATGGGGAAGAGGCGTTAAATTCCCAATCCCTTCCCAACGACAGCCAAACAAGCTGGTAGGGTTATTGACAAGATTGCCACCATGCCTCATGAGGTGATTCGTAAGATTAGAGTAGAATTCGAGTTGTGGAAAGTTGTAGGTTTGTGTGGAGTGCCGAGAGGAGTAGATTAATGTAGCTTTCGGTGTGGAGTTTGAGCGAGATCCTTGTGATCTAGGCCCTGTCTTGCTGTAAAAATCTCTCTTTCTACCTTAATACAGAAGACACGCATGACTTATGCATGTTCTTGAAAAAATTGGGAAATGCTCTGATTCAAGCGGCTGATAATTCACAAGCGTTCGGTCCCCTCCAGCATTCGCCACCCATCCCTTTCTTCCTTATCCGCACGCGTTCGCCATTCATTTTCCTTTCTTCCCAAGTGTGATCCCTTTTGTCTCCTACCTCTTCCTCCACTGCGTCAGTGTCTCCTCCCTACCTCGACGCCCTAAGTTGCAAGTGAACACCACTTCAGCATGCCAGCAGCCGGACACAAGCGCGATGTTGCACACAAGCCCTGTGATGCGGCAATCGGGAGACACCACCTCGTTGCTGCAACTAATGTTGGTAGTCGGTGCTTCTACAATGGCGAAGACGCTACAAGAACGGCGAGGGTTGCTGCGGCAAAGTAGCACACGGCGGATGAGCTGCGAACTCGGCCCGGAACTGCAACATCACCGATATTGCGGCCGTATTGTAATATGACTGATGTTGCGGCCGGATTGCAACGTCACCGATGTTGCAGCCGCTGGCATTTGCGCTGCTGGTGTTTCAAAAAATTCTCCGGTGGTGCAGGCGATGCGAGGTGGGCGTCGCCGAGTGCTACAGGCCTACGGTTAGTTAGGAGGGCGGTGGCGATGTTGTTGGTTGACAGGGATTCGCAAGGCGATGGGACTTGGGGGGGGGGGGGGGGGGGGGGGGGCTCGATCGTGATCGATCTGACGGCTGGAAAGGCGGTTGATAAAGTTATCAACCGGATGACGCTTAGCGTTAATCAAAAAATTAGGTTCTTTATCGGTGTACTGTGGGAACCTACTATGTACTATCCATTACTATCTATCTTTTTTTACGGATCCATTTACTACCTATCTATGCTATAGTAATTACAGACTCTAGATATTTCCAAATTCGTCATATAAAAGGAAAATTTCAAGGCCCTAGATATGGGGAACCGAGTTATAACTAATAGGATTCACGGGATATAAGAAAAGATCAAAATCCTATATAACTAAGTAGGTCATCGCCACTAACTATTTCCCTTGGCATGCAGCTTATCCACCTCAGCCTGCCCACATCCCAGCTCACTCATGTTGCCACACCACTTTAAAAAAACACTCATGTTGCCAGGTCACTTATACTAAAATTATAACCAATTATTTGGTTATATTTTTCTCGCAGTGGTGCTTCCACTTCGCCTCCCACCCACTACCTATAGTATTCATGGTTACACTTCTTATTCCTCTTCCCAATCCTCCACACATGACACAACCTTGCCCGAATCTAAGGGCAACTCCAACGCGCCAACCCATATGATCCGTTTCTGTCTCAAACTGTCTGTTTGGAGAAAAGCCACGGTCGAACGCGCCGACGCAATTGGACCAACGTCTGTTTTTCTATCCGCGCGACCATTCTCGGCCCAAATTTGAGTCGGCACGGACACGACGACCGCGACGTCGTCCCCTTGTCCCGCCCTTGGCCCGCCAGCAATCCACACAAACACCCATTCCTCCCCCCCCCCCCCCCCCCCCCTCGCCCTACGCTGCTATTCTCATCTCTCTCTCCACTGGGCTCTATCTAGAAAATGTGTTGGGCCCATCTAGTGTACCGTGCCAAATGCAGGTTGGCTCGTTCAATTTTCAGGCCCCTTTTTACAGCTCGGCTGAACCAGTTTTCTCATCAGGCCGAGCTAGAGCGAGCCCAAAAGCCCGCTGGGTCCGTCCAGCATTAGCTGTAACCGTGGCTTTGAAAAGAAATAAAGAGGGAGAAAAAGAGGCACAATATGTGCCTTTGACTAAAGTTTTTAGTCGTGATAGTATGTGATATTTTTTATACGGTTTTGCTAATTCTCAGTCGACTGAGAACTAGCTTAATTCTCATTCGCATGATGTCATCAATTGGCAGTTGCAAGTCAAGTTACAACTGAGAATTAATGACATCATGTGAATTCTCATTCGACTGAGTTGCAAGTGGACTTGCAACTGGTCCAAACCATTTGATTTGCTTCGTGATGAGTGCATCAGTTGCAAGTCAAATGATCCGGAGCAGTTGCAAGTCCACTTACAGTTGCAAGTCAACTTGCAACTTTGATTTTATGATATCATGTGAATAAGAATTAAGCTAATTCTCATTCGACTGAGTTGGAAGTGAACTTGCAACTGCTCTGGACCATTTGCTTTACTTCGTGATTCATACTAATCATGAGGTGCAACTTGAGTTGCAACTGGGAATTGATAATGTCATGTGAATGAGAATTAAGTTATTTCTCATTCGACTGAGCGGTAGAGAGACCATTTTCTTTGTGACCGATCACTAGGCGGAATCCAACAGATAATCACGTCTAGCATGTTCATCATGCTCTATCTACTTTATTTCTGGATTAAATCTAATGAAAAATTGCACATATTTTCAACATAAAGGGTAGAAAAAGATATAGTACTCACCTTCGCCCAATTTCCCCCGTATAGCTGCGTGCAAGGCATTTTGGCCGTCCGGTCCAGAGTAAGACAGCTCTTCGTCTTCCTCAATGAGCAGCAGGGCAATGTTCATGTGACCCAGCTCGAGGGCCAAGTACAACGGCGAGGCGCCATCGGTCAGCGGAACACGAGCTAGCTGTGAGTCCGCTGACAATAGCATGCGGATCATGTCCTTGTCTTCCAAACGGACGGCTTCATGCAGCACCGTCTCTCCCTTCAAATTTCGCATTCTTAGGATCGCCTTCACCCTCTCATCATCACTGGTGCCTTCCCCGGCTCTTGCTCGAGCCAAGAGATGGGAGACCATTCTAGCATTCCTCAGCCGGGCGGCGCAGTGCAGGGGGGTGTCGCCCTTCAGGTTGCGGGCATGGAGGAGGTGATTGGCCTTGCCGACGATCACCGTTGCGCACTCCAAGCATTCAGCAGCATCTCCACTATACGCTAGTACATGGAGGACGGTGTCCCCTGCACCGGTGACCGCTTTGGAAGGGGGTATTGCAGTTGCAGCTGGCTTCTTGACGTCGTCGGCGATGATATCTTCGATGTCGGTGAGGGTATCCTCGATGTCGGTCTCCTCGACATCGAGAATGACTTCCCTGTGAAGAAGAAGAAGGCGCTTAACTTCATCGATGTCGCCATTCGCCGCGGCGATGAGCAGCTCGGGTCGATGCAGCTGGAACCCCTCATTCGGCTTGCTTTGAAGGCTGGGAGTTTGCTCTTTGTTCACCACACGACCCATTACACGACCTAGCTGTGAGTTGGCTGACATAACTATAGCACGCCTACCACGACCTTATCTTCCAAACGGGCGATTGGTGATCGAGGAGGGTGATTGCCGATGGGGAGCATGAATGGCTCCAGCTAGCAGCTATGTAATATTGGCTGGCCATACACACATGCACGCAGCTATATATCATGGTCATGGGCCTTAATCTTGCACCGCAAGTGACTAGGCCACAGCTTTTGTCTTTGGAGACAGACATGGATCATCATGTCGGTACGCAGCTGGGACCTCACCTTAGCGCGCACACACACAAGACACTTGATTAAGAGCTGATGTTTGCTACTAAATCATGCTTTGGGTCCCGATCGATCAACGAATCTGCACAAGATCGTGGCCCTGCTCTCGTTTTATTAAAGCAAAGGGTACGGTCTTTCTGGCTTGAGGATCACAACCAAGTCTTTGTTTTACAGAAAGATATAAAGGAGAAATAAAATAAAAGCATTCCGCCACTGTGTTTGTGAACATGCGGCGCGAGATCATAGATGACACCTAGACACACGGTGTTTATGAATGAGACTTGGCCGATTCCTGTATGTCCGAGACATGACAATGGTGACCATTCCCTGAAATCCGCCACCTCTCTTCTCTTTCCACCGCCCGCTCCTCCGACTTTTAGCACTGCTGCCTCACGGCCCGCTGGTCGGGCAACTGGACGGTGGTCGTGGCGGGGCATCTCTCTTGGTTTGTTGAAAACCAGTCTCTATCTTGGTTTCTTTAAAACTTATAAATCTACATTATGTTTGGAAATAACATCACACAAGCACTGAATTTTTCCTAGTAGACCTAAATCTCTCCTATCATGATATTTTGAAGGCTGGGTGGCCTGGATTTGCGAGACATTATGCAGAACTACAACACAAACAATGTCCCTAAGAGCATTTCCAATAGGTGATGTAAAATAGGACACCAAAATCTGCATGACATAAATTTTACATCACCAAAAACATGACTTTTACATCATCTAAAAGGTCAAACTCCAACAGATGCTCTAACATACATTAGATTTTTGGGCACGAGTGGTCCAACAGCTGCCTAAAATTTAGCAGCTGCACGGCCGTGGCATAGGTCGTCTTTTGCGACGAGGCCGCCGCCGGTGCCTACGAGTTGCGCTCGGCCTTGGGGGCGGTGCCACCTCGTGAGTACGTAGCGGGGATCATTTTGATGCTCCGCCCGGCTGCGGTGGTTGGCTGTGGAGGCGCAAACTCACCACGCCTACCACTGCCAGCGAGAGTGACACGGTGGCGGAAGGGATGAGAGGATCGCGCCGACAGCGGGAATTGGGCCAGGGACGGGCGTGGCACCGGCCGGGAGGGTGGACGGGGTCGACATGGCGGCGGATCGTCGGCGGTGCGGCGACGGGGAGCTGTGATCTGGAAGTTTCAGATTGGGGATTAACGCGCGTGCGCGGATGCATGCGTCTTAGGGCACACAACCCTTGGTTATGTGTATTTACGTCACGGAAGGCAAATTTTACATCGCGATGTAAGTTTTTTTGGCCCAAATATACATCCGCAGATCGACCAGCAGATCCTGCAATTCCCGCACCCGAAACCTCGTTCCTTAGTTTTCTTCTAGATGAGACAAAGACCATTTACCTCACTTTAGTAAGTATATTTTTTAAGATTGTATGCTGAAATCGAAGTTAAAAGGCTGGCCACGAATATTGTAGCCGTGTCAGCTACATCCTGCCGCTCCAGGTTTCTTGGAGAGAACAAAAGCTCGATCCCTTAGACGATAAATGGTCCAGGATTTCTGCCTTTCATAACATTCTTCAAGGTGACAAAAGTTGTATCCTTGGGGCTGATGCTTTAGTAATCTTTGCAGCACAGGTTCATGTGACGACTCCTGGTCTTACTATATTCGTTTATCCTTTTATAAAGAAAAAGAAAAAGGGGAAAATATACCAAAGAAGGCAGATACATACACCAGCGCCTCGCGTTGTCATCTCACGTGATGAAGAGCAAACCATATCGAAATGGCATGATTGCACCCACCCTCTATGTGCGATGTATGTCGATTGGCACCTGCGCACTCAGACCTCAAAAAACGTTCCCAGATCGATCGTACAGGAATTGAGGCTGGTCTGGTCGCTCCCATCGCTCTCAGGTAACTCTAAATTTTCGGTTTATTTGGTTCGGTAAGTACGGATTTTTGGTACACACGTATCAATACTTCGGTAAATATGGTATGAAATTAAATACGGTTCTGTTTCCATGTATACCATTTTTTTTTTTGGTATTTTGATAGATACCAAAGTGATCAAGGTTGCACTACAGTAAAAAAGGTTGTTGTCAACAGCTTCAGAAAAATTGTCGGCAAAATGCAGGCCGTCCACAAATAGAAACGTATGTCGAGGGTGGCCGTCGGCAAAGTTCTGGTCGTCAAAAATAGAATAGTATGCCGAGGGCGGCCGTCGGCAAAGTGGACAGCCACGTGGCGTTGGTAATTAACCGGCTGACGGTAATCTGATGACATTAAGGATAAGCCGACCGCCTCCGTCCTATGGCATTTATTCCACTGAAACATCCCTTTACAGCCGCGTTCATGGACAATGTGTACAGATATCATGGGATACCACAGGTGATTATATCTGAGACAAAATTTTCATCAGTTCCTTCTAGCAAAGTCTGTTCAAATTGGCAGACACCACACTCAATCTAAGTTCGTCATACCATCCGCAAACAGATGGCCAAACCAAACGTTTAAAACAATGTCTTGAGACATATTTGAGATGTGTCGTCAATGCAAAACCTCAACATTGGGCTCACTGGTTGCCGCAAGCAGAACATTGGTACAACACTGTCCACCACTCAGCGTTGGGTAAAGTGTTGTATGGCAGGAACCCAGTGACAGGGATATACCTTCCGGGTACCCTACCGTGAGGGTACCTGGTGCACGTATCGACTAGGCCCAACTATCAAGAGTCTACATGAAGCCCATGAAAGAAGGCCCAAGAAGCTGGAGTATCTTCCAAGTTAGGCGAAGCCATAGTCGGTTTAGATTTTCCTTACATGTAATCTGAGTCGGTTGCGAACTCCCGGAACCCAGCCTGTTACATAAAGGCTGGGAGGGCCGCCGATAGAAGGACACACAATACTCGAACCACCAAAACCCTAGCGAGATCGACATCTCGCCGGGACTCAATTGTAGCTCGCATATACCCTCAAATCAATACCAGACAAGCAGGAAGTAGGGTGTTACTCTCCGGAGGCCTGAACCTGGGTAAATCCTGCTTTTGCTTGTCAGCCGACGAAACTACCAGCTCTACCACGTTCTCTCCCCCGTAATCTCAACCCTAGGTCCTTAACCATGGGATTTGATGAGTTAACCCCTCGTCAATTGGCGCCGTCTGTGGGAAAGAATAGTGCTGGACTCGCGGTTTCGCCGGTTCCATCGGAAAACGGCGACTCGCCGATCGCATCTACGAACGGCAACTCGCCGACTGCATCGACAAACCACAACTCGCCGACTCAGTCGACATACGGCAACTCGCCGACTCGCTCGAAAATTGGCAGCCCGCCAACTTCACCAACAAAAGGCACATTTGATCCACACTCGCCAGAAGCCGAGAGACGTTCGCTAGTCTCGAGTCAGGTTTGGATTTAACTGTTGGAGCATTCAATTTTTTCGTAAACAAGTTTGGTACGCAGGACTTGACAGATCCACGACAACTCGCGACTGCCGCACCCGAGGCTCCATCGACTGCGTCCGTCCCATTGTCGATTCTCGAAGCCTGCTCATCTGCAACAACCATGTCGACTCGAGAGATCAACGAGTACATGGCAAAAGAACTCCAAGGTGAGGAAGCTGAATCAGCGTACCGCAAAAACGATCTCGAGTCGATTTTCCACTCGATGACACCTCGACTGCGGGATCTCCCTCGACGACTTCGAACTTCATAACGACAACAACGTCGACTCTGAGATCTGCACCAACAACAAACTCGACTCCGAGGTCCACAACGGTTTTGCTGACGCCGAGATGAGCATAGACGATGAACGCATCGACAACGAGATCCGTCCAGACGGACCACTCGACGGGCATACCGACTCCGACATGAGCCTTGATGAAGACGTCGAGTCCATGACAGGAATTGGCAGCACATACACGTACCCGCGGGTCATCCCCCACAGGTTTACGTTGCCATCAACGGAGAATCATCTGAAGCCGCAGCCTCCCGCAGGCCTACAGAATTCCCATGCACGGTAACTATGCCGGATGGGGTCACAACTCTGACAATTACTGCTGAGATGGCAGCAAAAGCAGACAAAGTAATTAAGGAGTGCACAATGATGCCAGCAGACGCAACTCCGAAGAGATGTTGACCTTCCAGTACTTCAACTGGCAGGAATCACTTCGCCTGCAAAACATCAAGCAGCACTCGATGAGCGCAAAAGGCAAGCCAGCATCTCGAGCGCACGAAGAAGACAACTATCACTTAGCTCCACAGGGCGGGCGAGCCCAAGAGGCAGATCGAGGCTGGCGCCTCCCGGAAGATGAGAGAGGCAATTACTCGCAACCTAGGCTTGTCATTCATGACACACGACGACGAAGGAATCCCAGTACCCAAAACAGCTGCGGGTGCTCTTTTCTCTGTGGGTGCTTACCTCAAAGCAACACAGCCTCCGGCAGACGATCCCAACGCAACCCTGCATCGCCAACAGCTCAAATCACTGGCCCTAGCGGTGAAGGCCATACATCCGGATGCAAAAACTCCAGGAGGGAGTCGAGATCGCAACATAGTCAGCTCGCGACAGGCAGCACACGATCGTAGCGGTCGCAGTCGCCACTCGGAGGAACAAGGAAAGGCACACGCCGACACAGGTCCAGCAGAAGCAGATCTCGAAGGTCTTCAGTAGCGACTCATATTCCGACCGGAGCCCGAGCCATGCGGAGCCTTGTGTTTCACTCGCCGCATCCGCGAGACAAGGATGCCCAAAGGGTTCAAGCTAACATCTGAACAACCCAAGTACACAGGTCGACAGGAACCTTCAGGATGGCTAGAAGACTACAGACTCGCCGTCTCATGCCAACGAGGCACGAATACTACGGCATGCAATACATACGACTCATGCTCGAAGGTACAGCCCGCGACTGGCTCAAGGCGCTACCTCCGTCGTCATACGACTCGTGGGATCACTTCCGCAGAGACTTCATCAAAAACTTCGAACCTCTGTGCGAGCGACCGAAAACATTCGAAGAACTGAGAGCCTGCACTCAGCGATCAGACGAAACATTGAGATCATACATACGGCGATGGACCACCATACGCAACTCAGTCGGCGCAATATCGGAAGATAGGGCCATGGACGCCTTCATCATGGGTCTCGCCAGGCGAGATTTCAAAGAAGCGCTTGGTCGAGAAAAGCCAACCTCCATGGCTAACCTCATAAAAATCGCGACTGAGTGGGCAGATGGAGAAGACTCGGTGCGAGCAACCCGCGCCTCTCACCACGCGACAACCATGACAGCGGCAGCCGAAGCCGCAGGGACACATACAGAGATGATCGGAGGCGCAAGCGTTCCAAACGTCATTACGACGACGACAGATCCGAGTTCATGGCGGCTGGGTTCACACAACCCCGTGACGACCAAGACAGAAGCGACCGGAGGCCAGATGATCGCCGGGATAGTCGAGACCGCGAGCAACGAAGTAACAGCTACAAGAAGCAAGAGTGGCGAAAGCCGCGTTCTGATGCACAAAACGAGCGCTCATTCGATGACAAGATGGATGACTATTGCAGATTCCACCTGTACAAAGGGGAGGACGGAAAATTGCGCTCCAATCACTCGTTGAAGAACTGTAGAGAATTCGACAAATTGGCATCTGAATACATGCATCTCAGAAAGGCACCCGCCGCAACTGCACCTCAGCCAAACACTGTACCTGCCCTGATGGCACCACCACCACAGCCTGCCGCAGGCGGACATGTTGCGGCGCCATACACCCCGTACCTCGGGTAGAGGAGGATCGGTACCCTCAGCCTCAGGGCAGATGAACATGATACAGAAGGGTCGCCCCTCCAATAGGCAGCAAAAACTACGCACTCGACAGGTGAACATGGCTGTCATGGCACCTCCTGCTTTTTTGAAGGGATCCGAAACTGCCATAAACTTCAGCCGGGAGGACCACCCCCCAGCTGTAGTTCGACCAGGGCACGCAGCTCTGGTACTCGACGCGCAAATTGGAGGTTACGCCATGACCAAAGTCTTCATGGATGGAGGCAGCGGCATCAACATCATCTTTGCAGACACACTCCGCAAAATGAACAGGTCAGTCGAAAATCTACCGAAGTCCACAAATACCTTCCACGGTATCGTCCCAGGCAAAGCAGTCAGCCCGAAGGCACAATACAACTCGACGTCACGTTCGGGGACCCAAGTCACTTCAGGACGGAATCGATTGAGTTCGAGGTCGTCGACTGGAAGTCACAATACCACGCCATACTTGGACGCCCAACGTTCGCTCGATTCATGGCAGTCCCACATTATGCCTACCTCAAGCTAAAGATGCCAGGGCCAAAAGGAGTCATCACTGTCACTGGAAACTTTCAAAGGTCCGATTCTTGCGACCGCGAGTTCAGCAAAATCTCTGAGACGTTCGGTATGGAAGAAGCACTCGCCGATCTGTCGATTTCCAACGACCGCACACTCATGCAGGAACACAAAAAATTGGCAGTCGACAGAGCGTTCAACGCAACAAATGACACAAGGTCACATCAGGTGCACCCGACCGATCCGTCCAAGACAGTCAATGTATCATCGAGTCTGCCTATCGCATAGGAAAGCGCGCTCGTCGAATTCCTCCGTGAGAACTGGGAGATATTTGCGTGGTGTCCAGCCGACATGCCAGGTATCCCCAGGGAATTCGCCGAGCACTCTCTCCAACTGTTTCCAGATGCCAAGCCAGTAAAACAAACAATGCGCCGCGTTTCTGGCCCAAAAAGAGCCGCCGTCGAGTCTGAAGTTGATAGACTACTCGCGGCAGGGTTCATCCGAGAAATCAAGAAATCACAATGGGTGGCTAACCCCGTACTTGTAGAAAAGAAGCATACAGATATCCTTCGGATGTGCGTGGACTTCACAGCCCTCAACAAATGTTGTCCAAAGGATCACTTCCAGCTGCCTCGAATCGACCAGATCGTCGACTCCACCGCCGGATGCGCACGCCTATCCTTCCTGGACGCTTACTCAGGTTATCACCAGATAAGGATGAAGGAAGAGATGAAGAGAAAAGGCGTTCATAACCCCACTCGGGGTCTACTGCTACACAACCATGCCCTTTGGGCTAAAAAACGCGGGTGCGACATACCAGCGCATGATGCAAGATTGCCAAAAAGCAGATCGGACGAAACGTCCAAGTATATGTGGATGACATTGTCATCACAAAAAGGGAAGAAAACACACTACTCGACGACCTGCGAGAGACGTTCGCCAACCTCAAACACTTCCACATCAAGCTCAATCCTAAGAAGTGCACGTTCGGCGTACCAGCCGGGCAACTCTTGGGTTATCTAGTCTCAGCTCGTGGAATCGAGGCGGACCCAGAGAAAATACAGGCCATCTTGACAATGCAAAGGCCTTCAAAGCTTCATGACGTACAAAAATTAGCAGGTCGAGTGGCGGCGCTCAGCCGCTTCATCAGGAAACTAGGCGAAAAAGCACTCCCGTTCTATCAACTGATGAAGAAAGCAGACAAGTTCGAGTGGACGCTGGAAGCCGCACTAGTAGGAAAACAGCTATCAGTGGCGCACCAAATTAGGATTCTGTGGCGCACCCCCAGAATTGCTGGGTGCGCCACATAATCCTCGCCACTAAATTTTTTTTTCTGTGGCGCACCTGGCTGGTGCGCCACAGAAATCCACTTTCTGTGGCGCACCTGGCCTGGTGCGCCACAGAAATCCACATTTCTGTGGCGCACCTGGATGGTGCGCCACAGAATTCTGAAAAAATTCAAAAAAATTCAAAAACTGCAAAAAAAAATTAAAAAGTTTCAAAAAAAATCAGAAAAATGAAAATATGAAATATCCTAATTATTGGAATTATTTTCAGATTTTTTGAATTTTTTGAACTGATACCTTCCCGCTAGGTCACCCATCCTCAAATTGCTCCAACCCTAGCACGCTTAACTTCTAAGTTCCACCCACTTCACCTACCCTTGTGCTACTCAAGTTCTTATTGATATATATATCATATGAATCCTCTTAAGTCTTTTATGTGTATATGTTATGTATATGTTATAAACGTGTGTTTTTAAATTTCAGATTTTTCAAAAACTTTTAAACTTTCAAAAGGAGATTCAAAAGTTTCAAAATATCCAAAAAAATCAAAAAATTCAAAAAATCCAAAAAATAAAAAAATCCAAAAAATTCAAAAAAAACCTAAAAAATCCAAAAAAAAAAGTCAAGAAAAGTCAACAATCTTCTTTGTTATACATTTCTGTGTCTTTTTTGAAATTTTTGAATTTTTTGAAATTTTTTTGTATTTTGCTGCGAAAAATCGTCTGTTTTAAATAACTTTTTTTTCTTTTGGAATTTGAGCAATCTGTGAATTGCTGACCGGGTAAACCCCGGTGGATTCGAATTCGGATTTTTCTCACGATTTTTTTGACATATTATTTGCGTTATTTCGACGTCGTATGCAAAAGTTATGGCCGTTACAAGATTTCTTTTTCATTTGTTGCAGAAAAGGTCAAGATTCATATTTCAAAATTTCTACACCTACTAGACACTCATACCTAACTACATGTAAAAGGGTTATATTTATTGAAATTTTTATCATTTTCCTTTACTTCCTGCAAGACTAAAAAGGCGATCCACGGGGGGGGGGGGGGGTTTCAATTTTTAACCCGCCCCCCGGATAAATGTGGATTTCTGTGGCGCACCTGACTTTCTGTGGCGCACATGGCCAGGTGCGCCACAGAAATAGGACTTTCTGTGGCGCACCAACCCAGGTGCGCCACAGAAATATATTTCTGTGGCGCACCAATTAAGGGTGCGCCACAGAATACAACCTACCTATAATGGTTTTCCTACTAGTGCCGAAGCAGCTTTCACGGAACTCAAACGAGTCCTCACAAACCCTCCAGTCCTTGTCGTACCTAAGGAACGGGAACCGCTATACCTGTACGTCTCTGCTACCAACAGGGTGGTGAGTACCGTATTGGTGGTTGAACGCATGGAAGAGGGACACGCCCAAAGCATACAACGCCCAGTCTACTACTTGAGTGAAGTCCTCTCCATATCAAAACAGCGGTACCCGCACTATCAAAAGTTGGCCTACGCCGTGTTCATGTCATCAAGGAAGCTGACGCACTACTTCGCAGAACACCCGATCACTGTAATCAGTAACTCAGGGATCGGGGATATTCTCACAAACCCCAACGCAACTGGAAGAGTCGCAAAATGGCTCATCGAGCTGGGACCAAGGGACATCAAGTACGATCACCCGAATGCCATCAAAGCACAAGTCTTACCCGACTTCACAACCGAGTGGATCGAAGCTCAGTTGCCTGGAGCGCCAGACGTGTCCAACTCATGGACCATGTTCTTCGATGGGTCCAAGAAAAACGAAGGTGCAGGCGCAGGTGTCATCCTCATATCGCCAAAAGGAGACAAGCTTCGCTACGTCCTGCAAATGGGATTCGAGTTACCATCAAACAACGAGGCCGAGTACGAAGCCTTGCTCCATGGCATGCGGATGGCCAAAGCTCTCGGGTGCACCCGATTAATGATCTACGGTGACTCGAATCTGGTGGTGCAGCATACAATGAAGTCCTGTGACGCCATTGCGGACAACATGATCGCCTACCGCGACCTGTACAACATAATGGAGGGCAGCTTCGAAGGCTGCGAGTTGCGGCAAATAGGGAGATAAAGCAACGAGGAAGCAGACATGCTAGCCAACCTAGGCTTGACCAAGGCGCAAGTTCCTGATGACCCACAAGTATAGGGGATCGCAACAGTCTTCGAGGAAAGTAAAACCCAAATTTATTGATTCGACACAAGGGGAGCCAAAGAATATTTATAAGCTTTAACAGATGAATTGTCAGTTCAGCTGCACCTGGAAATAGACTTGCTCGACACAGTTTATCAGTAGCAACAGTTTTATAGCAGTAGCAGTAGTGAAATAATAGCAGTAATAAGATAAAGACAGCAGCAGTAATTGTAGTAGACAGCAGGATTAAAATACTGTAGGCATAGGGATGGATGAACGGGCGTTGCATGGATAAGATAATTCATATAATAGTCAAGCGTGGGCATTTGCAGATAGATAATAATAAAGTATCCAGGTAATAATCAATCATAGGCATGTGTTCCGTATTTAGTCGTACGTGCTCGCAATGAGAAACTTGCACAACATCTTCTGTCCTACCAGCCCGTTTGCAGCGGGGCCTCAAGGGAAACTACTGGTAATTAAGGTGCTCCTTTTAATAAAGCACCGGAGCAAAGCATTAACACTCCGTGAACACATGTAATCCTCACATTACAGCCATCCCCTCCGGTTATCCCAATTGCTGTCACTTTGGGGCCTCGGGTTCCGGACAATCATATGTGTAAACAACTTGCAGATATGATCTAAAGCAATAATTATCCTCATGATTCAATAACATGTTCAGATCTGAAATCATGGCACTCGGGCCCTAAGTGTCAAGCATTAAGCATAACAAGTTGCAACAATGACATAAAGTACTAACAACGGATACTAGGCACCATGCCCTAACAATCTGATATCTATTACATGAATGATCTCATCCAATCCCTACCATCCCCTTCAGCCTACAGCGGGGATTACTCACACATGGATGGGGGAATCATGGATGGTTGATGGAGAGGCGTCGGTGATGATGATGGCGATGATCTCCTCCAATTCCCCGTCCCGGCAGGGTGCCAGAACGGAGTTTCTGGTCCCCGAAATAGGGTTTTTGGTGGCGGCGGAGCTCTGGAGTGTTTCTGGGAAAAGCGTCGATCCTCCTGACGTTTTTAGGTCAAGGGCTTTAAGTAGTCGAAAGGGGGTCGCAGGGGGTGACCGAGGCGGCCACACCCCACCACGGCGCGGCCCACCCCTTGGCCGCGCGGCCATGTGGTGTGGGGCCCCTGTGGTCCGCCTCCGTCTCATCTTCTGGCTCCCGGTGTCTTCTGGAAAAATAGGAGCTCCTGGATATTTTCCCGAAACTTGACTTTCTGCACAAAAACAAGACACCAGGGCAATTCTGCTGAAAACAGCGTTAGTCCGTGTTAGTTGCATTCAAAACACACAAATTAGAGGTAAAACAACAGCAAAAGTGTTCGGGAAAGTAGATACGTTTTGGACGTATCAACTCCCCCCAAGCTTAGCTTATTGCTTGTCCTCAAGCAATTCAGTTAACAACTGAGTGCGATAAAAGAAACTTTTACGAACACATTTGCTTCATATGATGTAAATATTCTCACTATATGATCAAGTACTTAGGCAATTCATAATAAGGAAATGTAGATAATGCCACCTAGTAGCTATGTGAACTATGAAAAGATACCAACACACTAAGAATAAATAACATGAAATAAGTCTATCTGCAGGATTGCAATGTTCATAATAAGATATGATAAAGTGGTATCTCGCTTGCCTTTATTTGTAGAGCAAAACATAAATGCCAAGGCACCTCTGAAGTTCAAGTGAAGACTAGAAGTAAAAATATCAAAGATAAGAGCATCAAAGTTATACCACAGTTAACCGTATTCTGGGACAAGCACATTACACTAAGAATGACAGTTATGCTCTCGAGAGGGTGCTCAAAGAAAGGATGGTGACTCAACATAAAAATAAAAGATTGGCCCTTCGCAGAGGGAAGCAGGGATTAACATGTGCTAGAGCTTTTTATTTATAAAACAGAGGTAAAAATATGTTTTGGGAGGTGGTTGTTCCTGTCAACGAATGGCAATAGAGTTTTTGTTATCTTCCATACTAAACAAGTTGAGAGCGGTTCCGAGTTATTGATATTAGGCATTTATAGCATGCACTTTTATATAGTATGACACTCCTCCCAACCTTTGCTTTTCACAAACCATGGCTAACCGAATCCTCGGGTGCCTGCCAACAATCACATACCATGGAGGAGTGCCTATTTTTATTTTACTTTTAGATGTTATAATGGTCTAACCAGCTCTTTGCAAAATTAGTGACGAGCAGATGAAGCATGCAAGTCGGTGAACTTAATTTAGTATGGAAGATAACAAATCCAACTACTACTTCCTCATGAGCTAAAAACAGTGTCACAAAATGAGAAGTATTTTGAAGGTTTTAAAGGTAGCACATGAAAATTTACTTGGAATGGTTCGAAATACCATGTATAGGAGTTTTTGGTGGACTCTTTGGGATAACTTGGTTTTTAAGGATTTGGAAGCACGAGCAGCATTCCCGCTCAGTACAAGTGAAGGCTAGCAATAGACTGGGAAGCGACAATCAAGAGAGCAATAACCGTCATAATCATACTTGCGACAGAATAAAATTAACGGAGGCATAAAAGTGATACTAGAACTCTGAGGCAAAATAAATCATCAAGGCTTAATTGACTTTTTGTTTTTCAGTCATGAGCATGCGTGAGCATGTGCCAAGTCAATTCAAGTGAATCATTCAGAGGAGGATACCACCATGTCATACCCTTTTATGAATAGAACAATGCAAGCAAATATCTATATGACATGTTATATACTATTAGTGAATTGGAACTGATCATATGAAAACATGAACTACTAAGCATCCATTAAATAACATTGCCCTCATACGAATCAGCTAAGCATGTCCACATGAGCGAGTATATGTACAAAAATGAAAACAAATAGAGTTCATACCAGCCTCTCACCACAACTCGAGTTGTCATAAATCGTCATTATTGCTTTTCACTTGTGTGGCTTGAATGATATGAAATGATAACCAAGCTCCAATGGAGTCACGGAAGATTGCTGAACTCTGCAACAACTATACAAAACCGAAGAAGAACAACAAATATTTTTGGGTTTTCGATTTGAAACGAACAAAGAAAGGAACAAACAAATAAAGCAAAATCTTTTTGGATTTTTGAATACTAAACCGAAGCTAAAAGATAAAGCAAACCAGTACTAAAAGTACACAAGAGGTAAACAAAGAGAAATAACAGAAATATTTTTGGTCTTTTTGGGTTTTGGAAAATAAAATCAAAACAAGAAACAACAACGAAAAAGAAAGAAACTGAAACATGGATATACAAAGTACCAACAGAATATGATATATAAGTGAGTGAGATGTCGGTGTACCTCCCCCCAAGCTTAGGCTTTTGGCCTAAGTGGAGATCAATCATCGGCGTGGGTACCCTCCACCCTGGCGAATCATACCCAGCATGATCGTAATCAGGCTCCCGTGAAGAAGAAGGGGCAGAAGTCCCATAGTCAAAGTGTTGGTACGGGAAGCCCGCAATATCGGAAGGCTGAGTGAAATCTCCATCGGGCTCCTCTCCATCATCCTCTGCGCCAGGGCCGTGCTCCTCTATGTATGCCTCAAGGTCATCTTCTGAGAGTGACCATCCTTCCCTGGCATCAAGGTTAAACAAAAGAGGTGCGGGCAAACAAACAATCGTTCAGACTTAATTACTCTCCACCTACGTTTCTGGAAAAAGGTTATTTCGTAGGTTAAGTTATTCAAGGTAGCCCAATTAGGAAAAAATTATGCCTTATCATGGAGTGGATATCAAGCTTTTCTAATAGAAACTGAATGTCTAAATGATGCGTCCCTACACCATGCATAGCTAATAAACGAGAAGCAATGAGACCTCCACAAATTCCCCCTTTTTCACGGTTAGTGGAAAGACGGACAGCTATCAAGGCACCTAAATTATAAGTCCTATCACACCTCAAAGCAGCCGAAATGAAAGCCAAGTCATAAACAGATAATTTGTTTGCAGTATGCCTAGCTAGAACACACTTACTAATATAATAGGCAAAATATCGAATAGATGGGTGTTGAATGTTTCGAATTTTACCACTTTCATCTGAGAAACTTCTTCCTTGGCAGATCTCCTCATACAGGTCCATTAGAGGCTTAGGTTGCCCTCTAATCCTCTCGCGCGATCCCCAATACGGTACCTTAATAGCTGTGCAAAAATCACCAAAGGGCAAATCCACATCTATATTGTAGATGTTATAGTGAACCATGGGGTTAGGTGAAGACCAACTGAATCTAAAGTTTTGCACCACTGACATAGTCAGTTTTGCATATTGATATGGTGATTTGCTGTCCAGAAAACAGATTCCTGAGCTTCACTGCTAAAAATGTATAAAATCACAGAAGAGGAATTTTGACTTGATATTTTACGACAGCAATATTCAGTTATTAATACACATTTCATTAGTTCAAAGTTTTCTGATTTGAGCAACGTAAGTGCCTATGAAAATTCACTCTTTACGGGTTGTCCAGTTTTTGACAGATTCTGTCTTTATTTTGCATTACTCATGATATGTCTTTGCTGTACCTATGTGGATTTAATTTATGGAAACACTAACCCCTCTAATCAAGTTTTATGATGAGTTTTGTGTAAAGAGAATTTTCAAGTGGAAGAGTTGAGGGTGATGAACAATGATCAAGAGGGACAAACACTCAAGCTTGGGGATGTTACCCCTAGGCTCACTCTACATATATCATGTAAGTACAAGAATTCAATCTTGGGGATGGCAAGCCAGCTCACTCCAACCATCTTGATACCAAGTAAGTAAGCATAGCTATATGGCTATAAAGAAAGCGCTTTACAGGAGGCAACCCGGTTGTTTTTTACTTTTGATTTTCTTTGTGTCCTCTTGCTGTAACAAGAGACTTAGTTTTTAGTTTAGTTTCTGGAATTTTTAATAAAGTGTCAAGTTTTACCTATTTTGGCTTGAAAAAGTTGCGTTTTGCATTCGGAGATTTTATTCCAGCACGAATCTGTGCACGGTATGATTTTTAATTCCTATTCTGTAACTCCGAATGAGCTGAAATTTGAACTGTGGTTGAAACTTTTCATCCTCTGTGAGCGTGAATTTTTTCAGATTTTTTAGACATATTTAAGTAGGGCAGAAAAATATGTTTTGCTGCTGCTATTTTTTTGGACGGATTCTGTCCCATTTTGTTTGATGCATTCTTTGAACTTTTAATTTAAATCTTTTTGATCCAATTGAGTTTATAAGTAGGCATACAACATTATACACTTTCTGGACATTCATATGAATTTTTGTTTAAGGATTTTATGCAGCAAGCAATTCATTTGTCTATCACTACTAATGTCACCCCACAGAAAAGAAATGGGAGAAACGCTGTTTTGAAGTTTTTTCACAGGGATTAGAGGAGATGCACCAAGAGCTATCCAAGGATGGTAAAAACCATAAGCTTGGGGATGTGAAGACAACCCCACTGGACCAACACACTCTCGGTTTGCACACGTCTAACTTCTGTTTTTCAATCAATGCACCCTATCACATAAACTTGGAGCGTCTTTTATTTGCTTTTTATTTTGATTTTTGTTTGTCTTGAGACCACCACTATCATTTATATATGAGAAAGCTACTGGAAATTTGGGTTGAATTAAGTTGGATGCTATTAAAAAGATTGGGAAAGGGATGTTTGAGTTGATTCAAAAAGATACATATAGTTGCATGATTCATGTGTTTTTTAATGAATATTAATTTGTAAGTGTTTTATCAAGAGCTATCTTTTATTCATGTTTTGATGTTGAATGTCATTTTACTTTGTTTAACATGGATTGATTAGTTCTATGGACACTTATGCATGCATTTAGACGGTCAACTTTCTCCCTTTTGCTAGCCCAAAAAAATTCCAATACCATGCCTTAGATATTTAAGGTTCGGATGATTTTAGTGTCCACAATAGTATCCAAACTATTCCAATACCATGTCTTAGATGTAAATAAAAACATGTTATAGATGGTACACATCCAGGCTTTACCTTTGACATGGATGGATACTTCCAAACCATTATTTGGTTCTGGGAATACCCACGGGTCCTCACAAGATCATTCACTAATTTTAACTTTCACCGGGAACATTTAAATATTATAACATCATATAGATATTTAAGGTTCGGATGATTTTAGTTTCCCCAATAGTATCCAAACTATTCCAGTTTCATGTCTTAAATGTAAATAAAAACATGTATTAGATGGTACATAGCCAAGCTTACCTTTGACATGGATGGATACTTCCAAACCATTATTTCGTTCTGGGAATACCCACGGGTGCTCACAAGCTCATTCACATTCTTACACCAGGCAAGATTGCAAACCTGCAACAGAAAGCGGCAATGAGGACAAGCGCACAAATTCAGAGCAACATAAATCACAGAGGTGTTGTTCAGAACTATAACAACTTGCATGGCTGCCTGTGTCAATTGAGTTCAGCATGTTTCCATTAGCAGTGTTCCAGAACCTGACACATCTATCAGCCGTTCCACCTCCTGATGCCACTAGGCTGTGCTGGTGCGGTGACCAGGCGGTTGTTTTGACTGCAGCGTATGTTTTGTCAGTCACAACACCGGCTGTTGCGACCGTTGATTCCATATTGGAAGCTGGTTGTCATTTCCACCAGATGCCATCTCACGGACGTCATGCGACCATTTCAGCCCACAGACCTGCAGATATTTATCACTTCATGTTCAGAATGAGTTCTGAATTCTAGGTATTACATGGATGCTTTTTCATGCCCATAGGATTGTGTCTGTTAATATTCAGGGATGTGATTCTTTCAAAGTCTCACCTCTGATCTGTGACCGGAAAATTTGCTGCTGTAATCATTGGAGACACGGATGTCATGTTGCAGTATTTTCTTGTCCCTGCTACACGAGGACAAGATGGTCGACTTCCACGCTAACACCCCAGCTCGTGTTTGGTGACCTCCCATTTCCCCTATCCGTTTACAGTGAGAGCTATCCCAAATCTGTTGGAGTACATGCACAGATATATCATATTCTGGGCATAAGAGATTACTCTTATTGAAAGTGTGTACTGAAATCTAAGCTAATTCAAGTGGGAAATCGTTGCTGGAAAGTGCAGACAAAATTGATGCATTTAAATCAGGATTTCACACTGATCGTAGACGTGATACAATGAAACAAACAGTTCTGTGTTGTGAAGCAGTAATATTTGAAAGCAAATAAACTTTCCAATAGTTGCCTTTTGTGAAATTTCCCAATTTGAATCAACGTGTCATGTAAAGTTCTGAACCAAGCGAGCGGCATCAGTTCAGAGTCCTACATACTTGGACAACACATTGTCTATTTAGCAAAAGGAACTCTTAGATTTGAAGAACATTGCTGCATTGGAATCCATACTGATCTTACATTTGATACAGTGAAACAAACAACTCTATTTAGGATGCACTTGAAGCAAATAAATACACTTTCCAATTAGCGTTGCTGTGAAATTTTCCAATGTGCATCAGTGTATCATCTTAAGTTGTGAACCAAACGAGCTGCATCAGTTCACATCTGGACTAGATTTTCCAAACATTTGGAGTACACCTTCTAACACGGACTCTATATTTTGAACCGATATGCAGTAGGGTGGCGAGAGAGCAAAGAAAACCTGGACATCTCCAAGGCTGGTGTCAATGGCAAGATAGGAGCCTACACGCATTCAGTGCACGCCTCGGCCCTAGATCGCACAGCTTGGTGTTGCGCTCGAAATGCGTCACACGAACAGGTCCTCGTGTACCCGCTGCACCAGGGGAGATGAAGATGGCGGTGGAGTCGATGGAGATGGCTCCGGGGGCAATTCCCCGTCCCGGCAGGGTGCCGAAACAGATACTTCTGTCCCCCGAATTAGGGTTTTTGGTGGCGGTGGAGCTACGGAACTCTTCTGAAGAAATCGTCGATTCTTCTAGGATTTTCGGGGCAGGAGCAATATATAGGCCAAAGGGCAACGCGAGGGCGTGCACGAGGCGGCCTCACCACGTGGCGGCGCCACCCCCCTCCAGGCCGCGCGACGGCATGGTGAGGAGGCCGTGGGCCTCCACTGGACTTGCCCTTCTGGCTCCGTGGGTCTTCTGGCGAAATAGAATTTCTGTAATTTTTCTGGATTTTTCCGAGCACTTTGGTTTTCGGGCCTTTTCTGCAATACACAGACATAATAAACAGAAACTGGCACTGTGACATCTTGTTAATAGGTTAGTCCAATAAATGTCATAATATGATATAAAGTGTATATAAAACATGTGACAATTGGTATAATATTAGCATGGATCATAAGAAATTATAGATACGTTGGAGAAATTATAGATACGTTGGAGACGTATCAAGCATCCCCAAGCTTAGTTCTACTCGTCCTCGAGTAGGTAAAACGATAACAACAAATAATTTCTTAGGTGACATGCTACCACATAATCTTGATCAAATAATATTGTAAAGCATATGTCATGAATGAAGTGACTCAAGGCAATGGTCTATAGTTTGCTAACAAATAGATAATGAGTAAACACTGAATCATATAAGCAAAAACTTTTCACAAATAGTACTTTCAAGACAAGCATCAAAAAGTTTTGCATAAGAGTTAACTCATAAAGCAATAGATTCTAAATAAAAGGCATTGAAGCAACACAAAGGAAGATTTAAGTTTCAGCAATTGCTTTCAACTTTCAACTTGTATATCTCATGGATAATTGTCAACACAAAGCAATATAATAAGTGCAATAAGTAAGCATATAAAAATTGTTGCACACAAAGTTGACACAAGTGTTTGCTTCTGAGATAGAAAGGAGTAGGTAAACTGACTCAACATAAAGTAAAAGAAAGGCCCTTCGCAGAGGGAAGCAGGGATTAAATCATGTGCTAGAGCTTTTTAAGTTTTGAAATCATATAGAGAGCATAAAAATAAAGTTTTGAGAGGTGTTTGTTGTTGTCAACGAATGGTAGTGGGCACTCTAACCTCCTTGTCAACCAGACTTTCAAGAGCGGCTCCCATGAAGGACGTTATTTCTACCAAAAGGCAGATCATCACTCTTCTCTTTTGTTTACACATGTACTTTATATTTGTGTGACACTCCTCCCAACCTTTGCTTACACAAGCCATGGCTAACCGAATCCTCGGTGCCTTCCAACAATCACATACCATGGAGGAGTGTCTATTTTGAATGATTAACTTTTTAAATTGCTTACTGATAAATCAGGGCAAAACATGTGAAGAGAATTAAAAGGTGAAAGTTGTAATTAATTGGGACTGGGCACCCCATTTGCCAGCTCTTTTTGCAAAATTATTGGATAAGCGGATGTATATGCCACTAGTCCATTGGTGAAAGTCTGTCAGGAGTAAATGACAAGGTTGAAAGATAAAACACCACATACTTCCTCATGAGCTATAAAACATTGACACAAATAAGGGATAATAGCTTTTGAATAGTTTAAATGTAGCACATGAAGTATTTACTTGGAATGGCAGAAAATACAACATAATAGGTAGTTATGGTGGACACAAATGGCATGGGTTTTGGCTCAAGGGTTTTGGATGCACGAGAAGCATTCCCTCTCAGTACAGAGTTTAGGCTAGCAAGGTTGTTTGAAGCAAACAAAAGATATCAACCGGTACAGCATGACTTACATGAAAACATATTGCAAGCATTATAAGACTCTACACTGTCTTCCTTGTTGCTCAAACACTTTTACCAGAAAATATCTAGACCTTAGAGATAGCAAACATGCAAACCAAATTTCAACAAGCTCTACGGTAGTTCTTTACTAATAGGCTTTTAACTACATGATGCAAGAGCTTAAACATGAAATACTTGAGAGCTCAAAACAATTGCCAAGTGTCAAATTATCCAAGACAATGATCTATATGTGTATCTTTTCGATATACCATCTACCACATGTTGCATTTTCTGTTTCCAACCAAACACCAATCAATTTATTTCAACAAAAACTCTCCAAATAAATTACAAATGAAACAAGAGAGTATTACTCTACAAGAACTAACAGCTCTGAATAAGAGATGCATGAAAAACAGGAGCTAAAAGCATAACAGTAGCTAGATAAAAATACTCAACAAATATAAGTGAAGAATACGAGTATTCACATGAAAAAGCGGAGCGTGTCTCTCTCCCACAAAAGAATGCTAGGATCCAATTTATTCAGAAAATAAAAATAACAATGCGAAAATAAAAGCACACAGACGCTCCAAGTAAAGCACATAAGATGTGGAAGAATTAAAATATAGTTTCACTAGAGATGACCTGATAAGTTGTTGATGAAGAAGGGGATGCCCTGGGCTTCCCCAAGCTTAGACGCTTGATTCTTCTTGAAATATGCTTGGGTGACTCACGGGGGCATCCCCAAGCTTAGTCTTTTCACTCTTCTTGATCACATCATATCATCCTTCTCGCTTGATCCTTGAAAACTTCCGCCACACCAAACTCAAATTAATCCTCATTAGGGGTTAGTGCATAATCAAAAATTCACATATTCTACAGTGACACAATCATTACCAATACTTCTGGACATTAACTACAGCCACTGATGTTTTATGGAGCAAAGAAATCCAATCAAACATAGTAAAAGAGGCAATGCAAAGAAATCCAATCAAACATAGTAAAGACGAATTTTTTCGAGACACTTAATTTGCTCAGATCGAGAAACTCAAAACTAATAAAGTTGCGTACATATCTGAGGATCACGCACGAATTTTTTCAGAATTTTTCAATTTTTCTGGAGTGAATAAAGCTCAAAAATGTGGACAGAAAAAATCTGTCCCAGTGCAGAAATCCAAATCTAGCATCAACTTTCTACTAGAGACTTTACTTGGCACAACAATGCAATAAAATAAAGATACAAATGAGTTGTTACAGAAGTAAGCACACTCCTTGACTCAAATAAAATAAAATACAGAAAATAAAATAACATGGGTTGTCTCCCATAAGCGCTTTTATTTAAATCCTTTTAGCTAGGCATGAAATTTTTGATAATGCTCTCATATGTATAAGAGTTGAATATAAGAGAGCATCAAAAAGCAAATATTAAACACATTTAAGTCTAACCACCTTCCTATGTAAAGGAATCTTGTAAGAAAACAAATTATTGAAGCATGAAGCATCTAGCATAGAAAGACAAAACAAGTGCAACTTCAAAAATTTCAACAAAAAGAGAGGAGATTCAATATTATTGTGATATATGAAGCCATGTCTCCCTCTCTCATAAAAACTTTCAGTAGCATCATTTATAAATCCACAATATAACCATCACATGAAACATTCTTATCATGATTCATATGCATAAAAGTATCAATATTTTCCACATAAGCAAAGTTCTTCTTATTAATAACAATGGGAGTAGGATCATCATAAAGAACTTGAACATGATAGACAAGTTGTATATTAGAGAGATGGTTTTGGGTAATCCCTCCATAACTATGACAAGTTTCATGAGGATGATTGTAATTATAACATATGTCATAGTTATCATTATGATAATTATCAAAGATTGGAGGCATAGTATCATCATAAACAACAGAATAGTTATCTTCCAAAGTGTGTTCATTTGTAAACATATCTTCATTAATTTTACTAGAAGGAGATGTCTTAAATATATAATCGTCAGTAGCAAAAGGATTTTCAAACACCTCACACTAGTACAGAACGACACATCGGATACCCCTCTATGGCAACGGCAGGAGTTAGGCGACGGTAAATCGCGACATCCCCCGCGTGCCCGCACTGGGCCGTAAAGCAGGCCCACAACAAAGGCAACGGGTGAATAGTGAAATATATGTTGGCAACGGAGGTTAGTTTACCTCCGTTACCGATGTGGGCTCATCGCACACGGACAGTTTCGTAATCTCCGTTGCCATTACAAGCAGCCCGACAGCCGGCCTATAAGAACCTACTATGCCTTTCACTCTCACTCTCACTGTCTCACTTCCAACTCTAGCCGCCGCACAGTCTCCTCTCTCTCCACTCTCTCGCATGGCTTCCACCGTCGGCGCTGGTAGATCCGGCCATCGCGGCCGTGGCCGCGGCCGTGGCCGCCCCACCCTCCGAGCCTTCAGGCAGCAGCAGCGTCAGCTGGTGTTGCGGGACGAGCTTGCGGAACAGGCCGCCGCCGATCCGGCCCCCTCGGGCCGGTCCCGCGCCCTTGGCGCTCGTCCGCACGACGAAGGCTCCGGCCGCACCCCCGCTCATTTGGCCACCATTGCAGCTACCGTGAGATCCGCCAGGCGATGTACCCCGGCCGCCATCCGTCTTCCTCCTCCTCGTCCTCGTCCTCCGACGAGGAGGAAGAGGAAGAGGAAGAGGAGGAGGATCGTGATCTGGAGATGGCTTGCCAACTCTCCCGCGCCGATTTCGAGCGCGATGACGCCAAGCGTCGTCAGGGCGAGGCCGATCTAGAGGCGGCGGTCCTCCTCTCCGAGGCCTCGACCCAGGTCGAACGCGCCGAGGAGGCGGTCTACCAGTCTGACCTCCGGGCCGCCATAGCCCTCTCTTTGGTCCACGGCGAGGGCAAGGCGCCGCCAGGGGAAGCCGGCGCTAGCTCCGTCGCCGGCGGCGACGCTAAGCGAGCCCGCCTCGCCTAATGTAAGACCCCAGTTCAGTAGGATAGCTATTTTCTAGTTGTAAGTAGCTAATTGTTTATCCATAGATTTGCTCTGTTTTTAGTAGGCATTGTTTCCACATAGATTTTTGCTGTTTTCTAGTTGTAAGTAGCTAATTGTTTATCCATAGATTTGCTCTTTTTAGTAGGCATTGTTTACACATAGATTTTTGCTGTTTTCTAGTTGTAAGTAGCTAATTGTTTATCCATAGATTTGCTCTGTTTTTAATAGGCATTGTTTACACATAGATTTTTGCTGTTTTCTAGTTGTAAGTAGCTAATTGTTTGTCCATAGATTTGCTCTGTTTTTAGTAGGCATTGTTTCCACATAGAGTTTTGCTGTTTTCTAGTTGTAAGTAGCTAATTGTTTATCTATAGATTTGCTCTTTTTAGTAGGCATTGTTTAAACATAGATTTTTGCTGTTTTCTAGTTGTAAGTAGCTAATTGTTTGTCCATAGATTTGCTCTGTTTTTAGTAGGCATTGTTTCCACATAGATTTTTGCTGTTTTCTAGTTGTAAGTAGCTAATTGTTTATCCATATATTTGCTCTGATTTTAGTAGTCATTTGCTCTGATTTTAGCTTTGTTTCTGTTATGCCGATGATTAAAATTAGGTGACACCGTGTGATCCGGAGGTGGCGCTAGTGATCCTTGTGATATGCACAAATACACATTGATCTTGTGCATCCTACTTGGCTCGCTTGCTCCATCCCTGGAATTTGTGTGTCCAATCTACCTATATATGAGGCATTGTTTAGGCTATGTTCTAGTTGTAATTAGTTCTATATTTTCTGTAATGCCGATGAAGAAGCATCTGTCTTGTGTACAGAGATGAAGGAGCTTACATTTTGATTTTTTTCATCTCCTTTAGGGCGAGGAGGAAACCTGGAGACTATGCGGCGGCCGTGAAGCAGTAGGAGCGGGGCTCCGTCCACACGGTCCACTGAAGCCGGCGCCTCCAGGAGCAAGACTTTTGTGCAGTACTAAATAGGTAGAAGAAGACCACGCAATGAAGCTGGGCGAAGAGGAAGGTGAAGAACCGGCGGCCGTCAAGCAGGAACCACAGGGCTCCGTCGACGGTGCAGCAGGCGTCACCGGCTTTTTTTGTTTTCTTTAGCCCTCATTACAAACGGTTAAAAACTAATTTCCGTATCTGATGTAAAGACTAAAGGCAACGGTTATATATTATGCCCGTTGCTAAACTTATTGCAAACGATAAAAATCTCCGTTGCCATTGTGAGGCTTCACATCAGTGACAGAGGCGGGGACACGGACCCTTTCTCCGTTGCCGAAGGGGTTTTTGGCCCATTTCCGATGTGTCGTTCTGTACTAGTGTCATCCCCAAGATTGGAGCTTTCCATATCATAATTGGATGGAACATGGATAGTACTAATAGTATAGACATTATTAACATCATCATTTTCAGAATTGGTACCCCAAAGATTTTCAATATCAAAAGTAGTTTCATTTTCCCAATCATGATCACTACAAGAAGTAACAGACATATAATCATCTTCAATAGTGCCTATAGATTTAGTGTCGAGATAATAATGACCCCAAGTACGTGAATCTTCTTCAATAAGTTTAGACTCATTAGAAACAATCATGAAAGGAGCAACATGCTTAGGAGAGGATACCTTTTCCTCTCTCTTTTTACTCCTCTTCTTCTTCTTTCCCCTCTTCTTTTTATCTTTAGGAGGGAGAGGTTTGAAAGGAAGCTTCTCCACATGCCCTGGTTCATTGTTAGAAACAATAGAAGAAACTTGGGAGGATTCCTCCCTTTCATTAATTAGAGTAAAACAAGTATAAGTCCTTTCATATTTTGGCAAAGGTACATCTTTTATAATTTTTTCTATATAAGGATTACTGTGGCTCTTATCAACACAATGGAGACGGCATCCCTGCAAAATACTATTCATATCAAAAGAACTCATATCTAACAAAGAAGTTTTCCTTGATAGCTCTTCACACCTAAAAAATAATTCAAGTTCATCATAAAGATCGGGATGGATCATGCTATCATCAAACAAACTACAAATTGTATCATTAAACTTTGAGCATTGGAATTCGAAATGACCTTCTTCATAGCAGAGTTCACAAATAAAAGATATAGGGCACAAACCTTTTCAGCAAGATCATTTAGAGCCCTACTCCATATTCTAGTTTTCGCATGCTTATGAAGTTTACAATATTCTTCTTCATTATTAGTCTTTTCACAAGGTCTAAGCACTCCACAAAAATTAACATCCTTATAAGAAATAGCATTTTCAGAAGTGTGAGCATGTTTATTGCAATCATTAACAACAATTCCATTTTCCATGCAAGTGTCTTTAAAAGGTTCATGATACATGTCCCAACTTTCTTTAGGAACATTAATATGAGAGGCAAAGGTTCTACAACAATCAACAATAATTTGAGAATCAAGACCATAATTAGCACTAAGCTTTTGAAAACCAGCAGTTTCAACGAAAGACTTAATGCATTCATATTCATAGTTTATACCTGATCCTTTACCTTTGTCGTTCTCCCAATCTTCAGTATTGCATTGAATTCTTTCAAGAAGATCCCATCTAGCTTCAACCTTCTTACTTGTGAAAGAACCCTCTGAACAGGCATCTAGATAATCCTTGTAATGACCTGAAAGCCTTGCATAAAAATTAGTAACAATTATTTTCTCAGGAAGCTCATGGTTAGGACATTTGAGTATTAATGTTTTCAGCCTTCCCCAAGCTTGAGCAATGCTTTCTCCATCACGAGGCCAAAAATTAAAAATATAATTCCTATCTAAATACAATTCATAAGGAGGATAAAATTTAGAGTAAAAGAGATATTCAAGCTCCTTCCACTCCGAATGATGAGGATCATCCAGTAGCTCATACCACTCCCTTGCTTTGTCCTTAAGTGACAATGGAAATAATTTCTTCATGGCATTTTCTCTTGATAAACCTGCAACCTTAAACAACTCACAAAGTTCTTTAAGTTTCAACAAGTGATCACTTGGATGGACTGTTCCATCCCCTGCATAACGTTCATCCATAACCTTTTCAACAATTTCCATAGGTATTTCAAAAGGAATACTTTCAGTAGGTGGATTTAAAATATCACAAGCATCATTAGAATTATCACATATGGGAGACACAGTATTATCAGAGCAAATTTTCTCCTCTAAAGCTGGGAAACTAAAAAGATCATTTTCATAAAAACTAGCTTCCCCAAGCTTAGACTTTTCCATAGCATTAGCAATAATGGTGTTCAAGAAATTCATGCTAATAACATTACTACCACTATTATGCAGACAAACTTACATCGGTTTCTTAATTTTCTCTTCAAAAGCATCATGTCCTAATTCAATATAAAGTTCATAAAGATCTCTAATTTTTTTGTTGTTTTCCATTAAGCCTAACTAGTGAAAATAAAAACAAGAAACAAAAATAAATAATTGCAGAATCTAAAGGAGATACCTTCCAACAATTATCTCCCCGGCAACGGCGCCAGAAAATAGCTTGATATCTACGCACGCTTCTATTCTTGTAGACAGTGTTGGGCCTCCAAGTGCAGAGGTTTGTAGAACAGCAGCAAGTTTCCCTTAAGTGAATCACCCAAGGTTTATCGAACTCAGGGAGGTAGACGTCAAAGATATCCCTCTCAAGCAACCTTGCAATTAAGATACAAGAAGTCTCTTGTGTCCCCAACACACCCAATACACTTGTCAAATGTATAGGTGCACTAGTTCGGCGAAGAGATAGTGAAATACAAGTAATATGGATGATTATAAGTAGTAATTGCAATTTGAAATAAAAATGGCAGCAAGCAAACATGTAGCAGAACTTGTTGTAAACGGTGTTTCAATGCTTAGAAATAAGGCCTAGGGATCATACTTTCACTAGTGCTATCTCTCATCATTTTAGCACAACTGAAAGCAAGTAAGTGCTACTCGGGATTATTCTCCTTATTGGTGAAATAAGAGTACTATGCGTAGGGCTACAAAAGCACACCTCAAAGTCTAATTAAACAAACACCACAATTCCACAAAGAATAAGACATGATAATATCTAAATTATTTATAGAGTCACACACAAATATCCACACTGTCACCTTGATACCGTGTTGTCACAATGACTCCGAAAACTAGATAAAATCACTTGAGTAGCATAAACATTACATATGAATTCACCGATACTAGCAATGCTCATGATCACATAAAGATCACACCATGGGAGAGAGAGGTAAACCACATAGCTACCGGTAGAGCCCTCAGCCTCGGGGAGAACTACTCCCTCCTCATCATGGGAGGCAGCAACGGCGATGAAGATGGCGGTCGAGTCGATGGAGATGGCTCCGGGGGCAATTCCCCGTCCCGGCAGGGTGCCGAAACAGAGACTTCTGTCCCCCGAATTAGGATTTTTGGTGGCGGCGGAGCTACGGAACTCTTCTGGAGAAATCGTCGATTCTTCTAGGGTTTTCGGGGCAGGAGCAATATATAGGCCAAAGGGCAACGCGAGGGCGTGCACGAGGCGGCCTCACCACGTGGCGGCGCCACCCCCCTCCAGGTCGCGCGACGGCATAGTGAGGAGGTCGTGGGCCTCCGCTAGACTTGCCCTTCGGGCTCCGTGGGTCTTCTGGCGAAATAGAATTTCTGTAATTTTTCTGGATTTTTCCGAGCACTTTGGTTTTCGGGCCTTTTCTGCAATACACAGACATAATAAACAGAAACTGGCACTGTGGTATCTTGTTAATAGGTTAGTCCAATAAATGTCATAATATGATATAAAGTGTATATAAAACATGTGACAATTGGTATAATATTAGCATGGATCATAAGAAATTATAAATATGTTGGAGACGTATCAGGGCGCGCTGGACGGGGACGTAGATCTGTCGTTGACGTTGACGCGGCGGCAGCTGCTGCCTCCCCCTTCTCTGTGTCCTTGACCGCCATTGGCGCCAAGGCGCTGGAACACCGAGTCGGAGGCGTGGCGGACGACGGCGGCTGTGCCATCCACCACACTCCACTGCCACTCGAAGCGGCAAGTGTTGGCGTCCCCGTCACCATCGGCGTCCCCTGCAGCAGCACCATGCCTCTCCGACGAGCGCGGGTATAGGGTGAGGAAGTCAAGGTGGATCAGCACATGGTACCTCAACACGCGAGGCGGCACCGCCTCCGGGGTGATGCTAGGGTCCTCCTCGAAGATCTCAAAGAACCCTTCTGGAAGGTCCAGCTCGTCGAGCGGATCCAGGTTCATCCTGGGCTCAACAACCTCGAACATTATCGGTGGGGATGGAGTCTAGGTCGTCGGTCCACGCGTAGACGATGTAGTAGGACAGCTCTTGGTGGCTATCGGACTCCTGCGAGATGGCGTGGAAGCGGCAGGTGGGGAGGAGCTGCATGGCGTTGCTGGTGTTGAACCCGTGCGCCGGCATGCCTTCGATGAACAGGCACACGCGGTAGCGGAAAGAGACCATCTCCGCTAGGAACTGGCGCGTCCATCTCTTTGGCACGAGAGGCGTGACGTCGATGTGGAAGATGGTGTCGATGGGCACCGCGCGCCGCCAGCCCTCGCTCGAGAACTTCACAAGGAATGCATCCCTGCAGATTAAGCTCACCGAGGACCGAGATGGAGCCCTCCGGCAGCTGCAGGAAACTGCGGTGCCTACCTTCGACAACACGGGCAGGCCACAGGGGACGCGTGCCGCCCGCAGCGAGGAGGACGAGGGCCCGGCTGCGGAGACTGATGTCCGCGTTCACCATCAGCACCACAAACAGTACAACAAAATATCAGAAAATAAAGGTGAGGAAAATTTATTGCTCTTTATTGTTGGAAGCAAATTCACCGTTACCAAAACTTTATTGTTGGAAGCAAATTAATCACCATTCCCAGAACTGTTCCGTAAATTGTTTGATCGGTTCTCAACCGTGATTCTCGGAGACGTTACATGGAAACAAATCAAATATTCAAAGTCATATTTTTATGTGCTGACGCTACAAAAGGGCGCAATGTGTCGTCGTGATTGGGCTGAAAATCGTAAACGAAGCCCTCCTCCTCCACGCGCGGTGCGGCGCCCACGATCCTCGCCATGGCCCCCCTGGAGTACCAGTTCCGGCCAGGCAAGGCCAATGGGGAGTGCGACGAGAGGACCCCGGCGACGCTGCCCGGGCTGACCCTGGACGACCCCTATGGTGATTCCCTTCTCACCTTCTTCTACTCCTACCTCCCCCAGCCGCCTGTCTCCACCGCCGCCACCCTCCGCTGCGCCCCCGCCCCCGACGACGGAGTCGACCGCATCAGCATCCTACCGGACGTCCTCCTCCACAAGGTCGTCTCCTGCCTCCCCGCCAAGGAGGGCATTCGCACCACCGTGCTCTCCTCCCGCTGGCGCAGCCTCTGGTGCTCCGTGCCGCTCGTCCTCGTCGACACCCACTTCCTCCCCGGGCGTGACGCCGACTGCAGGCCCGCGCGCGCCGGTGCCGCGTCGCGTGCCGTCACCGACGCCGTCTCCGCCACACTCAAGGCGCACCCTGGACCTCTCCGGCTCTCCCCTTCGTCAGCCTCACCTGCAGCTTCATGGGCCGCGCCGACAACCGCCTGCTCGCGCGCTGGTCCCAGCTCCTTGCCACCAAGAACGTCGAAGAGCTCGTCTTCGTCAACCGCCCGTTGCCCGTCCTCACACTGCCCCTCCCTCCAGCGCTCTTCAGCTGCGTCTCCCTCCGCCGGCTGTACATTGGAGCCTGGCTGTTCCCGGACACCGACACCCTCCCGCGCGGCGTCGCCTTTCCCAACCTGAAGGAGCTCGTCCTCGGCCTTGTCGTCATGCAGGACAAGGTAATCGACTTCATGCTCGCCGCGTCCCCCGTGCTGGAGACAATCTCGGTCGTGGGACAGATCTACGGACTGCGCGCTCGCCTCACCAGCCGCAGCCTACGGTGTGCGCAGTTCTGCTTGTCCACCATAGATGAAGTCACCGTGGTGGATGCCCCGTCCCTCGAGCGTCTCTTCATCTGGAGGAGTGACGGGGATGTGAGCTCGTCAGTCAAGATTCGCCATGCCCCTCAGCTGCGATTGTTCGGAATTCGGATACCTGGGGCCAGGAGCGCACGATCTGGAGATCGGCAACACCATCATCAAGGTTCAGCTCATCTATTAGTTCGCGCTTTCTCTCTTTATTTCTTTCAATCATACTCCCTCCGTCCCAAAATAAGTGTCTCAAGTTTGCACAAAAGTGGATATATCTATACATGTTTTATGTCTAGATACATCCACTTTTTGACAAATCTAAGACACTTATTTTTAGACGGAGTGAGTACTATATATGCAGGAATCACTCAAATGTCAATGATGTGTGATTGCTCTATGTCCTGTAAAATGTTGACTGCAGTCTGGAACAAAGGTGAGGCCAGGAATCATCGTCTCAAGCATCCACACGTTGGCATTGACCCTGCATTTCGGAGTTCGCAGTGCAGTCGAGATGCTTCCCAGCTTCCTCAGATGCTTTCCTAACGTGGAGACCCTCTGTAGCGAGCTAAAACCAACCCCTTCTCCGATCCTCTCCCTTCATCTAACACTTGCATTGTCATCAATAAAGTGCATCAGATTGCTGCTGCTGCATAATGTATATAACTCAGCTATGCTGCGTCTTAATTTACAGTCGAAGGAGGAAACTCGTAAACCCACTGGCATCATCAGTCCCAAGTTTTGGCGCAAGATCAGTCCTATTGAGTGTGTCCAGTCACATCTAAAGACGATAGTTCTTTGTCAGTACGAAGGACATCCCGCTGAGTATGATTTCCTAAAGTTCATCGCGGAGCATGCACGAGTGTTGCAGAAGATGAGCATCCTGTTGAAAAAGGACTTAAGCAACGCCGAGAAGGAGGAGGTGATTGCCAAACTGACGCTTTTAAACTCTGCTAGGGCAAGCAGAGAGAGCAAGCTGATGTTCCCGATTCATAAATGGGATGGAGGAAGCACTTGGACCATGCAAGCAGGTCTCATAGAAGGATCAGTTTTTCCAATGGACGATCCGTTCTTCTGTCGCTGATCTGAAATGTGCTTTGCCTATTTCAGCATCCAATGGTTTTTGGAAGGGGTTATGCAATGTTTGGTGTTGAAATGTGTTTCCTGAAGACTTGAATGGTCTACTTCTACTTCCAGTACGAGCTTTATTCGCTTAACTTATGTATGCTCTAGTCCTCTAAGACTAAGAGTGTGCCTGCACTTGATGCTATCTGAATGGCTTAAGACTGACATGGGCCTTATTTTGTACTTTGGTGACTCCTTCATTTAGACTTAATTATGTAGACCTTTTCTGCCTTCAAACTCGGTTATGCGTGGATATCTCAGCATGCAAGCTATTGATTGCGTTTGGTCGTGTGGTCGTGAATGGTATTCATGAATCATGACTTTGCTGTCAAGAATTCAGCCTTCCTTTGTAAATGGCTATTTAAACTTCTTACCCAGGATGGGGTTTGGCAAACTCTCTTGAGAAGAAAGTATATAGGCTCAAAAGCGATGTCCCAAGCGTATTAGAAATCAGGAGATTTACATTTCTGGGCCGGTCTAATGCTGACGAAGAAATATTTTTTCCTTTTTGGATCATTTGATACGAAAAACGATTCGGAAATTAGATTATGAGAGGATAAGTGGCTAGGTAATACCACTCTCTGTGAACAATATCAAGTTTTGTATAATATTGTTCGTCACAAGAGCGAGACAATAGCTAAGGTTTAGAGACGTCTCCGCCAAATGTGAAATTTAGACGAAATTTAGTCGGACACAAACTGGCGGCATGGAACGCTCTTTTGGGCGGTTGGCAACAGTTCAATTGTCGCGAGGGGACTAACAAATTTCCTTGGAATCTCCATGAGAATGGTAAATTCTCAATGGATTCTATGTACAGAGCACTAGTTCATTCTAAAGTGTCAGTCGATAGCACTAAAAAACAAAAATTCCATGCGGTACCTTTGCAAATGTGTAATTCTTACCAAAAATAATCTAGAAAAACACAATTGGCATGGGGATTCACAATGCAGATTTTGTCACCACGCGCGATGAGACAATTAAGAACTTATTTTCCCACAGAAGGTGGCACCCCGATTTTTGCTCCCGACGACATAAGGGGCAAGCACCGCAATTAGGCCAACTTCACCGCTGAAGGCGATCCGCAGTCCAAACTCTATCCTAAATGATCAACCAGGAAAAAAAATTGCACTTTGGAGGTGCCAGGCATGCCATACAAGAGGGTCCATCAAAGAATTAGTAGAACCAGTGAACTGCATCAAATAGGCGGACGAAGCGGAGTACTCTCCCAAGGTGGCATGACGCCAAGTGATAGAATAAAGCTCCACATGGAAGGCAACATCCTGGAGCATCGTCCAAAGCTCAACAAACTGAATATTGTGCTACACCGAGAGTCCAGAAGCGAGAGACGAGTCCTCTCCCGCAACCTCTCCTCTCCTAGCTCCCGCGACCCACCCTAACCCTAACCCTAGCCGTCGGGCCGCCGCCGGCGAGCACCGCTTCTCCCCGTCCTCCTCTCCACCTCCTCTCTGTCCCCTGCCTCGCCCCCGTGTGGGCGAGCAGGGGAACCCGTCCCGCGGTCGCCTCTACCTCGCCTCTCCCATCCCATATCCTCGCCGCCGCCGGACGGCGTCGCCGGCCAAAGGCCGGGTGCTGGCGGCGGCGAGGCTCCTCTTCTCCCTCGCTCGTGGATCCCGGCGCAGGTTGGGCAAGATGGCGTGGGCGCCGCGTTGATCAAGGGCGCGGCGGCGCGGCCGCTCCGGCGGCGGGGTGGATACTCGGTGGTGGTGGGGCGGGTCTCGGATGGCGGCGGCGCGTGGTGGCGGCGGCGCCTCAGGCGACGCGGGCAGCGGCTTCTCGGCCGGAGATCTCGGCCATGGGTGCGGAAGACGGACAACGGGGATGGCTCGGCGACGACGTCGTCTCCACAGGTGCCTGCGACGGAGAAGACCGGGGCGGCGCAACTCCGGAATGGTGGCTGGCGGAGCTGGCCTGAGGCGGCGGGCTCTCGGCCCATATCCAGGCCCATTTGGGCCCAATCTGGGCTTGGCGGGCCCTACTGCCTATTTGGTTTCAGTGGCTCCCGGCGCGCCCGGAAGCCCTTCCCCCGACCATGGAGTGGATGGGGTGCTGGATCCGGCCCAGGAGGGGCTAGACCCGGTGACCGCCTAGCAGCCTCGTTTCCTCGGGGTCTGCAGGGATGACCGGCGGGTGCGTCCTGCTAGTCATACCCCCGCTGTACTAGGGCTGGCTGGCTTGGTTCTTCTCCTGTCCGTGGCGGTGGAACCGCCGTCATGACACCTGCTTCTCCTTGGGGGCGAGATCTTGGATGCCGGGGCGGCGGCCCCGGAAGGTGGTCTGCGTGGACGCCTCTGCGGCGAGGGACGTGGCAGTGGTGATGGTCGGCTTCTCGGTCCACCTGGGTGGCGTGGAGTTGGCGGAGGGAGATCCTGGTGCTGGTAGCGCTTCGGCAATGGCGGCTCCCAGATCGCGTCTTGGTGGCCTGGCTCGAGGCTTTGGGCGGTTCGCGGTACTAGTTGTGGTAGGATGGTTCTCCCGAGCGAAAGCTCTGTGCTCTGGCACCAACGTTGACTACGCATGCGGGTGTCGTAACCCTCTTGGGGGCGCCGTTGTGGGTACTGTCTCCGAGCTAGGGCTCCGGGTGAAAACCCTTGACTATTCGGTCTCGACGGCGGCGGCGCTTTGCGTCGTCACCCTCGTGGGGGCGTCGTCGTGGAGTCTTGGTACCTCTTGATCTCGCGCCGGGGTCCTCGGTGGCAAGTCCGGTTTCCTTTTGTTCTTTGTTGTTTATCTTTGATCTGCTGTGTAAGAGGATTTCCTCATTACCTTGTATCGGTTCGGCTGTTGGGCTTTATTTATAAAGCGGGGCGAAAGCCTGTTTCGTGGTGGAGAGTCCAGAAGCGAAGTCCAGATGTTCAACCCAAGCATTGTCCCGAAGGGCCTCCTGGATCGTCCATCTTTTGCGCTTGCACATGTGGTAAATCTCCAGGGCGATATACAAGGGCGGCGGTCCAAGAGCCAAGGCGAGTGCCAAAAATCTGCGTTAGATCCGTCGCCAATCGAAATCCTAGTAGCCTCGAAGAATAGTGCCATATCCTCGTCTGGACATGGGTACCCCAAACCAACCCAAAGCTTGTCCGACGATCTCAATTCCTGCCAAGGGCAATAATCCGAGAGCCCTCGCAAAGGACTCAGAGGTCAAGAACTCCAAGGCCGTGAAGAGACTTCACGCGACAAACAATTTTCCAATTGACCTTGCATTTGCCACCGGTGATATATGTGGTGCCCGTCCACAAGAAAAGCCCTATGAAATTTTTCAATGCCTTTAAGCGTGCCAGGGAACCGTCAACAGCGTGATGTGGTACATAGCCTGCGAGGTGGAAACGGATTTCAGCCAAGTACACCGACCGACAGCGGTGAGGTGTTTGCCTACCAGCGTGGGAAGCTTGGCCGCAATCTTGTCCTCCAAAAATTGGAAGTCCACCTTCCTAAGGCAATGAGTGGATAGTGCAAGACCAAGATATCGCAGAAGGGATGCGGCACGGACAGCTGGGAGGCTGGCCAAGATCACATCAAGATCCAAATTTGAGCAACGACTCGGCACCACCGGGCTCTTCAAAAAATTGGTGACAAGGCCGGTGGCCTCTCCAAATTCCGCAAGAATGGACGCCAAGGTGTTCACATTGTCCGCAATAGGCTTAAGAAACATGACCACATCATCCGCATAAATAGACTTCCGCAAATTTAGCCCTCTCCCGTGAACACGGCGGAGGAGGCCTTGGTCGGTTGACATATGGAGAAAAGCTGCTGCAGGGGGTCGATGCCAAGGACAATAAAGAGCGGGGAGAGGGAGTCCCCTTTCCGCCGCCCCTTGCCATGGTGGATTGGATCTCCCGGAACACCATTAAGAAGGATCCGAGAAGTGGCCGAGGTAAAGAGAGTCGAGAGCAAATCCAAAACTTTACTTGGGAACCCCAATTGCCGCAATAAGTCGATGATGTTATCCCACCGGATCGAGTCAAATGCCTTCTTGTTGTCAAGTTTGACAATAACGTTGGGGAATTGTTCCGATGCAAGCGCCTTGCAAGCAGAGTTATGAACTCTGTATTTATCGGTTTCGTTTAATGACCTTTCAACTCGAAAAAAAAATTCCCTGATGACATCTCCCATCAGTTACCCTACCTGACATATCTGAACCTCTCCAATAACAGTTTTTCCATTGAAATACCGGGCAGCATCGCAAGAATGGCATGCCTGAACGTCCTCAACCTTCAGCACAACAGATTCCTGAGAAGATCGGCGACCTTACGAGGCTAACCTCGATGAACGTGGCAACTAACTTATTGTCGGGTCCTATTCCGGACTCTCTCCTATCGTTTCCACCTGCTAGCTTCACCGGTAACCGAGGGCTCTGCGGTGCACCCTTTAGGGTTTTGTGATAATTAAGAAACAGATGCTGCACAAGATCAATGGTGACATAATCGGTGTCGCGGTCGGGTTCGTGGTGGCCTTCTACTTTCCACAACTGTTAATTTGTCTTCTGTGGGAGGCTGCAACCTTATATGTTCCGGATATGGTCAACAGTTTTTTCCTGCATTTTTGTGCCTATCATTCTCCGGATGGATATCAAACGAGTCATTGCAAGAAATATGTATTGTTTCTGAAATTTCAGAAAAAAAAATGTTAACATTCAGAAACGATGATCTATAGCAGTGAAAAAGAGACAATGTTCATGTCTGTCACACTGAGATATGCATCTCCTTTGCTGCGGCGGTTCCATTTCCTGAAACGGCCCATATATGAAGCTCATCATCGCCCTGACTCAGAAGGAAAAAGAAAAAAATGAAAAGTAGGCCAACTTCATGTTCTCAAGTCTGATACTCTTGTGATAATCTACTAGCTAAAGCAACATAAAAGCAGACGTTAGCTTCAGTCCTTCATGCAAATGCAAACCCACCCGAAATCAGGGAGAAGCACACCAGTTGAAGCAGCCAGAAATAAAATAAGAACCTCCACATGCATGCAGGTTGCTTCAGTATGTGCGTGGCTCCAGCGTCGAAAATGTATGGCAGGCACTATAGCACGTACCTTGTGACCATAATACTGACGCGTCGCGTAGCAGGAGAGGTACCTTTGAGCTGACCAAGGCAAGAGGACGCGCTTAGGTAATCCATCACTCCGTGATAGAGAGATCGACTTAATTGGTCAGAGAGATTATGTAGGAGCTCAGACTGGTCCTAGCTTGCGCTGCGCGTGGACTGTGGAAGGAGAGGGCCATCGATCACGAGATGGGTTCTGATGGCGAAACGCTGCGCACGCGCGCGAGGCCGCCGTAGCCAGGCGGATATAGCGATCGACTTGATTTGCCGACGTCGTGGCCTCATGGACTTGCGTAGGTACCAAAATGTGAAGTACATTAGCGGATATAGCGCTCCAAAGTGTGAAGCAACGGCGACGCAGTGGTGTGTGAAGTACATTGCTGTTGCTATCGATATCAGTGTAGAACGAGGGCTTAAATATCTTCAGCCGTACGTCTCGTAACACCGGAAAAGGGTGGTGGCCATGGCACGTGTAAGGGCAAGTACAGCGCAACGACCCAAACGGAGCAAAATGGACACCATTTTTGGGACTTTTTTATCCGTTGGGTCGGACGACGGACATAAAATGACCGCCCTTGTCCGCTCGTTTGCATGACGACCCAACGCATGTGACCCATTTGGGTTTTGCTTAAGTTCATATATTAATAGCGGGCCAAACCGCCATTCCCGGTTACATGGGAGGCACAAACGGCCTTTTCACAATATATAAAACAAAACAAATTAGGGCTGGGAGCTCACCGCCGATGGCCTACTCATCGTCGTTGTCGCTATCATCGATGACGATGTACGACGACGTCACCCAGAGATGCGCCGGCGGCACACGGCCATGCGGCATGGGAGGCTGCTCCTGCTCCTCCTCCTGCGACAACGGCGGTAGCGTCCAACTCCCGCCAGTCCAGCTCCAGGACTAGCCGAGGAAACCGGCTGGGAGGGGCGGAGCCTGTTGCTGCTGCTGCATGTACGTGTACGATGGTGGCGGTGGCACCGCGTGGCCTCCTGGAGGCATCGGTCCTAGCGCCTGATCTCGTCCTCGACTGGCTAGGGATTCAGATGCCAGTCGCCCGGCATGTGGACGTCTGGCCAGAACACGGGCGTCGCGTTCTCCCAGTGCCACCTACACTCGTTGACTGGGACGTAGCGGTTGCGGCGTTTCGGTGACCCCCAACCACGACGGTGCCTGGTGGGGCAAGGGCTCGGCGTGGAGGAAGAGGGCGAGGAGCGTTGCGCGGCGTAGATCTACGTCAGCCAGAAGAGGAGCCGGCCTCATGGTCGTGCTTCCCATTGTCGTTCCACCGGAGCAACATTGCGATGGTGATGGCGAGGGTTTGGTTGGCTATTGGTGGCGGGGGAACACTGTGGGGACTGGGAGTGGGGATTGTGGATGGCCGTAGCTATCCACACAACCGAGTTAAAAAGGACTAGCCTAGGAAAGAAGACGTGGCGGCGGGCCATGTAGGGCCTGGTTAGACCAGGGAAGGACACGCGTGGACACGCGTCGGTCCGTTTCCTGTCCGTCGACTGTCCGTATAGACGCAAAGCTGACCCAAATTTGCTTCGAAATTGGGTCAGCGTGGATATTGAACGGACAAAAAGTTGCCTCGCGTTGGGCTGTGATTTTGGCCGCGAAAAACGGACGAAATGGGTCAGCGTGTTGGAGTTGCCCTAAGCTCTCTTTCCCAGCGAGCATTCCTTCAAGTTTTCCATGCTTTAGCACAGGATCTTTTCAGGGCTTTTTTGTCCGCAATACCAACTAGAGGAAAGGATCCTACAATCCAAAAGTCATCCTATGGAAATATTTCATTCTTATGAAAATTCTTTATTCCAACTTCCAAGAGGGAATTGTGACTTCTTCTATTTATACTGTTCTACCCAAAAGCAAAACGAATGGGTAGCATTTTTAACTCTTGAATTACTTCAATAGTACTCCCTCCGATCCATATTAATGATCTCAACATTGTCTAGATACGGATGCATCTATTCTAAACACTTAACTAGATACATCCGTATCTAGATAAAGTTGAGACCATTAATATGGATCGGAGGGGGTACTAAAAGGAGAGGATTAAATGACAAACCTAAATATCGTTTTCGCTTGATTTTGTCACAGATCCGAGCTGGCAACAGCACGTACTCCTCCTGTAGAGACACTACTAGTAGCTTTCCTACTCGGTTCTGGCTACCATTTCCCCGACAGCGACGGTTGCCACTCCCAACGGCATTTTAAAAACACGCGCCAAAAAATGGATCCATCCCATCCCGTCCTGCCCGCGCTATAACTTCCTTCGTCGTCTCCGGGAAACGAGGCTAGGGCTGGACATAAAGCTCGAATTTCGTTAAGCTTATTGAGCGCTCGGTAACTCGACTCGTTTATGCTCGACTCGTTATCTTAACGAACCGAGCCGAGCAGCAATTTTAGCTCGTTAATACTAACGAGTTTAACAATCAAACTAACGAGTTTCGTGAGCTACTCGTTAAGATCGTTAGCGTCGTGGCAGCATGGCTACAAATCTATATGTTGAAGCCCATCCAACGATTAACAAGTTAGCAATATTTATTTTCATTTAAGTGTGTGAAACTACTATGAGTTTGTGAACTATTTGTTGTCGATTTGTCATTTTTAAACTACTTTTATACGTTTTATGGCTGAAATCTTTTCAGATGCATTTTAAGTTTTTTTACATCTTCTTAATGAGCTTAACGAGCTGCTCGCGAGCGCTCGTGAACGTCTAACGAACCGAGCCGAGCTTTAGTTTCAGCTCGTTATTCTTAACAAGCTTAACGATCCGAGCCTTAACGATCTCGAGCCTTAACGAGCAGAGCCTTAACGATCCGAGCAGCTCGTTAGTCCAGCCCTAAACGAGGCCTTCCATCCACTCTTCCCTCCCATCTTCTCATCTCCTCTCCTCTCTCCTCCTCCTATTCTTCTCTCATCATTCCTTCCCGCCAACCACCACCGCGAAAGCTCTCGATCTCTGCGGGGCTCTCCGGCGCACCCTCTCGTGCCTCGGGGACCCCGATCGATCAGATCCTTTTCCCGGCTGCCCACGGTTGTAATTCGTACCTGAATAATCAACGGTCGCAGTGCAGCTAGCTAGCTCGCTTAATTTGCGAGAGAAATCAAGTTAATGGAGAGCGGCATGAAGGTGGCGCTGCAGCGGCAGGTATCGTCGGGATCGCTGAAGCAGGGCCCGGCGGGGGAGCTCCGGCGGCAGTCGTCGATGGAGTCCTCCCCCCGCACGGGCCGGGCAGCGAGCCGGTTCCTGTTCGGGCGGCAGTCGTCCATGGACCCGAACCGGCGGCGCGGCCGGAGCCAGAGCCCCGTCGGCGCCGCGGACCAGCAGCAGCAGGAGCTCACCGTGCCGGACAACCTCGACGCCACCATGCAGCTGCTCTTCCTCGCCTGCCACGGCGACGCGGGGGGCGTCGAGGCGCTGCTCCGCGGCGGCGTCGACGTCAACAGCATCAACCTCGACGGCCGCACCGCGCTGCACATCGCCGCCTGCGAGGGCCAACGCGACGTCGTCGACGTGCTGCTCGACTGGCAGGCCAACATCGACGCCCGCGACCGCTGGGGCAGCACGGTCAGTCATCAAAATTCCCTCGAATGTTGCCACGTCGTCAGATGATCGATCGTCTCATTGGTTTCTCTGATCATGTATAGGCTGTGGCCGATGCCAAATGTTACGGCCACTTGGACATCTATGATGTTCTGAAATCTCATGGTGCAAAGATCCCGGTATATTTCTATCACATCAACTTTTTCTTTGATTTGATTCTTGAAATTCGGTTCATTTGCTGGTCTCTGATCCTCTGTAATTTACAGAGGAACAGGAGGACACCAATGATGGCGTCGACCCCCGGAGAGATACCGGAGTACGAGCTGAACCCCGGCGAGCTCCAGTTCCGTAAAGGGGATGAAGTGCTCAAGGTACAGCCTATTTTTTTTTCCATTTTTGGTTCAAGAACAGAATAAAAAGGGAAAGCGAATATGGGGGACTTATTGTATGCACGTCGAACAGGGCACGTACCAAGTTGCGAAATGGAACGGCACCAAGGTTTCCGTCAAAATAGTCGACAGAGAAAGCTACTGCGATCAGGAAGCCGTGTAAGATGAAGATCTTACAATGCTCAATTCTTCACTCCAAAGTGACCAACCAATTTATCTAACATAACAAATCCTGTCTCTTTTTGTTTGTTACAGAAATTCTTTCAGGCACGAGCTGACAGTGTTCGAGAAGGTCCGGCACCCGAACGTTGTTCAGTTCATCGGAGCCGTCACGCAGAACATACCTATGATGATTGTTTCCGAATACCATCCAAATGTAATAAGGCCATCATGCTGTCAAAATTAAAACTTGACTGAGCAATTAACTCGCTAGCTTACATTCCCATATCCTTAGATGGACTAATTCATGCAGTATTCTCAAACATAGGCTGATTTAGCAACCTACATTCAGAGGAAAGGGAGGCTGCATGGTCAGAAGGTGCTAAGATATGCCCTTGATATTGCCAGGTATATCTAAGTCCTGATCACAACAGAAGATTAATACTGAAAACTGAAACATGTCAAAATTCGCATCGGCTCTAACGATATTTTGTTCTCGCCGCGGCTACCTCTGATGTTCAGGGGCATGACTTATCTGCATCAGTGCAAACCAGACCCCATCATCCACTGCGACCTAAAGCCAAAGTAAGATGAGGAAATGAAGCAACTTGGCAATTTCTGTTATCCTTTGTGCATTTTCTTTGAATATAAAAACTTGCTTGCATATTAGGATGCAATTTTTTATACGGTTGGGCCCTGCTTTACTATTTGAATCTTGGTAAGGTGCCAGAAATATCTTGCTGGATAATGGAGGCCAAATGAAGGTCGGCGGATTCGGCCTGATGAGGCTGTCCAAGATCGCTCCCGACAAGGTGAAACTGGTGAACCACGAGGCCCTCGTCGACAGCTTCAGTAAGTCACTGTCAGTCATTAACATCAAAATGAAAAACACTCAGACAACAATACTTTGCTGACTAACTTAATTATACTCTTGTGTCACCCTTAGGTTACTATACTGCGCCTGAGCTGTACAGAAACGAAGTCTTCGACACGAGCGTCGACGCATACGCGTTCGGCTTCATCCTTTACGAGGTCAGTGTAACTTTCTGTTCCACATGCAGTTACTGTGCAGTGCGCACAAAGCAGCGAACATTACCTGGGTGGCTGGGTTTCAGACTTGACAAATCGTACCTATGATCAACTAAAAGACTTTTATGTTGTAATGTAATCATCAGATGGTTGAAGGACTACCGAATATGGATTCGAGCCATGTAACTCGGTGCGAGGGGATGCGGCCGTCGCTGAAGAACAGGCTCAAGGGATATCCTTCAGACTTCAAAGCGTGAGTTCTGAATCTGGGTATCACTGTCCTTAGTTCAGTTCTGTCTCATCATCAAGCACAGTAAGTAACCTTCTCCTTCCTCGGTGACTGTCTGCAGGCTGATCGAGGAATGCTGGGAGACGCAGCCGATGGCGAGGCCGACGTTCTCGGAGATCATCATCCGGCTGGACAAGATCGACGCCCACTGCGCCAAGCAAGGGCACTGGAAGGAGTCGCTGAAGATCTGGTCCGTATCCCAGCGACTTAAGCGTTTCAGACTCAAAATCAAAAGAAAAGAAAGAGTCCATAGCCACCACTGACTACTGAACCTTTGAACACGTACTGAACGGTATTACTGTCCAGAAATGAACGATCACTGAAAGTTTTTTTCTCTGCATTTTTCCGGCAGGAAATGACACGGGTCGTCTCTGTGTACGTTAGGCGAACGCGTCGCTCCTCTCTGGCGTCTGGGCACTGACCGAGCTGGAGGGATCGCCATGTCCACGAGCCATGCATGGATGTCGAGTACATACATACTGTAAAAGATGTCGAGTTAAATTTTATGAGATGAGACAAACACGTATACGTTTTTTTTTTTCAGAACGATGATCCTGTTCTACATTGTAAAACAGAGAGCCTGATGAATACAACGATGATCCTGTTCTACACAAGCTAGGAAATGATGTCGCTATCTTTTTTATTTTGAGATGGATAAAATATTGATCAAATTATAAATTATAAGGCACGTAAATACCGACATTACAGAACTGAAAAGATAGGATAAAACTATGTAACAAACCAACACATATCACTTTCCTTCGGCACCATTGTAGCAGCCACCAAATAGAAGAGGGACAGATCATCTCTTCACCCGAGCTCGACTCGGCTCCATCGCTAATCAGCACTTTTTGGACCGCCAAAACAGTTTGCCATATACAAACCATTGTCGTTGAAAGAATCAGACCGGGGCAACACGACTCCGGACACGCCATCGAATTTCAGAACTGACACCCCCGCATGATGAAGTCGGAGTAGTGAACCAGAACCGTCAGCCTCCAACCACGAACCTAGCTGGAAGATGCACCATCTTCCAGCTGTCACCAGCATCGACAACCGCCTGGAGAAATCCTCTCTGCTCCACCATGGCCGGAGACAACGCCGCAGGATCGATAAGCACACGATGCCACCAACTCCGAGATGCCGCCATAAAGAACAACGCGGCTGTACGATTGGATTTGAGGCAGATTTATTTGCCGAGACGCCACTCCCACCACCTCAATGACGCACAATGCCAAAATTATCCTAACCCTAATTTCCATTTTGGAACGGAGGAAACGGGGTCCCCCTCCAGCCGCCGGAGCAGCAAGCGGAGGGAGAGGGGACCAGCCCCTTCGCCGGTGGAGTAGGCGGCTACATCAGGGACGATAGGTAGATATATGGCTTCTTAATCGTATAACTAGAGTTGTTAACGGCAAACTATGGTTAGGTTGTTTGTGTGAATTTTCCGCTACGATGTTTCGTTGAATCAATGACATGTGGATTGTCAATCTTAAGATGGTCACTGTAAAAATCTCACCTTCTGTAAAAGGGGAGAATACCAAACTTTAAAAAAACAAGAATCTGTTCATTGAAACAGAAAAGGAGAATATGTGTGGCACTTCCGCTTGCGAAACTGGGAGACGTATTCCCTTTTGAGAGGAAATAATATAAGCTGCAGGTAGGCAGACAGTGAAAATTAAGATAGTGGCCTTGTGCGTACCCAATTCAAGAGAGGAACTATAAGCTGCAGGTACCTTACCATTTGGCTGATAAGACACAAGAGTACCAAATTAACCACAATTATTTTACACATTGGAACTAAATTAGCACTACTAGATAAAAGATGCAACCACTTAGTCAAACAAGCTGAAGCCTATGTCCTGCAAATACATGTGTATATAAACTGTAAGAACCTTATATAAATATGATCTGCAATCTTTGGAAAGAAATCTAACAGAAAGAAGCTAGCAATTCCGTGACTCATACAATTTTGCATAAATTTCAAAACAATGTGACTGTCATGGCTCATAATGCACAGGCTTATGCCGCCTCTTCTAGTTGTAATTTCAATAGCATGTTTATCATTTTGTTTAGATAACTCAGCTAGCAAATCTTTTGTACTTTAGTGACTTGTTCAAGTTGAACTTGAACCATATTAAATGTTGAAAAGACCTTTAACATCATTAACAGTTCTTTCCACAACCATATATTTTTTAATGATACTAGAATTCACTTGCAATTGGTCATGCAATTTCTCATCAATGTAAGTTTGTTTAGGAATAAAATTATCAATTTCATTTAAAAATTGATAAGGAGGTTAACCAAAAGGAACATCACTTGCACTAAAGTCTACGAGACCATGTACCTCGACCATTGGACAGTAAGTTGTAGGCTCACATAATTTTTCAATAGCAGGTAAAATTTTAACATCTTCAGTTTTAGTAACTTTTTCCTTATTAGATCTCTTAACTTTTCATATCTTCAGGATTAAGAAAAAGAAAAACCCTCTTCTTTGATGTTGGAGGAGGTCCAGGAATATTCTAATCATCATTATTCTTTGCTATATTAGACATTAATTCTCAGCATGATCTGCAGTTCTTTCCCTGAAAACACAACCAGCACAACTATCCAGGTATGTCCTAGATGCAATAGCTAGTCCATTATAGAATACATCAATAAGCTCATTTTAGAAATTCCATGCGCAGGCTGACCCCTGAGTAATGTTCAATACCTCCCCCAAGCTTGGGGGAGATGCTATTCCTTAAGTTCTTTGAAATTGTAAATATTTTGCAAGGCAGCTTGTTGCATATGAGCAGGAAAATATTTTTCACCGAAAGCATGAACCATAGCTTGAGGGCTTTTAATAGATCCATATTCTGAATTATTATACAAAAGTTTTAGCATCAGCTTTCAATGAGAAAGGAAACGGTTTGAGCAAATAGTAGCGTTGCATTTTCCTTCATCGGAGAACACAAAGCACCCAAAGCAGCCAGTTTGTTTATATGATCAATAGCACTTTCATTTTCATAACCATGGGAAGGATCAGCTTCTACCATAGATATTAGCGAAAGATCAACAGAAAATTCATACTCATCATCCTCAACATGTATAGGAGAAGTAGCAACTATAGAATCAGGAACAAATTTTTTTTTCATCGCATATTTGTCAAATAATTCCATCATTTTTTCAGGACCTTGATAAGTATCACAAGACCTAAATTGTTTAGAAAAGTCTTCATCAACTTAAATGTGACCATCATTATTATTCGCAGCAAATTCTTTTATTTCAAGTGAAACAGTAGGTATAGCTAGCATGAGTAAAAGGTAGATCATAAAATTTTCAGCACTTTCAATTTCTTTAGCTTTAGCAATGCGAGCATCAAGAAGTGGTCCTAGTTAAACCAAATCACTAAGCGCAGTAGAAGAATCATCATATTCATCAGTAGCAAAAGCGGAACCAACAACTGCAGCAATAGTAGCAGAATGATGTGGTGGCGTAGAAAATTTACTTCAAATAGTAGGTGAATCGAGAGCAACACTAGCGTTGAGAACAGTACCTCACCTTGTCATGAAAGGCAATATCTCGTGCTTCGAATCATTAGTTTTTCCCATGATGGATATTAAATTGCAGCAAACAAAATAACTCCCCGGTGAATAGAACTATACTCCCCGGCAATAACGCCAGAAAATAGTCTTAACCCACAATTGTAGGGGATCACAACAGTACTCGAGGGAACTATTTTAACCAAAATTTATTGATTTGACATAAGAGGAGACAAAAAATATTTATAAACCTTAACAGTTGAGTTGTCAGTTCAACAATGTGATCTTGCTTGACATATTTTATTAGTAGCAGCGGTGATATGACAATAGTGGAAAATTGGTAACAATTGTAGTAACAAAGTAATAGTAATGAGAGCAATAGTGACAGCAAAAATGATTAATGAGAGCAGCAGGATTGAGAACACCATAGGCAAGGGATAGATAAATGGGTGTTGCATGGAAAATAAATAAATCATCAAGTTCATCAATCATACTGTATTTTCCGAAGTTATCTTTGTCAGGTGCTAATTATCATGTTCTCTTTGTGATTGTTCATCAGAGGCATAATCACAGGCTCACCAGGAATACCCAAATTTGATGAGGCTTATGGGCGCGAACAGAACAGAATAATACTGCAAGGAGAATGCTGCCTATGACTGCTTCAGGTGCTAATGCAGCACGATTTGTTGATGTCAGTTTTGTCACCGTCCAAACTAAATGTAACATAGATATGTTCAGTTTCCTGTATGATAGTTCTGTTGAATCCATTTCTTTTCAGGTGGATGCTTTGTATACGGATTTTTTAAATGCAGTCAACTTTTTCCAACTCCCGTTTTGAGATGTTGGTTAGTGTTGTTTTTCTGCAGGGGAAGAGATGGTGCATGATGCCAAAGAAGACGAAAATGAGGAAGATTGGGATAGCGCACACCGCACAGGTGACAGATCATTCCATTACATGGTTTTGGGACGGTTGTATCCGCTCAACAGTTTTTCGATTCATGTGTGTGCTTAGTAAATCATGCATTGTCCATTTGTAAATACACTAATGACATTTTGCAACTGGATTCTCTTAATTGTGATGATCTGATTCTTGCAAATAAGCTTATGGTTGCTGACAATCAAAATTACATATTCATTATCAGTTTTGTTTTGTTAAAGGAGAACAACATAGGTGATGAATTTTTCTTTCAAATTTTATTTGTTGTCATGATGTCATTGTGTATCGATTATGTTCTGTTAAAATCGAAACCGAACCAAAATCATTTGGTTGTGGGGATTTTTGGTTCTTACTTTTAAAGGAACTGACCGGTCGATATTTCTGGAACACCAAAATTTGTGAAACACCGAATAACCGAACCATCGATTGAGTTACACCGAACACCCTCACTTATAGAAACGGGCCAAGTGTTCTCACATATGCACATGCGGCAAATGGTACATGAGACCGTGCATGCCAAAAACTACTACGCGTCCGACAAAGTAACCCTAATTGTTTGACTCTAGCAACTTTACGCAAAAATGCTTCGTGCCTTCCACGAAAAACTGTTTTTGACTATTGAAATTCTTCGTGGGCTAAAAAATATTCAGTAAAAATCACTCCGTAGCAACCGCACGGGAATATTTCCTATTCACTACAAAGTTCAGTTGTATCCCAACATGTACATATATTCGACACGAAAGTCGTGGCAACGGTGGCATGCAGGCAACTAACAAGCTCATCGGAGCACTCACTGGCGGATCTAGAGGGTGGGCCGGGTGGGCCGTGGCCCACCCAGATTTCTGAAAACTATTTGTACTACCCCTCATATCAGTCCGATTGAGCCTTCCAGGAAGGAACGAAGGCCTAGCTAGTCTCTGTCGGGAGCTCCTACTCCACGACGGCACGACCTGTGCGGCTGTGCGGAAGAAACAGTCCTCCCCATACAGCTGTGGACATAGTGGGCTCGGACCACTTACAGTCTGGTTCGACCGTTTCTTTTGGCACGGTTTGCTTCATGCTAAGAAGAGTGCACATTCCAAATTTCAAAAAAAAAAAAAGAGTGCACATTCCAGCTTCTTTGAAAAAACATATACAAGCACGAAGGTTCGAACTACTTTGAAAAAAGTGTGCACGAAAAATATGCACGTACACGAGTAGGTTCCATTCGTATACTCAGTTTTGAGTTTCGTCGACTGTAACTTCTCAATTTTAAATCGATGTTCGAAACCTTTTTAGCCGAATTTTATAAAATTCATCGCAGTCGGTTGACCGTTTGAAATATCCTTTGACGGGCATGTTAATATGAACATTTCACATAAGTTTCATGTTGTATTTTTTTTGTTTCGATGATAATATACGAGACAATCTTGTACGGTGGTTTAAACGTTTTTACACTCCTCACTGTACACATCTTCTGCAACATGTTCACGACCGCCCGCCGCGGTTAACTCCATCATCATGTGCACCGTCGCCGCCCCGTGCAGTGGCCATCGCAACGTTGTCCAGCTCAAGACACTTCATGTTGTTATCACGTAAATAGTTCTAAGTTCATAGAAAAAACTCTATGAACTATTTTTAAACGATTTTTGAAACACGGACAGTTTGAAATATGAAAAAAAATCTCTATGCGACTTTTTACATGGATCACACACATTTTACACGGAGACTGAAATGGAAGATGCAAGTAAAAAACCACCATGCGACTTTTTACACGGATCATGCACATTTTCAATTGAACTACAATGTTGTGAATCAGTTTTCTATTTATATTGTCTATATGGTAACTTTTAATCATGATTTTTTTGGGAGTGGCCCACCCTCCAATTTTTTCCTGCGTCCGCCACTGGGAGCACTGTGTAAAGGATTTCGTTGATGGTGGGCGAGAGGATCTCGACAGCCTTTCTGTTGTTAGCCTGTGACTGTAATCGAGCGGTTCTACCTGCACTTTGAACCATTGTTGTCGTCTTCTCCATGCAGAGGTGCACGCTTCCATGGCTAGATGTCAGGCACATTTGATACATCTTGGATTCGGAATTCTGGCAAAGGCGATCTATGGCCCCGGGAAGCAGCTTCTCGTCTACGTCTTGTAGCCATACATTGCTGTGCACCTTTTCTTGTTCCTTCCCATCAATCGCCTCGAAAGCACATCTCTCAGCTGGAGGCTCTATGCGCCGCGGTAAGGTATGGGGACTAAAAATAATTCCCAGCTTCAGAGGGCCGGAACCCGAGTTTGGATAGCGTCTTGTTCCATGTTGAGTAGCTGTACTCTGCCGGCTTTTCTGCTGGTCCGACAGAGAGATGTGGCTCTGCAAATACACCACAATAACCTCTTCTGGATACATACAAGCCAACCTTCTAGGCCCTGATGAGTTCCCGTTGCTTGAAGTGACCGCATGATCGTCATGGTCATGGTCGCTGCAACAGAGTGGATCTGGACGAACCAAGCGGGTTAACATATTGTGAACGTCGACCCAGTACTCCCTCTCGCGGTAAAGAAATCGCGTGACACAGAAAAAATCCTGAGTGGGGAGTTGAATGAGCTCCCTCCTCACATCTTCAGCAGCAGCAGCCATGAAGTGAGGCATAGTTGACTCCATGCACTTCATGATGATCCCGAATATGTCGCTGCTCTCGGAGAGGCGTAGGATAAGCCTCAGATTGAAGCTCTTTGCAGGTTCTTTGATATCGTGATACGCAAACCCGAGGATGGCCTCCACACCCCGGTCCGCAAAGGTTGTAGGTCGTACACCCAGGTAGTAGAACTTGCTGCCTCCAAGCAGCGCTTGGTAGCGCAGCGTCTTCCCTGCGAGAAGGTCGCCGATGAGAGGGTTGAAGAACATGTGCGGCCGCCGCGGTGTTCCACCGAACTCGACGAACTTGAGGAACTCGCTCGTGCCCTCCGCGAATCTCTCGAATCTTCGGACGTCGTCGGAGCTGCTTGGCTTGTCGACGTCGTCCTTGGCGAGGCTGCTAAATGACGACATGAAGGACTTGGCCGCGTGAGCGACCCGTTTAGGGATCGAGGAGGACCGCCTTGTCGCTTCGTCTTCCACGGCGCGCTGCTTGCGGCGTCGCAGTGTGTCGTCGCACTCCTGGGCGGCGCGCTTCAGCTTGCTGCGCCACCGCAGCATCGGCAGGTCGGTGATCTGCCATCTGGTGGACAGCTGCAGCGCGGCCGCCATCTTGATGTGTGCCATCTCCAGCCTTTCCGTGTGGTCTCTCTCGCTTGATTTCTCATCTATGAGGAAGCTGGAGATCCGGCCAACCGTCTCGCCGACCACCGCAGAAGCAACCATCTCGGCCATTACTGGACTCGCCGCCGCGCACCGGTATGTTATGCGTCCACTACGTTCCGCCAATTAATCCGTCCCCCTGCTATTGTTCAGATGAGAGAAAATTAGGATGCACGGTTTATTTCTCATGACGGTCAGATCGATGTGTATATAGATATAGGTACGGCTGAAATGCTCTGCTCTGGTACAGTATAGCTTACCTCGCCGAAAACCAAGGATGCAACAAGTATCTATCGCAACTCGGGAGTCAGGAGGACTTATTATAGAACCCACCGAGGGGAAGAAATCTGCTTCGACCATGGTGATAACTGTGAAAATGACTTGAATCCATCTCAAATCGGCTGTCAACTAAAGCTATTTGATCAAGGTTCCAGGCGAAACAAGAGCTGGAGCGTCCATCTCAAAGAGAGACGTCTCGAGAGTATTTCCATTCCCAAAGGAAAATGACTAGAGTGTTTTTCTCCGTCTCATGAGACGACTTTGACTCTTGGGAGTCTTCCGTCACACGCGCGTGTGTATATGGATGGAACTCGTAGAATGGAAGTGTGTGGTCGACTGAAATACGTGATCCCTCGTACACGGTAGGTTCGAGCGTGAGCCAGTGGTCATGGACAGGTAGGAATGTTGGAAGTATTAACACTAGTACGGAACAGTCAATCGCACACAATTATCACAACCATGGCCATGAGAGGTATAAAAACCGTGTGCGATTGTGTATAATTCGCAGACGGGGCTTTAAATAATTGTGTGTGCTAAGGTAAACTTAGCAAACATTAAGTTCAGCTGCATTAGACTAGACATAGTGGAGGTATCATAGTTAGTATCATGTATTCTATGTTGGAAAAAAAATCTGATATGGCACAACAATTAATGAAGAAAGAGATGATAACGGTATCCGGTATCATGACACGTAAAACAAGAAATTTTAATAGGAAGTAAATCTTATACACATATTTGTATTGAGATCTTACAAATTAATAAATAAAATGTGGCTATGATACTATTATATAATACTATGCATTATATGGGTAGTATCATATGCATGATATCAATCTATGATACTCCCCAGTCCCCACTATGTTAGTCTTACAAATCAAGTACAACTATTTGATCAAGGTTCTGCGCATTAGCACAGCTAGAGCGTCCATCTCAGAGGGAGACGTCTCGAGAGTCTTTTTATTCTCAAAAAAGAAAATGACTTGAGTCCTTTTCTCCATCTTCAAGAGACGACTTTGACTCTTGGGAGTCTTCCGTCCATCATGTATATGGACGAATCTCGTAGAATGGAAGTGCGTGGTCGACACGAAACGTGATCCAGGTTCGAGCGTGGGCCAGTGGCTGTGGACGGACGAGAATGTTGGATAAGTATAAACACTAGTATAGAACAGGCAATCACACACGATTGTAATCGCTCGTTGCACACGATTATCGCAACTGTCGGTATCGAAAAGTCGGCAATGAGTATAAAATTGCACACATGCAGACGAACTTTTATAAATAATCATGTGCCACAGGGTAAATTTCGAAAACGACAAATTCAGTCGCATTACAAATCAAGTACTCCCTCCGATCCGTTATTTGTGTCGTTAGGAAAGAACGTCGGAAGTGCAACTAGCTAGCTTGACTTACAACACTTTTTCTGAACCGGAGGTAGTACAATATTTGATCAAGCTTCTACCCATTAGCATTGCCGGCGTGTCCATCTCAAAGGGAGATGTCTCGAGAGTTTTTCCGCTACGATGTTTCGTTGAATCAATGACATGTGGATTGTCAATCTTTTTTTTTTTTGAATTTTTGGATTGTCAATCTTAAGATGGTCTGGTCACTGTAAAAATCTCACCTTTTGTAAAAGGGGAGAATACCAAACTTTTAAAAAGAAGAATCTGTTCATTGAAACAGAAAAGGAGAATATGTGTGGAACTTCCGCTTACGAATTCTTCAGGACGTTGGATATGGGCCTGTGGGTCTGACATACAATGAGGCCCATTATTCTGGGCCGACCCGATGCCACCAGTCACCACCGCCGAAATCGGACAAAACCCATGCCACCAAAGTTCCTCCAAAAAAAAACAAAATTTGCGCCACCGCTCTTTGCCTCTGGCTCTCTCTGCGGCCTCCACGCCGTCGCCCACTGCCACCCTAGCACCTCACGCCCTTCCCTCCCTCCTCTTCGTCTTCAAGCCGCTTCTCCGATTGTGCCGCCGCAGCGAGCCCATCCGTCCACCCCCTCCGGGCGCCATCCCCGCCACCCGCCGACCAAGGTGAGCTGACTTCGCTGTTTCCACATTTAAAATTCGGAGAGCAGAATCGGGTGTGTATATGCTGTTGTGCGGAGGCGTCAGGCGTGTAGTACTACTTTTGCGTCGTACAACTCGCGTATGCTGGGGGTGGACTGCGTAGTAGGAGTAGTGAGTACGGCTGTGTAATTGTTGGAATCATACAGTACAGGGACTTGTAGGCGGGATTGTCCTGTAGACGTTTGGAATTATCATTCACTAACTAGGATGTAGGATCCCAAGGAAGGATATAGTGATATTCGTTCGAATTTCCTCCATAAAAATGAAAAATGTTACTGTTCGCAGCTAGAAGCTGAAGACATTTGCGATTCCGTGTGTAGGTTCTGTCATTTAAATGTCTGTACATCTATTTTGAAAACTCGCTAAATGGAAGCAGTTCAAACTTCAGAGTCGCTTATCCTAACATATTTCAAACTGGTTGTATTTCTGCAAGTTCCTGCAGTCATATAGTTTCTAGGTCCTGTACCTTTTATCTGAAAAATGCATCGAAAACACTCACACTCCTTAGTGTCTCTGTTAGTTTAAGTTATCTCAACATTCCCCTACCATAATTATGCACATTTTTTCAGTACATATGTGAATAACGTTAACTGTTCGGACCGATGATCTGTGTGAACATTATTGTCTGAATCATCTGAAGTTTTCCCTCGCTCTTTTGCAGTTAGTAGATCATTCTAGATCCTGGAAAATGGGCTCAAAAGCGATCATTCGAGGAAGAAAATCTATCACTGGGAGATTGAGGTGCCACAAGAACCAAACAGCTGTTACTATCAGCCCTAACATTCTTGGTTATGAAGGACTGTTTGGTAATAACATTTCAGATGATGTCCATTCAGGGAAATCGATTTCAGATCACACAACCAAAGGAGCTGGCTTGGGAATTTTAGCTAAAACTCGGCTGTTACCTGGCTTAATTGACTGTGGTTCTAGAAAAGGAAGTTCCAAAGCTATTTTACCATTGGGATCTTGTTATACGTGTCAGACTCGGTTTGCAAGTACCAGTACAGCTAGAAGACCTGAGTTTGACAGTGGCAATGAACATGAGGATGATCAATATAGATAACGGGATAGACACGAAGACCGTGTGGACTCTACATCAGATCTGGGTCTTGCCAATGCCAACTCTGAAGTGAAGAACCAAGAACAGTCGTCTATGAAACAAAAGTCTTTTGCAAGTTCTTGCGGGATTAGTCATGCGATGAAAGTAGTCCCTTCCATGATCAGGTGACCAAACATCTAACTGGTCTTCTCTTATTCACCCTACTTTGAGTTATTGAATATTGTTAAATATGAAGCATTAGTTGTTCTTATGGCTGATTGGGCTCTTAATTTCAGCCACAAGAAGGACGAGTTCTTATCAGCTTTGCAGCACTATTGGCTTGGCTTGCGACTGCTGGGGCTGGATGTTAGGATTTCGTCCAGATTAATGCTGAAGATAGCCAATGGGAAAAAACTCTTGAGACGAGAGAGGAACCAGCTAACCCGCACAACTGCAGACATATTAAAGCTGGTCCCATTTTCGGTTTTTGTCGTAGTCCCTTTCATGGAATTGTGTTTGCCTGTGTTTCTAAGGCTATTCCCTAACATGCAACTGTCCACATTCAAGGACAAAATGAAAGAGCAGGTATGTGGAGTTAGCCCTCTATCCTATAACTGATGATGTTCTCATCTCATTTTTAAATAGAAACTATTGTAGCACATATGAAATAACTGACCTGATGGAAGTGTAGTTAGTTAGTCTGTAGTATCTGGGAAGAAACGTTAATAATTTTGATGTATAAACTTACCAATGTGATAGATGATAGCTACTTTCATTTGTTCAAATTATAAATCCTATGTATCATGTTGTATATTTTCCTTAAGTTAAGGTCATGCTTTTCTGGATAAACATCGTCCTATTTTAATATCTGTTTTTCACATGACCAATGGTAGGAAACACTAAAAAGGAAACTAAAAGCAAGGATGGAATATGCCAAGTTTCTTCAGGACATTGTAAAGGAAATGGCAAAAGAAGTGAAACATACATGTAGTGGAGATATTAAGCAGAAGGCAGAGGATATAGATCAGTTTATTAAGAAAGTATGAAGTTTCTCATATATCTATTTACCGATTCATGTCTACTGCATTATTATTCAGCTTGACTTAGATCACTCGGTATTTATGTGAGCGTTCCATGGTCAGGTAAGGACTGGTGATTATGTTGATAATGGTGAAATATTGGATTTTGCAAAGTTATTCAGTGATGAACTCACCTTGGAGAATATGAGCAGGTTATTTATACACTAATGCTTTTCCATTTGTGCCTTTCCCTTAATGTTTACTGACGTTTAGGTTCATGTCATAACCTTGCAGGTCAAGTTTAGTAAATATGTGCAAGTATATGGGCATCCAGCCATATGGGACAAATAATTATTTGCGCTTTATGCTCAGAAGAAAACTAAAATGGTGAGTGTTTCTATACTTCACATGACATGTGGTATCTTTTATAGCTAGAAGCCTACAACAAGAAAATAGAAGCATAGTGCAGAACTGCAGATCATGTTTGTAGTAGCATGCTCATGTGTGATCTGTTGAGTACTTATGCAACTTGGTATGACAGATTCTGAAGTCAACGAAAGCCAAAACATCAGGATAGTAATGTGGAAATTTGGTAGTAGGTATCAGAAATAAGTAAATATTGAATTGGAACAAACTATTATTGTACAGAAGATGTTGGACTAAAACTTTGTGTCAACTGTTGAAGTAGTTGACCGCAGAAAACGATCCCGGAGCCTGTTGCGAACATGATATATTATCTTTCACGTTTCTTAACCTCCTATGCCACTATTTCATATAGATATTTTCCTCTTCTCATCCTAACATTAGAGTATGTTCATTTTGTATAACTCAATTCTTGTAATCATGATTTTTTTAAATTAACCATTGGAGGCTGACTAGGTGCTAATTTGTCTCCTGTTTCTGGCCAGTATAAAAGACGACGATATGTTAATACAGAGAGAAGGTGTATCCTCCCTCTCAGAACATGAACTCCGTCAGGCCTGTAGGGACCGAGGCCACCTTGCTTTGCTCACAGTAGAGGAGATGCAGGAGGAGGTAATCTCACAATTTATGTAGCCATTTTTTTCTTCAGTAATGGTTTTTAGTCGAGAAATTGATGGTTTTCATTACCTGAGAGAAATAATACTCAATGCAATACTTGTCCAGCCTCTGTATTTTTTTGGCAGATCGATATCACTTCAGCAAAATTTATTTTTTTACTTCTTTTAAGGTATTTTTTTACCTTGTTCTGTCTTTGCTCAGCTGCAAGATTGGTTGGACTTGTCATTATATTGTGAAGTTCCATCTTCTCTCCTTTTACTATCTAGGTGACTGGAATCTTCTCATTTATTTATTTATCCCTCTAAATATTTCCCATGTAACAAATATACTCCCTCCGATCCATAGTAAGTACTGCGACACTTATTTGGTTCCAAGCGAGTATTAACTTTGTAAAGCTGGCACAGTTGCCCTGTTTCATTAGCTGATCTTATATAATTTCTGTAGAGCCTTCACACTTTCTGGCAAGATGAAGCCTGCTGATGTTGCAGCTACACTATCGTCACTACCTGACAACATATTGGGTAATGTGTGTATTAGCCTGCCATCTGAAGATGCTCTTTCGGCTATGAAGAGGAAGTTGGAGTTCTTGAAAATGCAGGATAAACTTATCAAGGTAATCCAGGCCACTACTTTTACTTTAATTTTACCTTTTTGTTGATAAAATGTATTGATAAACTACTATATTTCCATTTTCCATTCATGCCCGCTACTATTGGTAAACTACTATATTTCGTGCTCTTTGCCTGGCGGCCTTTTGGATTGAAAAGTGAAAAGCTTCTTTACACATGTTACAGGAAGAGGAAAATGAACAAGAGGGTGTGGTGAAGTTGGAAGGCGAGGACGGGGCGTTCAATAAACTCAGTGCCAAGGAAGCTGGTGATCTAGCACGAAAGAGAATGTTGGAGAAACAGAAAGAGCTTTGCAAAATTAGTCAGGCACTAGCTCTTTTGTCTTCTGCATCGGTAAAATTTCAATAGATGATTTGTTTGTGGGTGTCTTAACTTGTGGATAACTACTGAATTTTTTGTTTGTTGATTTATTTACCTTGCAGTCAGTTAGCAAGGAACGTCAAGAATTCCTAAGCATTGTGAACAAAGAGGTGAACCCAATTCGATTATCTTATCCTCAATAGAATTAAGCACTTGCGTCCAGTCCACTAAGTTCTGGTGAATTTTATTCGACAGTCTGAACCTGCTCGATTCTCTCAACATATTGTCTTTTTCCTTTGTGCAGATAGAGTTGTACGACTCCTTGCGTGAAGGTTCTACAAGAGAGAATGCTAATGAGGCATACATAGCTGCGAAAGGGACTAAATCTGCTAAAAGTTCATTATCCTCAGTACTCATGAAAAAGGTATTGCTCATGCAAACTATCAGTGTATCCAGTCTCTGATAAGTGCAGTAGGTCTGTAGTGTTGACAAAAACAATTCAGCCGATTTGGATGTCATCAGTTCAGTTCTTTCCTTTATTATCCTGATAAATTTAACTATATGTTTCTTCATCCTGCCCATCGCTAATCTGTAACCTCTGTTATGTTCTTCTGCTTTACTTGCAGATAAATGCCATGCTTAAAGAACTAACAAAGGAAATCAATGATGTGGACGCTGCTATCGGTGATGGTTGGCAGCTTCTCGACAGGTAACTTTTGCTATAGCTACTATTGTGGCAAATGAAGACAGGAGCGAATTCCATCAGACTATGACCCTGCATTATATTTGGTGGTATCTCATAACAATTTTCCAAAGGGACCATGACGATAAAGTCACGTCAGAGGAGGTAGCAGCTGCAGCCACGTACCTGAAGCACAACTTGGACAATGCAGGCATAGAGGAGCTCATTGGGAGACTTTCCAAAGATAAAGGTGACCTGACGATTGCTAGAGATCCACGTTGACACTCGAGCATACTTGTTCATGTTGATAAAATACTGATCTGTATCCATGTTTGGTGTGCAGATGGGAAGATCCTCGTTGAAGACGTTGTCAAGCTTGGCACACAAGCTGAGGAGGCCGCAGAATCTGACGAGAAATGAGCAGGGCCTCTTTAGGGTTAAGAATCCAAGTAGAAAACTGCTCTCTTCTGTGATGGAAACGCCTTCATTGTACCGGCCGGTATGACCCATCGGCCAAAAGAGATCTGTAAACTTTTTATTTTTCTGAAATTTGACCCGGGAAAGCTCTGCGATCCTCTGCTTTTCATCACTCGCCGGCAAATCAGCCTCGACGCGCTGTAGATAATTCTCTTGTCGCTGTCGATGTGTGAGTCATGGATGATGACAGCAGCGGCCGCCGCGCCGCTCCTGTGCACGTAAATTCAACTCCAAGTTGCCCACAACTGGAAGCCTCGTTTCCGGAACGAGACAAGAGGAGGAGTTCCCTCTCCTCTAGACGGAAGAAACAAAATGGAACGGGGATCTAGGATCTCCAGAAGAGACCAGAGCAACAGATCAAAGCAAGAAAAAGCACCGGTACCCATAATTTTACAGTCATTTATATTCTTTTCTGTTGCCCTTAACGATAATGTAGTGACCGACTCATGTTGCTGCAGATCCGAAGACGGTTTATTCATAGTTAGCTGTTCATCCGCCGTGCAGAGAGGGGTGGCCAGCCAGGCCAAGTAGGCCACTGCTTTCTCTCCCCCACTTGACCAAGTAGGCACCATATCTCCTGCGGTCCCCACTAGAGCTTTGGTTATGGTTAGCATATCCCGAGCACCCCTGGGAAATGGTCATACCGGACAAAAAAAATTGATTTTTTTTAATTTTTTATTTTTAATGAGAACTCTCGATAAGTGGTCATATTGGAAACCACAATTTTGAATTTGGGTTTTCAAATTCCTCCGGTAACAGGCCGGCATTTTCCGGTAACCATGCTAACCAGAAATCCCGACCTCCCTCAGAAGTTGTTTCCTACCGGTAAACCAAAACTTGGCCCTCACCACCACACGGGCAAACTCCACTGGTGGTAGGCCCACCTTCCCGACTCTACTATTCGTATTTAGGGTTGGAACCGGCGGAACATGTTTTATCATTTCCATTTTCGCTTGTCTCACGGGAATCGAGAACTAAATCGAAAACCCTAGAAACAAATACGTGAGTGGAAATCATCAGGAACTGATATTGGACGGATACGATACCAAAGAAAACATTTTTTGTATCTGCATGTTTGGATGGGCTGTGTATATAGAAACTTTTCTTATTCGTTTTTCCGGTATTTTCGTTTCGTTTCCGTTTCTGCCGAAATATGTCCTCTCGTTCACTTTTACCGTTTTCATTAAGAGTATGTCATTTTCGCTTCGTTTTCGTTTTCGTTTTTTAGTCTTCATTTTCTTTTTCTTCAGAAGCTACCAGAAATTTTCCTACCCTTTTCAACCCTATTCCTATTCCGTGTGCACCTATACCACCTATGGAATCTGGGACCACCGTGCAGTGAGAAATCGGGCGTCCTTTGTTCTGGTCCGGCTCGCCGGGCGGCGCCGTCGTCTGCGCACGTGGCGAGCTCTTACTTGCCCGGACGGCTTGGCCTTTCCACGTGAAGACGTCTCGGTCGGGTCGACTCGGCTCCGTCCGTCCATGACCATGAGGGTCACTGTGCGCGCGCGCTTTTTACGACAATGACACGTGGGGCCCGGCGTTGGTGGGGAAGCCGCGTCAGCCACACGCAACACGTGCCCCTCTCCCCTGCCTGCGTGGCTGGCCGTGTGAGCAAGTAGGACAGGACGGCCAGGCTTCAAAAGCTTTCATTTCGAGAGTGAAGGGAGACTGAAGGAAGGGAGCAGCGTAGAGGTTCAGGCTTCTCTTCCTCCGCGCCTCGCTTCTACGCAGGGAGGCCTCGGGGACCGGATCACTCGGCACCGATTTCAGGTGAGCACGCAACGCAAGCTGTGGTTTTGTTCTGATCGAAGATCCCCTTCCTAGTTCCTAGTAGTTCTTCTTCTCCGTTCATCTCGTCTCTCTGATGATGGTCCAGAGGATAAGAGCCATATGGCATAGCTCGTATGGGAGGGGCTGAACAGCTCCTGCTCCTTGTGTGTGCTGTTGAGAATCATTTGATCAGCTCGAATTTGAGATCCTTTAGCAATTCTTGGTTTCTGGGTACTGAACAGCGGAGTTCCATAAACTGCTCTCAGAATTCAGAAATAGCCTTATTGATTTGTTTCTTTATATATGGGCCTTATGAGATGTTCTGTTGAACATAACATGCTTAGAATTGCCCTTTGAGTTTAGGAAAGAAAAAAACATGGATATTATTATTTTGAACAGAGAATGCTCAGAATTGCCCTTAGAGCAGCGGCGATGCACTTATTTTCCGTGTTAAAAAGATTCAGAGTCTCGTGTGTTTGGTGGAGCAAAATAAATGAAGAAGCTAGAAGATATCAAGTAGTACTTGATTTTTTCCTTCAAAGGAAGCACTAATTTAATGGATCACTTATTTCTTTTATATATTTATTTCTGCATCTTCCTTTTTTTTTTTGCGAACAAAGTACTATTTGCGCTTTTTTTTTAGAAAAGGGAATTTTATTACTCCCAGCCTCTGCATCGAGTGATGCACACAGCCGATTATTACAAGGTCTCAAGTAGCAATTATTAAAAGTTTAACAAAACAGCGATCACGCAGGATCAAAGCACAGCTCAGAAACGACACCGATGACAGAGATAAAAGACTACAAAAGTCTACTAGTATGCTGCCACGTATGCCGGGAGAAAAACTCCTGTGCCACCAACAGGAGCCGCACATCCAGCCACCATAAGGTCTCGCTGGGACGAAGGCAGCAAGAAAGCCCAAAGCTGGATCCAGTGCGCCGCCATATGGATAACCTGTAAGACATGAAAATTTTCTTTCTGTTAAAAACAAGATTGTTCCTACAATTCCAAATAGACCAACAAATAGCTGAGACGCCGATGCGAATCCTATCCTTGGTCTTTATATCCATCCCATTCAACCAATTCCCAAACATATTAGTGACATTGGTAGGAGGAGGAATATTGTAAGTACAAAAAATAACACGCCAAACAAGTTGAGCAAAAGGGCAGGAAATAAATAGATGTTCCACCGATTCATCGTTCCCACAAAAGGAACAACGAGAGTCACCTTTCCAATTTCTTTTTGCCAAGTTATCCTTAGTGAGTATTACTTTTTTCTGAAGGAACCACATAAAAACCTTAATCTTAAGTGGGATTTTCAGTTTCCATAAGTATTTTTGCAGAAATCTAGTATGTCCATTCATCATGTCTTCATACATAGATTTAACTGTAAAAGTGCCATTCTGTGTCAAGTTCCAATGAAAACTATCCGGAACATCATTGAGGGTAATATCCATTAGTCTAATACATAAATGAGACCACATGTCCCACTTGTTCCCTACAAGTGCCCTACGAAAGCCTATGTTTAAGGGAGGAGCATTGTGCAGCACATCATGAACCGAAACATTCTGTTGTTGCACAATGTTATAGAGTAATGGATATTGGTCTTTCAATGGTGTTTTGCCCAGCCAGGTATCTTCCCAAAACCTGGTGGTTTCCCCATTGCCAACTCGGAAAGATCCTCTACTAAAGAAATCTTCCTTTACCCGCATAAGACCTTTCCAGAATGGAGAGTCATTAGGTTGTGCTTCCACGTGAGCCAAAGTTTTACTATGAAGATATTTGTTTTGCAACAATTCCTGCCAAACCCCTTCTTCATTTAAAAGTTTAAACAGCCATTTACTGAGTAAACATTTGTTCTTTAGTTCTAGCACTTCCACTCCTAAACCACCCTGGTCTTTCGGTCTACATATGATGTTCCATTTTGTTAATCTATATTTCTTTTTGTTCTCATCGCTCTGCCAAAAAAAGCGAGATCTATAAAAGTCAAGTCTTTTTCGTACCCCTTTTGGTATTTCTAAGAAAGACAACATGAACATCGGTAAACTTGTTAATACTGAATTAACAAGAACTAGCCGATCCCCATAAGATAACATCTTACCCTTCCAACATCCTAGCTTGCTTCGAAACGACTCTCAACTGGGTACCATTCGGAATTCCGAAGTTTCCTATAATGAATCGGAACCCCAAGATATTTAAAAGGTAGAGAACCAGACTCACAGCCGAAGATCTGTTTGTACTGGTTTTCTACATCCTTTGCTGCCCCGAAGCAGAAAATCTCGCTCTTATGAAAATTGATTTTAAGCCCTGAGAGTTGTTCGAAGATGCATAGAATGAGTTTCATATTGACCGCTTTTTCTAGATCGTGCTCCATGAACAGAATAGTGTCATCGGCGTATTGCAAAATAGATAGGCCCCCTTCTACTAAATGAGGGATAAGACCACCTATTTGACCATCTTCCTTCGCCCGTGCGATAAGAATGGCTAGCATGTCCGCCACTATATTAAACAGCATTGGCGACAAAGGATCTCCCTGTCTGAGCCCTTTCCTAGTCTGGAAATAATGACCAATGTCATCATTCACCCGAATGCCTACGCTCCCCCCCTGAACAAATTGCGTAATCCAGTTGCACCATTCTTGTGTGAAACCTTTCATACGCATAGCTTGTTGGAGAAACGGCCATTTAACTTTATCGTATGCTTTCTCAAAGTCAATTTTAAAAATGACACCATTCATTTTCTTCCTTTGAAGTTCATGAATAGTTTCATGCAAGACCACCACCCCTTCGAGTATGTGGCGACCAGGCATAAACGCCGACTGTGTCGGTCTAATTATCTTTTGAGCAATTTCGGTAATACGATTAGTACCTACTTTCGTAAAAAATTTAAAACTGACATTGAGAAGACAAATTGGTCTATATTGCTGAATCTGTACCGCATTATCTTTCTTAGGTAATAAAGTGATGACTCCAAAGTTCAGTTTGAACAAAGACAAATTTCCTTGCTTTAACTGAACAAATAAAGCCATTAAATCATCTCTAATAACCTCCCAAAAGGTTTTATAGAATTCTGCCGGAAATCCATCAGGCCCAGGTGCCTTGTTCATTTCCATTTGAGAAATAGCATCATACACTTCTTTCACTAAGAAATCAGCTGTAAGAATATTATTCTCTTCTTCGGTTAATTGCGGTATATCATTAGTTACATTCTCCACCATCGTTACTTCACTTGGCAAGGAAGCACCAAACAATTTCTTGTAATACTCAGTGATATATGTTTTTAAATTTTCCTGCCCTATAATCGTACCTTCCTCTTGCTCTAACTGAATTTCTTCTTTCTATGTTTCCCATTTGCCACAAGATGGAAATATTTTGTATTATTTCCACCTTCCTGAATGTGTTTTACTTTTGCCCTTTGTGCCCACTTAGTTTCCTCGTCCCTCCTAAGGCAACAAAGCCTATCTGTAGCATTTCTTAGAGTGTCTCTCTCCGCCACCGAAAGCGGGTAAGTCTCAGCTCTAATGTCAAGGTCATCAATAATTTTCAGCAATTTCTCCTTTTCTATCTTATATTTTCCGCTTTGATTTTTAGCCCACCCCTTGAGAAAACGACGAAGGTGTCTTATTTTATTTTGCCACACCTCAATTGGTGTATCCCCCTTAGCCGGCTTATTCCACTCGGCAGCAACCATTTGATAGAATCCTTCCTCTCTCAACCACGAAAGTTCAAAAGAGAAACGTGCCGTATTCCCCACATGAGCATTGACTCCTGAATCGACTAACAACGGAGTTAAAGCCTGTACTGTCACTAGAGGGTATTTTTGTTCCCATTCCGTAGACGTAAGCACCCTATCCAATTTCTCAAAAGTTGGATTTTCACGCCTACTAGCCCAAGTGTACTGTCTACCCGAAAGTTCAAGCTCTCTCAACTCAAGGCTCTGTATAATTGCATTAAACATGATAGGCCACCTCGGATTATAATTGTCATTGTTCTTTTCTTCAGGTTTTCGAATAATGTTAAAATCTCCACCCACCATCATCGGTAATGGTTCATTTTCACATAGACGAACTAACTCTGATAAGAACTGCGCTTTGTGCTCCTCTTGGGCTGCCCCATAAACGGACACTAACACCCACCGAAACCCATCGCATCTAGACTTGAGGTGCAATTTTACACAAAAATCACCAACCTCTACATCCGTGACCTGAAGTGTGCCGACGTTCACCCCTAAAAGCATACCGCCAGACCTGCCTCTCGGTGGTAAACAAAACCAACTAAAATCTTGACCAGTAGCCAAGTGATTTAAAAAAGGGGTAGCAAAATTGGATCTCCCGGTTTCCGACAAAGCTAGAAAATCCAACCTCCTTTCCCGAATCGATTCTTGCACGAACAAGTGTTTCCCCGGGTCACGAAAACCCTCACTATTCCAGAATAAACCTTTTAGATTATGCATTTTAACGTTTACCTTTTGTTTTAATCCTAGCACTCCTACGCTTTGTCACCCCCGAATAATCTCTTCTTTTCCTGGTCCTCTTGACCGTGTCTGACAAGATTGGAGGACCCGATTGATCCTCCAAACTCCTATCAAACTCCTCATCCTCTAAATCCTCCGTTAAGGCTGAGGTTCTATTAAGAATTAAGCTAAAAGGTTGTTCTGCCTCCTTAGTCTTCAAATTATTATCCAGAATACAAACAGTACGGTTCAACTCAGATTGTTTAATTAGCATGGCTGAATTGATAATTTCTCTTTCTGTCCCCCCTAAAGACACTCCTAATTTCGAAGCCCTATCCGAAATTTGCTTATCCGAAAAAGCTAGAATCGAATGAATGGGTTTTGTGTTACCTTGTATGAAGTCTCGTTGCTCGGCCAACGCCATGGCCCGACCCATCTGAGTGTCATCGGCGTTGGGCTGCGCCCTGATACGCCCGCTGGACCGAACACCCAGCTCCTCGACGTCCGGGATGCCTCCAAACTCGATGACGCTCCGCTTAGACACCCCCTTCTCACTCGCACCGACGTGTGAGATCGAAACAGGAGGCGTCGAAGTGATGACCACCGGCGCCGTCGTAACGGCGAAGTCACCGGACTCGATCCCGCACCCCCGCCTGGGGTACGCGGAGAGTCCATGACCGTCGCCGAACAGCTCGATCCACCGCCACCACCTGTGGCGGATGGAGAGCTCACCATGGAGCACGAAGCTCCCGTCGTCGCGGCCTCCGACGGCGACCCATCCACAGCCACCTGCCGCATGGGCCGTCGGGGTCACCAGCCCAGCCGAGGTCGAACCGACGTCGACCTCGGTAACCTGCTGTCCAGCCGAGGAAAGCTCCTCAGCGGTCATGTCCTGCTGCAGTACGGCATCCCCCACCGCACTCCTCTCCTCCCGACTCGCTCGCGCCTCCACAAAATCTCTCCTTGCCTTATCAAAAGAGCGCCGCACCGCAGGAGAGTACACCACCCCCACCTTGACCGTAGCCGTTGGTGGTGCGGATGCCGACCCCCCTTGCTGCTCTACCACTGTGGTGGACTGTACTGCTGTCGTATTTGCACCATCTGTTTTAGTTTCCGGATAGTATTTAGCCACCGCCTCCTGAAAATCGTCCCCGAGCTCATCATCATCCTCGTCGTCATCCCCCTTACCCACTCCTCCCATCATACATCGGGATCAGCCGGAGGTGCTGCATCTTCCACCACAAAGGTAAGATTGAAGAAGCCAGCCTTAAATAACATGGGAAGGTGACGAGGAATCTTAGCGTGGTTGAGACACCCAATTCTGATTCTGAGAACTCCGTGCTCCCTTGTAAAAGTCATATCTATCTCAAGAGTCTTGCCAAACATATCTCCGATCGCCCATAAAGCTAAGAAATCTCCAATGTCAGGCCTTGGGATACCGGAAACTCTCAACCATACCTCTGGAAGGGTACTAGTAGGCTCCGGGCTGTGAACCCATTTATCAAATGTCAACTCACAGTTACTGTTTGGTACACGGCAAGTTCCAAAGACCTGAAGCCTCTCTAACTCATTTCTGGTTGGAAATTGAACCTTGAATTTATTTTGATCAACTTGACTAACATCCCAAACAAACTGTTCCGTAGGCACCAACCTCTGTAGCTGCGAGACAATTTCAGATATTGTCATCTGTCCTTTGGACACCACCACGATGCCAGACGAACATTCTCCATCCTAGGCCTGTAAGTCTCAGTACCCGGATACTCGAAGAAGATGAGCTCCTCGTGTGCGAGACCTGACCGTACATCCTAATTTGAGGTTTAGGAGCTGTCAACAAATGACACAACCTCCCCCCATGAGCTGGTCCTTCACAGATGACGCAAACATCCACGGTACATCCTACAGATCGGTGTCCAGAAACTCCGCACCTATAGCATCTCTTCCCTTTCTTCGGCGCAGCTGTCCCCAGAGCTGCAGCAAGCTGTTCAGCCGACACCCCGACTGCCGCTACCTCAGTCGCTGCTGCGGCCGTGGCCGGGAGTTGCTGCACTGGTGCCACAGGTTGACCTCCAACCGGCGCACCTTGAGCAGCAGGGTGAGCTGCAGGGACTGCCACCACGGGCGCCGGTGCTGCCACAGGCTGGACAGGAGCATGCACGACTGCGGCCACCGCCGGCGCCGCCACAGCAGGAGGTGTCACCGACCCGTATCCGCGCCCTCCACGAGCTCCATAGGCGCCGTCCCCGTAGCGACCGCGCACACCACGGTTTTGATCAGTGTGTCCACGGCCATAGCCATATCCACCACGCCGAGCATCAAAACCATAGCCATAGCCTTCATCGCCACGCCCTCGGCCACCAAGGCCATTGTCACGACCGTGGCCACCGCTGTAACGCCGGCCAAAATTACTTCTATGGTATCCACCGCGGTATCCGCGGGGCGCGAAGCCCGTCCCGGCGTGGAAGCCTCCGTAGTACTCCCCTGCACCATAGCCGGGCGCCACGCCATAGCCGGGCGCCGTTCCGCTTGAACTGCCCACCTCGAAGGTGGATGGGTGAGCGCCATGAGCAGCACCCCGTCCCGGCGGTACTCCTCCGCCACGGCCGGCCTCGCCCCCTCCCCTTCCTCCACCGCCGCCACTACTCGCCATGACGAGATCGAGGACAGCAGGCGGTGAGTATTTTTTCCAGAACGCCCCTAATACGCGACGGAGACCAACTCCTGCTGTATTAGGGTTAGGCGCGATAATTTTTTCTTTTTTTTGACCTCTAGTCAGGCCCACCCGAGTTGGGCTTTCATGCAGCGCGAGCTTGGCCGGGCCGATGCCCACCTTGCTCCGCCGCTGATTGCGCTGATTTGAATTTCGAAAGTACGATCCACGAGAAACGGTCGATCTCACCGGCGGCGAGGTTTGTCGACGACGGCGTCCGAGCACCAAGATCCAGTCGCCCGTGTCGTGATCCTCGACGACCACCGATGGTGCCAGTACCGGCAGCTTTGGAACGCGAAACTTCGTCTTCCTCTCCGTCGGCGTCGTCACCGAACCTGCATCCATGGCGCACGATGAGTTAAACGACAACGCAGCTAACCTCTGTCCTTGCCTCCTTGCCATCCTCTTGATAATCCGCGAAGAAGACTCCGTAGATCGTGAACGGCTTGAATCCGGCGACGGTGTACGGCACAGCTCGAGGTAGCTTTCCGCCGCCACGGATTCCTCCACGTCCAGCTCCGCTTCTTCCTCCTCCTCGTCCACCAGGGCCCAAAAAGGGCCTCCGACGAGAGAAGGGGCACCGCCCCTCCATGGCGCCTCGACGGCCTTGGATGCCGGTGATGTTCTTTCCTCCGACCGCGCGGCTGCATCGACGGCGGACGGCGAGACCGCGGCCCGGTCGCCTCCGCGATCGCCCTCTCTAACGGCTCCTCCATCCCCGCGTAGGCGACCTGTACTATTTGCGCTGACGTATGAGAAATGAGTTATTTATACAGTACAAAATTCGAGATTATGGTGTTTTGAGCTTTCTTCTGTCTGATATTGGCTTCCAGAGTCAAAGCAGGACGCACATGTTGATGGCGCCCCTAGAGTCAGGTTCTTCGCAACTCTTCTTCAACGGCAATGTGATCGACAACACATTTGATATCTATGAGTGCGATAGCATCGCGGGCACCAAAACCGTGCCAGATGATAGCCGCTATTCTCAGCCTCCTTGCACTAATATCCCTGATCCACCTCCATTACCTGGAACTTCTTATGGCAAACAGAGAACTTCTAGGAATGCAAAGGCTTGTTGTAGTTATGTCCCTGAAGAGGTCCAGGACTCCTGGAACAAGCTATTCTCAGAAGGGTATCAAGCCGATGTCCGTGTTTTGACAGATGATGGAACAGAGATTTTATCACATTCGTGTGTTCTTGTAAGTACAGCTTTCTGATTCATTTCCTATAGTGGCCTCGCTCATTCATAAAGCATAGGCAGGTTTCTGACCTTATGTAAGACCTTCATCTGGTATTGTACAGGGCATTAGATCTCCTGTTCTAAGGACTATGCTGGAAGAAGCTAAAGTACAACATGGTTTCAGACATATCCTGATTTCAGGTGTAGCATCAGAAGCAGTCCATGTCTTCATCAGATTTCTCTATTCTTCATGGTATGACCACATGCTATAGTTTATAGGGGACTTATACTTCATTAATTCATTGTTCTTTGAAAGGTTGGAGTGTCTTGATTGTTTATTTCACATGTTAATAAAAATTCCTTAAAATCGATTACACTTGATATTTGCAACGCTAAGCCAGTTTTTTTGTAACTGCTTATTTGTGAAGTAAGGAGAGAACCAAATGTGTGTCCTTCTGTACAATGTCTATCATGCAGCACCATGTATCATGTATTTATGTTCCATGCTCAGAGGTGGTTGTACACACAATCAGTTGATTGGTCAATCCTTTCTTAGTGATTAAAACTAAAACCAATGTAGACTGTATTCATACTTGAATGTTCATGTTTCTTCAGAGTTTTGAGTATGGCCGTATTTGACTGCAAGAGATAGCTTGATAGAACATTGTTATTTATGTTGCTTCTCTGGTGAAGTTTTGGGCAGGATGAGATGAAGAAACATGCTCTTCATTTGCTTGCACTCTCTCACGCTTTCTCGGTACCATCCCTCAAGACTGTCTGCACCGACCAACTAGAGAGATTTTTTCTTGCTCCTGATAACGTGATAGACATACTACAACTCGCTCGACTGTGTGACACACCAAGGCTCTCACTCATCTGTACTCGTATGATCATTGGGGACTTCAAGACTATCTCTATGTCAGAAGGGTGGAAAGTGATGAGACAGGTCAACCCAAGCCTGGAGCAGGAACTTCTTGAGTCTCTTGTTGAAGTGGATTCAGTGAGTTGTCTGCAACAGACCATCCTAATATGGCTTAAACATTACTAAGTATATCAAAGTTGAGCAGATCGCGGCCCTCTCAGCCCCCGAGTCACTGTAGCTACTGTAGATTACTGTTCAATTCTACAGTGTTATACAGTGCCGGGTGGGCCCCACCCGTCAGCCTCCTGTTACATTAAAAAAAAATTTACAACCAAAGCGGTGCCACAGAAGAAGAAACGAAGACGCCTTCTCGCCTCCAGCTCCTCCTCGCCTCCTCCTACGACCCGCCCGCCGTCCGCCGCCACCCAGCCGCTCCTTCTCCCCTCCGGCTCCGGCCGCCGCCGCCGGCCGCGCGCTCGACTCCCCCTTTCCTCCGGCTCCGGCGCACCACGCCAACCTCCGCCCCAACCTCTCCTTCCTCTAGCCTAGCCGCCGACGCATCCTCTCCTCCCGAGGTCGTCGTCCTCGCGCCCCACCTCCGGCCGAGCCTAGCTCGCCTTCTACGTCGGTCCGGCAAGGGCGCCGCTGCCGGATAGCAGTACTTGCCGGCCGCCGGCCAGCTCGGCTCGCCCGCCGCCGTCCAGAGGCCTTTCCCCACAGCAGGCCAGCTCGCACAGCCCGCCGCCAGCGAACGGGACTTCCCCGTCGCTGGCCAGCTTGCCTCCCCCACCGCCGCCTACCTCTCCTCCCTCGCCTCCGTTTTCCGCCGCAGCTGCCGTCTCCATCGACGTGCCTGACCTCCGTCTCCATGGCCAAATTCTTTGGGCTTGCCCGACCTCTGTAGTACAGGCTGCACCGCCACAGGACAGCGGCTTGCTGCTCTCTACGGTCTTCGTGCGTGCGTTTCTTCCCTGCAACCTTGGCATCAGAGACGGGCAGCAGCAGCACGAAATCAGCAGTGCAAGCAGCGCAGTTCACACAAAACCAGCCTGCAGCGGCAGTACAAGATTGATTAGGTAATAGCCTGATGTTAAACATTTTCTTCTGTTATGCTGCATCTGCGTACTTACGGTAACTAGCCAATTTCATTTATAATTTATTATTTCTCTGGAACAATTAATTAACAATTGAGAAATTTGGAAGATTTCCACAGAAGTTTGAGATGGATTGAAATTACATCAAATGCTTTTAATATTGTTCATAGAATTTTGTACCCAACAGGAGGCATTTTGTACTCAAATTTGTCATGTGTGAAATGCTAGATTTTTTTTTTGTAGGTTCACATTGCATGGTTCCGTTCGTGCGTTTTGGTTTTCCTAATTTTGTTTTGCTCTTTTGACTTACAGCTGAATTAGAGGACTTGATTTTGGTGTAAGAGGTGGACCGTGAAGACCAAGATGCACAAATTACAGCCACGATAAGGTGAAGTCTCATCCTACTTGAATTTTCTTTTCTTTGTAGCATGGTCTAATTTCAGCACATTAACTAGCTAATTGCTGCTATTTGTCATAGATGTGTGTGCAGTTTGATGGAGAAAAATGATGTGGTATGTTATCCAGGGTATGCAAGAATTATGAGATATTGCTGAATCATTATAGATGACTGGTATGTTATCCAGGGTGTGCAAGAATTATGAGATATTGCTGAATCATTATAGATGACTTGGGTTATTTTGTAGAGTTGCTAGCGCTCAGCTTTGTTCTTGGTAGGGGTTCTCTGTGATTTCTTTTTTTTTTGGTATGAAGCCATGATCACTGAATATTCATGGAAATATTAGAGCCAATTATGTGATCTGAATGTACTAAACATATGTTATTCTTCCTATCTTAGTTCCCGTTCAGATATGCTACACTAATTACTTAATTCTCATCTTATGCACCATATCAAATATTTTGAGTTGTATACTTAGCAGCATCTAAATTTAGATTTCTCCCACAGTTTATTGTAAATAAAATGGACCTATTCAATAATGGGTCTGTGCCGATTGTAGAAAATAAGTTCATACATTCAGATTTTATTACTAGAATGCTCACTAATTTAACAAGGATGTCAAATCTCCATGTTACTCCAGATTGTCTTTTCAGCTTAAACGTAAATAACTCATTATGAGTTATTTTTCTAAATCATTTAACAATGTCTGCACCTTTGTGTTGATAAGGGGTTTAAATATTTGTAGGCTCAAAACCAAATATAGTGAACCAGCTACTCAGATTGCAAGATGAATTCTGCTTATCACACAGCTCTTAGGGATATAAATAGAGATATAAAACACTATCTGCCAATGAAATAATTGGATACATCGACTGTCAGGTACTACTCCAATCTTTTTTTGTATTTACCCTCTTTTCTGCACATTCTTGACAAGAAATAGTGTTTCTATGTGCTAGCTAGCTGCGTATGCTCCACCTATTTCCAATTTTATGTTCTGTTTTCTTACACGTGATTACGGATAGCTAGATGTGATATTTCAGTTAGCGTATGCTCCACCTATTTCCAATTTTATGTTCTGTTTTCTTACACGTGATTACGGATAGCTAGATGCGATATTTCAGTTTCCTTTTCTTTTTGGCACCAAAGATGATTAGGTTCTGGTTATGTAAGAAGTGAGAAGATATATGTTTGTCCTATGTTCACCTTCAATTGCTTTGCTTACAAGCTAGCATTTTTTTAGGTGGACCTGTCTCATTGTCTTTGCTTCATTTTTAACAAATAGTTGTCCTTCCTCATGGTTATTTTCTTGACGGATGAGCTATAATCGAATCACAGGCTGCTGTATCAGATTAGAAGGTGTAATTAGTTACTTATTTTTCTCTTCTGCTCCTTCAATTGGTTTATTGTTTATTTGTTTTAGGTGGAGCTGTCTCATTGCCTTTACTCAAATACAACAGTTAGGTGACTCTTCCGGATGGTCATTTCCTTGATATTTGAGCTATCTATTATGCCTCGATTTAAGGATATGATCAATGAGAACATGCTGCCTAATTGTGATTACGTATTCTTAGTTCTCTATGCTTTAGGATTCTGAGGGTTCACTTTTTCCAACCATCCTTGGCCTAGACTTTTTTAAAGGATTAGGCTATGTGGATTTATTTGCTTAAGACATGCAACCTGGATAAATTCGATATACAATTCTTAAACTCATATATCATTTAGTTCTGCTAAATTCGATATGCCCTGTTTTGCATATGTGTTGTTCATTTCGTAAACGCATTTTTAAATCCCATTCATGGCTCCTTCTGTATTGTAAATCTCTGTTTCATTTATGCTATTTTGGTTTCTTTTTTAAACATGAAATGAAAAAAAAAAACCGGATAAGACTGTATTGTTTAGTTTTCAGACCTTTCGTTCTTGAAAGAGAAACCATTTTCGGAGTGGTTTATTATCTGTGCGGCGAGTAGTGTTCATATATGCAAAGCTATGACCTATAGTGTTCTCCTTGCAGTTTTTCTTTTTGTATTATGTTGGCTAAGTTCCTTTTTGTTTGTGCAAGCAATGCTGCCTTGCTGCTGTCATTAGAAGGTGAAGTGGAGTACAATAAGAATGCCCATATCTGGTGAGATGGATGCTGCACCTGCTGTACTGCAGTTATACGAATGGAGATGATCAGAACCCTATCTTCTTCACGATAATTTTTCTACTCAATCCCCTCTCCGCAATCCCCAAATTACCCACATGTAGTTTATTTTATAAGTTAATCAGTTAATGGCGACTAGGCAGCTCGGTTTCCGCTAATTTACTCCTTCCCAGTTCATTTTCCTGTGATTTTTCACATATATGTGCCATGTCGGCATAAGTATCCTAATCCCGGTGCTCCAAAAGTATTATTCTAGATCTGTGATTATTAGGATTCTACAATTGTTAAAGTTTGTGAGAATTGTTAGCATGTGCAACCGTAAAATACAATATATGATGATCATTTTATGCCTTCTGTTTACACATTACTGGAATTTTTCTGACAAATATTTTTGCAATATTACAATTTTCCAGATTTGGTAAGAATTACATGTTGGGACAATGCCAATTGATAAAAGGATATGTATTTATGATGACGGAGTAACACATTGATTTACTTACAATATATATATATTATACTACTAACAAGCAAACAAACCGTACCCAAAATTTCTCATGAAGGGCGCGGCGTGTCGCCGCGCCGAATTCAACTAGTAACTCCACAACACAACATCTCAGGCTCGTCTCGCTACAAGTTATTTGCATGATCTTGCACACAATGCACACTGAGAATGCATGTTCATCCACATATTTGCATATTTGTCATGGTACATAAGCATCGTTCTGAGAACTGAATTGATGCAGAGAAGGCAAGAAAGAGCTAAAAGGATGGAGGAACAGAAGGTTTATCTCCAATTACATGAAGCAATGGAAGCTCTTGTTCATATCTGCCGAGACGGATGTAGGACAATTGGCCCCTGGGATCAGAAACTCAAGGGCAGTCAAGCTGTTTGCAAGTTTCCTGCCTGCAAGGGTGTTGAGCTGCTGGTGCGCCACTTCGCAGCATGCAAAATGCGGGTGCCCGGTGGCTGCGCTAACTGCAAGCGCATGTGGCAGCTTCTTGAGCTGCATTCTCGCATGTGTTGCACACAACACACCTGCAGGGTTCCTTTATGCAGGTGAGGTTTTTCCTTTGTTGTGCAGGTCCATTTTATTCAAACACATAAGTCAGCACTTTTTTGTAGGTTAATTTAGCAGCTTGCTGTCATAGCATCCCACAATCTTTTTGGTCCTCTTCCATAAGGGGTGCCCTCTTGGCTTCATGTCCATAAATTAAAGCTAGGGACAAACTGTTGTCAAATGTAGCGATTAAATATTCAGAATACCAAGAAGAATATGCGCACACATAAACACACTGATTTAGAATTGCCTTCCATCTTTTTACTCACTCGCCACTGTATCTCCCCACCAATTGTTTTTAGCATAATGGGAGAACTTACTGCAGTATTTCTTCAGTATTTCTATTATATACACTTGACTGTTGTACTGTGTTACATGTTGCAGGCATTTTAAAATGAAAATGCAACACCTGAGCAAAAAAGAAAAGATCAAATGGGATCTTTTGGCTGGTAAAGTGCTTGAGAGCAAAGGAACAATCAGTTCCATTCCAGCAAGGAGAAAATTCTGATCCAAGCCAATTGGAATCTGCAGTTCGACAATGCTACTTGGGACATCTAAGCATGCGACTACAGTACATACTTTTGAGAACCATTTTACTCCTTATGGTAGCGGCTTCGAGGATCGCAGCTGAATGCAGACGATGGTTTCTCCAAGGTCATCATGCCAAGTTCTTGAGCAAGAGCACAGCAGGTTCTAATCTTGTGCATCTGATGCCTCCTCAATCCGATGCTCCATGTACAAAAACTGTTAATAATTCATGGGAGAATAAAAAGGATAAACTTGTTGGCCATGATGATGCTATCATTCATGAGAGTCCTATATTAGTCTTGAATTCTCCTAACTATTACACACAGGAGAAAATATGCGCTTGCTGAAAAATATTTGAGTAGGTTGCAATTATCTTCCTTTCTGCAACTATCATATTAACACTGAAAAATAATACTAGAAACTGTTTTGAAAGGGGAAATAATGCTAATGATTTCCATGATAATCCTAATGATCCTATTTATATGCTTATTGTGCGAACTTGCATTCTTCTTGTGGTTACATTGTCAAATTTATTCCCAGTGCTTGCAACTATTATGAAAGAGGAGAGTATAAGTGCCTCTTTATTTCCAAACACCAATAACGCTGCATGCACTTACTGTTGATATGCATTGGTTTACCTTTATTTGCTATGATTTATTCATATATAAAATGCCCATGCATAGAAGGAAAGTTAAAATTTTCTGTTGCCTGTTTTATGCTCTGTGTTGCTATCCACCATGGTTTAACTTGATTATTATTTGCATACTTTGAGCACAACTTGGGACCCTGGTATTTTGTAGTGTATTTTTTGTTTTCTTCCTAGTATTTTTTTTTTGCAAAAATAAAGTACAAAATTTTACCAATTTGGTTATTGATTGATGGTTCATTAAAACTGGTATTACCGGCTAAGCACTTTGGGTTTACCCAGCGATTTTTCATATTTAATTGGCAACTCCTAAAATCATGAAAAACAAATCACTGATTAAGCATCTTTTATTCCTATGCATGTACAAATATGGCAAAAAATTGTGACATTTTGAAATATCCCTAAAAAATGTTTTCCGGCCGCTGTTTCTAGACATATTCTTTATTTGTGTTACAAGAGTGGTTTTTTGCGTTTCCATTTCATCATTGATTAGTATTTTTTTGGGATTTTTCCCAGTCATGAAACCTTTTTGAAGTTTGAAAAAACATTTGTTTTGGATTTATGGAATCACCATGGAATTATCATGTATGCACTAATGTCACCATGTAAAAGAAAGAGTGAGAGAGTTTTTTGTGGTGCAAAAACTACAATCCGATGATAATATCGCTATTGTGTTTCGATAAAAGTCTGTTTCGTGTTGTATCCGTGTCGTAACTGTCTCTGCTTTGCTGATCTCTGTTATTTTCGAGGTTTCCAATTTTGTTTCGATTCAGGCGAGACAAGCGGAATCGAGATAAATCATCTTCTTGTCCTTTTCCATACCGTTTGCATCCCTAAGGGGTGAGGGATGAAGGAGAGGGGTGGGGTGGATGGGAAGAGAGGAATAATTCATTGGCAAGCAATTAAGCTTGCTATAACTTTGCAGTGACTTGGTTGTGCAATCAACTGGGTATTTCTTCTTTTTGTGGGGGCAGAGTGCTATTGCACTGACTTGGTAGCTCAATCAACTGGGTATTTAACGAATAGGAAATAATTTACCATGACAATGCCAAAAACTGTGAAAGTGTTCCAGAGGTGTAGTGCGATTCGAGCCGCGAACAAAACTCACAGCGTTGACCGGAGACCGGAGTGAAGCTGCTCCTTACTAGGATGTGTGAGTGTATCAATCACTGTAGTACATGTCCCTAAGACTAACGATGTTTATGTTTAGGCATCCGTTTGGCAGAAGCCGTACTAGAGATCTGTTAGCATTGGAACACACAATGGTGATCAAGCAATGTTGGCTATGACGAATGTTCCACTCAAATAAAGCACACTAATACTCTAATGGTGATTCAATAAAGTTATATCCTAAATTGTTCGCCATGGTTATGCACAATGACTGCTAGGCCGAATGTATTTTCTGATTCACAGTAGCAACACACGGACATATATTTTAAGTAGACAAAAAACTAAGGATATGTTAGCAGCTGTCAGCAGCTTCACCCTAGCCGACCTGAGTGTCTAATTTCGACGCTTCAATCAACAGGAAGAGGCCACCACAAACTACAGGGAAGATGGGCAAACATATCAGAACCAGGAGGGGATGTGGATGTTTCTGCAGAATCATGCCAACAAAAAGGTCGGGGCCAGCAGGAGCATTTCGTTAATTCAAAACTGGACTCATTTCGAGCCTTCCGTCTAAAAAAAAAGAAAAGGATAAAAAATACTCCACCCACTTAAGTGGGCTAATCGTGGACTTAGACAGCAGCATCTAAGTGGGCTGCGCCGGCCACGACCGGCCCAGTTTCTCAACAGAACGGACGACCCTAGGCCGTTAAAAAAAAGAGTTTCCACCCACTTCCAGCCGGTTGAGGCGTTCGCGTCTCCCTGACTCACCCCCGCCGCCGAAGCCCGCCGCCTCGGCCTGGCGGGAGCGAACTCACCGCCGGCGATTCAAACCAGTACAAGTATATCGATTACTATTCCTCATCTGACCCACGCACGCGACACAGCATGTGCTGCACAAGCAAACCCGATTTACTTCCAGGCTGCATCGTACGCGCGCCGCCCAGTGCGCGGCCACGAGGCCCGTCGCCGGCGCTGGCCATAGCTCCCCACATTTGCAATCTTGCACTGAGTCGGATGCTTCCAAGAGAAATCCGATGCTTTTTACTTCAATGCTCGGTGCTCGCCAGCAGAGCGATTGTTTTAGATAAAAGCAGAGAGATTGTCGCGTTGTATGACCGGCGAGCGAGAGGGAAAGTCTATCTAGGGGACGGGCTCAAATTTTCAATTAAACTTTGATGTATTCTTGTGGGGAAGGTGAGGGCGACCGGGCTCTGGAATCGTCAGCTGCTGAATAAGTCATGATCCCCATTGTGCCTAATTCCGTTGACTTTTTTCTATGCTTCTGAAATTGCAGGTCGCGTCCTGCACTGCAAACAAATGAGTGCTATGGCATACTTGTGTTGCTGCTGCTGAAGAAGCTCTCAGATCAGGAAGCTAGCTCGATAGCAGGCGTTAAGAATCACTCCTACTACCCGGAAACAGGTACCAATAGCTTGACTCATCATCATCACCTATTAAGTTCATGGGATTATGTTTTCTCTGTTGTCCATCGCTATTTTTCACCATGGTTCAGCACAAATATTTCGGGGATGTTCAGAATAAATCTTTCCTTAGACTAGAATAATAAGTATACTTTGAGAGGTTTGGCTCCAGGATCATTCCAAGGGTTTGTTTTGGGGACGGAGTAGAACTCAGAAGACACCCAAATGACCAGCTTCTCGGAGGAGGCACGTCAGGACAGGGGTTACTCCTTGGATTTTGCGGGTTGAAATGAAGGGCATGACACCAAAATAGGTGTTCCCCTTCCTCCCAATTCATGTCGCGTTGGCACCATCTCAGCAACAGGGGAAAATTGTTTCTCTACCATAAAATTGCTAGTCTAAATGTTATATTTTCTCGTGGTGCTTACATTTTTTTCTATTCTTGCATCAAACTGAGCGCTCCTACCGTGTCCTAATTGTAAGGATATGCATCCTAAACACATAGGTCGTCTTTGACATTAACCTTTTCTGTATGGACACTAATTCACATTATTCTTCGTAAAATGAAAATACTTGATTCAAAGTTAAACCAATTTTGTGATGTAAACTTCAAAAAATAAATTTGTGATGTGTTTTGTTGGAGAGGTAAAATCCCCCTCAGAAAACATAACTATTAGTTTCAAGTAAGCACACTGGTATTAGTTACATTCTGACGCAGGCAAGTCACGCCTCTCCCTGTTTTACGAATTTGATCTTGGTTTGTAGTTTGTAATGGATTACCAACGGAGCAATGTCAGGGATTTCCTTCATTCTAATGGAAATATGGTGCTCGAAAGAGTGGACAACAACAATAATCTAAGATCTTTCACTCAAAAAGAGATAGAAAACATCACCAATGGGTATTACACCGTGCTGGGAGAGGGGGCATTTGGTAAGGTTTACAAAGGAAAATTAGATGATCTCCGTCCAGTCGCAGTAAAGACATACAAAAATGGAACTAAGAAAGAAGAGTTTGCCAAGGAAGTGATAGTGCATTCCCAGATAAATCACAAGAATGTTGTCAGACTGTTAGGTTGCTGTACGGAGGAAAATGCTCTTATGATTGTTATGGAGTTTGTGTGCAATGGCAACCTCGAAAACATCCTTCACTGCAGCAATGCTAATGGTCCTGTCCCCTTCCCTTTGGACCAACGTTTGGACATCGCCATTGAGTCCGCTGAAGTATTATCATGCATGCATTCAATGTATAGTCCTGTTCTTCACGGTGATATCAAACCAGCTAATATACTTTTGGACGAAAATCTACGGCCAAAGATATCGGACTTTGGGATAGCAAGATTGCTTGCTGCTGAAGAAAATCAGTATACCAGATCTATCATTGGCTCCATAGGTTACGTGGACCCTTTATTCTGTCAGAGTGGGATCCTAACTCCAAAGAGTGATGTATACAGTTTCGGAGTTGTTTTACTGGAAATCATCACGCGAAAGAAAGCTGTGGATGCGAATATTATCCTAGCTCAAAGTTTCGCCGAAGCCCTGAGGAAAGGGAAAAGGGTGAGACAAATGTTTGATGAGGAAATTGCGAATGATAGAAAGAACATGAAATTGCTTGACGATATCGCAAAACTAGCAGCTGAATGCTTGAAAATGGAGGAAAAAATGCGTCCAGAAATGGTTGAAGTAGCTGACAGACTTAGGACAGTTAGAAAATCTTTCCAACAGCGCAAGGGCAGAAATACTACAGGTAATAACGATTTGTGTTGCTCTCCAATTAGCATGGAAATTATACTAGTTCATCTCTCCTTCAGTAAATGTCAAGTCTATCTCACTAGTTGTCATGAAAATTATAGTAGTTCCTCTATTTTGTCGCTGAGCACAGAATAAGTTACTCTGCCCTCGAACCCTCTGACCGAACCTGGCTCACCCTGCTGCAAGCCCAACTTACCACCATACATTGATGATAGTAATTTTTAAATGAAGCTTGGACAATTTACACTTGCTCCTAGGTCATAGTAATTTTCTCTAAGTACTTACGATTGATTCAGAATATTTTACTCTTGATCAACAAGAGATTGTAGTAGTAGTAATTTTCTACTCACCATTTACGATGAGTTTGGAGCATTTCACGATCAAATACGACATTTGTGTAAATTTCGTCCTAGTAGTTAGATAGATTCAAACAATTTGCCTCTCCATATTTACGCCATATTGAGAGCATTTTGATATTAAACTTGCAGTAGTTCTGTTGCAGTAATTTCCCACTGACTTTTTACTACATATTAGCATTTTACTATCAACCCCATACGATCTTAGTTGTTGCTCTGACACAGTGCATGCTACTGTGCTACTCTGGGCGGAGGGCTTGCTTATTCTGCGCTCTTGCTGAAAATATCGCTACTGTCATAATTAGAATTCACATATAATGATTAACTCAATAAAAGTGAAAATCGTAAATGATTAAATTAACTTACAGTATTTTTATATAGATATTGTGACAATTCTTTGGTTGCCATAAACGTGTTTTGTGATTCTCATTTCTCTTGTGCTACAAGGTAACTTACTGGTGGTTTACGTCCATAGGGTCAAGTTACCGGTTGGTAACCGGATATCCCGAGAACCCCCGGAAAATGGTCATATCGAGTAAAAAATCCTGAAATTTTTGAACCTTTTGAATTTTAATGAAAGCTTCGGTAAATGGTCAAACTGGGAAAAATTGAATTTTCGAATTTCAGATTTCAAATTCGTCCGTTAACCGGTCGGGGTTTTCCAGTAACCACGGTAACCGGAAATCCCAACCCTCAACCCCCCTCCCCCCCCCCCCCCCCCCCTGGGAAATTTTTCCTACCGGTAACCAAAACCTTGGGGTCAACCACGTAGAGCACAATTTCATTCAGATTTGTCACTTCATAACTGGTCGATAAATATTCATTAATCTAAATAGCACGACTAATAATCAAATGTTTCATGGCAGCTTCTCATATTAGATTTTATTTCAATTTTCTCCTAATGCAGGTAGCAACTCTGGACTCACTAGAAGTGGAAAGGCACATGATGTGATTTCCCGTAACCCTGCTACCTCTGCTACTGTGAATAACAATGACAAAACTCTACCATCTTTGGTACCGACAATTTCCATGAATGAAATGAAGGAAATAACCCGCAACTTTAGTTCTGTTATAGGAGAGGGATCATACAGTACAGTTTTCTATGGAGTGCTGAAAGATGGGAAGATATCCGCAATCAAGAAGTTTATTCCTACTAAAACAAATATGCTGGAGGTCATGACCACACGCTTTCCTTTTTCGCAAGTCCAGTTAATTCCCTTCACTTAATGTATTAGTACAAGAAGGCTTGCCTTCTAACTACCACCCATCAGCTGCAGGTACCGGTGGTTTCAAGATTCAAACATACAAACGTCATCCAGCTTCTCGGATACTGTGTTGAAGGAGACAACCATGTTCTTGCTTACGAGTACACATCCATGGGATCATTGCACGATATTCTTCACGGTGAGTTTTTTCAACTCCTTCGCGGTGAGTTGTTACTTCAGGTGGGTGTTTTGCCCCCCGTTGATGCATATTTCGGGGTAGTTACCGCATATGCATACATGCATTAGAGAACAAAAAGCTGACATCATCCTATATTCTCTCAAATTTCAAAATTTCAAAATGTTTTGGAGGTCAAACTGTCGGTTCGATTAAAAATCTGTTTTTACCATTAAATTCAGAACAACGTGGTTTTCAAAACTAGATTCCATGTTGATATGTTTCGATGAATTTTTTGGAGACAAAAGTTACCGGGCCGTGACACATAATTTACAAGCCCCATGTAAGTTAGTTAGCATGCTATACAGTATTTACACGTAAGTTATCTGGCGCAAAAACTGTTCCCTCAACCATCTATCACCTCCACATGTGTACATTCATTAGAGTATAAATCTGATGTCACCTAAAATTTTCACATTTTTAAAATTCAAAATGTTTTGAATCTCAAACCGTTGGTTTGATTAAAGTTCTGTTTTCACCAATAAAATTCAGCACGTTCGAAACTATACCTCATGTTGGTATGTTTCGACAGCATTTTTGGGTAAAAGTTACCACTACGTGACATAGAAGTTATCTAACCTATGGTACGTAAGTTACGATGCTAATTACACATAGCTGTCGGGTGTAAAAACGGTTCCCAATCTACTCCCCACATACATATGTGTGTATTCAATAGAGGACAAAAAGGTTAACGTTATTATAGATTCTTCCTATTCCTAAATTCAAAATATTTTGTACCTCAAATCGTCGATCTGATTAGAAGTTATCAATCTACAACATGTGAGTTACCAAGTTAATCATAAATAGTTACTAGCTTAAAAGGCATATGCCATTTGAAATGTTTAACGACATTTTTCAAACTCGTAATTTATCACCCGTTACCATGTTGGTCATAATTATTTACTCAAGACATGTCATATACATCACCACCACATTGATAACTTTAACTTGACACTCTGTATTACGATCATCATCATGGTGGTAATTTTTCTCTCAACACACTGATAAGTACACCATCACCATATGGTAAGTTTTACTCGATCCCTGCTAACTACTCCATCACCATGTTGGTAACTATTCACTTGACACCTGGGTAACACAAATAGAAACCTATTGATAACTTTTCACTCGACACATTGGTAACTACATCAACACTATGTTTGTAACTTTTCACTCAACATATTGGTAACTACATTGATAGCACCTTGATAACGGTATCAACACACCACCTTGGTAAATACTTACTCAACATCTTGCTAACTACCACCAGCATCACCTTGGTTACTACATCAACACCATGTCGGTAGCTACTAAATTTAAACCTTGGTAACTACATAAGAACCATGTTGGTAACAAAATTACTCAATATAATGGTAACTACACCAGCAATACCTTGGTAACTATTTATTAAACACCTTGATAACTACATTAGAACCATGTGGGTAATTGTATCAACACCATGTTGATTATTATTCCATCGAAAACATGTCAACTAAGTCAGCATCATGTTGGTAACTTTTACTAGACACCTTGATAACTCATCAACACCATGTGGTAACTTTTCACTTGTCTTCTTGGTAACTATATCATAAAAATGTTGTGGTAAGTTTTTACTCAACACCCACCATGTTGGTAACTATTTACTCTAGACATTTGGTAACTACATCGACGCCAAGGTGATGACTCTTTCCTCAACACTTTGTTAATTACATATCACCATGTTGGTAACTATTTACGCAACACCTTGATAACTACATCAACATGCTGAAACTATTTACTCAACGCCATGGTAACTATCTCGTCACCATGGTGGTAAATTTGTCGATCGGCCATTCAAACCTATATAACTACCAACACACTTATGCCAATATACACAATACAAAATCAACAGCGTGCCATCGTTGTTGCTAGTTGCCATCACTGCTTTCCCTTATTCCCAAATCCATAGCGCGGCGGCATGAACTCGTGATCTTCCTCTATTGATGGTATACAAAGTGGTAACTATTTACTTAAAATGTTAGTAACTACTTTATCACCATAGTGGTATTTTGAAGCATGATGAGGTGCCGAATATCCAATAGTACAAGGCAACGTCGAGAATGATTGGATGAATACGAACACCACAACGTCACGATAGCTATGATGCATTCCGGTCATGGAGACTGTGGCACCGTAAAGCGGCACCACTGCGCTGACATCATTTGAAATGTTAGACTCACATCATATAGACTAGGAAAAACACAACTACTGTTGATACTTCTACTCACAGTTATTCTTGGATTTGGGGCCGGAAATTGAATGCCAAGCTGAAACTCATCACCAGTTGTGGCATGTGAATAGCACGCATTGCTGCCTGCAATAATCCATCTCTCATGATTTTCTCTCTTTCCAGACACAATGTCTAATCCTTCAGTTCCTCCAAATTCACGTCACTATCTCAACAATGTGTGTTCTATCGATTCAGAACTGCTCAAGCAATTGCTAATGTCTTCTGACCTGATCAGTTCATTAGGCTACTAGTACCTGAACCTTACCCAGGATGGCGTGGGCAACATAAACATTTACAATTCCTCCCTATCCACTGCGGCATGCCTCCTGTTCGTTGCACTAAAAAAAATCCAATGTGGCTTGCTAGGGTACATGCTAGCAGAGTTGGACGACGGAAACCCATTTGATAGGGCTGGAGTGGCGCGGAAGGAGGAATCATAGAGGCGACCATGGACAGTGAGATGAATGAGATGGGTATCATCAAAGACGATGCAGCTTAGGACCTCACGGTGTAGGCAGATGTACTTGGAGTGGGGCTCGGCAAAGACGAACACCACACCAGAGAGAAAAAAATCAGAGGCGGGCGAGCGGGAGCTGGAGGTGGCGGCGGAGGATCTGCAAGAGCTTGGGGGATTTCGCCCCATTGCGGAGTCAAGGGCATGGGAGCCAGAGGTAGGAGACGACGGTGATGGGAAGTTAGATATCCACCGCACTAGGCGGCGCCATCGATGGTCGGTTCTTGAGCTGGAGGAGCACAACACAGTCAAAAGACGGCGACGGCATGGAGCAGTGTCAGAGATAAGTGGGTTTAGGTCGTAATCCTATGGACCTGCACATCTCATGAGCCCACGACGTTCAAAGACTCCCCCAACCGGTGACCCACTTATAGAAGCTCTTCCACCAACCTAGACCTGCCATGCTGCACCAAGACTTTCAGAAGATTAGCTTTCCACAAACTACATTGAAGGAAAGCTACGAGATCAATACTTCACATACAAGGCAGAAGGAAACCCTAGGCGTACAAGACTCGGACATCTACCAAGGGATATGTATACTGAAGAACCCCATCAAGACGTCCACGTTCAATTCACGCCGAAGATTCGTCATCAACATCCCCTTGTTGCCATAGTCTTAATGTTAGATACATCAAAACCCTACGGTCAAGAACATCTATAAGCTCACCAGGGTCAAGCCTTGTAATGATCTTGTAGCCACTTCATGAAAGTCTGAAAATTTTCATCTACATCGTCTACTACTCATACTTGTTGGCCCACATCGACTGCCGAACAAATAAACTCCCTTCTGATTCTCAAAGGTGAGATTGCCATGGTATCGTGAAAACTATCCTTCGATAGTTGGCGCGTGAGGTAGGGGGTGTGCACGCCATACAGACCGGGTCCGCCATCATACCTTCATACACGACAACAACACCCATGCGGATTGAATCTCCACCTCCTTCCCCGATGGAAGTTTGGCCTCAAAGAAAGTCGATGACGAGACCTACACGGTCGAGGCCGTGGAATAAGCCACTCGAGTGCTACTAGCCTAAGCCTGACCTCCAGCGGCCGTTTAAGCCATGATTGCAACGATTGAAGAATACAACTCGGAGTCCCCAACCACCAAGCGTTGCCAATGCGCCATGGGTCAGCAAGCGCTCTCGATCTAGCCGTCAGAAGATCTCTACGCTCCATGGGTCACCAACCACTCCGCTGGCAACCCTCCAACTCCCCGGGGGTCGGGCCTCCGGGTTACATGGTTCCCTACTATGGCTATGCGTAGCCGGGAACCTTCTACGGATCTACCCCGGACGTCACGGTCAGGCCGATGTCCGCATAATACTCAGGTTACATCCCCACATCTTCACAGGACTATTACATAACCAGTCCAGTTTCCACTTATCATGCAAGATATCAAGTCTATGAGGCGCATTTTATGCCTAGCGGAGACTCGACGTCCTCCAAGGGATGCTAGGCAGAAACCTCTCCATACAACCCACAGACCTCTTGAGGACACTACACTTACCAATGTTTCGCCGACATCCCAGCAGGCGGCCCCAAACAACATGTTAGCGAAGTTAGCCACAGTCAAAGGGGAATTGGCCATGACACGCGAAAAGCGCAAATCACCACCAAGTTGTGGGAGAACTTCGATCGATGCCCTGGTTAACACAGCGACATAGCTCGAAAAGAGAGTTAAAGAGGGCACCACATCCAAGATTCCACATGCCAACAAGAGAAGGCGGCACCGCTGCTATCATACATGAGAAACTAGCTCCAAATCCAGCTATGATGAGACCTGGCTCTGCCGCAACTCTCATGCAGAAAGACGACGCAGGTTGGAGTGCTCTCATATGCGTCACTCACGGAAGGGGGCTAGGACGAGTGTCGTCGTCCCTCTAGAGAAGCAGATGGACGTGACCCTCAGGGGAAGCAGGAGGTGATGAGGACCCTAAACAAAGCAACCGCAATCGTGACCATGAGGCACATCAAGGCCACGAGCACCGAGACACGAAGCAAAACTGCGACAATGAGGCCCGCCGCCATAAAAGAAGGCAGGCTCGCCACGAGCAGCGTCGCGAAAGACGCCGACTCAATGAAGAGTATGTCGAGGACTATCTGGGCCATGGCAACCATCTCATTAAGGCTGTCGAGCTCTATCATGAGATCTCGCCTCCATCGAGCTCCCCAAGACAGTTCGTGCCAAGAATTACAAGGAGTATGACGGATCGGAAGACCTAATCGCGTATCTAGAGAAATTTGCACAAGCGGTGTCAATCATGGGAGGTGGACCAGGTCACATGGCAAACCTCCTCCCCCACCTGCCTGAAAGGGAACACTTCGAAGTGGTTAAGAAACAAGGCTCCTGGATCAATCAAGACCTGAAGTGACTTTACTCGTGGTCATCTCACCCCAAGCCTTTGCCACACAAGTTGACCCACATACCCTGCAAGAGGAGTTCAAGAACATCTGACAACTCCCAACTGAGAGGCTTCGAAAGTTCGTTAAATGATTCCGCATCATGGTTAACACCACTCCGGACCTCACTAATCGAGACATTATCATCGACTTTACGAATTAATGGTGTCCACAATCCAGCTTTCTCCGCATCCATTAGCTATGAAGATCCAAAACCTTCGACCAGCTGATGGAAGTCCTGACGAGGGCAGTTTTCCATGACGAGCGAATGATCAGACATCGTATATAGGTACTGACATGAAGTCAGTAGGGACCCTGCTGCTATATGTTGTAGCTCCCAACTACCCCCCCCCCCACCCACCCCCGCCGCATGAACTCGGGCGACAACCCTACTGATGTTTGGTGGTGGTGTTTGATTTACATCTAAACACATGCTCAGGGTATGTCTATGCGTATGAGGTGATCATGTGCCTATTAAGGGTGTCTTCATTTGACTTGTATTGAACGACCCGATGGGAGCCATCTCCTATTAACGTGTGCGATGTCTGGAGGCAATTACGTAGGATAGCGGAGTAGCGATGAAGGCCACGATTCTTACTAGATTCGACGATATGTAATTTTGCAGACTACCTCTTCCTTGTGGTTCTCTCTTCCACATGTACAAATATCCTAGCTGGCTCCTATCACAGACGGCTAACGACCCTATTGTACATGCCCTTTATTGTGGCCACGACCTACCCGCTTGATCGTGCTCGGGTAGTCTTCGTGGTGGATGGGCTGCTTCCGGTGGCGTGCGCCCATCCTTTAGGTCTATCTAGCTACAGGGTTCTCTTTGCAAAGGGAAAAAACAGACGATACCAGCGCGCCACGTGTTGCAATTCCAGCGAAATAAAAACTGGAACACGCCACCGGCCCAGTCCCCACGGGTGAAACCCGCGTCCGTCGGTCACGCTTGACCCCCGCGGACCTTCCTCCCGCGCTCATGCGTGAGGTTGTACATCCTGTCGGGATGTATGAAGCGCCCAAGAGCGATCGTACGCAGCCCTGTGCTGCGTGTGCACTCTGGAATGAATCAGTTGGCTACGAAGCCCCCAGCGTGCGAACCAGCTGCTGTTCCTCGCTCAGCCTCTGCGACATGGAGAGGTATTGTGGCAGGCCGGGAGGCCTTGCAATGTGGACTGATCAAGCGTGTGGGAGATGGCTCGTCGATCTCGATATGGGATGACAACTGGACTCCAGGAAGCTTGACTCTGAAGCCGATGTTCAGGCCAGCAAGATGTGAACTGCAGAAAGTCAGTGAGCTTATTGATACATATAACTGGACCTGGAAATCAGATTTGGTTCGTGCTACCTTCATTAAACCGGATGCTGATGCTATTCTTAATATCCCTATCCGGAATGGTGGTGGTGACGATACATTAGCTTGGACACATGAGAAGACAGGGGTTTATTCTGTTAAAACAGCGTACCATGCTCTGATGATACACAAAGAGCGATCAAGATCAATGTTGATGGCGCAATCAACTTCGATGGTGAGGTTGGTGGTGCAGGAGGGGTGGCTCGTTCAGCTGTTGGCTTCTTGGGGGCCTAGAGCAAATCCTACGAAGGTGTCTCTGATCCCCTTATCATGGAGGCATTATCACTTCGGGACAGCGTTCGTTTTGCAAGCTTACGTGGTTTTCAGAAGGTGATTGTGGAAACTGACTGCCTGGAGGTAGTCAATCTTTGGGATTCGAGAGAGTCCTCGCAATCGGTGATTGCACCGTTGCTAGACGAGATTGGAGTACTAGTAACAACTTTTGTATCGTTTTCTATTCAACATGTAATAAGATCTGCCAATCTTCCGGCTCACCTTTGTGCAAAGCATGCTAGCACTATAAAAGGGACCGAAAGTTGGTTGGATGAACCTCCTAGTTTCCTGATCAGCAGCCTACTGGCTGACTGTCCCAGGAATTCATTTGTTGAATAAAGAGTTCCCAATTCCCACGCAAAAAAAAAGAGTACCCAAAAAAATTAGTACGCACGAAAAAATGAAAAAAAATTGGACGAACTACGCAGAGAACAATGTACAACTACACAGGATAGCAGTACAACCTACCCAGTAAATACGGTATATTTTTTAAATATTACGGCTCGGCTTCGCCTTGATAATTGTTAATAATAACATTGGTGATTGTGCGCATTTGTCGTTGCACGCATTGGTCGTTCTGCGTGTTACGGCTCGGCTTCGCCTCGATGGCTCTACTTCGCAGAGCTCTAGGCGTCTACGGCGCATCATCTCGGTTGCGAGTACAAAAGACGGTGTACAAACTACACAGAACAGGGAGTACAAACTAGACATAAAGAAAAGTACAAGAGTACATAGACACTAGTAGTACAACTACACCGAAAACGAAATACAAAAGTACACAGTACAGGAAGTACAAAAGTACACAGAAGTGGGAGTACAAAGTACACATAACAGGATGTACAAACTATACATAACCGGGAGTATAAAAATAAAATTCGTCAAAAGCTATCAACATGAGATCTATTTTTAAAGATCTCGGCGTGAGGAGTTCAAAATTGAAAACGGTTCGTAATTTGGATAAATGGTTATTGAGATATTTCGTTTTGAAAATTCGGTTTAGAAAAATAAAAGAGAAAAGCTGCTCTCCCACCTTACTATCCCTTCCCTCTCATCATACAAAAGAATACAGAACAAGAAGTACTTTACACAGAAGTGGGGGTACAAACTACACAGAACAGGATATACAAACTATACATAACCGAGAGTATAAAAAAAGTTAGTCAAAACCTATCGACATGGGATCTAATTTTGAAGATCTCGACACGGGAGTTTAAAAGTGAAAACGGTTCATAATTTGGATAAATGGTTCTCGAGATATTTCGTTTTGAAATTTCGGTTTAGAAAAATAAAAGGGAAAAACTACCTTCCCACCTCCCGTATCCCTTTCTCTCTCATTCTCCACACTTTCAATCTGGTAGCAACACTTGTCGGACATGCGGGAGACCGAGCAAACAGAAGGCGACACTTGTCACGACGAGATCGACTGTGAGGTTCCCTTTGTAAAGGAAACCCTTTTTCTAGTGATTTCGCCATCCTGTTCGTGCAGAAGCACCTGGATCAAATAGACCCACTATGCTCACTCCAATGCCCAAATATTTTACGTCTTCTTATGGGTAGTGGTTTTTGATTGTAGGTAAAAAGAATGCCTCTGGAGCCGAACCAGGACCGGTTCTATCATGGGCGCAACGCGTGAAGATTGCCCTAAGTGCCGCAACTGGGCTTGAGTTCCTCCACAACAAGGCACAACCTTGTATTATCCACCGCTGCATCAAGTCCAGCAAAATACTTCTCTTTGACAACGACGTTGCAAAGATTGGCGGCCTTGGTGTTTCAGAGGCTTCTAAAGACATAGATGACTTTTCGGAGTACATTCGGCCTGGAGCTTATAGTTATGATGCGCCTGAGTATGAGACCAAACGTTCAATGTTGTGAGATTCTTCCATGAGAGTTTGGAAAATCATATGTGTACTCTCCTACTTATCTAGTCTTTGCCTCTGTTAGGTACGTGATTACCGGGGAATTAAGCACAAAAAGCGATGTCTACAGCTTTGGAGTTGTGTTGCTGGAACTTTTAACAGGTCGGAAGACATATGATCATACATTACCCCGTGGCCAGCAAAACCTCGTGACATGGGTATGTATGCACATTTACGAATATAATTCCTCCACAAATGTACTCCATCTTTTTAGTGTTAGATACATCTGTATCTAAATATATGTGAGCCAACTAATATGAAACGGTGGGAGTAACAACAATACTCTAATCACGTCGACATGCAGGCTACACCAAGACTTAGCGAATCTGATGTGCATCTATGCGTCGATAGGAGGCTTGAAGGAGATTACCCTCCCGGGGATGTCGCCAAGGTATATACTTGAAATTTCAGTCTGCATTCTCGATGCTCTACAATAGCAAACAGGAACCTATGCAATTGGGCACGTACATATCTATCATGGGACTATAGTTACTCTAAACAAGATAAACAAGCTAAATATAGAAGTAAACTGAACACAATTAAAATTAATATGATCTTATGCAATGCACAGTATAAATATGTTTTTATTTCAAAAGACCGACTTGTCAGAACACGGGATTAGAGATATGAAAATTTGGATGGATGATCATCGGTACGCCAATTTTTTCGCTAGCTCTATCAAACTGCATCTCGCAGCAGGACATACTCTCTCGGAGAGTCTGGAGCACCTATTTTAAGAGTTGATAGTTTCCTCACTCAAACCTAATTGTACTAGAGCATCAACCGTAGGTTTTTTCAGGGGGTCCATATATACTTGTGTGGTTGTATGCTCAACTTGGACCAGTGAGTCGAGAATCTACAAGTGGCAAAAATAAGAAAACCTACCATTTTCCCAACGTGATCTCTCATCCAAGCTTGTACCCTGTTATGGTAAGGAGGAAGTATGTGTTCAACACGTTCTGTAGAAATCGCCGGACTCTGAGAAGCTGGGAGCAATTCCGTCCCTGGGTGGTTGACAAGGTAGTCCCTCAGTGTCGCGATGCTGCAGACAGGAGGAAGTTGTCCAGCCGTGCTCATGTTTCGTTGCAATGAGAGAGAGACGTATTCCCGATATTTTCTTTGTAGATCATCATCAACATAGTCTAAATTCTTCTAAATTCACAGTACTATTCACAAAAGAATAACCATTATTGCTTTCGTGTATATTGCCGCACACGTGCAAGCAGATGAGTTCAATCGCTGCGCTCTGTGTTCAGTACAAGGCGGACTTACGGCCAAACATGAGCGACATCGTCAAGGCTCTAAGGTTGCTGGTGAGGCCTATTATAGGCACCTCAAGCAATCTTTCCAGCGCTGCTGAAGCATCTGGGATGTGAGACGTCGTCATCTCTATCAGTGACTGGCATACGTGAAGTGATTTTCTGTGGATGGATACGCAATCTTGAATTATAAAATCTTGTTCTAATTCTGTTACGTCTTCTTGGACTTTAAATTAGTGAAGTCCCAAACATCCTAATGTAATAAGTACTCTTCAAAATACTGTCGATCTATCTTTTGCTCGTGAATTCTCACTCTACTAGCGCCATAGATTGTGGTGCTCAAGAGAGGCTGCCCGTGGCCTTTAGCTACGGTAATTTGTGTGGATTACTGCTTGTGGACCATGCAATGGTACCACTATCGAAGCATGATTTACTTCTATCACATATTAGAATGTGTATGTAGTACATATAGTAGATGGGTACACCGACTCAAGCATCTCAACCGAAAGAGAACTAAAATGCGATAAATTGATCTCCCATCGCTGACCGCCTCCGCTGCTACACCTCCTGGATTTCGAACCTGGCGGCTCTGATACCAAATGTCAAGTTCAACCCTAATCTGTAACGAGCAGGGGTAAACACAGGACAGAGGAGGAACAAGAGACACACGCGACCACAGGACACAGCGGATTTGTGACGCGCGCTACCTGCTTATTTTCTGTTTCTTTCTTCTTTGATTTGTGACGCCAACCAACTGGTCTACAAAGCCACCACGATCCTCAATTCTTGTGCCATCCCACAAGACCAGAACGTGATGACTTACTCAACGCCTACAATGGGAAAAACCGGAACAAGAAAAAAAAAACTGACCACGCCATGAACGCAGCACGTCTCTGGTAGTTCTGTTAGCTAACACACACCTGCACTTTTATCCCTAACTGGATACTGAAATACTGAATGAGCTGAAAACTGAACGGAACATAACACAACAACACTAACAGGGTTAACACTTATAACGTGTATAGTTTTAGAGTTGTACTGGATATCATCACCAGGAAGAAAGCTGTGGAAGGGGATATTATCCTAGCTCAAAGTTTTGCCGAAGCTCAGGAAAAAAAGGTGGAATGAACACAAAATTGCTTGGGATATCGCAAAACTACCTGCTGAATGTTTTAAAATGGAGGCCAAATGCGTTGAGAAATGGTTGAAATGCTGGACAGATATATAGCCTGACTTCAGGAGAAACGAATCTAGTGTTTTCTTCAATTAATGTCATGGAACCTCAATCTGTCCTGGAACATCAATCCTGCAAGGCGGATTATAAACACACGCATAAGTTTTTTTTTATTGGGGCAGCACCCTACCTTGGTTAAGGGTTATATAGTTAACATACTGGAGATTTACCTCTTGTGCAAATTCAACCGCTCGGCGATCTCCATCCTTTTCTCAGCATACTTCACCATGTTCTTAGTTTTAAGCTGAGCAACTCCCTTTCGGAACAAATCCCGAGCTTTACTATTTTCAGTCTAAAATCACACAAAAAGGTGAAACAGACATACAATATATTCAGTTACATATGCATCATCATGTCAAACATACAGTATCCTACTTACATTCTCATTAAGGCCACCCTTGTGAATAATGCCATAAATCTAGAAAAGTAATCAGAGGAAATTAGACATTGGCAATATGTTGCATGCATGTTTGACCCCATAATAAACTCGCATGAAATGGCTATAATTTGCAAAACAGCTCCAAATTAATTAAGAGAGCAACTTGCCCTTTGTTTCATTGTCCAAAAGACAGGAGCCCCCGTCAGTTCAGCCTCCATTGTACGTTTGTGCACGTTGTACTTCTCCATTGCATGTACTAACTTCACGGCATCCGTGTAACTTTTCTGAAATATGTACCGAGATAGTAAGAACTATGCACAATCACAAACATATGTCCGTAGTGGTTTAGTACACAAAATGTTTGATAAAGCAGGATGCTAACATTATCCTTAACGACAAGCCTCAGATCTCAAAATAGACAAGATCTAGTCCCTTGAGGGCCGCATCCTCGCGCAGCTCAGAAATGTACTCCTGAATCAAATGGACGCAGATTGTGAGTAACTTCAGTGATAAACACCTAAATTAGCAGACGAGAGGATATCTTACATTATATGCCAAAGAAGCTGCACGAAGAGTCATATGGGGTAACTTTGTTGCAATCCTCAATGCTTGCCTCCATCCTCTAATATCCATATCACTCCACTGAAATGCAAGGAAGTTAATAATCTGGTGCTTCACCATACACCTATAGTTCATGATTTTCTGTAGCGCATACTTACCTCCACAGACCTTATATCTAGATGTAAAAAAGCTTCAATCCACTGTCGCAAGATAGAAGTCTATCAATGTTAAAATAATACAGCCACTGGTACTATTTCAAATTCGAATAGCTTGATCACATGATGTATACCTTGATTTCCTTTGATATTTCTTCATAGTACTTGACATAAGCAGCATCAGTTTCATATGTATGATGACGACTATGGTACTCTTGGACGTCGATGTACTCCGTTCAATGCTATATGGCAACTATAAAAAGGACAAGAATGATGGCTATCTGAAAATGCACATAGGAAACTAAGGAGATGGATGGAAACTACCTGAAAGCTAAGCAACACTTGCATGTTTCAAGTAAAATGACCTCTAATGCTGACCCTCAGCCTTAAAACTAAGGCAAGGAAAGAGGCCCAAGAACCAAAGTGGGATACACTTCCTAGTATTTCACCAAGTTAAGGTCAAATATGAAATGGCTTAAGAACCAACCAATTTTAAGGGTTTACTAAGCAAATGCGCCAGCTAGACTTATCTAAAGCTAGAATAAACGCAAAACACTGACAAAACTTTTCAAATCAAACCCAGCAAGCACTACCATCCATCTAGCACCCACAAAACTAACAATAATGGGGCAACAGATACAAGCACATCAGAGAATATTGTGATGCAAGTCAAACAATCATCATCTACGAGATGTATTAAGGATAGACTGTTCAATAACAGTTTAAACGCATACCATCAAACCTGTGGCTCAATTTTCTTTACCAACATTGCAACTGTGGTTGGAGTTGATGAAGCTGTGATTTCCGCTTTTAATTTGTGTGTGTTTAAGCCATTTCTGAATACTCATGATCATTATAACCAAACTAGTCAACCGGATGACTCAAATATAGATATAGACAGTGCACTTACGATAGTTTTAAGGGCAATCCTTTGATAGTCATCCAGATCAGGGTTCCAGATATCGTCAGTACGGAAGAACCACTCAAAACCTTCATCCTCCTCTAAATATTTAAAGTACTGCTGCTCGCAAAGTTCAGCCGGTGAGTATTCACAAGGATCCTTAAGCTTGAGTTCCGACTCCGGCTTCACATTCTAGATTCTACACATAGATGATCAAAGCACAAGACAAAATTGTTCACACATGCCAAGCCAGAGGACTGAATTAGCTGATACGGCACATAGATGCAACCTTTACCGCACAGTTTAATTAAAACGAGTGCGACTGATTGACACAGTGAGTACCTATACCTTGTAATAAGCGATACGATAGCGTGCATGGCGCGCTAGTAACTCAAAATTCTCTGTCCAACTCATCGAAGGCGTCATGCTGTCAAGAGGATCAACATCGGGAGCCAATTTTGCAGCATCATTTGCCTGGTCCTCCTCGCTGAGAATTACTTGCGGCCCGAAAAGCTCCTGGGTTTCCTCTTCCGTTCTCGGATGCAGCGCGTGATATTGGTCTTGGACGATGGCCATGTCTGAAATCGGGCCCCGGTGATCCTTGGCAGCCTCGCCGGCGTCGGAAAGCGCATGAGAAATCGGGTCCTGGGCATCGGAAGATGACGATTGGGGTAGGTACTTGCGGCGCCTCTTCTCCCCCGTCCACGCCATGTCCGTTTCATCTACATCATCGCCCAGTGGACCATGCATGACGGGCTTCTCGTCCAGCATGTCGATCGAGCGATATGTTTCCCGAGTTTATCCGGAAGGTCGACCTGGGCGGAGGTGAGCTGGAGACCGAAGACAATCTGGACAGCGGCGAGCCGGAGGGGGCGAGGTCGACCTGGGCGGAGGAGAGCTGGAGATCGAAGACGATCTGGACAGCGGCGAGCCGGGGAAACGAGGTCGAGATGGTAGGCGGCGGAGGACGTAAACGGCTACGGGGATGAAGGCGGCCACGGCGGGGATCGAATGCAGCGGTTGCCGGAAGGGACTCAGTAGTCACCATTCTAACCCTTGATCTCAGATCCAACGTACCAGATTAACTTAGATTCGTATGTAAAAATTTCAAGTGTTTGGAAAAATTTGGAAAAAGTCCAGTACCAAATCAAGCTAAGTCCAAACAGTAGGACCAGAGAGACAAGCATCTGGAAGGAAGATTTCTTCCCATGTACAGCCGTTGCTTTTTTTTTCTCGAGAGTACGCCAATGGCGTACCTTTGATTTATGGAAGCTAGAAAAGGGTGTTACAAGATTTGTCTACTAAAACCTTGACAACAAGATTAGCAGAGACCCATACCCACCCAAGAAAGAAAAAGAGGACTACTCTCGCAATAGATTTTGACTCCCTCCCCTCCTAACCCAAATCCATGTCTTGAGTTCATCCCGAATGTGGATTACTAAGGCTTGTACCGTGAGAGAGTAGTTTTGTAGGACGAGCTAATTTTGAAAAATTCGAAAACGATACTTTCATGTTTCAGACAATTCTGAAAATATTCCTACATGTAGATAATGATATCTCCCACCAGTCTGCAAAAAATCAATGCGAAATATTCTTTATATTGTGCTATGCAGAAAAGACAAATTTCTGAATCTGGGGTGATGAACAATGCAGTTTTCGAATTTCCCTGTCAGAAATTTGTCATTTTCGTGTAAGTCGGTGTACAAAATATTTCGAGTTGAAAATGTGCAGAACCTTAGAGTACCTCATTTAGCACCTCTATGGTTTTTCTCAAAAAATTTGGAAACCTTAAAATTTTAATTTAAGAAAATAAAAATCTGGGCTACATGTAGCCCGGGCTATAGAAGGATTTTTCGTTGCACCGTGTCAAACCTCTTCTTCCCTTTGCCTGCAAAACCTCATCTTGCATTCAGCCACCACGAGTGCAGGTTATCCGTCGGTTCATGTCAATTTGGATGTTCAGTCTCCTGAAACACCAGTAGCAAGTCTCTCCGGCATAGACGCACTGCAGTAAAATGTGGTCCAGGGTGTCCTCCTCCTGTAAGCAAGTGTAGCACGCAGCAGTGTTTGCTTGAATACCATGTCTCACCCTTCGATCCGACGTCCAAAGTCTGTATCTCCAAGCAAGCCATTCAAAAAAATTACACTTCAAAGGTGTTAATGTACTCCAGAGTCCAGATGCATTGGGCGACTTTAAATCTCTCGACACCATGACATAGCATCGTATATGTGTAAATGGCTGAGTATACTCCCGCTCGTTCCCAAGGCCAGGAGAAGGAGTCCTCAGCCTGGACGTCCCTTTGCACAGCAGAAATCTGAACCCAGAGATGCACACACACTGACACACACTGTCGAAGACTCTGACAGCGCCCCTCTAATGTCTCTCACCCAATTGTTTTCCAACAGGCCCTCTGCCACCGTGCATTTGTTCCTGATTAAGTGTTAACAGCTTTCCCAACTAGAGGCGCCACATCCATCACAGCTTGTCCATGAACCCACCTGTCGGACCAGAACAGCACTCGACTTCCGTTACCCACAGTGATACGGCCTAGGCTTTGAAAACACCTTCTTGGCCTACTCGTCTTTAAACACCGGCAGCCCCTGCCAGGGACGGTCTGGATCAGTCCTTCTAAGCCACTCCCACTTGGTTCGTAGCTCAAGAGTCAAGACCTTGTAATTGCAGGTTTTTGACCCCAAGCCCGTCATAGCATACATGTCGCGTCCGGGTGCGTCCGCGCATAGGCTGGGTTTGGTGTGTGCCGGACCGCCCGGTCGTTTGGGGGCCACGCTTGGGTGGAGGTTTTTGGCCCAAAAGCAGTCCGGTCTGTCCGCCCAGACGTTTGGGCTGGCTTTGGGGCTCCGGTTGGAGATGCTCTTAAAACCCTTCGCACTAGTCTTTCCTCATGCTGGGAGCCCCATATCAGTTGCAGTCAACGAAAAAAATAGCACGCTATTTCCCGGTTAATAGCACGATATAGCGTATTTGGAGAGGCTACGCTATATTTAGACTAAAGTTGACGCTACGGCGCTATTTTCGTCTTATACGCTCAAAACCACACTAAACGTGGTAACGTTATAGCTACGCTAACAAAAAGTCTGGAAATAACGTTAGGTGATGATGATGGCGGGCAATCTGGTGGTTCTTCAAGTAATTCTGAAGATGATGTCAATGATTTTGATTAAAGTTTAAAATATTTATCTTTTAGTTTATTACTTTTTCATGGTTTTAAGCCTCATATTTATATTCGTGCCATGGATTTGGCCTTGACATTTGAATATGGTTACCTGGTTATGCATGTATTGTTTCTGAAAAAAATTAGTGCTGAAATCCTTAATATTTGGGCTATCTCTTACAACTTTTTCATCATGCTATTATATATGTAACTTCGCTATATCACGCTATATCTTGTATAGCTTCCGGAGGAGGGCCACGCTATTTTTGATAGCACGCTATTTTTTTCCTTGGTTGCAGTCGATTTATTGTAGTTGATCTTCAGCCCCGTGGCTTCTCCAAACACCTTCAGAACCTGTCGGATTGCATGAAGTTCAGGCCTCAAAGCTTTGACAAAGAGCACGACATCATTCGCGAACACCGAGACTCGCTGTAGAGCTGTGATCCCAGGGAGTAGGGATATAACTTGCTCGCGAAATGCAAAGGAGATCAGAGCTGAAAAAACCTGCGTTCCAGTCACAAACAGAGTAGGCGATATTGCGTCCCCTTGCCGCAAGCCCCGGGCATGTGTGATCTTCTGACCTGGCACTCCATTAACCAAGATTCTAGTGTTGTTTGTGTGCAGCATTAGGGCGATCCACCGCTGCTCGGAACAACAACAGCCAGAACCAGAGCTACAACAGCGAACACTTGTACACGCCTAAGACAAAAAGAAATGGTTTGCATAACATCTGGAACTAAATGGCTCCTGGCTACTGAACATGGAGCGTTTAAACATCTGAGGCGTTGATCTCATCTGGTTTAGCAGTGCATCCTCCACTGCATTCCTGATCGCAGTCAGAGCTGCAATGGCTGTTGATGGAACTTCTTGCTGTAATAGCTTCACGAATTTTGCGATCGCTTGCTCCATGACCTCCTCGTTGCCGTCGATGATGCCCAGGCGCCGATTGACTAGAGCTGAAGGTCCTCAGGGAAAGCATAGGCGCGACTCAGAGGCATGAGGCAGCCATGAGGCAGGACGGCAGTTAGCATTGCCATGGACTCGGCGGCCCGGCGAAGCTCGCCCAAGCCGGATTTCCGATCGAGGGAGATGCAGCAGGAGTTATTCCATAAGAGCATCTCCACTCGCGGCGCCCAAACGGCCGCCCAAACGCCTTTGGGGCGTGCCGGACACAAAATCGGCCCCACTCGCGGCGCCCAAACGCGAATTCGGTCCGGAGCGGCCCAGTTTTGTGTCTGGCACGCCCAGCCCACGCCCTCAACTTGGGGAGGCTTGGGGCGGGCCCGGACGGAAGGAAACGCGACGCCACGTCGGCCTCCGACGCGCGGGCCACGCCTGGCAGTGAGACAAGATCGCAATAAGTGCCGGCTTCCCCCAATTCGTCCACAGAAATCACATTCCCCCACCATCTCTCCCGCCATGTCTCCCGCCAAAAGAAAAACCCTCGCGCCGCGCCGGCTCCATGGCGCCGCCGGCACCCAAGGGGAAGGCAGCGAAGGAGACGAAGGCGGCGGGGAAGACGCTGGGCGTCAAGCGCAAGGCCCCCCCGCCCAGGGAGAAGCCGGAGGAGATGAGGCAGGAGGATTGGGATCTCGACGTACTCCGGCGCCGATTGGACACGCAGAGCCGTGCCGGGCGCCGCGTGAAGGAGAATGAGAGGAAAAGGCTCGGCGCTGCGGCGCCATTGACGGCAAGGAAGATCGCCGCCATGAACAAGACCGTCGCCGCCTTGAACCAAGCATTCGCCTTGGGAGGGAGCCCAGAGAGCAGCGACACTCTACGATGCAAGGTTGGCGGCTCGCCGTCGAATTCCTCCTTCTTCGCCGACAGCGCCGCCGCCACGCCTCGCACCAGGTTCTCCCCCGAGTACGGCGACAACCAGCATCACGGCGGCTTCGACCCCAACGTCATCTTCCCTTCTTGTGGCCTAGATCTAAACCACCCCGTCGATCTGAATTCGTCGGCGATGCGGAGAGAACCCGTCGTCCAAACGGCCGCCGGTCGGAGCCTTTCATTCGACGCGGGCGCCTCCCATGTGATCGACGGAATGACTCCCGACGCCCCGGAGCTCATGCTGGTATGAACCCGCGTTTTGTAGCCATGGCATGTACAATAGACGTGTGCATAGGCGAGGTGTGGCTACCGGCCTTGCTCCTTGTGTGTAGGAGACCGCCCATATCATGGACGACATCATCAACGACAACGCCCAGGCGGAGGATGACGACGACGGGTTCGACGAGGATGAGGAGTACTACGAGGACGACGCCGAGAACGACGACGAGGTCGAGGAGGAGGGGGTGGTGACCAACGCTGTGGTCGGCGAGCAGGCGGCGAAGAAGAAGAAGGGGAGCCGCGACACAATCTGGACGACCAAGGAAGACGAGTGCATGGTCGAATCATGGAAGGCCATTACTACCGGCGAGATCACCGGCACAAACCAGTCGAGCACCGCCTACTGGTCCCTGATCAATGACGAGTTCGACGAGCGCCGGTTCACCAAGGACTTCTACAAGGTGAGCATGGTGCGCGGCCAAGGCGCCATTGAGCATAGGTGGCGCATCGTCCAACGCCTCGTCAACAAGTTCCACGGCTGCCACGAGAACATCGTCGACCGGAAGGAGAGCGGGAAGGGCCCGGCGGATCAGGTGACCGCCGGCTTGCGATCCCCTTGTTGTTTTGTTGCTTAAGTACAATTGTGATCGTCGTCGGCTTGCTTTGTTGTAGGTCATCGACGTCCTTGTGTTGTACAAATCCATCAACAAGGAGAAAGACTTCAAATTGATGCATTGCTACAAGCTTCTCCAAAGTTGTGAGAAATGGAAGGCACACCGGCGGACTTTGAACAAGAACGGCCGCGCCGAGCTCAACGCCGATCCCCAAAACTCGGAGGGGCGGCCAATCGGGAACAAGAAGGCGAAAGCGGCCTTGGCAGCGGCGGCAAAGACGGACAGAGTGCAGTCGTCCATCGACAAGGTCCTCGCCGATGTTTGCTCCAACTCGAGCTTGAGGCGCGAGGAGAACAACGCAAGGTGGGCGACCTTGATGCAGAAGGCCGACGTCAAGATCAACCTCGAGCAGAAGAAAGCCGCCGTCAAGAAGAGGAGTCAGGACTTCATGATCTTGACGGCCGACGTCTCCAACTTGGACCCGCTGGCGAGGGCGGCGCACAACATGTATCGCGCCGCGATCCTGCAAGAGCTTGGACTCGTTCCGCCCGAGAACGGCGCCGAGAACGGCGGCAACCACGGCACCGAGACCGGCCACAGCGCGGACGGCCAGGTCGACGATGACCCCGACATGATCGCCGATGACCCCGACATGACTCAGCCCGGCTATGGCTACGTGCCCCAGCTCGGTGACAACATCTAGATCGGCGTCGACGACGGCGGTGGCGACAAGCAGACGCCGGGCTGCCCGGCGTATTTTGACGGCATATTTTGGCGTAGTGTATTTTGGCGGCACATTCGAATTTGCAAATTTGGGCGCCGCGAGTGGGGAGCGTGGGCGCCCAAATGCGCCAAATAGTCCGGACGGCGCCCAAACGGCCTGTCCGGAAGGCGTTTGGGCGGCCGTTTGGGCGCCGCGAGTGGAGATGCTCTAACTAACTGCAATTGCCGAACACCGCCGCTGTCCAACGCCGCGACCCCAGAGAGAATCGCCCCGTGCTCCTCCTCTTATAAACCTCCCTCCCAAATCCCAATTCAACCCCCCCCCCCCCCAGTCCATCCATCCCGCCGCTAGCTCTCGGGATGATGGAGGGCACCAAAATGCTCAAGCCCCTCATCAGCCCTCCCGCCCCTTCCTCGCCGTCGCAGACTGCCGCGTCCGTCTCCGACGACAAGATGAACCGGGGCCCGCCTCCCGTGGACAACGGCAAGGCCGTCAAGAAGTTGCCCCCCTCCTCGCCGTCGCGGGCAGCAGCGTCCAATGGCGACGACGGCTCCAGCGATCCTACTTCGCCGTCGCGGGGCGTGGACGGGCCCGGCTCCTACTCGCCTCCGCCGCCTCCCATGGACAACGGCAAGGCCGTCAAGAACCTGGACGCCTCCTCGCCGTCGCGGGCTGCCGCGTCCGATGGCGACGAGATCTCCACCGACACGGACATGACCCCGCCTTGTCTTCCTCCTCCTTCGCCGTCGCGGTCCGGGGACGGAACCGGCCCCTCCTACTCGCCTGCCGTGGACAACGCCAAGCACCCGGCCGCCTCCTTCTCCTCCCCGCCTGCCGCATCCGATGGCGACAGGACGAAGCCTCCTTCAACTTCGACATCGCCGCTTGATGTCCTCGGCTCCAATGCCCCCTCGACCTCTCGCGGGACGCAAGGAGATCCAAGAAGCCCTCTCCCGACATCGCCTGCTGCCCGACGCTGGTGGAATTGGGGGCAAAGGCCATCGCAACTTCCGGTCTACGCCCCGGCTCCGCCGCCGGGTCGTCCGTTCAACTGGTTCCACTCGTGGAGAGAGACCAACAGGCCCAGGGCCCCACGGGTACGCCTCGCCACTTCTGCATCCATGGTAACCTTGTTTTGGTACATTTTCGTTGCAGAATCACAGTTACTCCCCGTCGGGACTCAGTACTAGATGTGTTTCTTGGAAATATCTGGTGGTACATTTTGGTTGCTCTTGGAAATAGCAGTTCATCTCATGGGTCTCGTCAAAATTACATGGTCATGCAAATGTCGGCACTAGAATCAACGAGTGTTTCTTGGAAATAGCAGTTCATCTCATGGTAAAACATTTTCGCTACACAAGTTACTATTGCGTGGCGTGAAACACGAATTGCAATGACATGGTTAATCTGGCCTGCAGCTAGACTCTGTTGGGGTCGAGAAGGTGATTGGGATTTTTGGCTTCTCACTGTTTGGGTCCATCTCGCTTCTGCCTTCAACCATGGATCGGGTCCAGCAGCTGAGCGAGGGATGGAAGATCACGGTCATGCTCATCTTCGGGATCATCTGGGTCGTATCCAGCGTCGGTGTCCTCTGTGGACTGCACGGCAAGAGCGATTTTGAGCAGGCAGTGTGCAGGCACACCGGCCGGCTCGGCATGCTGGGGTTAGCTGTGCTCGTCGTACTCCATGCCCGGTGGGATTTCCCCGCCGGCACCGGCTACGATTCAGTTTTCTACACTTTGTTGTCCGTGGCCGTCCTACTTCACGTCGTTTGTTGGGCAGCGGTAAGCGATTCTTGTATCTATTCAGCACAATTGCACATGTAGTCTAGCTGTTTCTCTAAACATCGATGTGTTTGGTAATTGCAGAGCTGCGTAGTGGGCGAGGACAGGATCGTGGACGCCGCTCCAGCTGATGCAGAGCAGTAGGCGCACTCGGGTCTGAAGTTTTGCAGCCGGCAGAGTTTCCAGCACCTACTTCAATGGGAGAGGAAAATACCATCCCAGATTTGTAGTTCGTGCAGTTTCTAGTAGGTAGGTACTAGTGGCGGCAGAATTTCGTGGAAAGCAATATCCGTGGTTTGAACGGTTGCACAAAGCACGTGATACATCTATTCTGAAAATGGATGGTGTGATTTTGTACACAGCTTTGTCACGCCTCAGAGAAGCTGATGCGTGCCAAGAGCTTTAGTCCCACCTCGCTAGTTGAGGAGGCCAAGCACTGGCTTTTAAGGACAGCCTTCCTCCACTCAACGCCCGGGTTTTGGGTGTGAGTGGTATGGGCTGGTTACTGAACGCTGTGTCTGTGGCGGGACTGATCCCCAAACAACATCCAACGCTACGCGTGTGTGCGGTACTGGGCTGGCCCATCACAGTGGTATCAGAGCTGGCGTCTCCCGGCCCCCGGGGGGGGGGGAGATTGTCACGCCTCAGAGAAGCTGATGCGTGCCAAGAGCTTTAGTCCCACCTCGCTAGTTGAGGAGGCCAAGCACTGGCTTTTAAGGACAGCCTTCCTCCACTCAACGCCCGGGTTTTGGGTGTGAGTGGTATGGGCTGGTTACTGAACGCTGTGTCTGTGGCGGGGCTGATCCCCAAACAACATCCAACGCTACGCGTGTGTGCGGTACTGGGCTGGCCCATCACAAGCTTGACCACATAGTGTAGTGGTACTGGTACATACTGCATGATACGTAGATTCTTTTTTTTCCTTGATTAACAATTTCTTTGCTGGAGCTTCGTCAGATGCGGTTATAATGAGAGTTCATCTTCTGTGAGATTTAATATGCAGGATAATTAATCCTTCTTAGAGCAAGCTGCTACAATTCATCACTTGGCCAGAATAATAATGAGAAATTCGTTTGCCACATGAGAGCATTACTAGTTCCACCCGAAAAATTATTTTTGAAATGTCAAAAATCCCGGAGAGAATTTGGCGTGTGCGTCTCGACGTTATATGTGCGCATGCCAAGTTTCGCGGGAAACCGACTTTTTTTGCGTTTTGTGTAAAAACATGAAGAAATGGCCCGTAAACTTTGTTTAGCACCAGATTTTGTCTTTTTACGGACGGCGCAAAAAGTATCCGTTTTTTTGTGAAACGGTTGTGGAAACAAATAGACAACTCGTGGATTTTCTTTCGACATTTCAAATACATTTAAAATACGCCACAACTGCATCTTTGATTGAATTGTACATTGGGTGTTTCTTGGGACACGTGGTAATTTTTCCACCACCCCCACATTATCCGGAGAGTAAAATACATCTACGATCACTGAACTTCTGACGTATTTAGAACGGTAATTGTAGTTAGAAAATTTAATTTACGGTCACTCGTTAAGGTACCCCTCCTCCAAGTGACCCCCCCCCCCCCCCCCCCCCCCCCCGCCGCGGGTATGTACCGCTCATCCACTGCCCATTGGATCATTCCGAAGGGAGAGAAGATACTCGTGGAGGAGAGGAGGTTATTTGAGACGAGCGGCGACGACCATGGTGCGGAGTGGTCGGCAGCGGTCGATCGTGAATGATCTCATCTCTGGGAGAAAAGCTAGGGCGTGGACATCTCCGGGCGATATGGCTTGTTCTTAGGAGACAAAGTGAGAGGCCCCAAATCCCAATCATCTCAGTTAATTTAGGCATATATTTCATCATAAAAAAGTACAACCCCGCAAGGCCCAACTGTCCATTTTTGTACACATTGAATATACGGGTATGGGTATGGTTTTGTTCTACCTGCGACCCATACTCTACCCATTGCCATCCTTACTTGGACCAATTTTTGAGGTGAATCATATTTGACGCTTGTTGCACGCAACGCGTACCTGTCCAACGCTACATTCTCGCAAACGGGCTCGCCTAGTAGGCTCCCAGCTTAATTGTTTTCTCCTGGTTTTTGGGAACTTTCTAGAACTTTCTTCCCTCGTTGTTTTCCGTTTTACTGTTTTATTTTCCTATTTATGTCGTTTTTCTTTGTTTTCTGTTGTTTTTTTGTTTCTTGTTTGATTTTTTCTGTTTTTTTTTTCACTTTTTTATGATTTTGAAAATGTTCAGATTTAAAATTTTAAATTAAAAAATGTTCAAATTTGGAAAGTTAAAATTTGAAAATATTCAAATTAGAAACTTTTCAAAATTGAAAACGTTTATATTTTGAAAATGTCCAGATAAAATATGTCAATTAAACTTTTCGATATTTGAAAAATCGTTCAAAATTGAAAATTGCCTAAAAAAATAAAAAGTGAGCAATTTCAAATTTCAAAAACTGTACATGAATTGTAAAATGTTCACTAATTTGAAAGTATTTGAACATATTTTTCAAATCTCGACACTTTTGAACATTTTTTAATTGATGTATGGGAAAGAGCCAAACAATCATAAAACAACAGTTTTTTTTAACATAAATGGGCTGATCCCACATCTACGAGCTCCTCCATTTTGAACATTTGATCGTGGTCTGTGATCGGCTGATCGTTAGTCTGCATGTCAAAACAAAAAACTTTGTTAGTCTGCATGTTCATCTCCCGGTGACACTAACCTAGAACTCCCACACGTTTGTAACTGCGTCTCTGTCCTGCGGCCGCACCCTGCCGGCCTGCAGTCGTGCTGCTAACGGCCGACGCGTTGTGCCGGTTTACCGAAGGCATCATGATACAACTAATCTCCATCTTTTTAGTCTTTTTTTCGTCATCCACACAATTGTTGTGATCCTTGCTTGATCGCCTCTGACTGCAACTGCGAGCCTCCAATGTTGAAGGCTTGCACGATATTGCTTGCAGCAAGCTAGCAATGATTTAGTTCAATGTCTGATTTTTATTTTATTACATTGAAAAGTCTAGAATTAATGAATCGATACACTGTTTGAATCCTTACATTTGTAATGGAGTGTGGTTTTCGCTCGGTTCCCCTTAATTAACCGAGTATTGTATGGTTTTTTGGTCCGGTTTCCCATATTAACTGACCAACTCTTTCTTCTAATAATGCAATGGCGGAGCTCCTGCCGGTTACGGTCAATCCTTACATTTGTTTGTTTGGTATATAAAATAGAAAGCTTCGGTTATTTCATGAAGTGAAATCATTATAAAATATTACTATGTGTTTCTCTTGTTTTTTCAAATTTAGGGTATCATATCGGGTTTTGCGCAAGGCTCCGAATTTTTGGAGGCGACCCAGTTTTTATATGCTCGGTTGCGTCGATGGAACCCAACTTAATCCTATATTATGGAACATCGAGGGAACCTTGGTAGGAGACTCTAGCAAAATCAGTCTTTTTTGGACCACCTCTGAATCACTCTTACTCAACATTGATCTTGGCTGAAGCAAGTCTTTCTAGATTCAAAAATGCCTTCTCAAAGCAAGTCTTGAACCTCTAGTGCACTCCCCATGATTTCATTCAAAGAGGTGTGAGTTGAGTACATGCCCATAGGGCTAGACTGGCACTCCGGCCCCTTGATTTCATTCAAGTGAGAGTGAGTTGAGTACATACCATATACCATGGGGGGCTAAACTAGTGGTACTTGACAAATGTCTACACTGCCCTTGTATGAGTCCATGATGGATTAGCACATAAATCTCTAAACCTAGTCGCCTTATTTGCTCAGTCATTCATGTCTTCGAATTTATATTCTATGTTTATTTCTCCTTTGGCGGGCATGGTGGCCGTGGCTTGTTGCTTGGATCTGTTTGACTTGGCTCGAATTTTATTGACTTTATAAATTTGGTACTTGGTTACCTCATACGATTTGGTATGACTATCGGTAGGATTATTTATTTTCTCAATTGTAGTACATCATGTAAATCAAACAACTCATGTATAAAGAAGATTCTGAAATATCAATTCTAAGAAATCCTCTCATAAACTTGCAGCGAAAGTAGAATAAAATAAAGAAATAAATAGTAGGATGTTTTAACTACTAGCAGCTCTCATCACCTTAATTAACCTAGACAATGCTTCTGAATTGGCCATGGATCCTGCCCCCGATTTCATTGCGGGGTTAGCCTAGTCGACCTGACTGTAATGCGTATCACACCAGGCAAGCAGCAGGACGAGTCCACCGCTGAGTACTGGATATAAGGGCAAACATATTAGCACCAAGAGAGGATGCGGAAATTTATTCAGAAACATGCCCAGGGAAATGCCGGTGAGGAACAGGAACCCGAGGGTTACCAGAAAACCCTGCAACGATAAGAGAAGCAGAGGTGTCAATGCAAACGTGGCCAATTCGACGAATATGGATAGACTCCGAGCATGACTAAACATGAAGTGAAGATCGATTGACGTGATTAATCGATCTGGTCCTAGGTATGTACGTACGCACCTGGGTGAACATAGTGCAGGAGGCGCACTTGTCACGGGCAGGTCGTCTTATCGCCGGCGTCGACGGCCGTGGTTCTTCTTTGTCCGGCCGCAGCGGGTACCCGACGGAGGCCGGCAGCCCCGTTGAGCCACCGTCGTCGTCGAGCAGCGGGTAACTGAGGGTCACGTCGCCCACCCAGTGGCGGAGACAGCACCCGGCGACCCGGGGCAGCTGCCCGGCTCGCTCGCTCGCGACCTTGGAACCCTGTACATCAGCTACGTAGTATTTCAGCTAGTTACAGGGTCGTTTGCCCGGGCAAATTAATTACTGGCCTCACGCGACAGCCCATCAAGTCAATTAGCCCAGCAGGCAGCAGGCCAGTAAGCCCAACTAACCCACTAGTCCATTACCCACGATCAGTTTCCCTGCCCACGATTCACGACTCCTCGATTGATCGATCAGGGTCGATCGGCCGCTCCGCCGACGCCTCGCCGGTTAACTCCTCGATCGCATCTCGCCTCGCCGTCAGCTGAGGAAACTCGCCAGGCGCGACTCCTCCCGGTGGTGACGGCAGAAGGCGACACCTCCTCCGTTTCTCCGATCGATTCGCTCAATCCGGTACGTGAATTGATTTTCTTGATACTAATTTACTCGTCAGATTTTAGGGCTCTTCGTAATGGTCCGGTTCATAATTCACAGGAAATTACAATTGTCCATTGGGGGTTCCAAGCGAATTGATCTAAGAAATTGGTCTCTGCTAGTTTAAGGTATTATTTCCTTGGAAACTCCTCTAACATGACTACATGAACATTGCTAGTTAATAATCCTTTCAAATTGTCGAATTTTAACTTTAGTAATTTCGGTTTTACAGATATGAGGAGGTTTATGGTCCCAAGACCTGGAGATACTAGATGGGGTTCACATCATAAAACTTTGCTTCGTTTGGACGGAGAGTGGGCATGTGTGATAAAAGTTCTTAGCACAGTTGATGCACATGGGCGTAATCCGAGTCATGCAGCGGGTTGTGTTGAGAAGATGCAATGCTTTATATTTGTTCTAGTTTTGAAGCTTATGCTAAAGTTACTTGGTATTACTAATGAGCTTTCTAAACTTTTGCAAAGTAAAGATATAAATATTGTGCAAGCCATGGAATTGGTTGAGGATGTCAAGCATCGGTTGGCCACTATGAGAGATGGTGGATGGGACAGTCTATTTAGGGAGGTCCAGCAATTCTGTAGTTCCAACGGTATTCCAGTGCCAAATATGGATGATGAAATACCAGTTCGAGGTCGCTCAAGGCTAGAGGGAAGGACCATCACTAATCTTCATTATTATCGGGCTGAAATATTCTATGTTGTTATTGACAAAATATGTGTTGAGATGAATCACCGCTTCGGTGACTCAAACCAGGAGGTACTTGCTTGTTTCTCATGTCTTGATCCGAAAAATTCATTCTCCAAGTTTGATGTAGAGAAGCTTTCTCGTGTTGCTGAAATTTATAGTGCTGATTTCTCTAATGATGATCGTGCAATATTGAGGGATCAACTTGAGACTTATGTTCTGCATTTGAAAAATCATGCTGCCTTTTCTGCTTGCAAAGATGTTGAAAGTTTGGCTGTAAAAATGGTTGAAACTGAGAAGCACCTGGTGTTTCCGTTGGTTTACAAGCTCATTGAGCTGGCTCTGTTGTTGCCGGTGTCAATGGCATCTGCTGAAAGAGCTTTCTCAGCAATGAAAATTATCAAGTCCATATTGCGCAACAAGATAAATGATGATTGGTTCAATCACTTGATGATATGTTACACCGAGCGGGAGATATTCAAATCACTTGATGATGTCGTTATTATTCGACGGTTTGATGCCTTCAAGTTTCGTAGAGGGGTTTTGCCAAGGAACTATTAATGTTTTAATGGTATGTGCCATGTTTTCTAATGTGAATAAGTCTTTACAAGTCTATAAATTGTTAATTCTTACTTTATTTTTAATCCTGCAGGTTCTATTTTGCTATTTGAATGGTCATTTGGATATCTCAGTTTCTCTTTGTTATTTTTTATTATCTAGTGAGCTATATTGTTTCTTTTTTTGTTATGGATTATGTTCTTCCAAACTATATGAAAGTACGTTCATTCAATTTGATCTTTATATTTTCATTATATATATATATATCGAATATCTGGTTGCGATTCTCCACTTTTTTACTTAGCTTAAGGTCCGCCCCGGCTCCTATTTTTTCCTGGCTCCGCCACTGCGCCCACCTCCGTGCCGCGGACGCGCGTCCTCGGCCGCGTCAGCCATCCTACGTGGTGCACCGGCGCGGCGGCTCGGGGGAGGTGTATACTTTTACGTGAGACGCAAGGGAGGAGGCATAGGCGATCGATCTAGGCTAGGCACATGAACCCGTGAAGGTTTGATCGAGATGAAACTCGTTAATCTAGGCCGGACGTAGTATGATCGATCTCTATTTGGGTACGTCGTACATAGCTGTGTCGTGTTATTTTTTTTTTTGTCTTTTTGCATGAACTTCATAACCAGGCTTTTTCAGGGACAGCCTTGGAAAAAAATGAATTGAGCCACATTGTGTATCTTGTTTGGTAGCCCATAAAGTGTTAGTCAGTCCCGTTTGAGAAACGAGTTTTTAAGCTCAGACTTTGGTTTATATCTGTGTTTTATGTACTCTCACCTCTTATGTCACTTGTGACCTTACCTCACACCACTTTTACCACGTCACGCCACTTCTATCATTAGTGTTGAGCGTGACGGCGGTACAACATGATGGCGGTGCGCCAACGGTGACGCTGAGACGGCGAAGTTCATGAAAACGACAGAGGTTGAAGAAGACAAGCTCAATACAAGATCCACTCGCATGTGACCTCCGAAACATAAAAGTTACAACACGAAAGTTGTTCTAATTAAACATCGAGATGAACCTGCTCATAAAAGGATATTTCAAACCCTCTACCGAGTGCAACAAATTTGACAAAATTTATCTAAAAGAGTCTCGGACATCGGTTTAGAATCCACAAGTTATAGTTCATCAAATTTGAAACCGACAACGGGAATGTAACCTACTCATCGACACGCACATATTTCATATCCAAATTATTTTGAATCGAAATATAATTATGTAGATTATAGAGCACCCAAGTGAATTAGTGTAAGGGAAGTGAGCACACAAAAATGTCTCCTATCCACACACCCTGAACGAAGATGGATCTGGAAAAACGGCTGAATCAAGCGTTTTCTTAGGGTCGGGGCCTGGTTTAAAATTCGTGCTGGCCAACATCATGGAGCAGGCTGGGTTACAAACATGTCCAAACTCGCACAAACAGTGGAAAACGAGGCCTTTCAGGAAACCAAACACAAACACACCCATAACGGTGATGAAAATGTACTTTATAGTGGCCAATTTCGGACGGACGTAAATATCTTCTCTCCTAGTTGAAAGCGTAAAGTGGCCGATGTTCATAGGGATCAAATACTAGTGTAAACATAGAAAGATAGCACATACACCTCTGTTCTAAATTACTGCGTTTTGTGTTAGGTCAAGGTCAAACCTTTTGAATTTTGACCAAGCATATAGACAAAAATATTAACATTTATAATATAAAATGTACATGATACAAAAATATACTTCGTGATGACTAATAATATTTTTACGAAAATATATTCTTCCACCAAAGCGAAACTCGAGCTCGATTAACGAAACGCGACGTGCATGTAAGGTGTGGCGGCGACGGAGGAGGAGCTAGTGCACGGAAATTCCTTCTATGTTCACTCACTTAGTGAGACTAGAACAACTCGCCTTATAAACTGCTCAAACTCTCTTTGAACTATCAATGTGTGACTAAATTTTAGTCACACTCCCACTTTCTATAGGCAACAAACACTAAGCTAAATAGGCCTTAAAATTTTCAGAATTTGTTAGGCTTGGGCCAACCCCATATAAAGTCCAACAAATGGGTGATTCAATATCTTTGGTCTAGTTAAAATGGGCCCCTGTTTTAGAAAATGTGGTGAATGGGTGGACGTTTCGTTCAGGCATTGTATTGTAGAACGCCTAGGAACCAAATTTAGGGTGCTAGAGATTCTAGTGTATCTACGGTAGAAGTATTGAACTGAATTCAGTTTCAACCATAATTTAAGTAGTACTATATACAGTATCAGGCCCTGCTGCCTTTAAGGTGATATGAAGTATTGACAGTGGAGTGGGACTGTGGAACATGAAATTGCCGAATTCATTGCTTTGGGTACTTCTCCGTCCATGCGAATATTAGATGTTGGCAAATTCGGTACTGATATTACAATTGAATTACATAATAATCCAGTATAAAACCTGTTACAACTTGCAACCTCTGGTGCCAAGTGGCCAACTGCCTGCTTGTTCATCACCAACAGTACTGTAGAATGTTTTAACCACTAGCAGCTCTCATCAACTTAACGTAGCCAATGTTTTAGCCTGGTCGACCTGACTGTCTAATTCTGGCGTATCACACCAGGCAAGCAGCAGGACGGCTCCACCGCTGAGTACAAGATAGAAGGGCAAACATATTAGCACCAGCAGAGCTAGGATGTGGGAATTTATTCAGAAAAGCGCCCAGGGATAAGCCGGTGATCCACAGGAGAACGAGAGCAATCAGAAAACCCTGCGATGATAGAGAAGCAGAGGTGTGAGTGCAACCATGGCCAATTTGATGCATACGGCTAGACCCGGAGCATACCCGAACATGAACTGAAGATCGATCTAGTCCTAGCTATGTACGGAGTATGTAGGTACGCACCTGGGTGAACATCTTGCAGGAGGCGCACTTGTCACGGGCAGGTGGTCTTGTCGCCACCGACGACGGCGGCCGTGGCGGTGGCTCTTCCTTCTCCGGCGGCAGCGGGTACCCAACGGTGGTCGGCGGCTCCCTCGAGACACCGTCATAGATCAGCGGGTAGCCGAGTGCCACGTCGCCATCCTCCGTCCCATGGACGCGCACGATGACGTCCTCCGCCGCGCCAGTCATCCTACGTGGTCACCGGAGCGCGGCTGGGGGCACGTGAGAATGTGAGATGCAGGGAGGAGGCGGCCGGCGGTGAAAAAGATTTGATGATCACGTGGTATGATCGATCTCTGTTTGCAATTTGCATGCATCGTGTGTAGTAGGCGTGGGTATCTATATCTTGCTTCCGTATAATAGTGACGAAAGCGTATTTTCTCAACCCTCTTGTGGGGGCAAATTTAGACTAGGGAAACTGTCCTCGTTGAAAGCATAAACTGCGAGTATAACAAATTCTTCTTCGTTCTACTCCCCTCCGCGGGTCTCCTCTGCTCCTTCGCCATGGGTCCGCACGGGAACCGGCTCCTCCCCCTTCTCCTAGCTAGCCCTCATCGCTGCGGCGTCCACCGCTCCCCCATCCGACGACGCTGATGAGAGGCGGTGGAGGAGGTATCCGACGCGTCGGAGGGGGTCGTGTGGGTGGCCAAGCTCTCGGATCTGCACATCAGCATGCACCACCCGGAGCACGCCTACAATCTCCGGCGGTACGTTGGCCCCACGCTTGCCATGGTCAACCCTGACCACGTCTTCATGGAACTTTGGGACATAAGAACAAATTGATGTGACCGGCCTATAACAAGTTTAGTTATCATACTATTGTTTTCCTATGAGTACTCCAGATTTTATACAAAATTACGTAAATAGATTTCTATGTTTGATTCCGTGCAACATTTTTTTTTCATAAACTGGCGGGGGACGTGTACACGAGATGATAAGAAGCCCATTGCATAGGAATATATCTAATAATAAATTTATAGAGACAAACATGTTTGAATCCACACTTTTTCATTGATGATTACTCTAACAATTTTGTTTACAAAGCATACACACTTTATAAAATTTTGACTTATTAGACAATTTTGGCCATGAAAAAGTAGTGTCATAAGAAGCGAGGTCAGCTCAGTTGGTTAGGGAAGTTGAAGTACAACTCAGCCACCCAGATTCAAGTCCTCACGAACGTAGATTTGGGTTCTTATTATTTTAAAAAAACGTTGTAGGGGTTTACCTTACCGCATTCTTTTCAAAAAATGGTAGTGCCATTTGTTGAGTTTATACTCTATAAATTTCTATAAATATTCTTATTTAATCATATACTAGAAAATTTTATTGAGACATTTGTCAGGCCGTACTCTTACAGATCTTTATCCTAAATATTTATGAATTATATGTAGAAAACATAGTTCTAGAAAAAACTTTGTAACAAAATACTGTTTAGTATCTTTCAATAAATTCACCACAAACAAATAATGCAACAACTAATATTTAGTAATATTGCTAGTTATTTTGTTAAACTATGCGAACAAACCGAAAATTATACTTGTAATATTATAAAATGATTAAAAAAAGACCAATAGAAGTATTAAAGTTTAGTATAAATTTTATTAATTTCTTTTCGCCTAGGCCCAAATTTTATTGGACCGGCTCTGATCACGTGCGTTGTTGGGCAATGTTTTAACCATGATGATGTACTCATATTTCCTCAAGAACATTCTTGATTCAAGTACCAACAAGCAAGAACACGTAACTGTGATAAAAGCAAGCATTTTCTACAATGATGTCAATGAGTAAAACAAGATTATCCCTTATGAGAAGAGGAGATGGCGTACCCGTGGATCCTTGGGTCGGTTCGTCTGTTTCCACTCGTGGAAACAATTGAAGGAACGACCCAGGACCAGAGCCGGAGCACAGGCCTTCACCAATTAGACTATTTGAATCCTTACATTTCTTTCACTGTTTGGTATATAAAATAGAAAACTTAAAAGTTTCTGAAGTCAAACCTAGCAACTAAGCGAAAGGTTTATACAAGAGTAATACATATTTATCTTTATTTCAAAATTTAGGGTCCCCCAATTGCCGGGAACAACTGCTTAGAGATGTACCGCGGGAGAGCAGGCAGGGGAGGCCGCGGAGGCCAGAGGTCATCGAGGCGCCATGAATCTGCGGTGAACGGGATGACGCCGTGGGGAGGCGCGGGGGCGGCGGGTTCGCCGGGGAGGAGCTTGCCGGTGAAGAAGGGATGGCCGACGTCGGCGTGCTCCAGGCGCGCTGCAGCGGATCCCCATCGGGACGTAGATGGAGCCGGGGCAGAACCGGGGAGGAGGAGGAGGAGCTTGCCGGAGCGGCGAGGATGGCCGGCGTCGAGCGAGGACGGGGCTGGGGAGGGGAAACTCACCGGGGCGCTCGCGTGCGGGGCCCTCGCTACGGGAAGCTCACCGGGGCGACAAAGATGACTGACGACAGATGGAATTGGTAGGGGGGGGGGGGGGGGGGGGGGGGGGGGGGGGGGGGGGGGAGGTGGGCAGGTGAGCAACAGCACGCGGAGGGGCCGGTGCTGGCCGGAATTTGGCCGATGGCGGCCGAAAGGGCATCGAGATGGGTTGCGCGCGTGAATGTTCCGAGTGGCAATTGGTTGTGCGTGCAGGTCAAAATGTGTTGTGGTACGGCCGAGCGTGCCTCAAATATGCATCACATGGGGCTAGTTTTTGGGGCAGGCCTAAATATTTGGGGACATGATTTGCGCTTGGGACATTTGTTGGCGCAGCGTTTTTTGCCATCCGTGCCCCCCAAAAAAGGGTTTTTGGAGCACCACTTTAAAAATGCATCATCTGTTGGAGATGCTCTTAATTACGTATAATAGTGATGAAGGCGTATTTTATCAGCTCTGGATGGAGGGCACATTCCGACGAGGGAAACACTTTCCTCTCTTCGTTGAAAGCATAAAGTGGGAGTATTTTTTTTTTTTTGCAATTTTTCCACCACATATATTCAACACATACCACATACAACGTACACGGTAGGAAATACACGTACAAAATACGTAGGGGAAACGGACCAAAGATCGAAGAACACGCCGTCGCCGGCGTCGGAGTCGAAGGCGGCCAGCCACCACCTCGCCGCTGTCAGGGAGAGCTTTTTCCCTATCGAAGACGCTGCCTTGACTCTCCGCCGCGCCGCGCCGGAGTTGTTGACGATGAACGGCCGGGGCAGCGCCCCCTTGACCCTTCCACACCGCTTGCCGCAGCCGCCGTCGAATCCACCGCCGGAAGACGACGCAGAGCTCGATCCGTCCGCCGCCAGATCCACCACCACCTCGGATCTGACAGAGAGAAGAGGATCACGAGCGCCGCGCCGGGCCTCGAGATCCAGCCAGTCCAGCGCGCAGACGGGGAGCTCCGAAGACCTCCACCACCGGAGAAGAACGCGCCGGCTCCAAAACCACCCGCCCGCAGCACCACCTCCTCCAGAGCGCCGCCGGCGAGCCTCCCAACCTACCCTCCCGTATTTACATGCCGGAGCCGGGGATCCCCACCCTCCCGCCGCCGGAGCGGCCGGCGGAGGGGAGGAATCCCACGGCTCGCGGCGCGCACGGTGGATCGCCGGGCTTGCTCCAAAAATCGCCTCTCTCCTCTTGCTACAGTGGTGGGGAGGGGATAAGGCTCTACATAAAGTGGGAGTATAACGAACTCTTCTTCGTCCTGCGCTCCCCTCCGCGGGTCTCCTCTGCGCCTTCGCCATGGGTCCGCACGGGAACCGGCTCCCGCTCCTCGTCCTTCTCCTAGCCCTCCTCGCCGCGGCGTACCCCGTCGCCGCTGACGAGAGGGCGGTGGTGGAGGTATCCGGCGCGCCGGAGGGGGTCGTGTGGGTGGCCCAGCTCTCGGATCTCCACTTCAGCGTGCACCACCCGGAGCGCGCCTACGACTTCCGCCGGTACGTCGGGCCCGCGCTCGCCATGGTCAACCCCGACCTCGTCTTCATCACCGGAGACCTCACCGGTGCGTATTCATATCTCCCTCCTCTGTTCCACTGGTTGATTCTTCGCCGTGTTCGACTGTTCGGGGTCAATGGGTGATTTTATCTTTGGTCCAGTTAAAATGAGCCCCTGTTTGAGCAAATGTGGTGAATGGGTGGACGGTTCCTTGAGGCATTGTACTGGAGAACGCCTAGGAACAGAATTTGATGTGCTACAGATGCTAGTGTATCTACGGCAGCAGTATTGAACTGAATCCAGTATTTCAACCACAATTTTAAGTAGCATAGAGTATCATGCCTGCTGCCTGGTGATATGAAGTATTCACAGTGCAGTGGGATTGTGGGAAATGAAATTTCCGAAATTCACAGTTGCTCTGGTACTTTTCCGTCCATGTGAAAACCAGATGTGTTGGCAAATTCAGTCCTGATATCACCATTGAAGTGCAAAATCCAGTATCAAACCTTTTACAATTTGCAACCTCTGGTGCCAAGTGGCCAAAAACTGCGTGGTTGTTCAACACCAACAATAACCAAGGTCACTGACTAAAAAGCCTAAAGCTCGAAGTTACAACTAATCAGACACAGAACCAATATACTACTAATATGAAGTTGTCATGGACTCTCTTAATATCATAGTGTTAAGGCACGGACTACTGATGAACTTTTTTTACGAGACCTGATAGATGAACATGAAAAGGCAACATTTGAATGATTTTTAATAGACAGCTGCTTTTATACTTCTTGTTCCATCCTAGAGTTCTGGTAACCTGGTCAGTTGTAACTTGGTAGCAACAGCCAACACTACAACTCCAAGTTGATTTGGACCTCCCTCAAAACCTCAACTAATTAACCACTTCCATGTTCAGAAGACGTGAAACCTAGTTGGATTCATTTTGAAAGGAGTCCAGATCCAAAATAGGAGACTCCAAATAGGATATACATGATTGCATATGATGATTTCTCTCAAGTATGTATATTTACTTTGTTATTAGATGGAAAAAGCAAAGATCTGCTGACAATGAAGCAAAACGAGGTCGAGTGGAAAGAATATAGAAGTACAATGAAAGATGTCATTGAAAGAAGTAAACTTCCAAGAAGAAATTTCTATGATCTGAGAGGAAACCATGATAGTTTTGGTGTACCCACATCTGGTGGGGACTACGACTTCTATCAGAAGTATAGCATCAATACTAAATTAGGACGACAGGGGCGTGTACAAAGCGTCACTTTGGAGGTTAGTGCTTGTGCTTCTTCTTTGCATGCTTGCACATCTGCAACTTGCCATCTAGAGAGTAAACACTATATTGCCTCTTATTTCTTTAGCATCTTGTAGTTCATTTTATTGTCAATATTTTAGATCTGATTACGATCATTTGCTGAATACACCTTGACATAACGTATGGTAGATATGTGGATTGATCTGCAGAATAATGGTTGGAAGCACCTCTTTGTTGGCTTTGATAGCGCAATGGAGACCGGTCTTAGAGGCCCGACCAATTTATTTGGGCATCCGACTGACAAACAGCTTATAGAATTGGATCAGTCACTGTCGCAGTGGGACACTGAATTTGACAAGGCTCCAGTGACTAAAATTACAGTTGGACACTTCCCGCTGTCTTTCTCAGCATTAACCGAATCAGGAAAAAGTATCAAGGATGTATTTCTGAAGCACTCATTAGCTGCATACTTGTGTGGGCATCTTCACTCCAGGTTTGGCAAGAATTTGAAGCGCTACTATCACCGGCTACTCAGGAACCTTCAATATTTGAACAATACTACCAATTTAACCTGCACCAAGGATACGGAATCCAGAGTGCTAAGGAGAACTGTTCAGAAGAAGCAGCACATATTGAGAGTTCTGGGAGTGGGAGATGGGTGATTGGAGAAGGAGAAGAACTATGAGGATATTAGCAATTGATGATGGTTATGTCTCGTTTACTGACATAGATTTCAGGTTAGGCTCAAAGAGTATAATTATATTACCTACCTTTCCTCTAGATTCGAGATTCATGCAGAGACGCTCTGCTCTCGTGATTTCAAATGCCACGTCATGGGAGCTTCAACTTTTGATACAGTGAGGGCTCTTGTATTCTCTCGACAAGAGATAGTATCTGTGTCCGTGAAGATATATGACTCAAGGCCAGGAAATCTTGAAGTGGTATTCGACACTGAAATGAAAATAGTTAGTGCCAATGAATCTAGTGGAGATATGTATTTAGTTCCATGGAACTGGAGGGCATTTGCAGATCCTTCACCAAACCGATATTGGCTCCAAATTGAAGTGATGGATATAACAGGTGAAACTACTGTCAGTCAGTTGAGGCCATTCTCAGTAAATGGGTTGTTTGCAAAGTCAGCTGGACATGGAAGGAATTTTTTGTGATGGGAATTCAGTGGGCTTCAGTATATCATCTCGTCCTGCGATGCGCTCTTGCCCTGATTTCGTATTGATTCTTGTACCACGAGCTTCAGTTGTGCTATTTAAAGTTCAATTGCGTACACATACCAACGAGCGAACGAGGGTCAGTGGACAGTGCTGAAGTATCTGGTTGGTGGCTTCATCTGGCTTTTTGTTGAGCTGTCCAGGACGTTCTTGTGTGGTCTTTGCTACTGGTGTATATAATCTATTTGTTGGCTTCCCTTGGTTGTTTGGTCACCCTATAACTGAGGACAGTGACCTCGCATACATGACATACAGAGGCTGGACTCTTAAAAGGTCCAACGAAGCTTTCCATGCTGGCACTCCAGACATCATGGTCATTGTTCTGCCTCACCTTTGTTTTGTGGTACTACCGACCATTGCGATTTTAGCTGCGATGGCTGCTGAGAGAACCACATTCCGAGAACATTATCTTTCTCAATCAGGAAAAAAGAAAGATGATCACTTCCAAAAGAGCAGGAGACAAGTAGAACGTGATAGTTTATGGAGTGGTCGTTGGATAAGGAAAGTTCTAATTGTTCTTTGTCGTGGTTATGTAAACACTGGAAGGTACAACTTAAATCCATGCAAGTCTTATGTGCCTGCTGCTGTTGTGTTGCTACTTTGAACAAATTGCTTACATATATTTTCATTGTGCAGCATTGCAGATCTCTTGTGAAGGCTTATGCAATGAACCCTCTGCTCCATGCTCCAGTATATTTCTACTTCATACCAGCGCTCGTAGTGTTTGCTGTCTACAAAACCTCGTCCATTTAACTATTTCGGGGACCTGCTCGGAGCACCATGTTATACTTTCGGGACTGCGAAGACACTAGAAATGAAGCTCCTTCGGAAGCACTACAAATGGTGCAGCTAGAAGGCTATGAGGTTATTTGCCGGATCACACATATAATCCTTCTTTTTTCTCTCTTTTGGAAAGGAGATTTGTTACATCATCTAACATGCATAAAGATATACAATAACAGCGCTGTACTACACATAATTAAGAAACCACACGGCATTTCTTCAGAGCGAGCGGTTAGGAATTGGTAGCACTGAACAGTTACGTACTGAACGAAACAAATCATACTGCTTGGTAGTTTCCTCTTTTTTTCTTCTCAAGAAATATATTTCACCTTTCTTGGTCATGTGGTTTGAATAATTTATCATTGTGAAGAACCAACCAATATGCTGGCTATAGTGGAGGCATCGCCGGTGTTTGGCACTAAGTCATGCGCAGGAGCAATTGAACGACGCCCGGGTAATGTGATCGTCCTGACTCCTGAGTGCACTTGGTCAGCAGAGTGCACCGCACGTGGATGTGAGTACAATGTGTGATAGCGACGATTTCCAGATTGTTTATGCGGTGCTGCATTATGACGGTGGCGGCAATTACGAGCATAGATGTTGACAGTGTCACTCTTAAGAAATCTGACAAACCTATTTATATGAAGCGAATGAACGAGCTGGAGAACGTTGAGCTCGATTGCATGTTTATTCTTCATTCTTGTCAACTTGTGTAGCACAAAGCTATGCTATTTTCCTATTATTGCTCTATACATCGAATTAGCTCGTTGATGAATCAGTTTAAACACGAACAAAAACGGTAATGGCATCAAATGATCAGGACTATATATCTTATTCCTTGAAGTTGATCCCAGAAAGTGGTCTGAGTTTGAAATAACATGAGACTTTAATCAATCAAAGCAAAATATATAATATTGAAGAAGCAACAAAAATTCAGGTGGTAGAAAAAACGTGTATGAAAATTTTCGATTAGAACAGCCTAATCTTTATGTATGAGATCAGGTTATGGCTTCACGTGTTGTTTAAGGCTCTTTACAACTTTATTTGTTCCTTTATCGCATTTCCAAGTTCACATAATAAATTAAAGTGAAGTGCAAATGAGTTATATCTTTTCAGATCTGAGTCAACTAAACAAAAAACCGTACAACACTCATATTTCTCAGCAACTTTGGACAAAACTGTGTGTTTTATTCACTTTTCGCCATAAACGGTTACCCTTATATTGTAGTGACTATTGGTTAAATAATTGATCCACATATTTATTTATTTTTGCATAATGATATGTTCCTAATCATCAAAATAAACTTATGTGGCTAAGGTACACTCTAACACGTGGTAGCAATTAATTATTACCCAAACACCAAGAATGTAAAAGCCATAAAAGAAATAAACTACAGACAAGAAAGTGTAGGAGCATTGTTTCCAAGACAACCCACTTGTTGACGTTCAGCTACACACTTCTATTCAGATATTTTTTAGCACTAAGATATTTTAAATATATTAATAGACATGACCATTGATAAATATACTTTAATATATTCACGAGCACAAAGTATTTGTGGAAGAATAGTGTTTTGTGTTTTTAGTAGAGATGTTTTCATGAAAAGAAACTTTAATGGAACTTTATAATATCGGAGTTATTATAGAGTAGATGACGTAGTACTAGGTTTTTCTTGTTGACATTGATAGTGGGCTCAAGATCTCACAGCTTCTTTTGTACTTGCACGTCTCCTGTTTAGTCTTCACGGTGACTAACAAATAATCATTTCTTCCTCCACATTGATAGTCGTCTTGTCAAGATCTTTGTGAATCTTTTTGTACTTACACGAGTCTTATTTAGATCATATGGTTCTTAGGCCTTACACGAAAATAGTTATTTCTCACGTGACTAAATTGGTTTGCTAATTCTATGTCTGCGGAACAAATATATTGTTTAGTAAAAAACAGTTTTTAGATTTGATTAACAACACAATTTGCCATAATATTGAGCAACATATTTATGGAGTTAGTTTTCATATAAATAACAAATAAATTAAGTACTAGCTAATGTTGTATTAAGAAATAACACATATTTAGTGACAATATATACGAAGAGAAGGTAAAAATGTTTAGTATAAATAAATAAATGGTAAATATTTATTTCTACAATGTTACATGCAACCTGCATTTGGTCGTTTCTAAGGAACTGGTGGGTAAGGTTGAGTATGTGGCGGTCACGGAACCTGAATGCGGTGGTTCTATTCAACACTCGAAATCATAAAGGAACATCAAAATTCAAAGTTGAAGGCATAGATCAACATCGGATAAATAGAACTTCAGATTTCTCTAGACCTCTTTGTTGTTCCTCTTTGTTTCAGCTTCTCAAATCAAATGTCCTATAAATATTGAATTAACAAAGTCAAAATAAACAAATAAATAGATAACAAACAAAACAAACGGGGCAGATGAACAACATTTTTATATAGCAATGTTATCGATTGTCATTTTTGAGAACTCATTTACAATTATAGATTCACAAATCAATCCTCTTAATAGTTATTAATTTGGTATTGATATGATCCAGCTTAAAAATAGCAAGCATTGACATCTATCATAAACACTATAAAAGCCCTACCATTTGACTTGTACTTTGCAACTTGGAGAGTCACACAAATCAAACAAAACATCCTACCGATGAAGGCTACGCATACGCTCCTCTTGACTCTTGCCTTCCTCGTGATAGCATCAGGTATTGATCCTACGAGACATAGTTTCATCAGCTCGACCAACAAGCTATGGCCATGAGCCATGATGAGTGACTCGTTTAGTTTATTCATGCCAATTGTTTTGCAGAGACTATGGTGGAGGCGTCACCAGTGTTTGGCACTAAGCTTTGCGCAGGCGCAGTGCAACCAACGCCCGGACCGTGTGATCGTCCAAGCTGCTTGCACGTTTGTCGCCAAACTCTTCATTTTTGCCCTAAGTGCACTTGGACTGGTGACTGTACCTCCAGGGGATGCGAGTGTACTGTGTGCGGCTTTGAACCGGACTGGGATCCAGTGACTGGCTGTAGGCCGGTCACGCCGTAACTGGATCTCAGATCCACCCTACACTCTCCATCCAACGGCTCCAATCAAGCGATTCTATAATTTTGTCAAATTTGTCTTTTTTGCTGCGCTCAAAATACAAAGTATTTTTGATTGAAATTTTCGTACTTACAACATGATTCGCGTTGGCAACATGTACAATGATTTGAAAATATACAAAATATTGATGTACAGTTACGGCGTGACTGGCCTACACCCAGTCACTGAATCCCTTTGAACCTACTAAAAGATGAGACCGGCATGATTAAGCTTTGTGGGAACTTTCCTGAGACTTGCCTCCGTGGCGACTGGCGTCATGCCGATTCCTTCCTTCTGATTCTCCCTTTCCAATCGCAATCCAGTTTTGATCTCCCCTCTGATTCTCCTTTCAATCCTTTATTTCTGGTTCTTAATCGGTTTCGCCCCATCGATCAATTCCCTACTTCCTCTAGCATCCAAGAAATCCCAACAGAGGAAAGGTTGTGCCCCCCCCCGTTAGATAATACTTTTCCCCTTCCAAGCCAAGACCAAAAATCCCCAAATTAGTTAGCCACAATCTGCAATATTTCGGATCAGTATCATCCTCCTGCCGTCGGTGAACCTCGTCGCCGGCTCCTTGCCCCTTTTCCCAGTCTCTTGCACCTCACCACACTCTCTCTCTCGCTAGTATCTCAAATCCCTGTGTAAGCTCATCCCAGGTTCTTCCTGATCCTGTTTTCCCCAAGCAAAATCGAAGTTGGGTGTTATCCTGGCTGGTGCCACAGCTAAAGACGACCATTTCCTTTGACGAGCAAGTTCTGTCTGCAAGGAAAGATTGTTGTATTCTGATCCGGCCGGAGAAGACACACGACAGGCGCCATGAGGGCCCTAGGCTGGAACTGCCAAGGCATGGGCAAGAGCCTAGGCAGTAACAAGATGCTACATCTTGCTCGACTAGTTGATTCTACAAAAGCGCAGGTAATTTTCGTCTCTGAAATTAAATCTTCCAAAATAAAACCTGCTGATCTTATTGCTAGGTTCAATATGATTGATAGTATTGTAGTGCCCTCGTGGCGTCGATCCGGAGGGCTTTGGCTAATGTGGAGCAACGACATCGACATCACTGTTCATAACACTAGCTTTTATCTTATCTTAGCGACTGCACGTATTAAGTCTAAGTCTACGAATCAGAAGTTTGGTTTAGTTTGTATATATGGTGACCCTTATCATCGACAAACTAGTCTCATCTGGGACCAGATCACCTCTTTTGTGTATGATAATGCAAACTCCCTATGCTATGTATGGGTGACATGAACGACCTTTTGTATGATATGGATAAAAATACCCCAATTTCTAATCGTTCTCGTATGAATGCTTTTCAATCTCTAGTGAAGTCCTGTGGTTTCTTTGATTTGGGTTATAGCGGTCCAGCCTTTACTTGGACAAACAAACGTTTCTCTCCAAACCTGTTTATGAAAGACTGGACCGTTGTCTTGTTAGTGCTGAATGGTGCGCTCAATTTCCCATCGCCAATGTTTATAATCTGCCTCTTATTCATACTATAAGTAATCATGCCCCCATTTTCCTCTCTACGGATGGTACTATTTGTAGAATAAAACGTGCATTCAAATTTGAAAACTGGTGGTTAAAAGAGAAAGATTTTATTCACATGCTAAGGAAACTTGGTCAATCAACTCAAAAATTTTTAGCCAAAGGACTAACCATCTGGCACAAGCTCTAAGAATTTGGTGCAGGAAAAAGAAACCACTGCAACAGGAATTAAATGATCTGGAAGATCAAATAAAGCAAATTCAGAGAAGCCATTGGCCGCACAAGACCATGCTTTGGAAAGCTCTTTGGTGGCAAGGTATGAAGAAAACCTAACTAAACTTACAGACTCCTACATGCAGAGAGCAAAAAAGAATTGGGTGAAAGATGGAGACAGGAACACGGCCTATTTCCATAGAGCTATACTCAAAAGAAGAAGAAGGAATATGATCGTCTCAATCAGAGATGAAAATAATGTTATGCAACACATGCCGAAGCAAATCAGTAATACTTTTGTAAATTACTTTCGACATATATTTGCTTCAACTAACATCAACAATGGCAGGCCATTCATTCACACACAGATCCCTCAGAATACTCCTGATTACACCTACTCAGTACCAACAAAACAGGAGCTGTGGGACACTCTGAAAGAAATGAAGAGGAATGCATCGCCGGACCGGATGGATTCAACGTGGAATTTTATCTTGCTACATGGAACTGGATAGGAGACGATGTGAAACTTGGTAAGCTCATTTTATCACTCTGGAATAATGCCAAAACACATTAATGACACTCATATTGTTCTAATTCCAAAAAACTAGTTGCCTTAGTTCCTGCGATTATAGACCGATCAGCCTTGTAATGTAGTCTATAAACTAATTGCGAAAACTCTAGCGAATAGACTCAAGCCTCATCTTCCCGATTATATTAACCCCTCCCAACAGGCTTTCATAGAAGGGCGTCACATAAGCAATAATATCATTGTAGCCCAAGAAATCACACACTCGTTTGCTCTTAGTTCTTGGAAAAATAAAGCTTTTATGCTCAAAATTGATCTTGCTAAGGCTTTTGATCGTTTAGAATGGAACTTCATCGTTGCCGCGCTTTCACGTAAAGGGCTACATGGTCATTTCATAATTTAATCTACGCCTGTATTCTTCGCCCACCTTCTCAGTTGTCATTAATGGTCAACCTTTTGCGAGATTCTGCAGCAACAGAGGTATTAGACAAGGCTGTCCCCTCTCACCCTACCTTTTTGTTTTTGCTATTAATGAACTGTCTAGCTCTTCAAGACGCCATGACTAATGACTCCCTCAAGGGGTAGTTTTAGGACCAAATTGCCCTCGCATTCATTCTCTCTTTTTGCTGATGATCTTCTCATATGCGGGGAAGCGACCGTCCAAGAAGCAACAACAATGAAGCATATCCTAGACACTTTTTTGCAATCTCTGGCCAAACACCAAACTGGTCCAAATCTGGCATCTTATTTAGCAAGCACGTCCAAGTGACAGAGATGACTGGCATTACTAATATTTTCCTGTTCAACAAATGGATGCCTCATTCATTCACCTGGACATCCTCTGATTCTCCCAGCCAAGGATAGAGTTCAGCCTACAACTTCGTTTTGATAAATTTAAATCAAACTAAGCACTTATAAAGCAGACAAGCTCTCACATGCTGCTCGCTTGAACTTATAAAATTCGTCTTCTCCTCTATTCCAGTTTATTACATGTCAAACATTCTGTTTTCAAAGAAGTTCATTTCAAAACTTACCGCAATAATAAGAACATTTTGGTGGACTGGAGTAAGAGAAGATCCCACCTCGCGCAGCCTCTGCCTCAAAGCTTGGAAAGATCTTTGTGCTCCAAAAAAGGAAGGGGGACTAGGTATCAGAAACCTTCAAGCTGTAAACCAAAGTCTTATTGTTATGTCGCCTGGAGAATAGCCCAAAACCCGAGCGATCATCTCCACCTGGTGCTAAAATCAAAATATTTCCCATTCCTCTATTTGGCGGCCCAACTCCAATACACCTAAATCGCCTTCTAGACCTCAGTCTTGAAGATCCTCCCAATTCTAAAAACCCACGTGACCTACCAGCTCTCTCAAGGAAACCTATCCATTTGGAACTCTCCCTGGTACCACTCCTGGACAAAAATCTACGAAGACCTAATCATCCAACCTCAGGGTTTTACTACCCGCCCTAGTTAAAGATCTTTGGCTCCCCGATCAAAAAGCTTGGAATAAAATCTAATTGACTTGCTTTCACTCCAACGCAGCTATCGCCATTAAGCAAACTCCCATTATTAATACGATGAATCCGATTTCTTATGCTGGAAACTAACCCAAGATGGTAATGTACTGCAAAATCGGCATACTATGCTTGTTTACAGGTCATGTACGATCAAGGGCATGAAAAACGACCGACGCCACCCTCCTCAGATGCGATCAATTATTGAGACAGGTATGGAAGAGCAAGGAGATCATCCCAAGAATTCAAACGTTTGCTTGGCGCTTCTTCGAAAAGCACTACCAACAGGAGCTAGAGCTGGACGCTACTCAAAACATATCAGTAAGTTTTGCTGCAGGTGTGGCATGCAAGAAGGTGAGGTCATCTCTTCTTTACCTGTCCATTTGTTAAATCTGCTTGGTTTATTGCCCCATGGTACATAAGAACTGAGTTTTTTCAAAATTGTCCCACTTAACTCATATAATCCAGGCTTTACTTAACATGAATCACCCATATGCGACTATACCAAATATATTCACTTTTATGTGGTGCATTTGGAAGTCTAGGAATGATATTCTCTTTGGAAGAAAAAGAGAGAGCCTTACCAGATTTTCATTAATACCCAGGCCCTACTAAGCAACTGGAGCTTTGTAAACCTTTATCTCAAAATGTGCAGGAACAAAAAACGGAGCCCACATCCGTGTAGCAGCACCAACACAAGGTGCAACCTTACAAACAGATACTTTGCTCCAAGGAGCTGTCTTTTTTGCAGATGCATCTTGGAAGGACAACACAATCCCAGGTACAACACTAGGAGAAGCAACAGGACTTGGAGTCTACATTCGAGACAATCTGATCAACGGAGTGGAACATCAGGATACAAGCACAAACCAGGCAACAATCCACAGTATTTCAAGCAGAAGCAAAAGCTCTCCTATTAGCAGCAAAAATGGCAAAAGTTCTGCAGGTGGACAGGCCAATATTCCTAACGACAACCAGGTTCTGGCCAAAACGGCAGCAGCAAGAAAGATGGACCACCCTCTGCTTCACTGGAATGCAAGAGCCATCTTAGCAAATTTCATACAGGAAACCGCAAGCTCATCATCACAGGTGTATCACATACCTAGGAAAATTAATGGAGAGGCTCACAGATGTGCAACACAGGTTATTAGGCATCGCCTAAATCAACCTATCTACAGATGTACAAATTCAGCTCATTCCCCAGGATCTTGTCCTCTGTTATCCAATTTACAAAATGTACAATTCCAGGACCTTGTAATTACAGCTGCCTGGTGCAGTTGAGCTGAAATGGAAATTGGCGCCTCTGGCGCCCTTGTTTGTTCAAAAAAAAAAAAAAAAGACCGGCACTAGATTGGAAAGGTGGGGTGTTGTGTGCTCTACAATAGGTGGAGTGGATCTCTCTCATTGTAACGAGTTTGGAGTGAATAAAAAACTAATTCCACACCAATGTATTCGTCAAAATAGAGGCCGCCCATGGAGCAGTATGATGTTTTGTCAACGTGTGTCCATTCCAAATCCGAACAGATTAGATAGAAAAACGATACTATCAGCATGCAGAGTCGAGCACAGAATTGTTCAACCAAGATTAAAATGCATCGTTGGTACTAGTTTTTTTTTCTTTAAACGGAGGTAATTTTTTTGCCTCATTGTATAAAATAAGATACGAGTTTGACAAGAAATGTAAAAAATATATTACAACCGCTCTAACCTCCCGGCATTAAATCACCGTGGGTGCGAATCGTTGGTACTAGTACTCGTCAACAAGGCGCACTTTAGTCACTGTACTTTGGAAATACTTATTTACGACGACGCAATACACGTGAAATCTCATCTACGGTCACTGGTCGCATCGTATTGTCCATGTGGCAAGATGTTGACCGGTACAAGTACAATCCTTCTGCAAAAGGATCCGTGGATAAAAGTTACTTGCACCCAAACTGAATCTTGTCTCCCTGTCACTACATCACGGTTGACATTTTGGGGCACTTCAAATTGCCCCTATATGTCAATTTTGTGCCTTAAATTGTTTTTGGGGCATTTTGTATAATTGTCACGGATGCTCATGGCGGTAAAGGATATTGGGGCACTTTCAAATATGCCACAAAAAGTGCCCCAAAATGTAAGTATTAGTGGCACTTAAGATTTTGCCCCTAATACCTATTGGGGCACTTTCTCAAAATGCCCCCAAATACATTTAGGGGCACTTTGAGAAAGTGCCTCTAATTCTAATTCAATTAGAGGCACTTTCTCAATGTGCCCCTAAATGGGCAATTTGAGAAACTGCCCCCAATTGAGATATCAGCATGTTTATCCCATACAACAGCAGTTTTCATACAATCATACCCATTTCCTGGTCAGCCTCGATATAAGCACCAATAGTGAAAGTTACAACCATCTAAGTTCAGCTTCAATATAAGCTCCAATATTTAGTCAACAAGCTTTAAAATGACGATTCAAAGATACAGCAGGGTTCAACTTCAGCATACACTACCAGACAATATTTAGGCAATGGTATCTATTATCTACTGGCTGCATTACTGAATCAAATTGACGCCCTTGGCCTGACCTCGACCTCCCGCATCTCCCTGAAGAATATAGATAAAATTGAGAAAGACTCAGTTCCTTTGGAATAGTCAAATCAATGTATATGAAACATACGAGGTCTGACTACATCAAAAGCAGGGAAGTACAAAGGTGATTTAAATTCTAATCGTCGCAAAAGAGCAGCGTTGCACATACTCTTAAATCAAGGACATGTGAACCAAACAAGGAATATGGCAAGAATACTGGGTAACCTACTATTTGCTCTTTATGACAAGTACATGAGAAATTTGTGATAGACATTCATTAATTTGTAAAAATGCTGAGTACAGATACTAGTGATAGCTGATTGTACAAAGCTTTTGAATGATTTTTTACTATGAAACCCTTAATGGATATGATTCTCTAGAAGTATGCTGCGAGCTTTTGAATGATTTTTACTATGAAACCCTTAATGGATACGATTCTCTAGAAGTATGCTGCAGCTTTATTTTGGTACGCATAGTTTGTACGATTCTAAGTTCAAACCGTACATTCTAACCACTTCCAAACCCTATACTGAAACATCACACGTTTAGGTAATCAAAAACATCATATGGAGCTATGATGTGCAAAAGAAACAACAATTCTCAAGAATTAATTGTACCACTAGACAATACTCAAACAACATCATACAATTCATTAAATATCAAATTACAACACACACACACACACTAGACAACTCTAATACCAGAATGGGTGATCAATAAGTTAATAAACAATAAATATGAACAGAGCCAAGTAAAATTCATGAGTTAATCATTAATCTAGTAAAACATACCAGATCAGTATCTCCATTTTCAAATAATATTGCAGGAACCACTTCATCCTTAAAATTCAAATAAGTGGCACGGGCGCGCGGCAAGAGTACAGGAGATAGAGGGTACCTGGGCGTGCTCGACCGCGGCGCGGAGGTCGGCGGAGTCCTTGACAGCCTTGAGATGGCCGCTGATGTTCCAGACGACCTCGAGCCTCCGGTTCTTTTGTCTCACAACTATCTACACTACAAAAAGATCTGTTACTGAAAGCATAAACAAACAGAAAGAAATAGTTTGAACAACTGACAATTTAGTCAAGAGAGTAAAGTTAAGCACTAGGTACTGCGCAAAATAGGAATTATTTGCCCAGAAGGCCAGGAGTTATGGTTGTAAGCTGATATTGGAGGATCCAGATTGATCCAAGCTTACTTGCTTGTACAACAAAAACAATGGCACAACAAATTGCAGGCAGAAGACTTTGTTTAAATTGAGCATCTAAGAGTTTAGAATGTTTATTTAAAACAAGCAACCTGGTGTATCAGTTATTGAGAGTACATGTCAAATTAGGCCATGAGTAGTGAACCAGCGGTGTGAAAACTCTCACTGCCATGTCAATAGAATGGAACACCAACACTCTTTAAGTCAGTTGTAAGTAGAGATGCAAGCACCAAGGGCACCAGAACAGTGAGAAAATACAAAGTTTGTGCGTCTAGTACATCATAAGTGTGGACTATTCAAATCATAAAGAAAATACTGAGGCTTGAAGTACAGTTTTGGAACAAAGAAACAAACAAACAAGAAAATCATCTCTATCATCTAAAATAGCAAGCAAGACATGCTAATCCAGGCTATTTTCTCAAGAGCCAGATCTGAAATATCTAGTACAGCAAGTAAATCTATTAAAACTAGTTGTATTACATGATCTACTCATGTAAATAAAGCACCAGGTGAGCAATAGCTCAAGTATATCAACTACACATCAGCAACTAGAACTAAAGCTGTTTCAGGAAGCAATTGACTATAAACCCAACATGAAGTATATTCTCACAAAAAAAGGAACATCCATCTTCTGTCAAACCTATATACACATTATCCAGACAACCATAAATCAAGCTAATAAAACCACTAACAACATATATGAATTAATACATTGAAGCAGTGTGGTTGCAGTCGAGGTACTGCCGTCCCACCGTCGTCGTAGTCGCAGCAGCAACACCGCAACACCATCCATCGCCACCAATGCCATCACAAGACCACCAGAGACCACCGCACTTCATCGCCACACAGGAACCACCAGGAGCAGCAGCTGGAGCGGCGGAAACCGGGAAGCCGCATCAGCGAACCAAGCCAGGGTGGTTAGGGATCGCGAGCGAGCTCGATTGGAGGAATCCGGGGGCGAGGTCGAGCAGAAGGTCGAGCAGAGGCTCGAGAAAGGGAGCAGGAGACACCAGAGGTAGCGGCTATGGAGTGTGAGCAAAGGGGATCGAAGTATCATCGAACCAGGCGGAGCCGAAGGCGAGCTAGGGTTAGCCGCGGGTGTGGGGGCAAGAGAAAGGAGACGACGCAGCGAGGAATCGGTGGCGGAGACCATGGCAGAGCAGCGCCGGGCAGGGGCGGCGCCATATCCGGTCGGAAACGGCCGGAGCAGAGGAGCGGCGCCATAGCCGGTCGGCAACGGCTAGAGCATAGGGGTGTGGCGGCGGCGGTGGAATCGCCACGGGAGAGAGAGAGGAACGAGACAAGGGAGACTGATGACCCACAAGTATAGGGGATCGTAACAGTCTTCGAGGGAAGTAAAACCCAAATTTATTGATTCGACACAAGGGGAGGCAAAGAATATTTATAAGCCTTAACAGATGAATTGTCAGTTCCGCTGCACCTGGAAATAGACTTGCTCGACACAGTTTATCAGTAGCAACAGTTTTATAGCAGCAGCAGTAGTGAAATAATAGTAGCAGTAAAATAAAAGCAGCAGTAATAATTGAAGTAGACAGCAGGATTAAAATACTGTAGGCATAGGGATGGATGAGCGGGCGTTGCATGGATAAGATAATTCATATAATAGTCAAGCGTAGGGCATTTGCAGATAGATAATAATAAAGTATCCAGGTAATAATCAATCATAGGCATGTGTTCCGTATTTAGTCGTACGTGCTCGCAATGATAAACTTGCACAACATCTTCTGTCCTACCAGCCCGTTTGCAGCGGGGGCTCAAGGGAAACTACTGGTAATTAAGGTGCTCCTTTTAATAAAGCACCGGAGCAAAGCATTAACACTCCGTGAACACATGTGATCCTCACATTACAGCCATCCCCTCCGGTTATCCCAATTGTTGTCACTTTGGGGCCTCGGGTTCCGGACAATTATATGTGTAAACAACTTGCAGATTTGATCTAAAACAATAATTATCCTCATGATTCAATAACATGTTCAGATCTGAAATCATGGCACTCGGGCCCTAGTGTCAAGCATTAAGCATAACAAGTTGCAACAATGACATAAAGTACTAACAACGGATACTAGGCACCATGCCCTAACAATCTGATATCTATTACATGAATGATCTCATCCAATCCCTACCATCCCCTTCAGCCTACAGCGGGGATTACTCACACATGGATGGGGGAATCATGGATGGTTGATGGAGAGGCGTCGGTGATGATGATGGCGATGATCTCCTCCAATTCCCCGTCCCGGCAGGGTGCCAGAACGGAGTTTCTGGTCCCCGAAATAGGGTTTTTGGTGGCGGCAGAGCTCTGGAGTGTTTCTGAAAAAAGCGTCGATCCCCCTCGGGTTTTTAGGTCAAGGGGAATAAGTAGTCGAAAGGGGGACGCGAGGTGGTGCCCGAGGCGGCCACACCACCCCCCGGCGCGGCCCAGCTCCTGCCGCGCGGGCCCATGGTGTGGGGCCCTCGTGGCCCGCCTCCATCTCGTCTTCTGGCTCCGTGTGTCTTCTGGAAAAATAGGAACTCCAGGATATTTTTAGGGAATTTTCCCAAACTTGACTTTCTACACAAAAACAAGACATCAGGGCAATTCTGCTGAAAACAGCGTTAGTCCGTGTTAGTTGCATTCAAAACACACAAATTAGAGGTAAAACAACAGCAAAAGTGTTCGGGAAAGTAGATACGTTTTGGACGTATCAGAGACCGGGGAGAGGAAGAGAGAATAGAGAGAGAAGAGCGGTGCGAGCCAATTAGGTCCTAGCCAAATGGGCTTCGGCCCACAGCCCACGACGGCGCCACTGACCAGTCGGTCAAAGGGGAACGGGGAGGGGCGACTAGTGTTCAACCCAATCGAGCACCTCCTCTCCCGATATTCCCATTGCCGGCGGCCGTGGCCGGCGATCTAGCGCCACTTGTTCTCACTATGGGGTTGTTGAGGCGGTGCTCCTACACGCGCATCCGCGCTGAGCACCCCGGCTCCACCATGGCCTGAAATCTCGTGACTTGATTCCACCATGGCGGTCAGCAAGGTATGGATCTCGCTGCTGTTCACGCTCACCGTCGTGCTTTCAGCGCAGGCTACAAGGGCGGACGAGGCCGTGCTCACCCTGAGTGCGGGCAACTTCGATGACGCCATCGCCAAGCACCCATTTATCCTCGTCGAGTTCTACGCCCCATGGTGAGCCCCCTCGCGTTTTCTGTAGACTGTAATTGGGCGGTTGTAGGTTTGTTTGGTTGAATATGAGGCCTGAAATGCCTGAATTGCGTAGGGCGGTGGTGACTGCTCTCTTGGTACTGTTGCTGCTGCCAAATTGTGCATCTGCCTCTTAATAATTACTTTAGTATCTGTTCATGGTGACGATGAACAGTAAAGATCAATATTAGGAAATTGGTTGCGGAGTTTCTGTTGGTCTTAGATTCTGGTTGTCATGGAGATGTAAGGTTATGACTGGTGCACCACATTGATGTCACATTTATGAATTAGCCATTATCCTATTGTAGACTTCGCGTTTGACTAACTCTTTACAAGTATATGTGCTTCAATTGTCTCGGTATATGTATGCCATGAGTATAAGAAAGTAGAGTAGTAGTCCCTATTGAGCACTTAAGCCATTATGATGTTACTTTCTTTTGGACATGAATTTCAGTGGGAAAATTGCAAACAAGTACTGTACACCTAAGTATCTATTATGCATTTAATATTAATACTGCAGTTAATATTAATACTATAGTTTAACTTAATTATTACGGTCTGAAGTGATATTGTGTTGGCATATGACTGAAATCTTTAGAAGGAAATGATTCAGGTTACGAATTTATGTATTTGTACCTGGTGTCGCACCTATTATATGTTGGGTTCATATTTGTGTTGTAATTGAGCTCTTCAGTGTTCTAACTTCCTAGCAAATAATCATGCTGTTGCATAATTACAAACAGTACCTTAAATGGGACGCCTAAAATGTTCTTAAGATTTGCACATTTAGTTATTTTGTTCCCGATGGTCATTAATTATCAGTGCTTTTTGTATTGATATTTCAAGACATGGTCTTCTTATCTGCATGCATATTATATTGCTTGCTGAACACGAGTGAATATCTCACAAAAAATTTCACCTACATGATCAAGATTCTAATCTAGCTACCCTTTTACAGGAGTTCATGATCCTGCCAACTAATTCCTCTTCTTTAAAAGAGGCCGTGAAGATGGGGGCTAGGGTGTACCACAACCTGTACTGATCTGTTAACTTCATGCCGGCAAATACATATACTGATCTGTTAACTTCATGCCGTGAAGATGGGGGTTGGAAAATACATGTACTGATCTGTTAACTTCATGCCGGCAAAGATTATTTGCTGTTACTTTGATGTCAGAGACTTGTGCATGACACTAGAGGTGGAGGACATGGTTTTTAGGACTTCAAAAGTTTCTTCCAAGTTCCTGAAGATTGAACTTTGGCTAAATGGCCTTGCATCCATTTGTCAGTTTTAAAATTTGGATGTGCTATGCGTTCTGCTAGGTTTGAAGGAGTACGCTAGTAACTTTTGGATGTGTTAGTTTCAGATTTAGATTCACGTATTGTCTTATACTTTAGAGGGCTCTGATCATATTATCTAGTGGACTTCCGTTTGCAATATTTGTATGCATGAAGTGTTGTATGGGGGAACTTTGGAAAAATATGTTCAGATCGTATTTGCAGTAATACCGTAGAGTCTGTCATATGCTTAAGTGTTGTTTCTTGTGAGTCTTAAGTGTAGTTTCTGTCAGTTCATATGCTTTGATCTATTGGGGCACTTAGGAGAAGTGCCCCCAATAGCTATTGAGATTTAGGGGCACTTTGGATAAATGCCTCTAATGAATTGGGCTATTGAGGCACTTTGAGAAAGTGCCTCAAAAGGCTATACCTATTGGGGCACTTTATACCTATTGGGGCACTTTGAGAAAGTGCCCCAAAAAGTATATACCTAATAGGGTATTTTTGAAAAATGCCTCTATAGCCTAATATTTAGAAGCATTTTGCATAACTGCCTCTATAAGCTAGTATTTGGGGGCACTTTTCAAAGTGCCCCAACCAAAATGCCCCAATAGCTATACCGTGGTGTAGTGTGTGTGACATTGTCCATGGGCGCCGGCACTAGCTGCCGAAGGAGAAGTCTTTGTACCGGCCACTCTAGCCCGCTCGTATCCGTCATCGCTGACGGCGCCGGCGACACCTTCTGGTACAACTCGATCTTGGAATGTGTGCGGCACATCGGCGTGGCGTAGCAGCTGCTGTGTCGGGACGTCCTGGCCTCCTGGGCGTGCTGTGGACATTGCCCACCTCGGTATTGAGCTCAATTTCTGTCAAACACTGCATTTTGCATGGGCACTGCGCATCGGCTGGAGGTCCAGCAACTGGCAAGTGGCGGTGCGACCAAATCGAGCCCCTACTCTTCTCCAATTTCTAGAAATAGGCTTTCGCCCGTTTTACAAATAAAGCCACACGGCCAGAGCGATACAATGTGATGAGGAAAACCTCTTACATAGCAGATCAAAGATAAAAAAATATAAACACCAGAGAAGACGCACCCTCCACAACACACCCAAGACCACCGAATAGAAGAGAACCTACGCCTCCATGAGAAACCGCCGGACATCGTCGCCCCGAGTCCACCAAGGTATCGCCGGAAAGGGCCGCCTGCCCTCTCGCTCCGGGCCGTGGAGCGCCGATCCTGCCAGCAACACCGAGGACCGGGACCGGAGACAACTAAGTCACATGTATAAGATAGGAGGCCGTAGAGAACGCCCCCGTCGAGGCTGAAGAGCATCGAGGTAGGACCCGAACATGTCTGCCGATGGCAACGTGGTGGGACCGAAAAGATCCGAAGCTCCACAACGACGCCCTCAAGAGGGTGACGACACTACGCGGCGCCGTCGCCGAGACCAAACGGTCAGAGGTTTTCACCCAGAGCTCTGGTACGGAGGAGGGAACACAACGACGCCCTCAGGAGGGTCACGACGCCCTCAGGCATCGTCGCCGCTAGCGCCAAAACGCTAGGCTTTCGCCCGAACCTCCACGCACACCACAAACCGCATGCTACCAACAAGCCAGACCCCAAGCCGCGATCTGGGTGTCCTCACTGCCGAAGCAACGACAACACCAGGATTTCCCGCTACCCGCTCTTCACCATCCACATGGCCAAAGAGACACGCCACCACCACCGCAACGCCGCCCGCCGAAGAGCCAACCGCGCGGTCCACCTTCCAGAGCCGCCGCTCTGGCATCCACGGCCTCTCGCCGGCGAGGCGAAAGACACCACCATGACAAACCCACTCTACACGGACGGGGGAGGCCGGCGCCAGGTCTAGACCCGCCTGGTCTTGAACCATCCGACACTCGGGGGACGAGCAGTGCAGGTCCGCACGGTGGCCGCCGGATCTGGACCCGCCTGGCCCGAATCCGACGCCCCTAGCCAACAGTAGCCAGGGATGGGCAACTTCTGCCCTGCTGCCAAGAGCTGACCACACGCAGCGGCCAAGGCCTGGCCACACTAGATCGGGCCCAAATGGGCCCAGATCTGGGCCGCAAGATCCGGCCGCCATGGTGCGCCGCCGCTAATCCCCCTCCCTGCGCCTTCCACCGCGCCACGCCGCCGCCAGAGCCGTCCGGGGACGCCTCCGTCGTGACCTCACGCTGACCGCCGGGAAGAGAGCCGCTCACAACAGCGCACCACCGCATGGCCACGCCAGCCCGCGCCGCCAGCCACACGAGTGGGGAGAGGAGAGCCCGCCGCCGGCGGCGGGGGAGGAGAGGAGGAGGAGGAGGACCGGACGCGAGGGCTACGAGTGCGTCGCCTGGCCGCTCGCGGGAGCGACCCAGCAATGAAGGGTTTTTTTCAGGTGACGGTCTTCTCCAATTTCTTAGGTACTTTTGTTTCTTTCCCCAAATTCTTGGAAGCAATTTGATGGCATGAAGGTTTACCGATTTTGTTCTTCAATTTTGCAAATGGCAACGGGGAAGTTTACTCAGAGATGAATTGAGTTTGTCTTACAAAGAAAAATAGATGACATAAGTGAAGTTGAAGAATTGATTTAAGTAATGACTAATTTCTAGTGAAGTAGCATGGATCAGAAAATTTTTGTGTGTATTTTCCTGTAACCTGGCCTACACATGGAGTTTTTGCCAAGCTCCGCCACTTATCTAGTTGGTGCAGCTTCTTCGTCGAAAGTATGAAGAATTTTATTTTAACGAGGCAAAAGCTTTGCCTGTTTCATTAATTAAGGGAGAAGTTTTGGTTAGAAGTCAAAGGCTTGGATAAAAAGTCTACTCTCGCGACATGAGAGAGCTCAATGTTTTGTCCTGGCAAAACCCCAAAGTGTGGCGTTACGCTTAATACAAGATAGAACCGAAAGAGACAAAGACGCGACATTCTAAAAAACACGAGCATCGTGCTCATTCCAAATTTTCCAAACGCCGAGAAGGACTAAGGAAGCAACACCCTTGCGCCGATAGCCGTGGGCTCCGGTGGTGGCACACCACCACTCCTTCACCGTGGTGTGAGTGCTCCATCGGGAGATGTCAAAGCTATCCAACCCGAGCCATGGGTATTGCTCTAGAAACAACAAAATGCAAAGTTGAAGACATGCTCCGTAAATGACAACCTCGGATAAATAGAACTTTAGGTTTCTCTAGACCATGGGTATTGCTGAATCGTAGTTGAAGGAAAGTACGCGTAACGCGGTCGAAGCCGGGATTCTGTTGGCCTCTTTGAAACCATCGTATGCAGTTTTGATCTGACAGAGCAAGTCACAGGATCCGATACTCCATCCCTGCACACAGGCGTAAAGGAACATCCTCGCGTGACGGAGTCAAGCGCTGGTATATATCTCTCCAAAGCAAACGGCGACGGAGTTGGTCACGTCTCAGATAGAACATTTTATCACCATAGGATAAGCACGGCGTGGCGTGGTAGAAAGAGGGATTCCTTCCTTGATGCTTTCCTCGAGCACCTGCAGAAAGTATGAATCCACGCCCACCTTAAAAAGCATCAGTCATCCACCGTGCGAGTTAATTCACGGAAGTACACTGATTTGATCATTTCCCTTTTTCAAACACGGTACAACGCTACACGTGCACACATTCATCCTATGGACGCACGCACGCACACCCTACCCATATGAGAACCTCCGAAAGACTGAGCCGACGGTCGGGTTTTGAGATTGACGAAGTCACCGCAGGCGCCTCGCTGTCGACGGGAACGTCGCCTCTCTCTGAATAATATTCCGTCTAAACGAGAAACACCAATGTCTAATCGGGGATTTGAACTCTGGTGGGCAGGGGGTACAACCACCCTCCTAACCATCTTATCACAGGCAGGTTCTCGATTGATTATTTCCTGCTTCTGCTTGCCACCATATCTTTTGTTTTTCTGCCAAACACAGTACAACAACGCAGACGCACACACGCGTGCATGCACTCACCCCTATGAACACACGCAGGTTTTCACTTACCAGCATCAGACACACCGCTACAGTACAGTACTGAATGGAACTCGTACAAGTTTCTCTCGCCGTAGAATAATACGTGAGCGGTCGTACTACTCGCGCACGTCACGACGAGAGCACTAGTTTTTGGCTCACATCGGCGACGGCGAGCATCCGCAACCGGGGAGCTGCCAGTCTGCCACTCGTTGTCTGGCGCAGATAGCTTGGACGAAGAGAAATCATTGGTTCGATACAGATTAGGGTGCCTTCCAGGAGAACACTGACAAGTAAGAGCTCTTCGCTTCCAATTCTTGATGCCGATGCGTGAAGGAGCACGGGGAAACTAGGCCTAATTAAGTTGTTTTAATAGTTGTTGTCACTGTTTGCAATCGTGATAGGGACAATTTTTAGAGTGTTTTATACTTCCTCCGTTTCAAATTAGATGACTCACATTTGCCCATATGTGAATTTATTTAGACATGTTACAACTATAGATACATCTATATTTAGACAAAAAAAAGTCATCTAATTTAGAACGGAGGGAGTATATGTGGTACGTATGTGTGTTATGACGACGGGGCAATATTAGCATGGATGTTGACAGTGCTCCCCTAAAATCTAGCAGATCTATTTACATAGAATGAATGAACGAGCTGGAGAATGTCGAGTTCGATTGCATGTTCATTCTTTATTCGTGTGTTTTACGTTGTCAACTTGTGTAGCACGCAGCTATGTTATTTTTCAATAGCACCGTGCGTTGAAGTAGCTCATTGATGAATAAGTACATGTTTCAACACGAGCACAAAGCCATGGCATCAAATGATTAGGCTATGGCCATGTTTGTTTGGGTTTAAATTTGACCTTTGGCTTTTGCCGTATAAGCCACAAAACTACAAAAGCACCTATTTTAGTAGGTGTTTTCGGCTTTTGGCTTTTGGTTTATATCATCATATAACAATGTCCAGTTAAAAGCCAAAAGCCCCTATTGGCAAACCAGGTCGGCATAGGACCGACCGGCAAAGGGTTCTTTGCCGAGTGTCGTTCGTCGGGGTGCTCGGAAAAGTCTTTGCCATGTGTCAAATCCGAGCGCTCGGCAAAAAAAGTAAACGGCCATTATCCAAGAAGTTGATACCCGAAAATACGAGACATTAAGCAATCAGAGAAAATATATAATACCGAAGAAGCAAAACTTCAGGTTGTAGAAGCAAATGTATCTTCTTCTTTTTTGTTGTTAAAGCAGCTTATTGCTTGCTGTTGTGCCATGTATGAAATCATGATATCGGTTTACGGGTTATTTAAAGGTCTTTGCAACTTTGTTTTCTTTTATTGCAGTCAAATCTACATATTAAATTAGTAAAGTGGAAAGGAGTTATATCTTTTAGAAATGTCTCAAAAGAAAAGAAAAACAAAGCAGTCCAGCATATATAGCCTAGCAAACAAAAAGTCATGTAGCCTACCGGTAACCCACGTGCTCCCTTTTATTTTAAAAATTCAAAAGTCATATTTATATGTTTCAAAAAAATCTAGATGTAGCCAATGATGCATTCCACAAATATGCAAAATCACAATGCAAAATTCTTTGTAATATGGGCTACACACAAATGACAAAATCCTGTGTTGGATATTTAAAAATGTATATACTCATATCCACACATTTGTATTTTTTTTGTGTACCTCAGAATATAAAGTATTTCAAATTAAGATTTCACACGTTCGTGAGATACATTATTAACAACATGAGGGTTTTTTTCTTTAGATTTTAAGAAACTTGTAAATATGTTTTTTTCCTTTAAATCAAAGAAGCATTGGATCTCGGGAGCCAAAAATCTTCCCTCCCTAGAAAATCACTACATATGCCTCAGCAACTTTCGTCGAATTGTCCTCTTTTTTTAACCTTTCGCGAAAGAGGGTTTATCTTCCTTCGTAAGTACTTGATTTATGTATTTGTCGCTTAATCCTATGTCACTGATCATCAATATAATCTTAGAATGGAAAGATACACTTAAAGCTCACCTGCTAGAATTAGTACCGAAACGGGAAGGACATTAAACCCTATTTGACTAGAGATAAGTGACAAACGAGAATGTTTGGGCGCATTGTTTCGAAGAAAGACCACTTGTTGATGTCAAGCCAGAAATTTCTATCAAGATATTGAAAGGACAATGATGTCGCCTAGAGGGGGGGGGGGGGGTGAATAGGCGATTAAAACTTTTCCGGTTTAGGCTTGATAATTGCGGAATAAAACTAGGTGTTTAAATTAACAAGCCAACAACCTAAATAAACTTGGCTCACCTATGTGCACCAACAACTTATGCTAAGCAAGACGAGTAACAAGGTGATAGCAGTATAGAATACTTCAAACACGAAGGCTATCACAATGTAAAGTGCATAAGTAAAGAGCTCGGGTATAGAAATAACCGAGGCAAGCGGAGACGAGGATGTATTCCCGAGTTCCTCCTTTTTAGGGGAGTACGTCTCGTTGGAGAGGTGTGAGCCAACACAATGGTTCAACAACCACAAAGGTTTCACCTTCTTCTCCGATGAACCGCACCACAAAGGTTTGGTTCACCTTCCACTATCGGAATCCTTCGAGGCGGAAATCCGGAGCCTTTCAACAACGATCCGGGGCACAGCCCACAACGGGATTGGGGGCACCCGAACAGCTACAAGTGACCACACAAGGGTCTCAACCACCACACGGGCGTCTAGGGTCCAAAGACCCAAGAGTAACAAGTTCACAAGCTTTCAACTTCCACGAATCCTCGTGGAGAGCACACCGATGCACCAAATGGAAAACGCAAGAGCACACGTGTTCAAATCCTTCACTCTCAAATTCCAACAAAGCAACAAATGCTTATGGGGGAATAAGAGAGGAAGAACAAAGAGGAGATGCACCAAGAACTCCAAGATCAAGATCTACTAGGTTCCCCTCACTTAGAGGAGAGATGGATTGGTGGAAATGTAGATCTAGATCTCCTCTCACTTTCCCTCAAAGATATGCAAGAATCATGGGAGAGATTGAGAGGAAGGCAAGATTTTCCAAGGTCAACAATGGAGGAGAGAGAGGGGAAAAACGTGCTCAAGTTATTAGGAAACATTGGGGAAGAAGGGCCCTTAAAAAGGTGCCCGAAAATCTGCCCGTTGGGCTGTTTTTGGGCCCCGGGGCGGTACTACCGGGCTTGACCCGGTACTACCGGGTCACTACCGGGACCCTACCGGGTTAAAAACCGCTCGAAACCAGTACCAAAATCGTGATCCGGTAGTAGACGCGGTAGTAGGGGCGGTACTACCGACCTATTGAAAAACTGCAGAAACCCCAACACCAAAACGAGCAAAACTTTCGCATACGAACTCCGTTTTTGATGATCTTGGGCTCGTTGGAATCGTAACGAAGAGCTTTACAAGATCATGCAGAGAAACATCATATTCCAACAATGGAGGATAAAACCAAATGGGGAAAGGTTAGACCTCTTGATAAAAGAACAACCGATAAAACCTCCAAACCAAAACCGCAATATGTTTTTCATCCGGACTCCGTTTTCTATGATCTTGGGCTTATTTATAAGATACTCACAAGCACAACAAGATTATGAATATACACATCATAGTCCATCATGTGAGGAGGAAACCACAAGTGGAGAGTTTGACCTCTCTTAGAAAAGATAAACCGGCAAAACCTCCAACATCAAAAACACCACAAGATATTAAAATGAAATCCGTTTTTGATGAATTAGAGCTTGGTATGGAGATGAACACAAGCTCTAAATCCTCACATGGATAAAAGCCAAATAAGAGCCAAGAAAGATGAAATGCCGAGTATGCAAAGGTTTGAGCTCTCCACAAATATGCGATCAAGTTACTCACTTGAGAGCCCCTCTTAATAGTACGCCGTCTATCCTATAACCCGGTCTCCAAACTAACAACACGAGACCGGTAAAATAGAAACCTTATCAAGATCATACCTTTGCCTTGAGCATTCCACTTGAGCTAGATGATGACGATCTTGACTCCCTCAAGTTGGAACACCTTTCTTGATTGTGCTTGCTAGCACATGCTTGATGAAGACTTCTCCAAATGCTCCCCCATACTCCATTATGGGAGAGCCTCGCTAAGCTCCGTCTTCATGTATCCACTTGCGCTTCATATTCTTCTCTTGATATAGATGATGGCTTGGAGATAACATGAAGTTCACTCAATCTTCTTTTCCAAGCCATGCTTGCAATAAGCTCAACTCTTGATGACCATTCTTCATATAAATCCTTGGATGGAACCTTGGTCATCATGTAATCTTCTAGAGTCCAACACATGAACTCCAATCTTTTCCTATGGACAAGATCTACAAGTATATCTCAATGCAAACATTAGTCCATAAGGATTGTCATTAATTACCAAAACCACGCATGGGGCAACACATGCACTTTCAATCTCCCACATTTTGGTAATTGATGACAATCCCTTTTACAAGGGTTTATATAATGAATTAAGCAACCATGCAACACAAAGAGCAAGGATGCAAGAGAACAAAGAACAAAACAAACCATATTCCCTTAAACCCTCTAAACTTCTCCCCCATTGGCATCGATTGCCGAAATGGGAGGAAAAACTTAGAAGGCCAATATAGGAAGAGCTCCCCATAATGTGTGCATTTCTCATAATATGAGTTAAATCAAATGCACATATCCAATGACGAATAGAAGAAGGGAGATCAAACTATATTGAGGATCCAAAGATTACAAAAGAGAAACAAATTGAAAGATACTTCGACAAAAGAAGTAACCAAACAAAAAAGATCCAAAGAAGTGTTCTAAAAATCAAGAGGGAACTCCCCAAGGTACGTGCACAATGTAGGATTTTCATTTTAATATGTTGTGCACAACATGGAATCCTCACTCCCTCTTACAAATTTTGAACACCAACCAAGCTTATTAAGATGCAAACGCATAACAAATAAAAACAAAGCTTGAGCCATTTAGAAACCACCAAAGAATCAAAAAAGAACAAAGGGTGGTCACTAAAGAATTGGAATACCAAATAAAGATGTAGCTACTCTCATGTGTATAAGTTTCTAATTATACATCAATCATGAAGATATAAGTCCAAAAAGAAACATGCACACACAAAGTAGATACTACGGTGAAGAACATGATATCCAAGTGGAAGTCATATATATACCAATAAGATCATTGCTTAAAAGCATAGCACAAAGCTCAATTTTATCTTAAAGGTATATAGATGAACTTCCACCACACACTCATCATAGCATCAAAAATATCCACAAGGGATAAGGTGATAAATGGGATGCTCCGAGAAAGATAACAAGTATCGCAAAAGGCAAATGATTTTGAAGAAACATCAATATTGCAAATGCGAGACATAGAGTAGAAAGTGCTATATTAACATATATGGGATTGATGAATCATGAAAATGATTATATATATTCCCTTGATATGTAATCATCCCGGCTTGCCCGCATTTGCAACAAAGTTGTTTTGCAAGAACCAAATGAATTGCAACAAAAGAGATTCATGCCATGAAACAACCTACACAAGGTTGAAAGCTAGAAAAGTATGCATGAGGTAGATACTTGTTACCGAGATAGCTGATGGCTACGTGTTGGTGAACCCCAAGAGGAAGGTTATGATGTAGACAGCAGAAGTTTTCCCTTGAATAATCTACCCAAGGTTATCAATCCAGTAGGATTTGACGATCTATCGGAAGGTTGTTGATGTTGACTCCCCCTGGCGCTAGGGAGCTTGCACCAACGTGGAATCTGCACAGACACAAACCAGAACTTTGCCCAACACGAAACAGAGAGGTTGTCAATCTCTCCGGTCTTGCAGAAACAAAGAGTTAAACGTATGGTGTGGAAAACAGCAGGAAACACAGCAAGTAACAGGAAACAGATGATTGCAGCAGGTTGTGTAAACAGTATGAGGAAATTGGACCAGGGTCCACAGTTCACTAATGGTGTCTCTCTCAGAACAGATAACTAGTATGTTGGGTGAACAAATTACAGCTGGGCAATTAACAAATAGAGAGGGCATAACAATGCAATACATGCCAAGATGTCTACTATGAAATCTAGTTGGGCATTACAACAAAGTACATAGACCGTTATTCCAACCGCATCTATGCCTAAATAATCCACCTTCAAGGCAGCATCCGCATCCTATTCAGTATTAAGTTGCTAACTGATGGCTACGTGTTGGTGAACCCCAAGAGGAAGGTTATGATGTAGACAGCAGAAGTTTTTCCTTGAATAATCTACCCAAGGTTATCAATCCAGTAGGACTTGACGATCTATCGGAAGGTTGTTGATGTTGACTCCCCCTGGCGCTAGGGAGCTTGCACCAACGTGGAATCTGCACAGACACAAACCAGAACTTTGCCCAACACGAAACAGAGAGGTTGTCAATCTCTCCGGTCTTGCAGAAACAAAGAGTTAAACGTATGGTGTGGAAAACAGCAGGAAAAACAGCAAGTAACAGGAAACAGATGATTGCAGCAGGTTGTGCAAACAGTATGAGAAAATTGGACCAGGGTCCACAGTTCACTAGTGGTGTCTCTCTCAGAACAGATAACTAGCATGTTGGGTAAACAAATTACAGCTGGGCAATTGACAAATAGAGAGGGCATAACAAAGCAATACATGCCAAGATGTCTACTATGAAATCTAGTTGGGCATTACAACAAAGTACATAGACCGTTATTCCAACCGCATCTATGCCTAAATAATCCACCTTCAAGGCAGCATCCGCATCCTATTCAGTATTAAGTTGCTAACAACAGATTATTGCATGAAGTAAAGTGTGTAATGTAATCAATACAAGTGCCCTTGGACACTGCACCAATGTTTTATCCCTAGTAGCAACAGCACATCTACCATCTTAGACCTTTCTGTCACTGATCCAGATATCTAGAGACTGAACCCACTATCGAGCATAAATACCCCTCTTGGAGTCACAAGCATCTACTTGGCCAAAGCATCTACTAGCAACGGAGAGCATGCAAGATCAAGAGCACATAGATAAACAACTTGAATAAACATGGTATCAATATTCATCGGATCCCAGCAAACACAACATCTAGCATTACAATAAGATGATCTTGATCATGTTAGGCAGCTCACAAGATCTAAACATGGAGGTACAAGGTAGAGAGACAACCATCTAGCTACTGCTATGGACCCGTAGTCCAGGGGTGGACTACTCACGCATCACTCCGGAGGCAGGCATGGTGATGTAGAGCCCTCCGGTGATGATCTCCCTCCGGCAGGGTGCCGGGAAGAGGTTCAGAACTCCTCCGATCTGAGATTGACGTTGACGGCCGCGACGGAACTTTTCGTGGAATATGATCGACCGTAATAGGGTTTTCGCGTCGCGGAGAATATATAGGCGAAGAGGCGGCGTCGGTGGCCGAGGGGGGCCACCACGCCATATGGGGGCGCGGGCCCACCCTGGGCCGCGCCCTAGTGTGGCGTGGCCCCCTGGTGGGTCTGCTCCGACTCCCCTTTGGACTCCGTGATCTCCTCGTGATATTATTGACGATGTCTTTTGTTTCGTCCAATTCCGAGAATATTTCCTTAATAGATTTTCTGAAACCAAAAACAGCAGAAAACAGGGAACTGGCACTGTGGCATCTTGTTAATAGGTTAGTCCCAGAAAATGCATAAAAATGATATGAAGTGTAACCAAAACATGTAGCAATTGATATAATAACAGCATGGAACATCAAAAATTATAGATACGTTTGAGACGTATCAAGCATCCCCAAGCTTAGTTCCTGCTCGTCCTCGAGTAGGTAAACGATAAAAACAGATAATTTTTGAAGTGACATGCTACAAACACAATCTTTGATCAAATAACAATGTAATGCGCATGATCTGAATGAAGTGATCCAAGCCAATGGTCTATAGTTTGCAAGCAAGTAAATAAAGAGTAAACATAAGTGATCACACAAGTGCAAACTTTCATGAATAATACTATAAAACATTTAGAGATATAATAGTCTAACATAATAGTTAGCTCACAGCAGCAATAATTCTCAACATGAAAGTGTTTGTATCAACACAAAGGAAGATAATAGCTTCAGCTTTTGTTTCAACTTTCAACATGTATATCATATAGATAATGTCAATGCAAAGAATATGATCAATGATGACGTGAAACACACGTTCGTTGGGAGACCCCAAGAGGAAGGTATGATGTAGTCAGCAGCAAGTTTTCCCTCAGAAAGAAACCAAGGTTATCGAACCAGTAGGAGCAGCAACTCTTCAGAAGGTTGTCAACGGCGCCAGAAAAATAGTGTTGTTGATGGGAGTCTGGACTGTTGACGTGGAATCTGCACACAACACAATCAAACTACTTTGCCCCAACGAAACAGTGAGGTTGTCAATCTCACTGGCTTGCTGAAAACAAAGGATTAAACGTATGGTGTGGAAAATGAGTATTAAATTGCAGAGAATGAAAAAGGAACAGTTTGCAGTTTGTGGTTGTTTAATCAGTGTAAAAGAATGGACCGGGGTCCACAGTTCACTAGTGGTGTCTCTCCATAAAAGATAACTAACATGTTGGGTGAACAAATTACAGCTGGGCAATTGACGAATAGTGAGCGCATGACAATGCATATACATGACATGTTGACTACTATGATATTTAATTGGGCATTACGACATAATACATAGATCGTTATCCAACAGCATCTATGACTAATAATCCACCGCCGGGTTGTCATCCGAGTCCCCGTTGGTATTAAGTTGCAAGCAACGGATAATTGCATTAAGTAAAGTGCGTAATGTAAACAAACACATATGTCCGTGGACATAGCATCGTTAGGTTATCCCTAGTGGCAACAGCACATCCACAACCTTAGAACTTTCTGTCACTGTCCCAGGTTAAACGGAGACATGAACCCACTATCTAGCATAAATACTCTCTCTTGGAGTTACAAGCATCTACTTGGCCAAAGCATCTACGAGTAACGGAAAGCATGCAAGATCTTAAATAACATATAAGATAGATTGATAATCAACTTGACATAATATTCAATATTCATCGGATCCCAGCAAACACAACATGTAGCATTACAATAATATGATCTTGATCATGTAGGGCAGCTCACAAGATCTAAACATGATGGCACAAAGTGGAGAGACAACCATCTAGCTACTGCTATGGACCCGTAGTCCAAGGATGAACTACTCACGCATCACTCCGGAGGCAGGCATGGCGATGTAGAAGCCTCCGGTGACGATTCCCCTCTCCGGCAGGGTGCCGGGAAGAGGTTCTGAACCCTCCCGAGCTAGGGTTGACGACGGCGGCGTCTCTGGAACTTTTCGTGGATATTTGCTCAGGTACTTAGGGTTTTCGCGTCGGGGGGAATAAGTAGGCGAAAGGGCGGCGGCTGGAGACCCCGAGGGGCCCACACCACCCTAGGGCGCGGCAGAGGGGGGCCCGCGCCCTGGCGTGTGGGGCCCACGTGGCTCCTCTCCGTCGCTCTTTGGTCCGTCAGTGAGTTCTGGTAAAATAGGGACTCCCGTGTAGTTTCGTCCAATTCCGAGAATATTTCCAGACTAGCTTTTCTGGAATACAAAAACAGCAGAAAACAGGAACTGGCACTTCGGCATCTTGTTAATAGGTTAGTCCCAAAAAATGTATAAAAGTGATATAAAGTAGATGCAAAACATGTAGCAATTGGTATAAAACAAGCATGGAACATCAAAAATTATAGATACGTTTGAGACGTATCAGCATCCCCAAGCTTAGTTCCTACTCGTCCTCGAGTAGGTAAACGATAAAAACAAATAATTTTTGAGGTGACATGCTACTATCATAATCTTGATCATATAATATTGCAAGGCACATGTAAATGAATGAAGTGATCCAAGTCAATGGTCTATAATTTGCTATCAAATAGATAATGAGTAAACAATGAATCACACAAGCTAAACGTTTTCATGAATAGTACTTTCGAGACAAGCATCAAACAGTTTTGCATAAGTGTTAACTCATAAAGCAATAGTTTCTAATAAAAGGTATTTAATCAACACAAAGGAAGAATTTAGTTTCAGCATTTGCTTCAACTTTCAACATATTTATCTCATGGATATTGTCAACACAAAGTAGTATAACAAGTCCAATACATTGCATATAACGCATGTTGTAACAAAGTTGACACTAGTGTTTGCTTGTGGAAGACAGAAAGAATAGGAAAACTGACTCAACATAAAAGTAAAAGAAAGGCCCTTCGCAGAGGGAAGCAGGGATTAAATCATGTGCTAGAGCTTTTAGGTTTTTGAAAGCATATAGAGATTGCATAAAATATTTGATACTCCTCCCAACCTTGCTAACACAAGCCATGGCTAACCGAATCCTCGGGTGCCTTCCATCAATCACATACCATGGAGGAGTATCTATTTTTGAGAGGTGTTTGTTAATTGTCAACGAATGGTAGCGGGTGAGAACAGTATTCTACCTGTCGAACGGACTTTTAAGAGCGGCTCCCATGAAGGACGTTATTTCTACCAGCAAGGCAGATCATCCCTCTTTCTCTTTGGTTTACACACATTCAGGTATTTCACTGTTTGTCATTGCTTACTGATGAATCAGGGCAAAAGTGTGAAGAGAATTAATTGGTTAAAGTTGTAATTAATTGGGACTGGGCACCCCGTTGCCAGCTCTTTTTGCAAGTTATTGGATAAGCGGATGTATATGCCACTAGTCCAGGTGTAAAAGTCCACTCGACAAATAGAATAAAGAATAACCACACTAATTCCTCATGAGCTAGTAAACATTGACACAAAAAGGGAATAATAACATTTTGAATAATTTAAAGGTAGCACATGAAAAATTTACTTGGAGTGGCAAGGAAATACCACATATAGGTAGTTATGGTGGACACAAATGGCATGGATTTTGGCTCAAGGATTTGGATGCACGAGAAGCATTCCCTCTCAGTACAGAGTTTAGGCTAGCAAGGTTATGTAAGCAAACAAGAATATCAACCCGTACACCAAGTTTTATATGACAAACATATTGCAAACGTTATAAGACTTCATACCGTCTTCCTTGTTAACCAAACCCTGTTATTAGAAAATATCTAGACCTTAGAGGTACCACCGATGCAAACCAAATTTTCAACAAGCTTTACGGTAGTTCTTCACTAATAGGCTTAACTCATGTGATGCACAATTTAATCATGATCTACTTGTTAACTCAAAACAATTGACAAGCATCAAGTTATCCATTTTAGTGATCTACAAGATTAAGCAAGTTTTTCCTTATACCAATTACCACATGCAACATTTTCTGAACCAACCAAACACCAATCAATTTATTTCATCAACTCTCCAAACAAATATAAGTGAAGCAAGAGAGTACTTTCTACAAAAGAAAGCTAATAGCTCTGACAAGAGATACATGAAAACAAGAGCTAAAAGCTGAACAGCGCTAGATATGAATACTCAACAAATATAAGTGAAGAATAGGAGTATTCTCATGAAAAAGCGGAGCGTGTCTCTCTCCCAATCAAGAATGCTAGGGTCCAGTCAAGCTTTATTGAAAATAAAAATGCAATACTGAAAATAAAAGCACACAGACGCTCCAAGAAAAGCACATATGATGTGAAAGAATTAAAATATAGTTTCACTAGAGATGACCTGATAATTTTGACGATGAAGAAGGGGATGCCTTGGGCATCCCCAAGCTTAGACGCTTGAGTCTTCTTGAAATATGCTGGGGAGATCCATGGGAGCCTCCCCAAGCTTAAGCTCTTCACTCTTCTTGATCCTATTATATCATCCTTCTCTCTTGACCCTTGAAAACTTCCGTCACACCAAACTCAAAGTAGATCTCATTAGAGGGTTAGTGCATAATCAAAAATTCACATGTTCTGTAAAGACGCAATATGATTTGTTACTTTAAACATTAGCTACAGCCACTGATGTTATGTGAAGCTCTTCCACCCAAAAAAGAATTTCACTCAACACTAGTAAAAGAGAGAATGCAAAAATAAAAAGGCATAATCTGTCTAAAACAGAACAGTCCGCAAAGACGAATTTTTTCGAGGCACTTACGACGCTCAGATCGAGAAACTCTGAACTAATGAAAGTTTCAGACATTCATAAAGATTACGCACAAAAATTTCAGATTTTTAACAATCTGGTGATTTTAGGAATTTCGTACAGTGAACAGCAAAAATCTGTTTCTGCGCAGCAATCAAAATTAAGCATCATCTTATCATTAGAGGCTACTCTTGGCACAACAATGCGAGAAAATAAAGATACAAAGGAGTTGCTACAGAAGTAAACAAACTCCTTGACTCAATAAAAGAAAAATTGCAGAAAAATAAAATGGGTTGCCTCCCATAAGCGCTTTTCTTTAACGCCTTTTAGCTAGGCACAAAGCATGCATCAAGTATTACCAAGTGAAGAAGCATCAACATTGTAATTTGTTCGAACAATAGAATCATAAGGTGGCTTAATCTTCTTCCTAGGAAAGTGTTCCATACCTTTCTTGAGAGGAAATTGATATTTTATATTCCCTTCTTTCATATCAATAATAGCACCTACAGTCTAAGAAAAGGTCTTCCCAACACAATAGGGCATGATGGATTGCACTCAATATCCAAGACAATAAAATCAACGGGGACATAATTGTTGTTAACCATGATAAGAACATCATCAATTCTTCCCAAAGGTTTTTTAATAGTAGAATCAACAAGGTGAACATCCAAGTAACAATTTTCCAAAGGTGCTAAATCAAGCATATCATATAATCTTTTAGGCATAACAGAAATACTAGCACCAAGGTCACACAAAGCATTGCAATCAAAGTCATTCAATTTCAATTTAATGATGGGCTCCCAACCATCTTCTAACTTCCTAGGGATAGAAGCTTCATGTTTTAATTTCTCTTCCCTAACTTGTATGAGAGCATTAGTAATATGTTTAGTAAAAGCCATGTTTATAGCACTAGCATTAGGACTTCTAGCTAGCTTTTGCAAGAACTTAATTACTTCAGAAATATTGCAACCATCAAAATCAAAGTCATTATCATCAAAAGTAATGGAATTATTCTCTTCCTTATTGCTAGAAATTTCAGCATCTTTATCAAGGACAGTTTCAGAGTTATCAGGCAATTTAGGACATTTTGCAATAGAAGTGGAAACATTACCAACACCAACTATCTTGCCATTAATGGTAGGAGGTTTGTTAACACTTGAGTTTGAAGCATTTTCAGAAGTAGTAATAGTATAAACTCTAGCAATATTGTTCTTTCTAGCAATTTCATCCTCTCTTTCCCATCTAGCATGCAATTCAGCTAACATCCTCACATTGTTATCAATTTTAACTTGTATAGCATTGAGAGTTTTGCTCTCTTTAACATCATGAGGCATGTTCTTTAGTTTCAATAAGTCAACATCAAGAGCAAGACTATCAACTTTAGAGGAAAGCACATCAATTTTCCCAAATTTCTCCTCAACAGTTTTATTGAAAGCAGTTTGTGTACTAATAAAATCCTTAAGCATAACTTCAAGATCAGAGGGTACACTCTTATTATTATTGTAGGAGTTACTATAGGAATTTCCATAACCATTGCCACTATTAGAAGGATAGGGCCTATAATTGCTATTACCAAAATTATTCCTATAAGCATTGTTGTTGAAATTATTATTTTTAATGAAGTTCACATCAACATGCTCTTCTTGAGCAACCAAAGAAGCTAAAGGAACATTATTTGGATCAACATGTGTTTGACCATTTGCAAGCATAGACATAATAGTATCAATTTTGGCACTCAAGGAGGAGGTTTCCTCAACAGAATTTACCTTCTTACCTGTTGGAGCTCTCTCGGTGTGCCACTCAGAATAATTAATCATCATATCATCAAGAAGCTTTGTTGCAGCACCCAAAGTGATGGACATAAAGGTACCTCCAGCGGCCGAATCCAATAAATTCCTCGAAGAAAAATTTAATCCTGCATAGAAGGTTTGGATGATCATCCAAGTAGTCAGTCCATGAGTGGGACAATTTTTAACCAATGATTTCATTCTCTCCCATGCTTGAGCAACATGTTCATTATCAAATTGCTTAAAATTCATTATGCTACTTCTCAAAGAAATAATCTTAGCAGGAGGATAATATTTTCCAATAAAAGCATCTTTGCATTTAGTCCATGAATCAATACTATTTCTAGGCAAAGATAGCAACCATTCTTTAGCACGTCCTCTCAAGGAGAAAGGAAAAAGTTTCAGTTTAATAATATCACCATCTACTTCCTTGAGCTTTTGCATTTCACAAAGTTCAACAAAGTTATTAAGGTGAACAGCAGCATCATCAGTACTAACACCAGAAAATTGCTCTTTCATAACAAGATTTAAAAGTGCAGGTTTAATTTCATAAAATTCTGCTGAAGCAGCAGGTGGAGCAATAGGTGTGCATATGAAATCATTGTTGTTCGTGCTAGTGAAATCACACAACTTAGTGTTCTCAGGAGTACTCATTTTAGCAGAAATAAAAACAGTACAGAAAATAACTTGAAAGTAAACTAGATGCAAGTAACTAATTTTTTTGTGTTTTTGATAATTGAAAGCAAACAAGATAAAATAAAATAAACTAAGCAAGACAAAAACAAAGTAAAGAGATTGGAAGCGTGAAACTCCCCTTGCAGAAGACTGCTGTCTCCCCGGCAACGGCGCCAGAAAAATAGCTTGATGACGTGAAACACACGTTCGTTGGGAGACCCCAAGAGGAAGGTATGATGTAGTCAGCAGCAAGTTTTCCCTCAGAAAGAAACCAAGGTTATCGAACCAGTAGGAGCAGCAACTCTTCAGAAGGTTGTCAACGGCGCCAGAAAAATAGTGTGAGGGAGTCTGGACTGTTGACGTGGAATCTGCACACAACACAATCAAACTACTTTGCCCCAACGAAACAGTGAGGTTGTCAATCTCACTGGCTTGCTGAAAACAAAGGATTAAACGTATGGTGTGGAAAATGAGTATTAAATTGCAGAGAATGAAAAAGGAACAGTTTGCAGTTTGTGGTTGTTTAATCAGTGTAAAAGAATGGACCGGGGTCCACAGTTCACTAGTGGTGTCTCTCCATAAAAGATAACTAACATGTTGGGTGAACAAATTACAGCTGGGCAATTGACGAATAGTGAGCGCATGACAATGCATATACATGACATGTTGACTACTATGATATTTAATTGGGCATTACGACATAATACATAGATCGTTATCCAACAGCATCTATGACTAATAATCCACCGCCGGGTTGTCATCCGAGTCCCCGTTGGTATTAAGTTGCAAGCAACGGATAATTGCATTAAGTAAAGTGCGTAATGTAAACAAACACATATGCCGTGGACATAGCATCGTTAGGTTATCCCTAGTGGCAACAGCACATCCACAACCTTAGAACTTTCTGTCACTGTCCCAGGTTAAACGGAGACATGAACCCACTATCTAGCATAAATACTCTCTCTTGGAGTTACAAGCATCTACTTGGCCAAAGCATCTACGAGTAACGGAAAGCATGCAAGATCTTAAATAACATATAAGATAGATTGATAATCAACTTGACATAATATTCAATATTCATCGGATCCCAGCAAACACAACATGTAGCATTACAATAATATGATCTTGATCATGTAGGGCAGCTCACAAGATCTAAACATGATGGCACAAAGTGGAGAGACAACCATCTAGCTACTGCTATGGACCCGTAGTCCAAGGATGAACTACTCACGCATCACTCCGGAGGCAGGCATGGCGATGTAGAAGCCTCCGGTGACGATTCCCCTCTCCGGCAGGGTGCCGGGAAGAGGTTCTGAACCCTCCCGAGCTAGGGTTGACGACGGCGGCGTCTCTGGAACTTTTCGTGGATATTTGCTCAGGTACTTAGGGTTTTCGCGTCGGGGGGAATAAGTAGGCGAAAGGGCGGCGGCTGGAGAGGCCCGTGGGGCCCACACCACCCTGGGCGCGGCAGAGGGGGGCCCGCGCCCTGGCCACGTGTGGGGCCCACGTGGCTCCTCTCCGTCGCCTCTTTGGTCCGTCAGATGAGTTCTGGTAAAATAGGGACTCCCGTGTAGTTTCGTCCAATTCCGAGAATATTTCCAGACTAGCTTTTCTGGAATACAAAAACAGCAGAAAACAGGAACTGGCACTTCGGCATCTTGTTAATAGGTTAGTCCCAAAAAATGTATAAAAGTGATATAAAGTAGATGCAAAACATGTAGCAATTGGTATAAAACAAGCATGGAACATCAAAAATTATAGATACGTTTGAGACGTATCAATCAACCAAACACAAAGTTATGTAAAAACTGTTATACTGGAGTTGACAATGATGTTTGCTTAAATAGACAGAAAGAAGTGGGAAAACTGACTCAACATAAAATTAAAAGAATGGCCCTTCGCAGAGGGAAGCAGGGATTAACATCATGTGCTAGAGCTGTAGTTCCCGAAGGCATATAGAGAGCATAAAATATTGTTTTGTAAGGTAATGGTGTATACAGGTGTCAACAAATCAAATAGCAGGTACTTGTCATCTTCCATGGCTAGCTAACTTTTAGAGCGGTTCTGAGAGTTTTTAGGACTGCACTTGCAACAAGCACTTATTGGTGACACTCCTCCCAACCATTTACTTTCCACAAACCATGGCTAACCGAATCCTCGGGTGCCCACCAACATTCACCATGGAGGAGTGTCTATTTATTTATTTATAGGGTGGACTAACCAGCTCTTTAATGCAAAAAAAGGTGGAGAAGCAGATGAAGCTGCCAATCCTTGTAAATTAATTAGCATGGAAGATGACAAATCTCACTACTACGTCCTTATGAGCTTTTCAAGTAGTGACACAAAAAGGAAATGTAACAGTTTTGAGTAGTTAGTAGATAGCACATGAAGAAATTTACTTGGAATGGTGAAAACACCACATAATAGGTAGCTATGGTGGACACAGGTGGCATGGATTTGGCTCATGGTTTTGGATGTACAAGAAGCATTCCCTCTTAGTACAGAGTTTAGGCTAGCAAGGTTATTATAAGCAAACATCATTATCAACTGGAATAGCAAGAGTGTACATAAAACACAAGGTTGACGAACCATAGACTCCCACTGTCTTCCTTGTTAACACATAGCCTTCATCCAAAAATTATCTAGACTACTATGGACTTCCAATTATGCAACAGATTATTATAGCAGAAAATCCTTATAGTAGTTATTCATTAATAGCCATTACTTACATGATGCACAAGTTTAAACATTAATTACTTGACAGCTCAAAACAATTGGCAAGCATCAAATTACTCAAGACAACGATCTAAAAAGATTCATGTAAGCATTTTATACCACTACCACATGCATAGCATTTTCCTGGTCCAACCAAACACCAATCAACTTATTTGACAACTCTCCAAACAGATATATGTGAAGCAAGAGAGTACTTTCTTCAAAAGAAACTGAAAGCTCTAACAAGAGATACATGAAAAACTGAGAGCTAACAGCAATAACAGCAACTAGACAGGAATACTCAACAAGTATAAGTGAAGCACAAGAGTATTCTAATGAAAAAGTGGAGCGTGTCTCTCTCCCAAACATGAATACTAGGATCCGACAAGTATAGCACAGCAAACAAAACAAAACAAACTGAAAACAAAAACACACTGGCGCTCCAAGGAAGAGTACACTAGCATGAAGCAATAAAAATATAGCACCATTAGAGATGACCTGATAATTTGTAGATGAAGAAGGGGATGCCTTGGGCATCCCCAAGCTTAGATGCTTGAGTCTTCTTGAAATATGCTGGGGAGGTAAGCCTCCCCAAGCTTAAGCTCTTCACTCTTCTTGATCATGTAATATCATTCTCCTCTATCAACACTTGAAAACTTCCTTCACACCAAAACTTAACAGCTTTTCTCATTAGCAGGTTAGTGCACTAAAAGATAATACTTCAAAGTTCTAGCAAAGACAAACTTCACAAGCCAACTATTTTAAACATTAGCCACTGTTACTAGGCTCAAGTGGGCACTTTTACACGAAAAGAAACCACTTAAAAACTTGTAAAAGAGAGAATGCAAAATAAAAGACAGAATCTGTCAAACCAGAACAGTATGTAATGACGAATTTTTTCGAGGCACTTACGATGTCAGATGCAAAACTTTTGAAATAATGAAAGTTGCGTAACATCATCAGGAACATGCACAAAAAGTTTCAGCATTTTTCGATTTTTTCTGATTTTCTACTGAATTAAACGGTGACGAACAGCAATCTGTCCCAATGCAGTCCCGAAAATAAAAACCAACTTTGCATTAGTAACTCTCCTTGGCACAACAAAACAGCAAATAAAAGATACAAAGGAGTTGCTACAGAGGTAAACAAGCATCCTTGACTAATACTGAAAATAAAAGATAATGGGTTGCCTCCCAAAAGCGCTTTCTTTTAATGCCTTTTAGCTAGGCTAGAAGATTTTAATGATGCTCTCATAAGAATAAGAGTTGAAAAACAAAAGAGAACATCAAGAGGCAAATATCAAACACATTTAAGTCTAACCCACTTCCTATGCAAAGGAATCTTGTAACAAATAAATTATTGAAGCATAAAGCAACTAGCATAGAAAGATGAAACAAATATAGCTTCAAAACTTTCAACATAAAGAGAGGTGTTTTAGTGACTTGAAAACTTTTACAACCATATTTTCCTCTCTCATAATAACTTTTAGTAGCATCATGAACAAACTCAACAATATAACTATCACATAAAGCATGCTTTTCATGATCTACAAACACATAATTTTTATTAAGCTCTAAAACAGTGGGGTTATCAAACCCACTATTGACAATAATAGTATAATAAATATCATTAGCCAATATAGGACCATCATCAAGAGCATTATCATATATAACATTAGGGAGCACATTTTTACTTTTTGCAATTTCCTTTTCTTGAGTCAAGGAGCTTGTTACTTCAAATTTATCAAAAGGAGATATTTCAATAGAATCATGACATTCAACAATATAGCATTTTTCCTCCTTATGTGGGCATGGAGGGTAATCATATAAAGTAAGAGTTAAAGAGTTACTATCATTAGAAGGTAGATCCTCCTTTTGTTCTTCACTCTCCTCCTCTTTTTCATCCAATGAGATCATAGTTTCAGCAATTTCTTCTTCCATAGGTCCCTGAAAAGAAGCAAGTTGTTCTGGAGAATAAGTTTTCTCAAGAAATTTAGTGATATAAGGATTGTCATTGTAATATTCAAGGCAGTAACCAAGTATAGAAAATTCTCGGATTTATAAGGAGAATCATCATCTTGAATATAACCAGCAATTTCATAAGCACCCTTAAAAACAACAAATTCTTCAGTTTGTTCAAGATTACCAAAGTCATAGTTTCCTTTAGCATAAGCAGCCAAGGTTTCATTATCATTATAATCACATTGGAAAGGGAGGTGTTTATGCCTTCTACAACATAAAGATTCATTAAAGCAGTAGGATTCATCATAAGTAGAGCACAAGTTTTTCGCAAAATAATTCAATCTACTTATTTGTTCCCGTAAATATTTCCCTTTTTGAGACAAGCGGTATTCCTTATAGTAATTATGTTGTTCCTCCGTGAACCCACTTAGCCAATAAGATTTTGTTTCAAAGAGAGAAGATATTGATAGCAAATAAATAACTAGACATAATACCAAACCGAAATAAACTAAATGCAAGAAACTAATTTTTTTGTGTTTTTGATAATTGAAGCAAATAAGATAAAATAAAATAAAGTAAGCAAGACAAAAACAAAGTAAAGAGATTGGAAGCGTGAGACTCCCCTTTCCAATAGCCTCCAAGTCCCCGGCAACGGCGCCAGAAAACAGCTTGATGGCTACGTGTTGGTGAACCCCAAGAGGAAGGTTATGATATAGACAGCAGAAGTTTTCCCTTGAATAATCTACCCAAGGTTATCAATCCAGTAGGACTTGACGATCTATCGGAAGGTTGTTGATGTTGACTCCCCCTGGCGCTAGGGACCTTGCACCAACGTGGAATCTGCACAGACACAAACCAGAACTTTGCCCAACACGAAACAGAGAGGTTGTCAATCTCTCCGGTCTTGCAGAAACAAAGAGTTAAACGTATGGTGTGGAAAACAGCAGGAAAAACAGCAAGTAACAGGAAACAGATGATTGCAGCAGGTTGTGCAAACAGTATGAGAAAATTGGACCAGGGTCCACAGTTCACTAGTGGTGTCTCTCTCAGAACAGATAACTAGCATGTTGGGTAAACAAATTACAGCTGGGCAATTGACAAATAGAGAGGGCATAACAAAGCAATACATGCCAAGATGTCTACTATGAAATCTAGTTGGGCATTACAACAAAGTACATAGACCGTTATTCCAACCGCATCTATGCCTAAATAATCCACCTTCAAGGCAGCATCCGCATCCTATTCAGTATTAAGTTGCTAACAACAGATTATTGCATGAAGTAAAGTGTGTAATGTAATCAATACAAGTGCCCTTAGACACTGCACCAATGTTTTATCCCTAGTACCAACAGCACATCTACCATCTTAGACCTTTCTGTCACTGATCCAGATATTTTTTTTTGAACACCAGGACCGTAGGGAAATCCCCTACGGTTAAATTTTATCTTAATGATGGGGGCGAAACAATGGAGAAATACAAAGTGGTTACATCAAGGTGGGTGGAATGTAAGGGGAGTATACATGTCAGCAGATTCTAAGACTACTTTCCTGGTGATCAAAAAAAGTTTCTAAGCCACAACAAGAGTGGTTGGACAATAGCACTTTGTACACGATGATGGTGAAGATGAAGATCTGCCTGAAATTTAACCCGCCACCTCCCAAAGGATGGATGCATCTGTTGGAAGATAAATTCATTTCTCAGCTTCCAAATATTCCATGTGGCACAGGCAAAAATCTCCAAAAAGCACGGCCCCGTGAAGCTTCTTTAGCTGTTTTTATTCTGTTCAGAATGGTGTCGGTGGTATCCCAATGCAGCCCCACAGCACTCCAGCAGCGTAAGGTGAAAGGGCAGTCAAAAAATAAATGATCTCGGCTCTCCAGAACCCCCAGACTACAGAGGATGCAATTCGGGCCTCCCTCAATGTGCCAATGTTTTCGAATCATGAGATCCTAAGTATTAAGTCTGTCATAGAACATAAGCCACAAGAACACCTTCAGCTTGTGCATGCACTTGGACTTCCATATGCTCTTTATGATCTGATCACACTCCACTTGGGAGAAAAGGAATTTATATAGTTTTGCTGCTGTGTAATTGGTTCCACCCCACACATATGATCTGATATCATGACCATTATCAGTCTGCTCAAGACTTTGTAACACCTCACTGATTTGTCCATATTGTTCAAATGCTTGAATAGAAATAGGTAGGGCGAAAACATCTCCAAGCTGGGTAAGATGAACCATCTGTGACACCGAGGTATCCTCATCAAGCGCATAAGAATAAAGCTGTGGATATTTCTCACATAGAAGAGTACTGCCATGCCAGTAGTCTTTCCAGAATAATGTGCCTTCACCATTTTTAATACTCGAGCTAGTAATACTCCTGTAAAGTTCAATCAGACCAAAAATGTCTTTCCACCAAAAGGAGCCCCTCGGCGATTGGGCATGCGGTGGGCCTGGGTCATATAGAGACCAAACAAGATGCACCCAGGGAATATCTTCTCTACTGAAGAATTTGTGAAGGTGTTTCATAAGGAGAGCCTTGTTCTGGATTTCTAGGTTGATCACCCCCAAGCCACCATTATTTTTTGGTCTGCACACCAATTGCCAGGCCGCAAGTGAGTGAGGAGTACCAGCCTGTTGCTCTCTAGCCCAAAGACAGTGGCGTCGTGCTCGATCAAAAATTTTGATGAAGCCTTTGGGGAGTTTCAGAGAACTCAAGTAGTGGATCGGCAGAGAGGACAGGACTGACTGTACTAGAGTTAATCGACTCCCATAATCCAGAAATCTTGCACAAGCATTCATCCTCCTTTCTACCTGATCAGCAAGTGGAGTGAGATCAGCAATCGTAGGCCTTGTGGTGCCTAGAGGAAGACCCAGGTATGGAAACGGGAGAGTTCCGGTAACACAACCAAATACCTCAGCCAGAGAATTCAGTCTGTCAGAATCAATATTCAGAGGCATCAAACAAGACTTGGAGTAGTTCACCGATAGACCTGTTGCTGCAGTGAACTCGAGAAGAAGGTTGCGAAGTGTGTTCATCTGGATCGGGCAAGCTGGCATGATCAAAAGTGTGTCGTCCGCATACTGTACGATAGGGAAGTCCAAGCCAGGGATGGGAAGTGGAGCAGTGATCAGTCCTTCCTCAGCTAGTTTGTTGATCATGGTTTGTAAAAGATCTGCCCCTTCCACAAATAAAACTGGAGACAAAGGGTCGCCTTGACGGACACCTCGACGGCAAGCAAATTTCTTCCCTGGAACACCGTTAAGGAGAACCGCCGAAGTTCCAGTGAGAAAAATAGACTGAATCCATCCGATCCATCTACTGTCATATCCATGAGCTTTCAGAATTTCAATTATTGCCTTATGCTCAATCATGTCAAAAGCTTTGGTGAAATCCAATTTGAGAATTACTGCTGGAGTTTTTGATTGTTTGACCTCATGAATATACTCATATGCCCATGCAACACAGTCTTGTATGGTTCTAGTTTTCAAGAAACCATATTGGTTCTTATGAACAATCCCAAGAATTTTATGTTGAAGCCTGTTAGCTAAAACCTTGGTAATCAGCTTGAAACTAGAGTTGAGAAGGGAGATCGGTCGGTAGTCATTAGGACTTTCAGGTGAATGCACCTTGGGGATCAATGTAATAAAGGCGTCATTGATACTTTGTAAATTAACTGTACCACTCCAGAATTCGTCAAAAAGACGATAGTAATCAAATTTGATGATAGGCCAACAGACCTTGAGAAACAGCCCGTTGAATCCGTCCGGACCCGGTGCCTTATCAGTGGGTAGGGTTGCGACAACCTCATCAATTTCAGCCTTGGTGAACGGCTCCGACAAACAGTTCAGACTACCATGGTGCTCAAGCATATTCTCAAACTGGAAGGCAGGGATGATAGGGATCGAGGCGCCTAAACGTTCCTTGAAAGCTTGACGAAGTAACCCAGCTTTAGCATGATGATCTGTAACAATTGAGCCATCAGAACGCTGGAGAGAGGCTATTGAATTATTCCTGTACCTAACGGTAGCCATGGAATGAAAATAAGCAGTGTTTTCGCTGCCAAACTTAGTCCATCGTGCTGTGCATCTCTTCCGCCAGTAATCATGCTTGCATTGCAGTAGATGAGAGAGCTTTTTCTTAATAATATTGCGGAAATTCCATTCGGAGATGTGCAGTATACGGCTTTCTTCGATCTCATCTAACTGAAATATGGTACTGTTGCAGTTTTCAATTAGTCTATTCATCATAGAAATACTAGAGCACCAATTTTTAAGACCTTTTCTGAGAAGTTTGAGCTTGGAAGAGATACATTTGGCGCTGTCGCCGGGACAGTGAATAGCCCAGATATTTTTTACCACGTCAAGAAACCCAGGAAGACGAACCCAATGATTCTCAAATCTGAAAACCTGTGGTTTAGGGATATCTGTCCCAATCGATATAACACATGGAGTATGGTCAGAGGTGGGTCTTGCTAGGGGGTAACCACGGTATTTGGGTATTTGAGTGTCCAGTGTGGGGTAGTAAAAAACCAATCAAGCTGAGTGAGGAGAGCATCAGCTTGCATGTTACTCCATGTGTAAGCCCTCCCCTTGATTGGAAGTTCTAGAATGCCCAAGTAACTGATAACCTCATTAAACGTCTCCATGTCAACTAAATTTGCTCCTGGCCTGTTCCTGCTCTCAGCATACCGATAGAAGTTGAAGTCACCAATGAAGAGCCAATGAGCATCATCAGCGAAATCAAGACTAAAGAGCCAGGCAATAAAGTTTTCTCTGTGAACACCATCACACGGTCCATAAACATTTACAAGAGAGAATTGCTCAAGCGTGATCTTTGATGTGAATTGAACAATGAGTCCAAAACTCTCAGCTTGGGTCACCTGTCCCTCAAAAAGATTACTAATCCAAACAATAAGAATGCCGCCTGAGGCACCATCAGAAGGTACAAATTCGAATCTATCAAATCTTTTGGGAATGAATTTTCGGATGAAATGGATATCAAACTCTGATTTTTTAGTCTCCTGAAAACAGAGAATTGAGGCATCACTTTCCTCAATTTTGTTAAACACCACTGGCCATTTTTCTGGGTTATTAATACCCCTGACATTCCAACATAAAATCCTCCAAATGCGATTCAAAATATTCATTGATGGAAATCACACAATAAGCAGTAGCAGGTTCTGAGCCACAATAAACCTGATAACACAAGCTCACACAACTGACCCTTTAGTCTGACAGTCACAAATGACTTAAGACACTTAAACTGACAAGTTTGACGAACACAACCAAACTGTAACAAAAAATCTGACGACATTGGGACGCTAGCGGTGACGGTCTTGAAGAAGACAGGCTTCAGACAGTTCTTCAGGATCGATGCCGCACTCCTCCACTCCAATTCTCTGCATCTCCTTTATTTGCATCACTTCTGGGGTCGAGCTCTAGGAACTGACGAGCATCTCCTCCGAGGCTGGCAATCTGGAAGAGCAGTATGCATGTGACCATTATTTTGATGACGAGGAGATCTACGAACTTGATTAGCAACGGAAGGAACTTCTGGCATACGCACTCGAGTGCGTGCACGGGTCAATGGTCCAGGTGGACAGGCTGCTGCACTGCTTTCCAACTCTGAAGTCAGCATGTGCTCATCATTAGGATTATTCAGTAAACCAGAATCAGGTACAAAACCCAAGTCAAAACTCACCAATGCTGCAGTTTCAGGGAGGCCATCATCAATCTGTTCAGTTACAGCAATATCAAGAGGATTATAACAGATACAATATCAGTAGGCTCCTCAACAGGTAATTCCTCAATCTGAACTGATGTAAGGGAGATAACAGGAACTTTATTCTTTCTCTTATAGAAGTGCTTCATGGTCTTTATAGCAGCAGATTTGTTGATTATAGATATACCAACATTATTAGCATTGTGTCTAGCTGAGATAGTGCATTGAAGAAGCTTCTTATCATTGTTCCTTTTCCACAGCCCGAAAGCTTCACCCACTAACTCATAACTCACAGTGGGGCTCATCATAAAATTGACAGATATGAAGTAGCTGTTGTCAAGCTCAACCGACGGCCATGACAAATACTTGACTTCAAACTTATAATGTGGCAATGCAGGAAACCTAATGACGTTTCCAGCAGAAATAACCTGAGGCCTAGTAATCATATAGTTGGCCACAACTGCATCTTCAGGCGATGAAGGTTCAGATTGAGTCATAATAATCTCAGAATCACCTGCAAGGATCAGTACGGTGCATTGGTTGCCAGTAGTCAGACCGTCGGCCTCTAGATCAACCTCCTCAATATGGTCAAATCCAGCTTCAGAGGCATCTTGTTTATTCCCAGCATCAAATCCATCATCAGCAGTAGCAGGAAGACAGTCGATTGTGCTATAAACATAAGTGCAAATGAAGATCCAGAAAGCCTTGAATTCCACCACTGTCAAGCTGAAAGTGCAAGCATCATGGTCAAGGAGCAGGATCAGAATGGTAGCATCAGCATTGATATCATCCGGCACATGAGCAGCGGCAGTAACAGCCTCATCAGGAACCATGGAAATGTGAGACATAACTGCGCCAGAGGCTGTCATAGGATCCAAGACAAACTCGGCATCATCATCGAGCAGATTGTCTATCTCTGTCAGGGTGAGGCTTGTACGCTCTCCATTGTGCACTAGCAGGCTTAAGTTGACAGGAGCAGCAAGCACCACAGATTCAGCAGAGACAACAGAATCAACCTGTGCAGCAGCATTCAGATTATCTTTAGCAGGTAGAATGCTACGGGTGTAGACTCTACACATCATCCATCCCAGGAAGTGCAGGAAGGAGGGCCAGAAGGGCATCAATACAGCAAGTAGAGCAGGAGCAGAGACAGAGATTGGCTCGATCAGAGGAGCTTGGTCATCAGCAGTAGCAAACACGACAGATTCAATGGGAAACTTCGGAGTAGGGAAGGTGATTGGCTGGGGAGCGCAATTATCAGAGAAAACCAGTAGATCTCCAGAACATGAAGGTATAAATTCTGTTTGTGGAGCGGACGGAGGCAAAAAACCGTTTTTTTCTGAGGAGAGGGAACAAACACCTCTCTGGGTCTCCAAAGTACCCGTACCAAGGCCTTATCCTCTGGATTACACTTGTCAGAAGTGTGGCCAAGCAGATCACACTTAGAGCACCAGATTTTACCAGGGCAGGCATTGGAAATATGTCCTTGGCCTAAGCAGCACATACAGCGTACAGGGCACAGACCAACCAAATGGCCCAACCGAGAGCAGTTCCTGCATTTCAAACCTGGGCAAGAATTTGCTAGATGGCCCACGGTCTTGCATTTAGAGCATTCGTTCCAGAATTCAAAAATCTCTTCCGAAGAAGGCAACCAGCGCAGATGGAGCATGAACATAATGTCAGGGTCAGAATAATCAGCCTTCCTAAAATCAAGAATATGATTGAGCAAATCACGTTTGTCCATGAATAGCATAGCTTCCTTGACAAACTTATTCCCAGGCAAACAAGGCAACGAGGGAGACAGCTGCTGTGAAATAACCGGGCAGGAAAAACTTCCAATAAGTACACTGCTCAACCCATTGAGGTCCGGCGATGAAGCTAAAGGCGCTTGCTCAAACGATCCAAACTTGATAAACGTGGTCTCAGAACCAACAACCCTCTTAAACACATCCAGAGGGGATAGGCCAGTAGAATCGGCAGACTTCAGAAAATTCAGGTTGGATTTAACTGCAATTCTCGTAGCAGGAACAGAAGCAGAGGGTTCATACCTAGCAGATTTCTGATCCATAGCAGTTAACCAGGAAGTAGCAGTTTGCTCAATCGAGTGGAAGACCGGAGGAATGATCCCTCTGTACAAAGAGAAGTGGCATACAAAATCGGGCCAAACACGATCACGAAGATTGTAAACAAAGAATCCCACTTTGCTTGAAGCCACAGAAAACCGAAATCGCTTATCACTGAGACGGCAAACATTAAAAGCAGCACTAGATCCACCAAGAACGCACTGAAGAACCAGACCAACAGATTCCTCGGAGAGGGGAAGCAGGCTGACGAGAATGAAACCACCAAGAAGAAATCCTTGGCCGAGCGGGGGAGAGGAGTTGACCGAGGAGTTGAAAAGACGACGCACCTGGGCCTCGACCGCGTGGCCGGGCGAGAAATCCCAATGGAGGAGGGCATCCATGGACGGAACCTTATCCTAGAGCATGGCCGCCGGTGGGGGAGGGAGCCTGCGGGAGGTAGGGGACGACGCAGTTGCGTCGGTTTGCCGCCGCCGGCGGCGCGCTAGGCCGGCTGACAGGGGCGGCGCGATGGGCGGTTCGCCGGGGCGCCACGAAGGCGGGGAGAAGGCCGGCAACAGAGGGTGCCGGCTGCGGAGGGGAGGGGAAGGCGTCGCCGTCGCCGTTGCCGCCTCGCCGCTCCCTCACCTGTTTCGTTAAGGTCGGCCACTGATCCAGATATCTAGAGACTGAACCCACTATCGAGCATAAATACCCCCTCTTGGAGTCACAAGCATCTACTTGGCCAAAGCATCTACTAGCAACGGAGCATGCAAGATCAAGAGCACATAGATAAACAACTTGAATAAACATGGTATCAATATTCATCGGATCCCAGCAAACACAACATCTAGCATTACAATAAGATGATCTTGATCATGTTAGGCAGCTCACAAGATCTAAACATGGAGGTACAAGGTAGAGAGACAACCATCTAGCTACTGCTATGGACCCGTAGTCCAGGGGTGGACTACTCACGCATCACTCCGGAGGCAGGCATGGTGATGTAGAGCCCTCCGGTGATGATCTCCCCTCCGGCAGGGTGCCGGGAAAAGCTTCAGAACTCCTCCGATCTGAGATTGACGATGACGGCCGCGACGGAAATTTTCGTGGAATATGATCGACCGTAATAGGGTTTTCGCGTCGCGGAGAATATATAGGCGAAGAGGCGGCGTCGGTGGCCGAGGGGGCCACCACGCCATATGGGGGCGCGGGCCCACCCTGGGCCGCGCCCTAGTGTGGCGTGGCCCCCTGGTGGGTCTGCTCCGACTCCCCTTTGGACTCCGTGATCTCCTCGTGATATTATTGACGATGTCTTTTGTTTCGTCCAATTCCGAGAATATTTCCTTAATAGATTTTCTGAAACCAAAAACAGCAGAAAACAGGGAACTGGCACTGTGGCATCTTGTTAATAGGTTAGTCCCAGAAAATGCATAAAAATGATATGAAGTGTAACCAAAACATGTAGCAATTGATATAATAACAGCATGGAACATCAAAAATTATAGATACGTTTGAGACGTATCACTAACAACAGATTATTGCATGAAGTAAAGTGTGTAATGTAATCAATACAAGTGCCCTTGGACACTGCACCAATGTTTTATCCCTAGTAGCAACAGCACATCTACCATCTTAGACCTTTCTGTCACTGATCTAGATATCTAGAGACTGAACCCACTATCGAGCATAAATACCCCCTCTTGGAGTCACAAGCATCTACTTGGCCAAAGCATCTACTAGCAACGGAGAGCATGCAAGATCAAGAGCACATAGATAAACAACTTGAATAAACATGGTATCAATATTCATCGGATCCCAGCAAACACAACATCTAGCATTACAATAAGATGATCTTGATCATGTTAGGCAGCTCACAAGATCTAAACATGGAGGCACAAGGTAGAGAGACAACCATCTAGCTACTGCTATGGACCCGTAGTCCAGGGGTGGACTACTCACGCATCACTCCGGAGGCAGGCATGGTGATGTAGAGCCCTCCGGTGATGATCTCCCCTCCGGCAGGGTGCCGGGAAGAGCTTCAGAACTCCTCCGATCTGAGATTGACGATGACGGCCGCGACGGAACTTTTCGTGGAATATGATCGACCGTAATAGGGTTTTCGCGTCGCGGAGAATATATAGGCGAAGAGGCGGCGTCGGTGGCCGAGGGGGCCACCACGCCATAGGGGGGCACGGGCCCACCCTGGGCCGCGCCCTAGTGTGGCGTGGCCCCCTGGTGGGTCTGCTCCGACTCCCCTTTGGACTCCGTGATCTCCTCGTGATATTATTGACGATGTCTTTTGTTTCGTCCAATTCCGAGAATATTTCCTTAATAGATTTTCTGAAACCAAAAACAGCAGAAAACAGGGAACTGGCACTGTGGCATCTTGTTAATAGGTTAGTCCCAGAAAATGCATAAAAATGATATAAAGTATAGCCAAAACATGTAGCAATTGATATAATAACAGCATGGAACATCAAAAATTATAGATACGTTTGAGACGTATCAAGCATCCCCAAGCTTAGTTCCTGCTCGTCCTCGAGTAGGTAAACGATAAAAACAGATAATTTTTGAAGTGACATGCTACCAACACAATCTTTGATCAAATAACAATGTAATGCACATGATCTGAATGAAGTGATCCAAGCCAATGGTCTATAGTTTGCAAGCAAGTAAATAAAGAGTAAACATAAGTGATCACACAAGTGCAAACTTTCATGAATAATACTATAAAACATTTAGAGATATAATAGTCTAACATAATAGTTAGTTCACAGCAGCAATAATTTCAACATGAAAGTGTTTGTATCAACACAAAGGAAGATAATAGCTTCAGCTTTTGCTTCAACTTTCAACATGTATATCATATAGATAATGTCAATGCAAAGAATATGATCAACCAAACACAAAGTTATGTAAAAACTGTTATACTGGAGTTGACAATGATGTTTGCTTAAGTAGACAGAAAGAAGTGGGAAAACTGACTCAACATAAAAGTAAAAGAATGGCCCTTCGCAGAGGGAAGCAGGGATTAACATCATGTGCTAGAGCTGTAGTTCCCGAAGGCATATAGAGAGCATAAAATATTGTTTTGTAAGGTAATGGTGTATACAGGTGTCAACAAATCAGCAAATAGGCAATACTCTACTTCACTAGTTGATCAAACTTTACAAGAGCGGCTCCCATGAAGGACGTTATTTCTACCAGCGGGCAGATCATCCCTCTTCTCTTTTGTTTACACACTTGTGAACATTGCTTGACTGACGAATCAGGGGCAAAAGATGTGAAGAGAATTGTTGGTTAAAGTTGTAATTAATTGGGACTGGGCACCCCGTTGCCAGCTCTTTTTGCAAAATTATTGGATAAGCGGATGTATATGCCACTAGTCCAGGTGTGTAAAATTTGATCAACCAGGAAATAAAGACCACCTATCTACGTCCTTATGAGCTTTTCAAGTAGTGACACAAAAAGGATAATTGTTTTGAGTAGTTAGTAGATAGCACATGAAGAAATTTACTTGGAATGGTGAAAACACCACATAATAGGTAGGTATGGTGGACACAGGTGGCATGGATTTGGCTCAAGGTTTTGGATGTACAAGAAGCATTCCCTCTTAGTACAGAGTTTAGGCTAGCAAGGTTATTATAAGCAAACATCATTATCAACTGGAATAGCAAGAGTGTACATAAAACACAAGGTTTGACGAACCATAGACTCCCACTGTCTTCCTTGTTAACACATAGCCTTCATCCAAAAATTATCTAGACTACTATGGACTTCCAATTATGCAACAGATTATTATAGCAGAAAATCCTTATAGTAGTTCTTCATTAATAGCCATTACTTACATGATGCACAAGCTTAAACATTAATTACTTGACAGCTCAAAACAATTGGCAAGCATCAAATTACTCAAGACAACGATCTAAAAAGATTCATGTAAGCATTTTATACCACTACCACATGCATAGCATTTTTCTGGTCCAACCAAACACCAATCAACTTATTTGACAACTCTCCAAACAGATATAAGTGAAGCAAGAGAGTACTTTCTTCAAAAGAAACTGAAAGCTCTAACAAGAGATACATGAAAAACTGAGAGCTAACAGCAATAACAGCAACTAGACAGGAATACTCAACAAGTATAAGTGAAGCACAAGAGTATTCTAATGAAAAAGTGGAGCGTGTCTCTCTCCCAAACATGAATACTAGGATCCAACAAGTATAGCACAGCAAACAAAACAAAACAAACTGAAAACAAAAACACACTGACGCTCCAAGGAAGAGTACACTAGCATGAAGCAATAAAAATATAGCACCATTAGAGATGACCTGATAATTTGTAGATGAAGAAGGGGATGCCTTGGGCATCCCCAAGCTTAGATGCTTGAGTCTTCTTGAAATATGCTGGGGAGGTAAGCCTCCCCAAGCTTAAGCTCTTCACTCTTCTTGATCATGTAATATCATTCTCCTCTATCAACACTTGAAAACTTCCTTCACACCAAAACTTAACAGCTTTTCTCATTAGCAGGTTAGTGCACTAAAAGATAATACTTCAAAGTTCTAGCAAAGACAAACTCACAAGCCAACTATTTTAAACATTAGCCACTGTTACTAGGCTCAAGTGGGCACTTTTACACGAAAAAAACCACTTAAAAACTTGTAAAAGAGAGAATGCAAAATAAAAGACAGAATCTGTCAAACCAGAACAGTCTGTAATGACGAATTTTTTCGAGGCACTTACGATGCTCAGATGAAAACTTTTGAAATAATGAAAGTTGCGTAACATCATCAGGAACATGCACAAAAAGTTTCAGCATTTTTCGATTTTTTCTGATTTTCTACTGAATTAAACGGTGACGAACAGCAATCTGTCCCAATGCAGTCCCGAAAATAAAAACCAACTTTGCATTAGTAACTCTCCTTGGCACAACAAAACAGCAAATAAAAGATACAAAGGAGTTGCTACAGAGGTAAACAAGCATCCTTGACTCAAGAAAACAAAAATAAAACAGCAAATAAAAACATGGGTTATCTCCCAGAAGTGCTTTTCTTTAATGCCTTTGAGCTAGGCATGAAGAGATGCATCAAATATTGCCAAAAATGTTGAAATCCTCCACTCTTTCGGTGGGATCCTCTTTCTTAATTGGGAAGAAAAACTTTCGGTTGATAGGTGCAACAAACTTCATGAACCCATATTTTGCATTGATAAATCCCCCATTACTCTTCAAAAAAGATCTTCCCAAAACTATATTACTAGGAGATTTTGTAAGGATCATAAAAGTTGTAGGTATATTTTTATTTTGCATAGTAATCTCAACATTAATGATCCCTACACTTTTTATAATAGTGCCATCAGCATGAAAATGAAAAACAGGATAATCAACCATACCATCAATTTTTAACAAGTCAAACACTATCTTAGGCATGATGGACATTGTGGAACCAAGATCACAATAGGCACGAAATTTCTCACTACCAATGCTTATTTCAATAAAGGGTTCCCAATCATTTTTTAACTCAACATGAGGTGGTTCCTTAATGTGGTGGTCTAAGGTTAAGTCCTTGAGTGACTCTTCTATTTTATCAAGCCTAGTAAGCACACCTGTCTTATCCTCTTGAGGAAATTGAGCAAGTCCATTCAAAATTTTATAGGCTTTTTCTGTATCATGTTCATAGAAAGTCTCCCCCACCATAGTATCTAGAGCATTTTGGTATAAAGGTAGCAAGCCAAAGTAGAAACGTTTAATAAGAATGTCTAAGTCCATTTTAAGTTGCATCTTCCTATGCAGTTCTAACATCCTTTCCCAAGCTCCTTTAAAAGTTTCTCCACTCTCCTGTCCAAACCCAATAATTTCTCCTAAAGGGGAAACAGTAATGAAAGGACTGGAGCTAGACATGGTAACAAGCAAGTAACAACCGAAATAGTAAACTAGATGCAGGAATTTAATTTTTTTTTTTGGGTTTTTGATTTTTAACAGCAAGCAAAACAAAACTAAAACAAGACAAAAAACAAAGTAAAGAGATTGGAACTGAGAGACTCCCCTTTCCAATAGCCTCCAAGTCCCCGGCAACGGCGCCAGAAAACAGCTTGATGGCTACGTGTTGGTGAACCCCAAGAGGAAGGTTATGATGTAGACAGCAGAAGTTTTCCCTTGAAAATCTACCCAAGGTTATCAATCCAGTAGGACTTGACGATCTATCGGAAGGTTGTTGATGTTGACTCCCCCTGGCGCTAGGGAGCTTGCACCAACGTGGAATCTGCACAGACACAAACCAGAACTTTGCCCAACACGAAACAGAGAGGTTGTCAATCTCTCCGGTCTTGCAGAAACAAAGAGTTAAACGTATGGTGTGGAAAACAGCAGGAAAACAGCAAGTAACAGGAAACAGATGATTGCAGCAGGTTGTGTAAACAGTATGAGGAAATTGGACCAGGGTCCACAGTTCACTAGTGGTGTCTCTCTCAGAACAGATAACTAGCATGTTGGGTAAACAAATTACAGCTGGGCAATTGACAAATAGAGAGGGCATAACAATGCAATACATGCCAAGATGTCTACTATGAAATCTAGTTGGGCATTACAACAAAGTACATAGACCGTTATTCCAACCGCATCTATGCCTAAATAATCCACCTTCAAGGCAGCATCCGCATCCTATTCAGTATTAAGTTGCTAACAACAGATTATTGCATGAAGTAAAGTGTGTAATGTAATCAATACAAGTGCCCTTGGACACTGCACCAATGTTTTATCCCTAGTAGCAACAGCACATCTACCATCTTAGACCTTTCTGTCACTGATCCAGATATCTAGAGACTGAACCCACTATCGAGCATAAATACCCCCTCTTGGAGTCACAAGCATCTACTTGGCCAAAGCATCTACTAGCAACGGAGAGCATGCAAGATCAAGAGCACATAGATAAACAACTTGAATAAACATGGTATCAATATTCATCGGATCCCAGCAAACACAACATCTAGCATTACAATAAGATGATCTTGATCATGTTAGGCAGCTCACAAGATCTAAACATGGAGGCACAAGGTAGAGAGACAACCATCTAGCTACTGCTATGGACCCGTAGTCCAGGGGTGGACTACTCACGCATCACTCCGGAGGCAGGCATGGTGATGTAGAGCCCTCCGGTGATGATCTCCCCTCCGGCAGGGTGCCGGGAAGAGCTTCAGAACTCCTCCGATCTGAGATTGACGATGACGGCCGCGACGGAACTTTTCGTGGAATATGATCGACCGTAATAGGGTTTTCGCGTCGCGGAGAATATATAGGCGAAGAGGCGGCGTCGGTGGCCGAGGGGGGCCACCACGCCATAGGGGGGCGCGGGCCCACCCTGGGCCGCGCCCTAGTGTGGCGTGGCCCCCTGGTGGGTCTGCTCCGACTCCCCTTTGGACTCCGTGATCTCCTCGTGATATTATTGACGATGTCTTTTGTTTCGTCCAATTCCGAGAATATTTCCTTAATAGATTTTCTGAAACCAAAAACAGCAGAAAACAGGGAACTGGCACTGTGGCATCTTGTTAATAGGTTAGTCCCAGAAAATGCATAAAAATGATATAAAGTATAGCCAAAACATGTAGCAATTGATATAATAACAGCATGGAACATCAAAAACATGTAGCATGATAGGAATAAGATAATGAATATCAATTCTAGGTGGCAATACCTCACATGTTCACATTTTCTAGGTTTGTAATATGCACAAACTTATTACTCCCCCATAATGTGATAATCCAAATTTTCTTTAAAGCAAGAGGCAAACAAAACCAACTCAAGAAATTAATGGACATTATAGAATTTGAATTTCTCATGAGAAGACATACCACATAGAGAATAGATAATATTAATATATCAACACTAAGTGGTATTCCTCATGTACACACATTTTTAGGATTGTGAAGTGCACGAAGCATATCACTCCCCCAAAATGGATAGTCCATTAATCTCTCAAAAAGAGAGCCAACAAGATAAGATATCAAATAAAAGCAATAAGGCTCAACACAAATACATGGTGTGCAAACCAACATACACAATCTTGATTACTCAAGATAAGTAAGTAGAGAGCACAACACATACAACACTAGCAAGGTACAAAACCTAACACATGCAAGGGTGCAAGCAACTTTCAATGTATATATGATTTAAATAAAAGTTACCGCAAGGAGGAACATTGGATATGAGATAGAACAATATAATCCAAATGACTTGGCTTGAGATAATATAATTGATGAAGATCCCTTAATTCTTCATGATGTAGCCAAGTCTCCAATGCCCTCCAACAACACCTATTGATCAAGTTTTAGCTTGTTGGTCCCCAACCAAGTTGGGTCCTAAGAGGTTAGTCACAATAGGTTTGGCAACCCAAATGGTTCTTTTCTTGACACCACTTTGAGTACCAACATATTTGGCAAACACATTGCCAACCTTATCCTTCCGAAGAGAATAATCATCATCAATAATAATGGGGTTGGATAAGGTACCATTTGTGCATGAAGAAGCAATGTGACCCTTCTCACGGCATAGGTAGCAACATCTACTTCCTCCTCTCTTCTTAGTTGGAGTCTTGACTTGAGGAGGGGTAGCTTGATTCTTCTTGGGAAGAGGCCGTTCTTCAACTTGAGGAACTTGAGTTTGAACTTGAGGCTTCTTCCCTTGTTGCTTCTCACTAAGAGCTTCTTCTTCAAAGGGCAAGATCTAACATGGTGCCCTTCAACTTTGCACTTGAAGCAAACAATCTTGGCCGAATCTTTAACTTGTTCTTGGCCCTTTTTCTTCTTGTTGAACTTGGACTTGTTCTTGATATTGGAGTTGAATCCAAGTCCACTCTTGTCATTGGGGCGTCTTTGAACACTCAACATATTGTCAAGTGTAGAATCCCCAACATGACGCTTTTCCAAGTCTTTCTTCAAAGAAGTGACTTGGGCCTTGAGCTCATTTAATTCCTCTACATGGTTAGTATCAACAAAAAACTAGAGGAAGTAGAGCTTCATTGTTAGAGCAACAAGGCATAGAAAGTAATTCATCACAAGATGTAGCAATATTGTGAGTGGATGAATTACTAGGACTAGCACATGGCAATAAAGCATTTTTAGTCGAAGTTGTGCCTTTCCACATGAGGCTCACAAGATGTTACCTTTGTAGCGATAGCCTCATGAGCTAACTTTAGCCTAGCATAGGATGCTAGAAGATCATCATTAGAGCTAGATAGCTTTTCATGACTTTCTTCCAATTTCCTATACTTGCTAGTTAGCAACTCAAGTTGAGCCCTTAGCTCAACATTCTCCTTCAAAATAGATGCTTCACAAGAAGTGGAGTTAGTAGCACAAGCATCATTAACATTAGAAATGGAAGAAGACAACTTGGCAAGCTCATCATTTTAGATAGTTGAGTTTGGAGTTGATCATGAGACTTGATAAGGAGAGAGTGTTCACTTTCTAAAGCCTTGTGGGCTTTGTCAAGTCTCTCTATATCCTCAATTAGTCTAGCATTGCCAACACCAAATTCAACTTTTCCTTTTTAAGCACTTTATATTTAGCAATAGCATGATCTCTTTCCTTAATGATTTTAGCAATAATAAGATCATTTGATTCATCAAGAGATTCAAGTTTCTCCTCAAGAGACACTCGAAGCTCTTGCTCTTCCTCAAGGGCATTCATTAAGGATGCCTTTTCATCGGCATCCTCTCTCTCAATTTGACATTTCTCGAGAAATTGAGTTTCCAAGTCCTCAATGATTTCCCTACTCTTAATAGCATAAACAATGATTTCACTTAGAGGAGGGATAGCTTTGCTACCTTTGGGGAGAGCACCAAATACCATCTCACCCTTCTTTGTTATGGATTCAACATCCATAAGTGCTCCATGAGAATCCTCATCCACATCATCACAAGATGTAGAGGGTTCCAAAGGTGGAGACCTTTGAATCCTTAGCCATAAGGCAAAAATGGGTAATGGATGTTGATGAGAAGAAACTTGAAGCACCATTGAGATCCATGTCTTGTTCCAACAAATGTTGGGATTCCTCTACATTGTTAGCCACACAGAAAGAGGATATGGAAGTATTATTTCATGGCAACAAGACATAGAGAGCATATCATCATGAGATTTAGTTAAACAACTATTACATGATATGCAAGGACTAGCAACACTAGCATGTAAAACATTTGGAGTGCTAGAAGTGTTTAAGTCCAAAGATAGAACATTGCAATGAGATAGAGATGAAGTATAGTCAATAGAATATTCACCATCAACAAAGCAATTTCTATCACCACTCACCATATCATTACCTTGTGACAAATCACATGTTGGTGAAGTGGAAGAAGTTGTGAACTCATCACGGCCGGAGGTGGAGGAGAACAATCATCCTCAATAATATTGGACACTTCATATATCTTGAAGCTTGGTCCAAAGCTCATGAGCGTTCCGAAAAGCATGATTGATGCAAGAACTACATCGCTCAAAACACATATAAGACATTAGATACAAGAGTATCGAGATAAGAGTTTTCCTCACCCTCCTTTGGAGAAGAAAAACCCATATCTACAATTCTCTTAACATGTGGGTCTATGTCCCGAAGAAGGTTAAGCACACGAATTTTCCAAACATCATAATTTGTGCCATCGAATTTAAAAGTGGGATTGTGCACTAATTCTCTAAACGACATCTTTACTCTCTAGGCGGTAAAGCCCAAAAAGAGAGCCCAGGCTCTGATACCAATTGAAAGGACAAGGATGTCGCCTAGAGGGGGGTGAATAGGCGATTAAAACTTTTCCGGTTTAGGCTTGATAATTGCGGAATAAAACTAGGTGTTTAAATTAACAAGCCAACAACCTAAATAAACTAGGCTCACCTATGTGCACCAACAACTTATGCTAAGCAAGACAAGCAACAAGGTGATAGCAATATAGAATACTTCAAGCACGAAGGCTATCACAATGTAAAGTGCATAAGTAAAGAGCTCGGGTATAGAAATAACCGAGGCACGCGGAGACGAGGATGTATTCCCGAGTTCCTCCTTTTAGGGGAGTACGTCTCGTTGGAGAGGTGTGAACCAACACAATGGTTCAACAACCACAAAGGTTTCACCTTCTTCTCCGATGAACCGCACCACAAAGGTTTGGTTCACCTTCCACTATCGGAATCCTTCGAGGCGGAAATCCGGAGCCTTTCAACAACGATCCGGGGCACAACCCACAACGGGATTGGGGGCTCCCGAACAGCTACAAGTGACCACACAAGGGTCTCAACCACCACACGGGCGTCTAGGGTCCAAAGACCCAAGAGTAACAAGTTCACAAGCTTTCAACTTCCACGAATCCTCGTGGAGAGCACACCGATGCACCAAATGCAAAAGGCAAGAGCACAAGTGCTCAAATCCTTCACTCTCAAATTCCAACAAAGCAACAAATGCTTATGGGGAATAAGAGAGGAAGAACAAAGAGGAGATGCACCAAGAACTCCAAGATCAAGATCTACTAGGTTCCCCTCACTTAGAGGAGAGATGGATTGGTGGAAATGTAGATCTAGATCTACTCTCACTTTCCCTCAAAGATATGCAAGAATCATGGGAGGGATTGAGAGGAAGGCAAGATTTTCCAAGGTCAACAATGGAGGAGAGAGAGGGAAAAACGTGCTCAAGTTCTTAGGAAACATTGGGGAAGAAGGGCCCTTAAAAAGGTGCCCGAAAATCTGCCCGTTGGGCTGTTTTCCGGCCCCGGGGCGGTACTACCGGGCTTGACCCGGTACTACCGGGTCCCCGGAACTACCGGGTCACTACCGGGTTAAAAACCGCTCGAAACCAGTACCAAAATCGCGATCCGGTAGTAGACGCGGTAGTAGGGGCGGTACTACCGACCTACTGAAAAACTGCAGAAACCCCAACACCAAAACGAGCAAAACTTTCGCATACGAACTCCGTTTTTGATGATCTTGGGCTCGTTGGAATCGTAACGAAGAGCTTTACAAGATCATGCAGAGAAACATCATATTCCAACAATGGAGGATAAAACCAAATGGGGAAAGGTTAGACCTCTCGATAAAAGAACAACCGATAAAACCTCCAAACCAAAACCGTAATATGTTTTTCATCCGGACTCCGTTTTCTATGATCTTGGGCTTATTATAAGATACTCACAAGCACAACAAGATTATGAATATACACATCATAGTCCGTCATGTGAGGAGGAAACCACAAGTGGAGAGTTTGACCTCTCTTAGAAAAGATAAACCGGCAAAACCTCCAACATCAAAAACACCACAAAATATTCAAATGAAATCTGTTTTTGATGAATTAGAGCTTGGTATGGAGATGAACACAAGCTCTAAATCCTCACATGGATAAAAGCCAAATAAGAGCCAAGAAAGATGAAATGCCGAGTATGCAAAGGTTTGAGCTCTCCACAAATATGCGATCAAGTTACTCACTTGAGAGCCCCTCTTAATAGTACGTCGTCTATCCTATAACCCGGTCTCCAAACTAACAACACGAGACCGGTAAAATAGAAACCTTATCAAGATCATACCTTTGCCTTGAGCATTCCACTTGAGCTAGATGATGACGATCTTGACTCCCTCAAGTTGGAACACCTTTCTTGATTGTGCTTGCTAGCACATGCTTGATGAAGACTTCTCCAAATGCTCCCCCATACTCCATTATGGGAGAGCCTCGCTAAGCTCCGTCTTCATGTATCCACTTGCGCTTCATATTCTTCTCTTGATATAGATGATGGCTTGGAAATAAACATGAAGTTCACTCAATCTTCTTTTCCAAGCCATGCTTGCAATAAGCTCAACTCTTGATGACCATTCTTCACATAAATCCTTGGATGGAACCTTGCTCATCATGTAATCTTCTAGAGTCCAACACATGAACTCCAATCTTTTCCTATGGACAAGATCTACAAGTATATCTCAATGCAAACATTAGTCCATAAGGATTGTCATTAATTACCAAAACCACGCATGGGGCAACACATGCACTTTCAGATATTTGTTAAGAATCTTAAATTTTAATTCTTTTGCCATGGTATTTAAATATAAAGGTAGACATGAACACTTATAAATACACTTCAAATCTTTGTGGAAGAGTACCATTTTGTATTTTTTTAGTATCGGTATTCAGGAAATGTCAGTTTAATAGGAGATTGTATAATATACACACATCTATAATAATAACTGAACAAGCTGAGGATAGATTAGGCAACTTAAAATATTATTTCTTACTCGATATTGATAGTCTTTTTTGCGGGGAAGTCAATATTTATAGTCGTATCAAGGCCTTCCCAACTTATTTTGTACGTGCACGAGTCTCTTGTCTAGTCTTAGCGGTGACTTAGAAATACTCTAATCCCGGTTAACATTGGTAGTTTCTTGTCAGGATCTTTGCAACTCATTTATACTCACACGAGTCTCATGTTTAGATCATATGGTTCTTATATGCGAGTTAGAAATAATTGGATCTTATGTGTGTGATAAATAGCTAAACCGATGAGCTAGTGTTTGGTATGTGAAATAATAGTTTCGTTTAATAATACAAGTATTTCTATGTATGAGAAACCATGTTTTATCCTGATATCTAGTAGCATAGTTACATAACTAGTTTTGATACAAATAATAGAAAAGTTACCATCTAATATTGTATTTAGAAAGAACACACATTTTTTAGAGTATATATTGAAATGAAAGGTATAGATGTTTAGTATAAATATGTACCTAATATTATAAAGAGGAGTATATGTCCCTTACTCTTTTGTTCGACATTAGATCTGCCCATGTTTCTGAGCAAACCTACAACACTTGCCAGCGCCAGGTAAAAAACGGTTCATGCGTAAAAAAGCCTACAACATGCCTCCACATAGGAAACACCAGCAGATAACGTCGTTCCATTTCCACCGAAGCAAGACGACCATATCGTCAGATTTCGGGGTCTTGACCACAGCGACCGAAATGGTGACCCGCGTAATCTCTCGTCAGTATGCCTTGTGTTGCAGATATGCCCTAGAGGCAATAATAAATGTTATTATTTATCTCCATGCTCATAATTGCTATAGTTCTTAAATGTGAGATTCAGAGTAGAACTCATATGCATGTGTGGAAACATAAACGCAAAGTTGTGCCCTAATCTTTCCTCTAAGACTAGCTCATGGGGTGATCATAAGGCAATTTTTAGGTATATCGGAAAAGCATTTATAAGACTTGATTAGTTCGAGTCGAGATTTGCTTCTCCGGTGATGGAGAGATACTATCAAAGCCCACTCGGCATTACATCATCGTCTAGCCAGACTCGGCGTGATGTGATCACGGGGATAATACAAAAACAAGAAATAATAACAAACCGGTGACGAGGATAACAAGTTATTGTGATCATGTGTTGCTTAACATGGATACCGATATGTCTCGCCTCCGGATTTTTTTGTGTACCACAAAGTAAAAGGAACTGTTTAAGGGAACAACATGTTCTCTCAAATCAATTCGTGTAACTGGAGTAATAAATATGGACGTCCATGTCCCGCTACTGATTTTTTACCGGAAGAAGTTCCGCGTCATGTCTACATATTACCAAGCATACGGGGTCACGCGCTTAAGTATCTTTGATCTGTTGAGTATTAGGATGGTTAGTAACAGAATATTACCAAAATAGTATCGGAGAAATCGAATATCACCGAAAAGAACAAACCTAAGTTCACAACACTGTATTCGTCGAAATAGAGGTCGCCCGTGGAGCAGCATGATCTTCTCTCAACAAGTGTCCATTCCTGATCCAAACAAATTCATTTCAAAATAAAATACTCTATTGTGAGCGGGGAATTGGGGGTAAAAGCGAAGCACCGTTTACCTCCTCGATCGAGACCATATGCTATCTGCTATCAGCCTGCAGAGTCGAGCACATAATTATTGCTAGCTGGATCGTAGTTCTAGCAAAGTACGGTAGTGAGCTCAGTTTCACTGGATTTTGTTGGCCATACTTTGGACACGACACGACAACACAGTACTGAACCCAACTCGTGTAAATCTCGGCCGCATCTGAACCAGTCTCTCTCACCGTAGAATGGTACGTGAGCGCTCATACGAGACGCCGGCGAGAATCTAGCGCCGGGGAGCTGCCGAGGGACCACTCGTTGCCGGAGAGCCAGACTTTTTTTTTTTAGAAATGGAGTCCGGCCCCAGCCTCTGCATCAAAATGATGCATACGGCCGGCCGGAGAGCCAGACGACGAGAACTCATCGGTTCTATCGGCAGATGACGACGATGCATTCCCAGAGAACACAGACAAGTGAGAGCTCTTCCTGCATGGAGATCGAACCTGATGCGGATGCGGCACGGTCAGATAGAGAAAAGCGACGCGGACGAGACGAGCCGGTGAAAGCTACTTGCACGGTTCTGAATCTTCGTGTCGATGCGTGATGGGGCACGTACGGGGGAAACAAGGCCAAAGTTGTTATTTTCGTTTGATCCTTCCCGTGTAGGATCTCGGCGCATCTGCCTACGACTTGTAAATATCAATTTATCTGTCAAGATTGATAGTCGTCTAAAGATCTTCACAACTTGTTTTGTACATGCAGGACTCACGTTTAGATCGGATGGTGGTACTTAGCAGAGACTTATAAATAGTTATTTATTAGTAGATATTGGTAGTCAGTGTCCAGAATATTTAAAACGTTATCTCGTGTTTAGATCATATATATAGTTCTTAGTGGTGATTTGGGAATAGTTATTTCTCAAGTGCCTGAAAAGACAAGCTAATGTTATGTTCGTGGAACAAAAGTAGGGTTGAGTAAAAAAATGGATGTGTAAGAAACTAAATTTATCCTAATATTTAATAAAAAAGTTAGATAGTCAAGTTTTGATACAAATAACAGAAAAATGTACAAGCTTAGTACCTAATATCATATTAATAAAGAACACACATTTAGTGACAAGATATACTGAACAAAGGGTAAATATGTTTGGTATAAATCACTATGTAATAGCAAGTCAATTAAATTGGAACGGAGTGAGTACAAGAGAACTTGCCCATATAGTCACTGTTTTGTTTCTGTGGAAAAACTTCAATTGCCTTTACACAGTTGTCACTTGCCGCATTACAGCACTAAGCCAAAACATCAATATTCTTGAGAATACTACACATCATCTTAAAAAGATTACACACTACCGGACCAAATGACCAAGCACTTAAAGAGTTCCCTTCGGAGATCTTGTCATCAGCCACCATATAGAACCAAATATATAAACCGTACATTCACCAAACCAATATCACTTCAGTCTTAAGAGCAAAATGTTGATATAGAAATGTTTTATTACTCCAATCATAGGTTCAGATAATTTACCATTATAAAATTACAAGCATTGCAAGATCATAAAGACATGTTGACTCAGTTTAAATCATCCTTTACTCTCTTAACCTATAAAAAATAGTCAATTATTTTGCGCATAAGCAGTCCCATTTTAGAACCAGGAAATATTAATTTAAATACATTAAATCAAATTTACATGAGTAGAAGGCCATGAAATGCAATGACCAATAGTATCTTCTATAGTTTAGAAATCCCCAAATGGCCGAGGAAGTCTTTCACATCCAAATCTACTAACATCCACCGTTGTGCCCACCCTATTCTCTGTGAGCCTTAACCGCGAGGTATAAGCTCGTTCCACTATGAGGTTGTCTTGAAGGCGGTGATCAAAACTTTACACTGGATGGGCGAGTCCACAAGAATTGGAGGCTCCCAGCTCATTCCCGGAGCTCCTTGCACCAAGGTGGAGCTCCGACGAGAACACTTCTTCCGTCTAGGGTTCCAAAGAACCCAAGAGTAACAAGATTCACAAACGATACGAACGGTGGAGTTGGATCGGTTTGGTAGAGATGTAGATCTAGGGCATTTCTTCCGTTCCCCAAAGAATCAAGAAGTTTGGGTGGCTAGGGTGGGAGAGCTTTAAGGATTTATGTGGCCGAGAATGGAGGAGAGTGAAATTTAGTTCGGCAATTACTCAAGGTGGAATAAGATCCCTTTTATAGGTGGGGAGCAATTATGGCCCTTGGGGGTTTTCGTGCGGGTGGCTGGACTGTCCGGCCAGGAGCCCGGAAATGTCTGGTCGGCACTATCGAGCAACAGCCAAGGAACTCGGACGCGACCAGCGGGCAAGAGTCCGGACATGTCTGGCCTTTAGTCGGATGCAATGTACGACACACGATCTGAGCCCAACACCAGGGACTGTGGTAAGTGCCCAATTAGTGCCCGGACAGAGACAACGTGTCCGGCCGGCCACCCGGACAAAGAGACGGACAATCCAGTCATCATGCCTGGCATGTGTCCCTCATGCAGAAAAACCGCCGACTACCCAAAAGCTTCCGACAAAAGAAAACATGGCCAGGATAAGTGTTTGGAAAGAATTTAACTGATATAAAACCACCATGACAATCCTTAATTAGTGAACCCCTCTTGATAGAACGGGAACTAGGCAACAAACCAAAACGAAAAAGCCGATATCCCGCTTTCTTCTCTTTGGAAAGGAGGGGTCCATATCATACATTCTACTTATTTCTTAAAAGAGGCCTAAAAGACTTAAGCAAAGGATTATATATCTTTATGTTTGTCGTTAAACATCAAAACATGTAAGGAGATGAAATGCCCTTTCACTTACCAACCACAAAGCCTTTACTTCTAGGGGTCAATGAGACCAAGACAACTATTTTTGGTTTCTATAATATAGACATAACCATTAATTTACGAGAGTATGTGACTTATCTAAAAAATGTAGGATTCATATGCTTTTTATGTAGTCTTATGTTTTAGTAATTCCTTTGTTGTGGTACCTCTAATATACCAAACACAATAATAATAATAATAATAATAATAATACTACTACTAATAATAATAATAATAATAATAATAATAATAATAATAATAATACAAGAATAATAGGTTATGCATAACGAGATGAAGACAAATAACTGGTGACATGAATTTAAGGAAGGACCTTCACATATCTTTGTTCACAAGATGAAGACAATTTTTGGCACTTCCCCTTAGCTTAGAAGCACGTGCACATTGTATTATCGACCACATAAGTTTAGTAGGAGGCTTTCCAAAGCATACATTGTAATGAAACTAATCCGCATACATGTTGAGAGAGAGGGAGAAAATAATTTCCAAGTCTGCAAAATAATAATAATAATAATAATATATGATTGATTATATATATATATATATTAACTAACACAACAATCAGTTAGACTTGCATTTAATTAGAATCCATATGCCAAGAACAAACACCAATACCATTTTTGTATTTTTATTTGATATTTGAATAGTTTCATTGGATTCAGCAGTCTCATTAACTTTCTGTTGCATAACAACAATATCGACTCATTTCAAAACGCTCACCTATGAAAGAAAAGGGGAAAACACCAGGTCATTGTTGATATATTTTTCACAATGTGGAAACCTTATATATTGCTAGAGATCTATTATGACTGAATTTGACCATTGCTTAAATGACCTATCTTCAGAGTTTGTTTGGAATTCTCTTGCCTTGACTCTAGAGACTCATTTTTTAAGATTTAGTGTGAATAATCTTGCTCGCCTGATAGAGATTTGATGATTTGATGATGTGTTAAATCGAGCGTGAGATATTCAAAAATCTTTACCAAGAAAATTATGGAAGGTTTTCAGAAAAAATAGAGATTTTTCATTCGTATGTTTTTAGATTTTACTTATATTGAAATATGTTTATATTTCTATTGTACTAAGTGACTATGACAACTAATAGTGTTAATGTCTCGCCACGATTTCAGTGTTCGCATACCTTTTTTTTTTAGTTCGTCCTACTGACATGCTCATAAATGAAAGGGAGATCGATACGGCCGTTGAACAGAATTCGTGGACCAAGACTCACTGATATGGCTGAGTACAATTGACTCCCATCTCATCCACCACAACTGAATATCACTTACCTCGAGCATCATAATACTTTTGACACTTGGTATGACCACATATATACAGCATCGTACATGTGGTTGGTCGTCAAAAATCGAGACCATAAACCAGCATAGGCGGCGATACCACAAATCCAGTTTCAACCCCCAATATTACGTTGGTTTCTTTCGCAGAAATGCAGAGTCACGGTGCCACAATTCCTCTGGTGCTCACGGGTAGCCACGGTATGTTCGACACCACACCGCTATGTAGGCAAACGACCGATGCCTTGCCGCAAAACGCTGCGAGCTCGCCCTGTTACCGGAAGGAAGAACCGGATGCGGCATGGCTAGATAGGGAACTGAAGAAAGAGACGCCGATGTTCTGCTGACGAGATGCGTCGCTGAAAGCTATGCGCACGGTTACCGATGCATGATGGAAGCATGGGGAAACAGAGACACATCTTGTTGTTTTGGTCTGCATTTTTCTCTCTCGTGGTTTTGTTGTTATTTCCTGCTGATCGTCGTCTGACAGCGACAAATTCCAGATATGTTTATTTTGCGTGTGTGCGGCGTTATGAAGGCGGCGGCAAATCTTTGATTATGGAGCGAGTGGACGAGCTAGAGAATGTTAAGTTCGATTGTGTATTTGTTGTTTAGTACTCCTATCTTTCAAGTTGTCAACTTCTTTTCTATGCTCCACCCTCCGTTTTGAATTATCCTACGTTCAATGAAGTAACATCAACAAATAAATAGACGTATTTCTTTTTCGTTAAAAAATAAATACCTGAAAAGTGGTATGACCGTGAAAGACAACATGATGCTTCAATCAACCAACAGCTATAATTTAAGTCACAGCAGCTTACTCGTCTATTAGAGTCTCTTCACGTGCTGTTTAAGGGTCTTTGCAACTTTCTTGGTCCCTTTATTGCTACTCAAAAGTTGAAAGTTTACATAATTTTTTTTATTGTTAAGTGCAAAGGGAGATACACCTTCTCCGAACTCAAAGTTGAAAGCAGAGTCATACGAAACAGCCTAGCAGATGCAGCACATATTCCTCGGCAACATGTCATTTCAGGCAACATCACACAAGAATACAGATGAACTCAAGTTCTCTCCATTCCACATCCAAAAGAGAAGCTCATAAATTTAAAAGTGATATAACCGTTCAGCAGAATCCATGGACCAGGAACTTCTGATGTGTACCAATCGGTATGTTCCAGAACAGCATTCTACTTGTACATGTATTTAATTGTGAAAAATGGACAAGAGAAACCACCTTAGGGGCAATATTACATATTCGCAATACAGTTGGAACCCCCAAATAAGGTCACAGACCATGGGAAAAAGGAATACTACTACCATTAAGGACTGGTTACTTAATCACATAAACGACACAGTGACATTGAAGGATCTGCTTATTAAAATTAGAATTCCAAAACAAAAACCCCTTTCAGAAAGGGAGGTAGGGCAAACATAAAAGCAGAGATATCTTTGGAGTACACCTTGCTCCTGGTCCAGATCAGCTTACAATACAATTTGCAGAATTCACTAGCAAGATCATAACCATCTATGCATTCTCCATCAGCCGCAAGACCGCAGTTTCCGTGGGCAGTGAAGGGATTGCCCCTTTCGTTAAGGTGGTGATTGCTCCACATGCGTTGGCAAATTTTAGCGTCTCCTCGAGCTTTTTCTGATCCTGCACCGGTCAGAAGATATCAAATTAGTGAACTGCCAAATTCTGCGGCATAGTAATGCTGAAGGAAATGTTCATGGGCAACTCACTTGCAACGATGATGGATCTTGGACAATTTTTCGGAGCAGAGCACCAACAAAAGCGTCACCAGCACCGGTTGTATCAACTTGCTGTACTTTGTACGATGAGACAACTCCACGGAAATCCTATAATCATCAAATATAACAAATTGTAAGTCACGATTACAGCTTCAGGACCAAGACTTCATTTTGAAGGCATACTTGGCAAAAGCCATAACCCAATGAAGTATTGATTTGAATAAAGGGAGTACAGTCAGCAACTTGCACAAAACAATAGCTTGTAAAAGATTCTGAAGCATACCCTGGCATAGTACTTGCATCCTTGATCTCCAATTGTGACCAGCATGAGCTTAAAGTTAGGGCGCCACAGCTTCAGGACAATATCATCCTCCACTGAGTCGATGCCAGTCAAGAACTCAACCTCGACTTCACTGACCTTGACAATGTCTGCCTGGTCCCATATACTCAGGATCTTGGTGCGAGCCTCCTCGAGGGATGGCCACAATGCCTCCCTCAGGTTCGGGTCGTAGGAGAGAAGCGCACCAGCCTCCTTGGCAATCTCCATGGCACGCAGATGTGCCGACCGGCAAGGCTCAGTAATCAAACTTATTGATCCATAGTGGAAGACGGCAGCCTGAGTACAATATAAATTGTGAGACATTTTCCCTCAAACATATAAACCAGTGCAGTTCAGCAACTTCACAATAAATCGACAGGAAGAGGCACAAATCTAACCATGAATAGTTGAACCATCTAGAAGCATCTGATATGTGGTATTTCTGGATCATAATTTTATTATACATGCAGAGGTACAAAAAGGAGCCAAATTTTCATATCAACCGAGCTCTTCTGGCATGAACTGTTCTGCCTTAAGTCTCACAGTAGCAAACACCAAACATGCAAACAATTTGTCAAAAGATTTATTAACCATGGCAATAAGTGATCCAGTTGACACTTTCAATTATTGTGCATCACAATGAAACAAACTTGCCACTGGACACTATTGCACATGACACGAGCTATAGTATTTCTACTTGGCCGGCTGAGGGCGGTGGATCCAACAATCCCAAATTTGTCTTATTCCATAACAGCTCTCCCTAGATTAGCTATCTTGTCTCCCCTAATTTTATGCATGTTACTAGGATGAACCACAGATGCCAGATGATCAGATCCAGGAAAAGAACAAGTAGCAATCTAGAACGCACAACCAGATCGGACCAAGAGGGGCACCAAAGGCGCCTCATTTGCCAAGGAGTATCTGGATTCCAGGGAAGATTCAGCCACCCAATCACCCCGAATTACACGAAGCGAAAAGGACACGCTTTATTTGGTGCAGGAACCAAAGAGGAACAGGACAAGGAAAATCCCAGCCGCCGCCACCTAATGCGCACCAAACCAGCACTACAGGAAACCCAGCGCTGCTGGCGTCCCCAGATCCAAGCCGCAGATTCCGCTATGTACTCGATGGGATCGACCAGATCACGCAGATAAACAACAGCTTGAGCCGGTGGGAAACGGTATGATGACTGATGAGATCATAATAAGGATCCGCTTACCCTCTTGAGGAGGTCGACGTTGAGCTCGTCGGCGGTGAGGAGCATGTCGGCGCTGGGGTTGCGGTAGAACATGAACTCGCGCTCCCCGTCGGCGCGCAGGGTGACGAAGGCGAGCGCGGTGCGCGCGCCGGCGTCGAAGACGACGGCGGAGTCGTCGACGCCGTTCTCGCGGAGGATGGCGGCGAGCATCCTGCCGAACTCGTCGTCGCCGAGCTTCCCCGCGAAGGCGGCGGAGCCGCCGAGGCGCGCGACGGCGATGGCGACGTTGGCGGGCGCGCCGCCGGGCGCCTTGACGAAGGCCGGCGCCTCCGCCAGCGACACCCCCGACACCGTGGGCACGAAGTCTATCAGCATCTCCCCGAAGCTGACCACCAGCTCGCCCCCTCCCGCCATTTTTTCACAACCGAGAGTAGCGAGCGCGCACGGGCAACACAAGGAAGGACGGAGGGGGAGAGATGAACGGGGGCGGCGATGTGTGCGCGTGTGGGGAATGGGATTTTCTTGGTGAGGTGGCCAGGCGGCCGGCTTATATAGAGGGAGATGACAGTAGACGGGAAGGGGATCGGGGTTGTTGGTCACGGTGTAATCTTGGCCCGTTAAATTAGGGAGCTTTGCCTTGTTAAAACTTGGATATGATCTTTTCTTCTCTAAAAAACTTGGATATGATTCTTTATCTGAAATAGAATGGCGTGTGCAATTTCAGATCTTCTACGATATCTTTAGCAATAATTTTCTTTCTCTCCAAGGCAAATAGGGAATTGAAGTACGCATTGCTAACAAATGTTCGGTGCAACATTTTTTTTTTTTGCTGTTGATGACATGGATAAGGGAGAAACGGAGAGAGAGATTAACCGTCCCTAAAATAGGTTTTTTTTTTGCTGTTATGGATAAGGGAGAAGCCAAGAGAACAAGCGCAACTTTTTTACTAAGAGAGAAGCCAAGACTCAAAACCGTTGATACAAAGTTCATGGATTAAGAACATGTGTAAATTTTTCTTAACCAACCAACTCTGATAATATCGATGTGTGGATAAGCTCGTCCAAAAATAGGCTCATTCTTTTTTTACTACATTCACTTCGATGTTTAGGAATCGAATACTCTCAGGTGGGTGTACTATCGTTTGGCATTTCGACCTAGCTAGGGTGTCCGCTAGGGTTTATAAGGCCTCTCAAAGTTTGAGACTAATTTTGACCATAAAATTTATTAACAAAACATGATTTGCTTGTCACATATATTATATTGTCATAAGGTTATTTCAAATATGCATCCAACGATATATTTTTTATAATTTTATTGCATATACTCCCTTCGGAAAATATCATCAAAGCTAGGATGGAAAATCGGCGGGCCTTATATTTACTAAGTTACTTACTCCCTCCGGTTCTGTTATAGGTCATGAGATTTTTTTTGTGTTATGCAATTCATATTATATTGATGTTTATTTTTTGAAACGAGAATATATAATATACTTGCCATTTTCATTAATTAAGAAGAAATTACTAGGCAGACAATTAGCGAAAAATCGACGAAAATCGGAACAGACACCAACGTCGATCGTCATGGGAGACGACCGTCGCGTGGGCACACACAACCACCGTAGCTAACAACCCAAGTTGCACACACCACCGAAAATAAGTGTTGTCGTCATGTTGTCCATCACTCCATCAGTTTTGTCGTCATCACTCTTCAGCGACTCCAATTTCACCGGGTCTGACCAAAGCGGCCTCGTGAAGCTCACACCAAGCTATGCCCACCGTCATCACTCTTCGCGCGGCAGACTGGCAGCTCCCATTCTAATGGGCTCTGGAGAGGGAATGTGCAGGACCGTGCCAACGAAGATCTTTGTGACCAGACCGCCCTACACACGTCATCGTACGCCCGTAGCAGCTCCGATTTCACAACATAAGAGGTCCAACAGGAAAAACGAGTCACGCGATGATCATGTCAAACATGTGTTGGTTGGCGGTTCACCATTTTTTTTTCATTTTTTAGATAAAGGGCTTTATTACCACCATTTTTTTCATTTCGTTTATGTTCTTTGAACAGCCCATGATTAACTTGATAACGTGTACTCCCTCTGTATCATAATATAAGATAATGTAAGTATTCTAATATGAACTACATACGGAGCAAAACGAGTGAATCTACACACGAAAATACGTCTATATATACATCCGTATATTGTTCACATTGGAATTGGAATATTATGTAAAGCATCCTATATTCTTATACTATGGTTCAACAAATCTTGGCAGTTTCAAGGTGACGAAACAGTGAACAGATTGAAAGAGCCCACCCATCTCATTCGCAGCACGCTTAACTCGTTAACCAATCTCGAAGAGAAAAAAAAAAAAGATGCACCTAACCCCAAAGTACGGCACGAAGACAACAACGTCCAGCTCGGAGCCGGGGTCCAGCCAGACCAGCATAGACCGACGTGCCGTCTAGCGACGGGGCCCACAGGAAGCCAACGGAAGAGAAGAAGCAAAGGAAGAATCATCACATGCACATGCACGGATGCACCCACCGACAGCGACCGAGGAACAACGGAGCCGCCGAGGTTTGGTCAATCCCGGGCTGGGGCCTCCTCGCTGAGCCTTCCATCGGCTGGGCCCACACGTCAGGTTCAGATACGACCGAGCGCGCCAGCACGTTTGTTGTCGCCTCGCAATCTGCCACGAGAAAAATGTATGTACACTCACACATGGTCAGTCAGAGGTCTACATGCACGTGTATATAAGTGTTTGCGTTGTACCGTGTTTCGTAAAAAAAAAAGGGGCCTACGGTGATTGCTCTACCATGGCAATGATGCCTACATATGGTGGTCGATCGTCTTCTCTTTTTTTTTTCCGCAGAGGATCTCTTGGCTTGTTCGTCTCCGTAATCCTGCAATCCTTTGGATGCAGTCAAATTGAAGCGTATACGTACCGCCTCTTTCGCAAAAAAAAAAGTGTATAATACGCCTCAAAAGTCCAAACAATAATTCGCAAAAGGGTCACGGCCGGCCAAACGCAGCTGCATATGCATGAGCAGTTCTGTTGGCAAGAAACACCCTGTCAAGGACGGAACCTTGGTGACTTTGTTGGCCAAAACCTTCTCTCGTCGGGGACAAGTCGTGTGCGACAGGTGCGGAGCGTCAGCAACAACAGCAGAGCATCGGAGCCTGAACAGCAAAACACCTCGTGAGACACGTGCGTCGTTCTGCCGTGTGCCTACAGTACTGTCCAAGTGTAAGATATTCACAGTAAACAAAAAAAAAAAGGTAAGTGTACGGTGTGATGTGTCTAGCTTGTCTTCCATCTTCCTCCTCTGTCTCTCCGTTCTTTCGCCGGCTCATGTCGCATCAGCTTTAGCTTTGCTCCCCCGTGAGAGAAGAGATTAACCGGACACTGGATTACTAGAATGGAACGCTGATCAGTTTATTTCCTGCGGGAACAGACATATCCCGTGGATGGAACACCAGTGCACGCACTGTTGATCTTTCAGCGGTTCATCCCATGGATAAGATCCATTCCAGTTTCAGCGAGATCCACCCGTGCTGCATTGACTTGCTTCGTCGCCTCGCCGCCGGTGTTTTCATACTTTTCGTCCATCGCTGCCGCCTGCCGGCCATAACTTTTGACGGATGGTTTGGCGGAATTTCGTACGTTGTTTTCAGCTTTGCCTCGCGAGTCGACGCAGCGCATTGCGACTAGCGACATCCATCGCGTCCTGTCGTCCAAGTCCAACCACAGCGGCTGCTGTTAATTACACTAGTACTCTACAGAACTGTACCGAGCTCGCCCGCCGGAGTATATCCTATGCAACACTACAACAGGTCCCCTCCTCTTCAATTTGTTTTTGTTTTTTGCAAGTAAAGTGGCGCTTCAAGTAGTATTATTCAGTTTAACAACCTGCAAAATCAGACTCTGCTAGCTCTTCCTCAGCCCACCATGCGAAAAGCTCATAATAATATTGGTACTATTAATCTACATGCCTAATTTTAAATGGTTAAATGGATTTATGTCATTTGCTGAATTCACCGGTTGGAGAAATGCCATTTCAAAACCTTGGCCCTGGCTCGAGTTGGAATAGCTTTCCTCAAAAGGCGCCAACCGAAAACCTGCACATGCGGCTACATGTTTCTGTTTTTCCAAATGCTCTGAATTATAATTTGGAGGTATTCCCTGCATTATGGCCATAAAAAGATGGGCTGAAAATTTGATCAGCACTCTTAGCGGAGAAGATACCAGAAGGAGTGTGATTCCAGATAAGCATGTCATCATCATTAATATTTAGGGCTGGAATCTGAGCCATGATATTAGCGTTGAGGTATTTGCAGACTGTTCATCCATCGTCGCTGCTCAACTTGTCGGATGGTTCGGCAGAACCACGTACTGTACGTTGTTTTCAGAAACGCCTCCCTCAGGAAACGACGCAAGAAATGCAGGCAGCGTCCTCAACACCATCGGTCACGCCCTGCCTGCCGTCAAAGCAGCGGCTGCTATAATATCGATGACCACACGAACACTGGATTCTGTCTGAGCTCGCAACCTGCTCGGTCGGTGTCTCCTTCAAGCTGTTTTCGAGAGGGAAACGGCCCTTGGAGTTTTCAGTTTACAAGAGCCGTTCTGGCTGAAGAAACAAGGTGCAAATCAGTGTCCGCTAGCTAATTCTGACCTCGATCGTGAAACACAAAGCTAGAGCACTAATCTATTGTTAGCCGACATGGCCGCATTTTAAAACCACGGATCTGCAGGTTCATGAAACCTGCGAAATGCAGAAACCGGTGTCTGTAAACCGCGTGCCCTCTCGGCCGGTAGCCTCCTCATACTTTATGTTTTTTTCGAGTAACATGCGTCAGGCACAACTTGATTTAGATTATGAACACCGTGCAGATTTCCAAATGCGTGGAAATTTTTTATTTACAACATTCGTAAAGAATAAATCACGAGAGAAGAGGCGCGCGCGCGAGAGAGAGTTCGGACCATCATATGGATCGTAAAGTGACTTGTTTACTGAAAATCTCCACAGGAAAAAAAACTTATACTTACATGAATGAAGCTATGGGCCGTATTGGGGGCCCATTGAGAGACATCTCTTTGGGGTTCTACAGTACAGAGGCTCTTTCGGAAAACAGTGGAAAAAAAGTGAGGGGTGGAGCCGGACCGGAGAGACCACTGCCGCTAGTCGTCGTCGTCGTCGTCGACCTCCTCCTCGTACTCGGCGTGGTGCTCGCGATCTCCAAACCCTTGGCCGGTCGACGGGTGGGGCGAGTGAGATGGTTCGATCTCTTTCCTCCGCGGCGGCCGTCACCGTGGCGCTGCTGTGCTGCGCCGTCCTATGCAGCGGCGCCGAGCGGCTCGGGACCAGGGAGTGCGAGGAGCTGGGGTTCACCGGCCTCGCGCTCTGCTCCGACTGCAACGCGCTCAACGAGTTCGTCAAGGACAAAGGTGCGTACACAACCCGGATCTCCCTTTGTCCACTCGGCATGTGGTGATGGCGTGATTTGCGATCTCGGACGAGCAAGGCGTAGGAGTGATTCGGATGTGAATTCCATCTCGTAGTCTGACTGATTCGCAGTGTGAAACCCGGGATGTGAACTGTACTCGGTTGCAGTCGGGAATTTGGCTCTCGTTAACAAGCCCAGTTACAGTGGGGAATGAAGGATTTTTAGACCACAAAGCAATGCCCTTTTGCAAAGAGATCTCAAATTACGATGGTGGTGAGGAAGGATTAGTGGACCTGGAATTAGAATCGGTGGATTTGAGATTTTTTGATGATGATAACTTCTTCAAATGATCTGGGAAGCAGTTCACCCTTTAGTCATGGAGCTCGAAACCAGCTCAAAATCTGTGATGTACTCCCTCCGTTTCTAAATATAAGATGTTTTAGCTTTTGTCCACATTCACATGTATCTAAATGTATGTGGACATGTTTTAATGTGTATGTACACTCATTTGGGTTTGCACCTAGCCAACATGTGAGCTAGCTAGAACATCTTACATTATGGAACGGAGGGAGTAGTCAATTTGGGGCCTGTGGTGTTGGGAGACTGAATTTAAGAGCTCATTCTGCGCATTCCATGTTGATTGTCAGCAATTGTAGAACTGGGCGGTGTTTGAAATTCTTTAGATAAAGGAGGCGTAGCTCCCGATCGATTGATGCACACGACCAAGGTAGTGCTTGAAATGTGGGGGAGTCACTCTTATCCCGTAACATCTAAAAAAAAGTCCAGGGCGGTGTGATTATGGAACTTCTTTTATTTTTGTCATTGTTGAATTCTTCTTGGAGCATTCTGGAGCTATCTAGATTGAATAGGTAATTTAATGTGGAGAATTGTACTGTATATAGTTTGCTCAGTGCTTGTCTTGGTTGAATTTTTTTTGTTCAGTTGTTGCGTTAGGAGTCAGTTGCTGTCTGTTGGGGTAGCAACTAATGATGAACTAATTTTTCTTTATATTATGCTTCTTGTTCCAGTAGTCTTACAACATATTTGTTTTATGGTTGCAGAGCTAGTGGAGGAGTGTCGTAAATGTTGCACGGAGGATTCAGATGATTCTGTCAGCAAGGTATGAACTATGAAGCTCCATGAATTCCGACTAGGTGACAGCTGCTTTTACATGTCATAAACTGCGACCCGAACCAGTTGTCTTTTTTTCGGATTTATAATGCATTTGTATTATTTTCTGACTGCTGCTTGATTTACAGTATAAATAATCCTAGGATCTTATATGGTTAAGTGTTTTTTAATATATTTTTTGCTTTCTCTTCTTTTAAGATATATTCAAGGCTAAATTGGTGGTTAGAGGTGCCAAATAGCAGCTTATTTGATTGGATATTTGTAGATGAACTTGTTCTTTTGGATGTTACCCGATGTTTTTATGGCCACACATGAAAATATATCCTGCACTACACTTATAGGATTCTTTCAAGGCTGATAATGAGCACTTAATATATGATATATCAGCGTACTTCGACTTGATATAATATCTTCTGGTGCTTGGTATTGCAGCTCGTATTCTCTGGCGCAATTATCGAGGTATGCATGAGAAAGCTGGTGTTTTATCCAGAAGTCGTTGGCTTCCTTGAAGAGGACAAAGATGACTTCCCTTATGTAGAAACCCGGTATGCTTATGGCTCTCCACCAAAGCTCATAATGCTTGACGACAAGGGTGAGCAGAAGGAGACTATAAGGCAAGTTCTACTTAACTCGAGATTCAAGTGCTAGTTACCTGGGGAGAATAACATGCATTCTTGAACTTCTTTCCAATGAAGATAATAAAGAGAACTCTTCTTGCTTAATCCATTACGATTTACTGTGTGTCACTTACTGTTCTGTTGTCTGCTACCCTTCTTCTTTCCCCACGTGACATAATTCGAAGTATAATTTGATGGCTGATGCAGTAGGCAAATGAATGTTAGATTTGCCTGTGCCCTGGTACTGCTGTTGATTTAAACACTAGGTCATTGCTAGAATTGCATTGTTTTCGAAGTAGCACACTTTTTTATTCCTAAATAGAATTTTGTGCTGTTTCTTATATAGTTTGATGCCCCCTTCTATATGCTCAATATACTCGATTCATGGTAAAACCCCGTGTTTTCACTTCATGGGTTCATTGACAAAAACCTACTGAATTTGCAGGATCGACAACTGGAAGCGAGAGCATATTCGCCAGTTCCTCAAAGAGAAGGTGAAGCCAGCGAAATCGGACAGCTAATTAATTGTGACAAATTCCTCGACCTGTAGAACGTATATGTATTTTGACACTTCTGCAACAAAATCAGGGTCACCAATGATCTGTATCTAAACCTGGTAGCATGTGTAAACTGTTTTTATATGACAGCCTGCTATCTATGATGTGCAAGCATTTTCCTTTTGTTGGTCACAGGCTGCTGGAACTGTGATCTACCACTGAACATCGGCAGTCTGAAATGGAAAGGTCCTATGTATCTGACCTTTACCTGAATGAAGGCTATGGAGGGTAGGATTGAAAATTATGCTGGTACATTTTTTTAGAATCTGGTTGTTTGTCGCCACACGTCTAGAGATTCAAAGATGATTAACACGTGGGGGTTGTGTTGCTGAGGGGTAGGAGTAATATGTTTTTTGAAACTTTGACATTAGTTCAATCTGAACCAAAACTCAGAGAGGAAACACCCGTGTCCAAACTCCAAACAGCCCCCATGGCCTACCTGCCACAGCGGCTGCCAGCCAAGGTCTATCCAAAATAGGACCCAACACGAAGCCAATTCATACTCTGTGACGTTCCAACCAATTTGGCAAGGCAAATTGTGGTAGCCAACTTGGCCAAACCAAACACGAGCTCGCCAGTCATCATCATCATTCGCCAGAATGGCTGCGTTCCTCGAGACATAAATGTTGGGTGCCGGATTTCAACTTACATAGACCTACTCGTTCTAAGGATTGGTGATCATTAATTAAGAAAGGAAACGGTGACAACTTGCATCTGTAGCTTGTAAATTGCTCTCATATGTACAGTTGAGCTTGACGGGTGGGTGCTGTTGTAGCTACTCCATCCACAATCCATCTAACTCGCCTACATTTTCCTCCATGATCCGCAGAAGCCGAGGGAAGCTTCGCTTCGCAAGCTTCATCTTTCTCTCTTGGTGATGGGTAACTGAATCTAGTGCCGAGGTCGACACGGCGCTGTTCGGTTCCAGGTTCAGGTAAAGCCCCTACACCTGTAGAGAGTACAGGTTAGATAAGCTGAGTTGTCGCCGTCTTGACATATATTGCAAATGCAACGGGAGAAAAAAATAGCAGAAGAATAGTCTGTCTAAATTGGTAACAACTGTAGAGATTGATAGGAAAGTAATACCTGTCTTCGCCTACGGTGTTGATAAGCATAGCAAGACCGTGCTATGACATAACATGGAAGAAAGAATCCCGCGAACTGAAGAGTCGCCTGAAATGAAGTAAATATTCAATGTCCCCCATGTATAGTGCCAGATGAAGACCAAGTTGAAAAGCATAATACCAAGATTGCATGAAAATGTGAAATGTTGAAATAATAAAGTAGGCCACTGGAACTCACGCTGAACAACACCGTTGCATCCTGTAGCATGCTAACATCGCGCACGATCACGACTACATGACGCACAAGCAGAAGGAACATCAACTGCAGAAAAAATCAACATTATTGTTCATCCTGCAGCACTAATAAAGATAGGTTTACTATGAAAAAGTTTCGGTGACATACAATTAAAGCAATAGTCCGGCAGCATGTGGCACCGCTCGAATTTGAGGAGACACAGTCATCAAATTCAGCGTGCAGCAGCTGCTGCTCTGCGATGGCAATCGCCAGAAAATGGGATTCGTGGGGATCGATTCTCCCGACCCAGCTTTGTCTGGTCATAAACAAACAGTCATCACTTCTTCAGAACATGTACTTTTATAAAGCACATACAGAAGTAGCAACATCTGCATTGCTATGGAAAAATTGGGGAAAACAATGGTACTGCTATAATCATCGGACAGAGATGGTACGGATGGCATTCCTCAATCCAAATACTAATATAGCTGATATCCGCAATTTCATCAAAGGATTAAGAATCGTATCAGTAAGTACCTAAGATCCATGGCCATTTCATCTGAACAACATTTTTTTGGAGGCAGGACATAGTTGGGGGAGTAAACCTGAAGGTAAAGGGGAACATAAATAAGCTCTAGAAGACTCCATAGAGAATTACAGAATAAGGTAAAATCCAGTAGCATTTTATTTTCTTGTGCTGTGCACTGCAGTTGGCCTGAAATTGGAAATGCAATGTACTCTTTGACGGTATTCTTGTAAGTTGTAACAGAGCAACAGAAACCGACCTGGTTGCAGATTTCACATGTAATGTTCCCCTTCTTGTTGCACCATCTCTGTATGCATTTCCTGTGGGCGAACTGCACTCCAACAGAAACGAGTTACAGCAACAAACGATTAGCATTTTTCTCCAGAAGGATAATCCCCCCAGGTCACGTGCTCAATTATGTGACAACTGGAAAGAGGGAGCAATAATTGGATGGATAAACATGGACTAGCTACTGGAAACTCGAATGTTTGTTCATGCAAGAAAACAGTATGATATCGAGCATTTCGTCATCAAAAAAAGGCAAAACACATTCATGTGAATCCGTTCGATCGTAAGGGCCGGGCACTGTTTTGGACCCTGTAACATGTATGATTTCTGAGCTGCGCTGTGCATAAAAATCGTCCGTGAGTTGCTTAACAGAGCTTTCACTGTTCCTAGTCACACTAAATTCCAGTCTGGAGTGATGTCCCGTGACCACAATAGAAGACAGCAACAACAGAAAAGCTAATTGAGCAAAACAGGGTCATGATGATAGCAGTACCGAGCAGCATGACAAATTTCAGCTAAAAAGGAGGAAGGATGCACCTAACATCAACATTAATAAACGAAAGAAAGGAAAACAGAGGACCGCAATTAGTCTGCAAAGCACGGACTAAGCTGATTGAAGGAAATATCAGAGAACAGTGTGGAACTAAGAAATAACATCTTAACAGTCTGCCCAACTCTATGAATGAAGAACATAACAAAGAATCATCAGATTTCCACTCCACTATTACAAGCCACCGCACTTGAGTTCCTCAACAAGAAAGAAAAGAAACATCCACCAGAAGAAAGAAAGAAAGAGGGAGGGAGACAGGGGTTCACCTTGAGCGTGCCAGTGCAGGCGCAGGGGGAGTCCATGGCGTCCTCCTCCCCCTCCTCCTGGCATATCCGGCACTCTATCGCCCCCTTGGCGTCCACCCCGACCACCACCTCCACCAGCCCCTCTTCGCCGGAGCAGCCAACCTTCTCCACGCGCGCCATCTCTCTCTCGCTTGCCCGCTCGCTCGCTTTCTCGGAGAGCAGGTCGGGAGAAGGAAGGAGCCAAAAGGCGGGGCCCTTTTCTAGCTCCCGGGGACAACAACTCCACGAAACAAGAGAGAGGGAGGGAGATGGGAGAAGAATACCAAGAACCGAGTATTTTTCTCCTTCGCTGCAGCTAGAGTGCTAGCACCAGTATTTTAGAATCATTTTGTGGAGTTTTTACTCCTGCTAGGAGCACTTGTATAATGGCTTGCTTGCGGTTTGGGCTCTTGTGGCGTCCAATGATGGGGGAGTGATTGGTCGTGGGGTTAGTGGACAGTGGGTAACTTCCACTGCAGCTACCAAAGGAAATCTAGTGGGAGATGAGACGATATTGACACCGGAGGCCTTCTTTTACTCCTACCTGCTCTCTACGGCTCTCCTTCACTCGTCGCCTCGACCTCGCTCTCCGATGCGTGATTTTTCGTCTTCTTGATCCTAGTGAATATACACGCATACACGCACCAAACCATGTGCCATCACTTGTCTTCTCGAATGTACGTGGACAAGTGATGATCTGTTAATCTCGTACAGTTACTGGTGGTGACACTCACGAGCGTGTATTACACATAAGCACACTTGGCCGCGTGCGCAACAGTTTGTCCATACTTATTTCTATTCTGAAATTTGCAGGTGTCTTTTCTTTAAAATTAGAAAAAAGAAACTATGATTGGAATTTGTCTTGAAAAAACATTTGCTGATATACTCCCTCCGTTCCACAATATAAGATGTTTTAGTCTTTTTCCACATTCACATGTACATATGTATCTAGACACATTGTAGTGTGCATGTACACACTTTTTAGTCCGAATCTAGACAAGATGTGTCCTAAAATATCTTATATTATGGAACGGAGGGAGTACTACCTCTGCCAAAATACTTTCATCTATATTTAGACAAATATGTGTCGATTTGGGACGGAGGGACTTTATTGTCATCATAAATTTTTGCAAACATGACAGATCAAGAAAAAACTATGATTGGAATTTGTCTTAAAAAACATTTTTCTGGCAGGCATCATAAATTTTTGCAAACATGACAGATCAAATTTCTAGACAGTGCTCAGTTTGACAAGTACATAGACAAAATATTAAACTTATTTTCCGATCTATTCCCATGTATGGAACATTAGAGCATCTCCACCGGGGGCCTCCAATTGACCCTCCAAAGGCCCATTGGAGGTCCGGACGCGAAAACATGCCACCAGCGGCACCCTCAAAGGGTCGGGCCGAGCGAAATCGTGTTGGAGGCCCTTTCGGGGTGCCGGACATGGGCAAACATGCCCTCCGACAGGGTGGCCCGCCCGTCATACACACAGCGCCGGCGTGACCTGATTCATTCGCTCCCTACACCCTCCTTCTTTTTCCTCTCGCCGGCGATTCGCACCATCGCCGCCACTCTCGTTGCCGCCTGCTTGATTCGCACCTCGGGGACCAAGCCGCAGCGCTCATGCAGGCCTGCCTGCCGCCGCTCCCCGCCGGTCTCCGACCTCGTCTAGCGCCGACGCAGCTAATTCAGCCCGGGTACACCTCTTCTTCCCTCCCGCCCCACCCGCAACCGGTTCGACCATTGGTTGATAGGCTGATTTTATTGATTGGTCATTTGTGGCCTTGTTTCATTGCTTTGTTTCGTCCAATGGGCAATGGACAGTGACGACGAGATCATGTTTTTTGAAATGATGGCGGAGTATGTCGCCCTTTCGGCTGACGACGAGGAGAATGAGATGGTCATGGCCGCACTTCTAGATGCCGCAGTCAAGGCAGACGCGGCGCCGAAGTTTGGAGGATCAGTGAAGGGGCGGAGGGTCAACAAGGAACGTAATAGAGCAACTGGACACATGCTCTTGTACAACGACTACTTTGCCACGAATCCGACGAACTTACCTCATGAATTTCGCCGGCGCTTTAGGTTGAGCAGGGACGTGTTCAGGAAGATCGTGCATGGCGTTCGGTAATACGACGACTACTATGAGCTGAATAGAGACTGCACCGGCCTCCTTGGGTTTTCATCACATTAGAAATGCACGGCGGCCATACGGTGCCTTGCTTACGGGCTTCCCGCCGATGCGTTGAATTACTATCTCCGCATGTCTGAGTCCACCATCATCGAAGCCACCTACAGATTTTGTAAGGCAGTTGTGAAAGTGTTTGGAGAAGAATATCTGAGAACACCAAATGAGGCAGACACGGCTCGTCTCTTGGCACAAGGCCAAGCAAGAGGATTTCCAGGGATGCTCGGAAGTATCGATTGCATGCATTGGAACTGGAAGAACTGCCCGTTCGCTTGACAGGGATGTACAATTCAGGACATCATGGAAAGTGCAGTGTTATACTTGAGGCCGTGACAGACTATGATCTTTGGATCTAGCATGCGTTTTTGGCACCGCCGGTGCCGCCAATGACATCAATGTGCTCCAACGCTCCCCGGTGTTAGAAACTTTGTGATGGCCTAACTCCACCATGCAACTATGTGATCAATGGCCATGAGTACACCAAGGGGTACTACCTTGCTGACGGCATCTATCCCACTTGGTCAACATTTGTGAAGACTATCCGCAACCCTGTCGGCGAGGCAGATTGCCATTTTGCAAAGAAGCAAGAGTCGGTTCGCAAAGATGTGGAGCGGGCATTTGGAGTGCTTCAGGCCAGGTTTGCCGTCGTCCGCTACCCTTGTCTTTCATGGTCACTAGATAAAATGTGTGAAATCATGAGTGCTTGTGTTATCATGCACAACATGATCATTGAGAGCGAGCGTGATACGAGGAGACAACTGGTCAGCGATGTGTATGATTCCAGGGGCCTATGGCCCATCCACAACCGGGCGTGTCGACGCAGTATGCAGAATTTCTTGCCATGCATCGGGAAATTCGTGATGGAACAATGCATCTGCAGCTGCACAATGACCTCGTGACGCACCTGTGGGCTATCAAAGCGACTCAACCGGCAGCGGTTTGATATGTCATGTTTTAAACTTGAATTCGTATTTAAACTTTGCATTCGAATTTGAACTTTTCTTGTAATAATTATTACATTTTCTATCTTCAATTCGTATTGAAATGCAAAACTACCGCCGATGTGTTGATGATATTTTTTTTTGGAATTGGCCTTGGGAGTGCGCCGCTATGGGCGGCACCCCCCAATTGGTCGGACGTGTGTCTGGCACCCCCCACCAATTGGGGGTGCCGGACACACGTCCGACCAATTGGGGGTGCCGCCCACAGCGGCGCACCCCAAACAAGCACGGCAAACTTTTTTTTAACATTCGTTCATAAACAATTCCGGCGGAATTTAAACGAGATTTAACAAACTTACAATTTAAAATCTAAACGAGATTTAACAAACTAAACCTAAACTAGGCGGAGAGAAGGAGGCATATGCTGATGTCGGCGTCAGGCTACAGCTTCTCGCCAACCACCATAGGCGCCGACGTCGACGAAGATGCCTGTTCCACGACCCACCGTCGACGAAGAAGATGCCAAAGAAGATGCCAATCCCAGCGCCGGATCATCAAGAAACTTGCATGCCTCAATGATCTGGCGCCGGAAGTTTCAGCTGCTATTGCCGTCGGCTACGGCCTTTAGAAACATAGCCTCGGCTGAGCCGCTGAGTCTTCTGGTTTCGCGGCCGGCGCGTGGTGGGATTTGATCTACCGCCGTGGCATGCGGCGGGGCGCCTGATGGGAAGCCTCTCCACCTTCATCCGGTGCCCTCTTCTCCGGTGACGGCGACGCTGCTGACCAAGATGCGCCTGCCGGTGGTAAGGGGAGATCGGGGAGCTCGGGGTCATCGTCGTCGTCGTCCTCGCCGTCAGAGCGGTCGTCGTCCGATGCGGACAACTCCGGCGTAGGCTCCCGCACAGCGGTGGGGAGGAAGACGCCAGTGCGACGCGCCTCGTACTCCGCATCCACCACGACGTGCCAGTAGGGCGCCGAGATGGAGTACTTGGGGGTCGAGCTTCTGCTTGTATGGCATCTCCCTCCACTGCCGCATGATGTAGTCCACGCGCTCCTCCCCGCTGAGCCGCGGCGCCATCGGCACGTTGACGGCGTTCCTCACCCATCCATCCAGCAGGGTTGCGAAGTCCTCCACCGGCAAACCGTGGTGGCTGCACAACCGCGCGGTCTCCAGCGAGAGCACGTATGGAGGCGCGTTGGCACTCTCCCCGCACCACATGTCGCGCTGAAACGTCTTGGCCATCTCCGCCTCCTCGTTGCGGCGGCGGCATTCCTCCAGCTGTTCGCGGCGATGCTGGCCGCGACACTCGTTGCAGCGGCGAGCACGTTCCTCCGAGAGGAAGTCGCGATGACGCCGAAGCTGGCGCTCCTCCGGCGTCTCGCCGCTGCCCGCCATGCTTGGCGGCCGATCAGCTTGTGGCGAGTGAGAGGGAGAAGAGGTGGTGTGGGAAGAGGAGGGCTGCGACGCACTGCGTTTTAAAGGCGACCGGAGGAGCGGGGTTGGGTGGCATGCATTAATGCCTAGCCCACCGGTTCGCCTGACCACGCATTGACGCCGACGACGCGTGTGCAGGGCGCCGCCGCTGGAAGCTGCAGCGACGTCAACACGTGGACGGCGCTCGAGTCGTCGCTTCCGTCTGCGCCATGGGAACGGGCGCGGCGTGATTGCGACGCGTCGCTTCGCTCTGCGCCCGCCAGGGGAACAGGCGTGGCATTATTGCGACGCGTGCTGACAGGCGTGCCGCCGTCTCGTCGCCTCGTCATTAACGCGGGCGGAACGACCTCCTGCACAGCCCTAATTACCAAGGGCGCCCGGGCTATGTGTATGACGGGCGGGCCACCCCTGTCAGAGGGCATGTCCGCCCCATGTCCGGCACCCCCTTTCAGGGGTGGCGGACACGATTTCGCTCGGCCCGACTCTTTGGAGGGTGCCGCTGGTGGCCGATTTTGCCGTCCGGACCCCCAATGGGCCTTTGGAGGGTCATTTGGAGGCCCCCGGTGGAGATGCTCTTATAGCGTTTGTTTTTCTACAAATTTGAAGAAATTAACAATCTTGAGTTTGTCTTTTTAACTATATGATAGAGTTAAAAGAGAAGTGGTTCACAAACAGAATTCAAAACAAAAGTTGTTAGGACATAGTGGGGCCATGGACGAAAAGTGGCCGTGGCTCCCAAGGTCACTTTTTTTAGAAATTGGAGATTATACCCAACCTCTGCACAAAAATGATACACTGTTTTTAAATTATTAATAAAAAAATCACATAACCTTACAAAGATATACATCAATCAACCAGATTCCACCTTCCAGACACAAATGTCACTACGCCTACAAGCTTGCGAAGGGGTGCACCTCATCAAAGCCATGTGTCCTGACCTCACACACCTACGCACATTATCTAAATCCGGAGGCCTCAACCAACCTGTCCAATGGCAAGCCGAGAGCACACACCGATCCATCAGACCCTCATCATAAACCACATGTGCACACTGAGAAGCCGTTGCCGTTGTCTCTTGCCAACCCATCTTTTCTTCTAGAGAGATTAACGCAATTACCTTGGCAGGCCTGTCGTCTCTGTCGCTACAACGCCAGAAAACACATCCGATTTGCACGCTTCCATCATCTCACGTTCAATGCCGAGACCCCGATGCTCCGCGCCACCGAGACCCGCCGTGTTTGACGCGGTAGATGCCACACCACGCCACCTCTTGGCCCTCCCAGCATGCCCTAGTCCAGAAACGATGCACTCAGGAGGAAGAACGGCGCAAAACGTCATCATCGTCTGATCATGTAGACCCAGATCTAGGGTTTTCCAAGGAGCAGTCCGAGCGAAGGGGCGAGCGTTCCTATGATGATTCCTTCAACAAGGAAGTGATGCTTACACGCCGCCAGCATCCGCCCTAACCGAAGTCGGCTCGGTTTTCACCGGCAGTCTCACCACACCGAACTCGAAACTGACAGGATCAATGCAGAGTCGCGCTATGGAGGCACACACAGCTGTCGGCACACTGGCAGAGGCCCAACAGCCCCTCGCTCGCCCTCAATGTGCCACTGGCTAGCAAAAAGCCACGCTAGCAACGTATCTGGGTGGGGATCAGATCCACAACGCACCACCACCAACCATAGCCAGAGCAGCCACCGGAGACCTCAACGCCCCGCTCATGCTGTCATCCATGGAGGAGATGGCCGCTTCCGCACGGCCAAGGGACGCCGCCCTGACCTTCGCACGCTCGCATCTCCATGGGAACCACCCTAGCTGCACCCGAGAGCCGCCGCCACAAACCTCATGCCTAGGCACCTTCGGCACCGGGCGACGCGACCGCCACCACGGCCAACACCGGCGGCATCGACGAAAGGAGATCCTCGTCTCCAAGAGGCTTTGGCGGCACTAGGGTTGGGCCCCTTGCGTCGCACTAGGGAGCGACGCGAAGGGGGTACCTCCGTACAACGTCTCTGTTCGTAACCAGCTCCCGAGCTCACTACAACCCGACTTTTAATTTTTTTGAAAACTCTACTTCTAGGTTACAAAAAAATCTGAAATTTTGCATACAACTACACGTACACATTATGTATGTACGTTAGAAATTTTGTAAAAAAAAACGTTATACATTGGGCTACTTATAAAAGAGAAATGTCTGACAAAAAATGTTACTACCTCGGATCCGATATAGTTGTCGGCAAAAGTATACATGGAGCGTACAAATTTCTACACAGGCTACGACAGTAATACGGATCAGAGAGTACTAGTTTTTTTCGCAAAAAAAAGAGAGTACTAGTTTTGCTTTAATGTGCCAACAAATTTTTATTTTTAAAAATCTCGGAGTATGATTTTTTTGAAAAATTATATATACGTAAAAAACAGGCCTATGTATCCAACAATTTTTTTTCAAACTAAAACTCAAAAATTTCAAAAAAACATTTGGACCCTAGCACACCAGTTCCCGGGTGCCACAAATCTGCACACCATCATCGAGCTCTACTTCCAAAATTATGTTGTCATATACTCCTACAAATCGTCATCGTAATCTCAAAAAAAAAAAAGGTTTTGCTTGGACGCTAGTAAATCAACGATTTAGGTCAACTGTTCGGAGAACGTGAAAGCTAGAACCAACCTGCCTATTTATGGACAAATGAGGCGGGTGTAGTAAATGAGACTGCGATTAATTACGCATTATCTACGTTTGTACAGTTTGCGCTGCCTTTCTGTTCCGCCGTCTTGTTGCTTTCAGTCCGCGCTGGTATCCCGGTTGGCCACTTCCCGGGTTAGGTCACAACGTTGACGTGCGTCACGTTTGCTTGCCTCAGCAGCCTTTACGCCATTAAAAAAAAATTAAAACCTTGCTAGCTAGAACTGCACGTCAGAGTTCAGACCGTGTCTTTGCTGGAAAGTCTCAACTAAATCATCCCAGCACACATTGCTTGTTCCAAGTACTGCTTCAAGATAAAAATTAATTCAGAAATGCCGGGATAAATAAAAATGACAACCAGACTCACGACGGCGAGAGAGGCTGCTGCGGTAGCGCCCGAGCACGCTCAACCTGGTCCAGGAGATGCTGCGGCGGTGGCGGATCCATTACGGAGCCTGGAGAAAATTTGGCTGGAGCTGGGAGATGAGTTGGCCATAGCTGAGAGAGGCGATGGGGTGTCACTAGGGTTTGAGCTCGCTGCTGACGTCCTTTTGGATAACTGGCCCGCCGTACTAAAAGTGGTGATTGAATGTTGGGAGATGCTGACAGTCGGGTCAGGGGCGGACGTGAGTGCTGTCCGCGCGACCATATTTTCATACTAAATTTGGACTGAGAATGGGTCGAGTCAGACATGTCCACCCCATCTGCTCTGTTTGCGTCGTCCCATTGGTATTGTTTTAGAAAATATGAACTGTACTAGCATGGACACAAAACGGATATAATTGGACGAAATACGCCCGCTTGGTTTGCGTCGCAACGTCATTCAGGTATGTCATGTTTGCGGTTTGCTTGCCTCAGCTACCTAGCTACAACTGCACGTCAGACACATTGCCTTTGCTGGAAAGTCTCGACTAAATCATCCTAACACACATTGCTAGTTCAAAAGTACTACTTCAAGTACTCCCTCCGTCTCAAAATAAGTGTCTTAAAGTTGTCCAAAAGTGGATGTATTTATACATGTTTCATGTCTACATACATCCATTTTTTGGCCAATCTAAGACAGTTATTTTGGGACGGAGGGAGTACAAAAACTAACTCAAAAATGCCGAGATAATAAAAATGAAACGTGTTCGTTAACCACCACCATCATTATTAAGATATTTCGGGGTGCACATCATCCAGTACGGTGACGGATATAAGTGCACGCATTGCTGGATGCATACACCATTTTCGGGCAACCAATGCTTTTGAGATTGTATTTAACGATTCATGACGGGCATTACCTAATCCTAATTGCCTGTTTGGGCAAGAACCGGCTCCCGTCTTCCAACTGGCCGGCCAAACACGGGGCTCCGAAGCTACAGATGAAGAGACGGGGAAGCGATCTTTCCAAGATATGAGGCGCAATCTTTGAGTGCTAGCTTCTACTAGCTCATTTTAGAGTTAGCTGGTAGATCCTCGAGCCTTGAGCCGGAGATCCACGAATTACGTAGTGCTTACTAAGATGAGGAAGTAGTTTACAAATTATGCGTGCGAGATATTTTTCCTTCAATCCTTAGTCTAGTCATAGTGGAGAATAACTTAGATTAGTAACATATACATGTTACTAGGACTTCGATATTGGATAGTAACTTGTGTGTGCTGTCATACAACTCTTCATTAATTAAGTTGTAGACTCATATTGTCTTGGGTTGTGTATGTTACGGTAGCTAGTTACTCCATTTGTCTCTCTTCTTTAATTGTATGCCACATCATCATTTTTTCCTATGTACTACCTATGTTACTCCCACCGTGAGTAGTCTGCCTGTACATTTTTTGGGTACAAAGTTGCGAAAGATGGATGGGCAATATACCAAGTATGACGTATTTTCAGTCCTACAATATAATATATTTTGACATGCTGTTTTAGCTTACCAAAGTGTTTTATATTGTGGGACGGATTAAGTACTTTTCTTTTATGCACATATGTGATTTTTTAACTGTCACGCAATTTTTTTATCTGATCTTTAGTCATAGTTTTTCAAAGCAGTTTTCAGAAGCATACAAGTGATCATTACACATGAAAGCTCGTAAAAGCGAGTTTATTTTCCGTAATACCATTTTCTAAGGAAAAATATACATTGTTCTTTTTTTCTATTTTCCTGTTATTTCCCATTTTCATAATTTTTTATTCTACATATAAATCTTCATTTTATTCTTATGTTTTAGTTTCCTAAGAAAATATCATACTTTTCTTTTCTTTTCCAATTTTTAATCTAGTTCCAACTTTTTTTCATCATGTTAGTTGAGTTAAAAAAAAAATTCCGCGTTCCCTCGTTGTCCTAACTTTGTACATTTCTGATTAGGCTGCCGCGTATGAGAAACTGCCGACATAGCGTTATGAATGTTATATTTGGTTTAGGTCCATGGTTGCCCGGCCAAAATTTTGGCCAGCCGAAAAATTGTGAAGTTTTGTTTGCCCATAAGTTGGCCAACAATAGTTTGCTAAAATAAATTAGAGTTAGCAAAGGAATATTGGCATACCGAGAAGTTGGCAATCCAATATTTTTTTGGTCACAATCCCAAATATATCCAAAGACAGCTTTGTCCGAAACAAGGACAAATACGGTTTTGAAACTTCACGGAAAAAAAACATGTTTGGTACTATTAGAGTTGAGAGGTCAAATACGGGAGTTTTTGTTGCGTTCTCTAAATTAAGGTGTTATACTTTACCTTTTGTGATGTCTTCGCTTCCGGGAGCATTAATTTTGGAAGGCAAGAATTGGTGCGAGTACTTTGGTGGTTAAACTACCAACCGTTCGATTTCAACGAGAGGTTGAAGTACCTCCGTGGAGTGCGACTGGCCACCCTCTACAACTAAACATTATTATCACTAATTTAAATCCAGCTTGAGTGTCACATTATTTCCAGATATTTTTGGTTCACCAATCCAGCCAATGCCCAGTCGTGTATATTCGTTCATCTGAACCGATCGATGGTGATAGACAATAAGTTGGGTACCTCTGCTCTTTTTTTCAGCTAATCATGTACTAGCTAGTAGAATTAATTAGTACTAATCTGGGATCTTCCTTTGTGTTTGAGAAAAGCAGTACATGAACAAGAAGGAACAGCATATCTTAGGAGAATGAGGATCCAATTCCTGGTAGAACCCATGCAGATTATGAACAATGTCTGTGCATCCAGAATACTCCAAGAAGGTGTGGCAGTGAGCAGTGTTTGGACTAGAATGGAAAGGGAATATGTATGTTAGGTTTACGTTTTCAGCATCTAGGTGGTCACACAACAATCTCGTGATTCTGTTGGAAATTATGTACTGAAACTCTGACTGTGATTGTGAATAATTTGGCGCTCTAAATAAAAGTTTCCATGTCGATTTAACCAGTTCTCCTAATGAAATGACTTGTTCCTGTATAATGATGCTACTGCCCAATGCTATGATCTTTGCACCTACTAACCTAATCCTTTGATTTTCTAAATACATGAACCACACGCATTTCATAGCTGCAATGATCTGGTCAAGAAGTTGGAAGATACTGTCATGCCAGAGAATTCTTCTAGCCAATTGAATCAAATTCAAAAGAAAATATTTTTTCTTAGCTAAAATATTACTAGTACGACTGTTGCATGGAGTTTGTGTGTAGTTGGTAGGTCACTGGTGATGTGGGGGGTGGTACTGTGAACCTTGAAATGTGGAGCACCCCGAATGATTGATTGGGTAGTTCGAAGCCAAGGTGTCAGTGGATCATACACTCCAGACAAAGTGGATAGGATTTTCGTTGGTGATGGATGAGGTCACAGGAGATATACAAGGAGATATCCCATGGTGTATGCTCTTTGCGGATGATGTTGTGCTAATTGATGATAGTCGAGCGGGGGTTAATAGAAAGTTAGAGCTGTGGAGGCGGACTCTAGAATCGAAAGGTTTTAGTCTTAGTAGAACCAAAACTGAGTACATGAGGTGCAGTTTCAGTACTACTAGGCACGAGGAGGAAGAGGTTAGGCTTGATGGACATGTGGTACCTGAGAAAGACACCTTCCGATATTTGGGGTCTATGCTCCAGAAGGATGGTGATATCGATGAAGATGTGAGTCATCGAATCAAAGCTGGTTGGATGAAGTGGCGCCAAGCTTCTGGCGTCCTCTGTGATAGGAAAGTGCCACAAAAGCTAAAAGGCAAGTTCTACAGGACGGCGATTCGACCTGCGATGTTGTATGGCGCAGAATGTTGGCCGACCAAGAGGCGACATATCCAACAGTTAGGTGTAGCGGAGATGCGCATGTTGAGATGGATATGTGGCCACACAAGAAAGGACCGGGTTAGGAATGATGATATACGTGAGAGAGTTGGGGTAGCACCAATTGAAGAGAAGGTTGTCCAACACCGTCTAAGATGGTTTGGTCATATAGAACGTAGGCCTCCGGAAGCGCCATTGCATACCGGACGGATAAAGCGGGATGAGAATGTTAAGAGGGGTCGTGGTAGGCCAAACTTGACATGGGAGGAGTCTGTTAAGAGAGATCTGAAGGATTGGAATATCACCAAAGAACTAGCCATGGATAGGGCTGCGTGGAAGTTAGCTATCCATGTGCCAGAACCATGACCTGGTTTCGAGATCTTATGGGTTTCAACTCTAGCCTACCCCAACTTGTTTGGGAAAAAAGCTTTGTTGTTGTTGTTGTTGTTGTTGTGCTGGAGCAGCAGTGCTGTCATCATGGGTCCGGGTCTCCTCTGGCACGATCTCCCCAAATCTAACATGTTTCCATGAATTTCTCCAGCGTATGTCCAGTAGTCAGCAGTCAGCACTGTCACACGTAGTATCTTCAGTGATGTGTCACTTGCAACTTGCAGATCAGCTCTAATGTCTGATTATCTAACAAAAAATATTTGCTTGCTCTTCTGAAGTACAGTACATTCTCCTAAGGGTACACAAGGATCAAACTACAAGGTATGCAGCAGCACATACAGGTTTGTTCTCTGAACTATGTGGAGGCCGGCTCCTCTTCAGTAGCCTCTTCAGAGTCCGATTGCCCCGCCTCAGGAGCGTCTTTAATGTCAGATGCTTCTACCTCAATAGCATCATCAGAGTCAGCTTCGTTCTCAAGCTGCAGAATCACATTGAACCCGAACGATGAACCCGGGGTAAACGATGACTCGAGGTCGCTTTCTGATTGGGTTGTTGCGATTTCAGGGTTCACCTTCAGGTCTTCCTGGATCGGTTGCAAAGCCAACGTCAGTTTCTGAACCCAAAAGTCAAAGGTTGTCTTATATAGTTTTACTTGAAATGGCACCAACCTTCTTGACAAAATCTCCGACGGTGACGCTGAGTATTTCCTGAAGGATGAACTTTGTGACCCGGCTTTTGCCGAGCATTGCCAGGAGAATGCTGCTTGGTATCTGCATACAGTACAAGAATGCAGACGCTGTGGTCAGTTCGGTTGTTAATGAGGGGATTAGGACGGAAGCAGGAGTGCAAAGTTGATACTGTACTAATATCTTCTGTGTCTAGCCGTGTAACTTGTTGATTGCAAGTAGTATTTAGTAGCCAACACTTTTGGTTGAAAATTTAGCTGGTAACAGCTGCGCGTACTCATGCTCGATGGAAAACATACACACTCCCTGTGTGCTTTTATTGCTGAAGAAGGACGGCATCTTAAAAGAGTTTTCCATTCCGAGGAGAGTTGGTAAACAACCACCTTAAACAGTTATCATTGGAAGAAAGAGTAATGAGGCGTGAAAGGTTCATAGGCACTTACATTTGATGTTTTCCCTTCAATGATCCAACATATGCCCATGAAGAAAGAGTAAAACAATATTGTTAGCTGATTCGATAACTTGAAGCAAGGAAATACTGTCTGAAAAGTTTTCTTGCAGGGAAAAATCTGGGATTAGTACCTCCTTTGGACCTTCTGAAACCTGGTACCGGCGGCGCATCACGAGCCAAGCTCGCCAGAGCTTGATCAAACACCTTCTGCGTTACCTTCCCAGGCAAGTCGATTCTTAACTGCAGAGTGCCGAAAGCACATTCCCAGCATCAAGACGAATTAAGAACACTCACAAACTCAAGAACTCAGTGCAGTTATATGCCAGTACTTGTGTATCATGTCACTTGAATTGAAAAGATAAATGTTTGCATAAGTTGATGTGACCGGACAGAACTGAAGAATTTAGCATAATGATGTGGACAACTTCAGTTTCACATGGATTAGCTGGGTTCACAAGCTCACATTGATCTCTTCGTCGTTACGCGAGATGCATCAATCGATGCAGAGGCTGGGACTCCCCTTTTCTAAAAAAAAAACGCGAGACAACGGATGTCTTGAAGCTATCCAACAACAGGCCGGTCTTCTCTTCTTCAGCAACCGATGAGCGCCGACCTGCCGTTCTCTGAAAACGTTAACACTGTCCGATTCTGAAGGTTTGGCATATTGCACTCGCACATTATGGAAACAGATTAGCATATGTATTTCTGTGAACATTGTGGAGGAAGCTGGAGCTCACCTGATCGAGCCGCCGATACCGGCAGGAATGTATGCCTCGAACTTCTCCCATTAGAGACAAGCAGCCTGCTCAAGTTCACCAAACTGAAGACCGAAGCAACATAAGCAACACATACAACCGTGGTCCTTGGAAAAACCTAGGGTTTACCGTTGGGCGGGAATGGGACACCTGGAAGCATCACCAATCTTTATACTGATATGAATTGGGTCAGTCACCTACAAGGTTGAAACAATGGCAGAGATTATGTCATAATCACTAGGAAATTTCCTGCTCTGCTTGTGTAACTGTACAGTTGAGGAATTAGTGGCACCTGAAACTGGCAGTAGGCGTGGCATCGCGGACCAAGCTGAAGCTTCGGAAAGATTGCGGCTGAAGCCATGGATGCGCGGGACGATCTTCTCCGCGCTTTCGGCTACGATTTGAGCCTCGCTCGGGCGGAGTTGGGAAGAAGGGGAGCCGTAAAATGTTATCCGAAATTATCTGCGGCGTGGAGAGGGAAGCAGCCTCGCTCGGGCGTTCTTTGTTGGGCCCGTGTCACGGAACGCCACTACTGCTTGGGCCGAAGAGTTTGCTGCTAGTGGGAATTGTACACAGCCATAACTGATCCATTTAGCTAAAAAAAAAGCCATAACTGATCCATAAATATTTTCTAATTTTGATAATTTTTTTGCAAATTTTGCTTTTAGAAAAAGCCTAACCTTTGCAAAAGTTACATGGGTAAGGCTTCCTAGTTGCAATTTGGGGCTCCATTCGCTCGACGTGGGTGCTTCATTTTCTCAATGGTCCAGCATTTTTTTCCTTTTATCAAAACCAAAATTATAACTAAAATAACTTTTCAAATCGTGCGAGTCCAAAATTCGTTTTCGCTTTGAGTTTCTTGCACCGCTGTTTTTAAAACAAATCTCATGTTGAAACGCTTCAGTTAACTGGTTTTCTATACATATGTACCTTCCATGTTAATGTGTGTAGTGTCCTGATGCCTATGTTAACGAGTGTATACTTCCATGCTACTCCCTCCATCCATAAAAGGATGTCTCAACTTTGTCTAAATTTGCATGTATCTAAACATTTTTTAGTGTGTAGATACATGTAAATTTAGACAAAGATGAGACATCCTTTTATGGACAGAGGAAAGTACTACATCTATTTTTTCATGTTAATGCTTGTATGTATACTTATCATATTCACTGATGTGTACTACTGATGTTCATTGATTTGTACTGTCCTATAAATTGGTGTGTGCTTCTATGCTTCGAACGTGTTGCAACCACTGAAAACCTATGACTAGTCGTGTTGCAACGTCGATGAATGCAAGATTTTACCTATGTCCCCTTTCATATCTATCTAATGATGCAAGGGAATCCCTACTGACAAAAGAAGTGAGCCCAGCTCACCTGGTTAGGTAAGTGGATGTACAACCCAGCCACCCAGGTTCAAATCCTCACGGACGCAGATTTGGGTTCTTATTATTTAAAAAAAAAACCCGCTGTAGGGGCTTCCCTTACCGCATTCCTTTCAAAAAAAAAAATCCCTACTGACAAAACTCCCTCTCCATATTAACTTCCAGCAAGGTTGGTCTCCGTCTTTGTCGTTAAAAACCCACCGACGGGCTAAACCCATTCATCACTAAAAGTCTATCACGCGTCGGATGAAACAATTTCACCGGAGGCGCCCGTTTGTCCAAGTGTTGCCCGAACCCTGACCCGCATTCTCATCTGACTGGGACTTCTACCAATTTATCACCATATCGGCCCGTTAATGGTGCCAATTGCATAAGAGTTTACATTATACTTATGTACACATATGAATTTTCTGTTTATTATAAGGATCTTACTTAACACATGCTTTACTTAGTTAGTTTTATAGAAAATAAAAGTGCATGTCATTGCACAACAAATGACAAAAATAACAAATTAACTAACTCTATTTATGACGACCTAAATCTTGCCACCACCCCTCTCTCTCTCTCTCTCTCTCTCTCTCTCTCTCTCTTCCAAGTGGTGTCATCAGATTTGAGAGTGGGTGCTACCTAATAGACAATTGATGAAGCAGCTTCCTCCCCGGTCCTCTACTAGATCCAGAGCAGTGGCAAAGCCTCATCGATGAAGAGAGGTGTCAGCTTGCTGACCTCCCCTACACAACGGCCTCCCCTGCTTCGGCAGCCTTGGCGACGTCAGCGAATTCTACGGTGAGGTTGACGACATGTTCTGTTGGACGAGATAGGTGGGCTCGGTTCTGGGCCTGGCCCCTTCCAACCCTCCTTTTGCTTCATGTAAATTCCACTGACGCACAAATTTTGTTGTTGGTTATCTTTTTTCCCTCTTGGTGTAGTCGCCACTTACGGGAAGAGGCTGTTATTCGTTGTATTTTTGAATCTTGTGGTAATCGCGTATGTAATTCCAGTGACCCTTCTCTATCGACGGGCCATGAACCTGTCGATAATAGTGAATGTTGTTTTGACACATAAACTAACTAAGAACCACATCAATACAAAAAAAACAAAAGAGAAACATAAAAACACATAGAAAACCTAACCACAAAATAAATTCCGATTACTGCAACATTCCTCCCGCGGGGGTGCTCCAAACACACAACGTTTGGGGAGGGACCATCCCCCGAGTTCGTCCCACAACCTCCTCGCTTCTTCGGTTCTTCTTTCTTTAGAGAAAAGGTTCATTGGAACCAACTTAATCAAACATCAACCTTTTTTGCGTTAATTCTTTTTATTTGAGAAATAAATTCCTAATATCATATAGGATGAACTAACACCATCAATGTATCTCTAAAGACCGTGAAACATTGTGAAATAAGATCATGAAATAATCACTATGCTCTCATCAACCATGTATGAATGTTTCGCATTCAAATTATTCTCACACCTCATGCAACATAAAGAGAATTCGACTATGAACGATACAAATTCCAAATATAGAGTGAATAGTATCATACAACTACAGTTCACAGTCGAGCCTAACAATTATATTTCATGAGTTGAGTGGAATTTGCATGTGAAATTTTGAGACATGGTAGATGTCTGTTCTGTCAATGTTGTAAACTTTTTTTTAGAATGTCATAACCATTAAATAGGCTAGTCCATCATCTAGTATACCAGTATACCTTATATACTGACCATGATTTTTCCGTTAAAAGAAAATATGATCACTAAAGCAACTTTAACAAATTCTCGTTCGATCTTGTTCTTCCTTGGACTGTTTAGAGTGGGTATTGTCCAAGTAAAGCAATTTAGAATTTGATCACCATGATCAATGCTTCATGTTGTTGACACAAGCACTGACACCAACCTCTATAATCTTTTCAAATATTAGTGTTCACACGCTTGAGGAGTGCTTTCCTTTCGACTTTCTATAATTTTAATTGTAAGTCTCAACTTTTGTAAAGCATCAACCTCTTATTCTTTTGCCCCTTTTATCTTGATTTTGATTGTTCTCATAAAAATAATTCCTTCGATCATGTAGGGTGCACTAACACCTTTAGATACACTAGTGAACTAGATCACCAAAAACATATCTAATGACCGTGAACAATTATGAAAGAAAGTCATGACATAAACACAATGCACATCTTCTGTGTATGTGAAATTTACATTCAAATTGTTCTCACAACTGAGCGACAAAAAAGACAAGTTAGACTATAAACGATACCAAATTCAAATATGGGCGAACAATATCACACATTCATACTGGTAAATTCACAATCAAAATTTTCAATTTATTCATAAGCAGCGAGTCATATGTGAAATTTTGGGTCATGTTAGATCTATTTAGTTTTAATGTTCCCAAATTTGTATAGAAATATTCTTACTATTTTTCAGTACCATTAGATATGGTAATCATTTTTCTCGTATAATAGTACACCTTATTTGGTTACACATCCTATATTCCCCAAAATTTTCCTAGTTTTCTAAAAGCTATCCGTAAATCAACATCAATGAATTCTTGGTCGGTCTTGGTCATCTTTAGACCATTCAGAGCGCTTAATTGTACAAGTCAAGGCTACAACTTAGAATTTAATGATCATGATAGTTCATTTTGTTGACACACTCTCCAGCCTATGTAATCTTTTCACATATAGTCTTCACACGCACCTTATGTTTCTTGAGGCGTGCTTTCATTTTGAGTTGCAACTTTTAATTTTAATTGTGAGTTGCAACTTTTGTAAAGCGTCAACCTCTTATTTTGACCCATTTACATATATTGTAATTGTTATGTTAAACAATTCCTAAGATCATATAGGTACACTAACACCTTTAGATGCACTATCGCACTAGATCATCAAAAATCATATATATTGATTGTGTACAACTATGAAAGAAAACCAGGACATAACACAACGCACATTTTCAATGGATGAGAATTTTACATTCAAATTGTTCTCACATGTTAGAAAAAAAGTCAAGTTAGACTATGAATGATACCAAACCTAGGTGAATAGTATCACACACTAAAACGGTAAATTCACAATCGATTTTTTCAATTTAATTTCTTGACCCGCGAGTCGGTTTTGCGTGTGAAATTTTGAGTCATGACAGATCTATGTAGTTTTAATGTTGGCAATTGTTATATCTTTTACAAAAAAATCATGTACCATTAAATACGGTCATCAATTGTCGCGTATATTAGTACACCTCATATGCTTAGCACACCCTATATACTCCCCAAGAATTTTCCCTATTTTTATGTAAATCCGTAAAGCAACGTTAATGAATTCTCGATCAGTCTTGTTCGTTGGTTGGACCATTTACAACGCTTAATTTTCCTAGTCAAGGTTGCAACTTTGAATTTGGTGATCACGATAGTTCATTTTGTTGACACAAGCACCGCACCAACCTCTATAATCCTTTCAAATAGTCTTGGCACACATCTTATGCTGCGTGACACGTGCTTTGACTTTCTAGTGCACACTCAGTTCGTTTGATGGAATTGTTTAGCACTGACCCATAACTCCAGTTCGAAATAGTACCTCTGATATTTCGTTGTTTGTGATACAATGAAGTTCGGAGCTCAGCATGATGGGACGCACGGGCCTTGCAATTTGCCCAGCAAAAGTCCAACCCTATCTTTTTATTTGCATCAAAAGTCCAATCCTGCCTAATACTGCATTCAATTCTAGCTTCATCCTTTCAAACGTACAAATGAGCAAGCAGCATTGGAACTAAAATCTTGAGTTGGTCATGATAACCATCCTCCACGCCTGGTTTTAGTTTGGTTTGGCTCGTACATACGCACAAGGCCCCAACAAGGGGAAGTAATTATCACGAAAACTTGCGTTTAGTAGGCTTCGTATAATCGTATCAAACTTATTTCATCTGTATACGTACGTCTGGAATCATATATCTGTACAGTTGTACACACACCTCTTGGAGGTGCAAGACAAAGATGGTAAAGGTATTCGAAAAGAAACAAATCAACCAAAAAACCGTATGTTTCTAAGTCTCTAAACTTTATATATACCCCTCGCTAACTGAACTCGATCAAGTCAGTGATCGATCAGTGTCCATCGCCTCCTTTGCTTGGTCCACTCGGCAGCATCTCCATCAACGAGGACACCATCGCCGATGCCGGGCTCGGGGCACGGGCCTCGCCGCGTCGGCGCACGGCAGGAAGCTCGCAGCGAAGATCATGACGAGAGCGGCGACGAGGACGACGAACAAGCCGCGAGCGTCCATGGCTGATGGCTCCGAAGAAGAAACGAACGAGCTCTGGGATTGGATCTCCTCTGAATTTTATACCACTCTCTGTATCTCCGACCGGAACGCAGATTGTCTTTCTTTATGCAGATGGTTTGATGCTAGCGGGTGTGTGTATTTATAGAGGCGTTCTGCGCAGCTGAGCTGGGTCGTCCGGCCTAGCGTGCGTGCCCCGTTCTTGGCAGTCAACTCCAGCCAGGTCCGAAATTCTCCTGCACGCGGTCGTGCTGGAACGGAGTGCTGACCCGTTCGTTCTGGTGGATGAAAGAGACGGCGAGGAATTCCATGGCGGTGTGTGTCCGTTCGCCGGGAGCAGCGGCGGCGGCCGTATTAATTCGGAAAGGAAAACGCTGACCCGGCCGGCGGCCGCGCTCTGCCGTGTCCTATTAAAACGTTGGAACGGGTCTGGCGTGGCAGGTGCACCGGCGCCGGCCACCTTTTGATTCTTCTTCTCCGACCTCGAGCTCGTGTCGTGTTCGTGTGGTTCAGCTCCCTAGCTAGTGTGGTTGAGAGCTCACTTCCTTCCCGGAAGTCAGAGGACCGTTCGCAAAGCCGGCCGTGACACGACAGCGCCGCGTTTACCGGCCGTGCATGCCTACTTCCTTTAATCTTATTTTTTGAAGGGTTTTTGTTTCCCTTTTCGTTCCTTTTGTCAGTACATGGCTTTATTTTGCGGGCCCTAACGCAAGGTTGAAAACCGGTATTATATATGTACGAATATGAAGTAAAATGTTACAAGTTTATATCCAACATCACGTTTTTATTCCGAGATGTCTATAAATAATTGATATAACCGACATTACGATAGAAAGTCTAGCATGACCAGACGAGAACAGCAGATTGATCAATCCATCGATTGCAAGGTAGGCGTTTTGGCTCCCGACCTCACCCGCTCCTAGTTGAACAAAAAAATCGATAACTTGTAGGTGCTATTGACCAATTTTTTGCCGGATGTTTTTGACTTTTTTTACTATCTTTATTTTAGAATTGTTCATTTAACCAGGAGCATGTGAGGTCGTGAGCCAAATTGAATTTGTGATCGATTGCGCCTAGCGCTAGCGAGCGTAGCCTTTTCCTCTCCCCTTCTGGGCTGATGGGCGCCTAGGCCTTTACAACTTAGTTATAATTTCAGCCCAATAGCAACCGGTTTACATAGACATATGTAGTGATGCACCCTCCCTAGACATGGTCCTTTGTGTGTTTCTCAAGGTTGGCTACGGTCAGAGTCGGCTCTGTACATGGCACATCTGTCACACACACCCACAAAAAAAACGCGTACATTGCACACATGGATTCATGTGGATTGTTTCCGGGGGCAATATGTCCAATTTAATTCTACGAAGTATTTAGAAATTATTGCATTTTTCTAAGAATTTCAATATAGATTTTATAAGACTATACAAGTTGTTGCAAAATATACTCGTCAAGTAACCCACACCTAATAGATATTTATCAATATTTGTCGGGATGCTACTATGCACATGCTTTGAGCATGTGCAGAAATGCAGATGCACTCTAAATGTCTTGAAGAAACTGACCAAATATAATGCACCCACGCACATTATTGCACATCCACAAGTACCCGCTTATCCATGAATGCACGGTTGTGCGGTCTTTTTGTACCACGCATGTTCGAGTGTTCACTAATAGTACGTTTTCATCAAACCATATAAGAAAGTGGAGTGGTAACAAACAAACAACAATAGCAAGAAACTAGAAGATAGAGAAAGTGATGTGTGGAGGTAACAGATATGCAAAGGAATGAGAAATTAGATTGAGGAAAGAACATGTAGTGAAAAACCATATGGTTATGTGGTGTGTCTTACTTAAGAATGGGAGGCATCTGGGGATAATGACTGGAAAATTCAGGGAAATGTATTGTTCCCCTGCTCTAGCCTCATGCCTTTACTGCGTCTACTCGCGTACATCTCTCACTCTTATGAACCTTCGCCTACATAAATTGTTGTGCTCGGCAGCCCTCAAATACCGCTTCATCAGGTGTATCCTGCTCACTCCTCACTCCCAGCACTTTCCCTTCCTCCACGCCATATGAGTTCGTCCCTACAAGAGATATGAAAGTTATTGGGCTAGCAGAAGGTTTAGAATGACCTATATGTTTCCAAAACATGGAAAGCAAGAAAAAAGCATATACTTAGTACAGGCCTTACTGTCACCACCACTAAATTGCACTGTCATAACATCCCACCACATAGCATCTCTATAGAAAAAAAAACACTTGATTAGTCACAACAAGCCATCTAGTATGTTTTGTTTGGTGATAAATGCAAGGAATGAAGGAAATAATGAATGGATATCACACAACTGTGAGTTTTCACGACTTGATATATCTTTGGTGCATCGATCAACAAAAAAATAATCTGAAAATAGTTATGGATAGATACATGGAAACTAATAAGAAAAAAACACGCCACCGGGTAAGAGTATCGAATTGGTGTGAGCTGTTGATTTTAGTAACTAACGGGTCATGTGTAAACTAACTAGCCTCAACCCGCCTTTCCAGGTTGCTGAATGTGAGAAAACGGAAATACTCTTGGTCTCATCCTTATTCAAACAATATGCGAATGTGAAGAAAGGAAAAAAAAAAGCCTCCATTCAAACTGGTCTGGTTTTCTCCAACTCACAGTCAAATTCGAAAGATGGTTAGGTGAGTCTTTTGCGTCCGGCGCTTCAATAGGCCTATTAAAAGGGCTACTGGGAGCACCCGTGGACCGAGAGTATATCTCTCTGCATCCCTAACCTGGACGCAAATTTTATTTTTCTTTGCAGTGAAGTGTACATAGGGCTGTACAGACACATGGTTTGATACAAGTTTTGTTGTAGGTGTCGTGTTCTTTGCAGCCAACTAGCTAGGTTGAAAATTTTCGTGCAGGAGGGAACGCTGAGACGGCCGCTTGTCCGTGCACGTTGGAACTGGGATGAGTTGACACGACATCCCGGCGTTTACCGGCCGTGCTGATTTTTATTTTGTTTGGCTTTTGGTTTCTTCGGAGCGAAATTAATCGTACATGCCACGTTCATGAGAAAAGTCGTCAAACATGCATTAAAATTTGCGATATGTGGGGGAGAGGTGGATATAAACCCATGAAATACACTAGAAGCAAACAGTGTTTTTGCTATATGTAGAGATTTGGGCTTTGACCAAGATAATCTCCACCAATCCCATAAAATACACATGTAACAAACAAAGACGTAAGAAGTGTGCTACTGGATTACAGGCCCGAGCAGTCCGATAGGAAAAGTAAAATGCCAATAAATTTTTTGTCTGCAGATTCACATGTAAAGCCTTGGATTTTGTCCAAATCAACCTGTAGTCCGCCGAAGTAATATTTTGAGAACTGGGTGACAACCAGTTGGCATTGACAACGCGTGCACACCTAGCCCACCTGGGTTGGACTCCCCTATGGATCTCATGGTTTGCTTCTTCCATAAACAAAAATCAACAGGGGTTAGTCCTTGTTGGGCTCTTGTTTTAATTAAGATTTCATTTCGATGATCTTTGCAAGCAAAACCTTGTCTTCTATAGAAATCAACATGCACTATACATTTAGTTGTATATACGAGAACGGGTTTGATTTTAGTTGAATCCGCTAGGTTGTATTTCCAAATCTACCCGTGAATAGTTATGTGACCGTTCCTTTTAAATCCAACGACTCATATTTTCATAAAAATAAGGTAGCGCATATATCGATGGTACCACTGGGCATGTTCTCTAGTTTAATAGAGCACAAACATAAGCGTAAAAAACATCCAGATATAATCCAACTACCAATAAAAACTCATACATAAAAGAAAATGTTCGAGCAGGTGCACTGGCCAGCAGGCAAGTTGGCAAGACAGCCAGAACAGAGAGCTAATGCGCTTGCACTGGTGTAATGGGCTCTGCGGGGACATATTTTGTTGCACTGGGCAAAGCTTTTTCAATTTACTTCCGACTATATATACGTGCTGTTATTGCCTGAAGCCGGTGGAGGGAGTGTGGATTAAACATCACCAACTCTATCGATAGTGGTAGGATGTTAATGTGCACATTCGCTGCGCATGTGCACAAATACATAGCATTCTAAATATCTTGCAGGAGACTAACCAAAAGTTGTTGTGTGCCTACATATATATATTCATTGCACATCAGTAAGTACCCCTCAACTATGAATGCACAGTTATTTTGCTGCCTTTTTATACCACCCCACGTTTGATACTTAACATGCCACTTTTTATCAAGCCATATACCACAGTGAAGTGGTAACCCCATAGCAAGGAACAAGGAGAGAAAGCGATTTAGTTGCAGAAGTTTAAGGAAACAAGAAGCTAAAATGACGAAAGTACATGCAATTAAGAACCATATGGTTCTATTGTGCCTTTTGCTCAAGAATAGGAGACATTTGGGAATAATGGCTGGAAAAAGTAGGGAAATGTATTGTTCCCGTTCTCCAGCCTCTTGCCCATTCTACTACCGATTGCCTACATCTATTCCTCCGACGAACCTGTGAATGTTGAGTAGGTTGTGGTCATCCCATTCCTTCCGCGACGAAGGAAGATCAATCTGCTGTTGAATGATGTGCTATTCCCACACATTTTGACGAACATCAAAGTGACATTTGGTGGTTTTCTTACAGAAATAGGGAAAGTATAAGCATACGCATACCGACCCTACTACCTGCACCACCGGATATTAATTTTTTGTAACATTCCCCCACAGATCTTATGTATAGAGAACTCACCAAATGAACGAAGCCATTGACTGTTTGCATTTTGCTAGCTAGGTGTTAGATACAAGGAAACAGTTGATTGATATCACACAAATGTAAGCTCTGTTTCGCGGCTTGATTTTCCCTGGTACATCAATCTGAAATACTTGGAAAACACTACAGAATTTTTTGGATAGGACACACAAAAAAACTAGGACACTTTCACTCTGGCGCAACGAAGGCACACATAGTAGGCTAGTGGCCAAGCAAACAAGGTCACGTTAACGCACGCTCATATGGTAGCATTGTTGCCCAGTCATATAACGCATGTGTTCGTTTTCCAAACTAACGTGCTTGTCTTTCCCTCAATCGCTTTCCACTGCAAATTATACGGAGCTCATGTAGGTGTATCTCTCTGAAATCTTTGACCGGCAGACTGTTTTTCCGAGCAACCGTGGGGCATCTGCATCAACCGAAAAAACGCCGGACCGGTAGCACTGAGCTCTGCCGCGTGTCCGACTTGCTAGAGTTGCTCTAACCAACATATATTTTCGCCCTTCCAGCCACCGAGTATTTTCTACAAATTTTTGCTACAATTTTCCGCTCATAGTTTGTCAACTCTATGTGATGAACTACAGAGCTAGGACCGAGACTGACTTGAAGAGAGGAAAAAGAACATAGCTTCAAAATCTTTCACACCTCCAAGGCAAAACTGTTTGCTTATACTCACTGTACGTTTAGGACAGAGAGTTGCTCGATGCACAAAATAAGATCTTTATATTGTGGTATATTCCATGACCATGAAAAGGGGTGGTGTCATCGCTGTATTGTTGGTCATCTTTTTGGTGGTAATTCTACCAATTTTAATTGTACAGAGCATTTAGAAATTATTGTTCTTTTTCTAGGAATTTCAATGTATATTTTGAAAGACTATACGTCATGGTTGAAAAATCTGTGGGTCGAGTAACCCACACCTAACAGACATCTATCAGTATGTTGGTATTATGCTACTATGCACATGTGGAGAAAGGCAGAAGCACACTAAATTTATTGAAGAAACGACCAAATATAATGCACACACATACATTTCATTGCACATTTTCACAAGTACCACCTTAGCCATGATTGCACTCTTGTGTGGTCTTTTTATACCACCCATGCATGTTCAAGTGTTCACTATTACTTTTCATCGAACCATATACGACTGTGGAGTGGTTATTAGCAACAATAGCAAACAACTTGGAGATAGAGAAAGTGATGTAGAGAAAGAGCTCGTAGATATGTGAAGAACCCAGAAGTTAAACTTGACAAAAGAACATGTAGCTAAGAACCATATGGTTCTATGGTGTGTCTTACTTACGAATAGGAGGTATTTGGGGATGTCGAGGGGAAAAGTTAGGGAAATGTGTTGTTCCCCTGCTCTAGTTTCTTACTTTTTTTTCTTCTCTGACGAATCACCTACATCTATGAACCTTCGCCTTCTGATGTTGTCCTCCGAAGCAGGCAAGGACCGCTTCAACAGCTTCCAGTTGATCAACTGTTTGACTTTCTTCTGGTCACTCCTCACTCCGTGTGCTCTTTCCACTCCTCCCCGCCACAAAAGTGTCCTACAAGAGAGATGAAAGCAATTGGGCTGGCAGGAGGTTTAGGACGACCCCTCATTGTTTTCTTCCAAATCAAGGGAAAGTGATCAAAGAGCATATGTTTACCGGTCTTACTATCTGCACCAATGAATTACATCGTGATAAAGATCCTACCACAGATCGATCACCTCGATAGAGAAACACTTGATCAATTACAAGAAGCCATCCGTTATTTGTACGTACGTACGTGTTTTGTTTGGGCAAATATCGCCAAAAGAAGAATCCAAAACTGGAGCTCTTTTATGGTGGTTGGCACGGTACTCGTGGTACCGTTGGTACCGTGGGCTCTGATTTTTGTTAGCCATTGATTAAGAGGTGATTTTTATTAGCCGTTGATTAAAATTGACGTAGTCTTAGGGGAAAAAACCCAGCCCGTAATGCCAACCCTATTATGTTCTACGTGGACCATCTCAAGAAAAAAAGTGGTGAATTCGTGAGCAGTCGTGACGAGGCGAATAGGGCAGCCGGCAGCCGCCGCCTCCCTTCTACGGTCACGGCGAGGACGATCTCCCCCACTCATCAGGCCCGCGGCAAGGTGGCGGCGCGTTGTGAGGAGGTCGGCGATGACGGCGGCGCGGACGGAGCGGGGACATGCCACGGATTGTGGCACGCCGATTTCCCCCACTCCCGCGACGAGGTGGCAGCGCGCGGTGAGGAGTTGGGCGAGCAGCTGACAGCAGGCGACTAGGGAAGCCGCCGCCGCCTCCCTTGTTCTGTCGCGGCGAGGACGACCTCCCTTGTTCTGTCGCGGCGCGGACGGATCAGGCGGAGGCCACGGATTGTGGCGGCGCGCGGTGAGCAGGTCGGCGACGATGGTTGCGTGGAGGAAGCGGGGTCAGGCCACGGTATTGCAGCACGCCGATCTCCCACTCCCCAGAATCTGCGGCGAGGTGATGGCGTGCGGCGAGGAGGTCGGCGACGACGGCGGCGTTGAGGTGAGTGCAGCACCGTTCGACCTGTTAAACTGAAGTTGGAGGCTGAAAGTTGGTTTTTTATTCGGTAGTACAAACTAGTTCTGTAGCGTGATTTTTGGTTGAAATCTTCCAGAAAAAATTGCTCCGAAAACTGAAGTAGGAGGCTGAAAGCTAGGTGCGATGCTCGTGTTCTGTAGTCGTATAGCACTGTCCGGTTCCTGGGTTAGGGTGCCAAGCTTCTACAGCAGATACACTAGTCATGTAGCACTCTGTCAAACTTCTGATGTTTTAATATTGTGGAGATATTAGCGGAAATACGCTTAGGATCTCGGGCACCAGTGCTCCTGGTGCCCAATTTTTTTTTAAACTTTATTCTTTAGCCAAAAAATTCTGAAAAAAATCACACAGGTAGTGGTCTACATGTGTGCTTAACTCATAAATTTGCAAAAAATAATTCAAAATAATTTGACCTGTGAAAAAATAAGAAATCTGGGCATGTTTGAACGTTTTTGAATTTGCTTTGTTGACTGCTGATATTTGTTATTTTCACACAGGATGCAAATATTAACATTTTTTTTGTGATTTTTTCCTATGGTAACGAACATTCAAATCTACATGCTTGATTTTTTTCAGAATTTTTTGTGCAACAACAATTTTTTGAAAAAAAAATTTGGGGCCCCAGGAGCACTGGTGCCTGAGATCCAAAACTCCGCGTCCAGATATTAGCATTTTTATATTTGGAGGATATATACGCATCCCTGGTTGTGACTTATTCGCATCAAAGAAAATTTGTGTAAGTGAACACATATTGTTGATGTTGTTTATCTGATCTGGATGACGAGTCCCATCGCTCCATGCTTGTACGAAGCAATATGAGAAACCCCTGACAATCTGAGACATGTAAAATCATAAACACATAAAGGAGGAATTATTGAAGAGAGAAGACAGATTGGCTTTCGAAGAACTGCATTTGGTAGCATGCATATATCTGGTTTCAAAGTATAGTGATGCTGCAGTTTATTTTCCGAATATAAGTGAACAATGCTTATCATAAATTAGGGATACCTCAAGCCAGTTTAATCATGGCACATCGGCTGGTGGTTACCTGAAGTTTGAATTACTTCATATATAGTCTGTAGTTATTAGTAGTTGCTCTAATCTCATCTCCTGTAGTTAGTATAGTATATACTGTTTTCTCTCTTAGTTTTATTTTGTAGCTGGCTGTGGAGTTTTTTGTTCGCGCCATTAGTTTTTTGGAGTATATTTGAATCTGTGTCATTGACCCATTTTGATAAAACATTTAATTTTCGATTTGTATGTGATATGCAGGAAGCCATGGCCGATGCAGGTGATGAGTACCTTGGCATTGTGAGCAGGACGTTTGATAGTGAGGATGTAGCTTTTCGGTTCTATAACAATTATGCTCTTGAGAAAGGTTTTAGTGTGTGGAAAAGCTATGTTGAGTGGGATGCAGCCAATGTGGAGATAATTCTGACATTGTAAATAGAAACATATGAGCATGCTGTTGCATGCCATCTATGAGGAAAAGATTAACGTGCATTTTGCCTTGCATGAATGCGTACAATTCAACAAAAGCACAAACATTCGAAGCATTGTCATCAATTGGGCAGCAGACAGGTGACATGTGACAGTACAGAGAAGGAAAAAACACATGGGAGGACGGTAAGGCGGTCCAACAGGACCAAGAGCTCACCACGACGGCGATTCCGTGCTCGGCAATACAGGAGCAGGCCGAGAGTGACCGGAGTGAGCTCGACGAACGGCGGCCGGTGTCGGGGAAGATGACGCAATTCGTTCGGCATCCGTGACGGCGGCCGTTAGTTTGCTAACGTGGATGATTGTCTTTTTCTGTAACTTGCCCCCGAAAATTTTGTTTCTTCTCATCCGTTCATGCCTTTGGTCTAAGCATTTTATCGAACACATTGCCCGCGTCGGAGTTCGTCTTGGTCGCCATGTCCAAGCTGGGCTCTGGCCGTTCGCAGGCGTTGAGGCCGAGCCCCTGTGTGTCTCCGAGCTCCAACCCGACGCCTTCCGCTCTGGCATCCATCCGCTCCGACGCCGTGTCCGAGCTGAGCTCTGGCCGTCCCCTCATCCCCTGGCGGTGCACTCGGTTGAAGTTTGGGATGTCATGCTGCTCACCACGAGCACCGTGCTGGTCCGCATACACATAATGGTCATCCTAGACACATACAACAACATTGGGGGCGGCAGCTCGGCGGCCATGCGGCTGCCCGCCGGCATGAACGGACAGCACTAGCGTGAGTGAAGCCATCGACCGTGGCGTCCTCCTGGAGCTCAGATTGGCGGCCATGGAGGAGCTAGTGAAGGTGGCGCAGTGGTAGCCCAGCCTAGACCGCAAGTAGGCGTCCACGACGAGCACCGCTGCAGCTAGAACACGTGGTGGCGGAGGAACGCGACGGTGCCCACACCCGCATCCAGCAGGAGGCGGCCGGCGACAGCGCCCGCCCCCGGCTCCTGGAGGGGAGGTGCAGGAGGTTGGGGACGGCGCCCGCGCCCGGATCCTCGAGAGGAGGTGGAGGAGGCCCGGCTCTGTGCGCCGGCGGCCATGCTAGAGGGATGGTGGAGGAGGCCGGCGACGGCGCCGGTGCCCGCGGCAGTGATGGTGAGGGACAATCCGGTGGAGAGAGTGTGAGGAGATTAGGTTGAGAGAATAGAGAGTGAGCAATCGGTAAAATAACTTTTATAATAATTAAAATAAAATTATGGTCCCACATAATTTGGTACCGGCCCCATAGTTTTGGTACCTGGTCCCACATAATTTTGGTACCGGTTCCACACAATTTTCGGTACCGTCAGTCTGGTACCGACTATTTTAACGCCGTTAGATTGATACGTCCAAAACGTATCTATAATTTTTGATTGTTTCATGCCATTTTTATGCTTTTAGCACTTGTTTTATATTAAGTTTATTATTTATTTGGACTAACCTACTAATAGTTGCAAAAGTGCACAATGTTCTTGTTTTACTCTTTGATGTGTAGAAATTATCAAGAATACAAGAGGAAACCTTGTTGGAGTCGAATTGGGACTTTCCTGAAATCTGTCTGAGAACTTTTTACGAAGATTGCCAGTTTGACCCTCGAAGATGACGTTATATGGAGACCTGGCTGTTACGAAAGTTGTCACAATTTTCCATACGAAGATTTTAAGCCCGAGATCAGCCCAATCGGAGTTCGGACGCGGCCTGTAGGCCCGTTTTGGTGGAACCCTAAAAGGGGGTGACGGAAATCCGAGAAGATATATAAAGGGAGGAAACCTAATTCGTGGAGGACTCCTCCACCCACGAATTTCAGCCACCAAAAGCCACGTTTTTGCCTCCCCCATGGATCCCATCTCCATGGGGGAGGGCTCCCAAGAAGCCATGAAGGAGGGAGGCTAAGGGGCGGCGCTCCCCAAGCTTGCCGGCGGCGGGGAAAGGAGTTCCCCGCACCGCCGGCGCCGCCGCGCTGCCCCTCTCCGCCGTCTTCACCGCCATCTCCATCACCATCTCCTCCTTGTATTCAGTGGTTCATCCTCCCACAAACCTCTGTACCGTCCTATGTAAACATGGTGTTTGATGCTATAATATTTATCCTATGATTTACATCATGTTTCCGTAGTTTATTTGTCTTTTGATTGCTTAATTGAATGCATGAGGTTCATTAGAGTTGTATGTCTATATGGTGCTGTCCTTTGGTGTCCATTATATTGTGCGCGCATGGATCAAACACCCTAGGGTTGGTAGTATTTGTAACGAAGCGGGGGAAGTTCTGCCGGAGTGACAGAAACCTGAGAACGCGAACCGATTAGTTGCACGTATGGGAGTAAGAGGACCTTGAACTTAAGGCTATGGTTGGGGAAACCTTAATGCATTGTTAGTATTTGCGGATGCTTTCTAACAATCCAATCATATAGTACTTGTAATCCCAAGTAGTGGAGTGCATGTATATTTAGCCTCTCCCACATAGAAAACTGCATCGAAGACAATGAACCAAGTACCTTCACTAATTAATCTTGGACAAAGCCACCACAATTACCACCACTTTTCCACACTCATGGTACTGTTAGTATATGGTTACTTAGTGTATTTTATTGCTGCAGCACTAACATTTACTTTCTTGTATTTATTATCTTGCAAAACTACCTCTCATACCCGTATTGCTACCGTAGTTTTATTTCTAGATAATGCAAACGTTTAGTGTGCGTAGAGTTGTATCAGTGGTTGATAGAACTTGAGAGAATACTTATCCTACCTTTAGCTCCTCGTTGGGTTCGACACTCTTACTTATCGAAAAGGCTACACGCGATCCCCTATACTTGTGGGTTATCAAGACCTTTTCTGGCGCCGTTGCCGGGGAGCCATAGCGTAGGTTAATGTTCTTGTGTGCACTTGTTTGCTTTATCTCTAAGTAGTTTTTATTTTCAGTATTAAGTTGTTCTTTATCTTACTATGGATAGGGAATGCGAATTACAAAAAAAATTAGGTGTAGTTGTTATCTAAAAACGTTTTCAAAAAGAAAAGTGATTGGAAAGATGAGTAATGGTTAAATGGGGGTCGACCTTGAACACTTGTGTTCATGCCTATGAAACCAAAACAAATCTTTCCATGGAAGCTTTTCATTAAAAACATGTAAATATTGTAAATATTGTGTATATACCTCTGTACATAAAAATAAAATGAATAATAATCTTAGTTAATTGAAAGTTGATAGTTTTACTTTGCTGTCCAGAAACAGATTTTCTGTGCTCCACCGTATTAAATGTTTAAAATCACCAGAACGTGATCTTGATCTGAAATTTCTTGAGTGCAAAGTGATGCTTATTAGCTTTCTTTCATTAGACTAACTTTTTCTGATTTAAGGTACGTAGATAGGTCGAAAAATTCGATCTTTACTGACTGTTCTGTTTAGACAGATTTTGTGCTTCTCTGTAAATAAAATCGTGATAAATCTCAGAATAGTATTTTGACTTGAAAATTTTTGTGCATAAACCTGAGATTATTATCTTTCTTTCATTAGACTAAAGTTTTTCGATTTGAGCTACTTAACTATCTCGTTGAATGCCATCTTTACGGACTGTTCAGTTTTGACAGATTTCTTTGTTTATTCAATATTGTACTTGGTGTTGTTAGTTTCATTAGTTTTTCGACGGACAACGGAAATCATGAACACCTTAGTATATACAGTGGCTAATGTTGAGTAAAAATTATAAAACTTGTCAATGCTTGAACATGAGTGGATTTTATTTAATGAGTACTAACCCTACTAATGAGTTTTGTGAAGTTTTATGTGGATGTAGCTTATAAGATCTAATCAATATGGTGATATGAGATGAATAAGAAGACGCAAGAGCTCAAGCTTGGGGATGTGTAGGTGCATCCCAAGAACATATTCAAGAAGATACAATCATCTAAGCTTGGGGATGCCCGAGTCATCCCCCTATTCATCAACTAACATGAGGTTGTCTCGTTCATACTCTATATTACCCGTCCACATGATATGTATTGTCTTAACTTGTATTATAATTGCTTTTATATGTCTTGGTTTTACCTTCTTTAGTTTTATTAGGCTCCTTATTTGGTTTCGATTGCTTCTTTACTTTCACTTATAAATTCAAAATAACAAAAATATTTTCTTTTGTTTTGCTTCTTTGTTTGGTTCTTTATTTTAATTTTATTTGGGTTTTACTTTTGATTTTTATTTAGAGTTTTCCTTGCTGTAGCTAGCATGTTTAGGTCTTGCTTAGCCTCTGGTTTCTTAGTTTATCAAAAATAAAGTACCAAGTTTTATCCATTTAGCTTAGTTGATACATATGTAAAAAGTGATTTTCTGTTTTCGGTATCTACTGCTTATTGCGCGATTTTTCATATTTTACTGGAAGCTCTAAAAATCACGAAAAAATTACTGATGTTGTAGCACCTAATCCTCTGCATGTACAAAAATTGGCTAAAATTTCGGGCATGTTTAAGTGCACCTAAAAATTGCGTTTTCCAGCTGCTGTTTTTCTGGACAGATTCTGACTTTTGTTGCAAGAGTGGCCTCTTTTCGTTTTCATTTGATTTTTAATGGTTCTTACCTTTCATTTATAAGTTGGCCATTTAAGCAACCTTTCTGTAACTTAAAAACAAAATTTTATTTGGTTTAATAGTAGCACTTGGGAAATATTATCTATTGTACTAATGTCTAACCGCAGAAAAGAATGGGAAAGTTTTTGTGTTGAAGTTTTTTCACAGAGAATGAAGGAACACCAAACTATGGAATATTGAAGAATTACCAAAGTCATAAGCTTGGGGATGTCCCCGCATCCCTCTTCATCAATAACCCCACGGTTTGCAAACCTTTAAACTTTGTTTTTTGAGCAACATAGGAACTTAACTAAACTTGAAGCGGCTGTATTTTATTATCTATTTATCTTAGCATCAAACACCAGTTACATTAATAAGTGGATCGTCACATATTTTATTTATCCTCTGTTTTCAATGTTTACTTGGTTAATGGATTACTTGTTGAAACTTAAAAATGATGTGTGAATAATACTGTTTAGTAGTTTATGTTTTCTTATGGTTAGTCTCAACTAGCTAATAGTGCATATTATGTTATTTTGATATCAACATGCATTGTCCTGTTCATAAGATGGTATGGTATTGTGGTATCCTCCTCTGAATAATTCACTTGAATCGACTTGGCACATGCTCACACATGTTATGACTGAAAAATAAAAGTCAATTAAGCCTTGATGATCTATTTTGCCTCAGAGTTTTAGTATCGTTTTTATGCCTCCGTTAATTTTATTTTGTCGCAAGCATGATTATGACCGTTATCGCTCTCGTGGTTGTCGCTTCCCAGTCTATTGCTAGCCTTCACTTGTACTGAGCGGGAATGCTGCTCGTGCATCCAAATCCTTAAAACCAAGTTATCCCAAAGAGTCCACCAAAAAATTCCTATGCATGGTATTTCAAGCCATTCCAAGTAAATTTGCATGTGCTACCTTTAAAACCTTCAAAATATTTCTCTTTTTGTGTCAATGTTTACTAGCTCATGAGGAATTAGTGTGGTTATTCTTTATTCTATTTGTCAAATGGACTTTTACACCTGGACTAGTGGCATATACATCCGCTTATCCAATAACTTGCAAAAAGAGCTGGCAACGGGGTGCCCAGTCCCAATTAATTACAACTTTAACCAATTAATTCTCTTCACACTTTTGCCCTGATTCATCAGTAAGCAATGACAAACAGTGAAATACCTGAATGTGTGTAAACCAAAGAGAAAGAGGGATGATCTGCCTTGCTGGTAGAAATAACGTCCTTCATGGGAGCCGCTCTTAAAAGTCCGTTTGACAGGTAGAATACTGTTCTCACCCGCTACCATTCGTTGACAATTAACAAACACCTCTCAAAACATTTTTACCTCTGTTTTTAAAAAAAAAGCTCTAGCACGTGTTAATCCCTGCTTCCCTCTGCGAAGGGCCAATCTTTTATTTTTATGTTGAGTCACCATCCTTTCTTTGAGCACTTCTTCGAGAGCATAGCTGTCGTTCTTAGTGTAATGTGCTTGTCCCAGAATACGATTAATTGAGGTATAACCATGATGCTTTTATCTTTGATATCTCTATATCTAGTCTTCACTTGAACTTCAGAGGTGCCTTGGCATTTATGTTTTGCTCCACAATTAAGGGCAAGCGAGATACCACTCTATCATGCTTTATTATGGTCATTACAATCTTGTTGATGTTTATAAATTTCATGTTATAAGCTCTTAGTTCGTTGATACTTTTCATTAGGAAACATGATTGCTAAGTTTTATTATCCATACATCATGCAATTGTTAAAGACCTGATCATAGCATTTACAATCAAAAATTATTTTGTTATCATTTACCTACTCGAGGACGAGCAGGAATTAAGCTTGGGGATGTTGATACGTCCAAAACGTATCTATAATTTTTGATTGTTTCATGCCATTTTTATGCTTTTAGCACTTGTTTTATATTAAGTTTATTATTTATTTGGACTAACCTACTAATAGTTGCAAAAGTGCACAATGTTCTTGTTTTACTCTTTGATGTGTAGAAATTATCAAGAATACAAGAGGAAACCTTGTTGGAGTCGAATTGGGACTTTCCTGAAATCTGTCTGAGAACTTTTTACGAAGATTGCCAGTTTGACCCTCGAAGATGACGTTATATGGAGACCTGGCTGTTACGAAAGTTGTCACAATTTTCCATACGAAGATTTTAAGCCCGAGATCAGCCCAATCGGAGTTCGGACGCGGCCTGTAGGCCCGTTTTGGTGGAACCCTAAAAGGGGGTGACGGAAATCCGAGAAGATATATAAAGGGAGGAAACCTAATTCGTGGAGGACTCCTCCACCCACGAATTTCAGCCACCAAAAGCCACGTTTTTGCCTCCCCCATGGATCCCATCTCCATGGGGGAGGGCTCCCAAGAAGCCATGAAGGAGGGAGGCTAAGGGGCGGCGCTCCCCAAGCTTGCCGGCGGCGGGGAAAGGAGTTCCCCGCACCGCCGGCGCCGCCGCGCTGCCCCTCTCCGCCGTCTTCACCGCCATCTCCATCACCATCTCCTCCTTGTATTCAGTGGTTCATCCTCCCACAAACCTCTGTACCGTCCTATGTAAACATGGTGTTTGATGCTATAATATTTATCCTATGATTTACATCATGTTTCCGTAGTTTATTTGTCTTTTGATTGCTTAATTGAATGCATGAGGTTCATTAGAGTTGTATGTCTATATGGTGCTGTCCTTTGGTGTCCATTATATTGTGCGCGCATGGATCAAACACCCTAGGGTTGGTAGTATTTGTAACGAAGCGGGGGAAGTTCTGCCGGAGTGACAGAAACCTGAGAACGCGAACCGATTAGTTGCACGTATGGGAGTAAGAGGACCTTGAACTTAAGGCTATGGTTGGGGAAACCTTAATGCATTGTTAGTATTTGCGGATGCTTTCTAACAATCCAATCATATAGTACTTGTAATCCCAAGTAGTGGAGTGCATGTATATTTAGCCTCTCCCACATAGAAAACTGCATCGAAGACAATGAACCAAGTACCTTCACTAATTAATCTTGGACAAAGCCACCACAATTACCACCACTTTTCCACACTCATGGTACTGTTAGTATATGGTTACTTAGTGTATTTTATTGCTGCAGCACTAACATTTACTTTCTTGTATTTATTATCTTGCAAAACTACCTCTCATACCCGTATTGCTACCGTAGTTTTATTTTCTAGATAATGCAAACGTTTAGTGTGCGTAGAGTTGTATCAGTGGTTGATAGAACTTGAGAGAATACTTATCCTACCTTTAGCTCCTCGTTGGGTTCGACACTCTTACTTATCGAAAAGGCTACACGCGATCCCCTATACTTGTGGGTTATCATAGATCGCGGTGGATAAACGTTATTAAAAAATGCCAACAACCCTAAAACTTGTGGTAGTTATTATCATGTTATCTTCACTATATACACACTGTTAAAAACTACACTATGTATACATCCGTACATCTCTCTGAATCGCTGACCTGCCCCTGTGATATGCATGAGGCTTGGCGCTAGCTAGTCTGCCGTGTAAGAACACGTTGCAAAAGGTCTGGTAACCGTGTGGGAGGTACACCGGCGCCGGCCACCTTTTGATGCATAGACTGAGACCTGAAGCTCGAGTTATCGTGTTGTTGAAAGTCCAGTTCCCTGCCCAAGAACGTAACCCGTGAATGAATTGGTGCATCCGGACCATCAAAAACGTATTAAAAAATTCCAGAAAAAACTTTGAACATTGGTAATAGTCATATCTAACATGTCACAAAATTTTAAATCGAAATTCGTAACACACATCAAGAAAAGAAAAGGGACCATTTGTGTACCCCCTCTCTAAAACTTAAAAGGGTAGCATTGTCTTTTATTACAATTAATTACGATCAATTATTTGTTAATTCAGTTTAGACTCTGCCGGCCTGCCGAAGCTTCCCAGCGAGACACTCGTACACAAACAGCTAACGATAGTCTCATGGTGAAGGGCTCGCTGCTCGTCCTGGCTGCGACGTCTCTTATGGCCGTCGCAACAAACGCACCGGTGATGTTGCGCATATTGACCAGTTCCTACAGGGCTAAGTACAATTCAATTAGTCGCTAATGACAAATTAATAATTAACCAATGACTATCGTACCCTTAATTACGAAGGGGTATGGAGCGATCTTAACCCTTGATGTGTTTAAATTTGGGGAGAGGGATACACCGAAGCAGAAGCTGTTATAAACGATAGCAAAGAAACGATGAAGTGCGGAACGATCAAACCAATGGGGACACGAGATTTTAACGTGGAAAACCCCTCCAACAATGGAAGAGAAAAAACCACGGGCGCCAGCCAGCAAATCTTCACTATAATCGGGTGAGGTTACAAACGCCGGGGATTTACACAATGCGACTTATCCCAACCGGCGGCTTACAAGAGGTATATATGGTGGCATAAAATCTTAGGTCGGCTGCAGTCTGACCCAGAAACGATCCGTACCGTACCGCTCCGCTCTCATTCGTCACAAGTTGGCCTTCATCAGTATAAACGAATTTGGATCACCATAAAACAACACTCCACCTTGAGACAAATTCCATCTTGTAGCATGAACGAGAAACTTCACCCTGAAACAACAAAGAAAACACCTTCGGCGCCAAATAACCTCTTGGGCTAGACAGTGATACCAACTAAGTCTGAGCAAAGCTCAAACTTAGTAACAGGAACTGGCTTTGTCATCATATCAGCAGGATTATCATGAGTACTTATATTGCATACCTTCAGCTTACCTTTTGCAACAATATCACACACATAATGGTATTTGACATCAATATGCTTTGTTCTCTCATGGAACATCTGATTCTTAGTAAGGTAAATAGCATTTTGACTGTCACAAAACATGTTAATGCAAGTATCATCTCCACAAAGCTCAGCAAACAAACCTTTCAGCCAAACCGATTCTTTACATGCTTCAGCAATAGCCACGTACTCTGCTTCAGTGGTAGACTGGACAACAACAGATTGCAACGTTGCCCTCCAACTCACGGCACAACCACCAAGCGTGAACACATAACCTGTGAGGGATCTCCTCTTATCCAAATTGGCAGGAAAATCTGAATCCACATAGCCTACGAGTCTCTCACCAGTCTTGCCAAACTTCAGGCAAGCATTGGATGTGCCGCGAAGGTACCTGAAAATCCACTGAACAGCCTTCCAATGCTTTTTATCAGGATTAGCCATATATCTACTAACCAAACTCTTAGCATATGATAAATCTGGACGTGAGCAAACCATGACATACATTAAAGAACCAACAACACTAGCATATGAAACTCCAGACATGTACTCAAAATCCTTATCCGTATTAGGACATTGTTCAGCTGACAATTTAAAGTGAGGAGCAATATGAGTACTAACAGACTTTGCATCATGCATGTTAAAACGATGAAGAACTTTCTTAATTTAATTTTGCTGACTAAGAAACAACAAATCCGAATTTCTGTCACGGGTAATCTCCATACCTAGAATTTTGTTAGCAGCACCAAGATCCTTCATCTCAAACTCGCTGCTCAACTGTGACTTGAGAGCAGCAATATCTTTTTTACTCTTGACAGCAATCAACATATCATCAACATATAATAGCAGGTATATAGGCGATCCATTAACAAACTTAATGTACACACAATTATCAAATTCAGACCTCTTAAAGCCATGTGACAACATAAAAAGAATCAAACCTTTTATATCACTGACGAGGAGATTGTTTCAAACCGTATAAGGACCTTTTCAATTTACACACAAGATCCTCCTTACCAGGCACTATGAACCCTTCTGGCTGGTCCATGTATATCTCCTCCTCCAACTCTCCATGCAGAAACACAGTCTTAACATCTAACTGCTCAAGCTCAAGATCACGCATAGCAACAATAACAAAAAATGTACGAATTGAACTATGCTTTACAACTGGAGAGAAAACATCATTATAATCAACATCTGGAATTTGACTGAAACCTTTTGCAACTAACCTTGCCTTAAACCTCGGAGCCTCGCTAGGCGATAAACCCTCCTTTCTCTTGAAGATCCACTTATAGCGGACTGTCTTCTTTTTCTTAGGCAAGCGCACAACATCCCATGTGCCATTTTTCTCGAGTGATTGCATCTCTTCTTGCATAGCAGCAATCCACTTCTCGCGGTCACCCGAACCGACAACTTCAATATACGTGGACGGCTCATGTCCATGCTCCACCTGTTCTGCACAACTCAGAGCATAATCAACAATGTTACACTCTTCAATTAAACGTGGTCGAGAACCACAATTTCTCCTGTGTCTACGAGCAGCAATAGACTGATTTTGTGGCTGCAAAACATGGCGTGAGTTCTGAACATTATCATTGTCAAAATCAGAAGAATCAGATGAATCAGAATCAGAACAATTTCTCCGGGGCGCTCCGCTCTCCTTCGTCACAAGTTGGCCTTCATCAGTATAAACGAATTTGGATCACCATAAAACAGCAGAAGCCAAGAAAAAATAGACGAATCCAATAATGAATAGTGCCGAAATGTGCATAAGATACTGACCAGAAGTTGTTGTGCACCCACGCATGTATTCATGGCACATCCAAAATTACCCCCTCCACCATGAGTGCACCTTTTTACCGCCTTTTATACCACCCCATGTTTGAGTCTTAACACATCACTCTTCATCAAACCATATGTAGAGAGTGAAGTAGTAACCCTATAGCTAGGAACATAGAGGGAAAATTGTTTAGTGGAGAGTGGTTGCATATGACCAAACAAACAAAAAGCTAAAGTGATGAAAAAACATCCAATTAAGAACCCTAGGGTTCTATTTCTCCCTCTTTCTTTTAAGAATAGGAGGCATTTGGCGATATTGACGGGAAAATATGAGGAACTGTATTGTTGCCATCATCTAGCCTCTTGCCCGTTCTACTACTGATTGCCTACATCTATTTGTCCGATGAACATGTTCTCGATGAGTAGGTTGTGGTCATCCTATTTCTTCCACTGCGAAGCACACTTAGCCAACTTCATCTCCTTTTTCACGTGTGGTATTCCCACACACAGTCCCGACAGAAGAGATAAGAACGTGACCAAGCGCTTGCAGTTGCAGAAGGTTTAAGATGACATATGGTGGTTTGCTTACAAATCCATTGAAAGTATTGAGAGAGCATAAGCGTACCATCCCTGCTATCTCCAGTTCTCCACCTCCTTATTACTTTGTGAAAGCATTCCACCATAGCTCATCTCTGTAGAAAACACTTGACCAAATGCAAGAAGCCATGGATTGTTTGCATTTTGCTAGGTGATAAATACAAGAGACAGTGGATTAAAATCGTGTAAATGTAATCTTTTTTTTCATGGCTTGATATTTGTGTGTTACATTGGTCCAAAATAATTGGAAATTAATACTTGGAGGACACTACTACAGATAATTTTGGATACATACAAAAAAGAAAAGAAAATAGAAGAGACGACTTAACTACCATAAAACGAAGACTCACGTAACTGGCTAGCGGCCAAGCAAACAAGGTCACTGGAGGAACGCATGTGTACGCACTCATACCTAACCTTAGCATTGTTGCACACTCACATGACGTATGTACTCCCTCCGTTTCTAAATGTAAGATATTTTAGATGTTACACATGTTGTTTAGATACATACACAAATAAGTGAACATACACATGAAATATGTCTAGATACATTTATATACATGTGTATGTGGACAAACTATAAAACATCTTATATTTGGGAACGGTGGGAGTATATGTTAATTTGTTTTCCCAGATCTAACGTGCTAGCCCCTTCCCTCAATCGCTCTCCGCTGCAAAGAGCTCCAGCTCACGTTCTGCCATGTGTCCGTGAACGTTAGAGCAGACGAGATGATCAGGTGTCACCTCATCGGCTCTGCTACCACCTTCCGATTTTTGTTCAAAACACGAAGCCTCATATGGGTTTCGCCATGTAGCAGAGGGGCGTCTTCCTCTCCAAATTCGTTTTATTAGCAATTCTTCGGATATCAGCAGGATAAATTCGCAAACCAGGCCGGAACTCTAATGAACTGTCATCTTTTGTTTTGTATCGGGTTCAGATTTCTAGGAAGTTTTCTGGAGTGAAAAACATTGCTTAACCTCAGTGGTTAGACCGGATGATGATGGCACTTGTTCAGTGATCATACATTTGTGCAATGTTAAAAAATGGTCTTTTTGAGTAAATTCCAGTTTTTACCCCCTAATTTGACAATTTTGACGCTAATTACCCCATTTAACAAGTTTTCATCCTAATTACCCCATTTAGTTAAAGTTGTGCCAAATTTAACCCCTTCAATTTTTTGAGCGATTCGGTAACTGGTCTCGACCGTCATGTACAGGTGGCATGCGATGTAGACTTTTTCATGTCGGGGGAACGGCCCGATGATTCCGTTGCGGCTCAACGTTGGGTAGCTCCACATGTTGTTGATCATGTAGCGGGGCGTCCATGGTTGCAGCCGCCATGGCGGCGAAGTTTGGTCAGCTGATGTACATCAAGGCGAACACGGGCGATGGGACACTAACCTCAGCTAATCGATCGATTGACTCTCTAGTCCTAGCTGTCTTCTACCATCTAATTTTTCTCTCTACATTCTACATGCCTTGAACCAATTGTACTACAATAGGTTCAGTACATGTTTTTACATCTTTAAGCTTAGTTCACGGTGGTTTGTCATTTCTGCTCACCCCATCCCGACTCTCTTCTCTATTCGTGCACGTGTGCATGCTCGTTAGATGTGGGACGGCAGGCATGGATACTCTGCTCAGTCCTGCTAATTTCCAGTCTCACTTCCATTTCCATGCAATTTTCTGAACATATCAAACCACAACAACTCCCTAAGCGATGGCCCCAGGATTGTCTTGGTGTGCCTAATTTATAGACTGTAAGTCTATAAAAATTTAAGTGGGGGTAACAATTGGCACAACTTTGACTAAATGGGGTAACTAGGATGAAAACTTTTTAAATAGGGTAATTAGCGTCAAAATTGTCAAACTAGGGGTAAAAAAATGGAATTTACTCTTTAAAAACGCGTAACCCAAAGTTACAGTCATCTCATTAAGATTAGAAAAGAATTTTTACAGCATTCATTACACACGGCTTTGTCGTCCGCCCCCTCTCCGCTAGCTACTCCTTGCGCTGATATGCATAATTCCTAGATTCCTCCCACAGCGCCAACTCCTCTCGCGCCATCCTGACAAGGACGTCCATGCTTATCACCTTGCCCTAAAAAACTCGCACATTTCACTTGAGCTAGATTCTTCTCATGCCTGCGATCATCAATATTCTCTCCGCAAACCTATGGTCATATCTTGAATTCTTCTTGAATTTTGTCATGATTGTGCACATACCCCATATTGGAATAAATCTACAATTTCTAAAACTTATAAATATGATTTTCAAACATGAGTTTAAATCTTATTTTATTTTTTCCCTTGAGATGCACTCATATATATCTCTCTACTCTCTCTTCTCATTGCAGCAAAATTCATGTGTTTGTTTCCTGCGCATAATCTGAATTTGTCTCTTACAAAAATCCCATACACTTAGTATTTCCACAAATTTATTCTACAACATCTGCTAGTTGTTTCACAACTCTCTAGTGTAAGGCGGGACCAATGTTGACCTAGAGAAAGAAAAAAGATTAGCTTGCAGCTAAATACTACATTTTACTGGATCCAAAATCTTTCGTACCATCAAGACAAAAACAATTTTGTTGTACTCAATGTATTTTTAGGATAAAGAATGCCTTTGTAAATTGCCAATTTATTCCATAACATGTTCAATGAAATGGATGGTGTCGTCGGCATTTTGATGGCCGTATTTGGTGGCACTTGGGATCTAGTTCTAATGGCCAAGAGTGTTCAAAACATATTTTCTCGTTCTTATGAAAATTTTAGTGCACTCACGGAAAGGGTTTACGACATGTTGCAAAAGTATGGGATGAGTAACTCCACACCTAATAGATGTATATAATTTTGTAGCATGCTACTATGCACATGTGGATATATACATAGACACATTGAATATCTTGAAGAGACTGTCCAAAGGCAAATGTGCCCACATACCATTCTTTGCACATCCACAAGTACCCTCCCAACCATGAATGCACTATCTTGCGGGTTTTTCGTACCACCCAATGTTTGAGACTTCATCAAACCATATATAGTAGCCCTATAGCAAGAAATGAGGAGGGTACGTGGTTTAATGGAGAGGTTGGTATGTGTGAAGATACAAGAAGCTAAAATGACGAAAGAATATTTATTAAGAACCATAGGGTTATATGGTATGCCTTGCTTAAGAATAGGAGGTATTTCGGGATATCTATTAAAAAAGCTAGGGAAGTGGATTGTTCTCGTCCATTAGACTCTTTCCCCATCGTTTGCTGATTGCTTACATCTATTACACCTATGGACGTTTGTCTGTTCACCAGGTTATGCTCATCGCATCCCTTCTTACCCTGTGCCTCATGTGCGTACAAGTTACTAAGGGCATGTACAATTCGGTGACGTCAGCCTTCTCTTAGAGTTGACACGTAGGATATTTGTCTAGTTGGAGGAGAGAGAATTAAGAAAGGGGAAGCGGCCTTCCCTTAGCTAAGAGATACTCCCGTGCGAAATAAGAAAAGGCTTTTTTTCCCCATTGTACCATTTGTGTTTCCTTAGCAACAAAATTTATCACTGAAAGTTAATCAATATTCATTAATTCTTAGGGATGACAATAAGAGGCAATGCATTATATGAGCTATATCTATTATCTTCTCTAAATGATATGGAGAACTAAGAGAAGGCATGTTCTCTCTAACATTGTGCATGACCTTAGAAGTTAGATTTGAGGAAATGGTCAGAAGAGTCTGGTGTGTGGTGTCGACACACCGGCGTGGCCAACCTTTCGATTCTTCTCTGAAACCTGAAGGTCGTTGTGGGTGTAGCAGATAAGCGGAGGGGCCATCTCGCAGTCAGCCAATATGGAAGGAACATTATTAATCTTACTAATATTTCTTGCTTCCTATCCACATAGTATTTCCACGAATTTCTTTACATCATCCACAATATCCGCTAGTTGTTTCACAACTCTCTATATTGAGGTGGGACCGACATTGTTTTAGCGAAATAAAAAGAGCCTAGCTCGCAGAAAAATCCTTTTTATTGGGTTCCAAAAATCTTCGTACAACCAAGAGAAAACAATTTTTTGTACTCAATGTATTTTTTGGATAAATAATGCCTTTTAATATTTCCGATCTATTCCATGACATGTTCAATGAAATGGATGGTGTCGTTGGCCTATTAATGGTCGTATTTCAGTGCAATTTGTCTGTTTTTAATGGTTAAGACTGTTCAGAATTATTTTCGCGTTCTTATAGAAATTTTAGTGTACCCACTGAAAGGTATACGGACATGTTGCAAAAATATGGCCCGAGTAACTCCACACCTAATAGACATGTCAACAGTGGTAGCACGCTACTATGCACATGTAGACAAATATATAGGCACCCGACCTTAATATCTTTAAGAGACTGGCCAAAGGCAATGGGCCCACGTACCATTAATTGCACATCCACAAGTACCCTCTCAACCATGAATGCAGTAACTTGCGGTTTGTTATACCACTCCATGTTTGAGTCTTCATCAAACCATATATAAGACCCTATAACAAAAAATGAGGAGGGTAAATGGTTGAATGGAGATGTCTATATGTGTGAGATACGAGAAGTTAAAATGATGAAAGAAAATATAATTAAGAACCATCGGATTCTATAGTGTTTTTTCTTAAGAATAGGAGGTATTTCGGGATATTTACGAGAAAAGTAAGGGAAATGCATTGTTCCCGTCATCTAGACTCGTTCTCCTTCACCCACTGATGGCCTACATCTATTTGTTCTATGGACATCATCTGCTGGATTAGGTTGTGGTCATCCCATTCGTGCTTACCCTCTGCCTCGTGTCCATACATGTTTATTGGAACAGAGGAAATGGCCAGCGAGGTCTGGTGTGTGGTGTCGACACACCGGCGTCGCCAACCTTTGGGTTCTTCTCTGAAACCTGAAGGTCGTTGTGTGTGTAGCAGCTAAGCATAGGGGCCGTCACCTAGTCCGCTTCGCAGCACACTAGCTTCTTCGATCGGGTGTTCGTCGTGGGAATGAATACGCAAAGCAACGGGAACTCGGCTCGGTAGTTAGCTGTGAGCCCGTGTCAAGATGATGATGACATGCGTGTATCATTGGGACATTAACTGAATTGGCTAGTCAGCTGCAATCTGAACCGTATTCTGTTGTGTCCACAATATAAGCATGTTGTGCCATAGGTCATCCCAAAACTCTTGGCTACTCGTTTTTCTTTTCATGCTTGCCAGGGATAATGGATCCAATATTCATTCGCAAAACAAAAAAATCTAATGTTTCACTCTCACTCAAGGGCTCATGGCGGGGCGTAGCCGATTTCCTGCCCGCAGGCGTAGCCACATGTGCCAATTAGACACGCAGACAAAGGGAAACTAATTGACGCTAGCTTGGGAATGCATGAATAGATCAGACTAGAGAGAAGAGACACGTTGACACGGAAAGCAACCTCGGCGCTCTGACCCGTAGAACGGAGTGCATAGTCCTTGGAGATGGTTTTCACGATTTAGATATATACTCTCTCCGTTCCACAATATAAAATGTTTCAAATTTTCTCACATTCATATATATACATGTATCTAGACACTGTTTAGTGTATATGTCCACGTATTTTAGTACAAATTTATATAACATATGAACATTTAAAACATCTTATATTGTGAAACGGTATCTTCTCGCTAGCTAGGTCACCGGATAAGGAGAGAAACATTCAAGGTATATGGTCACGGGCCGAAGAAACGGAAAAGAAAGCCGTGCGTTGGAGGCACTATGACATATGTACGTTCGTACGTGGACAACTCATGAAGTTATTGACTTTCTTTTAGATGGAGAAGAAATGCATAATTCGTTTACTATTTAACCAACTTGGAGAAAAACAAGTCGCAACGAGCCAATTAACTAGCTTGGTTCAAACGGATCCTACGATATATGACACATGACAGCGTGATATCAATGTTTTATCCGTCATGTGAGGAGGCACTAGTAGAGAAATGACCATTAGGACCGGTTTGTAAGGCCCTTTGGGACCAAATACACATCCGGTGCTAGCAAAGCGGGACTAAAGGCCCCCCCCCCCCCCCCCCCCCCCTTAGGACCGGTTTCTTACGAACCGGTCCTAAAGGCCTCCACGTGGGCACACAAGGGACGGCGCTGGTGGAGGACCTTTAGGACCGGTTGGTAACACCAACCGGTCCTAAAACTTTTCCTTTTTTTTATTTCCTCCTTTTTTTTCCTTTTCTTTTCACTTATTTTCAGGGTTTCCGTTTCCGTGTTTCCGTTGGGTAGGGAGAAGGTGGGTGGGACCTACCACGCGTCTCGCGGCGCCCAATCCTTTTTTGTAAAATAAAACTTCGGCGATTTTCATTCAAACTTTAGGAAATTTTACAAATTTGAATGAAAATTTAATAAACCTAATCTACTGGCGGCGGTAGCGGCGCCTGAAGGCGTAGTAGGGGTCCTCTTCATCCTCCTCATTCTCCTTCTTCATGCCGGCGGCGCCACTGCTGGGTCCTGCGCCGCCGTCCTCTTCCTTGATGCGGCTAGGGCCTGCGCCGTCGTCGGTGAGGTCGAAGAAGGGCCTGCGCCGTGTTTCCGTTTATAAAACTTGAAATATATATGTACATGTACCATGAAGTACTCGATCGATCATTACATGGAGATCACTGCTAGCTCTAGTACATGCATGGAGGGAGGCTATTTGTTCATAGGAGAAAAAAAATCTCCGGATTCATCTAAGACTTGCTTAAGGAAAAATCCCGCCAATTCCTCTGCAACTGCCTTTACACGGTTGATTGGTTGTAGCCTGCTCCGCTTTCGTTGCAGCTTTAAAAGAAGAAGATCAAAACAATTAAGTTATGAAGGAAACTAAACATAATTGATGGCAACAAAAAAAAAGTTGTGAAGATCCGGTTACGTACCTCTAGATTTCTTTGAGTATTGCCTCTCTCATTGACAATCTTGTGAATGTACTCGCAAACGTAGTATCCACAATAATCAGTGCCCTGTGGTTGTTGCGCGCAGGCCTATATACGAGAACAGATTCAGTCAAATTAATAATAATCAAGAGAATGGTAATGGTATTGAAACCAGGGTACGTAGTACTACTTACTTTGTTAGTCTGAAAGTGCAGCATGTCTGCCCATTTACCGGGTTCATCCTTGATGAACTGTTTCCAAACCCTGCCCGACAAAGAAAAATGAATACAGGAGTTATTACTTACTTGATATCAGAAAATGAACGAAAGAGGCCGATATATATATATATATATATAGTTCTCTGAAATTACTTTCGGAGCATCTGACGCGCGCTCTTGTATGTTTCAGGCGGATGGTTAACGAGTCCCAGACTTCAACTACTCCATCATCGATTCTAATGATAAATAGTATGAAGTGGAACCTGCGCACGTGTACACACGCAGTCATGCATACTCATCAATTACACTTAACATCAGGTAAGCAAAATAGAATGTGTACAAGACAGTAACACTCACTTGAATCCGTAGGGCCAAAGTATTTCTTTTTTGGTACTTTGTCGCTTCAAAAACATTAGCAAAGTCTCCGGTGTATCTCTGTTATGAATTTCTACGGTGACTTCATTCATGGCATTCGGGTCAATGAACCCAATGTCCCAGATTCCTCCCAGTCTGCATTCACGAATCTTCATTCTGCATAGTAGCGTACAAAAAGAATGTCGTGAGGGATAATTACCGGCAATGAACTAGAGCTTAACTAAATAATTAAAGTACACAAATAAATCACTTACAAACAGTAGCAGCTGATGATAGATTTGTCGAGGGCACGTTGATTGTACATCTGAAAAAGTTCGGAGAACGCAACCTCCACACCGTAATCTTGGAAGTAGTGTTGTTCCTGAACTGTCGCCATGAAACAGGTTCTCTTTTCCTTTGCGGCCTCCATGTACCAATGATGTAAATTCCATAATTGTGTTGTTAGAACACTCGTATCTTCGACCAGAGGCTCCCCGGGCGTATATTTATATACCACATCAGCAATGGCGTAACCTACGTCGCCCATGCGACCAGAGGCTGAAGCCTTATCAGATAACACCTTGAGCGGGGCAATCGACTGTGCTTCTTGTTCTCCGAGCTGGGGAACTTGTTTCCCGCATTTCTTCTTGTTCTCCTCCTGCATCTGTGAGCTGAGTGTCTTGTCAATACATCGTTCATAGTCTGTAAGGGGCGGCGGTGGAGGGTTATATAAGTTGTCAATGGTGTGGTCAAGGTTCTCCCTTGGTATAGTCTTCAGAGTTTCCTTCCAGATGTCTGGAGGGGGCTGTCTAGGAAACTGTGAGAGCCATGCTTTCACCGAGGCGCGCGAGCTCGCTTCTAATTCCTCGTTAGTCATCTCGTAAGATAACTTCTCAGGAGTCTAGACTTTCTTGGGTTTCCTTTCACGTTTCTTGGGAGGAGTCCCGTTTCTGTTGAGTTTCCGCTTTGTCAAATTACTAGTGGGCGCATCCGTCGGCTCACGGGAGTGCGCGGGCGATGGACTCGCGGCGTCGGGCTCCCAAGCTTCGTGGGGGGATGGACTTGGAGGTGGTGCATTTCTACTCGGAGGAGTCGGTGGCCTTGGCGCCGCGTCAGGAAACACGATGTGTTTCTTCTTCCACAGAACGATACCAAGCTCGACTTCTCCCAGTGTCTTCTCGTTTTCACCTCCAGGAATGTCAAGCTCAACTGTGTGGCATCCCGGCGTAATTTTTTGCACCCCGACAGGAGCATGGGATGCTGGAATCTGACCAAAATGGTAGGTTGCTCCAGGTAGATTGGGTAAAGCATAGCCTGACGCCACCGGGAAGGATATGTTCCCCATTGGCATATGTAGCTCACAATTTGTCTTCTCCGTGATATCATCCACGGGGTAATGAGCCGCCGGCGGTTCGACTGCAGTACCGTCTTCTAGAAGCAGCTGCGTGGAACCCACGCTGCTTCTACGCTGAGATGGGACGGCATCAGCTACAGGATCTGCTTGCTGCTGATCAGCATCACCTGCAGGATCTGCTTGCTGATGATCATGTCCCCCTTTCTGCATGAGATGCTCCACCTTTTCTTCTAATGCCGTTATCCGGTCCAACGCCTTCTTCTTACTTCTAATACGGCTTCTGTAAGTGCCAAGGTCCGCCGGAAACCCTTGTTTCCACGGGGTAGTGGCTCCATAGCCTCGTGTTCGTCCCACCTTTTCGGGGTTCCCGAGGGCCTTCGTCAGCTCGTCGTTCTCTCTATCGGGAACAAAAGTTCCATTTCGAACAGCCTCTATTGCATCCTTTAGATCTTTTACGACTTTTGTAATTGTGTCCTTCCAGGCTCCCTCTGCAACAATCATTCCTGTCTCAGGGTCCAGCCCTGCCCCATGCGCGAACAACCAGAACTTGGACCTATCGGGCCAGTCATGTGTCTGTGGGATCCCTTCTTTAAGTAGCTTCTTTTCAAGGGCTTCCCACTTAGGCAGGGCAGTCCTGTAGCCACCTGACCCCAAATGATGGTGATATTTCTTCTTATCAGCATTCACCTTATTTGTGGCCGCTCGGGATATAGCGACACCCGATTTCTTGTACGCCTTAAATTCGGGCCAGGCATCTTTTATCTTCATTAGATTGCCCTTGAAAACAGGATCTTCAGCGTTATATTTACTCCACAATGTATTCTTCCACTTCTGGAATTGTGTGGCCATCTTCTTCAAAGCCCACTCCTTGACTTTCTCCTTCTTATCTTCCGGTACGCTGAAATTTATGAAGAGCGTGTCGCAAAGATGTTTTTTCAGCCTTTTATCGACATAACTAGCTCCAACGTTGGCGCCTGTCTTCGGCTCATTCCATTCTATTAAGTTGATCGGGACGGTGTCTCTAACAATAACTCCGCACTGATTTATAAATTTACGGCAATGGTCTTCGGGTTCCAGCGGGTTGCCATCATCAGCAACTCTTTCGATCGAGTACCTTACTGTATCTTTCAACCTTTGGGCCGGGCCTCGTTTCGACTTTGTCTCAGTAGTCACGCTAGATCCGGAGGGCTAAAAGGAAAAAAATGATTCGTTAATAAGTGCAATACAAATCAATTATTGCGTCAACAGAGAATTGATATTATATATATATACATTGGCGGAGTTTGTTAAGGGCTCTTCGTCGTCGACGTTGTCGTCGTCCTCTGCTATATCTTCTAGCGCAACTCCCTCACCGGAGTCGTTCAAAAATTGATTGCTGAACGCCGCTCCACCGTCACCATTTGGTCCAAGCATTGCTTCGCCCATTATGATCTGGCGCATATAATCTTCCTTCTCCGCCTCACCCATTCCCTCGAGCGCCTCATCGGGATCCATAGCTCAATGTATACACCTGCTAGTAACAAGAATTTATAAGAAATTTAACTTAGAAAAAATATTTCTAAGACATTTTTAACTTAGCAAGTTTAGTAGATGAAACAAATTGCTATATTTTCTCACTAGAAATGAGTTAGCAAATTTTGCTAAGTTAAATATTTCTATATTGTTGCTAAGTTAAATATTTCTATATTTTTGCTAAGTTAAATATTTTTGCTAAGTTGCAATTTCTAGTGAGAAAATATAGAAATTTGTTTCATCTACTAAACTTGAACAAGTTAAATATTTCTATATTGTTGCTAAGTTAAATATTTCTATATTTTTGCTAAGTTAAATATTTCTATATTTTTGCTAAGTTAAATATTTTTGCTAAGTTGCAATTTCTAGTGAGAAAATACTAATTTTGAGAACAAATTGGCCATTTAATAACTAAAGCTTATAAAAATCTAATAAAATAGGACAAGCAAGATATCAATCAACCAGACCACATGCAATTGGATTCACTTTAAAAACATAAACATAATTTAAACTAAAATTCAAGCAGTAGCTACTGCCACCAAAATGGTTTTCATAACCATTTGAAAACTACAAGGCTTTTTGCAGCAAACTAAAATCTATCAGAGAGTACATGCAAAGCACAAGCAGTAGCAAAAGACCTCATATTTTTCTGATCTATAAAAATGTTCTTATTGATTTTGGAGTGAAAAACACACAATAAGTGGTATTAAATCGAGGTGAATTTGTGCAAGGGGGAGGAGGACAGGGGCAGCACCAGCGCGGCGGTGGCGACCGAGGCGACGTCGTCGTGGTCGCCGGCCGATGGAGGCGCCGCGGCGGGAGAGGGTCGACGGCGGCGGCAGATGGGAGCAGGCGGCGGCGTCGGAGGCTCGACGACGACGGCAGATGGGAGGAGGCGGCGGCGTCGATCGGAGGGTCGACGGCGACGGCAGATGGGAGGAGGCGGCGGCGTCGGAGGGTCGACGGCGACGGCGACGACGCGCGGCAGCCTGGCGGCGTGACGGCGGTGGCGACCGAGGCGACGTCGTCGTGGTCGCCGGCCGATGGAGGCGCCGCGGCGGGAGAGGGTCGACGACGGCAGATGGGAGGAGGCGGCGGCGTCGGAGGGTCGACGGCGACGGCAGATGGGAGGAGGCGGCGGCGTCGGAGGGTCGACGGCGACGGCGACGACGCGCGGCAGCCTGGCGGCGTGACGAGCAGAGGAGCGAAGTGTCGATTTTGGGATCGATTTTCGCCGTGAAGCTGAAGAGATAGCGCGAAATCAACCTTTGGGACCGGTTGTTGTTAACAACCGGTCCTAAAGACCCTTTAGGACCGGTTGTTAACAACAACCGGTCCCAAAGGTTGATTTTTGGGCCGCCAGAATTTTGCGCGCGAAGCCCACCTTTAGGCCCGGTTGGTGTTACCAACCGGTCCTAAAGGTTTTTTTTTCCTTTTTCTTTTTTCTGTTTTCTGTTTCCTGTTTTCTTTTTCTTTTTTGTTTCCTTTTTCTGTTTTCTTTTATATTTATTGATTTAATTGTCCAAATTAACTAAAATTAGACTCTAAAAATTTGTATAATCAAAAGCTTTTGTAAAATCAATTATTTATAAAAAACATATTTATATTTTATGATATTTTGTGTAAAAATTGTCTAAATGTCATTTTTAACACTTCAAAAATAAAAAAAGATATTCCAATTTCTATAGAAATATTTAACTTAGCAAAAAGATATTCCAATATTTTGTGTAAAAATTGTCTAAATGTCTTTTAAAATGTTCCAATATTTGAAAATCATATCTTTTTCTTATTTCCTATTTTTTAAATCTCACTAAACTTTCAACATGAAAAGTGTTTGAATTTGAATAACGAATTCAAAACCCTAAACCATTTTGCCATTTTGCGCTAGTAGCAAGCATTAAACATAGCATAAGTGCATCAACACAATACAAAAGTATCCTCAAGATAAACCCCTAAAATCTCGAACAACGGGTATCATTACATGATCAATCCCATCCAATCCCCATCCACCTCATATGCCTACAGCGGACTACTCACACAGCGGACTAATCTGGCCGCGTGGGGTCCCCTCTTTTCCTGCTCGGACACTTCCTGCAAAAACAACCAGAAACGAGACTTTGCTAAAAACAACGTCAGATTCAGCAGTTTTATTCAAATATGGGAAGACTCTGGAGCAAATCGACCTTCGATCCACAGCGGCAAGACGTCTCTGATGATCTACGACCGTCCCAAAAAGTGTTGGGAATGTCGCAGATCATCAGAGCGCCTTGCCGCTGCTTGGATCGGACCGAGGGGCATGGCTACCACTTCCACCACCACCACCACCACTCCCACCTCCTCGGCAATTCATCATTGCGTCACCCTAATCCAGTGGCTGGATTCAACCTACCTGAGGGCTTGTGTTTCCAACAGCGTCGTTGTGTTGTCATTGTTCACCGACCTACAGGAGGTGGCTCCAATGGCTGGCCGGTGAACAAGGACGAACACAATAATGCCAGGGAACATGCCAGCAGGTAGGCTAAATCCAGCCATTGGATTCGGTGGCGAAGGTAGACGCTCGTTGTGTGCCATTCGCTGCAGGGACGCCGCTATTTATAGGCGATTAGAAAGTGTACCTGTGGATGAGGTGGGAGTGGTGGTGGTGGTGGGAGTGCTGATCCAACAGCTGACAAGCCCTCAAAAGAAACACACCCCTGATCCAACGGCTCACAAGCGCTTGAAAGAAACACACGATCCGTGTGCTTCTTTAGTCCCGGCTGGTAACACCAACCGGGACTAAAGGGGTGTTTGAGGGCAAAATCAGTGTTGGATCAGTCACATGACCCATTATCACAAACTATGTCACGGGAATGTTTTCATAACACAATTACATAAAAGGTTTAATACATTATTACACATCACCAACAACACCCCCTATCTATTTTTCTTCTTCGCGTATGTCTTGCCTTTCTTCTGATTGCGCCGTAACCATGGAGTATCTTCATCATTTAACGGGATGCTTGGATCATCTTTGACTTTGAAGGGCGGAATTTCATCAAATTTATTGTAATCTTCTGACATGTCTGTCTTGTCCTCGACTCCCACGATGTTTCTTTTCCCTGAAAAAACTATGTGGCGCTTTGGCTCATCGTCTGATGTATTCGCTTCCTTCTCTTTTCTTTTTTTCGGTCTGCTAGACATGTCCTTCACATAGAAAACCTGAGCCACATGGTTGGCTAGGACGAATTTATCATTGTCGTACCCAAGATTCTTCTGATCCACTGTTGTCATTCCGTACTTCGGGTCTACCTTTACTCCTGACAGGTTGAACCATTTGCACCAGAACAAAGGGACCTTAAAGGAAGGTCCATAGTCAAGTTCCCATATCTGCTCTATGTAACCATAGTATGTGTCCTTTTGCCCATTGTCGTTTGTTGCATCAAACCGGACACCACTGTTTTGGTTGGTGCTCTTTTTATCTTGGTCTGCCGTGTAAAATGTATTACCATTTATCTCGTACCCTTTAAAGGTCAATATAGTCGAAGATGGTTGCTTGGCCAACAAGTATAGCTCATCTTCAACAATGTTGTCATTAATGAGACGTCTTTGCAACCAACCGCCGAAAGTCTTCACGTGTTCTCCACCAATCCAATTTTCAGGTTGCTCCGGGTATTCCGAGCGTAAAATATCCTTGTGTTCCTCCATATATGGAGCCACCAAGCTGGAATTATGTAGAACTGTGTAGTGTGCTTGAGTGAAAGAATCCCCGTCCATACATGTTGTTGATTTCTTTCCTAGCGTGCCTTTTCCACGCAGTCTCCCCTCATGGCGCGATTGAGGAACACCGATCGGATTCAGGTCAGGAATAAAGTCAACACAAAACTCAATGACCTCCTCTGTTCCATAGCCCTTGGACATGCTTCCTTCTGGCTTAGCACGGTTATGAACGTAATTCTTTAAGACTCCCATGAACCTCTCAAAGGGGAACATATTGTGTAGAAATACAGGACCGAGAACGGAAATCTCTTGGACTAGGTGAACTATGAGGTGCGTCATAATATTGAAGAAGGTTGGTGGGAACACCAACTCAAAGCTGACAAGACATTGGACCACATCCTTCTGTAAACTTGGTAGAGTTGCTGGATCGATTGCCTTCTGAGAAATTGCATTGAGGAATGCACATAGCTTCACAATGGGTACTCGCACGTTTTCTGGTAGAAGCCCCCTCAATGCAATCGGAAGTAACTGGGTCATAATCACGTGGCAGTCGTGAGACTTTAGGTTTTGGAACTTTTTCTCTTCCATGTTTATTATTCCTTTTATGTTGGACGAGTAGCCAGACGGGACCTTGATACTGCTCAGGACTTCGAAAAAGATCTCCTTCTCTTGCTTGGTAAGAGCGTAGCTGGCAGGACCTTTGAAATTCTCTGGATTCATCAGGTCGTCTCGTTCGTGCATATGTTGGTGGTGCAGCCGTGCTTTTGGTGTATCTCTCGACTTCTTCCCATGCACGCCCAATAAGTTTAGCAGGTTCACGCAAATATTTTTCGTCACGTGCATCACGTCGATTGCAGAGCGAACCTCTAGGAATTTCCAATAGGGTAGATCCCAGAATATAGATTTCTTCTTCCACATGGCTACGTGGTTGTCAGCGTCATTCGGAACAGATTGTGCGCCAGGACCCTTTCCAAAGATTACTTTTATATCTTTGACCATGTCATATATATCAGCACCTTTAGGGAGGGTAGGCTTCCTCCGTGTATCTGCCTCACCTTTGAAATGCTTTCCTTTCTTTCTTACGGGATGCCTGTCTGGAAGAAATCGACGATGCCCCGGGTACACATTCTTGCCTACATGTATACTTTCAGTCTCGCCTAAACAGTGTGTGCATGCGTTGTATCCCTTGTTTGACTGTCCTGAGATGTTACTAAGAGCGGGCCAATCATTGATGGTTATAAACAGCAACGCTCGTAGGTCAAATTCCTCCTGTTTGTACTCGTCCCACACACGTACACCTTCGTCAGCCCACAACTCTAAAAGTTCTTCAACTAATGGCCTCAGGTACACATCAATGTCGTTGCCGGGTTGCTTCGGGCCTGGGATAAGCACTGGCATCATAATGAACTTACGCTTCATGCATAACCAAGGAGGAAGGTTATAGATACATAGAGTCACGGGCCAGGTGCTATGACTGCTGCTCTGCTCCCCAAACGGATTCAGGCCATCTGTACTTAGACCAAACCTTAAGTTTCTTGCGTCACGTGCAAAGTCCTTGAACTCGTTGTCGATGGTTCTCCACTGCGACCCATCAGCGGGGTGTCTCAGCATCGCGTCTTCCTTACGATCTTCTTTGTGCCATCGCAACAACTTGGCATGCTCTTTGTTTCGGAACAAACGTTTCAACCGTGGTATTATAGGAGCATACCACATCACCTTGGCAGGAACCCTCTTCCTGGGGCGATCGTCGCCCTCAACATCACCAGAGTCATCTCGCCTGATCTTGTACCGCAGTGCACCGCATACCGGGCATGCATTCAAATTCTCGTGCTCACCGCGGTAGAGGATGCAGTCATTGATGCATGCATGTATCTTCTGCACCTCTAATCCTAGAGGGCAGACAACCTTCTTTGCTTCGTACGTACTGCAGGGCAACACGTTATCTCTTGGAAGCATCTTCTTCAATATTTTCAGCAGCTTTTCAAATCCCTTGTCAGATAGTCCATTCTCTGCCTTCCATTGCAGCAATTCCAGGGTGGTACCCAGCTTTTTCTGGCCATCTTCGCAATTTGGGTACAACAATTTTCTGTGATCCTCTAACATGCGCTCCAACTTCGACCTCTCGTTTTCACTTGCGCAGTTTATCTGTTCATCAAGAATGACCCGACGAAGATCATCATCAGACTCATCAACAATGTCCTCAAGTTCAGGCTCATCAACAATGTCCTCAAGTTCAGGCTCGTCTTCCCCCATTGCAGTATCACCGTGTTCACCGAACATAGGATAGTTGTCATTATCCTCTTCTTCTTCAATGTCTTCCATTATAACCCCTCTTTCTCCGTGCTTGGTCCAACAAAAATAATTGGGCATGAAGCCTTCTCGCAACAGGTGGGTGTGTATGGTTCTTGAGGAAGGGTAATTCCTCTTATTCTGGCATTTATCACATGGACAAAAAATAAAACCATTCTGCTTGTTTGCCTCAGCCACATCGAGAAAACTATGCATGCCATTAATGAATTCGGGACGACGTCGGTCACCGTACATCCATTGCCGGTTCATCTGCATTATATAAATTTATCAAAAACCAATATACTAAATCATCATGAATAGGGAACTGACTAAATTAATTAATTAATACAAGTTCATCACACGTTAAAACCAAAGTAGCGTAGTGACCATACATATATAGTTCTCATAAAAATACACACTGAAACCAACCATAAAACTCTCTAATTAATGCATTTAAATACAACAACAAATGCGATCAAAATCGCAACAAATGTAACAATTGACCCGACGGCATAATGATACCAAGCCTCTTTACTAATTGCATATTTTCTAATCTTTCTAATCTTCAGGCGCATTGCATCCATCTCGCTCTTGTGACCATCGACGACACCGGCAAGAACCTTTTCCAAGGTCATCTTCTCTCTTTCAGTTTTTTCCAATCTTTCTTCAGTTTTTTTCAATATTTCTTTCAGGTCATCATTTTCTTGTTCAACTAAATTTAACTTCTCAACAATAGGGTCGATTGGCATTTCCGGTTCCACTACCTCCTACATAAAAATATCTATGTCAAGTTGGTTGGCGTAATTAATTGTCATATAAACAGGAAATGAAAAAAGAAAATAGTTATAAAAGATAATATACCACATCCGAATCATAGACTGGACGAGGGCCAACGGGGACGGATATCAAAACCATGGCACTATACATAAAAAAAATTCATACACAACTAAGAAAATTATATACAAGTAAATATGTAAATCATACAAATAAAAAATTGTTTTGCTAAATAAGAACAATAGGCTCACCAAGGTGGTGTCGGTGACGGGGCGGCGCGGGCGATCGACGGCGGTGAGGAAGGGGACAGGACGGCACTAAAAATCCACAAATCATAATTTAATTTGAGCTCAAATTGCATATAAAACAAATGATCTCTGTAACTTAGGCATTTCATCAAACACCTAGCTAGCACAAGAAAAATGAAATGAGCAAGAAAATGAGCAAAACTTGCAATGCCGGAAGAGGGGATGAAGTTGCTAACCGTAGGACCGATGGGTGCCAACAATCTTGACAAATGGTGGAGAAAAATGGGGATGAACTAGAGCTCCCAAGAGGAAGGAGAGAGCAAAAATGGAGTTGAGCTCGAGCTGGGAAAATGGAGCTGCAGCACGGGGTGGAAGAAGGATATAGGGGGGACCTTTAGGACCGGTTTGTATTAAAAACCGGTCCTAAAGTGTCTGACCGCTGGGCCCCCCTACTGCTGCAAACTGCCGAAAACCTTTAGGACCGGTTCGTGTTACAAACCGGTCCTAAAGGTTCTGACCGCTGCCCCCCCCCCCCCCTGCCGCAAATGGTCGCAAAACCTTTAGGACCGGTTTGTATTACAAACCGGTCCTAAAGGATTCGCGGCCGTTTGCGGCAGGGGGTCGGGCCAGCGGTCAGAACCTTTAGGACCGGTTTGTAACAAATCCGGGTCCAAAGGGGCTGGCTCAAAGCCCTTTTTTCTACTAGTGAGGCCCAATACAATCAATGTTGTCTCTCTGTCTTGTTACATTTTTTTCTTTTTGCGGGCAGTCTGCCTCGTTACTTGTTTGCCTCGTAGTCTAAGATCCCTTTGTTTAAAAATCTTTGCAAGCTAACCAACAATCTCACATGTATTACTCTCTTTTCTCGGAAAGGGGATAGACCCTGCCTCTGCAATCAGAGTGATGCATATGACTTTCTATTTCCACAGGTATTTCTCTTGGACCCCGCTATTCGTTCTATCATATATGACGATTTGCTTGTTCGTGGCTATGCCTTTTTCTAGGAGGTCGTGGTCATGTCTTAATTTCTTCATCGATTTTGTAATGATTTTCGGTCTAGTAACTCCAAATCTAATAAATATGTCAATAGTGGTAGTATGCTACTATGCACATGCATACAAATTCATATGCACTCTGAATATCTTGAACAGACTAACAGAAAGCAATGTTCCCACATATGATTCATTGCACATCAACAATTACCCTCTCAACCATGAATGCACTATCTTGCGTTTTTTTATTCCATCCCATGTTTGAGTCTTCGCCTACCACACTTCATCAGACCATATATAAGGTAACAATATAGCAAGAAAGGAGGAGGGTATGTCAGGGGGCTACCCCCGGGTAGGGTCATGGTGGGGTAAAAGATATGCCCAAATGTGGGCCAAGTTACAGTAAAAGCCGACATGCCTGGGCTTCAGAGTATGATGCAGGTGCAAACCGACATAGCGTACCGAGATAACCCGGGCCAGAAGGGACCGGGGTGCCATGCTGGTGCCAACCGGCATATGTCGACCGAGATAAGGATCCGAGACAGCATAACCGACATATGTATGTCGGTAACTTGTATGTTTTCTTATGTGCAGGGAAGGTTATTTGAGGAAGGAGAATCCGGCATACCCATGCCGGGTTATCCTAGTGTCGGACGGGAGTCAATGCTCCTGTCACATCCCGTCTGACACGGGAGCATCTGGCACGGAAGCGCCTGACACGGGCGTGCATGAGGAGCGAGGTGACAGGCCATCATTCCACCGCTGACTCCGGTTTATCCGAGGACAGACTGCGAGGCAGAGGCATGGGCAGGCCCTGTCTTGTCTCTGACCGAGGGTACTTTCTAGCTGTGATGTAGAGCTGCAGGAGATGGGCATGCCACGTCCTGTCTCTGACAGGAGTAACATCATGACATACCTTTGGCATGGCTACAGTGCTTCGGGAGGGGTGTTCCCGTAACTCGGTTTAGCCTATATATATGCCCTCACCCCCTCCTGCGTGAGAGAGGAGACCCTGAGAGATCTTTCCCCCCGTAGCTTCATCTCCTTCCTTGCGCTTTTCAGCATTGTTGAGATATACAGCTCAAGGAGCAGCTTGTACACTTGATACAGAGATATATAGAGAGAGACAGGCAGGAGTAGGGGCTTTACCTCCTCACGAGAGCTCTGAACCTGGGTAGATCTTGGTGTGCTTGTGTGTTCTTCGTGTGTGCTTCTTAACGCGCTAGCCCTATCCCGGATCCTCCAGCGTCCATCGGCCCCACACTTTAGCCATCCTATGTCATCTGCCGTGTTACCACCACGACAGGGTAAGTGATTGAATGGTGAGGTTGATATGTGTGAAGATACGAGAAGTTAACACGACGAAATAATATGTAAGTAAGAACCATAGGGTTCTATAGTGTGTCTTGCTTAAGAATAGGAGGTATTTCGGGATATTTACGAGGAAAGCTAGGGAAGTGGATTGTTCTCGGCCTCTAGGCTCCTTCCCATTGAGCAACTTATTGCCTACATCTATTCCTCCTACGGGCATGTGCAGGTTGACTAGGTTGTGGTCATCCCATTCCCGCTTACCCACTGCCTCGTGTCCGTACAAGTTCCTAAGAACAGAGGAAATGGTAAGATGGATCTGGTGTGTGGTGTCGACAGTCACACCAACATCCCCAACCTTTCGATTCTTTTCTGAAATCTGAAACTCGTTGTGGGTGTATAGCAGATAAGCAGAGGGCCGTCTCGCAGTCCGCTTCGCAGCACACTTCCTTGTTCGGTCGGACAGGGCGAAGCTCCCCTTAGGGAAAAGATAAACTACAAATATATATAGGCATTTTCCTTTGTATATTCAACTTTGTCTAATTTATGCACACGTTCTGGGAAACAACAAAGAAAAAAACAGGCCAACGAGGCCAGCTAGGAGTGCTTCAGCCTAGCTGGACCTTGACCTTGATGGGCCACGCTCGCGGAGCCTGAAGGGCCTCGCTCGGTCGGCTCTAGTGCGTACGACGAGGGCATCAGGTCGCTTCGCTCGACCTGTTCGTGGCCGCCAGCTCCTCCCTGCTCGATTCCTTTGTTTCGTTCCCGAGCCGACGCCACCTCGCCGCTCGCTCCTCCCCTGCTCGCCTCCTCCCTCGCGAGTCGCCTCCTTTGCTCGCCTCCTACCTCCCATGCGAGTCTGCGACCGCAAGCAGAAGCAGCAGCAAGGGGCAAGCTAGGGTTCGTCCCGGCCGGGCGGCTGGTCGGCTAGGCGGATAACGTTCTTCCCCGCGGCGATTTCGTAGCAGAGATGGATAGGAAGGGGAAAAGATCTGCATCTACAAATGGGGAGGAGGTATAATTTCTTTACTTTGCAATGAATTGGATGAAATTTTGATTGTTAATGGTGAGCTAGCTAAAATGGGCAAACTACTCATGTTTTTAATGTTTTCAGTTACATATTTGAAAAGATGTTTTTGTCTCAATTGCTCGTGAAACAAACTCTAAACCATTGTACGCTTGTTGGTAGGTTTCATTATCGGTACCTTTGTTGGTTCTATTTCGATTTAAATATGTTGTTATTATCATTGTACTCATAAGTGATTATGCTTAATATTCTCTAAAAAGTGATGATGCTTAATATACATAAAGTATTGATGTGTCTAGATAATTTTAATTTTATTGCATCATTTATTTTCTTCGCTTTGTAGTTCGCCCGGCCTTATTTTTTTGTCCTCCTCCGCCACTGCAGTCGAGTGTTCGTCAACGGAATGAATTCACAGAACAGCGGGAAGCGTCTACCGGCCATGCTGCCTTTAGTTTTTCCATCATTAACACTACTCTATGCGCGCATACTTAGCTGTGACTTGTGATATGTGATGTGTCAAGATGATGATGACATGTGTGTATAGTTAGGATACTAACCGAGTTGGCTAGTCAGTTGCAATCTAAACCGTATTCTGTTGTGGCCACAATATAATAAGCATGCTAGCTATGCCGCAGATCACCCCAAAACTCTTGGCTACTCATTTATTTTCATGTCGGCCAGGGATAATCGATCCAATATTTATTCGCAAAAAAGAAACCAATCCAACGTTTCACTCTCAAGGCGGGCCGTGGGCGATTTTCTTGCCCGCAGATACGCGTGCCAGTTAGACACGCAGACAAAAGGAAACTAACTCACGTTAACTAGGAGCTAGGGCATGCATGCATGAGACTAGAGAGAAGAGACGGTTGACACTGAAAGCAACCTCGATCGCCACTCTGACCGACGAACGGATCAGTGCGTACTCGCCAGAGATGGTTCTCGGTCTCGCGGTCCAGATATCTTCAAGCTTGGTCGATGGGAAAGGAAAGAAACATTCGAGGGTAATGACAGAAGAAATGTAAAAGAAAAATATTGACTTTGATGCAGAAAAAACCAACTTGGAGAATAGAAATTCGCAACGCGCCAATGAACTAGCTACCTTGGCTCTCACGGCTGCTACGGATGACATCAATGTTTTTATCCGTTATGTGAGAATGCATTTTTTGCTGTATCGTCTACACACATATATACAACTCTTTTTCTAGTTTACATTTTATTATTGTGTCTAACAGACTACGATGTGAGGGACAAGACAAGGCTGTCCTCTGTCTCGTCATTTTTTGTGCGGGTATATTATGTCTCGTTACTTGTTTGCCCTTGTAGTTGACTAGTTATCCCTTAATTTGTACAAGAAGCAACGCAAGCTAACCAACATTTCTTGTGGACCCGCCTATTCCTTCTTCGGTATATGATGATCTGCTTGTTCGTGGATATGGCTCCATCTAGGAGGTCACGGTCATACCTTGAATTCTTCATCAACTTTGTGATAATTCTGGGCATACCATAAATTGAAATAAATCATCTTATTTACAGTAATGATGGTAGCTGTCCAAAATACTACTCCTACAAGTCATAGATTTTGGACAGCTACCATCATTACTGTAAATAATATTTCTCGTGAGTATTATATAATTTTCACGACAAATGTGACAGATTCAAATTTACTTCACTCGAGGCATCCCCAAATCTTGGCCGACAAAGTGATTTCAGTGGCTTACAATTTTGTTACTGAAAAGTTCCATTCAAAACTCAGTGGCTACAAGGAAAATAAATTTCTCATGTAGGCAAGTTGGATTGATGCCAAACAGTTTTTTCACAACATACCAAATTTGTGTCACAACACCAGGGTAAACTTGTCAATTATGTCAGTCGCATAGATTCACGGCAAATTACTCCATCTGACTCTAGCATATTAGAACAGAAACAACCCAATCACTCTGCTGTACAAGGGCGACTGCCCAAGGAAATGATAATATCGTTTTGGCACAAAACAAATTGACCAATACAAAGAAACGTTTCTTCCAAGAAACAGGTGATAATAAGTTACACTAATTAGCTGTATGATGTTGATTCTAATCTAATCGATCAAAGAAAAGTATCTAAACTTTACTTGACCTTCTGCCGAGGAGTTGTGTCGTTGTATCCGATGCCCTTCCTTTTGGTTGGGAAGATGAGGAACACAAAGCTTGAGAGAAACGCCATGCCCAGAGGCAGGTTCTTGAGCAGCTCCTCGGTGTTCTTACCTGCGTCGGGGAAGAAGCAATTCTGCCGGCCCACGTCGCTGAACGCCACGGTGAGGAAGACGACCGCCGTGAAGAAGGCGTGCGTGAAGTCAAGCGGCCGGATGCGGAGCCTCCTGAACTCGTCTGCACCCCACTGCTCTTTTTCCTCTTGGCTGGAGAAGTTGAAGACGTTGAAGCCTCGGAACGTGGCGACGCCGTAGTAGAGCTTCTGGTCGTTGCGGCCGAGGACGCTGTCGGTGAAGGAGAAGAAGAGGCAGCTGGCGGTGAGGACGACGACGAGCGCCGCGGTGAGCCACTGGTTGGAGACCTCGCACTTGCCGTGGTTGGTGAAGGACGGGGACAGCGCCTGGAACGCCAGCACGGTCCCTGTCGGCAGGAGCTGCGCGAGGTTGGCGACGCTTGACATGACCTTGTCCGTAGACGCGGCCGCTGCTGCGGGAGCCGTGGTGGTGGAGGCAGCGGCGGCGTCCTTGGGCGTGGTGGGGGCCGTGCCGGCTGCTGTTATCTCGCCGTCGTTGTTCTGTGAAGGTACGTGGATCACGATGGGCGGCGAAGAAGATGCCATTGTGTACTCGATGTGGGCGTGTCGTACGAATATTCCACGCGTGTGGAAACGGTTGGGGTTTATATAGGGCTGAATGAATCCACCTCTGCGAATGATTCTAATTGCACGGCATTGATTAGTCTACTTGATATGTTGCATGCTGAAGGGATCTACATGCATGCATGTACTACGTGGAATTGAACTCATCAAGGAATACAGCTGTACATGTATTTAGAAAACAATATATTCCTGGTATATGTCATTGCCTTGAAGTTAGAACTATCTCGAGATAGTTTTGATTAATAGTTAGCGTAATTAATACCAAATTTGACATCAGCAATTTGCAGCGAGCATATGTTTTGTGCATTGTGCAATGGAAGAAGTCTTCTTCCAGGAAAGTGAGGAAAGAGATACTCCTGCTCTTTCCAAATCTTTCTTAGTTTTGCTTCTTTCCCGACGTCAAACCGGACGGCATAACAAGCCGAAGATAATTTGTTAATGACTGAAAAGAAGGATCTTGAGATATTTGTTACGATCCCACTTGATATAGCACTACTAATAGAGGGATTACAGGATTTTGAGTGGTTCGGGATACAAGGATCTAGTAGAAGAAGAGGGGGATACCCTGGAGATAGAAATTAGGGGGAGGAAGGAGTGTGCCGCCGACCTTGCCAGGGTTCTCCGGTTCGGTTTCTGGTTCTTCGATGCCCCTCCTGCTTGACTTCCAATCTTTAAGTACAGTTGCGTGCATCGCTCTTCCCTCCTGCCTTGGTCATGTGGCTCCCTTCTCGTAGCGGCCCATGCAACCCGGTACAACAGCCCACACGGTGCGTGACATTCTCCCCTCCTTAACATCCGGCTTGCCCTCAAGCCGGCCTCAGCGAATGCTCGAGGTGAGTGGCCACTAGGATCCCATGGAGCATAAAATTCTTTGCCCACAACAATCCCATAGGACGAAACAATATTACCGATGGTTTCACTCGCCAGGCATTTAGTGACAGATGGTCCACTAGCACCTATGACATGGTGAACCAGAACATCACCTCGATCTCCAGTATGACACTAGTAGAGAAAAGCCTTTTAGTGGCGCACCATTTTGCAATTCTGTGGCGCACCGGCAACTTTGCTGGGTGTGCCACAGAAGTCTCGTCACTAAATTTTTATTCTGTGGTGCACCGAGCCCGTGCGCCACAGAAAGACCAACTTTCTGTGGCGCACCCAGCCCGTGCGCCACAGAAATAGCTCGGCAGCACACAGCAGAGGAATTCTGTGGCGCACCCACGCCTGGTGCGCCACAGAAAGTCGTGCGCCACAAAAAAAATGCGCCACTAAATTATAAAACAGAAATACAGGTATATTTTCATTTTGCTGTACAAATACAGGTATATACAGGATTTATACAAATTTATACAAAAATACAGGTATATTTGACAGATATATGAACAGACAAACACATTAATCACTATGTCATCACACATATTACTTAGTGCCCGAGATACATACACATAGTCACAAAAGTGCCGAATGTTTACACAATTAGTCATGATACAAACAAAAGTTCATCATTTCACACTACACATTATAAATGAAGTGTTCACTGCCTAAATAGGGTCAAATGTAGTACATCGACGATGATGGTGAGCAAGAGCGCGCTGGAGCATGATCATGGAGTCCTCTTCTTGAGCGGCGCCGAGAACGGTAGATAGCCTTCTTTCGTCCTCCACTCCCTGGTGTCATTCTGCGCCTCTAGTCGTTCTTCGATATCCCTCTGACACAACCCTGAAGATGGTTTGGGATATATATTGGTTAGTGATATAAATAGAGTATAATTTATTCATCTAAGTAGAGAGGCAAGACAATCAATCAATTGTGTCATGGTTGGAAATCATATGGCTATCCTATTTGGGTTTCAAAGCATAGCATATATATAATATATAACCCTACACATGCACTTCTACAAAAAAATACACTAGTAATGCTTAGCAAGGCTTTCTTTTATAATACATCCTACCTCTGGGGTAGTGGTAGGACCCTGCCTTGTTCATGACATCTTCGAGATGATCGTCGATAACTGCAGAATGATGCGATGGAAGTCTTGTCTATAATCAGCATCGGTGAGAGCATCCTCGCTTTTGGTCCATTCTACGAGACTAGATGGAATCCTCGTTTTCTCGGCATCCCGGACAAGCCCTTTAAGGTGATGGAGGCGTAAAAGGCCTCCTTCACGCTGCCAGGCAGTTGCTTGATGCAATGGAATCCGTTCCCATGCATGAACTTGTGTTTGTTGTCCTGCGTGAAAGATCCCCCCTTCTTTTGGAAGGGCCTCCCTTTGGGCATAGCCCTCGAGAGCCTCATCGAGAAGACCCTTTATTCTGTTGTAGTTCCTCGGCTTGCATTTATTCCCCGAGTCGAAATAAGTGGCAATGGACCACCTTGGGCTTAGGACGATGAGTGCGCAGTACTTGTCCCTGCTCAACACAATTGAAACGGAATGTTGGACAAAGGATCAGCAATGGAAGAAATCTACAAGAAGGCATAAGATACGACGACGGCGAGCGGATGTGTACTTACTCGTAAAAGAAAGGCAGAAGAAGGTTGTTCTTCCTCTTGTTGGTCAGCATGAGGTCTAGAGGTACTCCGTGGCCATGGTCCGTGTCCTTGATCCTTCCACCAACTGGCTGTCACGCATGTAGTAGGGATCCACTATCACGACGTACGGGGTATCATTTCTCCTGATCTTCATCGCCGCATCGAGCGCATATAGGCGGACCAAGTTATAGTCCAGCCGTCTGGAGTGAAACAGGTTGAAGATGTCCTCGTATGCTATGAAGAACACATCCGCGGGGGCTTCCTGGACGAAGTCCACCTCCTTTGGCACCTTGACCGCGAACACCGAGTAACTCGGCTGCTTGTCTTTAAGAAGGAGGCTCTCTAGATGCAAGATAGATTCTTGCAAAGAAATCATGGGTCCTTCTGCAAGGCGGAGCAAGTCCTCAGACAGTATAGGTTTACCAGCTTCATGAACTCAGGTCAAGCCATCCCCACGGGTGGTATCGTGTCTTCACGACCCCGCATAATCTTAGGAGCTGGCTGGCTCGCAGAGGCGTTTGCTCCTTTTCTCTTCCTGTGCTTCTTCGCCTTGTTCTTCATCTCTGGGGATGGTTGGGGTGCAGTGAACCCCGCGTGAACCGTCTGGTGCAGTGTGCCAGGGCTGAAAATGTTACCCGGTTTGACTTGAGCTTGATGATCGCCGGCCTCCGGAGGCGTGTCTTGAGATAAACCCTCGAAGACCAGGCGCTGCGTGCATGTAGTGGGACGAGGAGGTTGACCGCGTTGATCGCGGAAGGGTTCTTCATCCACAGGAGGCATGTACAAATCATCCCTGCAGGCGCCAGTGTTGAGGAAGTCATCGACGTTGACATTATCGTCATCATCGCCGTCGTTGGCACCAAGTTGAGGGCAACGGCTTTGTCCTAAACATAAACAATAGCACATCCGTTATTAGATATAAAGGCTTGGCATCGTAAAGTCGGAAAGTCGGAAAGTCGGAAAGTCGGAAGTCAGAAAGTCGGGAAGTCAGGAAAGTCGGAAAGTCGGAAAGTCTCGGAAAGTCGGGAAGTCGGAATGTCGGGAAGTCGGGACTAACCTTGGACTGTTACGGTACAAACGTTCCCAACAATTGTTTGTGGCGGCTGGTGGCGGCGACAACCGGCGGTAGCTTCCGCCGGTGGTGGCGGCGACCGGCGGTTCCTTCCGGGTGGTGGCGACGGCTGCCTGTGGCGCCGGTTCATCCGCAACAGTTTTTTCTGGCCGCCGCGTCGAGGGCCGAACGACCGGGGGCCGGTGCCTCGAGGTGGCGCCGCCGGTGCGCCTGACCCCATGAAGACCATCCCCAAGACGAATCTGGGTCTTCGGCCATTCCATCATCCACTTGGAGCATTCTCCAAGGACCATGTGTTTCTCGGCTCCCGGAGGTTGCATGGGGGGGTCGATGTCACGGAACTCAGGCACTACCTCGGTCACCGTGACTTTCATCACGACCTCGCTCATTCTAGTGTTGTGCATATCGCGGGTCGAAGGTTGTACGATAATGGCCGTTGCGACTTCCTTCAACTCGCCGCCGGCCCCCACCCTATGCAGGAGTATGCAAGGCATGTCCTGGGAGTCAACACATGTTGGGCATCATGAGATATGGCAGTCATCAAAAGCATAATTATAGAAGATGCCGCGAACTAACTAATTAGTTACCTTGGTGATGGCGTTGAGCTCGGCTAATGTCGAGACAAGGGCGCCGGTGCCGGCGACCGGCCTATCATTCTCCGGCCGCTCGTGTGCATTATCATTATTCTCCGGCCTATTAGTATGTTGATCCACGGTAGGGGGCACCGGTGGGGTCACCAGGACCGGCGACACGTTATTGCTGGAGTTGCTGCCGGTGTAGCTGGGCACGTGTATCAGCCCCTTTTGACCTCCCGCATGTCAAGCAGTTATCCCCTCCAGCAATGCAGGGGGTAAGAAGCTCCGGAGCTTCTCGTCCACCTTCTCGTCCACTAACTTGTCCACCGTGCTGGAGTCCACCTTTTCGTGCTCTAGTGTCTCCAGCTTCTTCCTTAGCTCGACAACCTCGGCTTTATCCCTAGCCGGCTTCCTCCTCTCCTTTCTCGTCTCGGTGTCCGTGCTGTAGTACTGGAGGAACTTCACGCTCGTACCAAAGCCGGTCACACGACCAGCTGACGTCGGCGGCTTTGACTTGTCCCTCCCCTTGTAAACGTTCATCGCCCTGTTGAAAGTCATGTCCCACGGCTCCGTCGACCCCTCCTGGGACGACGGGCCGGCCTGAGCCTCACCTCCAACTCCTTCTCCTGCAGACAAAGGAAATTAAGGTGAACCCACGTAGAAATCAACGCAATGGACTTGAGATATCCGCGGTAATTAAGTTCCTTACCAGCACTTTCTCGAAAGCCAGCACATCGTTATCGTCGGTAACGAATTCCCCGTCCCCGACTTCAGATAGTAGCGGGACCGAACAAAGTTCCTAACTTGCTCGTCCGTGATTTTATGCCACGGGTTCTCTTTTCCAAGTCTTGCAACCTCGGCATCCTCCTTGTCCCAAACGGGCTGTTTTCCTCGGTAACCGCTGCTTCCCAACCGGTGGTTACCTAAGTTCAGTTCCCGCATATCCTTCCCCACTTGGTCCATTTTTGAGCCTCCGGAGATTCTAAGGACAACTTGAATGCCTCGAACTCTTCTTCGTCGAGCATCGGCTCTTTGGCACTTATCTCCTCCCAGTAAGACCCTTATCAATCTTCGCCTTCACCCGGTTCTCCAGCTGCTCAAGGCGGTGCTCATCTTCATGATGGCTGCACTGTCCACCTTTTTGTTGAACGGCTCCAGGAACTTGTATCGTTGGTGAAGCTTCGTGAGGAGGGTTTGGACCAAAGCCTCATTGTCCTTGCTTCTGAGGTCCTTCGTGTTGATCGGCACGGTTTCCCGGAGGATGCACCCTAATTGCATGTTGTACCCGCAGGCAAGGGCCTTAGGCTCCAGTGGTTAGCCACTTGAGCTGACCTCACTGAACTCGTCTGTGACGTTGCCGACCACTTGCGGTGTCCGGTCCTTCCTCGGCTTACTCGGCTTCTTCTTCTTCTGAGCGGTCGGGTTACTGCCACCACCACCATCCGTGTGGTCGCCACCCCCGACATCCGTGGGGTCGCCACTGGCGACATCCGTGTGGTCGCCGCCATCGGTGGTGGTGGTTTCGTCCTCATCCTCTATCTCATAGTCAGCATCGCCGCCACGAGCCAGTTCGGCGGCCTCCGCCTCCTCCAACTCCTAGGACATAGCCCAGAACGACTTGTTCTTTTCTCTAGCTTCTTCTTCGACGCTCATGTGCTTAGAAGGGCCGGGCGCGTCGGCCGACATGTTTGCACTGCATTAAAAAGAGGCAAAAGTTAGTACAACAAATATAAGAAAAACATCACTTAATTTAGTACTAAGATACCCCGGCCCAATGCATTAGTCGCAATACCCCATATGTCCTATTTTTAGCAAAGGTCATGCCAAATTTTTTAGCATGACCTTTCCTAAAAATAGGACATATGGAGTACCCGAATTTGCCGGAACGGAAATTAATCGACGTTCGGCAATCTCAAGAGCCTCTCGGGGTACCTCCAAGCATTTCACAAAAAATTCACATCTCCGGCCGGCATCTCCACGACACGATGGTCGGAGCACAAACAACCACGACACGATGGTCGTGGACACATATATATCCATCAACACCATTCACAGCACATCCATAATTTCTCACCACTTGTCGACGAGCTCCGGAACAGCAGCGTCGAGGTCTCCTCTTCAAACTGCATAGTACATAAAAAAGTCAAAACTTGTGAATAAATTAATTTGCTTCTAAATTTTTTGAGAAAAATCCCACACATGCTTATGGTCATATGTAACCTAGATATGCAAAAAAAAACATCTTTCCAACTCAAATTTCTAGGTTTTAAACCATAAAAACAGTTCTGGACTTTTGTCAATTTCACTAGAATAAGCACATAAATGTAGTAAATAATACATATATTCAGTGAACATAAATTTCAGTTAAAGTGGCACGCTGAAATGAAATACAGTGCAACACACAAATTCAGTTTTAGAGTACAGGACAGTGTTAGGAAATTCAGAATATTGGAAAGTTCCATCACTCAACTAAGGCATGATTTTTTCATCAGGTTATCAACTTATACCATCAAACTAATATACCTCGGATCATGTACTCAATATACGATGGCAAAGCATAAAATTATACCCTTTAAAAGTAACTTGACCCTTATTAACCCAGTGCTACCTTAATGAACATGCTAGTGACAATCATTCTACATATTTAAGCTTTTGTTAGATAACCAATTATACCAGACCTCTACAGTTTTCATATCAGCCCATATAAAAATAAAACATAATGGTACCTGTGTGCATAATACAATCTTTTATCATGAGAGCTTTTTCACTATAAGCAATACATGGAATGACAAAGGCAAACTTGGAATTATCACTATAATCAATGGAAAGTTTCCTTTTGCTTGATGGATCATTAGTTTCAACACCAAACACTGCCCAAACAAGGAACAATTCAATCACAGCACACACTACACGCATGCTGGGCACAAAAATCATCTACACGCTTGTTTGGGCATTTCCACAAGCACCTAGAGTGCAGGAGGGGATCGGGGAGGTTCCATGGAGAGGAGGGAGGAGGAGGAAGATGTCAGGGAGGGAGGAGGGAGGAGGAGGAAGATGGCAGGTAGGGAGGAGGGAGGAGGGATACCTGCGCAGGCCGGGTTGGCGCCGAGGAGGGCAGCGGGGCCGTGAGGCCGGCCGGGGCGCGTCGAGCACGGGCAGCAGGCGGGGCGGGCGGCGTCCGGTGCGGGGGGCGGCCCAGGGATGGGCGCGGCGGCGAGTTGGGGCTGGGGCGGCCGGCGTCGGGGAGGTGGCGGCGTCGACGGCGAGGCTGCGCAGGTCGAGTGGCGCGCGGGACGGTTCGAAGAATTTGGGAAGAGAGAGGCCGCGCGGGGGAGGGCCCACATGTAAGTGGTGTACAGAACTTTCTGTGGCGCATCCGCTAGGGGATGCGCCACAGAATTTAGTAGCCTAAAAGTTTAAAACCTGTGTGCTGCTGTAGTTTGACAACAACTGCAACAGACCTAAATGGTTCAAAAAATACACACAATGTCTCATACATATTCAGTTCAAACTCACTTTTTTGTAACTTTTTTCTTTAAAATTTGGTTCAAAAACTTGCATTGTCTCACACACACAATGTATATTCAATTCATACATATTCAATTCATTGACTCATACATATTCAAAAACTTGCATTAACTCATACATATTCAATTCATTGAATACATATATATGGTCTTGCATTGTCTCACACACAATGTCTCATGCATATTCATTGAATACATATATAGGCTTGCATTGTCTCTCACACACACACAAATTAATACACAAAAATATCTTCTTTGTCCCGGCCGGTTCCGAGCTAGTTTCTCTTCTTTCCCTTCTTCGCGGTTGAATACTTTAGGCCGGGTACCTTGAGATTTCTTCGCGTGAACGGACAACCTTTAGTAGGTAGGGAGGTCTTCCTTCTTTGTGTACTAGTAGTAGGCATGTCGAAGTACTTGTCGAATTCCTCCTCGATCTTTGGATCGCTTTCCAAGTCTTCCTCGTTGGCGTCTCCTTCCATTCCGATGATGCTCCTCTTGCCCCTCCTCACGACAACACGGTTAGACTTTGACGGGTCGGTAATGAAGAAGCATTGCTCAACTTGGCTAGCGAGTACCCATGGCTCATTTTTCGCGGAGGCGTTCTTCGATTTGGCATCGGGTATTACCATGGTGGTGAAATACCGGCCTTCTTTGACGACGTCCTTGGCCCATCTCACACGGAACATTGGCACCGACTCTTCACAGTAGTTGAGGTCCCATATCTCCTCAATCCTTCCGAAGTATCTTTGCTTGACAGTAGCCTCGTCATCGCCGTAGGATAGCATAGTTACTCCTGAGTTTTGATATTCGCTATTCTTGTCCTTTTCCTCGGTGTAGAATCTGAAACCGCTGATGTCGTACGACTGATAGGTCCTTACGTTGTGCCCGGGGCCCCGTGATAAGGAGAATATGAGTTTTTCATCTTCCGTAGATGGCGTTTTGCTCTTTGCTAGATCCAGTTGCCTTTGCTTGAACCAACGCGTGAAGCTGGAGTTGTGCTCTCTGGTTATGTCTCCCTTCTTCCTCGGCCGGCCCAGGTCGATGTAATTCTTCTCGATTAAGCTTCTGTGCTCTTTCACCCAAGGTTCGATCAATTGTAAGTGTTGTAGCGCGACCCGGTGAGCCCTGCCGAAGTCGTCCTTTCGACCATGAATGCCGACAAAGAGTGAGAGGGTGCCCTCGCGGTGACCATATCCATTGAGCCTGCCGAGGTGTTTCCTCCTGGGCAGACCAACATCCTGATTCTCGGTGCTTAGATAATTCTGGCAGAAGGAGATGCACTCATAGGTTAGAAAGCCCTTGGCCATGCTTGCGTCTGGACGGGCCCTGTTGCGAACGTATCCTTTCATGACACCGTTCATCCTTTCGAACGGCATCATGTAGTGCAGGAACGTCGGCCCGAGCTGCCTGATGTCATCAACGACATGGAGAAGGAGATGCACGCAGATATCAAAGAATTCTGGTGGGAAGTAAATCTCGAGCTCGCATAGTATCAGCACGATCTCTTCCTGTAGCCTGTCGAGCTGCCTCACGCCGATCGACTTCCTGTTGATGACGTCGAAAAAGTTGCAAAGGGCAAGCAGCGTATCACGGACGTGCTCGTCCATTATCCCTCGAATCGCAACGGGAAGTATATGCGTCAACAGCACGTGACAGTCGTGAGACTTCATCCCGCTAAACCTCTTCTTCGTTGCGTCCAGATATCTGCTTATCTTCCCCGCGTAACCATGAGGAAATTTGACTCCTAGGAGACACCTGTAAAATTGCTCGAGCTCCTCCGGATTCATAGTGAAGCACGTAGCGGGAAGCACCACCGTATTCTTCTTTACCCTTTTGCGGCGACCTTGAGTCCCTTCCGTCTGATCATCATCATCATCATCATCATCGTCATCACTATCGGGGGCCTGAAGATCTTTCCTGACACCAAGCCATTTCAGATCGTATCTTGCTTTCGTCCCATCCTTGGTCTTTTCCGGCATGTTGGAAATAGTGCCAAGCAGACTCTCGGTGACATTCTTCGTAATGTGCATCATATCGAGGCTATGTGGCGTCTTGAGGACCTTCCAGTACTCCAAGTCGTGGAAAACAGACCTCGCTTTCCATACACCCAGCAGCGGATCTACCTTCGGTCGTTTCTTTCCCGGCGCAGGGCACTCCTCCCAATTTTTCAACAGCTCGTCGATTTCTGTGCCGCTCCTCGGGCTCGGGGCTCCTTCGATCTCGTCCTTACCATTGAACAGGTCACCGCGTTTTCTCCACGGGTGATCCATGCGAAGCCACCTTCGAGCCCCTGGGTACACGGTTTTCGAAGACCCGGGATTCCTTGGTAGCTGGAGATGCGGGGTCTTATCCATGCACCTGACACATGCACAGAATCCGTGGCCTACCTGGGCCGATACATATGAGCAACCAGGATAGTCCTGCACCGTCGTGAGCAACGCGGCTCTCATGTCGAAATAATCTCCAGTGTAGGCATCCCACGTACGGGCTGGCGTCTCCCACAACGTGGCTAACTCCTCTTTCAACAGCGCGAGATACATATGTATGTGGACACCTGCTTGTTTCGGCCCCTGAATGAGAATACTCATGTGTATGTACCTTTGCTTCGTGCACAACCACGGGGGAAGGTTGTAAGGCCATACAAACACGGGCCAGGTGCTATGTGTGCTACTTTGGTTGCCGAACGGATTGAGTCCATCGGTGCTCATACCCAGCCTGACGTTCCTTGCGTCGCCTCCGAAATTTCCGAAGGCGTTGTCCAATTCTTCCACTGGCTAGCGTCTGAAGGGTGTGTCAGGATCCTGCCCTTCTCCGGATCTTCTTCGGGCTTCTCCCTTTCCGCGTGCCATTGCATGAGCTTTGCTTCCTTAGGGTCCACGAAGTACCGCTGCAGACGGGGAGTGATAGGAAAGTACCATACCACTTTTCGAGGAACTTTCTTCCCAGTACTCTTGTACCGTCCTTGGCCGCACACCGGACATGTGGTTCTGTCCTCGTACTCGCCCCGATAAATTGCGCAGTCATTGATGCAAGCGTGGTATTTAACGTGCGTTAGGTCAAGAGGGCACACGACTTTCTTGGCCTCCTCGATACTAGCTGGCAATGTGTTCCCCTCGGGAAGACGCTCGTGGAAGAATTGCATGTTCTTGTTGAAGCTCACGTCGGTCCATTTGTTTCCCGACTTCATCTCCAGAGTATCAAGCGTTACTTGCAAGCGCATATCCTATGCCCGGCACCCAGGATACAACGGAGTCTTCCTGTGGCGCACCTAGCCCGTGCGCCACAGAAAGCAAGTTTCTGTGGCGCATCATCAACCATGCGCCACAGAAAGTAGGCTTTCTGTGGCGCACCGAGCACCGTGCGCCACAGAAAGTGGGCGCCAGATTTACAAAAAGGTGGCACCCCCAGTTTCCCCATGTGACCTTCTCCATTCCCCCATCCTGGATAAGACTGCGCACTTTGCCAAGATTTACAAAAAGCTGGATAAGGAAGAGCAGAGCATCTCGACCAATTGAAGACTGCGCACTTTGCCAGTTCCCGCAGTGTTGTCCGACGGGCACAACAAAAACATAAACAGCTGCACACCTAACTTCTCACATACGAATTTTGCCCTCCACATATCAGCAAACAAATTATACTTGAGGGAATAGTACGGATGCAACCTCGTCATCATGCTCTGGTTACCAATATAGCCATCAGGCAGGACAGTGCTCTGCTGAAACTGAAAACCAAGGCTTAACTCCTCTTGTCCGAATACCCAAGGTAGTAACAGCAAATATGAATTCTTCCCTGCTATAGTGTTCTGTTCCATAAAACCATATGATCTCCAAGTAGGCCAAGCCTGCAGCATATAGTTCCACCAGTGCTCAAATCGAAGAAACATGCCAAGTAATTTTGATGCAACCAGCTCTGAGACATATAGCAGTATGCATTTTGGTTCCTGTGGGGGTTTAGCTAGAGTTGATTTGCTCAAAGAATCCCAATATACTGAAATCTGTAGAAACTCCCGTGTCCCCTTAGGTGAGTAAGTATCTGCTCTGCACACCTCAACTTCTCAAAAGCTCTCGAGCCCTTCACCACAAAATAGCCAATAATTTGCAAGTCAAAACTAGCAGCATTACCAAAGAATTCCTGTGACTTGCCAAGTGGTGAATGCCCACTAAATTTCTGAAGTGGTGGCAAGGGAAACACGCTACCGCTGCGCTGATGTTGTAGTTCATCAGGCCATGGCTTCAGCTCACTCTGCCTCCCATTCAAGACTCCCTTACACGACAACCAGATAGTCTAAATTTGCGGTGGCGGCCATGGCGGCTGATTGAGCAGAGGCCCCTCTGTGTTATTCTTGGCCATGTGGCATCTGTTGAGGATGTCGAACAGCAGTGGCGCCACGCCCTTGGCATCAACATCATCTGAACCCATGGCAGCCAGTAGACAGGGATCATAGTTGGTGCGGGGTAGCAGCGTGGTAAGCTGAAGTGGCATTCCCAGCTTAGACGCAGGTGTAACGCCACCGGCGAAGTCGTCCACAAACGTGTTGGAGAGGTCAAGAGTCACATGGACGACCTTAGGGTTGTCACCGCCATTGACTGCCGCATCTTCGTACCGCTCGGCCGCAGTGCAGGCTGCAGACCCATCCGTCAAACACCTAGTGGGTTCCTGCGGTTCCAACTTAGGGACGGCGGACAGGGACAGAGTGTAGGTGCACCAGGCATTAGCCGGTGCAGGCACGGCATGTGACATGGCTTCCACCACTCGGGGCGCCTCCGTGACACAGTGGACCATGTCGCCGTGGTCCAGGCCAAACAGCAAACGCTTGGCGTGCACGTTTGGCGAACGCTCAGATCCTTCATGTGAACCAGCAGAGGTCGATGCAGACCCAGACACAGTCGAGGTAGGAGGTGGTGGAAACAAATCAGGCTTAGCGAGCATGCCGTCAAGGGTGGCCTTGATCTCAGCCAGCATCTCTCCGACCGTCTTCTTCTCCCCGGTGGTAATTGCTGAAGTAGTTGAGTCGGCCACAACAACGCCCTCGAGCGTGCTTTCAGGGGCAAGCACCACATGCGCGACTTCGTGCTTGTTGTCGGGAGCGGGCTCCCTGTCACGGTCCTCGACCGCGGTGGCGGCTGCAGACCAGGCAGCGTACGGCGTGTCGTCGTAGAAGTAGGCCGACGCGAACTCGTCAGGCGTAGTGATGTTGGTGTAGATTGGAGGTAGATGTTCCGCCGTGAGGAAGCAGCAGCCATTGTACAATGCTCGGCCATCCAGGGCATCACGAGCTCGAGCCGCCTCCCAATGGAAGCGAAACTGGACGTAGACCTCCACACCATACATCCCGTCTGCCACCCTCTCGTATGCACCCCGAACACATACCAGGCGCCATACCGATGGAACACTTGGTTCAGCGACTCCATGGTCAAGTACTGCTGCACGTTGCTCACCCTGACATGAAGAACGCCTTCTGGGCACAAAAGCTTGTGGGTCGGCATTTCTTCAAACAGGTTGCAGACAGAGATTTTGGAGGTCGGCGAGGAAAATTTTCTAGCCGTATTTGAGATGGATTTGGTGGATCTTAACCGGATCGAATCGATTTGGGGACGAAACCGAGAGATGAGGTGGTGAGGAATGGCTCTGATACCATGTCAGGGAATAGGATAAGTATGTAAAATGGGTTTATTAGTGGTTTAGTAGCTCTGAGGGTACTTTAGATATTTCATCTATGTTGTCATCTTGTAGCTCGCTGGGTCTTTATAAGAGTAGCATTGTATCCTGTTGTAGAACCAAGAAATGAAACCCTAGTTTTTATCCTTAATTTCCTGCAATTTACCTTTTATTTAGTTCTGCAATTTATCAGTTTTATCTACTGATTCCTCTCAAAATCCTCTTCTTCTTGATCCTCTTCCTATCAGATCCATCGGGGTCCTGACATACCATTTTGTTATGATCCCACTTGATATAGCACTACTAATAGAGGGATTACAGGATTTTGAGTGGTTCGGGATACAAGGATCTAGTAGAAGAATCAGGGGGAGGAAGGAGTGTGCCGCCGCCCTTGCCAGGGTTCTCCGGTTCGGTTTCTGGTTCTTTGATGCCCCTCCTGCTTGACTTCCAATCTTTAAAGTAAAGCTGCGTGCATCGCTCTTCCCTCCTGCCTTGGGCCTGTGGCTCCCTTCTCGTAGCGGCCCATGCAACCCGGTACAATAGCCCACACGGTGCGTGACAATATTGCTGGTTGAAGCGTAATTTCGCTCTCGGGTTTCCCTCGAGCAGCCGCGGTCACCGCATGTTCTGACCGCTCTGTCCTCGGTGACCACCTCCCTTCCTTCCCCCAAACGGCGGCCATGACCCCCTTCCTCGTTTATGCATCCTCCTTGGCGTCTGTCTTCTCCCAACTCCCAAGACCCTTCAACATGTTATTTTCATGGTTCGCTCGAGTATATTTTGCTGACAGTAGCCGACTTTTGGCACCCATCATGATTCATGAGGAGTAGTGGTGACGAGAATCAGCTGGCGGTGGTGGCTTAACAAGACACAATGTGGTGGTCTGGCTATTGACTAAATCCAGCGATGGTGGTAACGAGAGCTCAATTCATCTTCTGTACGGGCTATCCAAAGTGAAAACGTAGGACAAGCTATCTGGACCCGACGACGATGCATTGCGGCCCTTCCTTCCTCAAGGCGTTGTTGTGGTGCACCGATACATGTTGCCGGGATGAAAATCCAGGATATGATCCCATTGGTCGATTTGGGGGATGATCGAGTCATATTCCTGACTGGAGGCGTTGTGTTAAAGACGTCCTCTACCATGATCGTGGAGTTTCGAGGTCGGCGGTAGTATGGAATTCCCCTCCACTTCGACATTCAGGTTTGCTTCGACTCAACAGGTGCTATGCATGACGGTTTTGATGGACTTGCCAAGTCATGCCTTGCCGACGGTGGTGATGCACAACGTGTTATACCTAGGCTGATCCTGACATGCGCTACGCATGACGTCTACTCCGCGGTGTCAAGACATGCATGATGATACTCGATCGAAGGTGGTGCGACCATGGCTGGAGGCGTGGTAGTACTGGACGTCACCGAATTCCAGTTCCTTGTTCAGTAGCATCTGAATAGGTGATGATGGTAGAAGCGTCAACATCGAGTTTGCACGCTTCAGTAGAAATATTTCTCGCAGTGGACTCGTCATAACGTGTGCGTGCGGTGGCTCCACCTTGAAGGGTTTGCCGAGAAACTGTGTATTTTCTCTTTACTTTTGTCTTTAGGGTTAGGGATAGTCAAATAGAGGTTCTTTCGCGAGACATGTGGCTTTCGGTTTGTTTACTTTGTATATTTATAAATTCTGCAATAAAATGTCTATGTGTATCGTTCTAATGTAGAGGTCAGTGCTTCGTTTCACTTTTTTTTAAACAAGGTTGTCAATAAATAAGTAAATCTGCATTTTTATTCTCTTTGGCACTAGAATCTACTCCCTCCGTTCCACAATTTAAATATTTTTAGCTAACCAAACTAGCTAGCTAAAAAGGCTTATATTATGAAACAGAGGTAGTACAATAGAAAAGATAGTGTGTGCATCACCCAATCACTACTGGAATCCACGTGCTTGCCGAGTATGACACTTTTTAAATGCATACATCTGGATATATAATCCCTTTTTTATATTAAAAAAAACGTCTTTGACAGTCGATACAGCAGGACGTAGGCCTCCTGAATAATTATACTACAGTATGTACCCTTAGATAGCTTGTTATTTTTGTTGGCCTCGATAATGAATCAAAACGTTCACTCTCAAGGGAGGCCTGCAGCCACCCGTGCCAATCAGACGATAATTAATCAAAGCTTTTGCATGATACTCTCGCGGTCGCCGGGGAGTATCAAAACTTTCTCTATTTGAAAAAATAGAGAACATCTATTTCTATCTATTATCATCAATATATGGAACTCTAACAAAGACATCACGTTAATCCATATACATTAGAAATATATAAGCCGTTGATTTTAGTCGTGACGATTGACATTAAAAAATTAAAATGTTACGTACAACATTAATCAGGTACAAATAAGTTATTTTTAACATGTACGTCCCTCATGTAAAAAAAAAACAGAAAGGAACATGTTTTTCCTGGAAACGATCGATCGAATTGAACCGGCCGAGCCCTTGGGTCCTGGTGCCCATACCGTTGGAGGGCCGGGAAGGGAGGAGAAGAGAGAATAAGAGGTGGAGGAAGATAGGCCAAGTTATTCGGCTCAGAAGGAAAAGAAGAAAAGAAAGAAAAGAGAAAAGTAAGAAGGCTTGAAAAATTCGGCCCATCTGACCAGAATTAAGATAATTATTTTCTTTTAGAAAAACATAGAATTGAATTTTAGGAAATGATTTTCTCCGTGGGGAAAATAAAAGGAATATTTTGAGTGGGGACTTCTCCCTAAAATCTAAAACCAAATATTTAATTCAAGTCCGATTTAATTCACATTAAATCCAAAAATGTAGAAAATATCATATTAAGCAAAACAATTTTTGAAGAAAGTTTTTTATTTTGTAACAGTTTTTAAAACCGAGAAAAATGAGATGTTACACAAGATCCAATAAGTTTACGCGGGATCGAGTAGAGAAGGAAAAATGACCGTTCGAGATATTGAAATCCAGCAGCATATGCAAAGGTCTAAATATGTTTGACACCTCAATATACGAGGTTCCTAATAGAGCCAACACGTTGAGCCACATCATATAAATTATTTGATAATTGGATCAAAAATTTATGGTTAAGATTTATATAAAAAAATAGTCATGTAGCCTATTTGCCACGGATAATGTTGAGAAGATAAGTGTCGGACATGCACTCCCCTCATTAACCAATTAGAATTCAACAAGCACTTTCTAGCACGTTACGCCACATATACAAAGCCATCAATTTCTTTGGCCATGTGTAAGATTTTTTTTTATTGAATGTTGAATATAGATCTTGACTCATAGACATTTTGTTCCAAAATACATCACTTCCTAGGAATTGTGATGTCCTGCATCTCTATTTGTGATTGCTAATTCATAATAAATTATTTAGAATTAACATTTGTTCAATAAAAAGATGCATTATATACATCATGAAAAATACTTTACAAAAATATCCCAGCTATTTTTTATGCATATACTTGAAACTTTAAAATCTAAATGTTATCTATTTTGAGACAGGTGACGTATTTTGTTTAGCAATTTTGCATTGAAAGTGAGTTTATAACGATGGTAAGATTATTTTGACAAGGGTAATATCGTATGATATGTAGTTTCACGTGGTCGCACGCCTCCAGTTTTGTTATAATTTAAGCTTTTAGTCCTATTTCCCCAAAAACATTCTTTTTTTTTTGACTTGGAACACTTGTATTCCATTTACTACACGCAGAATCGCCGGTGACCAGACTAGTTTTTAATATCTCACTATAATATCTTTCGTAAAGTTTTTAATTTGTTTACCCAACCTTTAAAATAAAATTAGTGTGGATGTTGTTGGGTTACTGTACCAGTGAGGAGTAAGTTAAGCGAGCAAAGTATTTCGGAAATACTAGGACTCTTTTCCATCAAGAATAAAAATTCAATGATGAGGTGTTAATATGAGTTGGTTAAGTTTCAAACAAAGGCCCAAATTGACCTAGTGACCATGCACAAATTAGTTTGGTTGTTGTCCTCAAAACCTCACCACTGAATGTATAAATATGATACTGATAAAAAGTGTTAATATAATCAGTTTTTTTACAAAACATTTCGTAACTCTTTAATCACATTTATTTGAAATATAACCATTCATAAAATAGACATGAGAAAAGAATAATTTCATAACACCAAATTATATAACTGAAACTTTCAACAAAACAACAAGTGGTGATCTTTAATCTCATTTCTTTGCAATATAACCATTGACACAATAAAATGTAAACTTCACGCCTTCAAGATAGCATCCATATCCGAACGGTGCTTATTTTACAACTAAGGTAAACATGAGAAAGAAATATCTTCATAACACCAAATTATATAATCGAAATTTTCGACAAACTAGTTCAAGGAATAGAAAGCTGTCCCTCACACGTCGGAGGCATGTATGTGCCTTCGTACATGCACAGCTCTAGAAGATATCGACGAGGTTGAAAAGATAGACTCAATTTATTCAGAAAAATTATATAATTTACAGCTAACTAGGTCACTAGGAAAACGAAACACGCAAAGCTTGGTTCTCAAGGTTGCCACCGATGACAGCGGGACATCCATTTTATCATCCGTATCCAAAGGAGTCTCATGCGTTGTACGCATCCACTAGTTTATAACGTTGTACCGAACAGACTTCGATGCGAGGGATAAGATAAGGTTGTTTTGTGTCTCCTCTACTTGTTTGACCATGTAGTTAATAAGTTATATCTTTCTCAAAAATACAATGCAAGCTAGCCAACTCATGTATATCTCTTGACCAAACTGTCAGTCTATTCGTTCTATCATATAATGTCAGATGAGTTACTAGCTTGTGGGCATGCCTGATGCCTCTGTTGCTTTTCAATATTGTTGCCAATATATTGGGTTTTATGATTGTTACAGATGAGGGTGGTAAAATAGGAGGCTAGTGGGTTAGGGATGGGTTGGTGTTAACAATACCTTGATGATGACATTTTTAGAACAGGTGGGTGGGTGTTAACAATACCTTCATGATGACATTTTTAGAACACTATTTGGAGAGAGAGGTAAACACAAAATTGATGTTAATTGCATGCTTATTTGAACAATTATCCGGGACCAAGATAACTTTTCACAAAAGATAAATATATTGTTTTGGCCAAGCGAAAGAGCTGCAGGGTTAATAAGGACACTTATTTGGATATGAGGTTGGTCACTTTCTTTCAAGTATCTCGGCATTCATATTCATTATCATTAGTTGATGAATAAGAAATAGAAACTGGTAGAAGATCTTTTTTGAGCCATAATTGGGTTGTTGGTTGGAAAAGATGCTTTCATATGGGGATCATTTGGTACTGATTAATTCTGTTCTGAGTAGCTTGCCAATGTTCTATTGTCTTTTTATGAGATACCCATAGAGGTAAGAAAAAGACTAGAGTTTTAGCAGAGTGGTCAGTTGAAAATTAATATCGATTGACAAAAGGGAATATTTTTACCCTCCAGAAGATCAAGGGGACTTAGTAATTAATGTTCTGGACATACACAACCAGTGTTGTTGGCGCCTTGGCGGCATTTTAAATGCATATAGAGGCTATTTGTTTCTGTTTTTCGATGATTAATTCATGTCACCATTTTATATGATTATTGAGCTGTACACTTTGGCTTGAAAACTTGACAATAAATATAGGTCTGCCCCCTTTTCTTGAAAAAAAACTAAATTACAGCAATGTAAAAACAGATTACAAAGCATAGGTGCCCCTGGAGGAGATGAGGGGAGTCTCTAGAGCCAAAGTATGGCCAGTCCAAGTACCAGAGACAACCTTCTCGCGAGGAGTGGTGTCGTTGAATCCGATGCCCTTCCTTTTGGTTGGAAAGGTGATGAACACAAAACTGGACAACAACGCTATGCCCAGTGGCAGGTTCTTCAGCAGCTCCTCGGTATTCTTACCTGCGTCGGGGAAGAAGCAATTCTGCAGCCCCACGTCGTTGAAGGCCACAGCGAGGAAAACTACCGCCGTAAAGAAGGAGTGCATGAAGTCGAGCGGCCGGAGGCGGAGCCTCCTGAAGTTGTCTGCACTCCACTGCTCCTTTTCCTCTTCGCTGGAGAAGTTGAACACGTTGAAGCCGCGCCAGGTGGAGACACCGTAATAGAGCTTCTTGTCACGGCCAAGGACGCTGTCGGTGAAGGAGAAGAAGAGGCAGCTGGCGGTGAGGACGATGACGAGTGCTGCGGTGAGCCACTGGTTGGTGGTCTCGCACTTGCCGTGGTTGGTGAAGGACGGAGACAGCGCCTGGAACGCCAGCACCGTGCCCGTCGGCAGGAGCTGTGCAAGGTTCGCGGCGGTGGTTATGATCTTGTCTGTCGTCGGGGCTGGCGGTCCGGCAGCTGCCGGGGCCGTGGTGGCTTCACCGGTGTCCTTAGGCGTGGTGGGGGTCGTGGCGACCGTTATCTCGCCGTAGTTGGTATGTGAAGGTATGTGAATCACGATAGGCGACGAAGAAGATGTCATTGTGTGCTCGATAGGGCTCTGTCCTAGACTCCTAGTAATATTTCAAGCTGGTCCACGCCCGTGTGGCAACGTTTTGGTGTTTATATAGGGACAATCCTTGCCTCGGCGGATGATCCCAACAGCGACTGCTCATTTGTCTACTTGAAGTTGCTTGCTGAAGGGCGTTGCATACGTATATGCAAGCATGTACGCACGTGGACTTCCAACTCTTTTAGTATGGTCAGCTTACATGTACTTAGAATACAATATCTTCATGAGGTAATATGTCCTTGCCTTGAAGTTAGAACTCTCTAAAATTAGTTTTGTTTAATGTGAGTAGTAGCGTAACTTTTAAACAATTTTGAATTGAGTATTTTGAAGAGCCAGCATACGTTTTGTGCTATTGAAGTCTCCTTTCCATGAAGGCGAAGAAACGGAATTAGTCATGGGCTTCTAATCTAAGCTATTGGAATGTGTTGACATTTTCTTTTGCTGAAATGTGTTGAGAAGTGGTCATCGGATTTATGTCAGGCTTGGATGAGTATTCGTTTCGGGGCACACGGTTAGCTTGTTCCGCACTCTTCAAATCTTTCTTTGTTTTACTAATCGCATTACGGAAATGACACACAAGCTGATTAGACCAACCCAAACCGTCTTCATGAGAACTTGCCTGTGGCAAGATGGTTAGGAGGGTGGTTGTACCCCCAGCCCACCAGAGTTCAAACCCGAGGTTTGACGCTGATGTTTCTCATTTAAGGCGGAATATTCTTCAGTGGGAGGCGACGTTCCCGTCGAAAGCGAGGCGCCCGTGGTGACTTCGTCAATCTCAAGACTCGACCCGCCGACTCGGTCTCTCGGAGGTGCTCATAGGGGTAGGGTGTGCGTGCGTGCGTTCATAGGGGTGAGTGTGTGCGCGTGTATATGAGCATCTGCGTTGTACTGTGTTTCGCAAAAAAAAAAAGACCAACCCAAACCGTCTTTATCCCACGACGTCATATTTTGAAGCGGGTGGTGGTGTTACACGAGACTATCCATGAACTTCATAAGAAGAAAATGGATGGAGTCATGTTTTAAAATTATTTTGAAAATACATATGATAAAATTTAAGCGTCATTCTTGCAGCAAGCCTTGTGCATGAAAGCTTTTGACCCTGAGTAGTGTGCTTGGATTGCATGATTTGTTCAGGGCGGAACCGTGGAAATACGTGTTAATGATGACATTGGTCACTATTTTCAAACTTTGAAATGGCTGAGACAAGGGGATCTGTTGTCTCCTATCCTTTTTAATATTGTAGCCGATATGTTGGCCAATCTCATTGCAAGGGTTAAGAAGGATAAACTGTTGAATATAAATATATTGCCTAGCCCTTTCCATCAGTTCGGACTTTTGGTTTAGATGGCTAGTGCAGCAATTCTATATGGTATCAGAGCCGAGAGGTCTCGAGTTCGAGACCCCGCTCACGCGGATTAAAAAAAGGAAAAAAAGATCCTGCAGCCCGCTCCTATCCCACGCTAAGGACTAAAATAGCCTAGACATGAGGGGAGTGTTGAATATAAATATATTGCCTAGCCCCTTTCCATCAGTTCGGACTTTTGGTTTAGATGGCTAGTGCAGCAATTCTATATAAACAAGTTGGAGGATTGATACCTCATGTTGTTGATGGAGGGGTTTATTTTCATGGAGCGTGATACCTTCAGAAGGCAGCTAAAATGAAACTTATATTCTGCATCTTTAAACAATTATCTGGCCTAAAATCTAATTTTTGTCAAGTGATATTTTCTGTTTTGGTAAAGCAAAGAATCAGCAGGTCAGTTACACAGACTGCTATTTGGTTGTGAAACTAGTTCTTTGCCTTTCGGGTATCTTGGGGTACCTATCCGTTATAGAAAACTCTGCAATTTTGAGTGGAATCCGGTAGAATCTCGCTTCGTAGTAAAACTTGCATGCTGGCAAGACAAGTGGGAGGTTTAAAGATGATTTCTTCAAAAGAGGATAATTTTTTTTTACTACTGGCGATGGTACGCAGCTGCCAGGTCTTGGGGAGATGTCTTACTAAGCAATACTCTTCATTTGTACAATATTGTGCAACAGAAACATGTGTTTCATGGGAATATTAGTTTCAGAAGATCGTTAAATGGCAATAAGTGGACTCGTTGGATGCACTTGTGCCAAAGCTTAATGATGATTAATTTGTATGATGAGGCAGATACTTTTAATTGGAAGCATGCTACTACAGATTTATTTACCGTAAAGTCTATGTATGCTGATTTCATGAATGGTCATACAAAGATTTCTTCGTAAATACCAGTGTAGGCTAAAAATGCCCCTAAAATAAAATCTTTATGTGGTTCCTTAATAATAAAGTGCTTTGGATAAGGATCACCTTGCAAAATGCTAGTGGCTGCATTGTACCAATTTTTGCTTTTGTGATTCTGAGGAAACCATCGAACCCTTGTTTCTTTCCTGCATTTTTGCAAAAGCACTTGCCTTATCGTATTGTATTTATTCCTTGCAATATTCTGCCTCCAACCAATGTCTCAAATATGTTTAGGGAATGGTTAAATGGAGTTGTTAAGAAAATTAAGGCTAAAATTTGTATTGGAGTTTCAGCCTTATGTTGGTCCATTTGACCTTGTCATAATAATCATTTGGTGTTTAACAAGACAGGTGGTACCAATTTCTTATCAGGCTGGATATTTTCACGGGATTCAGCTATGCTCTTTCCTGCTCCCATCGTATCATCGGGAGCATATGGTTATTGTGTGTAACCGTCTACTTGCGGTTGCGCTGTATTTTTTCAGCCATGCTAAATGGAGGCATATTAGTAGAATTCGAGATGATTTTGATGGTAAATTTTGTATCAACCTTTATTGATCTGCGATTGCAATAGACATACTACTTGATACTTTGGAATAAAAAGGCTGTGTGCATTGATACAGAGGACGGGATGATTTTCCACTTTGAAGAAGGCCGTTAGCACATCGCGAAAACTATCCTAAGCTAAAAAAACCAACCCAACCAGGACTAGCCCTTGGTGGTATAATAATAGGTAGACTCCCACCTTTGTGAGAATTACAGAAATTACGCTTCCGACGGGATTTGAACTCTGGTTGCTAGGTACGCCACTGCGTATCCTAACCATTGGGCTACTGCCCCGTTCTAAAAAAAACTATCCTAAGCTAAGCTATTAAAGAAAAAGAAAGGATCTAAGGCGTATGTCATAGTCACACGTAAATCATTTCAAATTCTCATATGTTTCTTAACTTCGGAGAGAACAACCCATAGTTTTAAATAGCCCGCTATAGCCCCGTTATAGCCTTTTGAGTATGTTGCCGCTAAATCAATCCATGTACAATTTATCCGCTATAGCCCCATTTAGCTATAGCCCGATTTTGAGGGTTGCCGCTATTTGTTATAACACACTATTTAAAACATTGGAACAACCTCAAGATCTGCTTCGCTATGGAACGACTCATTGTGCTTACTGAAAAATTAGCCTCGATATTTTGTTAAATCTCTGCCAAAACGTAGAGAAGCACGGTGTGAGAGGTGCGGCGAAGTCCAAGCTTTTGGCTTATATATGGAGCCTTATAACTTCAGTTCTTTTTTATTTTCGTCAGACAAGTGTCCATGCTTGTACCATTATCATTTCTAATATCATTTCCGTTAATAGACAGCACTTCTACTTTTGCTCAACTTTGAAAAAAAGAACTACGGAAGCACCGCTTTGTAGGAAAGAAACCAACAAAAGGTTAAAGAACTAGCAACAACGATAACAACAACAAAATTGTTCATCAGCCTCTCTCTCTCACTAGCTTGAGCAGTTGAGCTGGTCAGTGCCCGGCGCCTCCTCCGCTTGGCCCCCCGGGCAGCATCTGCATCAGCGTCGACACCAGCGTGGACGGCGTGGAGGACGACGCCGGACTCGGGGGCACGGGCCTCGCAGCGTCGGTGCACCGCACTAAGCTCGTGGCGACGATGACCGAAACGAACCAGCCGCGGAGAGCGCGAGCGACCATGGCTGCAAAGAAGGAAACGAAGGTGCTAGCTCTCCGATGTACTCTGAAAACTGTGTTATGGAGCACAGGGTTTAATATTTCGTTTGTGTAATATTTTTCGCACCTCCCAGAGATTCGCGAATTTCGAGAAAATAACGAAATTTTGAAGAAATATTTCAAAAATTTCGGCCAGATTTATAGTCTGGCGTTCAAATTAAATTCAAAAAATAAAAGTGGGGCAACTGGAATCGAACCCAGTACCTTCCTAAGATCTGCCTAGATCCTAAACCGGTACACTAAAGGCAACTTCTTGTCTAGATTACGCTCTAGTTCCACTTGAAGTGTAATCTCTCTGGTTTATTCAAATTTAAACGAAAATTCCGACCAACGTTATATTTTCTCGCCCCTTAAAGAAAACCGTTGATTTCGCGAATTTCGCTCGAAATTTCGACGAGAATTTTTTCCCTGATGGAGCACGCACGAACGTATGTTTCTCTGGAACTCTGACCGGCTCCGAGTGTGATGACGGTTTTGTGCTAGTCTAGTCCAGCACGTGTATATATATAGAGATAGAGAGGAATTGGCGGTTGGCGTGCGGCTGGCTGGTTCTACCGTAAGATGTATGTGCCTCGTTCTTCGTAGCCAAAAAGGATGGAAATTCTCGTTCTGGAAACGGTCAAGAATTCTGAGACAGTACTGTGTCCGTGCACAGGAGCGGCGGCGGCCACCACATTAACTCCGAAACGCTGACCCGCCGCTCTGCTGCGTTCGTGCTAGAGCAGAGGAAATGGTCATGGCAGCAGGAGATCCGGTGTTGGTGCACCGGCGACGGTGCCGGTGCCGGCCACCTTTTGAGGGAAATAACCTGAACCTCGTGTGGCATGGCTGGGCCTGGAAGTCCTCCACTTCCCAGCCTCTCTTTGAAAGTCATCATCAGAGTGATTTCGCTTCGCAGAGCAGCCGGAACACGGATGGGTTGACACGACACAGTGGCGCTCACCGGCCGTGCATGCCGATCATTATTTCGTTTTGTGCAGCAGCCACTACGAGTAGTCATACATTGCATGCAATGCAACCACACACAGGCAGAATAGTACAAGGCTCTGCGTCACTTTCCCCTCCCTCCCCGTCACTGTTCAAGAGAGAGGCGAAGCGGCGATTTTTGGACGCCCACCGCCGACCCACCGCGTGCTCGCCGCCGCGCCGTGGGATTCCTCCCCTCCGCCTGCCGCTTCGGCGGCGGGAGGGTGGGGGATCCCCGGTGCCGGCTTGTACATACGGTAGGGTAGGGTGGTGTTTCCGCCGGCGGCGCCGTGGAGGAGGGGGTGCTGGTGGTGGTTGTTTTGGCGTCGGCGTGCTCTCCTCCGGCGGTGGTGCTCCAGGGAGCCCGGCGTCTGCGCGTGCGACCTGCTGGAGCTCGAGGCCCGGCGTGGCGCTCGAGGTCCACCGTTTCCCCCCAGATCCGCGGTGGCGGAGGGTCTGGCGGCCGGAAACCAGTGCTGGACGAGCTCCGAAGCTCCCTCCTGCGGCGGATCCGAAGGCGGCCGTGGCAAAGCGGCGTCGGGATGCCGGGGGGACGTCTGCCCCGGCTGTTCATCGTCAAGAACTCCGTCGCGGCGCGGCGGAGAGGCACGGCGGCGTCTCTCAAGGGATTAAATGTTCCCAGGCAGCGGAAGGGTGGTGGTCGCCGCTCTTTGTCTCCATCGCCGGCGGTGCTGCGGTGCTCGGTGCCAGCTCTGGATTCTCCTCTACGTATTTTCCTGTTTGTACTATCTTTATACTATGTACTTTGTACGTGGTTCGGTGGTGAATATACGTGGTTGTTTGGCTGTGTCAAAAAAAAAAATGTATACCTGGAGCTGTTTCACACCTGGTATGGTGCGGTTCCAGCATGCAGCAACTCAAGTCTTGTCTCCTGACGTAAAGTCCAACAAGATAGGAATTCTGACGACATACTACTACTCCAAAGACATGCCTACTGTTCACCATTCCAGGCTCAATGTGGATTAATCGAGGCTCAGTTCACCTACCGTCCATATATAGAGCTTGTAGCTTAATGTGTCAGCACATGTTATGATCACCACTGAGAAGGTCAGGCGCTATAAGCTAAGCTCTCAAATAGATTTTTTTTTGGCACAGGTTTCCCTCAATTTCATTAATGAACAAGGTTATCGATTAAGTTGGCTAACCAATTTGTAATCCATTTTCTCGCACATTGCAGTGGTATATTCGGTTTTTACAAGGATATGCGTAGGACGGGGTAAGGATACTTTTGCCTCTTGGCGCACATTCAAACACAAGAAAATAATACTAAAGTAGGTTTATTATTGTTGCGTGAAATAAACTTGTGTTTCTCCAAATAGGCTTGGCCTTCCATAGATAGTTTGATTTAGAACTATCATGTGGGTCCCACAACATGCAAACATACGTGTATGACTTACTAGACATCTGGACCCACATACACTGATCCTAGACAGTTTGATTTAGAACTATCATGTGTGTCCCACAACATGCAAACATACGTTTATGACTTACTAGACATCTGGACCCACATAAACTAATCCTAGACAGTTTGATCTAGAACTATCATGTGGGTCCCACAACATGTAAACATAGCAAGGAGTGTTTCATGCGGGTCCACATGTCCTAGAGTGGTAGATATACAACTAGATTACTATGAGTGTTGCATGTGGGTCCACATGTCCCCGATGCGTTAGGTCAAAATGGCTAAGGGTGTTGCATATGGGTCCCCATATCCCAAATGTGCCTATATTACCTACTAGACATTAGGACTAACATGCACCAGTCCTAGATAGGTTTGACGTAGAACTATCATGTGGGTACCACAATAAAAGTGTTGCATGTGGGTCTACATGTCCCAAAGTGGTAGATATTTATTTAGATAGCTATGAGAGTTGCATGTGGGTCCAAATGTCCCAAAAGTGTAAGGTCAAAATGGTTAGGGGTGTTGCATATGGGTCCACATGTTTCAAAGGTGGTAGATACATATCTATATGACCTACTAGACATCTGGATCCACATGCACCAGTCTTAGAACCTTGAACTAGAATTATCATGTGGGCCGCACAATATTCAACATAGATAGGAGTGTTGCATGTGGGTCCACATTTCCCAAAGGTGATAGATATACAGCTAGATGGTTATGAGTGTTCCATGTGGGTCCACATGTCCCAGATGTGCTAGGATAAGATGGCTAGGTCTGTTGCATGTGGGTCCACATGTTCCGATGGTGGTAGACACATACGTGTATGACTTACTAGACATCTGGACCCACATACACTAATCCTAGACAGTTTGATCTAGAACTATCATGTGGATCCCACAACATGCAAACATAGCAACGAGTGTTTCATGCGGGTCCACATGTCCCGTAGGTGGTAGATATACAACTAGATTACTATGAGTGTTGAATGTGGGTCCACATGTCCCTGATGCGTTAGGTCAAAATGGCTAAGGGTGTTGCATATGGGCCCCCATGTCCCAAATGTGCCTATATTACCTACTAGATATTAGGACGCACATACTCCAGCCCTAGATAGGTTTGACATAGAACTATCATGTGGGTCCCACAATAGAAGTGTTGCATGTGGGTCTACATGTCTCAAAGTGGTAGATATTTATTTAGATCGCTATGAGTGTTGCATGTGGGTTCAAATGTCCCACATGTGTAAGGTCAAAATGGCTAGGGGTGTTGCATGTGGGTCCACATGTTTCAAAGGTGGTAGATACATACGTATATGACCTACTAGACATCTGGACCCACATGCACCGACCCTATACAACTTGACCTAACTAGAACTATCATGGGTCCCACAACATGCATGTTGCATGTTGGTTCATATGTTCTAAAGGTAGTAGACATACAACTAGATGGCAAAGAGTGTTATATGTGGGTCCACATGTCCCAGATGTGCTAGGTCGAGATGGCTAGGGGTGTTGCATGTGGATCCACATGTCCTAATTAGAGACTGTAGATATATAACTAGATAGGTGTATGAGTATTACATGCGGGTCCACGTGTCCCAGATGTGCCAGGTCAAAATGACAGGGGTGTTACATTTGGGTCCACATGTCCCAAAGTTTATATGACCTAGGGTCCACATGTCTCAAATGTGCCAGCTCAAGATGGCCAGGGGTGTTGCATGTTGGTCCACATGTCTAGCATGTTGCATGTGGCCATGTGGGTCCACATGTCCGAAATATGCTAGGTCGAGATGGCTAGGGGTGTTGCATGTGGTTCCACATGTCCTAGTTATGCCAGATTGAGATGGCTAGGAGTGTTGCATGTTTATCCACATGTTCTTAAGATGGCAGATACATACCCATGATTGAGCTAGGGGTGTATATTTTCAATCTTTTCAATTAAAAAATGTTGAGAATGATGACAAGCAGGTAATTTTGTGAATTTGCAGGTTTAATATTATCTCCTCAACTTCACTCCACACCTACATAGGAATATTATGATTAAGTACAAATTTTCGAGTGGTCCTGACGCATACTATCGTGTATTCTTGACGAACCTTGCTGATTTTTCTGTCTTGTGTCGTCCCATTAGACTGGCGTGGAAATAGGTAGACCAATTGGCTTTGCTCGTTGAGTGTGTAAGATTAAGCTATACAATCATGTGAGAAACCTCATATGTCGCAAGATTCGCTTCATTCGCCAGAATACTCTTATTTGGATAGTGTCTCCTCAATTTCACTCCACACAAACATAGGAATATTATGATCACCCCTATTTTTTTTCAAGCGGTCCCGACCCATACTATCACAGATTATTGACGAACCCTGATGATCCATATGGCGTGCGTCATCTACTCCTTGGAACCGGCGTCGAATGGGGTAGACCAATTGGGTTTGCTCATTTACTGTGTAAGAGTTTAAGGGTTGGTCATACAAACACGTTAGAATCTAAATTGGAGTCTGAGTTATCGCAAGATACATTGCACGTGGCAGAATATCCTTTTTGGCACATATGTGAGCACAAAATTAATTATATGTTGGACTTGTTAAAAAATAAAAGTGGTTGTTAGGGATGCCTAATTTCGTCATACTATATTAGGAAAGAATAATGGGGGGTTATTTCGACTTCAGCCGCACGCATCTTGCTCCGCACCCAGCATCCTGGCGCACACACCAGCAGCACTGCACACACGTGCGCGCAGTGGCAGAGCTAGCGCTTTCTGAAAGCCTGGGCACACGCTTCGTAGGTGATTGTGTTAATTTAATATTAATGTCGTGATATGTCAAGTAATTTATAAAACTATTAATAAAACAGTAGATTTAAACAAAACTGAGATGGAGAAGAAGGAAAAAAATATTTTGAGAAAATGTGTTAGAGATTAAAATCAAATATACTTGAATACATACCTTGTGTTTGCTTGCTCCTACCAAGCATTTTTTTTTATTACAACAGCAGCAAGACGAAATTTATAAGTATATGAAATAATATTTGGAGGAAAGTCTTGCCTTTTAGAGAAAACAAAAGAATAAGACTAATACAGCCACTAAACTCCTAATTTTCTCACCGTCCTGCATGGCTGCATCCATCGAGTTGTCTATTAAATTCTGCAGCCTAGGTTTTTTTTAGACAATTCTGGAGCCTAGGCTTTTTTTATGGGATTCTGGAGTCTAGGTGGATGGCTGAGTCACAATTGAATTGTGGCGGAGCGCACTACTGGACTGGGTTCAGTGCTGCCAAAATCTATTTTGGTGGGTGACTGATGGGCGCCTGAATTATTTCTGGTTGCTAAGACGATACAACATTTGCTGCTCACCTGCCTAGTCCCGAGAGAGGTGTGGTTCTCCGTATTGCAGGACTGGCAGCTTTTGGAGTGGATGCCTCAACCTGACACGGAGCTGATGAACTTATGAACTAGGCGGCCAACCTGGATGAGTCAGCGGCGAGACGTGTGGTCATGTATCATCTCAGTCATGTGGTGTATTTGGTTACACCGAAATGACGTGGTTTACAGGCGTGCACATGTCTCGGCGGGGACGATTATCAAGCAGAAGTGGATCAATGGAACATAGCGAGACTCCGTCGAGGTGAGGGTTTTAGGGTTTTGGCCAATGGGCCCTTGAGGTGGCTTGGAGGGGAGTAGTTGCCGTGAGGGTTTAGAGAAGGAGACCATTTTGAGTAGGATGTGTAGGTGAGAGAACATTGTACTCTTTTCGTTTTCTCTGCTAGTTGTAAAGCCTACGAGTTGTGGACATGCCGCTTGGCCTCTTCTATCAATGAAATTGATACGCCTTTTCATGGCGTATTCTTAAAAAAGAATGGTGCAACCAATTTTTAAGTTGATAAGAAAGCAAAAAATCGATAATAGTTCTTTATCGTCTACTCTTCTCGTGGAAAAACCAAAAGATGGTCCATCCTATTTTTACTTTCCTTTTCTACTGTAAGACACCATTTAGCGACACTCAACTCCCCCGTTGTGAGCTTCCAAGCTCGAGGCCATTGGAACTCTAGCTGGTACCGATTACACCATTGGATTCATGTGAGCATCGTCACGTGAAGACAATTTTGATGGGTCGACCAACTGAGGGGATGAATGCAAGACATCAAGGAAATGTGTCAAGCTAGAGGAACTCAGCACAGTGAAATGTATTTTCACTTCGTAACACAATTTTCTTTCTCGATGCCTCCTATTCTCAACTTAGCTTCCCAATTGTCTTTTTTATTCCTTGCATTGCATTTGCTAGCGGCTAGTATAGAAGAGGGAGGTGCTGAGCTCACCTCTAAAGGCTGGGAAGAACACAAAGGATCGGTGGGTTATATATATGTTCTTACATGTGAATGATGTAAGAAACTCCATGGAGACTTGTTGGGTACATTTAATGCATAACAATTTCATTCAGATTGCATGTAAAGTCTTTGTAGATGATGACCTCCATTGGGACATATAACATGGGCATGGACAGGTGATGATTTTATGTTATGTCTACTATGAACTTGATCCACATAATTTTGTCCTTAGCAAATCAATAAGGGGATATATTGCAGTGTAAATAGAACTAAATTATTATGTGTGAATATCTTTGATACAGGAAATACAAATTAAAAATGGGGAGACAGAGGGTGTGAAGTCTTGGGTTTTACTCAACCATATATCTATTTTTGGGACTCTCTGCCTCGCATCCATCCGTTGTTGCCCTACTTAAAGGCCGTCGATGGAAGAGAGAAGAACCAGCCACCGCTGCTGATGTTATGGCATGCCGATCTCAGAGGGACTAAGCTCTAGCCTCCACCGCTCCGATCTTTTACATGTAGTGGAATGTGTTTGCTATTGATTTATGCATATCCACTCTTATGGAAGGTAACCCCTTCTTGGTGGTGATGTTAGTGATGCGTCTCGAAAAATCTATTTTTGGCTTTTAACGATCTAGTACTCTTCAAAGCGTTATTGCGGGAGCAAGGCGGACTTCTTAAGTTTGAATGAAAATAAGCAGCATGCATACCGAGATATTGTATTTAAATACGGAGTGAGAGTGACCAAGTCTATAAATTGTCCTCATCAGGAACAACTCAGATGAATATTACAAACCTCCCTTCAGAAATATAAGATGTTTTAGATTTATTTTTATTCGGATGTACCTAGATGCGTTTTACTGTGTAGAATCAATCATTTTAGTCCGTATGTAGTCTATATTGAAATACCTAGACGCGTTTTACAATGTTGTGACGCGACAAAGGGGTTTACGCGTGATGGGAAATGTCGTAACTATTTATCGTGCCGATAAGGGAATACCGTTATAAGAGAGGTTTGTTGCAATTTAAATAGTACAATTCTTATGTCTTAATAAAACCGTTAAAAAAAATGGAGCAACCTGATCCCAAAGAGGAGCTCGAGAAATAAGTCTTATGAGATAGAGGTGCACAATATGTACTGCAGCCGAATACATGTAGGGTAATTTCCATCTTCCTCCTCCGTGTGCAGGCCATCACGGTCCCATCTCCCAACAACTCTATGTTTATATGTTCGACGGGCGCGTGTGAGTCCGCCACATCATGCAAGTAAACGTCCAGAAAAAATAATGCGTATACTGGTATACATATCGTAGTTTATGCATCCATTATGTACGAAGATCTTCCATGTAACAAATGTACACAACAACTCCCTAATTATTCTTGAGTCGCTGAATGCACGGGTAAGACCTTATATATGGCCACCACACCGATCTCTCCCCTCCATCTTTCAAGAGCTTCATCCCCTCTCTTTTCTACTACATTATCCGCTAAATAATATGATGCATGAGAAGAAAAAGACGACGCGAGCTAGCTTGAGAATAGGAGACGTCGAGAAAGAAAACATCCGTTATGAAGTTGAAAAGGAGTCTAATCTGACATGTCACTCTTGCTCTTAAGTTCATTCTCGCTAGATCGAATAAACCAACATGTATGATGGTGTTGCTCACTTGCTCTATCTGAATCTAGATACGAGCACAATATGGTTATCACTTATCACCACTAATATAAAAAGGGAAAGACAGGGGTGATCCAAATCATCTCAGCCACACGGCAATTGATCCGACGGTCATTACGTAAGACTGACCACAGAATCGAGCGAAACCTCTCCTCTGATACTAACCGCTTCGTTAAACGCTAATTACGTATCTAATTAATCCCATCCCCGTTCCCTCAAAAAAAAATCCCCATCCCCGCCGCTGCCTCGCCGCCGTCGCCTCGCACCCGCCTGCTTCCATGCCCGCCCTCGCTCCATCCCCGCCGCCGCCCGCCGGCCTAGCCTCCATCCCCGACGACCCCGCTCGACTACCCATCCCCGCCCACGCGCTCGCCATCCCCGCCCGCCCACGACACGCCCGCCCGCCACCTGCCCGACGACCCGGACGGACTGACCGCCGACGACACAGCTCGGCGCGCCGTGGCCGGCCAACCCCCGCACAGGTATGATTTGCATTCTGTAATCTCATTGTCAACATTATAAGGGATTAATTATAATTACGAGGTCCGAGAACGACTTGCGTCCTTCCGTATCGTGCTCCTTCTAGCAAAAATCTTTTCTTGTCATCATTTTGATGCAGTACTTGATTTCTTGTTTTGCATATCATCCTTCTTCGACTCTCTTTGATGTGAGATGTTGAGCGGATGCTAATGTGCCGATTCAAATACTGAGAGCTCCTTAATTTTTCATTTTTTTGTGTACTCAAAATTCGGATGAATATAGTTTTGTTGTGAACTCAAAAGTCGGATGAATATTCATGTATGCTGCGAGAGTGGAACGAAATTCGATTTGCAATGGTTTCCCTAAAACAAGAGTTATTGATTTTTCTGTGAGAAAAATGGAGACAAGCAAGATGATAGGCCGGTAAAACCTTCTTTAAAATCCGGGTCTCATAATGTACAGGAAGCCTAATTCAGGGTCTCTTAATGATAGGCAGCTTCTGAATCTGAAAACTGATCTATGTTTTCAATTTATTAGGCTAACTAAACGAGCTCAGAAAAAAATGAAAATTTTAGACAAGCAAGGCATAACTATTGTTGACAGACTGTAAAAATTTCAGATTAATCGGATTTGATTTGAATTGTTGATAAATTCGAGAACAGTGCAGCCAAAATTTTGACAAAATCTGAAAACAAACCGTATCTAGCATTTGAGTGGGATTTTAGAGTAATAAAATACTTTTGAATCACTTGCAGTATGATAAAAGTTTAATGGTAAGTATTTGAGCTGTGTACGATTACTATGGGCCACTCGGCATTCCATACAGCTTATCTGGATAATCATGCTATATATGAACTTTAAATGGCCAAGATTCATTTAAATTTTGTTGTCATCTTATTTCAGACGCTTATGGGCAAAACAGTGCTCTGTTAAAATGCTGATCTTCTCATGTTAGACAGGTGAGGTCTATTTCATGTTTTATTCAATATTTATGTTAAGTAATGAACTGCTGATCATATGGTTCACATTCATGTTGCTGGTTCTTCTTCAGGTCTTTTATCTTCGACCCAATACTCCGTGGTTTGTTTACCTTCAGATTTTGTTTGCAGGTTTGTATGCGAAAATTGTACAAGCTCAATTTTTTGTCCACACTTTGCCTTCAGATTTTTCCACCACATGGTTGAGATTTCGTTTCTTCTATTTTGGCAGAGGAACTGATTAACAATAGTCCTGCAAATTTGAGCATCACAATGTTTTCCTCCACATGTACGGGTTTGATTGCTTGATATCCTTCCAGTATTTCTTTTATGCTTAGATGTTAAGGAGAGATGAAAAAATTATATCAAGTCCTCCACATGCACGGGTTTGATTGTTTGATATCCTTCCAATATTTCTTTTATGCTTAGATGTTAAGGAGAAATGAAAAAATTATATCAAGTCCTCCACATGTACGGGTTTGATTGCTTGATATCCTTCCAATATTTCTTTTATGCTTATAGATGTTAAGGAGAGCTGAGAAAATTATATCGAGCGCTATGCATGTTCAGGAAAGGACTCCAGATCTAAAACATCGAAGCATCCTTTCTTGCATGTAGATGTCCATTTTCTTCTTATGTTACATAAGTATGCAATGATTGTTTATATAATGCTTAAACAGAAACAGGATTAAATCATCTCATTGACAGTCTATATACAGAAATGAATTCAGTTGTACTCACCCAAATTTTGACGGAACCACTCAAAAACACTCAAAAAAAATTGACAGAGTATCTCTTAGGGTCAAAGTTATTTATACAGACCAACATGCCTTTGTATCTGTCGTTCTCGAGTTCCGAAGGTTACCCTCACATCACTGATCCCTTCGTGGCTCAACCAGGCGAGGCCCTAATTTGTTGTGTCGCCGTCTCCATCATTTGGTAATGCACCTTCATTTGATTTTTTTTTTATGCAGCGCTGAACCGGCCACCGCCAATGGGTGTTCCGCCGTGTTTCTCCGGTGGGTGCGACGAATCAAGAAATCCATCAATATTCATTTCATGATTTGTTCTGATGGAGCATCATTAATTTGTTTGTTTCGCTTCAAATTGGCTGAACAATTATACTTAATGTTGTAACCCTTGGAATGGGTTATTTACAGTATTTTGTTTGCCAAAGAATAACGCCTATATACTAAGATTCTACAATGCAAGATTTCATTCATGTAAGTACAGTGTGACAGTTTGCCTGTGGGTGCAAGCAACTGTTTTCTCTCTGTGTTGGAAGAATGTGCCACACAATTTGATCAGTCAGATCACTTGAATTGCCCTGCTATGAATGCCTCAGATCATTGTTTTTGGAAAGGAGGAAATGTAATCCGGTTGGTCACACATCCATGGGTGATGATGTGATAGATCATTATTTCGTAGTACTGACTAGCACCCTAAATACTGATCATGTGAGACGATGCGAGTGTCAAGCTTAGAAGTTCTATTTTCTTACCTAATGAGAAGTCTATGCAAGGATAACCAGACAGTGCTCTGAATTTCTTGGTCACAGTGATTAAAACTGAATTGCAAATGATATAAATAAATCTGACTTTTACTCAACCAAATTTTGACAGAATATGTCATACGTTTACACGTGCATTGCACGTGCACGGTTACTAGTCCTTTCTTAGTGCCACAGTGTGGTGTATATTTGGTGAGATTTATGCATTACAACAGGGTTAGATATGAATTCGCAAAAAAAAAAAAGGGGTCAGATATGGATTTCTGTAAAGCAGCTGCCGCGTTACTTCCAGCCGCAGCTGCGCGCCGAAATTACGACACTGAACTGCAGTAGATAGAATTCCACGAATCCTCCCGAGTCGCGACGACCGGACTAGCCATGGAACAACGCGGTGGCTCAGCCCGGACGGCCCGAGCACGGCGAGCGTCTCCGCTCCGGTCTCCCTCGCTCCGCCGCTCACTGTCTCATCGCGGTGGAGCACGTACGAAAAGCACCAAAACCACGTCAGTACAACGACGTGGCGGCCCTTCATTGGCTGTCGTCGGAGCTTAACCGAGCTTCATTTGCTACCGGATTTTATACGTGGGGCCGGCGCCCAGGTAGGGACGTCCCAACCCCGGCCGTAGCGACGGGCCCACCACCGCGGCGACGTTGACTTTGACGGGTCGTCGCCGGCGTCCGGTGGTTGCGACTCGCTCGGGACGGAGCACGCCGCGCTGCTCGGTCCACACCTCCACTAGTCCCCGCAAAGAGCCCCGGGTCTATGCAAAACTACCAGAATGCCACACCGCTAAGAGCGGCGGATCCCGACGTCGTTGGTCGGGCCGGCAGGGCATTACCGTGAATAAACTCCTACAAATATTCCTTTGCGCTGGAAAGGCCGAGCAGAGGCAGCAGCGCGGCTGGGAGCCACTACATCCTGCTCCGTCTCCGGCGAGCCAGCCACCGGCGATGGATAGAAGCCGCCGCGGCGGGCACCCGGAGCTCCAGCTCCGGCTCCTGCACCGCTACTCGCGCTTGCGTCGCTACTCCTGCTCGCCTCCGGGGAGGTCATCTTCGAGGAGCGATTCGAAGGTACAGTAGTAGTCTGACCAGTTCCCCTGTTCAGTCTAGACTCGCTACTTACAAGTTTGTGAGGTGCTTTGCTGCTCCCTGTTGTACTTGTACTACCTGCTGCTATTTCTGTTCTGGTGCTTGAATTGAATTCGAGTGGAGCGCCCTACTGGACTGGATTCCCTGCTCCCAATTTCCATTTTGGGTGGGTGACTAAATTATTTTGTGTCGCCCCCCTCGATTGACCACTATTTTGTTCATGTCTCTGGCAATCTGTGCTTCCCCTGTTAATGGTTTCTTGATTCACAAAGGATATTACTTCTCCATAAGGAGCTACTCAAGTAGTTAAACTCTGAGAGTTTGAAGCTGAGTGATGTAGTTAAGGTCTCCTGGTCGAACAGTTAGTGCTTTGCCGAGTCATTGATTGTGACATTATTGGGTGGGAAGTGGGAACTGATGGTGTTTAAGTTGAACTAATGTTTGTGTTCATGGGTAGCCTGAGTGTGATTGAGTGACAGGGTGAACTGCTGACATGTACTGGTTTGCTTGACTTAGCTGCGACGCCTTGTCCAACACCAATATATGAGTTTCAATAAGCTACTGCCAATTTCTGGTTGCCGTGGTTGTCCAGCGTTTTGCCGTATCATATAGTTGTTTGTTTCAAATGTTCAGATGGCTGGGAGAGTCGGTGGGTGAAATCCGACTGGAAACGGAGCGAAGGGAAAGCTGGTACATTCAAGCACACAGCAGGGAAATATTCTGGAGATCCTGATGACAAAGGTTTACCTTTTACATCCTTCAGTAGTTCTTTCTTTAATTGATGATACTGGTTGTTTGGTCACGAGTCAAATAATCTCTTGATTGAGAAGCTTAATTCTGAAAAATCCTTGTGTTTTATTTGCGTGCTCTAGGCATTCAAACAACACTAGATGCTAGGCACTTCGCTATCTCAGCCAAGATCCCAGAGTTCAGTAACAAGGGCCGAACATTGGTGCTCCAGTATTCCATCAAGTTTGAGCAGGACATTGAATGTGGTGGTGGTTATATTAAGCTGATGTCTGGTTATGTCAACCAGAAGAAATATAGCGGAGACACTCCATACAGGTATGCTATTTATTTTACTTCTCTCCTGTGGAATTTCCCATACTTCCAAAGATCTAGTGTTGCTGTTAGTAAGGGACTATGTCACTGTTTTCACCATGTGATTTTGGATGTTCATATAGTGGATGAGCAAAGATATATTTCACCTAGTTTGTTACTATATTGAATATGTAGAAGCCATTGCTTGCGAATGGGCCATCAGTGATTAATCTGTAATGAATCAATATAAACTGCTTAGTAATGCCTGCTAACTTTCTCATGTTCTCTTATGCAGTTTGATGTTTGGGCCAGATATATGTGGGACTCAAACAAAAAAGCTGCATCTTATACTTTCCTATCAGGGGCAGAACTACCCTGTCAAGAAAGATCTACAATGTGAAACAGACAGGTTGACGCATGTTTACACATTCATTCTTAGGCCCGACGCATCTTATAGTATACTTGTCGATAACCGTGAAAGAGAATCTGGGAGCATGTACACTGATTGGGACATCTTACCTCCTCGTAAAATTAAGGAAGTTAATGCCAAAAAGGTAGCTCGCTTCTTGAAATACTCTATTATGACTAGAAAAATTACATTGTGAGCATCATCTAACATGTATGCCTTGATTCCAGCCTAAGGATTGGGATGACAGAGAGTATATTGAGGATCCTGATCAAGTTAAACCAGAGGTCTGTGTGCCCATACATCTTTTTGTGAATCAATTTTTTAGAAGTGTAGTTATTTTTCAACTTTGTAAAAGAGAATTGTTTTGTAACTACTCATCCACCTTGGCTAGGGCTATGATTCTATTCCGAGAGAGATTCCTGATCCAAAGGACAAAAAGGTATGCAAGTTCCAACGTTAATCATCGTTGAGGCATCAAACTTAGTTATTGGACTTCATATTCCATACCATATTTTTCCTCAGAATAATATTCCAACTGTAAATGGGCATGCCTTCTTTGATAATGCATCATTCAGTGCTAACTTATTTATTTGCATGAAGACTGACCAATTTAACCAACATATCTGGCTTACCTATTTAGGCTTGCTTCAACATTGTTACTTTTGAAGCTCTTTTTATAACTAAACACACAACTTGATGAAAATATACGCATATTATGCTCTTAATCAGCCTGACACGTGGGACGATGATGATGATGGCATTTGGAAGCCTAGAAGGATACCAAATCCAGCATACAAAGGACAATGGAAGCGGAAGGTTCGTTGTGCTGTTTGCCCATCAGTCCTTCATGCTACTTTATTTCTTTGGTAGACTCCCATGTTCTCACATTCTTCTGCCCACAGAAAATTAAGAACCCTAACTACAAGGGTAAATGGAAGATCCCATGGATTGATAATCCAGGTAATGAGGATAAGGAAAAATTATATTACACTAGACACCTCATATTAAAGCGGACCTCTTGTCAAACTTCGAAATAGCCTTAAGCCGTGAACTGATCCACTTTTGCAGAGTTTGAGGATGATCCAGATTTATACGTACTGAAACCTTTGAAGTATATTGGAATTGAAGTTTGGCAGGTACCATATGTTATGTATAGTGGTCTTTTTGAGATGCATGTCAAAGGTTATTCTGAATGAAGGAAATGCGATGTTGACTTATAGCTTACTTGTATGCAGGTAAAAGCTGGTTCAGTTTTTGATAACATTCTCATTTGTGATGACCCGGAGTATGCAAAAAGAGCTGCTGAAGAAACGTGGGGTGCAAATAAGGAGGTAACATCACATGTTTACTGAATTGACCCATGTGCTGATATCCCAAAAGCACAGTCTTACTTTTACTTTTCCATATATTATAGGCTGAAAAGGAGGCTTTTGAAGAAGCTGAAAAAGAGAGGAAAGCTAGAGAAGATAAGGTTACAATCCTCAGTTAGCAATCATTAATGCACATTATTTGATGTCCTTGAGGCAGAACTGTAGAGAATAACTGCCGTTGTGAAAGAAGCTAAATGTAACTGCTTATATGTACAGGAAGCTCAGCAGGCAAGGGAGGATGGAGAGCGGCGGAGGAGAGAGAGGGGCGATCGACACCGTGGCAGGGACCATTACAAGGACAGATACAAAAGAGTAAGCTCACATTTCGTTCGCTTTCTTGCTGAAGCCACCCTAGAGTCTTTGAAGTATCAAACATACGGAAGTTCTCTTAGAAGTCTTATTCGCTGACTCACTCAGTACACTTATTGAATCATGGAACATATCAACATATTGCATAACCCAAGAAGACATTACTAATATTCTAGAGAAGTTCTGGTGCTCTTGGAAGGCCGTGGTGTGTTGACTTGTGTTGTGGTCACCTTATATATATATATGATTCAGTTTAACTTTGTAACTATATACAAATGAATGAATGATCTACCTAACATTATTTTGCTCTTTCTTTTCTTTGTATTTCAGCGCAACAGGGATCACTGGGATGACTACCATGTAAGTTATGAAGCACATTCATTCTTTCATTTAGTATTTACAACTGCTTAATCCGTTGTATAACAGGAGGTGACTTACATAACAAGTTGTTTTCATGTTCAGGATGAGCTTTGAAGCACCCCAGTTCTTCAATTCTTCGAAGGAGAAGCTTGGGTTTGACGTGGACATCGCGTTATAATTGTTACCAATAAGTGATCTGCCGGGCAGGAAGAACCTGAAATGGTTCTTGTCATCTCTGGGGGAAGCTAATTGAATTGAACCAAAACGAACGTGCCACGAAGATCGTTCCTTGTGACAGAAGGACAGACAATTCCACTTATCAGCAAAAACTTGGCCTTGGCCATGAATTGTAATGTTGTGCGTGTAATGTGTTTCCTTTTGTAAACCCAGAACACTACCTTTGCTAATACAAGTAACGGAGCATCATATTTACTGCTTTACACATAGTGCTGTTGCTGAAGAGTTCTTACCTGGTGTTCGTACAATTTTCTATTCCGCTTCTTTAATCATCACAAGTAAAAGCAAAATAAAACATTTATCTGGAATTCATAAGTACCCGACTTGTTTAAACACGGTGATGTAGCTAACACGGCAATGGCTGGCAAAACAAGACTGTTGTTTGCCTGTATTAGCAACAACCAGATTTGTGAACCAGATTTTCGGAACTGAAAGTATAGCACTGTGTGAACATGATACAATTTCCAAAACTGAAACAGGACCTATTTGTCAACCATTTTGGTTACCAGCTCATCCAAACCGCAGGTCAGACAAGATCTGAAACTCCTATTCCGGGCAGAGCCCTGCCATTTCTGGAGGCAACAACACCCAAGGAAGGCAGCGAGTGATCCATAACTGGCTCAATCTCAAAACATTACCGTTGCTAGTACGAATAAAGAGATTCCATATTCATTACATAACACAAATAACTGTTGCTGAAGAGTTCTCGCACGATATGCATACAAACACACAGGATTTAGCACTTCAGGTCGTGAAAAGAAATCATGTATCCAGAAGAGAGCATGCAGTGAACAGGACTGATGTGTTGACTGTATCATGAACAGTTCACTATCAGCATAACACCTCTTAATCCAAGCTATATCATGCATATGAGAAGAAATATCTTGGTTTATAGTTTGAATCTACACATCAGCATAGAAACAATCTGATATGCACAGTACTCAACAGATTCAACTCTTTCTTTTTACAACATGCTTCTCTCATTCCTTTACATGCTGTCCTTCACAAATGAATTCCTTCCTGTTCAAACTGAACATGCATCTGCAAAAGTCCAGATAAAAGAACTCCCTTCATATCCTCGGAGATGTCTAGTGAAACCCATAACACCAGAATTTCAAAACTGAAAGTATAGCACTGTGTCAACATGATGGTACAATCCTCAAAACTGAAACAAGACTATCAACATTTCAGTGACCACCAACAGTACCGTAGGAGGTCATACAAAGTCTGCAACTCTCTTCCTGGCAGCATACCACTTCTGGAGGCAACCACGCCGACGGAAGGCATCGAGGGATCCGCAACTGGCTCAATCTCAATGAAGCTTAGTTCCATAGACCCTGTACGCTTCAAGCTGAAGACAAAGACAAGCACAATCCACCCAAGCATGGTGACGGCCCAGTAGTTGTTCATCCCATGGATCAGACCCCAGGCAATCGAGTAGCCAACGATGATCCCGGACAAGTGGCCGATGAAGCTGGCCTGCGGAACCATGATGGAGGTGAATATCAGCGACTCGAACGGCGCGAAGCTGATGGGCAGCGAGAGGACCCCGAACAGGTTGAGCTTGGACGACGGCTGCTTGGCGGCGAGGATGGTCATCCACCCGAACACGACGCACGAGTACCCGACGGCGGTGACCCTCCTGAAGTGCTCCACCTTGAACCTCTGGATCATGAGGTGGTACGTCCCGAGGACGAGCAGCCCGGAGAGGACGACGAGCACGACGGTGTAGTGGAGGTAGTACTGGACGCCGAGCAGCTGCTCGACGGCGCCGAGGCTCCACAGCGCGCTCATGTTGAACACGAGGTGGACCACGCTGACGTGCGAGAAGGCGGAGGTGATGATCCTCCAGTACTGGCCCCCTTCCATGGCGGCCTCGTAGCTGAGGCCGACGTCGGCGTACCCGACGCCCCGCTTCTGGATAAGGTACCAGATCAGGGAGCAGATGCCGATGACGCCGCTGCTTGCCGGCTTCTCCAGTATCTCGTAGATTAGAGGCTTGCCCATACCTAAGGAAGAAGGTTCGCGTGATTGTTGACCAAGATCAGTACTCTCCGAGGATCGGTGGATCGGGGGAAAGGATCTAACAGCGCTCAGGCGGCGGATTGAGTAGTCACTGGGTCAAGAGACGATTAGTGGCTGGCTTGATGCACAAATTGGTGGCTGAAATCTAGGGCTCCGTGGTCTGAATCGAGAGATTTGAAGAATTTCGCGACGGATTCGAGGGATTTTGGAGGAGATTCGAGCGGCTTCTCGGCCGTGAGTGTCCAATGCCTAGGCTGCTCGAATCGGAATGTTTTTTTTTTTCGGGAGGTCGGAGGAACTTTTTACCTGTGCTGAATCAATTTATATGGAATCAAAATTATTTACCGAAATATTTTTCTTCTGCTTTTCTCATTTGACTTTCTTCATCTTTGTCGTACATTTTTCTCCAACACCAAATACACTGTAGTACTATTGATCCAAGAATCATGACTATCTTAACAAGTTATAGAACAATAAGTTTGCAGTTGCTAAACTATGTTGTGATGTGCTTATATTTATAATATATTATAGAAAATTATACATAAAATAGGAAAAAAACGTGCCAAACAAACACTAACATAGGTAAAGCATGAGGGGCGATCAAGATCATCTCTACACACAACAATACCATACACAACCTAATTTATCGGCTCGCGCGTTGTGGCGGTGATTTGCATATTCATTTGGACTAAACATGGGAAAAATGTCTCGGTTATTCGTGGACGAGTGTAAAAATATGTTTGGCAGTGTCATTCTTTTGATCTAAAGGCCTTTAGCCCTCTACGCCTGCCTCACATGCACCGCCGTCTTCTGCCCCTCCCACGCCGCCTCCCACTCCGCCACCTCCCCAGGCCACCAGATCGCCATCGACGACGACCGCGCCAAGCTCTTCTCTGCGCCGCCTGCGGGGACCAGGACTTCGACCACGCCGTCCTGCAATTGCTGCTCGAACGGCACGGGCGCGCGGCCGCGCGTGTCAAGGCCGTCACCTACCCGTTCCCGGTCGTGCACTGCAAGCAGGCGCGCGGGAGTACGAGTGCACTGCAAGAACGGGGAAGGTTCAGGCAGCCGCTGCAGCGGCCGGAGGGGCAGCGGAGGAGCCCGTCCCGGCGGCGGCGGCGCAAAGGGTCCGTCCCGGCAGCAGTACGGGAGCCGTCCCGTGGCGGCGGGGCATTTTTTTTAAAAAACTAAACAACACATTCTGTGGCGCATGTACGCCTAGTGCGCCACAAAAATAATCTGGGTATTTCTGTGGCGCACGGTGCAGGTGCACCACAGAAGAAAAAAATTTAGTGGCGAGAATTTAGTGGCGCAGCCAGCAAATTTGCGGGTGCGCCACAGAATTATAAAATGGTGCGCCACTTATAGCTGTTTTCCTACTAGTGCGAGAGTCAAAAAACTTGAATCGGATGCAACAATAATGCTGGCCAAGGTGAGCGAGCTCGAAGAGCTGAATCAAAGGTCGAACGATTTTCTCTTCTGCATAACGATCCTCAGGTACTCTCACACTATTGCCTTATTTTCTGACACAAACTGTTGATTCGCTTCACTTCAGCCTTACATTGGTCGTGGGTTCGGGCTTGTGTTATGTGCTGCTTCGTTTGGCGACACAACAGTCACATTACAGATGAATATAATTTATACTAAAATTTTATACTTCTACGTATCTGATTTTTAGCATGATGCGGATTTAACAAGTATAATTTTTATTAAGTATTTGGCATACTTAACCAAATTAATATTTGAAGTATTTCTAAATCTTAGTTGTAGTGTTATTTGTTATAATGCATCATTGAAAAAAATCTCTTTTGGTGTGCTAAATGTGAATTATATTTCATAACTTGAGTTCCTTGTTGGATCAGTTTTTTTGTTGATGTCCTAATCTATATGTATATATATGTGGCATAGATCTAACAGATATCTTAATAGTTGTCTCTGGTGTCCATGGTTAGATATGTGTACTTATATTATTTTTATAGTGTAAATTTATTTTGTAGTTGTTCTATGGTCAAATGTATCTTAAAAGTTACAATGGATTCAATGCTAAGTTTATACCGTGTGCTTTCTCCCTAAATGGTAATTGAAATATCATCTCCTATAATAATAACGAAGAACACAAAATGACTAGGAATCTCTTATGCTTGTATATACAATTTGATCAATTAGCTGATGTTCATATCCTAGTATATAGAATTGTTTCCGCCAGTTTTATCTTACATGAAATTAAAAATGAAATTTTAGTTAATTCGATGTCAATACAATTTGTAGTACTTCCATCTCACACACACTAGCAGACTAAACTTGTCCCCGCCAATTAGAATAGCTTACTTTACAATTTATCGTAAAATATACACCAATTAGAAAAATACATGCCAAACAAACACTAACATATGGGTAAAACATAGACACGCGAACAAGATTATCACTATCAACAACAATACCGTACACAACCTAATTTATCGTCTTGTGCACCACGGTGGTGATTTTACAGCTGTCGGATGTTGTGTGCCCAAACAACTGATTTTGGGAAATTTTATTAGGCTCTTCAAAGACTTTGGCAATATTGTTGTTGGAGTCCTCTGCAATTCTCCAGGATGCACAAAACAATGAGGCTCTAATTTATAGCTTGTAAGTTCTTATTCTCAATCACACTTATTTGTGGTGCATATATCCTTGTAGGTCGTAAGCCAAAGAGATTTTGATCTGCGTTCTTTCCTCAATCAGGCCCTATCCACTAGAAGTTACTGTTGATAATAGTGAGTTTTTCCAAGACTCTTTTTTAGAGAACACAATGTTTGGCATGTGGTAGACCACAATAGAGGAGAAAACATAGTTGATGAGATTAAATCTAGCACCATGAGAGAGCCAGTTAGCTTTATAACAATTCAATGTTCATAGAAATCTATCGATAATGAAAGTACAAGTTGCAAATGTGTCTTTTGCAGGAAGGAATAAGAGGATGCCCAAGATGTGCAATATATCATGAGTAATATAAGGATTTTTTTTTCTTAATCACATTCCTTGGTGATGCAGTAACATTCGTACTACACTAGATAACAATTTTTGACTAGTTAGAGATTTGACCAAAACTTGGACAAAGTTGAAGGATAATTCTAGGCATATCTATTGGTTCATGGTCACAGGCAATTCCATATACAAGTAAACTGTCAAAGAATAAGAGAGAATGGATATGAGGTCAATTTGGTCTAACGATAATTCTATCCGTTGTTGTGCATGTAGAGATTCTTGAATAGAGAGTACCATTTCATTTACACCATAGTGGGGACAACCTTGTCTAATCTCTCTGGTGCTATGTAAGTGAGAATAATATTCGCCTTTAATAATAAAATAAAAATAGGAAATACAATCATAACCGAACTTTATGAAATGACCAACCCTATACTCATGCTAGAGCCAAGAAATAAAGTGACATTCGAAGCGATCGAAAGCTTTAGCATGGTAAAATTTACCACTAAATCAAGAGGATCAGAGCGGGACCGATATGATCTTATTGAAACAGGTCGCGAGGGTTAGACCCAACTAACACCAACACATATGCCTACACAAATTATATTGGTATAGTACTTGGATTAGGACACAATGGAGGCCTACATAAGTTGATGCACGAGCAATCGAAAGGTATGGAGAATCGTCCAAGAGTTGGAAAACCCTAGCCACCACCATATCCCTGGTCGCGCGAACGGATTTTGCAATCCACTGCCCAACGTTCCGCGTTGAACGTGTGGATACCGTTAGAGGCATTATAAATGTGACGCTCAAGAGGAGGAGTTCATGCGATCCGCAAGCACGTGTTCGAGGGATTGGACGAGTTGAAGCGCACTACCCCCACACGCTACATCGACTTTCACACCTACACGTCTAGTGTTATACTCCTGACCTAATCCCTAAGCACATCTAATGGTGATGCACTGTGGGGAAAAGTTTTCACTTTGCAAGGTTTGTAATTGGCGTATCCCAACACTCACCGGCTCTTTCGGATCATCTATAAAGGCCGCTTAGTGGCTTTTAAATTACTGAGATGGGGAAGGTGAAGTGGAGAGGTTCTAAGGGACTTCTGGAGTGGGGGCAGGCCGGGGAGAGGAGGGGAGAAACCTAGAAATTCGTATTTCAATAAAATCCAAAAAGGGAGAAAATAACATAAATTATTGAAAGGGAGAGGGAAAATTTGTCTATCAGGAAGCATCATGGGAGAACTCCTAGTTTGACATATTATCCAAAAAATGGTAGACATCGTGGTCAGCGGAGGCGGAGATGAGTGTCCCGTTTGGAACGCGGGATAGGAATAACACAAAAAATAGGAAATGAAGACACGTGTAAACACGAGTGAAATAAAGGAAATTCTCACGCAAGGTCGTTGGTACCACTCACAGGACAAAAACAATGTCCAAATCGGTTTCAAGACACTGATCTTGTTTCGAAATTCGCGAAATGCTCTTGTAACGAAGGAGCCAAGGCTCAAACAAGGCCTTTGCACTCTGGGCTGCCACGCGACGACCCAATCCATAAAATCCCATGCTTCTCTGGAAAATAAGCTTCCCCTCCACCCCAAGACCCAACAACAACAGAAAAAAAAAAACAGCACAAATTTCGGTTCCCCCCAGACGCTCCTCTTCCACCTCGCACCCAAATCCCCCTTCCTCCGCCCAAATCCTCCAATCGACGTCTCCCCAATGGAGGAGACGGATCCTCTGCTTGCCGGCGAGACCCGGTCCGAGCGCTCCCTTCCTCCGCTTCCCCCTGCGCACCCGGAGGCCGTCGACGGCGACGCCAAGAACCTCGATTCCGGCGAGTCGGTGCCGTCCATGGGGAGCGATTCCAAGGGGGCGGCAGATGCCGATCAGGTGGCCGCCGAAGACGACGCCAAGAGCGAGGAACCCGGCGTCTTGGTGGCGTCCGCGGGCAAGAAGGAGGAGGAGCACAAGTCGTGGTTCCACGGCCGGTTCTTCCGCGGGAGGGGCGCCACCGGGTCGGGAGATGCTTCGACGAGCGGTCCGCGCGACGAGCATGTCATGGACATCACGCCCCCATCTCCTTCCCCGACCACGGCGGCTCCCGGAGGAGGGGTGGAAGCGGAGGCGAGGAAGGGCTTCCCTCCCGGTTTCTTGCTGCCTTGCTCGGCCGGGGGCGGGATGAGAAGGCCAGGGCCGAGGCGCTACTCCGGCGCGCCCAAGCATTCGCTGGCGACTGCAGGGGGCACGTCCAGCTGACCAGACCTACTGCTGACTTGGCCGAGGCGCTGGGGGAGTTCGCCGCCGCTCCGAGTGCGTCAACAGCAGCTAGCCTCGCTGTGGCTGCTGATGCTTTGGCCAAGATAGCAGGCAGCGACAAGCTGGAGGAGGGACAGGCGCTGGTTGCCCAGCAGCTGTCCACCGAAGCTGCAGATTTGGCTGCCGGCAGGCCAGGAGCCCAGCCTTCGAGGGAGTCGAGCGTCTCAACCTGCAGCAAAAGTCCGGAGGTCCTCTTCTATATCGCCATACCTAGTTCTCTAGGCCTTCTGCCATACCTCAATACCACCATTCCGAAGGACCTGCAGGTTTGGGTCGGCTACCTTTTCGGAGCAGTGTTCTCGGCGGCTACAGTCGGAGCCATTCTTGTTGCTCGTGGCAGGGACCATACCGACAGGGAGGTGGCGACCATTGTGGGTGCTGTTTGCTTCACAGCATTTTCATGTTTGGTTCTTGTGTTTGTGTCTTTTGCACTAGCACGAGGGAACATAGTTTTGATGGGTGTATTGGCAGTTATACTAGCTCTAGTGCATGTCTGTGTTTGGGCTAAGAAGTGAAGACAGCTTGTAAAATTCAGGTTTAGTCTCAATATATGTTGTGAATATAGAAATATTGGTGAAAAGCTCCACAGGCCATTACTCACTTGAACCATAGTTGCTTTCTTATTTGTGTGATTTTCATCTGATGAAGTGAAGAAGCAGCCCTGTGATTTTCTATTTATATGCTACAGATTTGATCTTCCTTCTTATTTCAATTGCAATTAGTTTTCCCTTAAGATGTGGTTGCATTTGCTTTACTAAAATTAGTTCAAGATCTGTAGTTTCAGTTGCCCTAATTTTGAAGTAACATGAGTTTATTCCTCTATTCTGCAAGCTAAGGACTGCACTACAGTACATACAGGAAAAAACATAACATTTTAATTACTATTGTTCAGTGTTGTAGTGAAAAATTCTTTTGTTGTGAACATCTCTTATCTTAGGTTAGGAATTCTAAAATGATTCTATTGGTGGGACATGTAACTTATAGTTGTGCTTTCAGGAGTGTAGATTTGAACAAAATTAAGAGGTTTATGATTGAATTTTCATCTTATCTGATAGGAAAATGGTGGTTTTAACTTGAATATATTGCACATGTTTTTGGCTGGCTATAATATGGTAAGAACAGATTGTAAGGTTGCCTTGATGTCCTTGCTGGACGCTTAACAGAGCCACCTATTACAAAAAATTCCATCCACCATCTATCATTTATCTACATGTAGGTGCAAGGTCATGATGATTTCAGGTTAACCTTTGACCTTCTAATAGCTAATATATGAGAATATCAAGAATTGTTTCTCTATGTGAAAAATAATACAAAATATGTGGAAGAGTCCATAAAAGACGTTGTTTTCGGGAATTTCGGGGTTCGCTGCCCTGAGCCTGAACCTGGTCAGTTTACGCCTCTCCAATTGCTGCTGGCTGCCACACAAATGGATCTTCCAGAGTGCATACTGAACACTGATGGAAAGGGTCACCAGCCTTTTGAAGTTGTTCGGTAGTTCGCTATGGTTCTGGGGAATCACTTAAGTCCTCTTCTGCTCATCTTTGACAATGTAGTTTAACTTGTCTGCTCCATGACATTGGGCTTCCTATTCTTGTGTGTTACTCAGTATCATGGTTTGCAGACTATTTTGAAAATGAGGAGGGAATAGAATGTGTTACATGTTCAGATCAAGCAAGAAAATTCTGAATTATTAGGTGATAGCTCGTATTGTGAACATTCAGAGTTCTTAGGATTTTTCAGTCAGTTAAGCTAGTTTTTTGGTGGACAATGCCTTATCTGGATGTCTTGTACGATGTGTCGTTTGAATAACATATGCTGCGGATGAGTTACCTGTGGTGCAAAGACATCTGAGTCGAAGATCCTTTATATCGATTCACAAATTTGAATTTTGGATTCGTTCTGATATGTCATCTGATTGATATTTGTACTGTCTGCCGAAAAGTTGGGCCATTTATGCTATGAATTTATTTGTGGTGACTTTGATATATGGCCACATGGGCTTGTAATTTCAGATCCACACGTGGAGATTAATGAGCACTGCATTAAGGTAAAGTTTAAATACTGAGTGAAGAAGACAAAGTATTTGCATATGTCGACCAAACTGTGGTTGGATGGTTATGAGTGTTCTTCATGTGTGAGTCTAGGAACCATCGACTCAGCTGGTTCTTTACTTCTTTTCCTTCACTTTCATGCTGCGTGGACAAGTCTTATATCGATCTTCAGTTGGTTATTTACTCTTGTGTAGTAGATGTCTAAGATGTGACCTGAAGTTGGTTTTTCAGCTTTATTGGGACACTATATTACTTTTTCCTTTGCCCCGAGCAGTATACATCATGTAATGTGGCACCCGATTTTTTGAATTTTGAAATACAATTCCTAATTGGCAAGAGCAAATGGAGTGAAGTTTATCAAAACTTAGCAGTCTGGTAAAATACGATTGAAGACAATGACTTGTCTCTTGAGAAATCAAATGCATAGGTAATGCATAGCTAAACTGTATTAAGTTTGTCATGCTGAAAAGTATGCACATCATGATCTGGGATTCTGAATGAACTGTATTGTATTTAGTCATCAAGCTATGGTATTATATTTGTCTATCATGTACATCAAGCATTTGAATGAACTGTACTGTATGTCAGTAGTTCAGCACACCAAGTGTTTAAATATCATGTGAAATAGTGATCAACATATTTGAGAGACATAAAGCCATACATTGTTTATCTTTTTCAGAAATGTCGTTTACCATTTATCATTTGTTTTGTTACAACTTAGTACATTGAGGTTTAGAAAGAAACCAGTGAGCATACATGGTGTTTTTTACTTTTCTGGATGCTATTTTAAGTTACCGAATTGTGGTATGGTGTGCTGATCAACACCTATATGTCGTGAAGATTTAATTCGAAATAGCATGTCGAGTTTTGTGATCACTTTATCATTGTTGCTTAGTGTTAAAGATAGGTTTGGCCGTTGATTGACCATTTATAACGCTAATAACCTAATGGTTAACCTATTTTGTCTCTTTACACAAAATGGTTCACTAGATTTGAATCTGGAAGATAAACTGTAAACCAAATCCAGTCGTTAGAAATGTATTAGATCTTTTGATGAAATAGAGGGTGGTGTTTATGGAATGTGCATTTTGCTGAGTATTTAACCCGTCATCCCTTTCTTGGGTGCCCCATCATTGTAACTCATGTACACTATGATTTTAGTGATGGGACATGTAGCTGGTAGTTGTGCTTTCAGGAGTGTAGATTTGAACGAAATTAAGAGATTTATTGAATTTTCATCTTCTCTGATAGGCTGGTTATAATATGCTAAGAACAGACTCTAAGGTTGTCTTGATGTCCTTGATGGACGCTTAACAGAGCCACCTGTTACAAAATTTCCATCTACTCTCATCTATCATTTATCTACATGTAGCTGCAAGATCATGATGATTTCAGGTTAATGTTTATACCTCCTAATATATTAAAATATCAAGAATTGCATCTCTCTGTGACAACTAATACAAAGATGTCGAAGGTCCATAAAAGACTGTGTTTTCGGGCATGTCGAGGAGCGCTGCTCTGAGCCTGAACTTGGTCAGTTTAGGCCTTTCCTACTTGCTGTCGGCTGCCGCACCAATGGATCTTCCATAGTGCATAGCGGACACTGATGGAAATGATCACCTGCCTTTTGAAGTTGTTCGGTAGTTGGCTATGGTTCTGGGGAGTCACTCAGCCCTCTTTTGCTCATCTTTGACAATGTAGTTTAACTTGTCTTGCTCCATGACATTGGGCCTTCCTGTTCTTGTGTGTTACTTAGTATCATGGTTTGCAGGTTGTTTTGAAAATGAGGAGGCAATGGAATGTGTTACATGTTCAGATCAAGCAAGAAAGTTCTGAATTATTAGGTGATAGCTTGTGGTGTGAACATTCAGAGTTCTTAGTTTTTTCACTCAGTTAAGCTAGTTTCTTGGTAGACTGCAGTCTGGTGAAGTGGTAGCTCCATTTACACCTCATTTGGATTGGATGCCTTCTACAATGTGTTGTTTGAATTATATAGGATGCGGATGAGTTACTTGTGGTGCAAAGACATCTAAGTCGAAGATGCTTTATATCTATCTTCATATTTGAATTTTGGATTCGTTCATACATGTCATCTGATTGGTATTGTGCTGTCTACCGAAAAGTTGGGCCATTTAAGCTATGATGATATTTGTAGCAGGATTTTTGTATGGTGTGCTCCTGATTGTATAGTGAACATGGTGTGCTCCAGTTTGTTATGTGAAATAGTCTGTACAGATTTGGTATGCATATGGAACTCTGATTATTTGGTGTATCAGTCCATGCTCCCAGTTTACTTTACTAATATATATTCCAGATTTCCATTTCCAGCGTAATCAATCTTTTATTATCAGACATCATCAATACAGTCCCAGCTTGGGGGTGTCAAGATACTCACGTACATAGACGGACAGTAATAGATAGATAGATTAGATCAATATATAAAGGCTGGAAAGAATCACCCCACATCCCGCGGACACGTCACCTGCTTTTCCGGACCGTCCGATCCGAGCGATCCGACGACAAGGAAACGTCCACGACAGCCCCACCGTCGCGCACTGTTCATGGCGGATTTTTGTCCAATCACAGGCGGCCACGTCGCCCGGTCATCAGCCGGTCACCCCGGTTCCAGCCGGTCACCCGCCGCGCACGAATTTTGGCGCGACAATTTTGCAACCAAAACCCTCGCAAATCAAAAAATTAACCCGCAGCCCACAGTTCCTCGCTACGAAGGACTTATTTGCAATTAAAACAAAACACAGGGGCCTTACTAGGAAAACACTCTCACATCTCCTCCCTTTTCTTCTCTCTCCAGCGCGACCCGAGCTCGCCGCGGCGCCGACGGACGTGCCGCCGCTTCGCTCCTCCCCCGACAAATCGAAGGCCACAGGGAGATCCGCCGCCGCGTCTTCCACCTCCTCGCCGAGTACGCGTGCCGAGACGCCCGGAATCGCAGCCGCCGTGCTCTCCTTCCCCAACTCCGGCCGCCGCCCCGTCCAGCTCGATTCGCTCCACCCCGACCTCGCCTCGCCTCCCCGACCTCTCCATCGTTCTCCTGGAGAGACGATGGTCCGGCTAGACCTCTTCCCCGTCCTCCCCGTGCTCTCTGTGACGTGGCCGTGGTGCTCACCGTCCGTCGCCGCGTTTCAGCCCGCCGCCGGCGAGCGCATGACCATTTGGTCATCAGCGCCGCCCGTTCTGCTCCCCGTGACCTCCTATGCCGACTCCGCGTGGCCCCAGGCCCGCGTGCGTGCTCGCCTGCTTGAGCGCGAGCTCGGCAGAGCTCTGCCTTGCCGGCCATGGCCATGCTAACGTGGCGTGGGCCCATACATCTGATTTTTAATCTTTTTCGTAATTGTTTTTCGTAAATAATAAACCCCCGACATGTGGGTCCCTCTGTCAGTTTTCCAACAATTACAGAAAACGCTGAAAATTGTAAAATTCATATATTTTAATCCGTAATTCAGAAAAATACAAATAATATACCAAAATTTGCACAAAAATGAAGTCTTTACAACTAACACATTTCCATGCATGATTAAACAACTTCAAATAATTTTAATTAGAAGAACTAATATAACTTTTTATATTAATTATGGAGCTTATGGAAATGACATCTGTTAGCCAATCCACCTCCATTTAAATTGATCTTCATAATCTAGGGTTTATTGATGTATCTTCATCCGACGATGTGGCATATTTTTTGAAATAAGTACTATTACTCGCTCATTTCTTTTTTGTGGTAATTAGATCTTTCATCCAGTTCAGCTCAAGTTCCACATTTTGCGATGTATTTACTACTTACTTACTGACTTGGAAAATTCAAAGCATCACCTAAGGATTACACTTACTACGATAATCACTACTATTATATTTTTCTTTTATATCAATGCGCAATTTAAATATTCCCTAAATTGTATTTAATATTTTGTTGCTATTTTTTTCCCACGTAAATTTTGTTGCTACTTTAACTTAAAGGACTATTGCTCCTACCCGTGTAAAATTAAAACTTAGAAGGACGATTTTACAACAATTTCCTAGCGACAATTGTTCAACGATACTTATTCCGCTACGATAAATTTAAAATGGAATTTGTTTTCCGTATTTTCCAACTGTACACAAAAATTGATCTTCATCAGATGAGTTTTCGCAAAGAGTGCGGCGTGTCGCCGCGCCAAGATGCCTAGTAGTACACAAAGTTGAGCTAACTGCAGGGGATCAAATTGTTTATTTACCCTAAACTTTATTGGCCTTGGATTATGTACCCAAAGTTGGATATGATCATATGAATGAATTGGTAAAACACCCAATAGAGACTTGAAAGCAAAAAGAATTATTTTTAGTGCAATATTGGTAAGAGAAATCATTAGGTCAGCATCAATCAACCCCTCCAGGAAAAAAGAAGGATCGATCCTTGATCACGAGCCAACGCCGCCGGGAGTGACGGATCAACCACCGTCTGACCTCACCGGAGCCCTCCGCGTGTGACCGGCGCCGTTAGCGTATACCTTGTCCCCCGTCTATCCAGTTAAGTCTACTCTTCTACTCCCTCCGTTCACAAAATGATGTCTTAACCTAACTCAAATTTGCATGTATCTACACACTAAATCATGTCTAGATACATGCAAATTTGAGGTAGGTTGAGACATCCTGCAAATTTGAGCTAGTTGAGACATGCTTTTGTGAACGGAGGAAGTAATATTGTTATATAAACTGAAGAAAATCATACATGTTGGCCTTCTAGTTATATGTTTCAGCAGAGCTAGCCACCCAGGAATTCACGGATGCAGTGATTGCAACAAATCGTGTGCTTTTTTAGAAGGCCCCCATCGGACTAGGCTGCTAGTCCTAACTGATTTTTGTTGATTGTAGCTTTAGATAATCATTTCGTTCAGCAAATCATTGTAAATTTTCAGGCGTATTATTTCTGGTTCCGCTTCAGAGGAGCAACTCACCAGGGACTGTTATTGTGAAGAACGATTCTCTTTTTAAATCTATCCGCTGCTAGTGTGAGGTGGTCTGTGAATTAAGATTGATTGAAGCGCCTTATCATGTATTTTACCAATGTAGTCATTACTTTGGGTACATAATCCAAAGCCAGTCAAGTTTTGGGTAAATAACCAATTTTCCCGGGATAAAATTGGAGCTGCATCGCTAACCGGTCCCCAGCCCGAAACATGAGATGAAACCCCGTGACGGCATCTAGTAGCCCCGCATGCCTCCCAAGACGCTCGCCGCAGCCGTGGCCGTCATCTTCCTCTGTCGACTACAATGCGTGTGTGTTGCCTAGGATGGCCACGAGAGCAGAGAAACGTGCCGATCGTTGAGGTCGAAGACATCTATGCCGCCAAGTGGCGAGGACTGGGCGGGCTCAACAGTCGATCGTATAACTGGCTGTACCGGCAGGCACTCATAGATCTCGATGAAGAGGGAGTAGGGGAAGAGGTGGCGGTGGTGAACGCAGGAGGCCTCCGTCGTCCTGCCACCCGCCCGGCGCCCGCCACCGGGTTCAGAAGCGAAAAGGCAGCGATATGTATTGCACGGAGGAGCAGGTGAAGCGTTTTTGTTCGTGGTGCTCTCGGTATTTATGTTCCTTGTGCTTAAATGTTTTGGTGTATGTTTATCGCCTGGATCCAAAGCGTGTTTAAATTTCCTGCTGTACTCTGTCCCGTCCCCAAATAAGTGACATGTAAATTGAATAAAAAATCAATCATTTCTAAGTTTGACTATATAGGAAGAGATATCAACAACTAGAATTATTTTCTGACGCAAAAACTACAATATTAAATAGATAGATTATAAATATATCTTATTGTGGATCTTCTTCGGTTCTTCCGGCCATATCACACTTGAGTTTGATGGAAGGCGGTGTTGACTGTCATGTGGGAAAAATACAGTAACCTCTGGAGAGTGTCAAAACTAAATACCCATTTGTGTCCCTGGCTATGGACAATTTTGAGCGACTGGACTTGGAGCAGTTTGAAGATTTTCTCATCCCAATTTATTAAATAAATTTGAAGGTTGAACATGAGAATATGGCAATTGGCGTATTGTGACTTCCTGGCTGTAGGGACTAGCACCATTTCTATGGTTAGCGTCTACAGATTGTACATTGAAACCAATATGTAGAAGACAGTTTGAAAAGAGAGGACAACACTATGATTGCTTAGTCTATACTAGATTTAGCCTAATATGCATGTACAAAATAGGTCTGTTATTATTTCCTAATGACACTTGTCATTGCCTTCCGTTATTTCTTTGATTTGAGCTAGCCGGTGAACTATTTAAGTTGTATTTAACTATGGTAAATTATGTAGCATGCGTGTAATAAAATTCCCATTAGAGATTCGTCGCGCCCTAGCTAGTCTTTGAAACACAAACGTACAAGTTGGCTTTACATTAAACACAATGCATTCTCCAATCAAATATCATTGAGCACGTACACATCAATTGATGCACAGTCCGGGACTTGTTCTCTTTTTCGAGAATTTTTTTCGAAGGACATCATATATAAATAGTGCCGTCAAGAAAAACAGGCCGGGGCGAGGAGGTATCAGCTCTCGATTGTATACTGCGGAAGATCGTCAGATTTTAAGGTGACCCTAAGTACACCGATCGGTATAGCCCAAAGCATGCATGCAGCAAGTATCTTCACAATGAGTGGCGGCCCATCATAATAGAAGAGCCCAACCGTAGACAATATTCCCCAAATGATCACGATACACTGCAAAAAACAAATGTACGAGTAACTATATGTTCTGGAGGAGAGTAGCCATGATTCAAACATGGGGGGGGGGGGGGGGGGGGGGGAGCGAAGGAGTGGAGATTTTTGGCTCGTGAGATCCAGCGTTCCTGTTGTTTAAATAAATTCGAAAACCGTATTTACGAGTTTCAAAAAATCTAAAAAAAATGCAGACGTAGCCAATAATATATCCCACAAACATGCAAAAAATCAATTCAAATACTTAGTATTTTGGGCAATACAAATATGACAAAAGTGTGGATCTACTTATGCGTATTTTCCAATCTCAAAATTTTATCAGATATTTTAATTTTTTTTAAACTCGTAAATACGATTTTTTTTTTAATTTTTAAAACTGGCAGGAGCACCGGTGCTCAGGAGCCAAAAGCATTTTCTGGGAGCAAAGATGATAACGTAGGTGTCATTTATTTGGAAGAAAATATAGATACAAACGATGATAACTTATCAAGTCTCACCTCTACATTAATCTTAAAATACTACGATATATATTGGGGCAATACAAAACAAATGCATAGTTTATATTTGCAATGTTCATAAGAAAATTTGATAATCATATTAATTGGACCTCTGGCCTAGCATGTTGTGCGTCCTAAACGGCGTCGCGCTCGATGGATCCCCTTTCCCAAGTCCATCGTCTACTTGTGTGGTGTTACAAGGAAGCCGTTAGCCGTTGCTTTTAGAGAATCTTCTTGTGTGTTGTCCGGGCATTGCTTGATTTGTTCCTTTTGGTTATTGTGTGATCTTGGCCGGCCGTTGTAATAATATCTCAGTACTTATAATTATCCCGATTGCTAAGTTTGAGAAAATATATGTCGACAAATAATTAGGTTTCAAAACTATCCGCTCTAGTTCGATCGAGTTGAGTATGAATCTTACCCTGGTTGTTTGCTTCTCGCAGTGGCTAGGCTTCCGCTGGGGGAGAGGCTCGATGACCGGCACGCCGATCGCCACCCAGGCCTCATGCTCTGCTCGCATCTGCTGCTGTGGCATTGGGAAACCGATCGCCACCCCGGCTTCACGCTCTTCTTCTTGCATCAGCCGCGACGCACAGCAAGCCGCCGGTGGATCCATCCGTATGTCTCGATGACTTTGCCGTTCTGCTTGGTAAGTCGGGAGAGCAGAGGGTTTTTTCAGGATCGTGGAACTTCTGTTTCGGAAAGACCGATCGGAGAGAAGTGCTCGCTGGTTATAATGCGGGAGGCAGTACGGATCCGACCTGGGATCGTAGATCATCCCGTAGGCGAGTCGAACCCCTTGCACTATATGGGGAACCTCATCTCGATTGTCGCATGGCTGTTATATACCCACGGCCCACCTCAAATTACCCCAGCCCGCCAGATCCGAGACCTACCCTTTTTTTTTCTGGGGAAATCCGAGAGCGACCCTAGCCTGCTGTAGTTTGAATATTTGATGCATCTTTAGGCAGGGCTCTACACCGTTTTCAAAAAACATATTCTTACATGGCAAAAGAATTCGAAAAAAAATATTGCGGCTGCACATGTCCACATTGCAGTGCGCCCAGAAAGTTTCGAGAAAAACTACTTTTAATTTGGTCTGTAACAAAGAGAAAAGAATGTTTCATGAAAAGTTTTTTTCTGGCACTGAAATTTTCCTTTTTTGTGGAGGCAAAATGAAAAGACATTTTTTGGAAAACTTTGTGCCGCACACATTTTTTACAGAGATGTACACATAAATTTTTGTTTTGGAACTTTTGAACATTTCACATCGCGTTTAAATGCATTTTTTAAAAACGGGGCATATGTCCCATGTTCAGATCGTCCGCTCTCGTGCAAGGATGGTCTTTTGGGACAATACTTTTTGTTTAATACCAACCGCACATTAGTACAGAACGACACATCGGAAACGGGCCAAAAACTCCTTCAGAAACGGAGAAAGGGTCCGTGTCCCCGCTTCCGTGACTGATGTGAAGGACCTCATCGGGAACGGAGGCAAAAAACCGTCACCGATGAGGCATAAGTTGGCTACGGTTGCCGACCAATCTCCGTTTCCGATGTATCGATGCATCAGTAACGGAGATTCTATTTTACTCGTTTGCATTGAGATTTCTTCAGAAGCCTACAGCAGCAATGCGGTTGCCAATTGACATTCAAAATCTCACAGCAGAAGCACAAAGTTGCTAGCAAATCCATTCATAACGTATATAAGAATTGTCATCATTACATAGCATCAAAAGATGAGTTACACATGCCTCGCTAATCCTATCATTCTCATGCCTCACTAAACTTAACTTTTATGACACTCCACTCTTCTCCAGCTCCACCTTCTTCCTCAGTTCCGAAGCGCCGAAAACGGAATTCGACCTAGCAAAAGACTCGAGTAGCGGTTTCATGCTTCTCCAAATCACATCTGCAGCCAAATTGCTACACACATACATAAAATAGATGGAGAAACTGAAAACCAGAAACCACACCGAGCTCGCAAGCCTCCTTAGCAAATTAATCTTGCCAAATTCTTCGTACTGAGGCTTGCTCCATCTTGGATGGTGTCGCCGAAATATAATAACGTCACCGCTGTGACATTTCGGCCACACTGTCCAAGACACTCTTAATTAAAAAAGTGTTTTGAACAGTGCAGCGAAACGTCACAACAGCGACGGTTCACGGATATGATCCCACTTTGTATTTAGCTCTTTTAAAGCTTGTTTGGATCTGCATGGCGTTTCTGCATATAAAATACATGGATGTCTAGTTAGAAAAGAGCAAAATATGATGCTACATGACATAAATACAATTTAAGATGAAAACAGTTTACACCTTAAGCGCCTATATCCGTGTGCTTGCGGTCCGATCGAAACGATTTGGAGTCAGAACTTGAAGGTGATGTTACCTTCAATTGCCTCATCATTTTTATACATTGTCGCCGAAATATACTATTACTTCATACACTAGCTACACAAAACCATAACGAGGATTAACACATTGACAAAGAGTTGAAATTAATCTATTCATCATCGGTAGTACTAGTAGTGAGAGATCTATTCATCATCGGTAGTACTACAAAGCGTTGAAATTAATTTACCCTATTAGACTTAAAATAGTGCAAGATTTAGTATTGAGGGATGTATTCATCATCGGCAGTACTAAAAACAGACACAACACAATACTAGACTTCAAATACTAGACAAGTTTTCTATGCTACTTTAAATAAAATGTAAGATCTAGTGTTGAGGTGTGTATTCATCATCGGCAGTACTACAATACTAGACAGAACACAATACTACAATACTAGACAGTACTACAATACTAGATCGGTAGATGCTACTTTAAATAAAATGTGTCGAGGGGTGTATTCATCATCGGCGGTACTACAATACTAGACAGAACACAATACTAGACTTCAAATACTAGACAAGTTTTCTGCGCTACTTTAAACAAATGTAAGATCTAGTCGGCTACATACCCGGGGAAGATGCACGGCAATAGACCAGTAGATCCGCGTCGGCGACATACTCGGGGAAGATGCGCGGAAGCTCGCCGACGAGCCGCTGGGGGGGATGCGCGGCGGCTCACGACGCGCCGCTGGGGAAGATGCGCGACAGCTCGCCGACGCGCCGCTGGGGGAAGATGCACGGCGGCGATGTCGGCCGGACGCGCCGCTCAGATCTGCGAGATAAGGGTTAGGTCTGGTGTGCTGCTTGAAGCCGCCGCCACACTGTGACTGTGGAGTGAGAGTGAGAGCGAGAGCGTTAGGGTTGCCGCAGTGGCACATATATAGCACAAAGTATAACATCGCAAACGGAGGCAATAAACAACCGTTTCCTTTTATCTCTTCACTGACACACTGGACCTACAGAAGAAGGATCGATACGGTATAATTGAACTATCTATCCACTCTACTTGTTCTTCTTACGTCCTGCCTCCGCGCCATTGTCATCCGCGGCGCGGCGTCGCTTCTTGCCGGTTACCTCCTCCTCAGGCGCGTGCTCCTCCTCCTACTCCGGCTCGTGCTCCTCCTTCTCCGGCCGTGCGTCCTTCTCCGGCGAATCCTCCTCTCGCGCCTCCTTCTCCGGAGCGTGATCCTCCTTCTCCGGCGCGTCCTCCTCCGACGCCTCCTCCTCCGACGCCTCCTCCTCCTTATCGTCGTCGTCGGCGTCGTATTCTTCCTGGCTAGAATACGGCTCTGACGGGTCCTCCGGCTCCTCTTCCGCCGGCGACTCGTCCTCTTCGGAGTCGTCTTCTCCTTCGCGTGAAGACGGCGGGTCCGAGTCGTCGGAGTCGTCTTCTACAGAGCGTGAAGATGGCGGGTCCGAGTCGTCGGGGTCCGGGTCCGGCGGCCCGTCTTGATCCCACCATGGAACTTCACCGCGGTCTTCAGCGCTCGCGTCGTCGCTCGGGACTTCCTCGCTCTGCCACCAGGGTTCCTCCATGGCGGTTGTGCTAGTGTGGTAGAGAATGTGGGAGAGAACGAAGGGGAGAATGCGGGACCTGCCTGGATTCGCACGGTTCCAGTCACATTTTATTAGCGTCGAGCAGGCGGTTCCAATCCCTCGTGAATTAAGCCGCATTGAACGGCGCGCTTCTTCCCAAGCACATCGCAAACGGATATACATAAACAACCGTAACCATAGAGATACATATTGGAAACGTAGACGAATTTATGACCGTTGCCAATACTTTTGGTAACGGAGATATAAAATCCTCCGTAACCAATGTTGACGGACCAGCCTCTGCCAGGCCTCGTCCGCAACGCTAAAATCGCGATTCTCTGTCGCCTAACTCGTGCCGTTTCCATAGAGGGGTATCCGATGTGTCGTTCTGTACTAGTGGAATGAAAATTCACCTGAAAAGACGATCCGAAGAGGTTGGGCCAGCTCAAACCGGACAGACAAAATGGCAATATTGCCTCTCGCAAGTCGCAACGGTAGCCGGGTAGATTCATGTCACTGCATAACTAAAACAATCTCGTCGGAATACAAATTACCCATCCTTCCGAAACGGGAAATATCCGACCCCTTTTCAACCTCTCCGAGATTTGGTTTCGCTCCCCTCCCCGCTGGCAAATATTTGAACCTCGGCGAAGATGGATAACACGCCGCTTCATGGCGGGGGAAAGGGGACGCGTATCTCCAACCCGTTGACAGAGGCAGCGATCAACGGTGCCGGATCTTCTTCCTCCACTGCGGCACAACGCACTTTGGGCCACAGCGGCAAGAGGCACTAGCATGAGCATAGCGCGGCGGCCTGGGACGAGGAGCAGGACGCGGTCAACCCCAAGACTCTGTCGACGGCGCTGGGTGATTCGAGGTTTTGCGAGGAGAGAAAGTGTGGTGCCAGGAATAAGAGAAGTGGGAGGAGATATGCGCGAACGGGGCAAGGTAATGAGATAAGGTGCGGTAAAATCCTTTTATAGGTTACGCCGTGATTTATGCGGCCAAATTGGAAGCCCACGATTTACGCCATGCGGCGTGGAACTGCTGCGGCATTTTCTCTCTGTGGCAACGTCCCGGTTCGACGCCTCGGTTTTCATGCGCGGGAAAACCGCAATCATGGTACCGCTTTGTTTCCGCTGTTCAATCTGTGTGGGCCTGAGATGAAGATAGTCAAGCCATCCCTATAGTCAGCTTGACAAGAAGACTTACACCACGTCAACTTGATCATCTCTTCGCTTGTGAAGGATGACGGTCGGGTATTCTGCTGACCTAATATAGTGGTGGTCGGGTATTCTGCTTACCTTAACCCGAACACAAAGGATTCCGATTATTTTGTTTTCAGGAACGCTTCAAACTCCCCAAACGTCAAACCAGCGCAAATGGCGGAAATATTTCATCCTCCTCAAGGAAACCAACAAATGTTGAACTTAAAACTTTCTGGGGTTAATATTGGGATATAATAAACGGGTATCCCCACGCCGTGGAGTTTTTCCGGCTAGCTAGGGTGGCCCACGGGTGGTAACACCGAAGGCTTACTAGGCCGCCCAGTCAAACGAAGTGCGAGCAGAAGGCCCAACCGGCTAAAAAGTCCAAGACGATGGCCAAGACAGTCGTCGTGTTGTCTAAGGCGGAGAAGGAAGTCGGAGTCACCTAGGACTTTAATTTATTAGTCGGTAGAAACCTTCTAACTTGCAAGGCCTATATCTAGCAGCCTATATAAGCAGTCCCCGAGAAGTTTTAGGTCTAAGTTCAATCTCATACTCATTATAATATGTACAAGGCTATATTTTCTTATAGTGAGTTATAGCAGTACGTAGTATATATTCTGGAACCTGAAGTTGAGTAAACCGCCTTGTTCATTCTTGGCCCGCACGACTCTATGTTTTACCCCCACGTCTACCCTTGGCGTGAGATAACCTTCATGGCATCCGCGATACCGATACCTCGCAACAAAAAATGGCTATTAGAACAAAATGTCTCAACGCGCAAAAGGATATTATTGCAACAACTCGTTGCAATTTTTTGAAAAAATAATGTTACAAAAATGTGGTTAGACAACAATTTTTGCTGCAGATTACTTTGCAACAAAGTCACCAACCATTTTAACAAAAATCACAAATGATCACAACAAAAATCATGTATTTGTAGCAATATAAATTGTGGTTGAGCAACAAAAAATTTCTATAAGATCATTTGAAAAAAAAATCATCACCTGCTTCAACAAAAAACATGAACTATGACATTTTTTTTTGTGTTTGCAGCTTTTTGGTAAAACACTATTGAGAAAATCCGAGAAATGCATAAACTCTTAGCAACACTTTGATTTTTTTTGCAACATTTGACGTGTGATTTCACAACAAAAGTCATATAAGTTTGTTACAATTTGAAACACGTACACAACATCAAAAAAACGGAGGGAAGCGCAAATTTGTAGCAAAAGCACAAAAACCTTGTAACATGTCGCTTGTTCTTTCTCTACAAAAATCGTACGACTTTGTTACAAATTAAAAATGCGTAAGCAACATTAAAAAACAATTGATGATGCTATGTCTTGATCGTATCTTTTAGGTACCGACAAAAAAAGTCCTAACATTTTTTGAGAAAAAAAAGTCCTAACTTGTGTGTTCTTTCCAACATACGTTACGTGGTACCGTGGATGCTTGTAGTACATGTTAGCACTTGCCTTTAGTTTCAAAATTGAAAACTTTTTTTTTAGGTCAAAAATTTAAAACTTGGTATAGCTAGCAGGACATTGTTGGGCTGTACTTAAGCGGCCTGCTCGGCGTGCGAGGCGACCGAGGGGAGCTCACTCGTCTAGGTCGGCCTCAAATAACTGTTTTCCTAAACCCCATCCCTCCCAAACGCCAACGACAACGGTGTGACCCCAACCTCGCCGCGATTTGGTTTAGCTCCTCACCGCCGGAAGAAATTTGTACCTTAGCGAAGATGGATCTCACGCCGCTCCTCGGCGGAGAAAAGAGGGTGCCTCTCTCCCACTCGTCGTCGGAGGCGGCGCGGGACAGCGCCAACCCTTCTTCCTCCGCGGCGGCGCAGGGCACTCTGGGTGGCGGCGGCAAGAGGAAGCAGCACGAGTATATCGCCGCGGACGACGACAAGGATCTGGAAGCGGTCACCTCCAAGGCTCTGGCGAAGACATTGGGTGATTTGAGCAGGAGCGGCCCGACGCCCGAGGAGCAAGACGCGGGCATCCCCAAGATTCGAGCGACGACAGAGGGCGATTCGATCGCTAGCGGGGAGAAACCCAACCTCAACGAGCCTTCCATTCAGAGCGCAACCCCTATGGTGACCAAAAAGCGCAGGTTCTTCCCCTCCGCCAAGTTCCCTTTCTCCCTGAACAAGATTCATGTGGCAGTGGCGGCGAACCTGACAGGCAGCGGGGAGAAGCCCCTCGAGGGTGACTGCACGGATCTCCTGGGAAGGCTTCAAGAATTGGAGCGTTGATGCAGCTGTAGTTAACTTTGACATTAGTTGAGCTAACGGTCTGTTTGATTGCTGCCAGTCGATCAATCGCAACGGATGATGGGATGAAATTCTAGGGCGAGGAGGGGGCTCACTTCGAGGTGGTTCTCGCGTCAGCCTCCCTAACAATGGTAGCCTCCAGGGAGAAGGTTGCACAGGAGGTAGCGACGACGTCTAGGAAGCTTGCGTCGGAGGCAGCATCACTCCCCGCCAAGGCTGACAGCTTCGAGCCGCTCCAAACTGGAAGGTCCAATGACTTCCTATTCTGCTTCACCATTTTGGCACCCTCGCCCTATTGCCTTACGTTTCGACGTAGATCCCTGAGTCAGACCAGCCCTACGCCTGCGTCGGGTTCAGGATCGTCTTCTACGCAGCTTCGGCCGCAGGGATAATTTTGGACTCGTGAAGACCTAAACCAATACAATTATATCAACCTCATCTACTTACATATATTATAGTTTTATTATGTATTACAATAATATTAAATATATCTTCTTAATATTTATTTAGCATGTTAATTAAATATTATGTGTATCTTACTTTTTTAATGTACATTAAATACACATTTACATTGTGTTGAATCTAAATAGTTCGTAACCAAAATCTATATTAAGTTTTTGATGTATATAGATATATAGGCTAAAAGCTGAAAACAATTACCCCTCCTCATTTTTCGTTGTTGAATTAATACTTAACTTAAATATTTTGTGAGAAAAATATATCGAGTATACTCTAACAAATATCTCAATAGTGGTTTGTACTGTATCAATAGATAAGCAAATTTATAGAAAGTTCTAAAGTATAAATTGAACTGTTAGCTTGACTCTATCTTACAAGCTGCATTGTGTTCAATAATAATCCGACAATATGTATTTTATCTACTTGATATTGAAATATAAACACTTTAACTAACCAGCAATGTTCAAGAAAAATGTAGATTGTACAAACTTTCAAATTCATACGAATTGATCGGTTAGGCTCATCGAATGTACTTGCTATTATCTAGTGTACACAACTTGTCATGTAAGTTTATAAAATAGAATATTATGTATAATATTAAATTTGAAAGCTTAGTTATCATAGCTTCACTGTAACCTCTAGGGCTCCCAGTGGAGAGACACAAACGATCTAATTAAACTTGTGAATTCTGACCAGGTTGAAGACTTCCTCCTACAGAACAAATAAGCTTTTTGTATAGATTAATACTTTCTCAGACATAATAGATAAATCTATACAATGACTGTGAGAATACTCTACTATTTGGACTCCTCGTACTCTCGAGAGTCGCGTGGTGGTTGTCATGACCTATAGGCCTACTTTAGACTCTTGAGATGACCTTGCATGTCGATGCCACCGCCTGGTGGGAATGAGTGCCACCCATCACAGCAGCCACAGATGCTAATCATTCTGTCGTGGTTGTCAATCATTATGTCGCTAAAACACCGGGAGTTCGTCATTTGGTGCTATATCGTCCTTTGGCTAGTCATCACTGTCACTGGTATTGAAATGCTCATCCTTGTCATGGTGTACCACCTGAAGGCGCAGCGACGACACTCTCTAATCTGAGCAGCTTAATTTTTCCTTAGACGTATCAAATTGTATACCTATATACATGTATTAATTTGGTTGGGCCCTACCACTCAGTCCCAGGGCGGTCGCCCCTCTGCCCACCTTCTAGGCCGGCCCTGCTCGGCCGGAGCAGTTCTAACTTTCAAGGCGGCTCGACAGGCCGACCTAAAGCTTGCTGATGTTCTCAACACCTTCAGCTTCATCCTGATCGTAATTTGTGCCCTGTTAATGTTTGCCAAGCATCTGTATGCATGGTGTAGGCCATGATTGGAGGCACCAAACATGTGCACCTAATCTACTGATGTTTTTTTACCTCAACATTGAAAACTCAGTGGTTTTTTTACCCCATGTGTACTGATGTTTTCAGAACCTGTAGATTTTGGTGTCCTACAATTTCAGTACATTGTAATCTCAAGATTAGATTATAATTTGACCTTTAACAACATGGCTTCCCTTAACATACTCACATATCAAGTTAATAAGTATTGCAGTGTTGTTGGCAACCAACTTTGATGCGTAGTGAAGAATTCAGCCAGGATACAATATAAGTAATGTTTTAATCTTATGTGAAGTGCTTTCATGAGTATATTTTCTGAGCACAAAGCTAATCATCAAAAATATTGTGCTGGTGCATTGGTATAATTCAAATGGAAACGTAACAGATATGCAGTATCCATGGCAAGCATGATGCAGTCAAACCAGTGCTTAAAATTGAGGAGACAAATCTGCTACAGAGGCATGGCTGATAATCCTTTCACTGGTGCTCCTGATGTGTGGTCCTACGCTTGGGGTACTGAGTACAAAGCAGAAAATTAGTATGCCCTTTGTCATGCACATTTGGTGGTTCCTGGAGTGTTTAAATGGATTTCTAAATCGGCCTTGTCATGAAAACAAAGATGTTTGCTTGGCTGCTACTGAATGATAGACTGAATACGAAAGAAGTGATGTTGAGAAGACATTGGAAGGTGACTGAGGATCAGAACTGTGTTCTGTGTTGTTCAAGAGATTATGAGGACAGAATGAATTTATGTTTTAACTGTCAGTTCAGTCAAAGAATTTGGGCTTATCTGCAGATTTCTTTGAAAGCCAGTTCTGACATGTTTGAGGCAATTCAGTTTGCAAGAGGGATTTTGGGAAACCTTTTTTCATGGAGGTCGTCATTACTGTCTGTTGGCACATTTGGTTGCAGCGCGATGGAAGAAAATTCCAGCAGGAGAGGCCCTCCTTTTCTAGCTGGAAGAGTAAATTTATAATGATATTACCCTCCTTGGTCATAGGATTAAGAACAAGCATCATGATGCCGTGATGACTTGGATAGCTAGCTTTGTCTAGGTTTTTTTTCTTCTTTGCTTTGTAAGTAATTTTCTTTTACCCTTTGTATGTTTTTGTACAGTCCGGTTGGTGGGAATAAAGTTTGTTCCGGGTAAAAAACAATTCAGGAGACATTCTTAACAATTTCCTACATATTTATTTTAGCTTTGTCACAGTTGCAACTCAAATATGATATTTTGGTAGAACAAGAAACAAAAGTTAGAACAATTGCTTTTGTCCTTTACACTATTGAGGAAAGAAATTTAGCTACTTTTGTTTGTTGTGACCCCACTTGGAGTTTCTCTTCTTCTTATGTCTTTTTCTATATGTAGCCCATTTGACTTTAGAAATGTGTGCGACTAATACAAGAGAAGTCTGTAACCATTGTTGCCACCAGATGAGAAAATGTTGTTTTGATGTCTGATGGTGCTTAATATAAGTTGTGCCTGAGTCGACCATTTAGTAGAGCACAACCAGATGTGAAGCCAATTGCGCCTTCCTTGCCATTGTAAAATTGGGATTGACGGTGGGGATGGAAAGTTCAGCTTCATGCAGTGAAATATAAAAATATTTATGAGAAATTTACCTTTAGCAATGCATGGGCATTTTGCTAGTCCCTTAGAAATGAAGAATACAAGAACAATACAAAGCAAATACAAGATTCCACCACACATTCTAAGACTTCTGTTCGGCTTGGATATCATGAGAAGGTGAGGTTGAGATCCACTATGGATTGTACATTACTAATATGAAGGTCACTATATTATTACTCCAATCAAGAGAACCTCTCAGAGGGAAGCGACCATGGTTAAGTTGTGTCCTCCTGGAGAAGATCGTCAGGCTCAAACGTGTTCTTGAGTATAATAATCGGCAAAACCCAAGTCATGCACGCAAAGAGAATATTTGCATAGAGTGGTCCATTAAACGTCATGACAAAAGCCGTAAACATGATACCCATCACGATCGCAAAACACTGAAAAAGAACAGATGTCGTAAGAGGAAAAGGCATTATGTCGGTTAGGCACTTTCTTGTTGCCGTATGTGCTAAATAAACAATTGGTACACAAAATAGATTGAAATGTTTTTAATTAATACGCCCAGTAAGATGAAAAAATATAATTAAGTGAATTATAGTAGAGACATATCCTGAATGTGCCTGATAGACACATTTTTTTAGCATTTTCTATAAAAAAGGTCAAGACAGCCAGGAAAACATTCATATATGGATACAACTACACACACCCAAAAATCATGCCGAAAAGTTTATAACGCACTCACTACAACGACTTAATTGGCAGCAAAGACCTGCCTTTGCCTACCATGAATTGGAAAATTCTTTTGCAACGTCTCAAAACTCAAAGCGCTTTGCTTACTAAGTTCGAAAAAATCCAATCTAGTTTGATCGAGTGTGCATCTTAGATTCTTACCCTCATCAAGGGCTTCTCGTAGGGGCTACGGTTCCGCTGGGGACGAGGCTGGATGAGCGGGACGCTGATGGCCACCCAGGCCTCATGCTCTTCTGGCATCAGCGGCGGCACGATCACGATGGCTGGGACACCGATCGCCGCCCTCGCTTCACGCTCTCGTCGCATCTGCCGTATCGCGCAGTAGAGGGCGGCGCCGCTCATACCTAATTAACCTGCTGGCCGCCGGTGGTGGATCGATCGGTATGGCTTGGCGACTTGCCGGTTGTGTTTGCGATATTACATAGGTCGTCGAGGTTGTTTCTGCGGGATCAGAGAACCATGGGGAAACCGGCCCATACGGATCGGGTTGTTTCTGATACTCCTGAGGTAATACGAATCCGGCCCGGTATACATCGTAGATTATCCCGTACGCGAGTCGAATTCAAGCACTCCATGGGGAACCTGAACTCGGTTGCTGCACGCATGCCAAGCCAGTGCTACTGCTACGTTCACCTCAATCGATCCCAGCCTGCAAGCGAGCACGCGCACCACTACACTGTGAAAGATCTCTAGCCTGCTGCAGTTTCATACTCCATCTGATCTGATTCCTCTTCACCGACAGCCATTGAACTCTGCCTCCCTCGACGACCTCAAGTGTGGCGCACAAATAATCCGTGCCGTTTTCTCTGAGAAATAAGATGAGAGAAACTCAGAATGAGCCGAGTAAACTGCGCTATGAACAATACTCACCTAATGTTTTTTGCTTACAAGGGATTTATGCGTCAAGCAAAACATACACATGTTCTGCACCTTGGCATGTTCTTTATGCTTAACAGTAGGATTGACACCTAAGGATGGACACACTTGCGATACACATATCTCACAGAAAAGCGCACTGAATCACACAGTTGGCTCCTCTTTCCACTACTAGATTAGTTTCAGAAGCAAGCATAAAGGTGCCTAGTTTATTCCAAAAACGAGGTGCAGCGCAGTGCATGCACAAGCAATGTTCGAGGCGATGGGTCCAATAGCCATGAGGCAACTAGTTTCAGGATGGAGACACAATGGCCAAAGAAGGCCATGGGAGGTGGCCTACTTGTTTTGTTAGGAGCAACTTCCAGCACTAAGCCCCCTCAATCCTGATCTTGATGATGGAACCAGCAAGCCTACTAAACCTAATTCTAGGAGATGTTGGTCTTCTATTTTGTCTTTGAATTGAAGTACCTTGCAAGCAAGATGACGTCGCTTACTTAAACCACTCAATCCCATTCATCTCCTCCTACTTTTACAGCACGCCTTTCGCAGAGCTATGTGGGACACATGGGTGTCTTCACTCTGTAATTTATGTGATTTCAACAAGGTGATTTTAACTTCACTGAAAATTAATCCATTCTCCATATTACATGGAGCTTGGGTCCCTCCCAGATGCTACATTTTGATGGTAACTTTTCGGTGAAAAAGAAAAATGCTAAACATGATCATAGTTGAAAGTGCATCATCATCACACTGGTCCAGAGGATTCAGCCTTAAGCAAGTGTGAATGAGCAATGACCATGCACATGAAGCTAGCTTACCCAAATGGCTGACAGCTATGCCGCTCGAACACATGATGATAATCAAAAAATGATCAGGCCTCCGATTTTAAACCAACCACCAGCAGCACGAGCGTGAAAGGATCATTGCCCGCTGCAAATTCCCCCAGACGCTAGTGACAAAACTGAATCATCATCTCACTCGATCGTTACCGGTTTGATCAGGTGGACGACAGCGCATAGAAGTAAGAGATGAACCAGGACTATCAGGTGAAGGTGAGCTACCATGTCTGCCCGTCTGTCTGATTGACTGGCCTTGTCTGAAACTCTGAACCCTCGCTCTCACGCCAATAAACCCCTTGCAGTTACACAACTTCCTGTGGACTCATGAGGGGATTCTTTTTCCATGTCCTGACCAACTGGATTGCAGCCTTACAGTCAAGTTTTGTGTGCAACAGCAACACACGCTAGCCATGTTGCATCTGTGCACATCACACATGGATCTGAAGATATCTTGCTAGACATATATGTTTGAAGTACAACAAAGGCAAAGGGAATATCAAAACAGTGCCGCTGGAGTTGTTCACCCAGCGGCACCTGCTGCAAAACTGGCTGCCTCGTGAGGCTTACCGATGAAGCAAGGTTGGCAAGGTGTCATCGAGTGGGGAAGTGGGCTCTCACCTTCACCACCCAATCCAGAAAAAAGGATCTATAAAACGGCCTACTCTCCCAACCGAAGAGAGAGTTGGGAGGTCTAGAGACTGAGTGCAGATTTTCCATGAGATTCTGAGGATTTACAGTACAGCACAAGGGGTTCAGATTCCGGAATGCAGAGCTACTCTACTGAAGCATCGGCAAGGAGGGGCAGGGGAAGCTCAAACAAGGTATGGATGGAGTAGTTGCCCTTGCATCCTTCTGTCTTGTTCATATTAGGAAACAAGATGTATTACTGGTAAAAACTTGGGCACACCACCTTTGTGTAAAATAGTTAGTCAACTCGTTCTCAACCTTGGCATCAGATATATGGCTTCCCTCTACATCTGTCATTCTTTCAGTATGAGTTATCTGAAGCTCCAACTAAACTGAATCAAATTTTCATGATCCTTCCAGTCACTAGGTGAAAAAGAGAAAATACTAACTGAATGTTGTTTGTTGATTTATTGCAGGAGTGTGCCTGGGAGACATGTTAAGAAGATGGGCAAGAAGGGAAACTGGATCAATGCACTCAAGAAGGCGTTCACCACAAACCCCAAGGAGAAGCCCACAACTGTAAGCAGTATTAGCACTCTAAACTCCCAATGCATAGGCCTGATTTACCTTTATCAAGACATATAAACCGAGTGTTTATCCCACTTGAAACATGCAAAGTGGTAGTGAAAACAAATGGCACATCTATTGTTAGAAAGTTGGCTGCCTACACATACTTATGCTTTGCAATGAAGCATCGACTGCATGCCAGCTGTTGAGCAAGTAGACAGATGCAGGTGTATCGTAGTGACAAATACAAAGTATTTTACAGATAAAATATTAAAAATGTGTATTACTATTTATTTGTGATTACATTTTAGTAGTATGTTCGTTAGTACAAGTATTTTACATGTCAAGTTTAACCAGCAGAAAAAGAACTGAGAGAACTAATGGCATGTGCAGCTTGTAGCGCAGTACTCGCAGCCGCCGCCCCAGTACCGGAGCGAGAGGGACAAGAAGCGATGGGGCGGCTTCGGCCGGTCGCGGCAGCAGGCCGATCCTGCGCCGGCGATGATGAGCATCCCGCTGTACCGCCAGCCGAGCAGCATCGAGAAGATCCTGGGCGACGCAGAGATGGAGCGGCAGTACTACGGCAGGCCGCCGGCGCAGTACCAGATCACCCCGCCAGGCCCACCACGGTCACCGCGGCCGCCACGGCGCCGACGACTCCGCAGGCGCGTGAGCGCGAGCAGGAGCGGGATGGCAACAAGCAGCAGCAACAGCAGCAGCGCGAGCGGGACGGCAACAAGCAGCAGCAGCGCACCGCTTCGGTGCTGCCGCTACCTCCTCCTCCTTCCTGCTCGCCGCCACCGCTGATCAGGCGGTTCGACCACGACCGGGAGCAGCAGCAGAGGCTGCAGCGGCTGCAGCAGGGCAGGGCCGCCGAGAAGATCACCGAGTGGCGGCAGCCGCAGCAGCAGCAGCGACCCAGGACGAGCGCGGCGGCGACGAGGCGGCGCGCCGTGCCGCCGGAGCAGGCCCGCGCGGCCGCCGTGGCGATCCAGGCCGCGTTCCGGGGCTACAGCGCGCGGCGGAGCTACCGGTCGCTGCGGGGCCTGATCCGGCTGCAGGGCGTGGTGCGTGGCCCGAACGTGCGGCGGCAGACGGCGCACGCGATGCGGTGCATGCGGACGCTGGTGCGCGTGCAGGCGCAGGTGCGCGCCAGCCGCGTGGAGGCCATGGAGCGGCGCAACCTCCACGGCGCCATGTTCCGGGACGGCAGGTCGCGCGGCGGCTCGCAGGTACGCGCGCGCGTGCATGGTCGTTAGAGTACGTGTACGTTGATCGATCCGGCTGGACCTCGTGTGACGAACAGACGAGCTCGATCGCCGGTGCAATGTGGGTGCAGGACGGCGGCATGTGGGACGACAGCTTGCTGAGCCGGGACGAGGCGGACGCCAGGACGAAGCGGAAGGCGGAGGCCGTGATGAAGCGGGAGCGAGCGCTCGCCTACGCTTACTCACACCAGGTACGTCTACACCGTCGAAACTCAGAAAGCTACACAAGACAGCACGATCACGTACGTCTGAAGCACGGGAAAGTGACGGATTCCGTCAGTCAAACAGCAGTAGTTAGAGCAGATTAGCGAAGAAATGGTGACCGATCGTTTCTTTCGGTTCATCTGAAAGAGACCAGTAGGTGGCGATAAAATATGTTTGATGCTGCGTAACCGATCGATTGGCCAACTAGAATCGCACTACCGATGTCTAAGGTTTTCCACTCATAGGTGTAATGTCATTGTTGATATCTGTCAGACGGAAGGCTCGAGCAGAGCCCAGATTTAAATTAATAAAGCCAACCGGCCAAAATGCATACAACAAAGAAAGTAAAAAAGTCTGAGAGTCACGAAGGACACAAATGAGTTTCAGGTAGCACGCGCTACATCCACAGCCACTCTCAAACCAGAGACACACAAAGCCCGCAGGCTCACAACAGAAAAACACGAAGCAGTATCGCTAAGGAAAAGGCGTAACATCTGTCGGATAGCTGAAATGTGCTTTCTCACCTGTTAACCTCGCACAAACTGTTAATTCTGTCAGTCAAACAACAGTAGTTAGTTCATGTTGCAACAAGGATGCATGGGTGATCGCCTCTCACACTCATTCATCCGTGAGAGATGAACCGATGGGCCAACTAAAAGCACACTGTCAATGTCTTCCTAGTCAAATTTAAGGTGAACTATCATTGTTTCTTCACCTGAAACAAGCTAGCCGTGCTGTCACTGTTAGTGGGTACTTGGAGAGTTGAATATGTTTTCCTGCGCTATTTTAAAATTTTGAGTTTCCCTGCACTTGTCATCCTCACGAACTGCTCTTGATCTGTTACTCGTGGGTCCGCGGCTGCAGGTGCTGAAGGCGACACCCATGGCGGCCCACGCGATCCTGGCGGACCTCCAGTCGGGCCGGAACCCGTGGTGGTGGTCTCCCATCGACCGCAGCCACGTGGAGCCCGAGCAAACACGCCACGTCGAGCCCCTCGTCATCAGGCACAGGCCCGCGCCCGCGCCCGTCGTGGCGCACCGGGAGATGCACACGATGACGCCGATGACGACGGCGGCCACGACGCCGGCGCGGTCGGTGGCCTCGGCCTACTACCCCAAGCAGCCGAGCAGCAGGCCCGTCACGCGGGCCGCGAGAGGAGCACAGAGCCACGTCGGCGGCGGCAGCGTCCGCGACGACGAGAGCCTGACGAGCTACCAGTCGTACGGCGTGCCCAACTACATGACCCCCACGGTGTCGGCGTCCGCCAAGGCCCGGGCGCGCGCGCAGGCGCTGCAGCAGCAGCTGGAGAAGGAGCGGCGGGCGGCGGAGCAGAAGCCCCGGTTCTCGTTCGGGCTCGGGCAGAGCATCGGGAGCTGGGCCAAGAGCCCGTTCTGGAAGGGCGGCGGTGGCGGCGGCGAGCCGTCGGTGCCGTCGTCGCGGGTCGGCACGCCGGCGGCGTCCGTGGCTGGGGGCAGACGGCACCGGCGGTCCGTCAGCGGGCTCAGCGTCGACTCCACCGTGTCCATGCCGGCCGGGGTCGGCAGGAGGACGTTCAAGTATTGAATTTGTGCTCGGTCGGTGTAACAATCTGTATCGTGTGTGATTGGTTTGGTGCGTGTGTTGTCGATCTTGCATGTTGCATCTTCGTTTGATTGTGATTCCTTGTGCTTGGTTTACCCGTGGCTGCCTCCTGGTTCCTTTGTGATCTTCATCCGTTTTTGAGGGATCGGTTCGGTAGCTGTGTTGTAAATGCAGTGCAGCGAATCCATGGAACAGAGTTGTGTATGTGATTCTGTGTGTCATCTTCATAGTTTCAAATTTTGTGCCTCGAAAAGAGTTCGACAATTTCACCCATGTCTTACCCTAAATCTTGAGCCGTGGCACATCATCAAGTTTTCAGCCCGCTTCTCTTTGCAGCCCCAGGGTCACTCCCATTACTGCTGTCACTATCTATTAGCTCACCACTGCAAGATCCTGCTGTGCAACCTGCCTGGTACGACCAAGGTAATGCATGGAATTTTTGTGCTCGTGCTAGTTCAATAATGTTCTCAAACCCAAAGACATTCAGACCCAGCTCCCAAGTGATTTATCATCTAGCAACTCAGTGGTTACTCTCATCTCAGTCGCGCTTCCTGTCCCTGTCCCTGTCCCTTCTCCCGCCCGGCGACCTTGAGCGGTCCCTCGACCCTTGCTGGACCGGCGAGGTGAAGGGCTCCTTCGCCCACGCCCGCCTGCACGAACCATCGGGTTAGATATGCCATCTGATAATTGGTTGCACAAATTAACCCCTAAATACGTATCTCCTTTTCTTTTCCCAGCATACTACAAAAAAGCTACTCACAAACACAAGGGTTCTTTCACACAAACAAAGTGCAACGGATATGGACATGCCAAGTGCATAAAAAATCCCATGCTACAACACACATCAGAAAACCTACACAGAATATCAACAATAGGAGGGAACTGTTTTCCTACAAGTGCAGAAAACTAAAATCATATCCGTGCGTGCTTACCTCTTGGGCCGCAGTATTCTCCTGGTGTAGGGGTCCTCTCGCGGGCTCTCTTTGCCTGCAATCAAAAAGTTCAGCAATGAGTAGGAATTTGACCGCATTACTGATCAAGCCAACTCTTCAAAAAACTAACTCAAGCATATTAATGAAACGTGCATCGATTTACTCCTAACGGGAAGCACACTCAAGCCATTCAACACCAGCGACACCTACCAAAGTGGCTCGAAGGATGTGGACAAAGAGTATGTGTCTGCAGCATGGTGACGTATAACACTGTAATGACTTCAGGTGTGACTAGGTCGGTGTAGACTGCGTAGTAGGCGATACTCATGAGGGTGATGGGAGATTGGAGAGGCAACATATTTTAAAGTTGAAGATGAGGTTGTACTAGAAACCAACAGGTATGCACAGCCAGAATATAATTCAATAATTCTACAGAGGGCACGGTCTAGAACCAATGACAGCCCAGCAATGTGGAAGCTGCATGGCTGGGGAAATCAACACAAAAAGCAAAGAAATAAGATGTACTTTCTATTTCCTGCATTGAAAGAGCATAACTCAAACAATTCTCTCTTGATGTAGCAATTATGGCCACCACAGTATATATATTCCTAGCCAGTACACCAATGCAATGAGACCAGATAAATTGGTGTTTCTAAGAACTACTAATACTATGGCTGATTTTCAGGACAACTCGACCTAGCTTATTTCCAAATTGCTCAAGGTTTTGATATGTATAACGCAAGATTTTAAGAGTCCACGTCTCCAGATATATATTGTTGAAGACTAGATAGATGGCAACATAACTGCATAAGGCAGTCTGTAATGGCCACATTTCTGGTATTGAACTATGGAGTTCATTCATTACCTCTAAACTGTAACTCGTCGTAGGATGTGTGGCTCATTCCAAGATAAACTGGCCCAAGAAGTAGCACTAGGAAAGCTAAACTGCAAGCCAAGATCGTCATGGGAGTTTAAACATACACTACTACTACCTTCATACTGTACGCTACACCAGCATACCACTGCAATGAGCACGGCAGAATTCACAAGGTCGGTGCAGATAGTGTAGTAGGCGACAATGATTCGGTAAGGTCGGTGCAGACAGTGTAGCAGGCGATGTCGATGATGGTTCAGTAAGGTCGGTGCAGACAGTCTAGTAGGCCATGATGATGGTTCAGCAAGGTCGGTGCAGGCAGACAGTGTAGTAGGCGATGTCGATGATGGTTCGCTCAGGTCGGTGCAGACAGTGTCGTAGGCCATGTCCATGATAGTTCAGTAAGGTCGGTGCAGACAGCGTAGTAGGCAATGTCGACGATGGTTCAGTAATCGGTGCAGACAGACAGTGTAGTACGCAATGTCGATGATGGTTCAGTACTGTTACAGGCAGCCTAGGATCAATGTTGAGGCTGCCCAACAGTGTGGACGATGCAGTCGGGGAAGTCAGCAGGAGAAAAGCGAAGAAACACAGAAACAAGAGGAGTTTCTCCATTTCCTGCATTGGACTCCAATGTGTAAGAGCATAACTCGGACAATCCATCCATACTGTGTGCTACACCAGCACGCCACTGCAAATGAGCCCAGCAGAATTCACATGGTCACCCCAATATAAAATTTTCCTTTGTACGATGAAAGATGTACACCTGGCAGATTTTATAACCAGATTGCTCAAGTCTCTCATAAGTAAAGAGAAGATGTTACAAACCCAAGATATAATACTTAAATGTAAAACAAAAAATCTTGGATGTGCAGGAGAACTTCGCATCATTGTATTAAGAAGAGTCTAAGTCGAGTCATAGAAGAACGTTAGGGCAAGATCTAGAACAAGGATAAACTGAAAATTTGTCCTAGGATGTGTGGCTCATTCCCAGATGAGGCTGGCTCAAAAGGCAGCTGCTGGACAGCTAAAATTTAAGCCAATATCACGATGTGAGTTTACACATAAACTACTACCTGGTAATAAGAACTAACCTGACCACTCAAATGGATACAGAAAGAAGATGATGATGATTATGTAACAGGAGGTAGGCACAGAAAAGGCACGATACCTTTGCCACACTGATGAGGCGGCCTTCAAGCACAGTACGGTGTAGGTACTTGATGCAGCGCCTCGCATCCTCCACGTTTTCCATCGTCACGAACGCAAAGCCGCGCGGCTCTTTTGAGCGAGGATCGACCACGATATGGCAGTCCTGAACCTGCAGTTTGCACATCAGCTGGTGATATGATCACTGAATAAAAGGGCGTCCAGCCGCCCATGGATAATGAGAAAAAATCAAATATCAGACAGACATGAAGGAGAGAAGTCACAGGTAATGAGAGACACCAAATATCAGACATGAACGGAGGAATAAAGCAGAAGTAGAGTACCTTCCCCTCTTTACTGAAGAACTTCTCCAGGTCCTCACTGGACGTCCGCGTGGACAGTCCCGTGACGTACAGGTTGTTCCCAGGATTCCTTATCTCATCTCTACTCCTGCCATGTGTCGAACAAAATCAATACCTTTTATGATGTTGTACAGTATGCTTCATTAAATGCTATTGTTCAAATATGATATCAAACTGACTGTGATAATAACATCAAACTGACTTGCCTGGAGCAGCTCCTATTCCTGGACTTGGACTTGGACCTGGACCTGGATCTGCCACGCCTCTTGGGGAAGGAGACCTGGACCTGCCACGCCTCTTGGGGGAAGGAGACCTGGACCTGCCACGCCTCTTGGGGGAAGGAGACCTTGATCTGCCACGTCTTTTAGGCGGAGGAGACCTCGAGGTGCTGCTACGTCTTTTCGGCGGAGGCGACCTCGAGGAGATGGTGCGCACCCCTTTGGGGGGAAACGGGGGAGGGGGAGGGAGCGGGGGCGAGGGCGACCTCGAGGCGGCGCGCCTCTTGGGAGGGGGCGAGCTGTCCCTGTCTGCCGGCGGCGTGATGGAGCGTGCGGTGTACCTGAAAAAAAAAATACGGTAAGGTTTCTCCTTTTCTTTACAGCTGAGACCTGAGAGAAGAGTGTGAAAGGATAAGGAATGGCGATCAATGGGGTGGAGAAGAGAGCTGACCTTACTTCATTGGACTGCGACATCTATCTATCTGCAGGAGCAAAACAAGAACATTAAGCACATGGCAAACAGAAAGACTTGCATCATAACATTAGTGAAGAAGCTCAAAGAAGCAACATAAAGCATGGAAATCTTTGTTGTTTAGTGAACTGAAGCAAGCGTGGTGGTGAGATTTAACAGAGGTAAGCATTGCTCTTCGTCCAGTTTGGTGGGGAGGAAGATCTAGTAAAGGCCCAATTAATTAGCCTAGTTACAAGGAGTACGCCATAAAACTGATTTGATGGCCTGAACTAACAAGCGTAGAAACACGCCCGGCTCCTTGTCCTATTTCCTAGTGATAGTACAGGCATAGTGATGGAAGCTCACTGAAGCATGTATATATTTGTTCTCCATTAGTGAAGTGAAGCAAGCTTGTTGACAGCACAGTTCTTTAGTGGGGAGCAAGATGTAGTAAGGGCGTAAGGCCGAATCAGTTTTAATTTGTAGCTGAAACAGAGAACGATCCCAACCAATAGTGAATTAACTAGTGTCGAGCAACAAGATTGATTGGTAGCCTGAACTAACTAGCGTGGATAAGGCAGTGATTCCAACCAATAGTATCAATCAGCAGGTGAAGCAAAGCAGTAGGCGATTCGATTGGTAGCCTGAAACCAACTAGCCTAGCGAAGAAACCCGCCCGCTTGCTTAGATTGGATTCCTGGTGACATGAATCCACAAGATTGATAGAGCGACGCACGAATGAAGCGGCAAAACCCTAGCGCAGCAGCATGAAGCGAAGCAGGTACTAGAAGATGATGAATCCGATCCGTGGAGGGACTGGGCTGGTTACCTGGGCGGGACGGCGGGGTTAGGGTTCCTTGCTTCCAGGTCGAATGAGATCCACGGCGCCACGCCAGCAAGAGCAGAGCGGAGCGAAGAGGAAGGGGGGCGGACTCTGCTTTGACTCCCGAGAAAATGGGAAGGGGAGGTCTTCTCTTCTTCTCCTCTTCTTGGGCCGGGCCTGAGCAAGCCCGGTCCCAGACGCTGCAGCAATCAGCCGACAAGGCCCATCTCCTGCTACAAAATATAGCCTCTCTTACTGAGATCAAGTTGCAGTATTGAATGGTTGAGAGAACAATAAATCTTCTTTTGAAATTCAAATATGTATCCAATGTAAGCGCATTCTTACAACCAAGTGCGAAAGGCCAAAATTTTGCATGCGATTGTTGATCTAAAAAAATAAATAGAAAAAGAAATCTACTATGTTCTTTCTCACACCAAAAAGTGTCGATGTAAAGATTTTTTTTCCCTGTGTCAAACTATTAACATAAGCCCACTAGTGGCGGCGCCACATACTGACTTTATGATCAAGAGACAACATACAAAAAATATGAGAAATAAAGACCCAACTATAAATACACCATAATTAACTCTGTAAATTATAATCTCCGGCATCTAGTCCCCTAACTCCGCCATTGAATCCCACGCGACAATGCTCAAGTTTGACATTTTCGCATGGTTGGTTTCGGGGCTGGAACACGCTCATAGGTTCTTGGCGGACACACGCTACACGAACACCATGGAAACCATGAACACACGGAGGATGCAAGAAAGTTTTTGTCACGCCTTATATGTTCTTACGTACTATAATCATTTCATCGCGTGCCATCGGCACGCAATCTGGTCAATAATAGATCACACATATTGACTAATGCCGCAAGCCCGCAAACATGCTTCTGGCTTAGGCGTCGAGTTATCTAGTGTTGCTCGGTAAGTACATTTTTTTAAGTAACAAATGCTCAAATATAGCAGTGTGTCTGGCAAGGTGCAGAGCACCACAAGCCCGCCCTCCACCGTCATGTTCTGTCACGCCATGGTGTACTCTGGCAAGAGCAGAACCTAGCTGACGAAGTGTACGCTCTGCGGTTCAGAGCTTAGAATATACGAATACTTCTGAAAAGTAACATACCGGACGTATCGGATACGAGGATACCTTCAAATACCTTCAAATACATATCCCCTGATAACTCTCTAATACTAGAAACATGTCTGGGGGGCACTTGCCCCCCATGCATCTTGAAGTATGCTCCGTCACTGGAGTTTGACCATATTTATTCAGGATATCTAGAGAAGGGTATCGTAGCGTTTCCAAATGTGACCGGTCCTATGTTGGATTGCTTCGTACCAAAATTGCACGAACAAAGAAAAAAATATTTTGATTAGATATTATATATATATATACAATGGTATCCCCATACATACGTATTTTTACAAATTTGACGTATCAAAGTATCGCCGTAATTGTATCGTCGTATCTGGACATCCTATTAGTTGACACGTTCAACCAGGGACTCGCTACAATTGATTAATGTTGTCGCGAAGGCTGTGTTGGTATAAGGGAACCGAATCACACGCATATGAATGTATGGCAACGTTCACGGCTCAATCTCGATCTGAACATCTCGTCGCCTAATCCTGATAAACGGCCAGGTCTATCGGCTCGTTCCACTTGCCACCCTTGTTTGATCCCGTCATGGCGTCAACTAATCAACGTCATATATAACATCATATATCATGCTGAGAACTTGCCTGTGGCAAAATGGTTAGGAGGGTGGTTGTACCCCAGCCCACCAGAGTTCAAACCCCAGGTTTTACGCTGGTGTTTCTCATTTAAGGCGGAATATTCTTCAGTGGGAGGCGACGTTCCCGTCGACAGCGAGGCGCCCGTGGTGACTTCGTCAATCTCAAGACTCGATTCGCTGACTCGGTCTCTCGGAGGTGCTCATAGGGGTAGGGTGTGCGTGCGTGCGTTCATAGGGGTGAGTGTGTGCGCGTGTATATGAGCGCTTGCGTTGTACTGTGTTTAGCCAAAAAAAAACATCATATATCATGCTGACATATGAAATCACCAAGCAATCATCAACTAATCTTGGATGCCTTCTGAATAGGGATGGAAACCGGTAGCGGATAATCCGAATTATCCAATATTCAAAATGGCCCCTCTCCTGATACAAAATGTCCTCTCTTCTTTAGATCAAGTTGTAGTATTGAATGGTTGAGAGAATAATAAATCTTCTTTTAAAATTCCAATATGTATCCAATGTAAGCACATTCTTACAACCAAGTGCCAGAGGCCAAAAGTTTGCATGTGATTATCGATCTACAAAAAAGTAAATAGAAAAAGAAACCTACTATGTTCTTTCTCTCTCATCAAAAAGTGACGACGTAAAGATTTTTATTCCGTGTCAAAATATTAACGTAAGCATGCTAGTGGTGGCGCTACACTGACTTTATGGTCAAGCGACAACATAAAAAATATGAGCAATAAAGACCCCAACATTAAATACACCATAATTAACTCTATAAATTACAATCTCCGACATCTATTCCCCTAACTCCGCCACTGAATCCCACGTGACAATGCTCAAGTTTAACATTTCCGCATGGTTGGTTTCAGGGCTGGAACACGCTCATAGATTCTTGGTGGACACACGCTACACAAACACCATGGAATTGAAGCCATGAACACATAGAGGACACAAGAAAGTTTTTGTTGCGCCTTATAGGTTTTTATGTACTACAATCATTTCATCGCGTGCCATCGCACGCAACCTGGTCAATACTTTTAACCCCTCCTACAAAGACCTGTGGCAAGATGGTTAGTTGGGTGGTTGTACCCTAGCCCACCAGAGTTCAAACCCCAGGTTTGACGCTGGTGTTTCTCATTTAAGGCGGAATATTCTTCAGTGGGAGGCGACGTTCCCGTCGACAGCGAGGCGCCCGTGGTGACTTCGTCAATCTCAAGACTCGACCCGCCGACTCAGTCTCTCGGAGGTGCTCATAGGGGTAGGGTGTGCGTGCGTGCGTTCATAGGGGTGAGTGTGTGCGCGTGTATATGAGCGCTTGCGTTGTACTGTGTTTCGCAAAAAAAAAAAAAAAAAAGCTCCGCCACTGGCCGCAAACATGCTGCTAACTTAGTCTCCAGTTATCTAGTATTGCTCGAAAAGTACATTTTTCTTAAATAACAAGTGCTCAAATATAGCAGCATGTCTGGCGCTTTCTTGCCGCTAGGTGGAGGGTTGAGCCAGAGAGTATAGTGTGGGTAAACCAGTACATGTACCGGAACATCGGTCCGACTATGAGATGCGTGCGAGATCTGCCGGCGAGGTGCAGAGCACCACAAGCACGCCATCTGCCATCATGTTATGCCACGCCATGGCGTCCTCTGGCACAACCTCAAGGTCGTTGACGACTGTTTGGCATGAAAAATAATAACTACGCGTATGCGCTATTATTATCTCTCTACGCGCCAGGGGAAAATAAAATATGCGGGCGTGCCAGTGTACTAAGTACACAAATAAAAATATAGGGAAACTTGCATTTTATTAATCTCTCAAAGGAGAAACAAAAGTACATGATCCCTTTACAATATGCGCTCCGTGGCCTGCTAGTGCGGCCGATATGACTTGGGCGACTGTGAAGTTCTGGTTCACGGGGCCTCGGATGGCTCCCGCTTAATTACGTCCGCGAGGCAAGGTCGCGGACCACCTCCGATTAAGCTGCTACAATGGTCGTCGTCTTCAAGTCTCCTTTTCTCCATACGCTTGGTGTGGATGACGATGATGTGATGGTGAAGTGGAAGATAGAGCGGTACGTCCGTCGCTCCGGCGATGCTCAGTCGCATTCCTCCAACTTGTCGATGTCCGATGATGAAGATGTCTGGCTTTGTCAGCTCAGACAGGTAGGCGGCCTTCGCCTCGTCGGTGCCCGGCCTTGTGATGTCCGCCTCGTCGGTCGGACTTGATGGCTTGCCTTCGCCTCGTCGGTGCCCGGCAAGAAGTGGTTTGCTTCATCGGAAAAAGGACATGTCGGTGGAGTGGCTTCGCCTCGTCGATGCTAGGACGATGTCGAGGAAGAATGTTGGTGTAGAAGTCGAAGAAGACTTGAATGTCGTCGCGCGGCAACATGGCTCGATGACGACGGTATATGAAGTTGGCGATGTAGATCTTGTGGCGCCAAAGGCATGCGTGACCTTCTCGAGGCTTGATATGTCGTGATGGCACAATTCAACTGGAATAGATGGTTGATGTAGACAAACTGCGGCGTGCCAGTGTAGGTGGCGTCCTCGCCGGGGAACCGTCGATGAAGATGATCGTCATGCCGATGTAGCCTGCCTCTGCATTGGCTGGTTGTGGCGGCGTTCCATGTGATACTCTCCTTAATCCATTCCCTGCATAAGAACAAGAGACACGTACGTAATGAAATAATAAATTAATATTCACATACCTTGATTAAGTGGATTAGAACACCATGGGCTTGATGCATGCAGTGAAAAAGAAGGCAATGAGCCACGTCTTGGCGACATGGCTTGCATGTCGACGGTGTCCGGCATCACCAGGAACGGACCGGCCGACTGCGCACGGACAGCTCCGATGGCGACGTTCTCATCAAGGAAGATAACCTTGTTGATGGTGGCGTGGGCTCGACGTGGACGGCATGAACTCTGCACTTGCCGTGAGCTCCATCGGCTACACTTCAGATGTACATCATGGCAGTGAAGCCACCGGCGGGCTGCGTGGACACGGGCAGCTCCGGTTGTTGCCGAAGAAGTTCACCATCTGCTTTGGTGGCCTGGACGAAGAGCGTCTTGACAAACAAGATCGACGTTGTTGACATGATGGCCTCCAGAAATACATCTTGGCATGTCGTGGTGCCGCTACCGCCCGCCGTGTCGCGGACTTGGAGATGACGCCGGGCTGTATGCCGGCCGTCATGACGTCGTCTTGGTGTTGGAGATGGCGCCGTGCTGCTTGCTGGCCGCCTTATCACATGGTGGAAGATGACGCCGCCGGCCGTCGCGACGTCGTCTTGTCGTTGGAGATGGCGCCGTGCTGCTCGCCGGCAGCCCCGTCGACGTACTCATGAAGATGGAGATGTCACCGGGCCCTGTGATGTGTCGGCCGTCGGGACGTCGTCTTGTACGTGGTGGTGATGGAGAAGACGCCGGGCCGTGCACCGGCTGTCGGTATATCACCTTCGTGGCGGTGATGAAGATGACTCGAAGGCTACACACCGGCAACATCTCCACGTCGGTAGACTGCATGTCAGGAGCGCTTCATTCCATTGCCTTTGTCTTCCGCCCTGCTAGTTAAGAGAGAGGAAGAGAGAGATCATAGCAAGAGTAATGGATATGTTGGCGTAGATGGAAGGACGCGGTCGATCTGCTCGCGGATGCAAGCGCTAGCTCGGATGAAGAAAGGATGGCCGGTCGTTCCTCGGCGCGCGCCCACCGTCTCCATGCATGGCATGTCCAGGGCGCCGCGGCCACCAGCTCGAGGGCGTGTCCTCAATGGCCACCGCCGGTGCGAGCATCCACAGCCCTGACGGGCGTGTCATGTGCTGCTCCTTGAATGATCGATGTGTGTATTCAGAGTTGGCCTCTCCTCCTCTCCTGGATCATGGCCGCCGGTCGGGTGGATATGCGAGGCGATGATCGTCCGGCCTTCAAGATTCTGGGCGCGTGTGCTCCGCTGCCGTCATGGTGAGCGTGATGTGCTGGGCCTTCTCTTCCAGGCTCCGATCCCCCCTTGACCTGTACATGGTCAGGTCTTATATAGGCAGAGGGGTAGGGTATAGGGCGATCCCTCGTCCGCCGCCATGGCCGTTCGACCGCTTCCGATCTTGGTGGATCAGATTGAGACGCGTTTGGTTGGATCACGCCGTCATCTGCTCCCGTATGTGCTTATCTGGTTGGGTATTGTACTGCTGATCCAACGCGTCCTCGGTTGCACCCAGCGACGTGATGGTCACGATCTGATCGGTCCAACATGAGGTTCTTTTACACTAGTGCATGTCGACTCAGTATAGGTACGTATCCTTATGCTGGTGCAATGCCCACCTTCACACTAGCAGCTAGCTAGTCATATTTCGGGGTGTAGCATTTTCTTTTCTTTACCTCTATCGTGTACCATAGCACAACTATTATATTCTAACTTGCACTAAATTTTATACTTCTATTATATGTATCTCAGTACAAAATCTCATCGAACAAATGCCCCCTCACCGAGTTGAGTTCGATCGCGAAGCAAATCGGACTTGACTCGGTGAAGAAAAAACTTTCTATACAGGCGCATAAGTGAGATCGTGCAGCCTTATTCCATTAGTCGCTTTGCTGTTAAGAAAATATCTCACATATACTGATACCTGGTGCGGTATATATGAATAGCGGTTCATGCACATGTTGGCGAGCGCAGTGGCGTCTCTTGTGCCGCACACGGCAGACTCACCAAATTTGGTACAGAACCGGTGCTTTACCTGCTGGGCTCGGCTCGGCTCGATCAGAGTTTTGAGGGTACAAGATTAGATTAGACAATTAACTCAGCAAGTCATCTGTCTATCAGCGTCTCTGCTGTATAAATTCTTTTCATAGCACGGAGGCAAGAAACGCCACAAATATGTAGCATGATTGTGCCTCGTACACTTGCCTTTTTTTTTAACTGCCTCTCACGGGAAGAGTCAAGAAGGAAGAGCAGATAAATATGTATTTTCATCCAATCGAGGATAATCTTCTTCAATGCTTCATGCTGCCAGCTTGTTCCGGCATCAAGGCCAAAGGAATAGAGACTTGCAGGAGCAGCTACAGGCCGGGTGGTTAACCATCGGCATACACGCACTTCTCCGTCCTGGTTTGCTTCCTCAGGGACACATACATGTATCTCTTCATTAGCACAAGGAAGAGAGACGATGATGTTGCGCAGCGTCGCCTCAGTGAGTAAGTTGACTCAGCGACGGCCGCGAGGATCATTGCGTATGGGACGACCAGTGCCCCCGGTGACGAGGTAACTTCGGAGTCTGTCGGGGCAGCTTGGGCCGGACCTCGCCACATGTACTTGCAGTAGTCAGGATGACTGTGCGCCGCACAAATCGGCCGCACTATTTTGAGCTTGCCACCATGATCAATGAAGTCAGAACATGCTGCGTAAGATGACCATGCACAAATGCATCTGAGTTCTTCACTTGATGGCGGACTGGCCTGCAAAGGTGTCGGTGTTGAAGGCACGATCTTGGCGGCCACAATGTGGATGGGCCTCCTAGCGCGGCCGGGTGTATTGGTAATGCTTAGTGGTAGTACGCTTAGAAGGTACACCAATTGATGATCAAGGAAGAGGATCTCTCGGTTTGAATATGAGAAATCCTTGGAGTCGTGCAAGTTAATTCTCCCGCACACGTATTGGATGAGGAAGTTTGTTGTGACCATGAAACAGCCATGGTGCCACCCAACAAAGACAACCTTAGTTCTTCTTTTGACAGCGAAACACCATGCCGTACCTTGAAGAAATTTAATCAATCTAGTCGCGGCCGCAGCTACCGCGGTGCCCGCCGACTAGGTCGAAGGGTTTCACAGATTCACGCTGATCATACTGGCGCGTTGCACTGCTCCCATAAAACTGACGTGTTGATGAAAATGAGACACCAGAAAGCCATTGGTATTCATCCCACAGTCGCTTGGATAATGCCAAAATGTCTTGGCAATGCAGAAGGTCAGAAAGACATTGACCGTCCATATATGAGAGGATAATATTATGCCGGAAAGCCTTCAGCGAGCTCATGAGAGAGAGTGCCGGATTAGCCATCGGCTGTGTAAACGATCGAGGGTGTTGCCCCAGCGTCGTTGTTGTTGAAGATAAGGCGTCGGAGTGCCATCGACGTCATGTACACACGGGCGTTGCTAGCCCATTTTATATGTTGATGTAGACGATCGGACGCTGGGATGCCATCAGCGAAGTCTCAGGTGTGGTGTTCTAGCTCTCCAGTACGCCTAATGTATAGGCCGGAGAAGACATGGACACGCGGGTGTTGATTCCCCAATGTCCATACGTGATCTAGGTTTATGTAGAAGATCGTTTGCCGGGAAGCCATCGGCGATGTCATGGTACACTGGTTGCTGCCCAGCGACCATGATGTATGTTGGAGTAGAGGTTCTAGCGCCGGGATGTCGTCGGCGACGTCATGGTGCTTGGGTTGCTGCCCCAGCGACCATGATGTATGTTGGAGTAGAGGTTCTAGCGCCGGGATGTCGTCGGCGACATCATGGTGCATGGGTTGCTGCCCCAACGACCATGATGTATGTTGGAGTAGAGGATCGAACGCCGGCAAGTCATCGGCAACGTCATGATGCACAAGTTGCTGCCCCAGCTTCCATGATGTATGTTGGAGTAGAGGGTCGAGCGCCGGGATGTCGTCGGCGACGTCATGGTGCACGGGTTGCTGCCCCAGCGCCCATGATGTATGTTGAAGTAGAGGACCGAGCGCCGGGATACCGTCGGCGACGTCATGGTGCACGGGTTGCTGCCCCAGCGCCCATGATGTATGTTGAAGTAGAGGACCGAGCGCCGGGATACCGTCGGCGAAGTCATGGTGCACGGGTTTCTGCCCGCGGCGTCCATGATGTTTTTGGTGGTGAAGAAGGATGGAGCGCCGAGAAGTCGTCGGCGATGTCATGACGTACCGATGTATAATCCGCTTAGCCATCTTCTTAGCGCAGGTTCAACATGTGCGCCATAATAAAGAGGATGGCTGCACTAAGTGTGAGAAAACCCAATGCATATGTATGTTGCGTATCATTCAAAAAAAAAACGAAGAGGGTTTGAAAACATTGCATGTGTATACTAGCCCCAATGTAGATCATGATGCATAGATTTGTAATCAGAAAAGGCTACAAAAGGACTTGTCATTGGGAAACATCGGAGGAATGGCAGTTGCAACTCAATACTGAATTTCCTTTGGCGTGCGTGTGTGAGACGCCATGCTTCATGGATGCTTCTGAGAGGCAACAGAAAATCATACTCTAGCCCATCAGGCAATGAGTAACACCACAGCTCCACCATGCTCCCTTCCGTGCCTCAAGAACACCAAAGCATGGGTGAGGTAAAATCAGGGTAGATGTTTATGGGACAATGGCTTGTAAAAATTTGTCATGCCTTTGTTGAGGGGTGGTGAATGACTGCCGACCGCCTTCTTTTCAGTGATTCCCTTACTGCTCCGAACTGCTGGACTTGGTTCTTCACTTCATGGATATTTTGCTCTTGCGAGGACTGCTTTCACGAACAATTTGGCCGTTCCTTGACTTCACGAGATATTTTTCTTTACATGATTGCTTGCACTTGCTTGGAAATGGCTTTATTCTTGCTCTTCTTTTGACAATTGATCAAACTTGCTTGGAGATACTTGATGTTTCCTCCTTCTCTTGACGATTGATTAAACTTGCTTGGAGATACTTGACGTTTCCTCCGGGAGCCACCTTGAGAACTTGGAAGGCAGCCATTCACCCTGGTCAACTAAAACCCTCAGGCATATTATGTGGAGCTTTTGGTGGCACACCCCAGGGTTGCCAAGTGACTACGCACCACGTCCAACTTTTGTTGAGCGGGGCAGCCCTCTCTTGATCTTTTCCCTAGAGTCTTCCCCGGGGCATGGTGCCTCGGTGAACCTGAGACACATCCGGAATCAAAGGGGTGTGGGGCCTCATTACTCAGAAGTAGCCCAAGTAGTCTTCTCCGCAGCCTCCAGAAGCATACAATTGGCACGTGTCGTGCATTACGGGTGTGGGATCAGATCCATCTGCAACATGATACATTGTGCAACCCTCTGACAAGTCCCAAGGTAGCCAAATCTTCAAACATCAATGGGATTTTTTTATAAAAAAAACCATTAATATGATTAAGCATGGCATCTGATTATGAAAAGAGTTGAAATAATGTGATGCATGTGTGGTGCAATTTTCAAAATAAATGCCCTATGTGAAGGCTATATCTGCCATAGCTCTTCGAGTAGAACCTACGCTTGGTGAAGTCACCCTCGAATTTTCGCCATCACATCAAGGCACCCACAGGTTGGAGGAGATGGGCCTATCAGGAGCGTATGTTGAGGATGGTACTTCTTTAAACTCGAAGGGCCTTCATATTTGATGGCCTCCCCAGCTAGAGCTTATAATCAAGATTGACAAAGCTCGCCTTCGCTTCTAGTGGGCACTTCCTTAATTCAAAGAGCGCCCCCAGCAAATCGGGTATTAAATCGATATTCACAATTCCCGCCATAATGCGTGGATAGTATACTTGGCCACCCATAACGCCTCTGGAATAGCAGCAACATCTTGAGCCTCCTTGACATGGCTGCTCCATAGAATATAAACACATGATCGGGGCAGATTGAAATTGCACCCATGGATCTCTAATACAACAAGTGATCACGGATCGATCACCAAAGGCACTGCTAGTTAACTGAAATCACCATGAAAAATAGGGCACCGCCAAGAAATATCCACACCATCTTGTAATTTGGAGAAGAGCCATAAGACGAATTTGACGACCATTGTTGCGCAGCAAAGATGGGAGGAGAACCAGGTCCCACTGGGCGTGCCATTTTGTTTGGCATGAAAAATAATAACTACGCGTATGCGCCATTATTATCTCTCTACGCGCCAGGGGAAAATAAAATATGCGGGCGTGCCAGTGTACTAAGTACACAAATAAAAAATATAGGGAAACTTGCATTTTATTAATCTCTCAAAGGAGAAACAAAAGTACATGATCCCTTTACAATATGCGCTCCGTGGCCTGCTAGTGCGGCCGATATGACTTGGGCGACTGTGAAGTTCTGGTTCACGGGGCCTCGGATGGCTCCCGCTTAATTACGTCCGCGAGGCAAGGTCGCGGACCACCTCCGATTAAGCTGCTACAATGGTCGTCGTCTTCAAGTCTCCTTTTCTCCATACGCTTGGTGTGGATGACGATGATGTGATGGTGAAGTGGAAGATAGAGCGGTACGTCCGTCGCTCCGGCGATGCTCAGTCGCATTCCTCCAACTTGTCGATGTCCGATGATGAAGATGTCTGGCTTTGTCAGCTCAGACAGGTAGGCGGCCTTCGCCTCGTCGGTGCCCGGCCTTGTGATGTCCGCCTCGTCGGTCGGACTTGATGGCTTGCCTTCGCCTCGTCGGTGCCCGGCAAGAAGTGGTTTGCTTCATCGGAAAAAGGACATGTCGGTGGAGTGGCTTCGCCTCGTCGATGCTAGGACGATGTCGAGGAAGAATGTTGGTGTAGAAGTCGAAGAAGACTTGAATGTCGTCGCGCGGCAACATGGCTCGATGACGACGGTATATGAAGTTGGCGATGTAGATCTTGTGGCGCCAAAGGCATGCGTGACCTTCTCGAGGCTTGATATGTCGTGATGGCACAATTCAACTGGAATAGATGGTTGATGTAGACAAACTGCGGCGTGCCAGTGTAGGTGGCGTCCTCGCCGGGGAACCGTCGATGAAGATGATCGTCATGCCGATGTAGCCTGCCTCTGCATTGGCTGGTTGTGGCGGCGTTCCATGTGATACTCTCCTTAATCCATTCCCTGCATAAGAACAAGAGACACGTACGTAATGAAATAATAAATTAATATTCACATACCTTGATTAAGTGGATTAGAACACCATGGGCTTGATGCATGCAGTGAAAAAGAAGGCAATGAGCCACGTCTTGGCGACATGGCTTGCATGTCGACGTGTCCGGCATCACCAGGAACGGACCGGCCGACTGCGCACGGACAGCTCCGATGGCGACGTTCTCATCAAGGAAGATAACCTTGTTGATGGTGGCGTGGGCTCGACGTGGACGGCATGAACTCTGCACTTGCCGTGAGCTCCATCGGCTACACTTCAGATGTACATCATGGCAGTGAAGCCACCGGCGGGCTGCGTGGACACGGGCAGCTCCGGTTGTTGCCGAAGAAGTTCACCATCTGCTTTGGTGGCCTGGACGAAGAGCGTCTTGACAAACAAGATCGACGTTGTTGACATGATGGCCTCCAGAAATACATCTTGGCATGTCGTGGTGCCGCTACCGCCCGCCGTGTCGCGGACTTGGAGATGACGCCGGGCTGTATGCCGGCCGTCATGACGTCGTCTTGGTGTTGGAGATGGCGCCGTGCTGCTTGCTGGCCGCCTTATCACATGGTGGAAGATGACGCCGCCGGCCGTCGCGACGTCGTCTTGTCGTTGGAGATGGCGCCGTGCTGCTCGCCGGCAGCCCCGTCGACGTACTCATGAAGATGGAGATGTCACCGGGCCCTGTGATGTGTCGGCCGTCGGGACGTCGTCTTGTACGTGGTGGTGATGGAGAAGACGCCGGGCCGTGCACCGGCTGTCGGTATATCACCTTCGTGGCGGTGATGAAGATGACTCGAAGGCTACACACCGGCAACATCTCCACGTCGGTAGACTGCATGTCAGGAGCGCTTCATTCCATTGCCTTTGTCTTCCGCCCTGCTAGTTAAGAGAGAGGAAGAGAGAGATCATAGCAAGAGTAATGGATATGTTGGCGTAGATGGAAGGACGCGGTCGATCTGCTCGCGGATGCAAGCGCTAGCTCGGATGAAGAAAGGATGGCCGGTCGTTCCTCGGCGCGCGCCCACCGTCTCCATGCATGGCATGTCCAGGGCGCCGCGGCCACCAGCTCGAGGGCGTGTCCTCAATGTCCACCGCCAGGTGCGAGCATCTACAGCCCTGACGGGCGTGTCATGTGCTGCTCCTTGAATGATCGATGTGTGTATTCAGAGTTGGCCTCTCCCTCCTCTCCTGGATCATGGCCGCCGGTCGGGTGGATATGCGAGGCGATGATCGTCCGGCCTTCCAGATTCTGGGCGCGTGTGCTCCGCTGCCGTCATGGTGAGCGTGATGTGCTGGGCCTTCTCTTCCAGGCTCCGATCCCCCTTGACCTGTACATGGTCAGGTCTTATATAGGCAGAGGGGTAGGGTATAGGGCGATCCCTCGTCCGCCGCCATGGCCGTTCGACCGCTTCCGATCTTGGTGGATCAGATTGAGACGCGTTTGGTTGGATCACGCCGTCATCTGCTCCCGTATGTGCTTATCTGGTTGGGTATTGTACTGCTGATCCAACGCGTCCTCGGTTGCACCCAGCGACGTGATGGTCACGATCTGATCGGTCCAACATGAGGTTCTTTTACACTAGTGCATGTCGACTCAGTATAGGTACGTATCCTTATGCTGGTGCAATGCCCACCTTCACACTAGCAGCTAGCTAGTCATATTTCGGGGTGTAGCATTTTCTTTTCTTTACCTCTATCGTGTACCATAGCACAACTATTATATTCTAACTTGCACTAAATTTTATACTTCTATTATATGTATCTCAGTACAAAATCTCATCGAACAACGACGAAATTCATGCTCCGTGGTTCGGAGCTTAGAATGTACAAATACTTCTGAAAGGTGACGTATCGGATACGAGAATACCTTCGAATGCCTTGAATACATATTCGACGATAACTACACACTAGAAACATGTCGGGGGGGGGGGGGGGGGGGGCAACTGCCCCCCATCTCGCAGTATGCCATGTCACTGGAGTTTGTTTAGGATATCTAGAAAAGGGTATTGTAGTGTTTCCAAATGTGACCGATCCTATGTTGGGTTGCTTCATATCGAAATTGCACGGTTGTAGAAAAATATTTTGATTAGATATTATATACATACAATGGATATTTAAAAAAAAATTGACGTATCACGGTATCGACATACCTGTATTTGTATTTGTATCGTCGTATCTGGACATCCTATTAGGCGACAAGTTCAACGAGGGACTCACTACAATTGATTGATGTCGTCGTGAAGACTGTGTTGGTATGTTAGCGGTGAACCGGACCGTGCGTCTATGAATGTACAGCAAGCGACGTTGACGGCTAAATCCCAATCTGAACATCTCGTCACCTAACCCTAATAAACGACCATGTCTATGGGCTCGTCCCGCGTGCCACAAGCAATGTCTGCCTTATTTGGTCCCGTCAAGGCATCAACTATAATCAACGTCCTATAACATTGCATTCATAGTAACAAATGAAATCACCGATCAATCATCAACTAATCTGCTCGCCTATCCTTTGAATAGGGGTGGAAACGGTAGCGGATAATCCGAATTATCCGAAATTAAAAATTAAAAATGAAAGTGGTAAGTATCTGAATTCAAATGAAATAGAAATGGAAGTGGTAAATATCTAAGATTCGCTTATACAACTACCAATACATTGTCAAGCACACCACTCATATTTGCTTTCATTTTAAACATTAATCATTCAAGATGCTATGATAGGGGTAATGAGAGCTCCACACCAATGACTATCACATTGCAAGCATTAACTTAAGTAGAAGTGTTTGGAAGTTAGATGAAACTTATTCATGCTTTACCTCTACTTATTTATATATCTTTCCAATGTGTCCATCTTTTATATTCAGATTTGCAAGAATACTCTATGACCATTATAGGATGTTTTTACTTTTCATTATGCATACATTTGGACCATAGTACTTTCTTCTATGTTACACTTTGTGAATTATCATTGAACATCCTTACATTGAATATTTGATATCACTTCATAATCTATCTTGTATATTGCTACTCCTTTGAAGAATGAATCATTTGACTCTATGTAGCAATAATGATCATCTTTGATATCCATTGACAGTATTAAAATGCAAAGTCCATGTTAGTTTTATCACCTTCATACTCGAGGACGAGTATTGGTTAAGCTTGGGGATGTTGATGCATGTAAAATGCATACATGAACTTTACATTTTATTACTTGATATTCCAACTTATTTGCAACTTATATGATGTTATATTCATGTTTTATAATGATTTCGGGGATTTTCTAAACAATCCCCTTCTTTTGGTTCTAACTCTGTTTTCCAGAAAACGTCTTTTTTAGGGTTTCGGACTTTCCGGGAGCTTCGGGACTCCAAAAACGGCAAGGCCAAAGAGCACGGTTCAGAATTTTCGAGACAAACGCAATGGGCCTAAAATGAAGACCAGCATCCCAGCCAGCTGGAAACTAGAGGGTCCCACGCGGTCAGATTCCCAGGCCGCGTGGGACCACCTCTTTTCCCCCTCGTGGCTCCGATGCCGTCCGTTTTCGTCTCCGTGGCTTCGTCTTGACCTAAAACCAACTATAAAAAGAGTCCCCCGAGGAGTTTCGTGAGGAGGCGGCGGAGAAACACAAAACCACGAAACAGGAGACAGAAGGCTGCCGCTAGAGAAGATCGGAGGGAGGGAAACACCGCCAGAATCACCTCCGGAAGGCTCCTCCATCCCCCCTCCGGAGTCTCCATCAACACCACCGTCAATACCAGCACCATCTCCATCACCATCTTCGTGATCCATTCATCCCCCTCATAGTTTGAGATTGTTCGAACCCTAGCTATTGTTTAAATGTTATTCTACCTGTGTATGATTGGCTACTTGTCATTGTTTGAGGGTGAGATTATATTTTCAGATTGTGTTGTATCACTTATACCATTGAATCATATCATGTCTTTGCGTGTGAGTAGTTCTCTCATGTTCATGGGGGCATAGGATGAATTGGCAATGATTTATATATGACATGGTTGGTATTTTGTCTAGTTTTTATCTTTTATGTAATTCTATGATGGTGTTGTGCGAACGTCGACTGCACATCACTTCACCTATATGGGCTCATAGGAGAACACCGTAGTGTAATGGAGTGAGGGAGACTTGGGAGGACATGTAAACAATCATGAAGTTGCATTATGAGGGTATTAGTATCGGGGACCTTAGATTTAAGGCTATGGTGGGACTCTATGTCTTAATAACTCTTGTGCAGTCATTTACTTGGCCATAAGAACCATCATAAGGGGTTTAGTTTATTTATTTAGCTTTCCCTAATTATGGCTCCGTCCAAAGAAGATTAAAACTTGACAAAATGCTACCTTGTTGTTCTAGAAATATTTATGCCATGAAATCTAGGTAGCCCTTGGGAACGTTCTCCACTTATAAGAAACACACACTTGAGCTTGTCCTCTTGCTGCATAGAGGATTGGGCTTTCTCTCTTTGAGAGCTTTCACTTGCTACTATTTATCTTCCGCATTTTTATTCTCTTGCAACTATACAACCGAAAATCCCAAAAACACTTGCATCTTTCATTGTTTTATTTATCATTCTTGCTAACCAATACCTTCAGCTCCTCGTGGGTTCGACAACCTTTTCTAATTGAAAGGTACTACAATTGATCTCCTGCACTTGGGAGTCATCAAGACACTTTTCTGGCGCCGTTGCCGGGGAGCGTAGCGCTATTGAAGAAGTTTGGTAAGGAAACTTGAAAGCTGAATTTTATTTACTGTTTTATCTCATTGTTACTATGGCATTTATGAATCGTGCCTCGCTGCATCTTGCTTTATATGAAAGTGCTTATGCTATTGCTCCTAAAGCTGTTGAAACTACTGTGTCTGAGGTACCTAAAGTGGGATTTAAAATTCCCGTTGGTCATGTTAAAAGTGTTATGAAAGATCCATTTACAGGGGATGGAACTAAGTCTGCACGTGAACACGTGGAGACAATTGAAGACATATGTGGTTTATTTAGGCTTCCTGGTATTTCTGATGATCAGGTAAAAAGGAAGCTATTATATTTGTCTTTATCTGGTAATGCTCGTATTTGGTTCAGGTCTTTGGATGAAGAAGTCACTATTGAATGGAGTATTTTGAGGGAGGTTTTCTTTCTTAAATATTTTACTCCTAAAGAAGCTTATGAACGTCCTACTTTATTTTTGAACTCTCCTATTCACACCATGGAGGAGAAGCTTTTATATGTTGAAAAGTACTTATGTGGGCTGAAATTATCTTACACTAATAACCATTTCACCCATAACCATCATGTTTATGGTGCTTCTTGCAATTATTTTGAGAGAGGAAAACACACTAATAGCTCACATGATAAATTTAATAATCCTCTATATGTTCCTAAGTTTGCAAAGTTGCACCAATCTAATAGTTCTTTTGTCAAATTTGTTTCCACTACTTGTAACTATTATGAGAGAGGAAGAAAGACTTATCTTTATGTTCTATGTTATTTAAAATGCAACCTACTGATCATTACATGCATTGGTTACCACAAAATTGCTGCTATTTATTCATATATAAAATGCCAATGCATAGGAAGAGTTAGACTTAAAAGTTAATGGTTTAATGTTTTGTGGTGTGCTCTTATGCTTTATTTCCTATTCAGTTTGGGCACACCTTTATATCTTGAAAACATGTGAAATAACTTTACCTACTGTTTTCTAATTGCTAGTTTAAGATTTTCACTTTATATAAAATTTGGGAAAGTAAATGAGAAGGATGAGTAATGGAGATGTTGGGGTCGACCTTGAACATGTGTTGTTCATGCCAATGGAACCATTGCAAAGTCTCTATCATTAAAACTTTTCCCAAAGCTAAAACCAAATAAAAAGAGTGTTTATGTTGTATATATTTGCTTCTTCTTTTGCCTTTGTGCTAAATCAAAAACAACAAAAATATTTTCTTTCTTCCTTGTTTGTTTCTCTTGAATTCTTTCTTGGTTCTTTTTGCTTCTTTTTGATTTTTATCTTCAGTTTCAGTTTTGGTTTTTGAGTCAAGGTGCTTGTTTACTACTGTAACATCACCTTTGTATCTTATTTTTCATCTTTATGGCAAGAATAACCTCTTTTGAGAGGTGGGATCAGACAATAGTGATTTGCTGTCCAGAAAACAGATTCCTTAGCTTCACTGCGGAAAATGTTAAAAATCACAGAAAAGGAATTTTGACCTGAAATTTTACGACAGCAATCTTCAGTTATTATTACGCATTTCATTAGTTAAAAGTTTTCTGATTTGAGCAACGTAAGTGACTCTGAAAATTCACTCTTTACGGGCTGTCCAGTTTTTGACAGATTCTGTCTTTATTTTGCATTAGCCTCATTACTTGTGTTTTGTGTGGTTCTTTTGATCAATGAACAATACACAACCATAGTAACAATAGTTAATGTTTAGAATCAAATCATGATATGTCTTTGCTGTACCTATGTGGATTTAATTTATGGAGACACTAACCCCTCTAATCAAGTTTTATGATGAGTTTTGTGTGAAGAGAATTGTCAAGTGGAAGAGTTGAGGGTGATGAACAAAGATCAAGAGGGACAAACACTCAAGCTTGGGGATGTTACCCCTAGGCTCACCCTACATGTATCAAATAAGTACAAGAACTCAAGCTTGGGGATGCCAAGCCACCTCACTCCAACCATCTTGATACCAAGTAAGTAAGCCTAGCTATATGGCTATAAAGAAAGCGCTTTACGGGAGGCAACCCGGTTGTTTTATTTTTGATTTTCTTTGTGTCCTCTTGCTGTAACAAGAGACTTAGTTTTTAGTTTTGTTTCTGGAATTTTTAATAAAGTGCCAAGTTTTACCCGTTTTGGTTTGAAAAAGTTGCTATTTGTATTCGGAGATTTTATTCCAGCACGAATCTGTGCACGGTATGATTTTTCATTTCTATTCTGTAACTCCGAATGAGCTGATATTTTAACTGTAGTTGCAACTTTTCATCCTCTGTAATCATGAATTTTTTCAGAATTTTTCGACATATTTAAGTAGGGTAGAAAAATGCGTTTTGCTGCTGCTGTTTTTCTGGACAGATTCTGTCCCATTTTGTTTGATGCATTCTTTGAACTTTTAACTTGAATCTTTTTGATCCAATTGAGTTTATAAGTAGGCATACAACATTATACACTTTCTGGACATTCATATGAATTTTTGTTTAAGGATTTTATGCAGCAAGCAATTCATTTGTCTATCACTACTAATGTCACCCCACAGAAAAGAAATGGGAGAAACGGTGTTTTGAAGTTTTTTCACAGGGATTAGAGGAGATGCACCAAGAGCTATCCAAGGATGGTGAAGACCATAAGCTTGGGGATGTGAAGACAACCCCACTGGACCAACACACTCTCGGTTTGCACACGTCTAACTTCTGTTTTTCGATCAATGCACTTTATCGCATAAACTTGGAGCGTCTTTTATTTGCTTTTTATTTCGGTTTGATTTTTGTTTATTTTCTTGAGACCACCACTTTTCATTTATGTTATGAGAGTGCTACTGGAAAATTGGGTTGAATTAAGTTGGATGCTATTAAAAATATTGGGATAGGGATGTTTGAGTTGATTCAAAAAGATACATATAGTTGCATGATTCATGTGCTTTTTAATGAGTATTAATTTGCAAGTGTTTTATCAAGAGCTATCTTTTATTCATGTTTCGATGCTGAATGTTACTTTACTTTGTTTAACATGGATTGATTAGTTCTATGGACACTTATGCATGCATTTAGACGGTCAACTTTCTCCCTCTTGCTAGCCCAAAAATTCCAACAAGTAAAAACTTGTTTTCCAACACCTTCAACCAAAGTTTTTCTAGTGAGTCCACCATATCTACCTATTAGCTTTATGCTATTCCGAGTATGTTTATCATGTTATATTGTATTATCTATACTTCTGAATTAAAATGCTTATGTTATTGATTGTTATGGGAAAAGTTGGTTAAAAAGCTCTCACGAACTTGATGCACACTTTACTTTTATTGCACTTAATAAGCATGAACCATTGTGATTAAAATTATGAAGTTGTGGGCTTGACAATAGTTTTGGTTGGGAGTTAGCCCATATGTGCTGTCACATGGCAAGCTTTCAACATTGCACTTATTTATATTTAGTTGATGTCATGTACTTTTGTTTATGGATGCCTATCATGGGTGAAATGAATGTGGATACTTAGTAAGTTCAAAGAGTTTGTATAAATGGTTAGAGAAATGCCTGGGCCGCTAATCTAAGCCATGCATCATTCATGGTGGAAATTTACAGCATAACCATAATGTTCATTCAGTGATGCACCTCATAATAAAAAGCTATACCCATAGTAAATAAAAGAGTGCTGAGATTGTTCATTGTCTGTTTGTCTTGTTGTTTTGACATGGGCTTGTTCATGTCAAGGGGCAAGAGGTACCCCAGTGCAGTTCTTGATGATACTATTATTACTTGCAATGACCTTTATTTGAATTTACTTTGTGGACCAAAGTGAGTAACACATGGTGTAGGTACTTGTATTCAAGGGACATGAGACATTCAACCAATACATTGTCAAGCACACCACTCATATTTGCTTTCACTTTAAACATTAATCATTCAAGATGCTATGATAGGGGTAATGAGAGCTCCACACCAATGACTACCACATTGCAAGCATTAACTTAAGTAGAAGTGTTTGGAAGTTAGATGAAACTTATTCATGCTTTACCTCTACTTATTTATATATCTTTCCAATGTGTCCACCTTTTATATTCAGATTTGCAAGAATACTCTATGACCATTATAGGATGTTTTTACTTTTCATTATGCATACATTTGGACCATAGTACTTTCTTCTATGTTACACTTTGTGAATTATCATTGAACATCCTTACATTGAATATTTGATATCACTTCATAATCTATCTTGTATATTGCTACTCCTTTGAAGAATGAATCATTTGACTCTATGTAGCAATAATAATCATCTTTGATATCCATTGATAGTATTAAAATGCAAAGTCCATGTTAGTTTTATCACCTTCATACTCGAGGACGAGTATTGGTTAAGCTTGGGGATGTTGATGCATGTAAAATGCATACATGAACTTTACATTTTATTACTTGATATTCCAACTTATTTGCAACTTATATGATGTTATATTCATGTTTTATAATGATTTCGGGGATTTTCTAAACAATCCCCCCTCTTTTGGTTCTAACTCTGTTTTCCAGAAAACGTCTTTTTTAGGGTTTCGGACTTTCCGGGAGCTTCGGGACTCCAAAAAGGGCAAGGCCAAAGAGCACGGTTCAGAATTTTCGAGACGAACGCAATGGGCCTAAAATGAAGACCAGCAGCCCAGCCAGCTGGAAACTAGAGGGTCCCACGCGGTCAGATTCCCTGGCCGCGTGGGACCACCTCTTTTCCCCCTCGTGGCTCCGATGCCGTCCGTTTTCGTCTCCGTGGCTTCGTCTTGACCTAAAACCAACTATAAAAAGAGTCCCCCGAGGAGTTTCGCGAGGAGGCGGCGGAGAAACACAAAACACACGAAACAGAAGACAGAAGGCTGCCGCCGGAGAAGATCGGAGGGGGGAAACGCTGCCGGAATCACCTCCGGAAGGCTCCTCCATCCCCCCTCCGGAGTCTCCATCAACACCAACGTCAAGACCAGCACCATCTCCATCACCATCTTCGTGATCCACTTCATCCCCCTCATAGTTTGAGATTGTTGAACCCTAGCTATTGTTTAAGTGCTATTCTACCTGTGTATGATTAGCTACTTGTCATTGTTTTGTGGTGAGACTATATTTCAGATTGTGTTGTATCATTTATACCACTGAATCATATCATGTCTTCACGTTGTGAGTAGTTCTCTCATGTTCCTGGGGGCATAGGATGGATTGGCAATGATCTATATATACATGTGTTGGTATTTTGTCTAGTTTTATCTTTTATGTAATTCTATGATGGTGTTGTGCGAACGTCGACTGCACATCACTTCACCTAGATGGGCTCATAGGAGAACACCGTAGTGTAATGAGTGAGGGAGACTTGGGAGGACATGTAAACCTGAGACCGAATCATGAAGTTACATTATGAGGGTATTAGTATCGGGGACCTTAGAGTGTAATGCTATGGTGGGACTTTATGTCTTAATAACTCTTGTGCAGTCATTTACTTGGCCATAAGACCATCATAAGGGGTTTAGTATATTTATTTAGCTTACCTAATTATGGCTCCGTCCAAAGAAGATTAAAACTTGACAAAATGCTACCTTGTTGTTCTAGAAATATTTATGCCATGAAATCTAGGTAGCCCTTGGGAACGTTCTCCACTTATAAGAAACACACACTTGAGCTTGTCCTCTTGCTGCATAGAGGATTGGGCTTTCTCTCTTTGAGAGTTTTCACTTGCTACTATTTATCTTCCGCATTTTTATTCTCTTGCAACTATACAACCGAAAATCCCAAAAACACTTGCATCTTTCATTGTTTTATTTATCATTCTTGCTAACCAATACATTCAGCTCCTCGTGGTTTCGACAACCTTTTCTAATTGAAAGGTATTAGAATTGATCTCCTGCACTTGGGAGTCATCAATTGTGTATATGTAGCTATATTTATCATTGTTCCATTCTTGAATCATTATAGACATATTTCATTTCCGTTCCAAATTGAAAAAACATTGATCCACATATCCATTCCGCATTCGTATCGAATACGTATTTCATTTTGAATGTATGAAAATGGATGTAGGAAGCGTACTATCTGATCCACATCGGATCCACATCCGATCCGTTTCCACGCCTACTTCTGAACTCTTCCGATCTCCCCCGCACACTACCAACCGGTGGAGACCCCAACGATAGCATACGCGCCGCAGATGCCTGCAGTTACTATTTATTTGAGAACACAGTTACGATTTTACCTATCTTGTTACTCCCTAATATTTTGCGTCGGTGCTCCACATAATTGTGGGGGAGTAGCAGTAAACTTTGATCATTGGGTGTAGGAGAATGGAACGATCAGTATTAGTTCAAGGATACAGTAAAACATCTCTTCACTAAAACAATCAGCGGTGCACATAACCCTCCTGTGGGAAACGTCGTCCTTACGAGGAACTGATGTTCAACTGTCCTGCAAATTTCTTTGATTCCGGCGAATCCGATAAACACTGGAATTTTCACCATTCCAAAGAAGTAAAAAACCATTGAAGGCAGCAACGGTGGCAGAAGATGTTCCACAAACTGATTTGCTCCTTTCAGCCTACAACTGTTCCTGACAACGTGACGTCCGTAAAGGCTACCGAAGTACAACTCTGTTATTTGATACTATGTGTTATTACTAGGGAAAGATATTCTATTTTACGCAATAAAAAAATGTTGTAACCATATGCTACAAGCACGAGACTTCTAATTCATGTCCTTGTTGCAGATGACTCGCTTGAAGTAGACGCTGACGAGTCTGATAAACCCGGTATGGGTCAGGCACAGGCCACCTATTAAAATCAGACTTCTTCATAGCTTCGCCAGCAACTGTCCGTCCTGCATCGCACTGACTTATGAATTCCAGAAGAGTGAAACGCACCAGAGGTCACGAAGTTGCGCGAAATGGAAGGATTGGTCACCAAGTTGCAAAAGCTCAAAACTCGGTCACGAAGTTGTGGATTTGTTAATCTTTGGTCATTCCGTAACGGTTCCTTAACGCCGCTGGTAGTTTTTTTTGCAAATACCCCCTTCAGCTTTTAGTTCTTCTAATTGCTAGTCCTTTTATCCCTTTTTTTTTTGCAAATCGATCCCCACTCTCTGACCCTCTCTCCCCAAATCGCCAGCCTTCCGCCTCAAGCTCGTCCTCGCGTCGGAGCGGCTGATGGTGGCGACGCGGCTCTTGAACTCCGCCGCCATCTCCATGGAGGCGGCAAGGTCAGGGCGGCCGGCTGGAGCTGTGGAGGTTGTGCACAGCAGAGGAGGTGGGAATGAAGGCTGCTCGCTGGCACGTGCGGTCGGTCGGTCCGGCCGTTAGATCCAAGGCTGGAAATTGCACTGACTTCACTTTGCACGCCCGTGCAGCAGCAGCTAGCTTCGCGCCACTCCTGTTGCTGCTACGCTGGCTAGTGATTGGGTCAGGGCGGCCGGTGGCTGGAGGGCGGCGAGGTCAGGGCGGCCGGCCGGCGCGCTCGGTGCTCGCGGGGCCCAGGGCCTAACAATTAAGAGAAACAAAAGTTTAAGTTTTTTTTTGTAAGAATCAAACTGCCACGTCAGCGAGTTGAATGACCAAAGATTAGCAAATCCTCAACTTCGTGACCGAGTTTTGAGCTTTTGCAACTTGGTGACCAATCCTTCCATTTCACGCAACTTCGTGACCTCTGGTGCGTTTCACTCTTTTCCAGAAGTATACCCCTTGGCAAGTAAGGAGTATTTTCCATGTCATAGAAGTTCAAGCCAACAATGTTCCCATCAAAATCGATCAGAGGTCCTCCGATCCCAGACTTGGTGATTTTACAAGTGGACATCTGAAGATGTTCGCAATCAAACCTGCTTCTTTCGCCAGTCACCGCCCCATTTGTGACCATTAACTCGCCTGATCGAAACCCACGCCCTGGAGCTACTACCTTTGTCTGAAGCGAAGGCACCGGATAAGCTGACAGCAGCCACATTATAGTGTAAATCATAGTGTTCCAGTGTCCCCGGGACACATTGTTTACTTGGAAGGCACACTTCAATCCTCAGCTTATGAATCTTGTTCTCAATGCCAGAAGTTCTAACCAAACTTGATGAAGTCAGAACTCTAGTGGTGGATTTGTTGCATTCTACCAATATACCCGTGCAAGCAAAATACCTCTTCTTTCATCGTTGAATGAAGCAAGTGCGACAACATATCGAGACATCTTTGAAGCACACTTCCAACGGATTTTCTACAGACATCTTTGTCAAATTTCTCTTCAAAATCACCCTTCAAATACATGCTTCCAACTGTTGGCAGTGGATAGCCAAGATCGTTTAAGATCCTATTTACCTTCTTGGTGAATACATCAGTATCATCTGATGGCCAAGGATCAAGTACACGCTTAAGATAATCGTCAGGGAGTTCTGCTGCCGTTGGCTCATGGATGGGAGATGGCTAGACGTGATCAGTGACTTCTTCCGCACAATTATAGGGTGTTGAAGGTATTTCTATTTCATCTGAACTTCTTATACTTGTACTGCAACCATCTTGATTACTTCCAGAGCAGAACACATCAGGGTCGAAGAATTCAGAAATAAGATTACAAGGTACGTACGGAGTTGTTTGCCTATTGTAGTAAATCATGCCAACAATATTCCCATCAAAATCAACAAGTGGTCCTCCACTAGCATCCTCGGTGATTTTGCACGTGAACAACTTAACTCCACTTGGACTGTCAATCAGCACCCCACTGGTGGTCATTAATTTGCCTGACTTGAAGCACCGCCTTATAGCTAATACCTCAGCAGCTGACTCTAGTTGCATGCTGGTGCTGAGACATGCTAGATGAATATTCGGTATGTGATGATTTAACAAAGTTGGTGAGGAATTTCTATTGGGGGTCGAGAGATGGGAAAAGGAAAACTCACTGGCGGGCATGGGAAAAACTACAAAGACCAAAAAGACAAGGAGGACTCAGTTTTCGTGATTTCGAATTTTTAACCAATCACTTCTTGCTCGTCAGGCCTGGAGATTAATTACTAAGCCTGATAGCCTATGTGCTCGAGTGTTAAAGGCTAAATATTTTCCTAATGGGAGACTTGAGGATACGGTTTTCTCTGGAAGCACTTCATCCACATGGCAAGCAATTTCACATGGGCTAGATCTTTTAAAACAAGGCTTGATTTGGCATGTTGGTAATGGTCAGAGTATTAGGATATGGAGAGACGCCTGGATTCCTAGACCAGTATCATATAAACTGATATCACCAAAAAGGAGATGCAGACTCCGTTTTGTCTCAGAGCTACTGGACCAGTTTGGAGATTGGAGTAGACTTGCTGAATCAATATTTTGTGCCAGCTGACATTGCTGAAATCTTGAAGATTAAACCCTCACCTAGACTTGGGGTGGATCAACTTGCATGGGCACCTGAGAAACATGGAGTATTCTCGGTACGGAGTGCGTATTGGTTTGCAATGGATGGAACTTGGCGAACACTAACAGAGTCGACTAGCTCAGCTCCGGATGGTAATAGGAAATTGTGAGACTTGATTTGGAAGTCTGATGCACCTCCTAAAGTTGCGCATTTTGCATGGCGCCTTGCTACGGATTCCCTTCCGACCTGGAGGAATAAATATAAACGCAATCTTGAAGTAACAGACCGATGTCCAGTTTGTGGAGTTGAAGCAGAGGATAACTTCTACCCCTTCTTCCGTTGCACATTGGCGAAGGAGCTATGGAATTATATGTCCGAGAAGTGGAATATACCTGCACTTGACAGTGCATACTGGATCGGACTGGCTGCTGAATCTAATTGGCAACCTGCCAGGTACTAGCATCAGCATGGTACTGATGACATTATGGCGAGAGTGGCATGTCCGTAACGAGATTGTCCATGATAAAACGCCTCCACCTGTAGAAGCTTCTCGACGGTTTCTGATGAGCTACATGGAATCTTTACTTCAAATTAAGCATCATCCATTAGAAACATCGTGAAGGGAAAATTCATTCTAGACCCTAAAGAGATGCATTTCCATAGAAACAAGGAAAAACATACCGCGCAGATCTTGCATTGGTCCCCGCCCCCAGTAGGCTGGTGCAAGTTAATACTGATGGTTCCTTTGGAGCTGAAGGAGATGCAGGAGCTGGGATGGTTCTTGGAGATCATGATGGTGCAATTGTATTGTCATCATGCCGCCAGTTACTCTCTTGCAGAGATGCTTTGCAAGCAGAATTGAGTGCGGTAATGGAGGGGCTCTCACTCGCGTTTCAATGGTGCAATCAACCTTTGATCATTGAGACGGACTGCTTGGAGATAGTCAAAATGTTGCAGAATATTGAAGTCGATCGTTCAGTCTACATGACAATTATAGAAGAGATAAAGACATTGATGAAGGTCCGTCAGGTTTGTATTACTCATGTCAAAAGATGTCAGAATACTAGTAGCCATTTTATGGCAAATTAAGGAGATCCCATGCCCATACGGCAGTGTGGCTAGCCTCTGGTCCAGAGGGCCTAGAAAACACTTGTCAGATTCATTGTAATAGCTGATGTCTATGAGTAATACAATTTATTCGCAAAAAAAAAAAGTAAATTATCAGAAGGAATTATATCCCGCAACCACGCCTCGACCACTTCATCATTTGGAAGGTGTACTTTGATCGTCATTGAGAGGACCTCTCGTCCATCATCTATAGATCGAAATAAACTTGGTGAAGTCAGAAAAACTGGAGAAGATAGTCTACTGCCAGTAACTATGCCCGTGCATTCAGAATGCAACGTCTCTCCATCAAATGAAGCAACGGAGACGACGCTTGGCGACAATTTTGAAGCAAGTTCATGATCAAGCTCACACCATAGGACCGGAATACAGGGTTCCTCTTTCTCATTTTCACTTGCCCCACTATCTCGACTTGATCCACCTTATGAACAGAAGCTGTAGGGTGTCGGTTCTTTAGGCATATGGGACCTGAATCCGAGATCGCCCAAGCATTCACAAATTCGATCTGTTGGCACGAATGGGGTTGATTCCCCATCATCATAGCAGATCATCCCAACAATATTCCCATCAAGATCAACAAGAGGTCCACCGCTTCCAGTCGCAGTGATTCCGCACGAGGATTGCATGAATCCTTCGCTCCCAACTCCATCTGCACTCTCGACCAATTCCCCACTTCTGGCCATCAATTTGCTCGACTCATAGCAACGCCTTACAGCGAGTAACTCGGCGAGCGGCTCGACCTGCACGCCATCACGAAGCATGCTACGCGAAGTCGCGAAGATCAGGGGAGTGATCAGTTGTGACAACAAACATTCGGCAAGGCAGGTTGTAATGCTGCACAAATCCATTGACAAGCTCACGGTTCGGCAGACGAACCCTTATCCTCAATGTAGGATTGAGCCAGCCATTCGAAGATGTGAGGAGATCTGACGATGTCAGGATAGACGTACCGGACTGCCTGATTCTGATGACTATGCCTGTGCGCTGCTTATACATCGTCCCTTCATCGAATGAGGCGAGCGAGACGATGGTTGGAGATAGCTTTTGAAACAAGTTCTTGGCTAAGTTGGCACCATCCGGCTTCCCCGGAATCACTTGAGCTGAATCTTGGTTTTCTATTGGTTTTCGGCATGTTTCAGATCCCTTGGGCTGAGAGAGACGGGTTGCAGGGCGGGGGAACCATGTGGAGGAAGGGGCACCGTCGGGGAGGAGTCGTCGGAGGGCTGGAACCGTGCGAGCAGCCGGGATCGGCGCGGCGTCGAGCAGATCCTGTGGTGGAGGAGGCAGGTCCAGCCTGGCGAAGCAGGGGATGGAGCGAGAGAGCCCTGGAGTCTGGAGAAGCAGTGAGCGGACGATTTCTCCGGCGGCAGCAAACCCTAGCGCGCCGCCGCACGCTCGTCTCCTGTCGCGCCGCAGCACCCCATTTGACAGCGGACCTGGTGATCTCTGACTCTCCGTTAACTGAATTATACTCCCACGTTCTGTTCGCGACTCGGGGAACTGAATTCTGATTTAGACTCTGCTTGGGTGTGATTCTGATTTCTGACAAATAGCCCAAGTTTAGGTTGATCCATTGACTGAATAAATCTCCTTTATAAATCATGTATCCAATGTGAATACAGTCTTACAAGTTACAAATAAGTTCCAAAACCAAAGCAATATATGTTTGCCTTGGCATCTTGGTACTAGTACAAAAGAATTTGAGAACACAGCACAGTACAGGGCAGCACAGAAGAATTCAGACAACAATCAATCACACATCGATCTTGTTGTGCTTGGAGGCGCACCGCGGAAGATGCAGGCACGAACGAATCGGAGCGCTCGGAGCTTCAGACATGGTAGGAGTCGGCCCAGTTCTTGGCGCGGCGGAGGTCGTCCTCCCCGTCGTCCACGCCATCATCAAGCCGCAGGGAGAACGCGAGCGCGAGTGCGGCCCACTCAAGTACAAAGATAACGGTGCCGAGCCCGCCGACCATCTTGAGGATGACCGCGCCGTCCTCGTCGCGGACGTAGGACTGGAGCTCGGCGAGGAAGTCGGCGGTGCGGGTGAAGGCGAGCAGGGCCACGGCGCCCTGGAAGATGGCCGTGAGCGCCGCTCCCGCGGTGTGCGCCGTGTGCCAGGGCGCCGGGCCGGCGGTGAAGGAGCCCGAGCACCCCGCGGCGGAGAAGACGGCGGTGAGGGCGTGGAGGAAGACGAGGAGGAGGCCGCACGGGGTGGGCAGGAGGCGCAGCGAGAGCGTGAGGAAGATGCAGCTGGAGGCCGCCCCGAGGAGCGCGTAGTTGCAGAGCAGGAACGCCTTGTGCGTGTGCGTCTTGCCGCCCGCCATGGATGAGATGCCTTGTGGAGCGGAGTGGAGTGGAGTGGAGTGGCGAGCGGAGTGAGGAAGGATTCTTTGCCCGGCGGTGAGGATCGAAGTGGGGAGTGAGTGAGGATTGAAGGTGGAGGGGGGAGGTTTTTATGCGGTGTGGTGCCGGGGGATTTGGCCGTTGGGGAGGAGCGCGGGAGGGGCAACGGCTAGTCGTCGCGAGAGAGACGTTGCTTCACTTTACAGAGCGGCGGCCAACGGGAGGGGGTTTCTCCTTGGCTGGGACCTGGGAATCCTATGGGGCCTCGAGAGTTGACAGCCGTTGATTGGGGTCTCCAGCTGTGGTGTGCCGTGTACACTCTTTTCTTCAGAGAAAAACTTTTACCTGTGTGTAACGCAAGAATTTAAAGAAGTTATTTGGGAGTGTTTCTCGGGCCAACAAATATGGTGGCAAATATGAGAAACTAAGTTGGAAGAGATAGACGCTGCTATGCGTACCACGTTCTATTATTGTCCGACGCTTGTAGTACGACATTCCTCCGATTACATGCATCACCGCCCATTGACGGATTGCTGCGTCGGACGTGAATCGTTCGCATAACTTCACGTCGTACGCAAAGCAGTTTCGGAAGAGATATAGCTCGCGCCTTAGAAAACCTGGAGAAAAATAATGTAGATTCACCCCTTGTTTTCATTGGACCAGCGTTCATCGTTCACTCAGAGTGGCCTAACCTAACAACCTTTTAATCGCCCACGTCATCGACCCTCCTTGGTCTTGATCTTGCCCTCATATACTTGCCACCACACCATCATCACTCACCAACTAAGTGATGCTTTCTGAACAATGTTATCTTAATTCGTGTCTTACTAAGTGATGCTTTCTGAACAATGCATGTTGGCACCGTTGCTAGGTTAGGATTATGCTGTGTTGAGTGTTTGTCACGCAATACTTTACACCTAGCTGTTGTTCGACCATGTTACCCTGATATGGGACAATGTGTATCCCATTATGTGGCCCCATGAACTCTGAAGCTCTTGAACGACGGACCCTACCATAGACGAGACATACACTTTAGGTGTTTGATCCGTTGGTGATGGATGCGCACCACCGGGTTCTCATCTTGTCGGACATCGGGATGTCCACGAAGGCTTAGTGTGGAGGCGAGGGCGAGCCGAGATCCTGAATTTGCATGTGAACTGCGGTATCGAAACCAGAAGGTGTTTTTTTTTTGAAACGAAGGCAAAGTTTTGCCTTATCCATTAATTAAGCCGAAGGTGCCCAGTTTATTAGCAGGAGATGCCGGGTGAAAACCATACAACGAACACCACGGAGCAGAGCCCACACAACACCTAGAGCCAAGCACAACCCACCACTCCGCAGCCGGCCGGGCAGCACTCCACCCTTGCCGGAGAAGAATCCATAATTGTTATGGGAAGAGCAGATACGAGACACTCCGACGTTGATGAAAGCGACCAACCCTCCGAGGAGCCTCGACGACGAACAGCACCGAGAGAAACCTTGTCGCCCACACGACATAAGGCGAAACCCTCCGAGAAGGTGCGATAAGCATGGTGATAAATCAAGTATACCATGATTTACCATGATTGTTGATCGAACACATCACACCATGAGAAAGACACGAGTCTTAGACATGAATCGGTTAAAAAACCATCTAAGACATGCACTGCTCAGCCGCATCACCTAAAGGAAGCAATACTTGAGCCGCATCATTGTGGCCCACCAACGTACAGGTGAGTTTTTTTTTTTGGGAACATTTTGTATTTTAATAAATTCTAAGAAAATACAAAGTTCATTTTTTTTATTAAGGACCAAAGTGAGTTTAATAAAAATGGAAAAATATTCTTTTTAAACCATGTATTTTATGAACACCCTCTTAACAATTTTTTGAATAGGCTGACAAAAAGAACCCCGTGAACACTATTTTAACCTATTGATATTTTTTACTGCGAACTTTTTCAAGCCCCTAAATATTTTTTACTCACCGTGAACAATATTTCAAACTCAATGTACATTTTCCTGAGAACATTTTAAGAAATACATGAGCTGTTTTCTTGCACATGGACACATTTTTGGAAAAACGTAAAATTAAAGGTAAAATGAAAAGAAGAGAAATTAAAAAGGAAACTAAACATAAAAGATACAAAAAAGGATAGCATACAAGGAAAAATAATAAAAACAAATCATTCTCTTATATGGGCCGGACCATTAGCTGGACCCAGAGGCGGCACATGTGATGAGTCTTGCTGCAGCTGGCGGTGTATAGATTTCCACCGGTGAATCCTATACAACGCTCACATCATACGTTAGGGTGAAAACGCTCGCCTGCGCTATAGTGCCGGCCGGCCCTTGTAAGATGTTTTTTTATTGTTTTATGTTTTCCTTTCTTATTTGAGATCCGTTCTTATTTTTTTTGTTTTCTTTCTTTTATTTTACTTTTTTTATTTTCATTTTAGTTTATTTCTTTATGTTTTAACCATATGAAATTTATTTCGACAAGTTAATATTTTTTAATTCCGCGAACATATTTTTGAACTGTGCAAAATTTTTTGTACCCGCGAATAATTATTTCTAACAGCGTGAACATTTTTTCAACTAACGAACAATGTTTTAAATCGTGCAAAAAAATTTGAACTGTCAGAATTTCTAAATCTAAAATTTCCATTTTTTTCGTACCTCCGTAGTCCGTACTATGGCTGTTTTTTCGTGAAAAAACAAGTCAGAAAAAGGAGTAGTACAAATTCGTTCCCATCCCAGTTGAGTGGGCCGGCCCATTCCGCTGGCTCCTACGCGGAAGCCGAAAGGTCGACGTGTTGACCGCGCGTCAAGTAAGATTGCGCGTCAAGTAAGAGTGGCGGGCTTAACTTTTCACCTCCCATCAACGCATGACCCGCACCGACGACCGTTGACTCATGACTCGACGACTTCTTAACTTTTAACAAGCCCAGCTCCATTATTTAATTTCCACCTCAGCTCAATAGTTACAGTAGTAGCCGAATGCCCTTATGCCCAAGAAACTTTTGACAAAAATAATGTCGAACACCTATCCCTTCCCCTTCCCCTTCCAGGTTCTACTCCTCGCCGTCCTCCTCCTGGTCGGCGAATCGAGCTCCCAGCCCATCTCCGGCGACCAAGCCACCCTCCTAGCTATCAAGAACGAGTGGGGAAACCCAAGCAGCTTGCGTCGTGGGACCCCGCCGTTAACGCCGACCACTGCAACTGGACCGGAGTCGCCTGCGTGGGCGCCGGCGGCCGAAGCGTGGTGACGGGGTTATCCTTGCCGAGTCTTAACATACCGGCAAGGTGCCGGAGTCCGTGTGCGACCTCAAGAACCTGACCCGCCTCGACCTCTCCTACAATCGTCTCACCGGCGGCTTCCCCGGCGCGGCGCTCTACCGCTGCTCTCAGCTCCGGTTCCTTGATCTCTCCGAAAACTTCTTCCATGGGGCCCTTCCGGGTGACATCAGCCGGCTGTCGCCAGCTATGGAGCACCTCAACCTGTCTAGCAACCACTTCGGCGGCGTGGTGCCGGCCGCGGTGGCCGGGTTACCGGCGCTGAAGTCGCTGCTTCTTGACACCAACCATTTCACCGGAGCGTACCCAGCGGCCGAGATAAGCAACCTCGCCGGGATCGAGCTGCTGACGCTTGCGTACAACGCGTTCGCGCCGGCGCCGGCGCCGCTGGAGTTCGCCAAGCTGACCAACCTGAGCTACCTATGGATGTCCAACATGAACATGACCGGCGAGATCCCGAAGGCCTACTCGAGTCTAGCGAACCTCACGCTGCTCGCCATCTATGGCAACAATCTCACCGGCGAGATCCCGGCGTGGGTCTGGCAGCACCAGAAGCTCGAGCTCTTGTACCTGTACAACAATAGCCTGACTGGCGAACTGCCGCGCCAAGTCTCGGCGGTGAATTTGGTGGAGCTTGATGTGTCGTCGAACAATCTCACCGGAGAAATACCGGAGGACTTTGGCAGCCTCACGAACCTGAGAATCCTGTCCTGTACAAAAACCGGCTCACCGGCACCATTCCGGCAAGCATTGCGATGCTCCCCAAACTCAGAGACATCTGGCTATCTGAAAACAAGCTCTCCGGTGAGATCCCGGCGTGGGTCTTGCAGCACCAGAAGCTCGAGCGCCTGTACCTGTACGAGAATAGCTTCTCCGGCGAACTGCCGCGCAAAGTCACGGCGGTGACTTTGGTGGAGCTTGATGTGTCCTCGAACAATATCGCCGGAGAAATACCGGAGGACTTTGGCAGCCTCACGAACCTGAGATTCCTGTCCCTGTACAAAAACCAGCTCACCGGCACCATTCCGGCAAGCATTGCGATGCTCCCCAAACTCAAAGACATCTTACTATTTGATAACAAGCTCTCGGGCGAGCTTCCCCCAGAACTCGGGAAGCACTCTCCACTCGGCAACCTCTTTGTGGGTCAGAACAACCTCTCTGGCCCGCTCCGGAGGCACTTTGCGCCAACAGGAAGCTCACCAATATCGTGGTCGTCGACAACAGATTCTCCGGCGAGCTTCCCAAGAGCCTCGGCCACTGCGTCTCGCTGTATAACATCTGGATCCACAACAACCGCTTCTCTGGCAGGTTCCCGGCGAAGATATGGTCATTGCCGATGTTGACCACCGTGAGGATACAGAACAACAGTTTCACCGGGGCTCTACCGACCAAGATATCTGGAACATCTCGCGGATTGAGATGGGGAACAACAGGTTCTCTGGCTCCTTCCCAACATCGGCAAACGGGCTGGGCGTGTTCAATGCGGACAACAACCTGCTCTCCGGCGAGTTACCGGCCGACATGAGCAAGTTTGCCAACCTCAGGAATTGTCGATGTCCGGCAACCAACTCACTGGCTCCATACCAACATCAATAAGTTTGTTGCAGAATATCAAGAAACTCGACTTGAGGGGTAACAGGTTGTCTGGCGCACTTCCATCTTAGAGCATCGGGTTGGTTTCATCGCTCACGCTACTTTTGATTTGTCAAGCAATGAAATCACCGGTAGCACTGGTTAGGAATAAGCACCTTGTGAACGAGTTTGTGGGTGTGTAGGTGCACCTGTGCTCACCTACAACTTTCTCTACGATTTGAAGTTCTTGAGTTGTAAGCAAACTGTTGAAGTATAAGCCAGATAGGATTCCCTGTATGCATTGTGACATTTGGTTTCATTTGGATGGAATGGAGCCGTGGAGTCGCCCCCTGTTCATCTAAAATAAATCCGGGGGAAGACCTGATGACAATACAGCACGAGGGCCGAGGCCATGGCGCCCGACCGTACGCCACCTGCGGGTTCTGTTGTAAAGAATGCATAGGCTACCATCAATTTTAATCCCGAAATAAAACGACACGATGGACTCAACAGATGCAGTTTACTCCGGCTGATACAAACTGTTGGCAATGGGCTTCCACTTCTGCAACAGCCAACTGTAGGTCTGGTGTCATGTTAAATTATAGCCCGGCTGTACCTGCGGGCTGATTTATAGGTAGGAACATTTGCAAGTCTTCATCTGGAAAGGGTTTTGCGGACGATTTTTCGCAAAATAGCGGCCCATTGCATGGGATGCGGCTGGGATGATATCGAGACCGTTGGTACAGAATGTCAGAATCTAGTGGACCATAGTGAGAATTTGCAGATTTTCAGGAACGGAATTGCTAACGCTCGGTTGCCTGATATTTATGCTAACGCTCGGTCGACAAGTACGTCCGTCTGATCAGTGATCATGTTTCGCGAATGTCAGCGCAAAGCGACTGCGTGTTCTCGGCCCGATGTGCTTTGTTATCTGGCCCATGTACTGTTGTGGTTTTTTTTTCTTTCGTCTTTTTTGTTGGGCTTTTTTCCTTTTTATTTCTGAGTTTGTTTTTGTTGGGCCTTTGTTAATTTTCGCAGGTTGAACTTGAATCGTCCACGCGAGATGTCTCGTTCGATCTGGTTTGGCGTTTGTTGACGCGCGAGATGTCCGGTTTGCGATGGTTTATGACCTGTTAAGCGTGTTTTTTTCTTTCTATTATTACTCTTTTTAGGTTTTGTTGGGCTTTTTTATTTTTCATTTCCTGGTATCTTTTTTTTCCGCTAGTTTGAGTTGATTTTGTTCAGGCCGTTTCGGGGTGTGTATATCCAGAATGTGAAACGTGTGGTGGGAACCAGAGGCAAATGTAGTGTGGATAGGGGGCGGACGTGGTTGTGTGTTGCAATTATTTTTTGTTTTTCTGTAGATGACAGCTAGGCCCCACGAACGGTGGGCGTCATGGGGTAGAGACTCATTTTTTTAGGGTGCAATCGCACATGTTTTCTCGTAAGCGCGCAATTGCACATGAATTTCGTTTAGTGCGCAATTGCACACGTTTTCATGTGCGCAATTGCACATGATTGTCAGTAGCGTGCAATCGCATCCAATTTCTTTATCGTTAGCGAGCAAATTGCACATGTTTTTTTCTTAGCGTGTAACTGCGCATTAATTCGATTAGTGTGCAATCGCACATGTTTACAGCGTTAGTTCGCAATTGCACATGATTATCGTTAGCGTGCAGTCGCACAATTTTTTCATCGTCTAGCGCGCAATTGCACATAATTGTTGTTAGCGTGCAATCGTACACAACTTTTTATCATTAGTGTGCAGTTACACCTAAAAAAAATTAGCACTTTGTTACTTCATTTTGTGAGACGCTAACATTTTTTGCCATGTTGGACCCATAGTAGGTTTGAAATATCGAAGGTGGGAACGGTCTTGCATTTAGCGAAGCATTTTTTGCATACTTTTTTTGTGTGTTTTACCCCGTGCAGTTGCATATGGCCGCGGTTTGTTTCGTTTGATTATTCTGAACAGAGCTAGCTAGAAATGTTGAGAAATAGGGACTATCTGTTTTTACCTTTTTATTTTATTAGCGTGCCATTGCACATGATTCTCGTTAGCGTGTAATTGCACCGAAACTTTTTTTTACGTGCCACTTTTGGTGCTTCATTTTTTGTAGATGATTCTTATTAGCGTACAATTGCACATGATTTTTGTTGTAGAGCGCAATTGCATATGAATTTTGTTTAGCTTGCAATCGCACACGTTTTTTATCGTTAGTGTCCAATTGCACATGATTATCATTAGCGTGCAGTCGCACACTTTTTTTTAATTGCACATGACTATTGTTAGCGTGCAATCACACATGACTTTTTATCATGAGTGTGCATTTGCATCTTTTTTTTTGTGTGTGTGTCACTTTTTATTCATTTTCAGCCATGTCTTTATTTTGCAACGGTAGTTTTTCAGCTGGCTCAGTTTCCACATGAAAGCCCACAACGGTACAAAAGTCCTAGCACATGCAAACTAAAACAAAAGAAGGAATGCATATGTGTTCCCGTAAAAAAAAAAAACGGTACAACGAAGTTGAAGGGAAACGGGCTCTGTCACCGGCTGGCTGACTAAGATCGATCGAGATTTAACATAATTCTCGATCAGCCGAGCGCTAGGCGCCTCCTTTCAGGAACTAGTACGTTTTCACCTGGAGCAACAGCCTACGCAGAGACAGGCATAGGCTCTCGAATTCTGGATCTGGATCTGGTTCTTGCAGCCGATGGCGAGCGGCATGGAGGATAAGGGAAAGAGAAGGCCTCGACGGCGGAGGGGAAGGAGACGGCACTGCAGAAGAAGGCGCACAAGAAAGCCCTTGCAGATCAAGGACGAACCGTCCTCGGACTCGGAGTCGGAGAGTGAAATCGACTGGTGGTCACAGTCGGCCGACAGTCAAACGGAATGGTTGTCGGAAGATGGTGACGATGACGATGACGACGACGATGATGAGTACGGGATAAAGACGGAGACTCCCGAGGATCCGGCAGCCGCCCTGCTGGGGAATGGTGGGGTGATATCGGTGCTGTTTGAGACGCCCTCTGGCTTTGCAATCCTCGGTCATCATGGGATCCGGCTCCTTGAACCAGACGCCTGGAAGCATGTCTGGGCAGACTTCGGCCATGAGCTCAGACGAACGCTTTGGCTGAAAGAGTTTCGAACCTTTGAGGACAAGGCCAGCGCCATCAACAAAGACGCCATCAGTCCGGCGTTTGCTGAGATGATCAAGAAACATGTCGTTGATGGACAGACACGGACACTAGCTGTTGGGAAGGAGGATTACGCGGTTGTGATCCGCAAGTGCTTGGGGATAAACTGCCTGTTCACTCCTTCCGTCGAGGAGCTGATGTGGGGCTTGGAGTTTCGGATGCGGCATTTCGTGCCCGAAGAAAATTCAGAGCTGACGAACGAGGATCGCTTCCCGATGAGTAGAGGAATGGAATTTCTCCTGAACTACCATAGCTTTGATGTTAAACCAGATATGATGGTTACTAAACGTATTATTGAGACAGCAAGCGTCGTGTATGAGTGTGATTTTTGTGTGGACAAACATAATATCTGCTTGCGCCATGCAGCTGAGCACCTGAAGAAAATTTCTCACATTGACACTCAAGATTGGAATTTGCTGAAACTTGCCTCCGCGCTCAAGCTGGTATGTTACCCTGAGGAAAAAATTCCAGGTGCCCCGCAGCTGTTCACAAAACCACTGTTGATGAGGTTGAAGAAGGATGCACCTAAATATGAAAGGAAAATCTTGAAGACTCCTTGCCTGGAAATCTATAATGAAATGTACTCTGCTCGTGAACATAGGCTTGAGGCGGCTAAGGTGTTGGTCCGTTTGCTCAGGCGGGCCAAAAGGGCATATGCAGCTGAACAAGCGGGTAAAGCTAGTGGTCACGAAATTGGTCCTGACGGCGAGAAGATTTGTCAAGGCATCAACCCTGTTGCGATTGATGAACTTACAGAGTGGCACACCACGCTCCAAAGCTATCAGCCGGACGCCCAGGAAGAAAACGTGTTTTATTACTACTAGGTAGGCGGAGTTGCTACTAGCCCGGTCGGAGGTGCTACAACCGGATCACGGTGGTGCTGCCGGCGGTAAGCGATGACGCGCTGGTCTATGGGCTGCCGATGATGCTCGGCAGAGCGCTGGTCGACGGGCTGAGCAGGGGATTTGAGCAACGTAGACGGAGAGACGTTTTTCCTTGAAGATTTTTTTTCTCGGTCCGTTTTAGCGGGGAGGTGCTAGCGTTGCGGGAGATCAAACCACTCTAATGGATAGATCAGATGGTTGGGGGAGGTGAGGGTTGGGGCTTCCGATCCCCCAGAGGACGCTTCTTGCGATCTATGGATAAACATGACAAATGCGGTGTTCCGTTTACTCGCATTACCCGTAGCAACGCACGGCTAATTTTTTTTAAATAATACACGAAAATTATTTAATTCTGGAAATATTACGCAAATTTTTTTTTTACAAAAATATTATCCAGTCGGTCTTGGCGAAACCGACAGGTGCCTTGTCGTCCTTGGCGAAGCCGACTAGTGGCTTGTCGTCTTTGGGGAAGACGACTAGTGGCGTGCAGTGACAAAAAAACGCCACTGGTAATATTTACTAGTGGCGTGCACTAATATATACACGCCACTGATAACACATACACGCCACTGGTACGCCACCAAGGACTACAGGCACCTACTCGTCTTCGCCAACAACGACAAGCACCTGTCGGCTTCAGCAAAACCGATTGGAGAATATTTTTGAAAAAAATAAATTTTGCGTAATATTTCCAGAATTAAATAATTTTCGTGTATTATTTAAAAAAAATTACTTGAGCCGCATTATTGTGGCCCATCAACGTACATGTGAGTTTTTTTTTCTTTTGTCAACATTTAATTTTTTAATAAATTCTAAGAAATATACAAAGTTCATTTTTTATTAAGGACCAAAGTGAGTTTAATAAAAATGGAAAAATATTCTTTTTAAACCATGTATTTGATGAACACCCTCTTAACAATTTTTTGAATAGGCTGACAAAAAACCCCGTGAACATTATTTTAACCTACTGACATTTTTTACTGCGATTTTTTCAAGCCCCTAAATATTTTTTACTCACCGTGAACAATATTTTAAACCCAATGCACATTTTTTCTGAGAATTTTATAAGAAATACATGAGCTGTTTTCTTGCACATGGAAACATTTTGGAAAAAACGTAGAATTAAAGGAAAAATTAAAAGAAGAGAAATTAAAAAGGAAAACTAAAAATAAAAGATAAAAAGGATAACATACAAGAAAATAATAATAAAACACAAAGAATTGTCTTATATGGGACCCGGAGGCGGCGTGTGATCAGACGATCAGTCTTGCCGCAGGTGGCGGTGTATAGATTTCCACCGGTGAATCCTATACAACTCTCACATCGTGCGTTAGGGTGAAATTTATTGTTTTATGTTTCCTTTATTATTATTATTTCTTTATTTTATTGTCCTGTTTTGTTTTTTCTTCTTATTTTAATTTTAATTTTAATTTTATTTGTTCATTTTTTAAGTTCATATGAAATTTATTTCGACAAGTTAATATTCTTTAATTCCCATTAACATTTTATTGAACTTTTTTGGTTCTCGCGAATAATTATTTTCTAACAGCGTAAACATTTTTTCAAATCACGAAGAATATTTTGAACCGTGAAAACATTTTTTTGAACTTTCAGCATTTTTAATTTAAAATTATACATTTTTTCGTACCTCCGTAGTTTCGGGAGAAAACCAGGCAGAAAAGGAGTAGTGCAAATTCGCTCCCATCCCAGTTGAGTGGGCCGGCCCATTCCGCTGGCTCCTATGCGGAAGCCGGAAGGTCGACGTGTTGACCGCGCGTCAAGTAAGGAAGCTAGGAATGATGTTCGTAACAATCAAGCACAACCAGATCCGAAGTGTACCGCTGCTCGAAGCATCGCCTATGTCGATATGATAGTGCAAAACTGCTTTACATCCAAGCCGGATCACAGGCGTGAGACAACAGCAACAAGGAAGTGGTCGCCGCCGCCGCCGCGCCGGGATGGGTTATTGTCAATGTTGATGCTGCACTCTTCGACAACATTCAGCGCATGGCTGCTGGGTTGTGATCCGTGAAGGCAATTGCAATTGTTGCACTTGGATTGATTTGGATCCCTTGATGGGATTATATAGTACAAGGAGGTAACTTGGTAGTCAAGTAAAGAGCTTACAATTATGGAAATAAACTAATCAAATCTAATCCTCCTTGATTTCGGCTAGGTAGACGTCGTAGGCGCATAACACGTACACGTCTAACACCCCCCGCAGTCGGAGCGGGAGCAACGCGGACGTTCAGGCTGGAGCGGAACTCGGTGAAGATAGTGGAAGGCAACCCCTTGGTGAAGATATCAGCATACTGGGAAGATGTCGGAACATGCAGAACCCGGACATCTCCAAAAGCAACCCGCTCACGAACAAAGTGTAGGTCAATCTCCACATGTTTGGTGCGTTGATGCTGGACCGGATTGGTCGAAAGGTAGACAGCAAATATGTTGTCGCAGTAGATTACCGTAGCTCGCTGAAGAGGTCGATGGAGCTCGGATAGGAGCTGGCGTAACCAGCATGCTTCAGCAACAACATTGGCAACACCCCTGTATTCAGCCTCCGCACTCAAGCGGGAGACCGTGTGCTGACGTTTGGATGACCAGGAAACAAGATTATCACCAAGAAATACGCCATAACCAGAGGTGGACTTGCGAGTATCGGGGCAACCAGCCCAGTCAGCATCCGTGTATGCAGTGAGTGATGCCGGCGACGAGCGGTATATCTGAAGTCCATGGTCGACGGTGCCGCGAAGGTACCGGAGAATCCGCTTGACCGCATTGAGATGCGGTTCCCTTGGGTCATGCATGTACAAGCAGACCTGTTGCACTGCATAGGCGATGTCTGGTCTTGTGAAAGACAAGTACTGGAGAGTACCAACCAGGCTCCGATAGGCAGACGGATCAGCGACGGTGGCGCCAGCAGCTGAGAGCTTAGACTGTGTATCTACGGGAGTGGAGCATGGTTGCACTCACTCATTCCTGCGCGATTGATACGTCTCAAACGTATCTATAATTTTTGATGTTCCATGCTTGTTTTATACCAATTGCTACATGTTATGCATCTACTTTATATCACTTTTATACATTTTTTGGGACTAACCTATTAACAAGATGCCGAAGTGCCAGTTCCTGTTTTCTGCTGTTTTTGTATTGCAGAAAAGCTAGTCTGGAAATATTCTCGGAATTGGACGAAACTACACGGGGGTGACTATTTTTCCAGAACACGCCTGACGGAGCGAAGGAGCAGCAGAGGAGGGCCACCAGGGGGCCACACGCACCCAGGGCGCGGGCCCCCCTTCTGCCGCGCCCTGGGGTGGTGTGGGCCCCTCGGGGTCCGCAGCCGCCGCCCTTTCGCCTACTTATTCCCCCGACGCGAAAACCCTAAGTACCTGAGCAAATATCCACGAAAAGATCCAGAGACGCCGCCGTCGTCAACCCTAGCTCGGGAGGGTTCAGAACCTCTTCCCGGCACCCTGCCGGAGAGGGGAATCGTCACCGGAGGCTTCTACATCGCCATGCCTGCCTCCGGAGTGATGCGTGAGTAGTTCATTCTTGGACTACGGGTCCATAGCAATAGCTAGATGGTTGTCTCTCCACTTTGTGCCATCATGTTTAGATCTTGTGAGCTGCCCTACATGATCAAGATCATATTATTGTAATGCTACATGTTGTGTTTGCTGGGATCCGATGAATATTGAATATTATGTCAAGTTGATTATCAATCTATCTCATATGTTATTTAAGATCTTGCATGCTTTCCGTTACTCGTAGATGCTTTGGCCAAGTAGATGTTTGTAACTCCAAGAGAGAGTATTTATGCTAGATAGTGGGTTCGTGTCTCCGTTTAACCTAGGACAGTGATAGAAAGTTCTAAGGTTGTGGATGTGCTGTTGCCACTAGGGATAACCTAACGATGCTATGTCCACGGACATATGTGTTTGTTTACATTACGCACTTTACTTAATGCAATTATCCGTTGCTTGCAACTTAATACCAACGGGGGACTCGGATGACAACCCGGCGGTGGATTATTAGTCATAGATGCTGTTGGATAACGGTCTATGTATTATGTCGTAATGCCCAATTAAATATCATAGTAGTCAACATGTCATGTATATGCATTGTCATGCACTCACTATTCGTCAATTGCCCAGCTGTAATTTGTTCACCCAACATGTTAGTTATCTTTTATGGAGAGACACCACTAGTGAACTGTGGACCCCGGTCCATTCTTTTACACTGATTAAACAACCACAAACTGCAAACTGTTCCTTTTTCGTTCTCTGCAATTTAATACTCATTTTCCACACCATACGTTTAATCCTTTGTTTTCAGCAAGCCAGTGAGATTGACAACCTCACTGTTTCGTTGGGGCAAAGTAGTTTGATTGTGTTGTGTGCAGATTCCACGTCAACAGTCCAGACTCCCTGCGACAGCTATTTTTCTGGCGCCATTGACAACCTTCTGAAGAGTTGCTGCTCCTACTGGTTCGATAACCTTGGTTTCTTTTTGAGGGAAAACTTGCTGCTGACTACATCATACCTTCCTCTTGGGGTCTCCAACGAACGTGTGTTTCACGTCATCAGCGATCAAGGATGTCAATGATGTACTGCCGCTGGGAGAGGAACATGCCAGCCGAGGACCGTGTAACAGCGACTCCGAGGAAATAGTCCAATGTACCAAGGTCCTTGAGGGAGAACTCACGCTCGAGAGCCGTGATGGTTCGCCGAAGAAGCTGTGCAGATGAAGCTGTGAGAACTATATCATCGACGTACAACAGCAGGTAAAAAATCTCAGTGTTGTTGTTGTAGATGAAGAGCGAGGGATCCGCGCGGGAGCTAAGAAAACCAAGACGCAGCAGGTGGTCGGCAAAGCGGCTGTACCAGGCACGCGGCGCCTGTTTAAGCCCATAGAGAGACTTGTTGAGCCGGCAAACATGGTCGGGCTGGGAGACATCGACAAACCCTGACGGTTGTGCGCAGTAGACCGTCTCGGCAAGAGTACCATGGAGAAAAGCATTGTTGATGTCGACCTGATGAACCGGCCAATCTTGCGTGACAGCAAGTGAGAGGACAGTGCGAACGGTGGCCGGTTTGACAACCGGGCTGAAAGTTTCTCCATAATCAACGCCTGCGCGCTGGGTGAAGCCACGGAGGACCCAGCGGGCTTTGTAGCGATCGAAAGACCCATCCGGCTTAAGCTTGTGCCGGAAAATCCACTTGCCAGTTACGACATTAGCGCCAGGCGGACGAGGAACAAGATCCCATGTCCGGTTAGTCTGCAGTGCACTGAATTCGTCCATCATTGCGGAGTGCCAATTAGGGTCCTTGAGAGCGCCCCGGTAGCTCTTTGGTAGCAGACTAGGAACATCAGCCAAAAGATTAAGACGGTCAATAGGTTTAGACATGCCACGTTTTCCACGAGTAAACATGGAGTGAGTGTTGTCGGCGAGGGGAGGGCCGACAGGGGCTAAAGCCACTGGCGAATTTGGAGGAGTGGGTTGAGGTGTGAGAGGAGGAGTATGGGGTTCGGGTGTCTGCGGGGTGTTTGGCTCGGGTGGAATAGGTGTTTGCGGCATTGGTGCAAGTGGGGTAGGTTGGGAGGGCAGAATGATAGGATGATCATCAAGAAAGGAGAGATCGATGGCAGTAGGGGGTGTAGTGGATTGTTGGGCGAAAGGGAAGGTGTTTTCGTCGAATACTGATGCATGTAAGGAGAGATCGATTGCTTATATTCCAATCATATTTGCATCATATAAGGGTTATATCAATGTTTTATAATGATTTTGGGAATATTTCATAGTTTTCCCATTTATTTGGAATTAACCCTGTTTTTCCGGAAAACGTCTTTTTTAGTGTTTCAGACTTTCCGGGAGCTTCGGGACTCCAAAAAGGGCAAGGCCAAAGAGCACGGTTCAGAATTTTCGAGACGAACGCAATGGGCTTAAATTGAAGACCAGAAGCCCAACAGGCTGGAAATGGAGGGTCCCACGCGGCCTAAAATGCCTGGCCGCGTGGGCCCAGCTCTTTTCCCCCTCGGAGCTCCGTGGCCGTCGATCTTTCGTCCACCGACTCCGTCTTGACCTAAAAACGCCTATAAAAAAGGTCCCCTGGCGTTTCGCGAAAGGAGGCGGCGGAGAAACACAAAACCACGAAACAGAGAGACAGAAGGCTGCCGCCGGAGAAGATCGGAGGGGGGAAACGCCGCCGGAATCGCCTCCGGAGGGCTCCACCCCCCTCCGGCGTGTTCATCATCAACATCTTCATCGCCGTTGCTGCCTCCCATGATGAGGAGGGAGTAGTTCTTCATCGGGGCTGAGGGCTCTACCGGTAGCTATGTGGTTCATCTCTCTCTCCCATGATGTGATCTTTATGTGATCATGAGCTTTGTAATCTAATTGAATTCATGGATGTTTCTCCTTCATTGTTTGTGCTACTCAAGTGGTTTTATTAATGTAATTTCCGGAGTCACCTTTGTCCCATGGTGTGAAGTTGACAGTGTGCGCACCGTGTGTGACTCTTAGGCTAAAGGTTACAGAAATACTTACCATGAGTTATTCTTTGTGTTGGATGTCACTATAAAATTGTGGTGTTTGTTTAGTACTATTTTGGGGCACTCATAGTGACCTTGGGGTTCCCTAGATGTGGAAGACAGACTTTAAGGTGTGCTTTTGTAGCCCTACACGATGGTCTTGGTGTTCTATGATATTGTGGTGTTTGTTCACTCAGACTTTAAGGTGTGCTCTTGTAGCCCTACGCAGTAGATTGGTATTTCTATCCAACGGGAGAATAGTTCAGAGTAGCAAAGTGAAGAGGAAATATCTATGTATTCAATTGTTGGGAGTGTCCACTAGTGAAAGTATGATCCCTAGGCCTTATTTCCAAGCATCCTAGAAAACCTTTGTCTTGTCCTCTTGCATTGAAGAGGATTGGGACACTTCCACATTCTTGCCTTGTTACATCAAACTTCCATCCATTAAATCAACCACCTTGTTCCTTAAACTTGTTTAGTGCATAATCAACTAAAACTTGTGACACTTTAGTTGTAGGGAATAGATAACTTTTCCTTCTTGCTCCTGCGGATCGATACCTTACTTCCACATTGAGAGGTGCTACAGTGATCCCTTGCTCTTGGGGGTTATCAAGTACTTTTCTGGCGCCGTTGCCGGGGAGCGTAGCGCTTAAGTTTCTATTCTTGTGTGCACTAGACTAAGCTTGGGGAGGTTCCTTTTATATCTTGCAATCATCTAAGCTTGGGGAGGTTCTTTGACTTGTTTGATGATACTATGTCTCCCATTTATGATGATGAATATGATATTTTCAGTCCACCCACTATTGAGGATATAGTTTATGTTGATTATGATATGCCTCCTATATATGATGTTTACAATGATGAATATGATATTTTCAGTCCATCTACTATTGAGGATAAAAATCATTTTGATTATTCTATGCCTCCTATTTATGATGATTACATTGATGGATGTGATATTTTTACTCCCACTATTACTAATGAAACTGTTTATGCTTATGTGGAGAGTAATGATACTTTTATGCATGTGGATCATGATAAGAATGCTCTATGTGATGGTTATATTGTGGGTTTTATCAATGATGCTACTGAAAGTTTTTATGAGAGAGGGAGACATGACTTCATATACCAAATAATATTAAGTCTCCTCTCTTTTTGTTGAAATTTTGAAGTTGCACTTGCTTTGCCTTCCTATGCTAGTCACTTTGTGCTTTATTGATTTATTTTCTTACAAGATCCCAATGCATAGGAAGTGGGTTAGACTTAAATGTGTTTGATATTTGCTTCTTGATGCTCTTTTATATTCAACTCTTATTCCTATGGGAGCATCATTAAAACTATCAAGCCTAGCTATATGGCTATAAAGAAAGCGCTTTGCGGGAGGCAACCCGGTTATTTTTGTGTGTGATTTTTTTTGTGTCCTCTTGCTGTAACAAGAGACTTTGTTTTAGTTTAGTTCTGGAGTTTTAATAAAGTGCCAAGTTTTACCCTTTTTGGTTTGAAAAGTTGCTTATAGCGTTCGGAGATTTTATTCCTGCACAAGTCAGTGCACGGTATGATTTTTAATTCTTATTCTGTAACTCCGAATGAGCTCATATTTGAACTGTAGTTGCAACTTTTCATCCTCTGTATGCATGAATTTTTTCGGAATTTTTCGAGAAAGTTTGGTAGGGTAGAAAAATACGTTTTGCTGCTGCTGTTTTTCTGGACAGATTCTGTCCCATTTTGTTTGATGCATGCTTTGAGCTTTTAAGTTGAATCTTTTTGATCCAATTGAGTTTATGAGTAGGCATACAACATTATACACTTTCTGGACATGTCATATGAATTTTTGTTCAAGGATTATATGCAGCAAGGAACCTATTTGTTTATCACTATTAATGCACCCCACAGAAAAGAGATGGGAGAAACGGTGTTTTGAAGTTTTTTCACAGGGATTGGAGGAGATGCACCAAGAGCTATCCAAGGATGGTGAAGACCATAAGCTTGGGGATGTGAAGACAACCCCGCTGGACCTACACACTCTCGGTTTGCACACGTCCAACTTCTGTTTTTCGATCGAAACACTTTATCGCATAAACTTGGAGCGTCGTTTTTTGTTTTTGTTTGAGTCTTGAGAGACCACCACACTATCATTTATATGAGAGAGCTACTGGAAATATGGGTTGAAATATGTTGGATGCTTTTATAAGATTGGGAAAAGGGATGTTTGACTTGATTTTTAATGATACATATAGTTGCATGATTCATGAGCTTGTTTATGAGTAATAGTTTGCAAATTCTTTTTGTAGAGCTATCACTTATTCATGTTTTGGTGCTGATTGTTATTTACTTGGTTTAACATGGATTAGTTAGTTCTATGGACACTCATGCATGCATCTAGATGGTCAACTTTCTCCCTTTTGCTAGCCCAAAAACTCCAACAAGCAAAAACTTGTTTCCAACACCTTCAACCAAAGTTATTCCAGTGAGTCCACCATATCTACCTATTGGCTTTATGCTATTCCGAGTATGTTTAACATGTTGTTTGTGTTATCTTACCTCTGAATGAAAATGTTTATGTTATTGATTGCAATGGAAAAATTGGTTATATAGCTCTCACGAACTTGATGCACAATGTTCTTTTATTTGCATAATAAAACTTGACCCATTGTGATTAAGATTATGATGTTTGTGGCTTGATGAATGTTTTGGGTTGGAAGTTAGCCCATATGTGCTGTCACATGGCAAGCTTTCAACACGCTCTTCATCTCATTTAGTTGATATCATGTGCTTTTGTTATGGATGCTTATCATGTTGAAATAAATGTGGAAATAGAGTGAGTTTAAATGAGTTTGTGTAAATGGTTAGAGAGACGCCTGGGCCGCTAATCTAAGCCATGCATCATTCATGGTGGAAATTTACTTACATACTATGGTGAACCTTCTGTGATACACCTTGCAATAAAAAACTATTCCAAATGGTAAATAAAAAGGGTGTTGAGATTGTTCATTTTGTTTGTTTGTCTTGTCATTTTGATATGGGCTTGTTCCATATCTTGGGACAAGAGGTACCCCAGTTGACGCTCTTGATGATACTATTATGCTTACAATGATATTTAATTGAACTTGCTTTGTTTCCCAAGTTGAGTAACACATGGTGTAAGTACTTGTATTCAAGGGGCATGAGACATTCAACCCATTCTTTATCAAGCACACTACTCATATTTGCTTTCACTTTAACTTAATCATTCAAGATGCTATGATAGGGGCAATGAGAGCTTGACACCAATGAATACCTTATTGCAATCATTAACTTAAGTAGAAGAGTTTGGAGTTGGATGAAACTTATGCATGCTTTACCTCTACTCACATATACATCTTTCCAAAGTGTCCACCTATCATATTCAGATTTTCATCTACACTCTATGACCATTGTAGGATGTTCTACTTATCATTATGCATACATGTGTTCCATATTACTTGCTACCATGTTACACTTTGTGAACTATCAATGAACATCCTTGTCTTGAATACTTGATATCACTTCATAAACTATTTGCATATTGCTACTCCTTTGAAGAATGAATCATTTGACTATATGTAGCAATAGTAATCATCTTTGATATTCATTGTTAAGTATTAAATTGCAAAGTCCATGTTAGTTTTATCATCTTCATACTCGAGGACGAGCATGGATTAAGCTTGGGGATGTTGATGCATGTAAAATGCATACATGAACTTTGCACTTTAATTGCTTATATTCCAATCATATTTGCATCATATAAGGGTTATATCAATGTTTTATAATGATTTTGGGAATATTTCATAGTTTTCCCATTTATTTGGAATTAACCCTGTTTTTCCAGAAAACGTCTTTTTTAGTGTTTCAGACTTTCCGGGAGCTTCGGGACTCCAAAAAGGGCAAGGCCAAAGAGCACGGTTCAGAATTTTCGAGACGAACGCAATGGGCTTAAATTGAAGACCAGAAGCCCAACAGGCTGGAAATGGGAGGGTCCCACGCGGCCTAAAATACCTGGCCGCGTGGGCCCAGCTCTTTTCCCCTCGGAGCTCCGTGGCCGTCGATCTTTCGTCCACCGACTCCGTCTTGACCTAAAAACGCCTATAAAAAAGGTCCCCTGGCGTTTCGCGAAAGGAGGCGGCGGAGAAACACAAAACCACGAAACAGAGAGACAGAAGGCTGCCGCCGGAGAAGATCGGAGGGGGGAAACGCCGCCGGAATCGCCTCCGGAGGGCTCCACCCCCCTCCGGCGTGTTCATCATCAACATCTTCATCGCCGTTGCTGCCTCCCATGATGAGGAGGGAGTAGTTCTTCATCGGGGCTGAGGGCTCTACCGGTAGCTATGTGGTTCATCTCTCTCTCCCATGATGTGATCTTTATGTGATCATGAGCTTTGTAATCTAATTGAATTCATGGATGTTTCTCCTTCATTGTTTGTGCTACTCAAGTGGTTTTATTAATGTAATTTCCGGAGTCACCTTTGTCCCATGGTGTGAAGTTGACAGTGTGCGCACCGTGTGTGACTCTTAGGCTAAAGGTTACAGAAATACTTACCATGAGTTATTCTTTGTGTTGGATGTCACTATAAAATTGTGGTGTTTGTTTAGTACTATTTTGGGGCACTCATAGTGACCTTGGGGTTCCCTAGATGTGGAAGACAGACTTTAAGGTGTGCTTTTGTAGCCCTACACGATGGTCTTGGTGTTCTATGATATTGTGGTGTTTGTTCACTCAGACTTTAAGGTGTGCTCTTGTAGCCCTACGCAGTAGATTGGTATTTCTATCCAACGGGAGAATAGTTCAGAGTAGCAAAGTGAAGAGGAAATATCTATGTATTCAATTGTTGGGAGTGTCCACTAGTGAAAGTATGATCCCTAGGCCTTATTTCCAAGCATCCTAGAAAACCTTTGTCTTGTCCTCTTGCATTGAAGAGGATTGGGACACTTCCACATTCTTGCCTTGTTACATCAAACTTCCATCCATTAAATCAACCACCTTGTTCCTTAAACTTGTTTAGTGCATAATCAACTAAAACTTGTGACACTTTAGTTGTAGGGAATAGATAACTTTTCCTTCTTGCTCCTGCGGATCGATACCTTACTTCCACATTGAGAGGTGCTACAGTGATCCCTTGCTCTTGGGGGTTATCAAATACGACATGGCGAGAGATTATTATTTTATGTGTCGCGAGGTCAAGGCAACGATAGCCGCGATGGTTAGAGGGGTACCCGAGAAAAACACACGCGGTTGTGCGAGGAGCTAGTTTGTGTGGTGCTGTAGCGGATAGGTTAGGATAGCAAAGGCAACCGAAAACTCGTAGGTGCGCAAGAGGTAGAGGGAGACCACGGAGAGCTTCGTAAGGTGTACGGTGTTGGAGGGTTTTGGTAGGGTGTAGGTTGAAGAGAAATGTGGCAGTGTGAAGAGCTTCAACCCAGTAGGTTGGTGGCATGCTAGCTTGAAAAAGAAGGGAACGCACCATGTTATTAGTCGAGCGAATGACACGTTCGGCTTTACCATTTTGGGAATAGGTGTATGGGCAAGACATGCGAAGGGTGGCGCCGAGGGATAGGAGAAAAAGGTGAGCAGTTTTATTGTCAAATTCGCGACCATTGTCACATTGGACAGACTGGATAGTTGTGTTAAATTGTGTAGAGACGTAGGCAAAGAAGTGTTTAAGGGTAGAGAAAGTGTCAGATTTTGCACGCAAAGGAAAAGTCCAAAGGTAATGGGTGAAATCATCTAGGATAACTAAGTAATATTTGTAACCAGACACACTAGGAAGAGGTGAAGTCCATAAATCACAGTGGATAAGCTGAAAAGGACGCATAGTTTGAGTAAAAGATGTATCAAAAGGTAGACGAACATGTTTTCCTAATTGATAAGCATGACACAGGTGATCATCGGTAGTATTTTTATTACAAGGAAAAGAAAAAACACTTGCTAGGTGCGACAAAGCTTGACTACTGAGATGTCCTAGGCAACGATGCCACAATGTTGAAGATGACGTGGTGGTGGAGAGGGCGTGCGCAGCGGAAGACGGCCACCAGAAGGGATATAGGTCGCCGGAACTATTGCACCTGACGATCTCGTTCTTGGTGCGGAGGTCCTTCACAGAGAGACCAAAAGGATCAAACTCAATAGAAACAAGATTATCAGTGGTGAACTTACAGACGGAAATAAGATTTTTTACAAGGTTAGGTGTTACTAGGATGTTATTAAGAGAAAACGAGTGATTAGGAGTAGAAAGGGTGGTGTGGCCAGTGCGAGTTATATGAAGAGCATGACCGTTGCCGACGATAACATGTGGGTAAGGGGAGCTAGAGGGGAGGATATGTGAAAGGTTACCCTGATTGCCGGTCATGTGGGCGGAGGCGCCAGAGTCCATGATCCACTCATGCGGAGGTGGTGGGGCGAGGGACATGGTGTTGTAGGCCTGCATGAGTTGTCCTTGGTCGAAAGACGGTGGCGGCGCAACATATGTCGGTGCAGGCATCGGAGTGGACAGTGGAGCTCCTTGCATCCAGGCCATGGATGGCGAAGGCACCCCTGGGGGACACGGCGTGGACGAGGCAGCACGTAGGCCCACGAAGACGGAGGCAACATCATGGCATGATGAGCCTGAGGCAGGCCGGGAGGCGGCGGGCGTGGTGGCGGACCGGGCCACATCTGGATAGACCCTGCCCAAGGGTTTTGCATGGATGGCCATGACGCCTGCGAGCCCTTCCCGGACGTGTTGGAGTTTCCACCTCGCTGCTGAGGAGGGCCGGAGTGGAGGAAGCGGCATCGCGCCCCATATTGGCAGCTGCCTCGCTGCTGGAAGTTGCGGCATGGGTAGGGGCGGCGCGTAGGCGGCGCGGTTTCTGTTGGACCGCGCGGTGGAGGAGGCGTGGGGGCGCCTCGGGCGACGAAGGCGGTCGGAGCAGGAGAAGATGGCTCGGACTGCTTCAACGTGAGTTCCTCGAGCAGAAGAGACGAGCGCACGGCGAGGAACGACGGCAATGGGCGCTGTTTGAGGGTCAGGGTGCGCATGTACGCAAGCCCATATCCGAGGCCGCGAAGTGTGTTCTGCACGAGGCGCTTGTCGGTGATGGTTGTGCCCAAAGCGTTGAGCTCGTCGGCGAGAATCTTCTGCTTGCGACAGTAATCAGCCACGGTCATGGACCCCTGTTGGAGACCGTGGAACTCTTGCTCGAGGTAGGAGGAGCGGGTCTCAGCGTTGTCGTGGTAGATGTTGGAGAGCCGCGTCCACAAGGCATGAGCAGGAAGTGGTGTGGTGGTGTCGACGATCATGGCGAGAAGCTCGGGCGTGACGGTGCTGTTGAGCCACGATCGGACGATGGCGTCGTTCCGACTCCACTGTGGTGTGGGATCGGTGGGGTACTCCTTCTCATCTAGATGGTCTTCTAGGGCATATTTCTCGACGGCGTCGGAGAACATGCCCCGCCATTGGAGGAAGTTGGAGGTGGAGAGCTCGAGGGTGACCGGAACGGCGGCACGGATGCTGGGGAGTGCGGCCGCGAGCGTCCATAGGGCTGCTTTGGCGGCGGCCTCGGCCGCGATGTCGGCGGCGGTAGGTTGTGACGGCGCCATGGGGAGAGAATCGAAACCTAATCTGATACCATGAAGGCAATTGCAATTGTTGCAGTTGGATTGATTTGGATCCCTTGATGGGATTATATAGTACAAGGAGGTGACTTGGTAGTCAAGTAAAGAGGTTACAATTATGGAAATAAACTAATCAAATCTAATTCTCCTTGATTTCGGCTAGGTAGACGTCGTAGGCGCATAACACGTACACATCTAACAATCCGCAACCAGTCTGGGGACTGCCTACTTGCAGCTAGTGAGCCGTTGCAGGGCTTCACCTCGCCTGAAGTTGCAGAAGCCATGGCCCTTCGGCGAGCTGTGGCGCTTGCTCGTGATGGTGGCTATGACAAGGTCGTTTTTGCTTCTGATTGCCTGTCATTGATCCAACGGGTGAAAGCTACGAGTCCTGACAGGTCTCCTGTTGGTACTATTGTGGCGAATATTAAGAACCTGGCAGTGGGTTTTTCATCGGTGGCCTTCCATCATGTTTATCGTACTGTTAACGAAGCTGCACACATTTTGGCTAGGAACTGTAATGTTTCTAGTTCTGGTTTTGTTCTAGACTATGCTCCGGATTGCATCCGGGAGACTTTGTATTTTGATGTTAATTAATCAACAAAGTGTTGTTTTACCGTCAAAAAAAAAAAGTAAGATTGGACGGCCGAGAGTAGTGGTCTTAACTTTTCACCTCCCCATCAACGCCTGACCCACACCGACGACCGATGACTCATGACTTGGCGACTTCTTAACTTTTAACAGGCCCAGCTCCATTATTCAGTTTCCACCTCAGCTCAACCGAACGCCAAGAAACTTCTGACAAAAATAATGTCGAGCACCTATCCCTTACCCTTCCAGGTTCTGCTCCTCGGCGTCCTCCTCCTGGTCGGCGAATCGAGCGCCCAGCCGACCTCCGGCAACCGAACCACCCTCCTAGCTATCAAGAATGAGTGGGGAAACCCCAAGCAGCTTGCGTCGTGGGACCCCGCCGCCAACGCCGACCACTGCAACTGGACCGGAGTCGCCTGCGTTGGCGCCCGACGCGTGGTGACGGGAATATCCTTGCCGTTTCTTATAAGTGCCGGAGTCCATGTGCGACCTCAAGAATCTGACCCGCCTCGACCTCTCGTACAACCATCTCACCGGCGGCTTCCCCGGCGCGGCGCTCTATCCCTGCTCTCAGCTCCAATTCCTTGACCTCTCCTTCAACTCCTTCCATGGGTCCCTTCCGGGTGACATCAGACGGCTGTCGCCAGCTATGGAGCACCTCAACCTGTCGTACAACCACTTCGGTGGCGTGGTGCCGGCCGCGGTGGCTGGGTTTCCGGCACTGAAGTCGCTGCTGCTTAACACCAATCAATTCACCGGAGCGTACCCAGCGTCCGAAATAAGCAAGCTCGCCGGGCTCGAGCTGCTGACGCTTGCGGACAACACGTTCGCGCCGGCGCCGGCGCCGCTGGAGTTCGCCAAGCTGACCAATCTGAGCTACCTCTGGATGTCCGGCATGAACATGACCGGCGAGATCCCAAAGGCCTACTCGAGTCTAGCGAACCTATGGCTGCTCGCCATCTCGGGGAACAGTCTCACAGGCGAGATCCCGGCGTGGGTCTGGCAACACCAGAAGCTCGAATTCCTGTACCTGTTCAACAATAACCTTACCGGCGAACTGCCGCGCAAAGTCACGGCGGTGAATTTGGTGTGGCTTGATGTCTCATCGAACCATCTCACCGGTACCATTCCCCAAGCATCGCGATGCTCTCCAAACTCGAAGGAATCAGGCTATTTGAAAACAAGCTCTCTGGCGAGCTTCCCCAACAACTCGGGAAGCACTCTCCACTGGGCAACCTTGACGTGTCGACGAACAACCTCTCTGGCCCGCTCCCGGAGTCACTTTGCGCCAACGGGAATCTCTACGAAATCGTCACCTCCGACAACAGATTCTCCGGAGAGCTTCCGAAGAACTTCAGCGACTGCGTCTCGCTGAGTGTCATCATGCTATACAACAACCGCTTCTCTGGCAAGTTCCCGGCGAAGATATGGTCATTTCCGATGTTGACCACAGTGATGATCCAGAACAACAGTTTCACCGGGGCTCTACCGGCCAAGATATCTGAGAACATTGCGTCGATTGAGATGGGGAGCAACAGGTTCTCTGGCTCCTTCCCAACATCGGCAACCGGGCTGCGCGTGTTCGAGGCGGAAAACAACCTGCTCCCGGGAGAGCTACCGGCCGACATGAGCAAGTTTGCCAACCTTACACGTTTAATGATGTCTGGCAACCAACTAACTGGTCGCATACCAACATCAATCAGTTTGTTGCAGAACCTCATTACCCTCACCTTGAGGGGTAACAGGTTGTCTGGCGCACTTCCATCTTAGAACATTCATACGTTCCATCTTCCATCTACTGGAAACGTTTGTTCATTTTCAGATCAGGTTGGGTGTTCTTAACGTGTCTTGTTCTCTCTGTTTTTGGTTGTTCGTTGTTCATGTTGTTGACCGTGCCCTTGATCCGGATTTTCCAAGCAATGAAATGACCGGTGGCACTGGTTTGTAGGTGCACCTGTGCTCAACTAGTCACCTACAACTTCCTCTATTATTGAAGTTCTTGAGTTGTAACCAAACAATTGAGGTATAAATAATCAGAGATGATTTCCTGTATGCATTGTGACATTTGGTTTCATTTCAAAGGAATGGAGCCGTGGAGGTGCTCCCGCCTCTCTGTTAATTCTAAAATAAAGCTGTGGGGACGGTATCTAGTGCTACCATTTCTTAGGTGCTACCCTGCCGCCGTTTAAAAATAATCGATTTAAGTTCCAAAAATTTCTACAAAAAAGAGTCAATGTTCAAAGGAACGTGTCTACATTCTCCAACAAATTCAGGTCCAAAATCGAAATACACAATGAAAAACAAAAGAAAATCTAACATAAATAGTGTCACGAAAAGATAAAAGCAAAATTGACACTATTCACACGTGGATTTATCTTATTTGTTTCTTAATGTGCTTTTTGATTTTAGATCTGAATTTTTTTGAGGTTGTGGACACATTTCTCATGAACATTCACACTTTTTTTCTAATTTTTTAGAAAGATTCAAAATTAACTTTTTTGAATTGGCAGCATGGTAGTACGTAATGGGTTCGTAGCACTAGATATATCCTCGGGAGACTGGATGCCAATACAGCACGGCGCCATGCTGCGCGACGTACGCCAGCTGCGGATTCAGATGTAAATAAAACGAAATAAAATGACATGATGGACGGAAAATTGTTTTGGCAACTGGGCACAAGTGAACCCGTTTAAAAAAAACACTTTTGAGTTTCAATTTTTTTGGAAAAAAGTATACACATACGTATACATATTATCTATGTACGCACCTAATTTCGTTTCGGAATACGTTATATTTTAAGCTACACAAAAAAGACAAATTCGAGACAGAATGGGGGATTTTTTTTACTACTTTATAGATACACAAATTTGTTATTTTTCTGTAGCTTGAAGTTAAAAGTATTTTCAACTGAAACTTTACACAAATATGTATACCATATATACATATTCACATTTAGAAAATTAGATTTTTTACTCAAAAGTACCTTTTAGAAAAAAATCAAAACCGGGATCACCGGTACCCGTGTGCTGGGTGCACCAAAATACCAAATCCTCTCTCCATGATGAACTACAATAGATGCAGTTCACTAACTGTTGGCAATGGCCCCACCGCCCCACGGTGAGGCTTCCGCTTCTGCAACAGCCAACTGTTGGAAGGTTTCCCGATTTGAAATCGTTGTTGCTATGTCGGGTCCAATAACAACAACCATATCGGTGTATTGTTTTGCCGTCGGTGCACACTATCGGGGTCCGTGTGTGCCAAATGGCTACTGGGACATGCATCTATTTGACATTTTGATTTTTGACTGTGTTGTCGGCAATGTTTAGCAGTTACCACGAACTACGTTTATATTGCTACTGACTACTATAAAAAGCTATTTTGGTTTGAACCCAGGTCTAACATGCACTTGTCCCCAGATTTTTGGTCACCATCTGAACTGGTCTCCCCTGCCGAAAATGCTGCTCTTGAAAAACCCTTCTCTGAAGAAGAGATCAAGGAAGCGATTTTTGGTCACCATCTGAACTGGTCCTGATGGCCTATCTTTTCTTTTCTATCAAAAATTTTGGGACTTGATTAAAAAGGACTTTATGGCCCTTGTTTCTGATTTCGAAAATGTAGAGAGACTCAACTTTTCCATTGTTACAATGATTCCGAAAGATGCAAATGCCACTGACATAAAAAAGTTTCGTCCCATCTCCTTGGGCAACTGCTGTATCAAAATCATTACAAAAGCTCTCACTAATAGGCTTTCGCCTATTGCTGATCGTCCGATCTCCCCAAACCAAACTGCCTTCCTTAAGGGGAGGTTTATTTTAGAAAGTGTAGTGGCAGCGCACGAACTCCTTCACGAGATCAATAGATCTGGTGAACCTGCGCTGGTCCTAAAAATCAATTATGAAAAAGCCTATGATAGAGTTAACTGGGATTTCCTTGAGAAAATGTTAATATCTAGAGGCTTTGGCACTAAATTTGTTAGCTGGATTAAAAAAATCCTTTACAACAGCACCATGAGCATTAGAATCAATGATGAAACTGGGCCTTATATCGTTGCCGGTAAAGGGCTCAAGCAAGGAGACCCTATGTCCCCTATTCGGTTTAACATGGTTGGTGATGTATTTTCTAAAATGCTAAGTAAAGCAGCTAGTAATAATCTGATCTTTGGCATCCTTCCATCTGTCTGTCCTAGAGGCATTATTAGCCTCCAGTATGCGGATGACACTATTCTCTTCCTTAAGGAAGATGAGGATGGTGCCAGATATCTAAAGTGGATCCTTTCTTGCTTTGAAGCAATGTCTGGACTTCGTATTAACTACCATAAGACTGATCTTATGACTCTTAACTTAGCTCCTGAGAGGGCGAGATTCTTTGCTGGTATTTTCTGCTGCAAACTTGGAGATTTCCCCTTCAAATATCTTGGTGTGCCTATGCACTACAAAAAACTGAGGAAAGAGGACCTCCAACCTATTATAGATAAAATTATTTCAAAACTCTCTGGATGGAGAGGGAGACTTCTTTCCTATGGAAAGAAACTTGCTCTTTTGAAAATTTGCATTTCTAGCATCCCTACATACCTTCTGTCTGTTATACGTTTTCCAAAATGGGCCATCAAATGATAAATTCCCAAATGGCACACTATTTTTGGGGGAACGTTGATGATGAGCATAAATATCACCTTGCTAGATGGGAGCTCATCTCCCAGGAAAAGACTTTTGGGGGCCTTGGAATTCATAATGTTCATGATTTCAATCTCAGCCTTATGGCTTCTTGGATAAAAAGATATTTTACTGCGGAAAATCAACTTTGGAAGAAGATTGTGGATTTCAAATACAACAATTCTTCCCCCAACATTTTCTGGGGGATTGATCCCTCGTGTTCCCCGTTCTGGAAGTCTTTGGCCTGGGCAGCGAAAGCTTGCAGGATGGGATACCGCTGGAAAGTAGAATCCGGCACCCTGGTGAAATTTTGGCTAGACATCTGGCACGGATCTTGTTCCTTGGCGACCTCCTTTTATGATATTTTCCAAATAGTTAACGAAAAAGATATCACGGTATCACAAGCTTGGGATGGGATCAACCTGAAGTTCACCTTTAATAGGTGTGTTGATCAAAAACTGATGGATAGGTGGCTTGAGCTGCTAGATATTATGAAGGACCTGACCCTTTCCACGCTCCCTGACTCCCCCATTTGGATGCATACTGCTGACGGTGTTTACACATCTTCTTCTTTCTATTCCATTACAAATTTTGGTGGGGTTGCTCCTGTGAATACACACAAAATTTGGAACATTGCTGTTCCGGTTCAGGTGCAGATCTTTTTATGGCTTTTAATCCATAACAAACTCTTGACCCGTGACAATTTGCATAAACGTCGCCCTGTTGCAGATCTTACCTGCTTGTTTTGCTCTGAAGCTGAGTCATCACATCACTTGTTTTTTGATTGCGTGGTCACTTGCGTGAGAAATGGACTAAAAGGAAGCTGAGTCATCACATCACTTGCGTGGTCACTTGCGCTGATCACTTGGGGTGTGTTTGGTTTGGAGGGTATGGTTAGGGGATAAGGGTATCCCCAACTAGCTGGTTAGGGGTAACCATTTTTTTTGTTTGGTTGAGAATATGGGGATAACCAGTTTTTTGTTTGGTTGGAATGGTGAAATATGGTTGGGGATTGAGTGTGGTGACCTCTTTGATAGTATGGTGAGATTACCTCTGATCATATCAGAACATGTTTCACAACATATATCACAATATTTTGAACCTATTGACAACAATAATCTGAAGAAGAAAAAGAAGAACAATCACAATTTCGAAATAAGTACATAAAATTGATATTAAAAGTCCAACATCATAATTCAACAATATTAGCCTAGTTACAACTCTTTACATGTCGTACTCCAAGAAGAGAGATCAAAGTTCAGCTGACATGCACAAAATACAACCCATAGTCCAATGTTTGGTTGTTTGAGAAGTCACAAGTCCATACAACCTATAGACTAATGTTTGGTTGTCACCAAAAGCACAAAATAAATACCACAAGCAATCAACCTTCAACCTTAGGCTTCTCCATCACTTGGATCAACATATGGACCAAAGTCTGGAAAGGTATTCTTGATATACCTAGAAACCCAAACCATCTTTTGATCTTTCTCCAACACTTGGAATGCCGTTGCGATACGAGGATTTTCAACCAAGTAGGCATAGTAGTGGGCAAGAAAATCCAAACCAAAATCTGGGAGTGTCTTCATGTTCTCCCAAAGGTCCAATGGAGAGTTGTTGTCGGTGGTAGCAGTTTTTTCTATGGCAACAGCCAACCTTTCACTACATGCAAGAAGAGTTGCTTGCAGCCCCTCATCTCCACAAGGATTAGCTTTGGCCTTTTTATGCTTGGGAGCCGAGGACTCACCCACAGTTTGTGATTGGCTAGCTTCTTCAACGGTGGCAGCAGCATCTTCATCAAGATGAATCACATTGTGTCCTGCAAGAGGGTCACTTGATCCTCTAGCATATTGACCCGTGGCCATGCTTCCTCCATGAATTGTAGCCATCTCACCATAATGCTCAATTGGCTTGTTAAGAAAAGGTTCATCCTCTTTATGGTCCTGTTAGAGGTCAAATAAATTATTTCAGCAAGCATTTGACACAAAAGTTACACATTCCAGCAATATATAGGCATAGAAGGACTCATTTTGAAAATGTATAGGCATAAAATGATTCATTTCAGCGACTATTTGACAAGAAACATATAGATTCCAGCAAGTATTTGACCTGAATATGGTTTGTGTAATGCTCATGATCAAGAACAATGATGAACTTCTCTTCATCCCATCCCGCACCACTCAATTGCTTGAGTTTCACAATCTTCTGATATTTCCTCCTCCATGTCCTATTATGATCACTGATATTTGTGTGAGTCAAGTTAAGATGAAAGTGATCATTCAAAGCTTTGGCACAAGCAACATAGTGACACTTCTTGAAGCCACTAGATGTTCTAGTGCCCTTAGCCACAACATCACAGAGGTTAGCAAGCATGTATGCTGACATGGTAGGTGTCCATGCAACTTTCTTACTTTCCATTTCCTACAATATTGAACACAAAAGAACACATTTAGATTGTATATTAGACATAAATAAACAATTTCAGTAACAATAGGACATTAAAGAAACAAGATCAGCAAGCAGAAATCTCCATATAATTTAATTCCAGCAAATAAAATGTCATTACAAACTTCATTTCAGCAAATAAAATGTCATTACACACTTCATTACAGCAAATGAAATGTCATTTCAAACATTGGACAGCAAGCAATGATTACATATTTTGTTGGTGCAAGTAGTTCTGTCGATCTTCCCACATTTGATCAGCCACTTGATGTTGAGGCATGCTGAATATTTGGTGTCCATTCATCCTCGGGTATGATAAATTCGTCTATCCCATCATTTATAACCCAGTTGTGAAGAATGCAGCAAGCTACAACAATGTCTACTTGAGTAGGAAAGCGAAAAAATGGTTGGGCATCATCAAGGATTTTGAATCTTCTCTTGAGTGACCCAAATCCACGCTCTACGGTCACACGTAGAGAAGAATGCCTAAGGTTGAACAGCTCCTTCTCATCTTGCACTGGATTGTTTCCCCACTCATTCAAATGGTATCTCACACGTCGAAATGGAGGCATGAACCCCGGTTTGGCCCCATATCCAACATCAACTAGGTAAAATTTTCCTAACATAGGAGGGACATTTGGGTTATTTGGATGCTATAGAAATATTACGATTGACAGTTGGTTGATAATCTATTACCTTGTGGGACACGTAAACCATTCTCACGCTCTAAAGCATCACGTAATACAAGTGCATCATGTGCTGTCCCCTCCCAACCAGCCAACACATATGTGAACCGAAGATCAAAATCAACAGCCGCCATCACATTTTGTGTGGTATGGGTTTTTCTACCACGAAAAGAATCCTCCATATCTTTGGTAACGGAGGCTCGCACATGTGTTCCATCAATAGCTCCAATACAATCCTATTGGGTGCAAAAAGAAACAGTTTATGATCTAGACATCACCATGCTTACAACAAATAATTGTTGACACAACATCTCATACCTTGAAGTATGGATCCCATCGATGGTTCCCTTCTATTTTGGCAGGAGTGTCCAATGATGGCTTCCTAATAAGCTCATCTCGCAGCTCACCAATGGCATGTAGGACTCTTTTGAAATAACGGCTAACAACTTCACCGGATCTACCAAAGTTCGAGCCAATTACCCTATTCCTAACGTTGTGTCCGACGGTATGCAAGAACATAGCTACTTGTAGCTCAATAGATGAATGTATTGTGTCCTTCAACAACTTGCGGTCCCTAAAGAGTTGGCATAATCGAAAAAATGGTGCTCTCCGAAGCCTAAGCATGTTCAAACAAGTTGTGTCATTTTTTCATACTTTGTTGTCTAGATACTCTCTTCTCATCCTATCAGTTTCATCTATCGGTCCATAAGTAATTCTTTCTCTCCGTTTTCTTTTTCTAGATTGCACAACCAAAGTCAACATGGAGATAAACATATATGCCACTGCTGAATTAATTAACTTCCTTGTCTTGTTGTCCATCTACAATACAAAGTACCAACTGAGCAAAAACAACCATGGCCAAACTTCAACATAGCATGTAACATAATGCAATACACATCATACAGAGAAGATGAAAATTATACCACTGATTCAAGTGACAAAATCCACAACTTTGGTAGTTGAATGCAGATTTGCTCGTCCACCTCGTACCCCTGTGCAAACAAGAGAAAGAAATAATTTCAGAGATGTGCAAGGATTTGAGATACACAGAGCAAGCGGAGCCGCAGCCTCTACGCCCTCCCAAGCATCCTTCACGAGCGGCACAGCAAGGATTCGAGGCGAGCTCAGCCCCTACCTCATCGCCCTTCCAACCATCTATCCTCTCCTCTCCGTTCCCATCCCATACCGAGACATGAATCGAGCTAGGAGGAGGGGCCCCGTCGCCGCCGTCCGGAGTAGCCAGAGGCACCGGCGACCAAGAAAATGAGGGGAACGGAGAGGAGAGGAAGAGGGGTACCCACCGCCGGCCGGAGTAGCCCCGCCGCCGCCGCCGCTTGTCTCCCCGCGTCGCTTTCTTGCCGCCGCCGCCCCTGGCAAAAAATAGACAACAGAGAAGAGATTGAGGAGCTAGGAGGGAGAGGCCTCTGCCGCCGACCAAGAAAATGAGAGGAAAGGAGGAGGATACCTCGCGCCGCCGTCCGGATTAGGCCCGCCGCCGCCGCCTCTGGTCGCCCCCTGTCGATTTCTTGCGAATTCCGCCGCCGCCCCTGCTTACCGAGATAAAAGAGGAGGGTTAGGAGCTTGGAGGGAGAGGCCAGCTGCCGACCAAGGGAATGGAGGGGAGAGGAAGATGGCTACCCGCCGTCGCCGTCCCGGAGTTGTTCCGGCGAGGTCACCGCCGCCGCCTCTGGTCGCCCCTGTCGCGAGAGAGGATGTGAGGAGAGAGCAGGGGATAGGATAAGGTTGGGGTCTTTTCTCTTTTCTTTCGCGAGCGGTGAGCCAGCGGAAACGGCGCGAATTTTTTTTTCGGGTGAGACTAGCGCGGGAGCCGGCGGTGGTTAGCGCCATCCGCCCGATTTCGTGGGACAAGCGGAGCCACCGTTTCGCCGGAATATTCGGGGAATCTGGATACCCCTGCCACCCCCACCCTCTCAACCAAACGTATGGTAGCCACTGAAAAAATGGCTACCGCTGCCACCTTGGGGATACCCCCAAACCAAACACACCCTTGCTTTTCTGATGATTCTCAGTACTACTAATAATGGACTAAAAGGTCTAGTTTGATCTCCTATACTAAAGCTCATTTTTCAAGATTATTCTGTAGCTATACTTGAGAAATCTGATACTGTCAGTGTCTTCCATGAATTTCCTTGGTTGATGGAAGTTGCCACAGCAAATAGAATATAAGGGAATGTATAAATGGAGGAAATGATCAACCAAGTTAAAAAGATATTGCAAAAATCAAATGTAAAGGCCAGTACACCTATTCTGAAGTAGAATTGGCTTCCCAGACCTGATTTCTACAGCCTGTAACTTTCAGGCTAATATTGCTATTACATTGAAGTTGTCAAGTGCATATAGATGCACTATGTCGGACATCTTTAAATTACATAAATCATTTAAAACTCTGATCCATGGTATCATTGAGAGCCCTCCAATTCCATCAAAATATAATTGTGGAGAGTTGGACAGAACACCAGAGCTTTGCTGAACTTGAAAAAAATATTACGAATGAAGGATTAAGAACCATATGAAGTTTGGTAATTGCTGCTAGACAATAAGCATTAAGCATCCAACTATTTGACACTGATATCAGTATATCACCACTTCTGATTTCCATGAGTTGATCGTTTTATTCAAAGTTAGTCTGGGTAAGATCACTGCCTAGTATTTAATTGCTGCTAGAAAATAAGCATTAAGCATTAATCCTCGGGTAAGATCACTGCCTAGTTTTTAATCTTAGGCTGTAGCATAAAACAAGAAAAGTTTGTTTGGGTTGATCTGAACGAGGTTTAACCTGCTTGGACGTGAGGATCTAGTGACGTACTTGCGTCGGCGTCCGTTTAGGATCATCGGTTAGATCGCTTGCATGTAGCCTGTTATAAATTCAGAAGAGGAAAACAGAAAAGCCGCGGGAAGTGTGCGCGGCACAAAACTCTCGTGTCCACTTGTGATCACTTTTTTCGGAGTTCTTTAGGTTCAGCTGCCGAATCGAGTCTCACGCAATGTTGGGGATATCGCTTATCGGAAACTTATCGGTCGACCCAAGATAAGGGGTAAATCGGCCAGTTTATCGGATTATCGGCCGATTTATCGATATATCGGCTGATTTATCGGCCGATTTATCTTATCGGTCAGACAACGAGAAGCGTTAAATTGACCGATTTATCGGAATATCGGAAGATATCTTGAACAATGGTCTCACGTAGCAGTTAGGCAATCAGATCCTGGAGCCGCACGTAGCGTCGCCGCTAAAGTATGCGTCGAGCGCTTGCCTCTTTTTCCCGCACTCCAGAGTTTTTTTCTTATGCGCTGAGGCTCAAAGTTTCACGTGTTAACGCCTGTGTAGCTGGTAAAACTAGCGATGGAGGCCAAGACGCTAGCGCTGCCGCTACGCGATTAAGTTTATTTTTTATTTCCATAAGCGCCCGCTCAAGCGTCCATGCCCTTGGCCTTGTGTTGGGATTCAATTATTGAAATTCGTGGGAGGCTGTTGATCGGGATGGCTGCTAGATTTCCGCGGAGGCGCAGGGATCAGCCTCGATGTGTCTGCCGTCGCTGAGTCGCTAGCGGTTCACGTCGTGCCCGAAAAACACCCACGACCCTTGCGTCCCGAGATCTACGGTGAAGCCAGCGCGACGCGAAAATCGACGGTTAAAACGGCGAGGAGGAAGAGGCGCTAGCTTGCATCGCCGCAGAATGCAAGCAAAATATCCATTCAAACAGAAATTATTACTATATCATTCCAACAAAAATGGGTGGCATCTATGGTGACAAGCAATAGATGGTGACATAGAATATGACCGTTTCAGGATAAGAAAGCAATGGAGACCAGCCCAAACAGAAATTATTACTATATCATTCCAACAAAAATGGGTGGCATCTATGGTGACAAGCAATAGATGGTGACATAGAATATGACCGTTTCAGGATAAGAAAGCAATGGAGACCAGCCCAAACAGAAATTATTACTATATCATTCCAACAAAAATGGGTGGCATCTATGGTGACAAGCAATAGATGGTGACATAGAATATGACCGTTTCAGGATAAGAAAGCAATGGAGACCAGCCAAACACCCCTTCCCTCACGTTTCCTCAAGCAGGTTGTGGCCACACGAGCAGGCTGCCTGTCATGCATTGGTGGTGGAGGCAGGCTCGAGCTCCAGACCTCCAGTCTAGTCTGTGGAGGGGAGAGCGCCTTGGAGAAGATAATATTGTCTTTTGTCACAGCTCTTTGTTATCCTGAAAAAAAAAATCCAACGCCGAGATTAACTGGGACCGTCGAATGTTAATCGAACGGGGGCACGTGCGCCATTATTGCAGGTGCTGTACACGTCATCCTCGTTACCAGTAGCAAGCTCCAACGTATCAGGGGGAATCTGTCGTTATTTATATACGGATGGATGGATGATGCTTGTGTGAATACACAGGGTTGGGAATCCATCGTGAGTCCACTCACCCATCTCCTCGACCATGTCCACCACAAGGTAACATGCCTCCACTTGTTCATGTAAATCTCAATTTCGTGCTAGCTACTTAGCTCACATGCATGCCTTTTTTTGTTATCTGTGTCTCCTTTCAGGGTTCTTTGCAAGTTCTCCATGCATGGAGCTTGCTTGGAAGGAGAGAACTCAAACTTATCCCATCATGGGAGTGACCAAGCTAGTAATGTAATGTTTCATTCATCGGTACACATCGATCAACACATATATATATATCGATCTTGTAGCGTTAGTTTCTTACCGTGATGTTTGTTTTGCTCAGGTCTGCACCTTTTACCAGAAAGGCGCATGCTCGAACGATAGCCGTTTCACGCATGGTCATGCCAAAGTTTCTCACAACAACCCGGTATTTCAGCATGGAGGAGGGGGAGATGTCATGTGGGGGAAGGAGTTCCAGCGCGGGAGGGGGTCTGCGCCAGACCCACACCAAGCCGTGATGCACTAGGATCTAGGAGCTAGATAGATACGTATTGTATGGCTTGGTGTCCCGTCTTATAATTATTAGTGTCATGATGATTTGGAAAGTGGAAAGGTTTTGTCCCGAAGAAGGTTTTCCTGCCACTTCCAAATACTACAAGTTGTAATTGGACTATATAAGTCCACCCCTCGTTGATCAATAAACCAAGCACATATTTATCAATCTATTATTTCATCGCCTGCACCCCTGGGTGCCCCTTCTCATCCCTCTCCAGCCATGGGGCCCCTGATCACTCGCAACGATTACCTCCGCTCCAATCCACAACCTACTAACCATCACACCCGTGACATCCAAATTCTACAAGCTGGATTTTAGCAAGCCCAAACTATTTTTATGCTAGCAAAAGGACATCATAAGCTTCAAGGAGGAAAAAAAATTAGAACTATAATATGTATACCTATAAACTCCTAATCTCATTAATTCTATCTGCTTTACACATATGTATCATCTTATATCCCACTATCCCAGCCATCAGTCATAAATCAATTTATAGATTTCTTGTTCTTGGTTCCCAGACAAAACCAAATCTTCAGAGGTCAACCTTCCCATGGTACCTTGGGAACGGGATGACATCTCTGATGTTGTTGAGGACCGTGGTGAAAAGGAGCATCCTCTTGAAGCCCAGTCGGAACCCGCTGTGCACCACATATCCATAGCATCGAAGATCCATCACTAGTAGAAAAACGGCCTCTAGTCCCGGTTGGGAACGGGCTCTAGTCCCGGTTATCCAACCGGGACTACGAAATCGGGACTAGAGGCCCCTTCCTTTAGTCCCGGTTGGCCACAAACCGGGACTAAAGGCCTCCATGTGGCTGCGGCTGAGCGCTGGGGCTGGACTAAACGCGCGGTCAGTTTTGCTGGCGAGAATCCTGCCGCGACACAAAAACTCCGCGTTTCTCTGCCGCGGCACAGTCCGAGTTGTTTTCGAGTTTGAGTCCCGGTCGGTTATCTGCCAAGAGTTCTGCCGCGACACGCGATCTTCGCGTTTCTCTGCCGCGGCACAATCCAATCTTTTTCCGTTTTCGTTTCCGAGTAGAATTAGGTTTTCTCGTTCTATTTAAATTCGTTTTCATTTTGTGTTTTCCTTTTCATTTTGTGTTTTCCATTCAATTCTTTTTCATTTCAAACAAGTTTTCGTATACATATTCTACGCTACTACATACTGTACGTTGATACATATATATAATGGGTTAATTATCAGGCTGTCCTTAGTTGTGTCTATGACTTCAGTTTTGCCCTCAGTCTCAAATCGTGCTCAGTTTTGCCCCTAGTCTGTGCACAAGGACTCATTCCGTGACTCTTGCCGTCTCCGTTAGGCTTGCTGACATGTGGGACCCAGAAGACAACCGTTGGCCGCGGTTTGTGGGACCCAGAATAGAACCGTTGGCGTGGCTTGTGGGACCCAGTTGTTGACCGTTTACTGGCGGCGGCGTGTGCTGTAAAAGCGGCGGAGCGCGACCCCGGAGCTCGCAGCGGTGAGCACAAAAATCAGCCGAGCGGGAGAGCGGCCACGCGCAGAGGTGGGCGGCGACCCTTGTTGGTAGGAAGGATCCGGGCGCGGGCGACGGAGAAGGCGGTGTCCACGGGTAGCGCCGCCGACGGTGCGAAGATTGCCGTGGAGGGCGCGGCCGTCTGGTACAGCTACAGGGGCCGTGCGCGTAGGCTTTGAGATCCCCTTCGGCTCTGGGCGGTCGCGAATCGAGCTCGATGTCTTCTTCTAGCTCCCGCGCCACCTCGCGGATCGAGATTCCGGCGCGCATGGAGATGCCGATCTTCCTCTGTCCACGGTGCCGGGCGGACGTTGTTCGGAGGATTTCGCGCACAGCGAACAACACTAATCGTCCGTTCTATGTGTGCGGGCAGAATGGGGTAAGAATCGGAGCAATTTCACTATTTTAGTGCTACGAGAATGGGGTAAGAATCGGAGCAATTTCACTAAATTGATGTGTTTGGCGTTATTGCAGATAAAATGTTTCTTTCTCTGGGTCGATGTTCTGGCCAAGACGCTGATGATTGAACTGCTAGACGAGCACGAAGAATGGTTGCCCATCGTGCCACAAAAGGCAGCGGCCGTAGCGCGAGCTCCGGAAGAAGAGACGGAGGGTGGAGCACGGATTGATGCTGTTGAGCTTAGGAGGTTGAACCAGAAGATTAAGAAGCTCGAAGATCAAGCACAAATTCCCCTTTGCAATTACATTTGGGCATTTGTAGGTGTGGTAATCGCACTAGGTGAAATGTTGAAATTGTATGGAAAGGCATGATGTTGGGAGCAATTTGTAAGTTTGAAATTGTATGAAATGTTTGAAATTCAGAACATTTATCAATGAAATGCAGCTCTGAATACTGATAATCCTTAAAAGACAAAATAGGATTCTGTCAAAAAAAAGTGAGAACAGACTAATGGGCCAACTGCATCCAATTAGGCCCATTCGTAGTGGGCAAATGGGATTCTCTGGAAAAAAAAAGGTGAGAAGGGTAGAAAATGAACAAAAATGGTGTGGCTGGGACTCGAACCCACGACATGATGTTGGGAGCAATTTGTAAGTTTGAAATTGTATGAAATGTTTGAAATTTAGAACATTTATCAATGAAATGCAGCTCTGAATACTGATAATCCTTAAAAGACAAAATAGGATTCTGTCAAAAAAAAGTGAGAACAGACTAATGGGCCAACTGCATCCAATTAGGCCCATTCGTAGTGGGCAAATGATTCTCTGGAAAAAAAAAGGTGAGAAGGGTAGAAAATGAACAAAAATGGTGTGGCTGGGACTCGAACCCACGACCGCTTGGGTTGGTTGCCTGAAGGGCTGCGCTGGTAACCGGTGGGAGAGATGAAGAGATATTGAAAAGTAGAGGGAACGAAGCTATGTATAGTTAGTATATGACTTGGTTTTGGATTTGACTACGCATTTTTGTACTGATTTTTTTGTCACGTTGCTTAACCACTTGTGTAGTTCTATCTTTGGGCACACATAAATTTGAGATTTGGGCACGTTTAGTTTGATATTTGGGCAGGTTGCTTGACCACATGTGTAGTTTAATCTTTCAACACACATTGTTTTTTGAAACAACTCTTTCTTTATTAATTTGATATTTGGGCACGTTTAGTTTGATATTTGGGTATGTTTAGTTTGATATTTGGGCAGGTTGGTTGACCACATGTGTACTTCAATCTTTGAACACACATAGTTTTTTGAAACAAGTTTTTCTTTATTAATTTGATATTTGAGCACGTTTAGTTTGATATTTGGGCATGTGTTTTTTGAAACAACTCTTTTTTTTTGCGTAACCACTTGCTCTATGAAAACCTTAGGGCACGAACTTTTTTGACACATATAATGACTTGATAGATGCAAACGAGTACATAGGAAAACACATATACACGACCATAACATAGATATATAAATAAAAGCTCTTACATATAACACGACAAACATAAAAGCCCTAGATAGATAAAAAGTTAACAAACGACACAACATCAACATAGTAGTAGAAATTAAAAGCCCTAACACACTAGGGCAACTCCATCTTCACGACAACCGGCTTGATGCATGCCTTTAGCACCGTCTTCACTCATGCTCCTCCTCCTGGCCGTTCTCTCCGAGATAGTACGGGAGGCTGTGGATGTTGCAGTTGGGGAAGATGCTCGCCACGTCGGTGAAGAAGTTGTACGTGGTGAAAGCGATGAACTCCTGCCCACCAAAAAACACCTGGCCGAGCAGGTAGTAGGCATCGAAGCGGTTGGTGAAGATGGCGCGGTAGCCTGTCGTCGTCGCGCCGGCGTGGGGACGCAGTTCCTCGAGGCGGAACATCCTCGGAGAGCCCGCCGGGAGGTGGTGAAAGCCCGCACGGAGGAACCCCTCGGCAAGGTCACGAGCACCCCTCCAGGGTGAGATCGCCCACACGCGGAGTTCGTTCTCGACGATGACTCCGGGTGGGTACCGCCCCTCCGGCACGGTGGTTGGCAAGCGGAAGGTGGGGGCGTTGAACTGCATCCTCGCTTCGCTTCGAGAGTGCTTTGGAGTTGGGTGAAGAAGAGAGAAGGGCGGCGCAGATGGAAGGTGTGGAGAATAGACGGAGGGTTGGGTGGTTTAAGTAGGGATAGAGCACCGCATCTGTATGCGTTCAAACGAGGCGTGTCGATCCATATGCGTCGTAACTGAAACACTGCCGCATCTGTATCACGCGTGGTGTTTAATGGCTCTGTATCAAGCGGTGCATCAGCTTCTGCGTGGCGAGTGAACGAGGCGCGGCGCGCATGCATGCAAATGGCGTGGTCTCCCGCGCGTGCATGCAGACAACCGACGGCGCATGCACTGCTGAGACGACCGACGGCATGCACTGCTGAGACGACCGACGGCCTGCACTGCTGAGACGAACGAGGCCTGCAAACGCTGAGACGAGCGCCGCCTTGGAAAGGCTGAGACGAGCGCGGTGCAGCACGGCCCGGCCCAACGGTTCATCGTGTGTGCCCTCTCCGTTTTAAAAAAACATTCCTCCAGCCAATCAGGTTGCAGAAGGAGGCATCTCGCGGATCGCGGTTGGATCGGACGGGTGCAGTAGGCTTGGGTTGGATCGACGGTGCCTTCTAGAAGGTTTGACCAAGATTTGACTTGAGCATAAAAAATACAAAAAAAATCCAAAAAATGAAAAAACTCGCGCACATTGTCTCCTTATGACATATACTAACGTCTCAAATCAATAAACATTGTGTACATACATTTCAACGAAATGAATGCATGATATATCGAAACTCAAACTATGAAGTCCAATGTTGAGTAGAAGTGGTTTTGGATGTGTAACATGAAATTTTGAAAAAACTCACCAAAGCTTCATTTTAGAGTAACTAAGAAGGATCCGGGCTTATTTTTTCATTTTCATGTTTTAAACTTGTTTAAATGTTGGTCAAACTTAGGTTTGACCAATTTTAAAATATTCATAATAAATTAAAAAAAATCAAAAAATAGAAAAACCTGCGCACATAGTCTTCATATGTCATATACTGACGACTCTAGTTGATAAACAAGGTGTAGGTACATTCAAACGATCCATGCATGGATGTGGTGTCATATCTCAAATCTCAAACTACGAAATCTAAAGTTGAAGAGAAGTGGCTTTGCATTTGCAACATAATTTTTTTTTTAAACTCACCAAAGCTCATTTTGGAGTGAATAAGAAGAATGCAGGCTTAATTTTTCATTTTCATGTTTTGAACTTGTTTAAATGTTGGTCAAACCTTAGGTTTGACCAATTTTAAAATAATCATAATAAATTCAAAAAAAATAAAAAACAGAAAAACCTGCGCACATAGTCTTCATATATAGAATAGATGTCTAGGTAAGTTATTTGGCTGATTTAGACAAGGTCGAAAAAAATCTTGCTTACAAATGAGGCCGTTTACCCTACCTTCGGAGCTCTTTTCTAGCACATTTTTCATGAATGTGAGTTTACTTCCCAAAAGGTCTCGGATTTTGACATTACTCAACAGAAATACAACAAAAATAGTTCTAACATACATCCCACATCATTCAACAGAAATACAACAACATTTTTTTTTGACCGTGCTACCGTAGGGGAAGCCCCTACGGTGTAATTTTATATATTAAATGCAAAAGAAAACACACCGAGTCTGATTACATAATGCCAAAGAGTCAAGGAGAAATGACCCAGGCAAAGCAAGAAAACAACAATTAGCCTAAGAAACAATTAGCAAGAATACAACAGCATTCATAAGGGTTGTTTCATAGAAATACAACATCATTCATAATGTTTCATAGAATCTTGGTGCTTTTTGGCACCACTTTGCTCCGTGTGATCCTTGTGCTACTTGCCATCATTTTGCTCCTTGTGCTCCTTGTGATCACTGTGCTCATTGCTTCTTCTCTTCTCCTCTTGGGTGTCGGTACCTTAACTGTCTTCTTCGAACAGACCACAGAGCTGTACAAAGTGATAAATTCGAAGCATCATTTGGAGCAGAACATAAAGTGATAAATGTAGAACAAATTCGAAAACACCAATATTGGCAAGATTTACATACCTAGCAGAAGGCAGAACCACAGCAAGGGGAGTGAAATCATTTTCAGCATCTGGAAACACCAATATTGGTTCAACATCTGGAGCATCTTTTGGCTCAACATTTGCAGCATCATCATCTGAATCATTATTTGGAGCATCATCATCAAAATAATTATTTGGAGCATCATCATCAAAATAATTATTTGCAGCATGATCATCAAACTCATCATTTGGAGCATCATCATCTGAATCATCATTTGGAGCATCATCATCTGAATCATCATTTCGAGCATCATCATCTGTTGCATCCGGCTGCTGACCAGGATTTTCATCGGAACTCTCTCCGAACGCTGGATCTACTGCATTATCACAATACTTACCGAAATGACCAGACCCACCACACCTTGTGCACTTACGCTTCCTTGCTCCAAGTCCAGCTCCTTCGCTGCGACGCCTGAACCGACTCTTCCTCGGTCTACCTGCTGCTCTCTTCAGAACTGGAGCGCAAAGCTTGAATCCAGGGTCCACTCTGTCCCATTGTTGTTTTCCCTCCAAAGCAGGCAAGGCATGTGCATATGTGGCTTTGAACTTTGCAACAGAGTAGTACTCATGAACATACTGTTGTATGTTCCCTGCTGGACCTGAGAGAGAAGTGATGAAAAACAAAGCATGAATGCATGGCAACCCAGTTATCTGCCATTTCCTACAACTGCAAGTTCTAGCTTCTAAATCCACTGGATATCTCCAGGCTCTCTGCTCTTTATCCAATACTGATACCTCTGCAGTGGTATCCGACAATAAAATCATGTTCATTTCCAAGCCTTCTGTTTTCTTCTTCAGTTCAGTCATCACGGAAGGGATGATAATGTGGCCCATGAATTTTGCCTCAGCTATTCCATCACGAAAATGAAACTTCTGCGCGTATTCTATCCTTATCTTGTCAAGCAAATCCACCAAATAAAGATCCTTTAGTTTCCGGATCGTTGAGTTGAAAGACTCTGCAAGATTATTGTGCACATACTCAACTTTGCTCAGTTCACTGAATTGGCTTCTGGCCCATAACTTGGAGTGGTGTGTTTCCAAGTATTCCTTCACTTTGGCATTCATGTATAACTGCCTCATGTGGTAGTTATGCTTCCTCACACTGCAAGTCAAAGATGCTGGCCATAAATTGTCAGTATATATCTTTCCTTTGAATTTCTTCACAAAATTTGCAGCAAGGTGACGCATGCATTCTCTATGCTCTACTCCAGGGAACACATTGTCCACAGCCACTTCTAAACCCTTGCAGGCATCTGTATGAATTACCAACCCATTGGGATGTTCAATAGCCCGGCGCAGATTCTGCAAAAACCAAGTCCAGCTCTCCTCAGACTCTGTCTCCAGCACACCGTATGCAACTGGAAATACAAAATTGTGTGCATCTACTGCACAAGCTGCTACTAACTGTCCTTTAAACCTGCCTGTGAGAAAAGTAGCATCAATAGCCAAATATGGCCTGCAGCCTGCCAAAAAACCCAGGCGACAAGCCTCAAAGCACACAAAAACCCTTCTAAAGCATTCCTTGGTCCTTGTCACTCCCTTCAGTCTGTACTCCACTGAGTGGTGATCAATTTCAACAATACTACCTGGGCTTGTCCTCTCCACTTCAGCTTTGAATGAATACAACAATTCAAAACTTTCATGCCAGTTACCATAGATAGATTCCATAGCTTTTTGTTTACCATTGAAGACCCTCATGTATGGTAAATCTATCTTGAACTTGTCTTTGATGTTTTTCTGCAATTCCTTTGTACCCACTTGATGGTTTTCTGCCACCCACTTCTTTACTTCATCTGCCACCCATTTTGACTTGGCTCTACTGATTGTTTCCTTCCTGAGAGTTGATTCTTGGCATGTGTGGCTAAAAGGGTTCACTTTGACCTGAATATTCGTGCTTTTTCGCATTTTAGATGCGTGCATCCTCCATGGACAACCCTCAGTCACACAATGCACTGTGTAACGTTGTTTATCGCTCTTGTCAACAACGAATGCACGTTCTGCCTTGATGCAGTACGTCACAAGTGCATTTCTACACTCACTCATGGATGAAAAAATGGTACCTTCTGCCATATGAGGGTTCTCAGGGTCCCATTCAACAGCTGGAAGGTCTTCCTCCTCATCTTCTTGCTCACTGTCAGCCTCATCTGGGATTTCAGCAGCACGAGATTCAGCAGCACGAGATGTCCGTCGTAAATTCTGAACAACATCAGAATATAGCCTCTCTTCATCATCCCCAGATATGTCAGCATCAGACTCCACTTCAACAGGTACCCTTCTGCCGGTGCCCACGCTTGTCGAGCCACCACGTCGCTTTGGATGAACTGAACTATTCTGGCTAGAATTGGCTTTACGACGAGATGGTTCTGTCCGAGAAGATGAACCCGTCACCCTAGGTCCAACTTCCGGCACAACCACATCAATTTGCAGCCTCACATTGAATTTATCTTTCTCCTTCTGCTTAGCAAACATGGTAGCGAGTTCTGCATCATTGCTAACTTTCACCCAATTTTTCCCCCCATCGTAGTATTTGAATTCCACTTCGTCATGCAAACCCCAAGGATATGGGCTGCAAAGGACCTCCCCAAATTGCCTGAAACTCCAATTGCAATCCATTGGCACTGAATAATCGAAACCTCCCTGGAATTTCTTCTTCTGGGTGTCTTCATCCAGGATGTACCGTTCCCTTCTAATGCTCACCAAGAAAGCAAACCGCAACTCCATCCTAACCCACGAAAAACAGAGACGCAATCAGCACAAGCAAGCTCGGGAACCCATTTTCCAATTGCAGAAAAACAGAGACGCAATTGCAGAATTAACCTCAAATGCACAACCAAGCTATGTCCAATTGCAGAAATAAATAGCGTCCTATGTCGATCGACTGTTGAAATGCACAAACAAGCTAAATTGGAGGAAGCCCTACCCCTGGGGAACCCAGTCGTGGACGCGGCGGGTCTCCGGCCCGACGCCTGCCTCGCCAGCTACTCCGGGGTCGCTGCCGCTCGCCATTTCGCCGCCAACGACCTGGTGGGGTGCACCAGCCCCTCACCTATCAGCGCTCCGGCCGGGCGCACGGAAGGAGCCCCGCCGCGGGTCGAGCAGGTGGCGGCCGCAGTGGCGGAACGAGCGCCCCACCCGTGTCGTCGCAGGACGGTGGCGGCGGATCTGCTGGTGGTGGTGGATCTGGTGGTGACGCGGGACGGCCGTGGCGGCGCAGGTGGTGGTGGCGGCGGCGCACAACGGCCGGTCGGGAGCAGGCGCGCATGGACAGATTGGGGCATCAGGCCGTTGGGCGGTCCCACCTCTAAGCCCTGCACCCAGGCGGTCCACCTGTAAGTTGCGGACCCACTGTCAGTAACGCCATCACACGGAATAGACTAGAAACTTGCCGTTTAGGGCAAACCATTGTAGCTGCGAATGAACTAGGGGCAAAACTGAGGACGATTCGCAACAAGGGGCAAAAATGAGTCCAACAAGGCTGGTAGGGGCAATCCATTAAATGACCCATATATAATTTGGTATAAATATCTATTTAATTATATGGAGATCATTAAATTACATGGAGGCATTAGCGGCAATGGTATTCTCCGTTTGCAGATATGACCTCCGTAAGCAAAAATCCCGCCAATTCCTCTTGAATTGCTCGTAGGCGATCCTCTGGTAGGAGCTGGTTCCGCATATGTTCGGTCTTTAAAGAAGGAGATCAATATGAATATATGAGTTGTGTGTATATATATCAAATCATCATAAAAACAAATTATGGATGAAACTCAACACAATTAATGGTAATAAAATAAAATTGTGAATATTGTTTACGTACTTGAAGTTGTTTTAGATCTGTGCGCCGCTCACTGGTCGTCACGATCATGCGAATGAACTCGCAAACGTAGAATGCACATAAATTGGTCCCCTGTTCCTGTCTCAAGCACTTTACGAGAATAGAATTCAATCAGATAATAATCAAGCATGATAATGGTATTGAAACTAGATTTAAAGAGATGCACAGACCTAGTACTACTTACCAGGATCCGTCGAAAACGCAGCTCCTTTTTCCATTCACCGACAACCTCCTTGATGAACCGTCTCCAACAGCTGCCCGGCAAAGAAAATGAATAAAGGAGTAATTAATTACTTGATATCAGGAAATGAACGAAAGAGGTCGATATAGTGCGATAATGATTGAAATTACCTCTGGAGCATTAAAACCAGGTTGTCATACTCCTCAGGGTTTTTATTTAATGAGTCCATGATATGAACTTGTCCAACGTCAACTTTAATGATTAGCAGAATCCAGTGGAAACTGCGCACGTTTATATACGCAGGCATGCATAACTCATCAATTACACTTAACATCGAGTAAGCAAAATAAAATGTGTACAAGACAGTAACACTCACTTGAAGTTGTAAGGAAATAGTATTTCTGTTCTGGAATTTTGTTGCTTTAGAAACATTAGCAAGTTAGCCTCTGTGTCCTTGCCGTGGTCTCGTAGCGTAATAAAATTAATGATATATGGGTCAATGAACCCAATGTCATAGATTCCCACTCTTTGCATTCGAGAATCTTCATTCCGTATAGTAGCATACAAAAGAATATAGTGAGGATAATTACAGGCAATGAACGAGATGAGCTAGAGACTTAATTACAGAAATAAATCACTTACACACAAAAGCAACTGACGAGGGATTTGTCGAGGGCGTCTTGATTGTATAACTGAAACAATTCTTCAAGCCCAATAAATAACTCGCCTTGAAGAAAGTAATGCTCGTTTCTAACTGCCACCATGAGCCAGTCTCGCCCTTCCTTTGAGGATTCCATGTACCACTCATGAAATCTTCGCATTTGTGTTGGTAGATGGCGGACCTGCTCAGGTCTGACCAGAGGCTGCCCGGGGGCAAATTTCCATGCTAAATCAGTCTTGGGGATATCTTCGTCGCCTATCAATTGAGAAACAGTGATACCAAGTGAGCTAGCAATTGCTGCTACGTCCTGATCGGGTAACTCCTGGAGCGGGGGGGTCGATTGTATTTCCTGTTCTCCGAGCTGGGGAACTTTTTTCCTGCTTGCACTCCTTCTCGTCCGCTGCATTTCGTTATAAGACTTCTTAATACATCGGTCATAGTCTGATGGCATATTAGCCACATGTGCCGGTGGCCGCTCAAGCATGTCCACAAAGTGCTGAACGGTTTTCGGATCTATTTTCTCCTTTGGCTAGGGCTGTACCGGTGCAAAATGGGCTTTCACTTCGGCTGCTGATGTCTACGTGTGCTTCTATTCTTGTAGACAGTGTTGGGCCTCCAAGAGCAGAGGTTTGTAGAACAGCAGCAAGTTTCCCTTAAGTGAATCACCCAAGGTTTATCGAACTCAGGGAGGTAGAGGTCAAAGATATTCCTCTCAAGCAACCCTGCAATTAAGATACAAGAAGTCTCTTGTGTCCCCAACACACCCAATACACTTGTCAGATGTATAGGTGCACTAGTTCGGCGAAGAGATAGTGAAATACAAGTGATAGGGATGATTATAAGTAGTAACTGCAATCTGAAATAAAGATGGCAGCAAGCAAACATGTAGCAGAACTTGTTGTAAATGGTGTTTCAATTGCTTAGATACAAGGCCTAGGGATCATACTTTCACTAGTGGACACTCTCAACAATGATCTCATAACTGAATAAGTAAAAGCTACTCTTAAATACTCTCTTGTTAGATAACAAACACCATTCATTGTGTAGGGCTACAAAAGCACACCTCAAGCCGGAGTAAACAAGCGCCACAACGTCATAAAGGAGTCACACACGGTGCACACACTGTCACCTTTACACCGTGGAGAGTACCGGAGTTCATATTAAAGTAACCCCTGGAGTGCATAATAGATAAAGAGTAACATATACATATTCAACTAGATTAGCACAACTGAACACAAGTAAATACTGCTCGGGATTATTCTCCTTCTTGATGAAGCAAGAGTACTATGCGTAGGGCTGCAAGAGCACACCTCAAAGTCTGAGTAAACAAACACCACAATTCCCAAGAATAAGCCATGATAAATATCTAAATTATTCATAGAGTCACACAAGTACCCACACTGTCACCTTGATACCGTGTTGTCACAATGACTCCAGAAACTAGACAAAATCACTTGAGTAGCATAAACATTATTAATGTATTCGGCGGTACTAGCAATACACATGATCACATAAAGATCACACCATGGGAGAGAGAGAGATGAACCACATAGCTACCGGTAGAGCCCTCAGCCTCGGGGGAGAACTACTCCCTCCTCATCATGGGAGTCAGCAGCGGCGATGAAGATGGCGGTGGTGTCGATGGAGATGACTCCGGGGGCAATTCCCGTCCCGGCGGCGTGCCGGAACAGAGACTTCTGTCCCCCGAAACTTGTCGTCGATGGCGGCGGCGCTGCGGAACTTTTCTGGAAATATGACTTGGTTTTTTAGGGTTTTCGCGTCTGAGGGAATAAATAGGCGAAGGGGCGATGTCGGCGGAGGCTCGAGGGGCCCACACCACCTGGTGGCGCGGCAAGGGGGCCCACCGCGCCGGGGTGTGGTTTGGCCACCTCGGCGCCCTCCTTCGTCTCTCCTTCGGACTCCGTGACGGCGCTGGAAAAATAAGGACGTGGCCTTTTGCTTCGTGCAATTCCGAGAATATTCGCAGAAGTACTTTTCTGAAACCAAAAACAGCAGAAAACAGGGAACTGGCACTATGGCATCTTGTTAATAGGTTAGTCCCAGAAAATGCATAAAAATGATATGAAGTGTATACAAAACATGTAGCAAATGGTATAATATGAGCATGGAACAGCAGAAATTATGGATACGTTGGAGACGTATCAGCTGCCACGGCCGTTTGGCATTCCTCATAAGTCATTTCGTAAGCTAACTTGGCAGGAGCCTCCTTGGCTTTCTTCGTTGTACCTTTCTTCCGAGTAGTCGACGGAGCGGTGGTCTTCCACTTTTGCCCCTGGGACTTAGTGGGCGGAGTCGTCTGATGTGCCGGAGATCGAGATGGACTCGCGCTGGGGTCCCTCTCGAGGAGGGGTGGACATAGAGGTGGATTGCTACTGGGAGGAGTCGGTGGCCTTGGCGCCGAGTCTGGAAACACGATGTATTCCTTTTTCCATAGAATGATAGCATGCGTGACTTCTCCTAGTGTCGTCTCCCCTTCATCTGCAGGGATGTCAAGCTCCAGTGTCTCATATCCCTTCAGAACTTCATCCACCCCGACACGAGCATAGCCAGCTGGAATCTGACAGCCATGGAAGCATGCTCCAGGTTCAGAAGGTAAAGCAAAGCCGACCGCCACCTTCATGGATATGTCCTTCATTGACTGATGTAGCTCACAATTTTCCCTCTCCGTGATATCATCCACGGGGTAGCGAGCCATCGGTGCATCATCAGCCCGGAACCCCGTGGAAGCCACGATGCTTTTCCGCTGAGATGGGGCGCTACTATCGAATGCAGGATCTGACGATGTAACAGGCGCCCTTTGCTGGCTAACTGCGTCCAGTTGCTCCTGCTGCTGCATTAATATGCGTTCCAATTCCTCGTTCTTTCTTTCTATCTTCTGGAACCGGTCTGCGTCCTGGTTCTTTTTTCTCTGACGGCTTCTATAACTGTCATGCCACTCGGAAAACCCAGTCCTCCACGGAACATCGGCGCCTTTGCCTCGTGTTCGTCCTGGGTGTTCAGGATTCCCGAGGGCGCGTGTCAGCTCGTCGTTCTCTCTCTCGGGCTAGAACGTTCCCTTTCGGACATCGGCCATTGCTTTAACAAGTTCTTCGGAGGCTTTTTCAATTTGTTGGTTTCTAATAATACACTGCCCTGTTTGTGGGTCCAACGATCCCCCATGTCCGTAAAACCACTGCTTTGACCGATCGGGCCATCCCGCTGTACCTGGAGTGATCCCTTTAGCAATGAGGGCGGCCTCAGTTTGTTCCCACTTAGGCACGACACTCTTGTAGCCACCTGTCCCTAGAACAAGGTGATATTTCTTTTTCGCAACATTTTCCTTATTTATTTCCGACCTTTGCAGAGCTTCAGACGATGCCTTGTACTCCACAAATGCGTCCCACTGATTTTTATCTTCTCTAGTGGTCCAGTGAATGTTGGAGTTCTATTTTTCTTGATATTGTCATTGTATAATCTTTTCTTGAAGGTCTGGAATTGTGTGGCCATCTTCTTAAGAGCCCACTCATTGACTTTCGATCTATTGCACTCTAGCGGTAGGTTGAAATGTGATGGGAGCGTATCCCAAAGCAAATCTTTTGATCTTTGGTCGACATAACTAACTCCATCTACCTTTGGCTTATTCCATTCTCGAGTGGTGATCGGGATGTTGTCCCTAACAACAACTCCGCATTGATTTACAAATAAATGTATGTTCACTTTGGGAGCAATCGGTTCGCCATCTTCAGTGACTTCGTCGATCGTGAACCTTTGATGATCGACCAAATTTTTGGTCGGGCCTCGTTGCCTTCTAGTAGATTGGCTCGATCCGGAGGGATAAAAGAAGAAAGATTCGTTAATATATATATATATATACAAATAAATTAATGCATCTAGTCACCAGAGGCTTATTAATATACCTCGCCGGACTTTGTTGAGGGTCCAACATTTTCTTCGTCTCTTCGTTCTAGCTCCATTCCCTCACCGGAGTCATTCAAAAATTCCGAGCCTTCATCTTCTCCACCGGCTATAAGGTCGATCAATGCATGTTCGGCTTGTTCATCTCTGCCGCAGTCCATAGCTTAACTAATCCAGAAGAAAGATAAAACAATTTAGTATCATTATAAAGCCTCAAGAAGTGAACCCATGTCAATAGAAGTTTTATTGCAAAGCATATACTTATTCATAAAAAAATAAGAAAATGAAGAGAAGAAAGACAAAAATGAAGAGCAGAAAACAGAGGAGAATGAAGAAACAAATGTTCTTTCAGATTTTAGCGCGTGCATGTTTGAGTATGAGGACATGGCAGTATTTGAACAGAAGTTTGACCTCCTGAGAAAAATGGTGAGCAAGCGAACTTGGTTGGATAGCATATATAAGTTAAAAGAAAAATGGGCTGAATGCTATATGAAGGATGTGTTCACATTAGGAATGAGAAGTACACAATTGAGTGAGAGTTTGAACAATGACTTGAAAATCCATTTCAAATCTGATTTTGATATCATCCGGTTCTTTAAGCATTTTGAAAGGGTGGTGCGAGGGAAAATGAATAATGAACTGAATTCAGAATTTGACTCAAGGAAAAAGTTGCCTAAAATATGTATGAGAAGACCACCACCTATGTTGTGGAAGCACAATCAGCAGTATACTCACAAGTACAAGCACAATCAGCAGCACACTCACAAGTACAAGTTGCAAATGACAGTGTTTGTCATGAAAAATTGAAGGAATCTGAAGATTACAAATCCAACCTCAGTTTCACTCACTTATTGATGGTAATCTTGCTCATATAGTTAGTTTACAAATCTAGAGATCATAATTGTTTAAAAATAGCTTACTTCTCTCTTTTATTTACAGGGACCAATCACAGATGACCTTTTTACTGGGTTGTGGTGAAGTAGTTCTGTTTTAGGTTAATCAGTTCATGTATGCATGTTTTTGTATGCGTGTTCAAAATGCACCTGCAATTCGTTACATGAAGTATAGGTTTAGATGGAAGAGCTTAGGAGTGCAAGTGGTAGTGCGAGCTAAAAGTAATTCACAGCTTATACAAATGATGTGCTGATTTGCATGTAAAATGGGTCTAAAAATATAAGTGCTATGAAAAATATTGTGGGAAGCTTATGAGATGTCATGCTATCCTGTAATTTTGCACATGCCATTTCACCCAGTTAATATGGGTCTAAGAATACCACACATGAAAATGTCAGTTCTGGTAGCAAGCAAACTAGGCACAAAAGAAGGCGAAGTGGAGCAAGAGGGATCCGAACGAGGGCGCACCTTGGGGAGACGAGGAGCGCAACGGCGATGGTAGACGGGGGCGGCGGAGATCCGAACGGCGCGGCGGAGGACGAAAAGAAGTTTGGCTAAGTTTGGAACAGATTGGGGAGGGGAGCAGTCGTGGGTATATATACGAAAAAAGGCAGCCTTTAGTCTCGGGTCCAGCCACCAACCGGGACTAAAGGACCTTTAGTCCCGGTTTGTGGATGGACCCGGGACTAAAGGTCGCGCGCGAGGACCACCTTTAGTCCCGGTTGGAATTTCCTTCCAACCGGGACTAAATGGGCTTTTGGAATAGGTTTTTGAAATTTTTAGTAGGCTTTTGGACTTAATTAGTTTATATAAGGTTTAAACTTTGGAAAATCATATCTTCTGAACCACAGATCCAAAAATTACGAAATTTATATCCCTGGACTCAGAAAAATGTGGAGAACACAGTAGACCCATAATATGGTAATTTTGCATCAGTTTAATTCAATATTTTACAGAATTTGAAAATGGACATTTTAGCTATAGAAATTGTTATATTAAATATTTTTGGGTGATTCAGGTTGCACTTGGTTGCAAATGGAGTCCTCTGTCTCATAGAACCAGAACCAAAAATCATTTTCTAAATAAATTAAATGCACAAAATTCATAAACTCTAGTGTTGGGGTAATATATTACATAAAGGTTTTCTTCTGAGTTTTCACAACACAGTTACATAAAGGTTTAATACAATATTACACATCACCAACATCTTCATCTAGTGTTGGGGTATAAAACTTTTTCTTCGCGTATGTCCCTTGGTTATGATCGTGCCGTAACCATGGAGCATCTTCATTATTTAACAGGATGCTTGGGTCAGTGTTCACTGTGAAGGGCGAAATTTCATCAAACTTATTATAATCTTCTGACATGTCTGTTTTGTCCTCCACTCGCACGATGTTTCTTTTCCCTGAAAGAACTATGTGGCGCTTTGGCTCATCGTATGATGTATTCGTTTGGTAGACATGTCTTTCACATAGAAAACCTGAGCCACATCATTGGCTAGGACGAATGGTTCGTCTCTGTACCCAAGATTGTTGAGCTCCACCGTTGTCATTCCGTACTGCTAGTCTACCTTTACCCCGCCTCCTGTCAGCTTGACCCATTTGCACCGAAACAAAAGGATCTTAAAAGAAGGTCCATAGTCAAGTTCCCATATCTCCTCTATATAACCATAATATGTGTCCTTTTGCCTATTGTTGTTTGTGGTATCAATGTGGACACCACTGTTTTGGTTGGTGCTCTTTTGATCTTGGGCGATCGTGTAAAATGTATTCCCATTTATCTCGTACCCTTGGAAAGTCAATATAGTCGAAGATGGTGACCTGGCCAACAAGTACAGCTGATCTCCAACAGTGGTATTATTCATGAGATGTGTTTGCAACCAACCGCCAAAATTCGCCAATGTCGGCTTTGTTTTCTTTTCCTGTTCTCTTTCTTTTCTTTTGGGCATGAGTGTGCTGTTTTGCCCCAGCGGTGGTCTCAAAGCTTGTATCGGGTGGTTGCTATATTAATATAGCGGGGCGAAAACCTATTTCTTCTAGTTAGCTTGATCCTAAGCTAAATATATTATTTATCTGTTTAAGCCTATCTATGAGAGCGTAAGGTCGGTAGTTTTAGATGGCCTATAAGACTACCATCTCGTTTTTGTTAATACTTCGTACGTCTTGTTTTAATTCCTGAAGTTAGGTTACCATTGTGTTTCTAACCCTGATGTTAAAGGTCATTACTTTACAACATCTAAGAGGGAATCTAGTTAAAATAGTAGGTGCTAAATTTATCCGTCTCTGATGACTTCTGGTTTTTATTCTTACAGACTGAAGCACTGGTGCAGCGTGTGTCGCGGACAAATTGGCCCAGCGCCTGCCGTTGAAGCCCTGGGCGAGGCTTGCGTGCTAATTCTTGACATACCACTGCTCTTTTCCGTTTGGCATTAGAAGCAGCATGTCATGCGACTTTCTCTCGAGATGATATTTATGGAAAATAACGAAATAGCTAGCTGTTGTAATGCACTGTGTGCATTGTTTGTCACAGGTTTTGTTTGAAATGTTGTGTAGTGTTTTATGTGCATTTGTGTATGAACAATTAGTTTGAACAAAAAATCAGTGTGAACGACATTCAGTGCTATTTCCATTGAGCAACATTCAGTGATATTTGTATTTGAACAACATTCAATGCTATTTATATTTGAACCACAGAATGTATGAGCAACATTCAGTGCTATATCTTTGACATAACCATATATTGAGCAACATCCAGGTTGAACCATATTGGACAGAATGTAATGAATAAAAGAAAGTACATCTCTGAACCTTAGATTGAATAAAAATTACCAATATGTTCCCACTTTAGTTGAACTTGAACAACAGCACATGTAGCAAAAAGTGCATCGTCAAAACACAAAAGGGAATCTAGTTAAAATAGTAGGTGCTAAATTTATTTAAACATTACATTCTCAAAACATAGTAGAGCTAGACATCATCATGTGCTGGTGCATTTTCGGCATCTACATCTGTATCGAGGTCTGAAACCACATGTGCATAGAGGTCTGGTATAGTTGCTTGCTGATCACCATCTCCAAATAGCATGTCACTTCCAGGTCCCGTGGCATAAGAACCTCTTCCTCTTGCTCTCACTCTATCCCTATCTCCTCCCTGAATTTGTGCAGTGCCGGATGAGCTACCTTCTGGCTGCTTTCTTTTACCTCTGTCTCTGCCCCTGCTTGCTACATGCACAGAACAGAACAGGAATTGCTACACTTGATTGTACCTACTTAGAAGAGTAAAATGAGATGGAAAAATAAGATCATAAACAGAACGCGGTTTAAATCGAATGAAAAATTCAGTTCAAATGCATGTAAACTAAACTCAATTTCAGTCAACAGCCATGTACAGTGAACTGAAATTCAGTTAACATGCCTGTACATTGAAATTCAGAGTTTGACACTGCCAAAAAAACATGGTAGCTGGCCGACAACTCGTATTTACATCCCAATGTTCTGAAGCCTAGTGGACTACCAGCTCATACTGTTCGGGTATGGATTATGCATTTTTTTGCTTTTGTGATTCAAATAAGAAAGAAATGACTTAACAATTAAGAATGAGGTATGGAAACGTAAGCTGTCCCTCCCTCCCCAGCCCTCTCGGACGAGGAGGCGGCCGTGGGTGAGCCCGACATGTCGCGCAACTAGGTGAGCTGCGGCAGCTGTATGCGGGGGGAGAAATCGTGGCTGGAACCCTAGCTGAGGGCACCTGCGCGCCGAGGACGCGCTGCTACGAGACGATCCATGGCGGCGGTCGATCTTGCCCGGGAGAGCAGCGGTGGGGGGACGGTGGTGGCGGCCGAGGGCCGTGGGGTCCGCGAGAGAGAGGGGGCTGGGGGTGGCCGGCGACGAAGGAAGAATCCCCGGGGTTGGATGATGGCGAGTGGCGACCTGATCGTGGCCGGAATAAGGGGATTTGTTTTTTTCCGACGGGAAACTAGGAGGTGAACGAGTCCACTGTTTACAATTTGATTTACCAAAAATACCCTCCTGACAATACCGGTGGGCTGATTAGCTAGCGGTGCTTCCCTGTACTGCTCGCCAGATTCGAGTAGAAATCCAGCAGCACCGGATCATATGCACGGTTGGATCTACCGATCGAAGGTTCTATATTCATCCCAGGGTACCATAAAAGAAGGACGCCCAGGAAGAGAACGTGTTTTATTACTACTAGGTATTTTATTATGGCAACTCACTAGTGATTCAGTAGGTGTATTTCTGTGATCGCATTTGACAGACGAGTTGCTCAGTGCATGTGGGATGCTTTAGCTGTTATTTCATGCAACAACGACAAAAAGTGTGCTTCAAGTTTGAAACGTCCTCAATTAGAAATGGATCAGGGGAGCTGGAAATCCTCCGAACCTCGTAAGTGGAGGGCCCAGGTTGATAGTCTATGACAGTAGGAAAATATCAGGTGACACCGCATAGACACTGTTGCTACCACTAAGGAAATGAGCACATTTGATATTTTGCAGTTGACAGTTGTACGAAATTGAACAAACTTATTAAAGTACTCCACCAATGATAAGTATTATACTACTCAGGATAGTTATCCTAACCGGCCAATGGTAAGATATCATCTTAATTTACCACAATAAATGAAGTAAGAGTTTGCTAGTATTCAAAAAGTGTGTGCCTCTATATAAAGGTACTAGTCCACACTGAACATTGCAACGTAGAAAAATCAGAACAAGAACTGAAAGAAAACAGGCAAGAAAGAAGTAGCCTTCTTCTCTTGCCAATCCCCAAGACCACAAGCACCCTATGTCTGGCGGCTCTCGTCCTCATGGCCGTTCTATGGTCATGTGTCGCAGAAGGTTATCCTTCATCATTTCCTCCACAGAATTGCAACAATTTCACTTGCATTTTCGCAATGTTATTTCCCATGAAAACTAATAGTGTGTTATGGCAGGGCCGAGCTGATATATGTCTTTGTCTAAACTGTTTGCCTCGGGGTTTTCGTGCACGTGCAGAGAAACGAGGATGCGTGCCGCTGGAGGGATACTGCCCTGAAGACGGCTGCACCAAGTTCTGCGGCAAAGATCTGAGACACATTGCATCATGAAAGGCTGGATGCCCTACTGCTACTGCGAGGAGCGTCCTGCTCCTGCAGGAACGACGGCTGCTGCTACCTCTTTATAGGCTGTTGAAAACTTGAAATGATAGGGGCAAGTCAAATGTCATGCATCTGATATATGCATCGTCCCGCCATAAAAGTTGCATAAGACATGAACTTGTTAATGAAATGCTTTCGATCTATCTTCTCGTGCTCCCGCCCTTGGATATCTGAGAATGTAGTATCTCCAGGTTTCAACAATTAGCAGCTGCAGATACCTGAGAACTGCATAACTGGCTAACTGCATGTTTGTGGCGTACTGGCATGCACCAAAAATAAATCTGAAGCAATAGTATGCATTTCTGGTGCTGTGAGCCTGGACCAAGAACCGACGACCGAGTCGTCAAATGGATCACAGTGAAACGGGCGGCACCGGCCATTATATTGAGTGGAAAATAGGCTTTGGTGCCAATATAACGGACTGAACTTCGGTACCTTCTGCTAACAAGTGTTCCATTATAGTATATAAACTGCTGCTTATAAATTTACAGTGCCGGCCTTCATCACAGGCGGCTCAAGGTACCATATCAATTACATACACCAGAAACATCAATTCGCCAAAATGACGGAGAAGTGAGTACGGGCCGAGTTTGCTCACTCTGCTCATGCTTCGGAGGCAAAACTGTCTGTCTTGGCAGACGACTCCTCCATATCAGATGGCTTCGACTCGTGCTTTGCCGCCGCTTGGAGAACCCGGTCCTGGACCGCCGTGGTGGAGGGGGACGTCGCCAGGCCAATCTTGTTCGGTTCTAGCTTCTTAGCCGCCCACGAGAACGCGTCAGCACCCACTCTTACTGGGAGAGCAATAGCCTACATAGAGAAAGGGGAAGTGGTGAGAAAATTTGTGATGGTTCAAATTTTTGTTTGTACTTTGAACTACGGTTGGACTACAAACTGACAGAATGGAAGCACACACAAAACACATATGTTACCAGCCAGGGTAACTTACTTTAGGTCTTGCAGGAAATCTTCGGAACCCTCGTATGAGGAGAACCGCAGGTAGATCGTCTACAACAGTAGGAAAACTATCAGGTAAGAGGGCATAGAAACATTGTTGCTTCTACTTAGCTAATGACCACATAATTGAGCTTTTGCAGTTGATCGTAGTACAAAATTGCACAAGCTTGTATTGCCTGTATCCAATCATCAAGCACCTGTATATACATACTGAACAGCAGATATGCTATGTGCGAAACATTTTAAAATGAAAAAAAAAACTTACCAGCTCAAGACTTAGAACACCGATGTACTGCAAAGTCGTCTCCCATTCTACAATCACGTAGATCAATAGTCAATCAGTTAGAAAGTAATCTGAAGTTGCTTACACTATACATGTTTCACCTAACTCGTTTTTAGAAGTCCAAAAACAAATGGTCAAATACCTATGTGGGCGTTAGGTAAAAAACACCAATGATGCACATTTTAGAAAAATAATGACAAGTAATTCAGACAAAGAAAAGTGGTTGTTTAGTTTTCTATGCTTAACAGAAGAACAGTATATACAAGGTAATATGTCAAGAGAACCAGCTGTTCTGAAATCATGTGGTGCATCTCAACCTGTGCAAAGCAATGTACAAACCATACATGATATCTCCATAGTCTACTTACCAAACAAAGCATAAGTTGCTGCAGAGAGGCCCTGTCACAAAAGAAATCAACATTAGCAAAGCATGCCATTTGCTTCATAGACAACCTCAAAGGAAGAAGTCTCGTGTATGTACCAGAAGAGATCCAAAGACAAGTGTCGGGGTGGGCTTTATGCCTTTGAGGATTTCCTCAGCATCCTACACACATTCAGAACAATGATTCGAGTGTTTAGCACCAATTGCAGTGATACAAAAATCGACAAGTGTGAGTGATGAACAATAACGAGTACATCTATAATTTTATATATATCATGCGACCGATAATATACAAACTCTGAATTTTTGTTTAAGGGAAAACTGAAGTGCAATGGGGTAGCCAAATAACTGGCAATAAAATTACACGGATGAGTTTCTGGTTTGAATGATTACCTCATTTAGTACAGTTAATGTAGTCTCAGGCTTCAGTTCTTTCACGCGAAGGCTCTTCGCCCAAGATTGGAAACCACCTTTAACCAGGTAAGGTTGCTGCCATCAAAACGTTGAATATTAAACAGAAGAACAATGCAAGCAGAGAACTAGTACTTGAAAGAAGCATCCAGAACTTGCCTTCACACCAAGCTTCTTCAGTAACCTAGCAATGGACTTTGATCGGGATCCGTTAGCATCCATAATTATGACCTTTGAATCACCCTACAAAAGCAGATGAAAATACCAAATATTACTTCTTGTCACAGTATAAATATCAAATACAAGCCTCAGTCAAATAGAGTACCTTAACCAATTTCAAGTTGCGGATGACAACTGCAACTAAAGCATCATCAACATCGCTTCCGCCTTTAAGTAGCTTCTTTGTTGGACCTCCGATCTAAACTTACAAAAATTAAATGAATTAACTAAAGATGAAGAAATATATTTTACAATTTCGCCTCTTCAAAAACCTTAGTCAAAGTGGCTAATAAATCATAATAGTAATTTCATCTTCTTCAAAATATAATGAATACAAATACTAATACTATCAGATAAAAAAGTAATTCATTACATGAAATAGCTTCAAACTTTACGAATAGACATAAGTTTGGAGCTGAACCCAGGGAAGTTAAAAAGATAAATTGTCCAGCAACCAGTGAGTGCTTGAATAAATAATTTCACCAAAAATAGATGTTCAGAATTAGGAGAGAAACAAGTAGCATGTCAGATCTTTAGTTCAAACATGGCATACCTCAGGTGAAGCAACGCTAGCATATTTAGATCTAGCTGCACGGCGTAGGTCAGGAATTCCATCTTTCACCCTCAAATCCTACAGAACATAACTTGATGATAAGCTGCTATAGTTCAAATTTAATGTATTAATTTAAGGTACACTAATCATTCTGTTACCCATGCTCTACAGAGAACACGACAAAGCCATACAAACATTCAGTAGATATGGATGCTTCACTAAAAAAGTTCATGTTAAACTATTCTTAAAAGATCGGTTAAGGAATGACGCGTCCATTTGCTAAATCATTCATAACTAGGTTTATTTTTGGACAATTCACAGAAATATCATGAACCAGATTCAATAGATAGCTTAGATGAAAAAAGAAGATGAATGAAAGAAAAGGCTAGTGAGATTTACAATCTCTTGCCTCAGGCCGAACATCAATAAGTACGGCTTTGCCATCATTTTTCAATAGCTCCAATGTCGATTCAGGCGACAAGTCTCCAGAATAGCCGCCATATGCGAAGAGCCAATATGATATCCTACAATGTTGCAAATTAGTAGTTTACATAACCAGATGCATGAAATGTTCTATACTAACAAAGAAAAATCCCCTTTACCCTAGTGTTGTTGAGCCTCCAATCAGAACTGCCAATTGAACAATTGGGTCACTTGGGTCCAAACCAACATTCTTTTCAACACCTTCGATGATAACGGATACCTGAACAATTTCATGCCAGAAAATAACTTAGTGGCCACATCAACAATTTGTCTAGAATATATAAGACTCGTCTGAAAGTTGAACTAACATTTTACTCCTAGATTTTAGAGAGGGGAAAAGTGGCACTAACTAACATACCTGTTGAAGGGCACTTCCGATTGGTCTCAGCACTATGCTAGCTTTCTCCTCGGACGAGTTCAACAAATCTTTAACATTTGGTGGCAACGACGATTTGGCCGACCCGTAGTAGTACACAAGGGACGTAGTAGCACTGCCTACTGAGTCCTCGGCCACAACGATGGCCTTCCTAAGAACATCGACCGCCACGGCGCCAGCTCCGGCCACCTTCTCCTGGAACGCACCGGAGACATCGGTCACCCCACCGGCGGCCTCCTTCTTTGTGGCGCCCACGGATGACCTGAGGCCGCCAGCGACGCCCCTGACCGTCTTCCTCCAGGTCCCGAGGCGTCGTACGCCGACAGCCTCAGCTTGTCGTACCCCTCGGTGAGCGCGTCCTCCGCCTGGAATATCTGCCTGCTGAGGTTGTCGACGAACCTGGCAAATGACTCCTCGGCGTCGGTCGCGTCGGTCGGGAACGCGGTGGGAATCGGCGCGTCCAGCAGGGCCCGCTCGGCGGCATCGTTGGTGACCGCGGCGGCCACGGATGCGGTCTGGTCGGAGGCGACGGGCGTGAGGCGCGGCCAGAAAGGGTCGTCGGAGCTAGGCAGCTCGGAGGCGGCGAAGCCACGCACGATGTCGTCCGGCGTGGTGGCGTAGGGGGAGAGGATGGAGGCGTCGGTGAGCAGCGGGCGGTCGGGCACCGCCTGCGCGATGAGCGGGTCGGCGTAGGACCGGAGCGCGCTCGCCTCCACCCTCCGCAGCGCCCGCGTGCCGGCCTGGGCCGCCGTCAGCGGGGAGAAGGGGGCGCATGGGGTGGGCGCGGCGGAGCAGAAGGGCAGCATGGCGGGAGGGGTCATGGCATCGGGTGGCGCGCGAGCAGGGTGGGGCGAGCGAGTTCACGAGTGAGGTGGTTGACGTGTGTGTGGAAGAGGCGCTTGATCCGGGGTGTGTGGAGCCGGTGCGACGCCGGGATTCGGTGATCTGCGGGCTGGATTGCGCGGATTGGTGCTGCGCGCAGGGCGTGTGGCTCGTCGGCGCCGGGGCCGTGGCCGGTGGACCCGTGCCGGCGCGCCGCGTGCCACACGCTCTGCGCCGGTCGTTTTCCCGTACTGTACCATGGCTGGCACGTGTGGTAAATTCGTGAAAAGGGAAAGTATTTGGTTTCTGATACTCAGTTTATTGTTTTGCACAATATAATTTTCTTGAGAATAATAACTATGAGCACGCTGCACGCATGTGCACGGTCAGGTAAGCGTAACTCCGAAGGTCAGGTTCCTTCTGGTCGTTGTCATGTGGTACTCCGTCGCTTCACGTACTCCCTCCGATCCATATTAATGGCCTCAACATTGTCTAGATACGGATGCATCTAGTCTAAACATTTAACTAGATACATCCGTATCTAGATAAAGTTGAGCACATTAATATGGATCGGAGGTTGTACTTGTAAGTGTGGTACATTGTGAATTGGAAATACTCCGTATTTGATAATACTCAATTTATTGTATTTTTGCAAAATGTGTTTTTTTCTTAGAATTTAGAACTACAAGTACAATGGAGACATATCCATATGCAGACATGCTACCTTACACACAAACCTCGGGTCTAAAACACGGTGTAGTGGAGTAACACCCACTAGCTATCGGCGGGGATTAGCCATGATATCATGAACTTAACGACACCGACGCCCTGACGCCCTTGCGGTCCAATTACACCTTCCCAGACCAGGTTAAATTATTCATCTATCGACACACAGCTTCAACAACACGATCCTTCCCTCGCGTCGCCCCCCCAGGCGACGCCAGGGGCTGAAGTTCAGGCGCCGCCGGTTCCTCCCCGCCAGGGCCACCCTGCCGCTGCCGCCGGCGGCCTCATCTGCGGCGGTGGCGGCACCCCTCCTGCTGCCAAAAACGGTGGTGGGGGGGGGGGGGGGGGGGGCGGTCCCGTGGCTGGAGGTTGGCCGGCCCGTGGGGGCGAAGGCGGTCGGTGATACCATCCATCTACCATGAGTAAATTATTAACACAAACACAATCAGTAGACAAGACAAGCCATTTTCAGAAAGGGAAACACAACTCAACGACGCTTTAATACAAGTTCTATATTTTTATCTACTTATTTCACCTTTGCTTTGCACTTCATTGCAACTTTATATATCACCGAAAATAATTACGTTCACATTTATTTTCTCGTACCAATATATCTTTGTGATTACTTCTTTATTATCGACTATCTGTTGTATTATATTATTCTCAAATTTTATCTTGTTATTATGTGGAAACCTTGGCTCTGATACCACTTTAACTGTCACACCCCAAACCACGGCCTGGGAGTATGACAGCCGCCGTACACTTATGGGTGAAGAAACCATAAGCATACAAGGCTAAATATAGTGAAATATCATCGACAAAAGCCAAGCAAAGTCCCACTTTATTCATTATCCAATATTACAAGTACACATTATTTATTACAACAGCAGCGGAATCTTCTTTTATTGATGTTTATCTTGACTACTACACTAGATGTCAGTGTACGTATCCCCGGCTATCACCTCTTGATCATAACATCCGTCTGCGCATACCAGGTAAAAAGAAAAGGACATGAGTATGTTAAACATACTCAGCAAGAATAAACACAATTTACACTCCTTTGCACATAAGCACAACTCATCAAAAGCTCAACACTCCACCTTTCCAACTGCGAAACTAGCTAGCATAATGAACCACATACCACCAACAATATTATCATCACATACATCTCATATTTTAGTGTTAGTCTCTGCAGAGTATCAGCAAAATCAATTGTCATAATCCCACCTTGCGATAATATCCCTCTCTGAGAATCACGTCGCCGAGTCCCCTACTTGTGTGGGCCTTCCCATCCGGGCCTTCTCATCCCACACCTTTCAGGTATCGACCGTCTCAGGCTAGATACACCACGCTTTCCAATAATTATGACCAATCGTTTTGTTGATATATGATTCCATATTTTATCTTGACCAATATACGACATACCAAAAGTCCTAAATATACGAAAAAGAGAAGCTCTAGAGATATGGGAAATTAATATCATACGATACAAAGATAAGCAATGCAACCAAATAAAATCAATCAAAGGAACATCAACCAAACAAGAGATTTCTGGTATACGCAGCTTGCCTTGAGCCTCCGCTGGGATTAAACTTCTGTCTCCTCCAGACCTAAACATGTTACATGTGTTAAGTATACTGCTACTATTTCTCTCACGTTCATCATTTAATTATTTAGTTAGATTAATCATGGATAAATTCTCCTTGAAGACATGTATGGTTCATGTACTAGTTCTGTTGCCATGCATGCACGAGCTAGTCCTCAGGACGTTTTCTTTCATTCATTACTCTGTACACGTTCCAAGTATGAGTCCATGCATAGCTAGTATACTTTACTTGATCAGTTCATGCGTGCCAAGCATTTCTGTATAGATTTATTAATTCATCATTCAGTCAAAGGTTCAGTTTCACGCCGTCGACACCGGATCGACAAGCATGACGGCATGCAACTGCAGCTCCGGCAGTCTCACCGCACTGATGGCGAAACATGTGATTTTAATTAGACGATCTCGTTCATCCATTTAATTTCATCAGTAACCAGTACATGTGATTTAGCTAATCTGATCAAAACTAGCAGGGAGCAAGTGCAATGTTCTCTTGGACAGAAACATGGATCGATGGTTCTATTAGGCATGGAAAGCATTTACTAGTACTACAGCTAGGAGATCAGCATGGATCGGAATAACAAGCGGAAATAGATGAGCTCGTTGCTTACCTTTGGCCGCCCCTTATTTGATCCCCTTAAATATTCCCACGCTGTTTCTTCCTCTAAGGCTAGCTCAAAGAGCAGAAGCAGAGCTTCCTATCGGCAGAACAACAAGAATGGAGAGAGATGCTAGCTTGATTGGGCGATGGTGAGAGGCTCCAGCTGAAGGGTATTTATAGTCTCAAGACCTCGTACCGATCAAAGATATTTTTCAGGCAGAGCAGATTAGAACCAACGGGAGGAAGCTTGGGTGCCAAGGATGAGGATAAGAACAGAGTCCCCTTGCCCTTTTTTTTTTGAACCCAGGTAAGAGATAATGCTGCAGCACATAGCGATAGGAGAAATATCTATCAACCTTACATTTAGGTCCTTCTGTTTTCTTATTTTATATATCATTTCATTAGTATATGCAAATTATCTTGTTTCTGTTGTCAAAATGATAAAAATTAAATATGAAATTTTTGGGTTATTACAGTCGGGGCGGAGGACGGCGAGCCGGCGGGCTCGCGCAGTGATGGAGGCCGGTGCGCTGCTGGCTACGGGCGGCGGTGCGGGAGGTGCGCCGTCGCCTGAAGCGGAGATGGAGGGGCCCCAGATGGGCTTGGCGGGCCTGATCTGGGCCCGTCGGGCCCGGGGCTGTGGCGTGCGGTGGCGGCGCGTCGGGTTGGTCTGGCCTGCCTGGGCTTCGGTGCGGGTGGTCGGGCGAGCCGCCGGCGCCGTGGAGATGCGGTTGAGGACGGGCGAGCCGCGGGTGCCGTGGTGTTGCAGGGGAGGTCGGGCGAGCCGCTGGCGCCGTGAGTTTGCGGTGGGCGTGAGTTGCTGGTCCGTGCGTGGAGGTGGGCAGGTCTGGGTGGCTGTGATGCGGCTCTCGACGGTGGAGGCGCGTGGGTTCCCTTGCCACGGCGTGCTCCAGGCGGAGGCAGCAGATGGACGGCGGCGGCGGTTCTGCGAGGAGGACGCCGAGTTCAGCGCAACAGGGGAGGGTGGAGGCTCCCGTGCGGTCGGAGGCGGAGGCTGCGCGTCAAGCCCGGCGCCAAGGAAGGGGAGGGAGGTGGCAGCACCGGCGCGGAGGGGGGGGGGGGGGGGGGGGGGGGGCGACCGATGAGGCGCGGGCTGGCCACGGAGGCAAGCCGGGCGGCGGCCCCGGATTCGCGGCTGATTCAAGGATCAACCGCAGCGGTCATGGCGGCTGCCGTGGAGGGAGGTGCTGCGGCGGTGACAGCGTGCCATGGAGCTAGGTGGTTGACGACATGGCCAGGATGCCATCCCGTGGCTCCCGAAGCTTTGCGGACGGGTTGAACTCCGGGCGAAAGCTCGCACGGACTTCGGTCGGTGCCGACGACGGCGGCGCCCTCGGGTGTCGTTCTCCTTCTTGATCGCGTCGTTGTGGAGCTTTTCGACCTCGTCTAACGCGTGTGGATCCAAGAGCTCCGGGTGAAAATCTATGCTCTTCGGGAGTGGGCGGCGGTGACGATCTTGTCACTACCTTGTTGGAGGCGCTGCTTTGGAGCTCTTTGCCAGCGCGGTGCGACGGTTGCGCGGCGGATGTGCAGAGAGGACGTGTGGTCGAGGGTGGTGGATGTCGGGGCGGCGGCTCCGGAAGGTGGTGGTGCACCGAGGCGGCGGCTTCGGTCCCTGTTGCAGTGGCGGTCCTATGGGGCAGGACCGTGACCTTACACAGGCTTGGGTGGCAACCTTGGACTGCGAGGGTAGCAAGTTTGTCGGCTCGGCTGGATCACCTCTGGGCGATGCGAAGGTTGATCTGGTTGTTACGCCGGGGCGGCGGCCCCGGGATATGGCGCGACGTTGAGGTCTGTGGGCGGTCGTCTTTAGCGAGGGTAGCGAGGGCTACGAGACGGCTGGTATGTGCGGCGTTGTGGCTCGTGTGCTTTGGTGCCGAGTGGTGCACGCGGGGGCGGTGGCCCCGGGGTCGGTGGTGTGTTCTGTGGCGGTTGGTGGGCTTGCGTCGTGAGGGCGACGGTCCCCTCGCTTGTGCGGTTTTTTGGCCCTGTTTTCCTCATAAACAGGGTATTTGTATGGTTTTCGGACCCGGTTTCCCTTATAAACTGGGTCACTTCTTTTCTATCTATTCGAGCAGTGGTACGACCACTTTAGCCTAAAAAATTTCACCTTCCCATCGAAGGCGGACCTCATGTCTACATCCTCTCCCATGTTTCTATGTGCCTCATCAGATTTGCATGTAGTTTTTTTACACTACCTTAAAGATTAGTTTTTTCTGAGAAAAGCTTTTGATGCTCTCTCCATGTTCGGGTCCCCGTCCTTAGCACTCGAGCACACTGTCCTTGTCCACTTCGCTTGACCTCGCTGTTCGTCATGGCCTCGGCTACCGGCACCAGGGCAGCATTGGCACCCTCCCATTCTCGGTTTTTTTCCTATGTCTAACTTTCTTCCGATTCTGAAGTCGCTGCTCTTGTAGTCTTGCTCAGGTAAATACGGCAACCATGCTTCCCCGATTTATAGGGGAGAGAGGCTCGCTTGGGGGGAGGGGGGAGACGTATGATTGGTATATCTGTTTTTCTTCCACGAAAGTCAAAAGCGTTGGGGAACGTCAATCGCGTGGTACGGCGAAATCAAAGATATATATCGTTGTTTAATTAGGGTTATGTGGATGTTTGTTATTTGATCTATGAAATGTCATCAAGATTTGGTAGGATTTAAGGACCAGAACCATGCTGAAAATATTCGCATCACACCCCATCGACCCCTTATCCTCTCGCTACAGTGCGGAGGCGATTTCTTGGACCTCTCCCGCGAAACCACCGTGTGCGGCGGCGATCCGCGGGATTTCTTCGCCTCCGGCGGCTGCTTCGGCAGCGGGAGGTGGGGGAATCCCCGGATCCCGTCTTGTATATAGCGTAGGTTTGGTAGGAGGCCTAGCCGGCGGCGCCCTGGAGGTGGAGGTGCGGTCGGTGGCGGTTTTGGCGGCGGCGTGTTTCCCCTCTGTTGCAGGTGCTCCTCGGAGGCCCGCGGCGGCGCGCTCGTCGTTCTGGAGGTCGCGGATCTTCGGATTCCTCGAGGCTCCAGGCCCCTGCATCTGGTTGGCGGGTCGGCGCCGCGGATCTGGTGCGCTGGGGTTCTGGTCCTGGGCTTCTTCGCCGTTGCGCCGCCGCTTCCTCCGGCGGTGGTGCAGAGCCTGGGTGGTGGTGTGAAGGAGCTAGAAGCGGCGGTCGCGAGGAGGCTCTGCTGGCTTCGCCGGACTTGAAGGCTGGTGGAAGGTGGTGTGGCAGGTGGTGGAGGGCACTGGCTGTGGTCGTTTATCGAGCAAGGTTCCGTCACTGAGTGGCGGACGGATTCTGCAGCCCTTTCCATGCGGAGGTGCTCTCGGATGGAGGTAAGAAGGTGGATCGGCTTCTTCGTCTCCGGCGTCGGCAGCGGCGGTTTCTTCCTCGTTGTTTTGCTTCCTGCATTTGTTGTGCTGGATTTCTCGAGTCGTTGTACTCGTTCTTGATGTATGCATCTGCAGTTCTCAAAAAAAAAAAAAGAACCATGCTGAAAATCGTCATTTTTATCATCGCTAACCATTAGCAAAAAAGAAGTTGGACTGGGAAGAAAGATGAGGAGGGTGAGACTTGCTGAAACTCTCTTCGCACGGGCGGGTGGGGGAAGGTAAAGCCGTCTTGGCTTCCCGTGCCATTATGGATTGGGTTTGTCTAACCGGGAGATCCGTGACTAATGACTTCATTGAGCGTTGGTGGTATTAGTGTCGGTTTTTTGTTTGCCTAACTGGCAATTTGGGCCCATGGGCCGATTAAAAATTAAAGATAAAAGGCAAACAAATAGAAAAAGCAAAGAAAAAATGAACTTGGGTCGGCCCAATTAGTATTTACAAATCCGGTGAACATGCCAAAATTGGCCTCACGCTGGTTCCCCGTATGAAATTTTTGTTTCCAACAAAAAAAGTCAGGATTTAAATCTGAATAAAATAAACATTTACTTTTTTTTTTTTGAGAAACACAGTACAACGCAGACGCTCACAAACACGCGCATACACTCACCCCTATGAACGCACACACGCACACCCTACCCCTATGAGCACCTCCGAAAGACTGAGCCGGCGGTTGGGTCTTGAGATTGACGAAGTCACCACGGGCGCCTCGCTGTCGACGGGAACGTCGCCTCCCACTGAAAGAATATTCCGCCTAAATGAGAAACACCAGCGTCAAACCTGGGGTTTGAACTCTGGTGGGCTGGGGGTACAACCACCCACCTAACCATCTTGCCACAGGCAAGTTCTCAATAAACATTTACAATGCTCTGATTTTTTTTGTTGAATGGATTATATGCATCCCATCCCCTCTTGCAGCGCAGGAGCGTGTTTGTCCGCGAGCATTTGCATGCACAAAGTTAATGGGAGCGTGTAGTATTACTTATGGATGAAGGAAAAGGATTATTACTCGGCTCTCTCCCGGTTCATGATGCCCGTAGTCAATAGTGTCTTTTACAGTTCACATAGCCGTCTGTCGTGAACACAAACATCATGTTTATTTGCTTCCCTCGTCAGGGCCCGACAAGGGAAAGGGGTGTGCACCGGGGAAAGCGCGGTGCACGAAGGTTCGTCACATGCTTCCCTCGACCGTCCGTGCAGATGACGCCAATCTATGTCGCAATAAATGGCGTGTAAGCGTGTGCAATGACGTGAGTTTGACCAACGATTAGTTCTATGTCTGAGCTTAACAATTTAGAATTCTCACAGAAAAATATGTGACCAGTGACCGCCCATTCTCGGTTTTTCTCCTATGCCTAACCTTCTTCTTATTTTTTAAGGCGCTGATATCTTGCTCAGGTAAATACGGCAACCATGTTTCCTCGATTTTATAGGGTGTTGTGGGGGGGGGGGGGGGGGGGGGGGGGGGGGGGGGGGAGACACGTATGTGATCGATATTTATTTTTTTCTTCCACGAAAGTCAGTCGCGTGGGAGAATGTCAATCACGTGGTATGGCGGAGTCAAAGATATATACATGAAAGATGTTGCATGTAGGAAGAGATAAATTACCAACGGCCTAACCTCCACCAACCTATCCCTGCCACCAGCCAAGTTACCGACGAGCTGGAAGTTGGACTATCTAAAGGTGGCACAGAACCTTTCGGAGACGCATCTTATGTATATGTCCTCTCCCATGTTTCTATGTACCTCATTAGTGTTACATGTAGTTTGTTTACACTACCTTAATGATTAGTTCATTATGAGAAAATCTTTTCACTCTCCCTTTTCATATTTTTATCTAGTAGTGGTAAGAGAGATCCTAATTAGATGTCATCAATTAGGATGGATATTCACGAGAATCAGAAAGACAATAATTATAATGCATACTTGATTTCACGTAGTTGCCTACATATATTCAAGAGGGATAGGAGGGAATAAAATTGAGCTAAGAGGCATGGAGCAAACATGAGTTAGAAATAGAGCAAGACAATTATATGTCAAGGGCGAAGTATGCGCACGGTACATTATAATGTGGCAGTTGCCGGATTGAAAAGTGACAACGGAATATAACTTAAGAAACAACGTTTTGTGCTATAAGCCTATAACACCATGTTATGCCTACGGAAGCCTAGTAAATATAAAAAAAATACCATATGTTTTAATTAAATTCTAATAGCAAATGTTTGTAACGAATATCTTAACCAAAATCTTAATATCCAGTTCATGCTTAGTTCACATAAAGATGAGAGGGGGAAGACACATGTTCCTTTAGGAAAGATTCAAACTTATCCTGCGGGCCACCTCCTTGTGTTGCTCATTCCTATCATCTCCTGTTTATTCTTCTCCAAGTCCACTTACCTATACCTAAGTTGTTACTTTTTCTCAGAAAGGGGAAAATATCTAGTGACACCATGCCTCGCATGGTAAGGTAGCTATCACTGGATATGCTCTCCTCACGAAGCTCGAGCTGAGCTCACACGAGTGTTGTATGCACTCTTGGAGGAGAATGGTGGCTACACGGTGGATGGGTTAGAAATTACCCGCCCTGACCCAATGAGTTGGATTCATCGTCAAAGAGCTCGGATTGGAGAAGACGGTGCCTCAGACGTTTTATCGGATGATGCTGCATAGGTTGGCCTGACATGTTGGAAGCGCATACATGTTATGACGATTTGTTGCAAAAAGTGTTGAATTTGTGTTGTAGAGTAGATATGTTTATTCGTTGCTGCACGCGATGGTTTTTTATGTACCACATGTTAACCGTCGTCAATGTTTTCATTTGGAACGAATGAATTTGTTGCAGCCAGAATAGTTATTGCGTGCACGTGTTTAGAATGTTGCAACATATCCGAATGTTTTTATTTTTTGAAATTACATATCCGAATGATTTTTAACGTGGTCACAGACAAAATATAGCTATGCCGATGCGATTGCATACACCGAAAATAATTGTACGATGGAGTTTGTGTTGCATCGACCAGATGTGCAAATAGCGTAACTCCAGTGCGAACCCAACCCCCGACCGACCCATCAACCAGACCGACCGGACCCAAACCAAACCACCTTCGTCTCCCTTCCCTCCGCGATGAACTGACCCGAGCTCCACCCCCCAACCCTCGCCCGCCGATGGAGCAGGCCTTCTCCTCGCCGCCGTCCCCGCCCCCGCCGGCTCCTGCACTTTATCCCGCCTCGTTGTCACCTTACCACTCGCCGGCGGAGCCACGCTGACCGCCGCGCAGAAGGCGCCTCCGCCGGCTCCTGCTCCCGCCTCGGAGTCGCCTCCCCAGGATCCACCGGCGGAGCCCGCCCTGACCGGCGCCCAGAAGGCGCTCTGCTCCAAGACTTCGCGCCCTCCCGAGGACCCCGATAAGAAGGTTCCGCTCTCACACACTTCTTGTATTTGGTCGATGTTAGCTCCTGTACGGTTGGTCCTCCCGTGCTTGCTTTGCTTTGCTTTGCCGGTTGGGGAGCTAGGTTTTTGGGGTGTATAATTGTACTCTAGTTTCATAGTGGATCGAAATCATTTGGCATTCGGGAAAAATGATGCAAAGTGAATGGTGCCAGAATGTTGACTGCTGCAAAACAGAAACGAATATTAACAGAATTTATGCAAGCCCTAGTGCGCTGCTTTGCAGAGTTGCACTTAGTTGTGCCATCTTATGTGCTCATGCCGTTTTCTGCAAATAGAGTAGCATCTATATAATGGACCAGAACACCTAGGCATGGAGCTGAGTGTGTAGCTTGTGTTTTTGGCAGAGGATGGATATTTTACATGAAATTCCTTCTCCAGACACCTTATCATGTACACTGCTACTTTCCAAGAGTGAAGCTGGATTTCTTGTTTCCTGATAATCCTTTCTATGAGGTTCAGAACAAAATGAAATCGTGGTAATGGCATTACGCGAGTAAGCGTTTTGGAAATGGTAAATGGGAGTTAATTTCGCAGAGTTGGAGGTTTAATTGGAGTACAAGCTATAATAACTATATTCGACAAATTATTTAACAGAAACTACAAATTCCGGGACTAGTTGTATTCTTGTACAGACAGCACTCAAGTCCCAACCTTCCTGACATAGGAGGCACACATGTTAGACTCTGCAGCCAAGGAGGAGTGCTTCTCCCTGCCTCATGTCATGTCGTCTTCTCCCCTCTCTCCCCAAATTTCTGCTTTGTGCTAGCTTGTTCTGCGATGGCGATAGGAGGCAACACCAGGCCCTACTGTTAGTGAAACTGAGTGGATTGATCTCTTCCTGTGCTGGTGCGGAACTCTAGCTCGGCTTTATCAGATGGACTGTTCGAAGAGTTTTTGTTGCTTTTGTGATTAATACTTTGCTGGGGCAGCGAGCAAGCAAAATCCAAACAATTCTACTCGTTTCTGATTTGTGTGGTGCCCTGCTGACCTAATCGGTCCCATCCTTGGTTGGTTCCATTTTCAGCTTCAACATGCAAGACCCATCCCCGTAGGGTACTAGTGTTTGGTGTGCGAGATTTTTTTTTGTTGGGGGTTCAACTGAAGCCTACTCCTGATCATTGGTGTACTTGTGAACTTCAGGTTGTGGAAAGTTATCAGCAGGAAAATCCAAAGATGGTTCAACTCTTTTTGCAAGTTCCTACAGATGGTGGTAGTGTTGATACAGATGCTGTGAGAGCGAGGAGATCCCTTCTAAACAAGGCTGAGTCTGTGATCAAGTCAGTTGTAAGGTCTGGTGGCAGGTATGAAGCTCGGATGTGGCTGTGCAGTACCATCTCGTCAGTTCATTTGCTGGATCCACGTGACCAGCGGGACCTGTTCCTCGATCTCTTGGAAATGAAGGATTCGAGGCGGGATGTTGCTGCTCGCTTGCTGCGGATGATTTTCGATAAGAAGCCCAAAAAAGCTGGCTCTGTTTTAGCAAAGAAGCTTCATATGCTGGAGAAGTTTTTCCAAGGCAATTCCATTAAGAACTTGTTTTTTTATCTGCTATTACTCCATAGCTTTTTTACTTCAATTTTCGTTTCTGCAAATCCGCAGTTTCTGTATATCCAGTATCCACAACTTACTTACTCTAGTTTAATCTGTTTGTTTACAATATTCTGTTCAATATCTATTTAGTTCATTTGTTATGGCTGATTAAAAGTGACCAAGCTATGAGTTCAGCGTGTTTGTGATATATGATATGCTGGACTCGATTTGTTTAGTGTGTACTTAAGGGATATAGTAACTAATGCCCCTTGTATGTCGTGGTGGACATTATATCCATAATTAGCTCTATATTATATTAGTAGGATAGCATCGTATTACAGTAATACACTGCCATAAACTAAAATAGAAATGATTTTTTTTTGTTACAGTAAGGTTTTACCCGTCTCTTGGCCTATTTCGACCTGCCTTTAGGTCGTGATCACTTTTCTTGATGTACTGTGTTTCTGTAGTTTATAAACATCTTGGAATCACTAATAGGAATTATTTGCTGCATATACATATTCTCCTGTAGAAATGTAATTTCTAACATAAATAGTATGCTCATTATGTTCTACATGTGCTTTACTCAACATCTATGTACCTTTTTGTGCTGGGTGGCTCAAAACCAATATTGTTTTTATCTTTCATTACGAATACAACAAGATTTAGTTCAGTTGCCAGTTCTAACATGTGTGATCCATCATTAATTACGTTACTGGTTATCTATTGCGATCTGCAGGTAACCCAGAGCGACATTGCAATGGTTTAGTCACTTCGCTGCTACTGGGGACTTAACACACAAAAAAGGTGCCAGGGCACTTGCTCACTTTGCATTTGTGAATCGTGATGTTTGCTGGGAGGAGCTTGAGTGGAAAGGCAAGCATGGGCAGTCTCCTGCTGTTGTTGCTACTAAGCCTCATTACTTTCGTGATCTTGATGTTCTCCAGACAGTGGAAAATTTCCTTGAATATGTCCCGGATTTCTGGTCTTCTGAAGAGCTTGCTGATTCTGTCAAAGATGGTGAAATACTGCAATTGATACAGAATATTTTGTGGATCAATTTGTCTATCTGATGTATGAGGAGAACTTCAAAGATGTGTGGCAAGTAGTTGAAGAATTTTTGATGGAGGAGCAGTTTTCATCTCTGTCTCAGTACCTTCTTATTCATCTAGACGAACAAAGGCTTCTTCGTGTCTTAAAAACACTAGGAAAGTTCCTCAGACCAAACGCACTGTGTAAAGAGTTAGCCTTCCCATGCTGCTGGCTTGAGGTTCTTCTGTCAGCACACATTGATCAGATATCTCTTGATGAACTTATCCTATTGAACTGTGTCATTGCCAAGGGCAGACAACTTTGGCACCTCATGAACGGCGAAGAACATGAGGAAGAACGAGGGAGGATGGACGATCTTGTGAAGGGCACACATCACTTGACTGATGCTGATCATTTTGCTCTCATAAAGGATTTCATGACTACAAAGTTTCCTGATGCGCTTAAGTGGATAGGCATCCAATCCTGGGTAATTTTCTGTGATTTATCAAAAGAATGCAAATCAGCTGATTCTTGTGAATCTTTGTTCACTGGTAGCAATATAAAATTTCGCAAGGCTCTTGATTACTCATTGGTTAAAAATGACGGGCACCCAGTTGTGCATACTTCAGATACTGATGACAAGGATCCAGTAGAAGTAGTCGTAAAAGAAGGAGAGATAAGAAGAAAAGACGGCATAGATATGATTCTGATGAGGATAATGTTGATCAGCTGCTTGAACTGGGAACTTTCAACGGAAAGAGGGCCATTGAATCACAACATGGAAGCTGGTATCTGTCAACTGATGACTTCTCTGCTTCTTGGGACATTGTATGCTATCTTTTGACCTTTTCAGTCAATATAGTCACTACTAACTCTTATCATTTTTATTTGATTATTATTCATGGCTTCATCTTACTCATGCAGGCAGATGTACCGGATCACCTCTCTACTCATTATCTCAGGGTATGGCTGAAGTGGGCTTGCTTTAGTTGATCCTCCACTACCGTGTGTGGAAATCCTACTACGTTTTCTGATGAAGTAAAGCATGGAACTGTATACATATGTGCAATCTTCTGGTCATAAATCCTGATGGTAAGTAATCAATTCCTGTGTGCCCTACTTGTTGAGTACCAGACGTTGATTTCTTCTGCAAAAATGCCCAATTTAGTATCTAAACTTTATAACTCGCAGCGTAATAATGCGTAATAATTTTTGCAAGTAGAAACTGTGTTTCCCACATTGTCTTATCCACCCTCCATCACGTAAACTGATGGAAACACACATACTGTTGACAATGTTTTACTTCCATTTGAAGCTGCCCTGTCTTTTTTCTTTCGGATTTCTGCATTCTTAATGGATTGACTGTGCGTGCCTGCAGGAGGCCCAGGTCGAAGTCTCTCCTCGAAAAAGTTCTTCCTGTATACTGACGACACTCACCAATGGAAAACTCCGGCTTCATGGACATTGAAATAGCTCAAGCATTCCCTGAAAACAAGTCGAGTGCTGTTTTTTTTAACGTTTTAGACGTCGTGTTGGCTCCGGGATAGCATGAAAACACTGCCGTTCTTGCTCGTATATGCACTGGCGTAGCAACACACAACACAGTTCATGACTTTGCTCACGAGTTTTAGTCTCGTTTTCTTGCTTTTGCCGGTAGATGCATGAGCTGACAATTACAGTACTCCATTGGAACGTATTATAAATTTGTAGAGAGTATCATTCAATCTACCCCTTCCGTTTCATGTGCACAAACTACAAAACTGATGAAGAGGCTCAGTTCTATATTCCAATCCAATCCATAGGGGACAAGTGTATACGCCGAGTGTTGGCTAAGCTTCAACACGTACCTGATTACAGGTTACCTGCAGCAAACCACGCCCTGTGGCCTCGGTCCTACCATGCTTCCAGTGACTGCATTACCGCCGACCATGCCATGCGAGGCTACTAATTTTTCCTCGCCGTGATCTTCAAACAAAATCCACCTCCTTTTGGCATCAAATCAGTAAACAACACGAACATCCCTTGAACCAAAGCGTTTGACTTGGGATGGCGTCGGTGGTGGGGGTGTGGTCCTTCCCCTCCTTTCCCCGTTCCGGTGCCGTTCTCGTCGCCGGGGAGGTTGTGAAGGTGTTCGTCGGGGGCGCCTCTCTGTGCTTGCTTCTCCGGCCGGCCGTGGCGGCGAGGGGAGGAGCTGCTGGAGCTTGGCGTCTCCGTTTTGCTCGTGGTCTTGCAGGTGGAGCCCTTCATCGGCTTTGCTTCGTCCGGCCGTGGTGGTGTGGCGAGCGGCGGCTGGAGGTGGGTGTGGGTGGTGGTCCTGGACGGTGCTGCACCGGCGGGAAGAAGGGTGGTGCTGGCGAGGAGGAGCTGTGGCCGTGTCCGTTCATCGTGTCAGATTCCGTCGCCGGGCGGCGGATGGACCCTGCGGTCGTCTACAATGCGTGGTGGCTCCTCTTCTCCGGCGGCTCGAGGTACGGCGGTGCCGGCGGCGTCTAGGGTTCTGGGATGCGCGGTGGTGGGCCTGATCGTGTTCTTCCCAGGGTGCACGGGGTGTTCTGTGCAAGTTGCAGGGGTTCGGTTGTAATTTCTAGTTCTTGCTGGGCCTGTTTGTAATTTGTACATGTGCATCTCTGTTTTATGGATCAGTCCCTTTTCAAAAAAAAAAAAAAAAGCGAGATGGCGACTTCTTGCTCTATATAAGCCGTTCTCATGTGATGTGATGTCCTAGCAAAACAAGCCAAACGCAAAAGGAGACCAGAGATAGACGACATCCATGGCGTTCACCACCACCGCCTTGTCCTCGCCGTCCCCTCTCCTGCGTCGTGACGACCTAGGACAGTCTACGAGAGTGTACTCCCGGCAACCGGGAAGGTGCCCTTCGAGTGGGAGAACGAGCCGGGGAAGCCTAAGAGCCCGCCGGGGGTTGACGACCTCCTGCCGCTCTGCCCATCACCGGCGATGGAGAGCGCGCGGCTCATCGACCGAAACGGACGTCGGGTGCGGAGCCTCAAGCACCGGGCGGATCCGAGCTCGGAATCGGATGGCTTCGAAAGGTGCCTTCCCGTGAAGTTCCAGCTGGGGAAAGCCATGAGGAGGTGGTACGTCGTTTGCTTCTTTAGAGGAGAACGATGAATACAACATGTACAATTTTTTTTTGACTTGTACAACATGTAGGTTTTTGTAAAGAATGAATGAATGGTCTGAAAAGATTGTAAAGAATCAATGAAAGTTCTAATTTTCCCCTTTTGATCACTGGGTTCCCAAAGATCACACCTAAGTACCTAAGAGGCTAAGACACGCTGAGTAAAACGACGAGGAAAACTCCCGGGAGAACGAAAAACGTCTAGGAGCATACAAATATGCATGTTACGCCTAGGAGCTCCGGATGCTGACAATCAAGATCATATGGAGGAACAGTGATAAAGACAAAGCGGCAACAATAAGCTACATGGAGAGGGAAAATGCAGAAGAGAGATGGAGGAAGAAGGTGCACTTGAAGGGGGGAAAAACAGTCTTTTGATGATTGGGTTATGGATATCTGTTGATCTGAAGTACCCTTTGAGCTGCTGCAAATTCGTATAGCTTATTTTAACTTTCTCTTGCAGTATGATTATGAGACATCGGTTTATGATTGTTCCTTTATCATGTGGAGCGGATGAAAAAAAAGATCATCAGGTGCTATCTTCTGGCCTTGTCAATACTGCCCAAGTCAATAGACACTACTAGAAAAAAGAGGATCCTCTTAAGAATCGTACTATCAAGAACAATGCGCAACAAATTCCGATTTATTCTGCAACAACATTAGTATCATTTGTTTGCACAGAACAGCAGACAAGTTACTATCAGGAAATTTGTTTGCACCTAGCACGCATTTGGCAATATTGATGATACCCCTTTATGATCTACTACAAGATGAGAAGGCAGCCCCTTAATCAACCTTTTGTTTCACAGTCGTATCAATAAGAAAGGATTGAAAGGACAATAATCGCAGTAACAATAGAAGAAGAAACAGAGGTAAGAAGAAACTAAGCGTAGATATGATGCTGATGAGGATAGTAACAATCATCTGCTTGCTGTATCATCAAGAAGAAGAAAAAGATGCACAAATCCCCAATTATTCCGTAGCAAATATCAATAATATAGGGCAAACCAAACGATCGAAACAGTCTTTAGCCATAACGAGATCTTTACAAGGAATACGAACTTTCCTATCACGACCTAATCAACACTAACTAAAACCAGAAGCGAATAGATTGCGGCGCATTGACCGCGGACCATGCATGCATGCTAGGGCTTGATTAATTAAGCGCGTTCCCCGCGGATGCGGCGGGCAAGCTGGATGTCCTTGGGCATGATAGTGACGCGCTTTGCGTGGATGGCGCAGAGGTTGGTGTCCTCGAAGAGTCCGACGAGGTATGCCTCGGCAGCCTCCTGGAGCGCGAGCACGGCGTGGCTCTGGAAGCGGAGGTCCGTCTTGAAGTCCTGGGCGATCTCCCGCACCAGGCGCTGGAAGGGAAGCTTGCGGATGAGAAGGTCCGTGCTCTTCTGGTACTTGCGGATTTCACGGAGCGCAACGGTGCCGGGCCTGTAGCGGTGGGGCTTCTTCACGCCGCCGGTCGTCGGGGCCGACTTCCTCGCAACCTGAAAATAAAACGAGCGTCAGCGAAACCGCAACAGCATGCATGCAGCAAACGATCCTCGAAACCGCAACAGCATGCAGCAAACGATCGTTGAAAACCGCCATGGCATAGCGATCGTGGTGCAATAGATGAGGAGAGGGGACGAGACGAACAATGGAGGAGAGCTGCTTCCGGGGCGCCTTGCCGCCGGTGGACTTGCGGGCGGTCTGCTTCGTACGTGCCATCTCGACTCCTCGACTTGGAACTTCTGCGGATTTGGGTGGTGGAACTCGAAACCGAAGGCGTCGAATTGAATTGTGGTTGTGGGATGAGAGGTGGGGAGGGGATTGAGTATATTTATAGGTGCCGAGTGCGCGCGAGAGGCGGTTCGATCGCTATTAACGTCTTGGAGAAGGTTTCGGATCGGATGGCTCATGGCTGGGCTGGGCGTGGAGAAAAGCACACGATCCTCGTGCTCGCCTTTGATTGGTGGAAAGAGACGATCAGCGGATCGAGGTGAAGAACACACCAGCAGGTTCCGGGAGACGGCCGGAGGTCATGAATCCACATGGAAACTGTTCAGAGGAAACAGCGGATCAGTAGAGGAAAAGAAAGAAGAGATGCGAAGGTTGAGGAATTGTAGGCACGCCATGGTGACTCCGGCGAGGACTGCGGAAGGAAGAGAGACTCCAGGCAAGAGCCGAGAAGACAACGGATCGCGCTGCTAAAGACCAGGAAAAACAAAGAAGAGAGTAGGAAAAAAATTGGAACCTGGGGACAACTGATCTCAACTTTTATTTTTTTGCGAATTACAACTTTTTTTAACTGATCTCAACTTGAGAACCAATGGGATGAGAGGAGGGAGGGTCTACAGTTTTTTTTAGGGCCCAAAAGAAACATGTTTCAAACGCTTCAGGAATGCGGCCGTTTGCCGGGTGTCTATCGAGTGTTTTTTGTCGGGCACTCTGTATCTGATGAAAGACAGTCGGCCAAGAAGCGGCGCTCCACAAAAACAGTAGGTGGCACTCGACAAATAAGCGGCTATCGGCAAAGCTCGAAACATGTGTCCCTGATAGCCGCGACCGACGGAAGGGGGGTGACGCTACCCTCTTTGTTGAGTATATATTACCTAACCGGCACTCGACAAATATGTCATAATTTATTTTCTTACCGCAATTTTCCCTGCCGACGCATTTTCTCGCCTATTTAAATATGTAAGTCAAGTGCCCAATATAAGTCACTCGGCAAAGCCTTTTTGAAAATATTTCCTCACACTCTCTCTAATGGAAGGTTTTCGACTTAACCTCCTACTTTGGAGGTCAAACCAATTATTGTAAGAATTTGGACTCCTTCGAGTCGATACTGTGTGTATGCCTTACTTTGATAAAAGCATGATTAATATGAAATAAAATAATTAGTTTATAAATATTTATTTACCTTTCTTAGACCCATTTAATAGAAAAAATATCATAGATAAATAAAAGTTCTCAAAATTCCACATTTTTGTTGCATTGAATTTGAGTATAGTCTTGGTATAAATTGGACAAGTCGATACACAAATCCATAAGACTTGCTTCACAAGGTGAACTATCTCCCAAACGATTCTTGACTTAAAGTGCAAACGTCCTAATTCTGAACACCCACAAAGTTTTGTAATAATCTGCACTTTTTTAGTTGATGTTGTGTGTATGCCTTGCTTTGATATTACTAATGAGTAATGTGAAATAAAATAATAATTTTGGTCTAGGAGTATTTATTTACCCTTTTAGAGTTCTGTAACAGGAAAAAAAATAAAAATACCAAAAAAGTTATAAAATTTCAACAATTTTTGTATGGAATCATAATTTGGGTATATAAACTTGGGATAAGTAGGAAAAGTCGATACACCAATCTAAAATGGCAATTGCTTCACAAAGTGGACTATCTCCCATGAAGATTCTTGAATTTATCTCATACTCCGGAGCATCCAAAACAAGTTTTGTAATGATCAAGATTCTTTTTTATTTGATATTGTGTATGCCTTAATTTGATATTAAAAATGAGTAATATGAATTAAAAAATTAACTAGGAACATTTATTTACCCTTTTTAGAGTCATTTAATTGAAAAAAAATCAAAAATTTCTTAAACTTGTCAAAGATTCAAGATTTATTACCGTGGACTCACATTTTGGTATTTAAGATTATGATAAAAAGTAAAATTTGCTACGAAAATCTGAAATGGTATTTCCATGAAGTTTCTTCGGATTCATTGCAAACCGTCTACTTTGAAGCGGTTGATACAACATTATTTAATCCCTCTGTTCCTAAATATAAGATGTTTCAGTCTTTTCTGGCCAGCACGTATCTAAACGCGTTTTAGTATGTAGATTCATGTACAGATATTACACCAAAACACGACTAAATACGTGTAGGCCAGAAAAAAATGGAGGGAGTAGTTCCATTACTCTCGTCAAACCATTTGTTGCACTCACATTTGGTACATCTCAAACTCCATTATTTCCTAACCATTGTTGACATTAATTTGTTTATCGGTAGAGTCTCTACCCTGAACTGTCAAAGTGTTGTAAATATACTCCGGAGGACAAGTGACATCTAGGAGGTATATTTAAAGTTAGTGTATTCATTTCGACTGATTGTAGAAATTATTTCATTTATTTTCTTTTTATATATTAAACAGCTCTTTATATATTAGTGATTTAATTCGCATTCTAACGATCAACTCAAACATATGTCAAGTTATTACATTACTTTATGTGATTGAAAGGATTGAGAAATATCCGGTAATCACAATTCACAAGTGCGTATATGATAATAGAGCGAGAACGTACAGAGGGATAGAGATATGTTAGGCACACGCTATGATTATTATTATTATTATTATTATTATTATTATTATTATTATCTCTACTATATAATATGCTTAACCGACCGCGGTACGTCGCGGAGATTTTACGTCCGTCATATTAGTCCCTCAAAGATCTGAAAATAAACCCGCAGTCCAACATAATCGACACTTTTACATGTTAGCCCCTCAACCCTATCCACTCGCCTCCACCTGAATCCTCTCTCGACGGAACGTGGATCAGCGGTGGCGTCTCGAGCGAGTCCGAGGGGAGAGGAGGTCGGCGCCGTCCAGCTCCCATTCTACGCCGGACTGGATGGGGTGGAACAGGACGGGCGGGTTGCTTATAAAGAATAGAGAGAGGGGAGACGATGGTACACCGGCCCTCACCGGCGCTGGGAGGCTATAGGGCCGGCTGCTCGCGCCGCCGCCCTCACGTCCTCCTAATCCGGCGAGGAATCCGCCCGCAGAGGGACCATAGACCCCGTGATCCTTCTTACAGCCGGCCCGGCTGACCTCCTATGGCCGCCGTGCACACATCGACCTCGTGCGCTCCTCGGCCTTCGCCGCCGATTCGGTCGTTTCGTGCGTCCAGGTCTGGGCGCCAGTGGCCATGAGCGAAGGGGTGAGAAGGGCGACGAGAACGTGGTCCTGCTCGTCGGCGTGCGTCCTTCAGTCCCTGGCGGCCAAGTCTGATCAGAAGAGGAATGTGGAGATCCTTGTACAGGTATTTCATACTGTACTGCAAATAGTTCCCGGTGAGAAAACTCTGCGCTACAAGACGGTGACAAGAAAAGCTTACCATGCAACTGGTCTGAAAGCTAATACTGGTATCTAACAAATATTGTTTGGGTAGCAGAATTCCGTTCATAATGTTCATAATCTATTGCGTGTTGGGTCAACTCGTGATGCGGTGTTGTCTGTTTTCTATGCAGTTTGGGATTCAAGCTGGAGCAGATCGTGATAATCTGGGTTCTAACTCGGTGGTCACTGCAATTGTAGTGTCAGAGACCTGCTCAGCTAGGATATAGAGCTACTAAGTAGCACTTGAGTCTTGAGGTCTTTAGCTCATAATGCAGATTCACAGAGCAACAAGGGATCTCACTGAGTCAGCTGATTAGTGAAGTGGCGCGGTGCATGTGTACATAGGCCTCCTATGCTCATTCTGATATTGTAGTGATGAAAAAATAATCCTTGCAAATGTGCAATGTATTCCTTCCTTGGACAAAGATGAATAAAAGTCTCATTGAGAGCATTTGTCATTTGTATTGCAATTAACATGTTCAGTACAAATGAACAACATTTGCTTTCAGTCTTTGACCTTACAAGTTGAACTCAGGTGTTGCTTTCTGAATAATAAGGTAATGTGTCTTAAGTAAGTTGGGAGTAACCAATGAAGATATGATTGCTGAGACTCATAGGTTGTCTACTTTGGTGTCAATTTGATACTAAGACAAGCTTTGTGTGAACTGGCATAAGAAATTCAGGTCCTCGATAACTCTGATGATATACGAGCAGATATGCCAAACCTGCTGGAGAAAGCAGAGTGGATGAAACCGAATGACCATGGTAGGTAACAAAAACCAAATCAGAAAAGTTTGCAAATGTTTGATCATATTTGGTCCAGGATCTCTGTAATTCCTTTTGGAGAGCAATTGTTTTTGGTGATTCAACATCTCTTTTTTTATTTTGTGTTATCCCATGTAATTTAATGATAAAACTTTGCATGATGTTTCCATTCCTTTATATATGGAAAATGATTAAAATTTTGGTGATACCCAACATACTTCTAACGGTCGCCAAAGGTGATTGTCTTTTCCCGGGCGCGCACTACGCAGAGATCAACCGGCTCTCATATTGAAAATTCTCGATGTTAAATCTAAGAAGAAGAAGATATTCCGATTTTCACATTCATCGCCCGTTGCAACGCACGGGCATTTTGCTAGTTATTATTAAATCTTGTGATTGCAACTTGCAAGGGTATACACGACGAAAACAAGAGGAAGAACCAGGGGGGTGGTCCGGGTATGAGTATGCGAGAGCTGCGCAATGATCTCACTAGAAGTAATGATAGAAGAAGGGGATGAGAGCAGCTGAAGATGGCATAAACATGATCCTGAAGAGAATAATGTCGATTATCTGCTTGGCATATTGTGGCCTTCTCAATTCTGTTTCAGTCAAGCTATAGAAAGCGGTCCTCTTGGCAAAGATGCTATATATCAGAACACCAGAATTGCTTATATTGCTCGCCTAACATGGAAAATGGATAATTTGCTTCCTTTCGTAGAGCTCAACCAAAGACGCAACAGATCCACAATTATTCCGCAGCAAATATCAATAATGATCCATAACCTTAGTTTGCACTTGGGCAAACCAAAAGATCGACAGATAAGTCTGTAACTATTTTTACGACGAACATTAAGGAACTTTCCCTATCACGATCTAATTAACACAAACTAAAACCAGAAGCGAATCAATCAACTAGAACGGCGCGCTGATCTCCCATCAATCAAGGATCATGGTGCTAGGGCATGAAATTAAGCGCATTCGCCGCGGATGTGGCGGGCGAGCTGGATGTCCTTGGGCATGATGGTGACGCGCTTGGCGTGGATGGCGCAGAGGTTGGTATCCTCGAACAGTCCGACGAGGTATGCCTCCGCGGCCTCCTGCAGCGCGAGCACGGCGTGGCTCTGGAAGCGGAGGTCCGTCTTGAAGTCCTGCGCGATCTCCCGCACGAGGCGCTGGAAGGGCAGCTTGCGGATGAGCAGCTCCGTGCTCTTCTGGTACTTGCGGATCTCCCGGAGCGCGACGGTGCCGGGCCTGTAGCGGTGGGGCTTCTTCACACCGCCGGTCGTCGGCGCCGACTTCCTCGCCGCCTCCAAAACACAAGAGAATTAGCAATCGTCGAATTAAACCGCAACAGCATGCAGCAAAGCGATCGTCTAAACAGCTACAGGATGCAGCAAAGCGAGGCCGCAGATCATTGTTCCTCCATATTATTACTATTTAAATTGAATAATAGATAGATCGGGAGAGGGCAGGAGACGAACCTTGGAGGCGAGCTGCTTGCGGGGCGCCTTGCCGCCGGTGGACTTGCGGGCGGTCTGCTTCGTACGCGCCATCAACCTCGGCTTGGAACTGCCTCGGATTTGGTTGGGTGGTGGAACTGGAAACCGAAGGCGAGGGAGTGAATCGTGCGATGAGAAGTGGGGAGGTGGGTGTCGGTATTTATAGGTGCCGGGTGCCCTTTTTGGGGGAAGGTTTCTCGGATCCGATGGCTGGGTTTTGCGTGCAGCGAAGCACACGATCCTCGTGCTGGGCTCTGGTTGGTGGAGAACGACGAGGTACGGATTGTTCTTTTTGCTGCAACGAGGTACGTATCGGTGACGTGGCGTGGAGATTTGCGTTGTGGTGACCTGCGTTTGCCCATCGTGGGCTTGTACACGGGACAAAGCATGCATGTTAAAGCCTTTTTACCTCACCAAGGACACTCTCACTGGCCCACGTATGGTCACCATCTTCTGCTTAAAAAAACGTATAGTCATCATCTATCCACGTGTTAAAGCTTATTTTCCGAATGGAGATATTTTAGAGGTGACTGGGCTCTCACCCGTCGCAGATTTGGCGATCCATAATCGAAGGCCGAGATGTCCTCAAGGTCGGGCTGATTAGAAGGATTGGCGACGTCAAGGATACTGACGCATGGACAATGAACTGGCTACCAAGGGACGAACGGCTTAGGCCAGTGGCGCCACGGAAAGAAGGAGCCCGGCAAAGGTTTGTGACTACCAAGGTTTTGGTTCCCGAATTAAAAAAAAATCCCGAGGAGGGTCGGGATTCCCGGTTACCGCGGTTACCGAGATATCTCGGATGGTTATCGGACAAATTTAAAAATCAAAATTTGAATTCATATTTTCTCTGAACTCATTACTAGCCTTTTAAGCTATATGTTTACAGCAAAAAAAACGTAACGCAGTGGTGCGACGTACGCCAGAATTGCAGCCACGTGAGCATGCGAGTTCGAGCCTCGCAGCCATTATTTTTTGATGGAATAGATCTGGAACGAAGTTAATCCTCAAAACAATAAATAATCGCAAGAAGTGGGACTCGAACCGGAGACATCGAACACAAAAAACAGCAGTGCTGCCATTGTACCGTCCAACAAGTAGTTGTAAACAGGAGATACAGTTCCTAGATCAACATTTACGAGTTTAAATTCAAAATTTTCAAATAAATTCGGGATTTTTTGCTCGGTTAGCCTATTTACTCAAGGGGCTCGGGAAACTCGGTTACCGGGCGGTAACCAGATTTACCGCCCGGTAACCAAAACCTTGGTGACTACATTGATCATACGACAGCTTCGTGGAGAGTGGACAAGCTGGATGAATTCTTCTTGCCGATGCACTCGGAGGTGATCAAGGGCATTCCACTGTGTACTAGGATTCAATAGGACTTCTAGGCGAACGTACCGGCATTTTCTTAGTGAGGTCGGCATACCGAGCCTTGACAATGATGAAGAGGACTGGGGAGGACTAGCTGAATAGTTCAGCTTCCTCTAACCCAGAGGTGAAAGGCTGTACCAAGCTATGGAAGGTGGATGTTCCGTCAAAGATACGCACTACTAGGAAAACAGCTATAGACAGAATCACTTTTTGCGGCACACCAAATAGCCATGCGCCACAGAAATATTTCTGTGCCGCATAGTTTTGCATGCGCCACAGAAATTTTGGAATTCTGTGGCGCAGGAAAACCACATGCGCCACAGAAATTAGCTTTCTGTGGCGCATATGGACATTCTGTTGCGCATATTGACAGATGCGCCACATTTTTTTTTTTTAAATCAGATCCCACCCCCTGTGGATCGCCTTTTCAGTGTTGCAAACAAGAAAAGAAAATGATAAAATCTTCAATAAATAAAATTCTTTGAGATATAGTTAGGTTCTAGTGTCTAGTTTGTATAAAAATTTGAAAATATGAATTTTGACCTTTTTTGCAAAAAACAGAAAAAAAAATTTAAAACAGCCATAACTTTTGCATACGACGTCGAAAAAATGCGTTTAATATATCAAAAAAAAACTAGAGAAAAATCCAAACTCGATTTCACCGGGTTTACCCGGTGAACTTTTCTCAGATTCTCGAAATTCCAAAAGGAAAAAAAAGTTATTTCAAAAAGAAGATTTTTTTGGAATTGTTGAATTTTTTGGATTTTTTGAATTTTTTGGATTTTTTTTTTGAAGTTTTCGGGGTTTTTTGAATTTTTTTGGATTTTTTGAAACTTTTGAATTTCCTTTTGAAACTTTTGAAATTTTAAAACACACATACCACACATAAACTACACACATATATACACATACAAGGCTTAAGAGGGTTGATATGATACTTATATCAATAAGAACTTTAGTAGCATAAGGGTGGCTGAGCTGAATAGAACTTAGAAGTTAAGCGTGCTTGGGTTGGAGCAATTTGAGGATGAGTGACTTAGCAGGAAGTCATCATTTGAGGTAGGTTAAAAAATTCAAAAAAATTCAAAAAAAAATCAAAAAATTCAAATATTTAGGTTTTCCAAAAAAATCGTTTTGTCCTAATTTTTTTAACCTTTTAAAAAAAAAATTTAAGAATTCTGTGGCGCATATCTTCTGGGTGCGCCACAGAAATGTGAGAATTCTGTGGCGCATGCGGATATGCGCCACAGAATCACAATTTAGTGGCGTGACTTCTGTGGCGCATGGAAAAGGTGCGCCACTGATAGCCTATTTCCTAGTAGTGACGCATCTTCTTATGGCGTCTAGCTCAACATTCACTGCCTACTGGTGATGTGAGAAACCACAGAAACATGGCACTGACTCTGGTGTGCGTGATCTGCGGACATGAAGATTCATGGAGACATTCATTGATTGAATGTAATATGTCTCAATGTGTATGGGCTCTGACCGACGCAGATATTACAAAGCACATCTCAATATCGACCAAACCATCAGTGAGACAGTGGCTTTTCTCTATGTGTGAGATTTGATGAGGATGCTCTTTACATTATGGTCTATCTAGCACGCGCGAAGGAAGGCGATTCACGAAGACGTGTTCCAAAGTCCGATGGCCACTGTTCAATTTGCGGACAGGTTCCTACTGGACCTAGAAGCAAGCCAAACGAAGAAACCAGAAAATGTCGGCACACGAGCGAGAAGGCAACAAACACCGGGTCGATGGAACCCTCCTAGGGATGGCCAAACCAAACTGAACGTAGATGTTGCAGTTGGTGAAAGGAGCTATTGGTGTCATATGCAGGTCTCAGGAGGGGGTTTACCTCGGTGCCTCTGTTGCGGTCTTTGATGGTGTCACACATCCTAGGGGCGATACATGTTGCTTCGGATTGTTTGGAGGTTGTTCAAGCTTTGAATACTCAGTACCTTGGGGTTTTCAGTTTGATACTGCATGATGTGAAGGAAAAGGCTCAAACTATGCAGGTGATCTTCTCTCATGAAGGTAGAGAATGTAACAAAAAGGCTCATTCGCTGGCGAGGCTAGCTTCGACCTTACTAGTATGCCGCCATGTTTGGCTCCTAGCCCCTCTTGAGGGTTTAAACCTGCATGTAAATTTTATTTCTAGATGAATAAAGGGCAGGAGCATTCTCAAAAAATATCTATATATGTATATATCCTCAAAAAAAAAGTATGGTCATCATCTTCCTTGGCTAATTCTTAGAGATTTGGATTTAACTAAATCAGTCATTTGCACACGCTTGCATCTCATTTGCAACTCTCAGTTCAGCACAAATCACAACGCAAATTTAATGGCTAAGAACTCAACTAAGAATTAACTAAAATATCAGCCAGTTGCACACATTGAAAAACCATGTGCAACTCTTATACCAGCACAAAGTACAACACGCACATTGTTTTTTCTCAGTTGCACACAATTACAACTCATATGCAACTCTCAGGTCAGGACGAATCACAACGCAAATCTGACAGCTAAGGAGGTGAATCATATTTAGTTAATTATCAGATGACTTAGAATTAGCAAAATCGTTAAAAAAACATATGATCATCATCTAAGTAAATTCCATGAAAACTTATGGTTCAATGTATCGATGATTTCAAAGCTACGAGAAATTAATCTGTTGTTTTTGCCCTAATATTAGTATATTACCCATCGACATAGCACTGTTCATGACTGCGCACAATTATTCTTTTGCGAAACACAGTACAACGCAGACGCTCACATACACGTGCACACACTCACCCCTATGAACGCACTCACGCACACCCTACCCCTATGAGCACTTTCGAAAGACTGAGCCGGCGGTCGGGTCTTGAGATTGACGAAATCACCACAGGCGCCTCGCTGTCGACGGGAACGTCGCCTCCCACTGAAAAATAATTCCGCCTAAATGAGAAACACCAATGTCAAATCTAGGATTTGAACTCTGGTGGGCTGGGGGTACAACCACCCTTCTAACCATCTTGCCACAGGCAAGTTTTGATTGAACTTATTCTACATCTGAATCATGAGCACACCAGCTAGGAATTGTGTGCTACAAACATTTGTTATACAACTAGGACACCAGAGTTCAGTTTTCATCCATGAATGTGTCGTCTGATTCTAACTAGTTGAGCGTTCAACTTGTACGACGTCTAAACTCTGGGCTGTAACAGACTGTGTGCAACACACAGCGTTCATAACTAGAAACGTTCAGAACAGTTAAGGCCAGACATTGGGTTTTCACCCTGAAAGGTAAGACTTTGGACTAAGGAATAACAAAATATGCTAGATCCATATATATGATATACTAAATTGGTGGTTCATGGAGAAATTTTGAATAAGCTCGCTCCAAACTGCTCCTCCTGTTACAACGAGTTGTGCATGTCGAGCAATATAATTCTTGCACAGTTATTCCCATAGCTATATATGTAAGTATTTCGCTGCAGTCTTGAGGGTGCTTATAACAAGAATGGCATTATTCATGCATGTGATATTTAATCATTGCATTTTATTGAAGCATTAGGTCAATATCCATGCCGTCAAAGTCAGTAAAGAGCAACTCTTCCTTGAATGTATTTGTTAGTTTGGCCTTGCTTACTTTTACATAGCTGGAGTCTACTTCAACATAGTTGCCCACGAGATAGTGCATTTTTTTCACAGTTAACACCAGGTTATGTAATGAAATTGATGGATCTACATTTCATAATTTTTGAAATTTCTGCTATTCCATTTCAGAGAGAAAAATTGAATACTTGTGTACATTATTTTATAACAAATTGATAATGATTCGCCAGTTTAGTTTAAGCCGAATTTTTCCTCTAGAAATTTGACAACTACGTTTATATATATCATACAATTACATGTAACGTGCATGTGCAAGTGCTTAATTACTAGTAACTAGAAACGTTCAGCACAGTTACAGGCCACATCCTTCAGCAATTCAATGTACTAGAAGGAAAGGGCGCGCGTTGCCGCGGCCGCTCCATTATAACCGAGAGAATAGAGGTTTAGATAGTAATGATAATAAGAAGTATATCTAAGGGAAGCCTTGTTGACACAAACTGTTTTGCGAGACATGAAGCAAATAGGACAACGTCAGGTGTTGGTAAAGCATAAACAACTAAGCATAAAGCAAAATCAATGTGTTTTGTTATACCATGTCTAGTGCAAGGTGGGAGTATTTTGTTATACCATGTTTAGTGCAAGGTGCATACTGGACGCCAAGCAAATGAGGCTGCTCATGCGTGTGCTAAGAGGGCTAGTAGTTCTAGAAGGAGGTGTTTGTGGGTCAATTATAAACCCCCTTCTTAGAACAAATCCTATGTAAAGATTGTAATCCCACCAGTTAATCAATAAAGCTCCTGATTCGCAAAAAAAAGATCCACTATAAATAGTAACATCCATATAAGGCTATAAACATTATCCATATACATGCATACAAATTGACAATTCTCAAGTTAGAATAATATTTGAGCACTCGGTTGGCTAGTACTCCCTCCGTTTTATTTACTTTGCGTTTTCGGTTTAGTCAACGTCAAATTTTGTCAAGTTTGACAAAGAATATAGGGAAAATATAAACATCTACAATTTTAAATCTAAATTATTATAATGATCATTAAAATATTTTCATATTAATTATATGCATTTGATATTATGAATGTTGATTTTTTTTTTCTATATTCTTGGTCATACTATAGAAGTTTGACTTTGGCTAAACGCAGAATGCAAAGTAAATCAAAACTGAGGGAGTAATTATGCAAAAGGATCTTTATTCTAGTTTACAACTTAGTGTCAAACCAAAATACCCAATAAGCATAAGCATGTTTATCTCTTTACGGAACAAAACTTCTTGGTGAGCCTAGGAGTATCCCATCTCAGAAAAGTAAAAGTGAAAAGTACTTCTAGTCAGTTAAAGTTCAAATATGACAACAGAGAAAGTGGAGCAGCCAGAATACAAAATTTCAAGGAAAAACATTTAAGGAATTGGATAGAATGCATATGAGCATATCTCTAAATTTCAGGAGCAAAGATTATTATGTGCAACCCCGTAGAAGAGAAATTGGAGAGCATGTCAAAGTACATCATGATTCAGTGTGGGACACAATCACATATGACAGAAAATTCAGTATATTCTACTATGATCATACCCAGATCAAAACCCCAAATCTCCTAGATTCAATGAAGCACCACCTGTATTATCCAATTATTGAGGCTTCATGCATCACAAGATTGATGCAATTGCCCGCAGTTTAGTTGCCATCATATGTCATCCACTGGATGAAGGAAGGTTAGCCCATACGAAGTTGGGGTTCCCGTTTAGTTAAGCATTTCTCCATCACACCACCTTTTTCATTACAATGACCTGGAAAGAACAACTGATGTAAAAATTTCAAACCAAAATTTTCAGACTTTTTATGGAAAGTCCTGTAGAAGTACATATATTTCATGTTGTAACACATGAGCACATAAGTAGATCTTCCAACGGCAAAATACTCGCGGTTCTACACTGAAGCTAAATTGAAGACAAAGAAAGTTCATTTTCAATTTAGCATTAAGAAAAATTACATTGAGCCTTGGTCTTAGAAATAATCATAAGCAACCACTGTTTCAACTGCTGCTCCATTACGCTAAAAGAAAACAAAGACAATCCGATGGAAAAAAGTACCAACATCACAAGTGAATGACCCAACTATCTAGTGAAAGATCATTCTTTGAGTAAACAAAACAACATTATTACCTCTCTTGAATGAGATTATATCATTTATTTTAGCTAGGTGTGATCGGTTGCCCACATCAAATTCTTAACCAGACCCTACTCAACATCTGACAAACAGATTGCCTGAAGATATAAGATTAATAAAGTCCTTCCAAACTGAAAAAGTTTCACATTAGTTTGCAAAAAAATCACATGAATTAAATGTTTAGATTCATCATTTTAAGTAGTCTGACTAATAAGAGAAAATGCAGTGCAAAGGCTACCTTTTCTCAAATGTCAGGATGATTATATACCTGTAGAGACCATGTCATCACGAGATGGTATATCAAACTTGAAGGAGAACTATTAACATCAACACAATTGAGTCATGTTCTAGTTATATAAAAAAAAATGCTATCCATGGGTAAGCACCCAGGCATATTTTTATAGAAGGGGAGCTAGGGGAGCTATGAGCAACAACTTGCGGTGTTCGAGACTCGAACCCAGGTCGTTAGGCTACCGAGCGCATTCCACGCTCAGCTAATCATCTGACCCTCTGGTCAGGCTCATGTTCTAGTTATATACACTATTAAATCTAATATCCTTTTAAGTAGAACAAATACGAAGCAACCCCAAAAATTGGAGTGTATCCTAACAACACACGTTATAGAACTCTAACATATGGACCTCCTATGAAAGAACAGCTAGTCCATCTTATGAATGTCCACCAATTTCACCGCGCAGAACTAAACATCTTGCATTGAGCATAAAATTTCAGATTCTCCCAGCCTAGGGTGAAGGCCTCATAGGCTGCATATCAGAAATAAAGCTCATGTTCAGTCTGATTAGCTTAAAAAGCTGTTACAGCCTCGAGTGCAAGACATGTCTGTTATACAAATGAGAAACGACTCAGATCTGAATAAAATACGCATTGATTATGTACATAAAACAGATAGATCATAAAGCTATAGCCTTCAAAAATAGGGATGCTAATCTGCACAAAGTGAATACTTGCTTGGCATAGAGATGTAATTAACCTTTGTTAATACGGCGTTTGTTATGTGTCATGTATAACTTATGCAGAGCATCCAAGGAAGCTTGTAAATATCCTGTTGCCTTAGAAGTCATCAGAGAAAACATCATCTTTCGATTTTGGACCGGATGGTGTGAAAAGAGATTTTGCTAGTACAAATATTCTGACTGATTGTTTGTGCGTTAAGCTATATTTCAGGAAAGGAACTCAACTAAATTAACAGGCTAAATAACAACAGTTATGTATCACAAATTCAAAACACAAGAGCAGAAGAAAAAAACAAATTAAATCAGAGAATGCAACAAGAACAACATCACGTATTTCCACCTTCAGCTTCATTGGCGTTATTGAGATATAGTGACAAATCCCGAAGAACGTCGCATAGCATTCATGATATAAGACTTGTGTCTTTTTCTGTAAGGAAATTGAGCATTGCTACAGACCATTCTACATCGCTCGTCAAGATCAGATTGGTTATCTATTTTAGGAACAAACTGAAGAGGAGTTAGTGAGTTGTTAAATGCAATGGACGTCGTGTAATTTTCTCAACCCAATCAGACAATGTACATCAGAAGAATAGTAGCTTACCATCTCTTATTTCTCGGAAGGTCGGATTTACTGTCTCTGTGATCACCACACTTATCATCAGAGTGCCGGATTTATACAACTATGTGTGGGTCCTGATTATGAAACATGGAAATCAAATCAGGAACCAGAACGAAACTGCATTAAACATGTACAGCTGCAAACAAACTACAGAGAACCTGTTTGGCCTTGCCCAGAATTTTTGCACGATTGATTGGCTAGCTTTTATAGATTATTGCACCTGTTTGGCTTTGGCTTTAGCTTTTGCAGTGCTTAGGCCTTCCATAGACTTGTCACATTCTTCTGGGGATGCCTACTATTTCTTTTTACTCTGCTTCTGATCCTCACTCTATTCTTCTTGAATATCCAACTTGGTTGCCCAACAGTTGCAGTTGATGCTCTCCGAACTGACTGCAACAAAACTCTAACTTCGAAAGGCAACATAAATTCATTTATTCTAATTTCGTGATCATAATGAGAAATCACGTGAGCCCACTGCCATGCCTCCTTAGAACATGTCAGAGGACGTCACCCTGGCAGAGGCGGCGATCTGGCGTCCGGCGTTCTCCCGCAGTCCCGCCCTTTTCCCGACCTAACCCTAGCGGTCGGACCGGAGGCCAGAGCACCAGCGGCCACCATCTGGGCGGTGCCGTGGAGGAGTCACTGCGGCGCCGACCAGCCGGAATCCCTGCCGGCTAGGGTTCGTCGTGGGGCAGCGGATGGGCAGTCCCACGCCATGGAACTGGGAGAGGAGGAGGAGGAGGAGGAGATGGTTTTGGGGCTGTAGACAGAAGCACGAGGATTAGCCGGCGACGAAGGCGACGGCAATGGGATCGGGAGAGACGGAGGCGGCCATCTGGGTGATGTCGATGGGGGTTTGGACCTCTACAGCGTGGTGCTGGGCCGCTAGTACGGGCTCCTAATTTTTTTTTACGCAAGGGTTGCCTAGTATTTTTTTGAATTTTTCCATATATATTAAACCAACAAAGAGTACACGATTACATCGATTACAAAAACAATATTAAAAGAGACGAGTAAATCTATGAAGAAGAAAGGGCTTGGTTGCCTAGTATACTCACTATATGAAAGTTGGCCCGAATCGCGGCCTGTGGGAGCTCGTTGGCCCGAATCGCGGCCCCACATGTCTGCGTTTTTTTTTTTTATAGAAAAATATTTGAATTTGCAAAATCAATTACTTTAAATCTACCCAAACGAAAAATATGAAAAAAATATAAAAAATAATCAGAAAATTACATGCTATCTATTTATGGGAAAAATTCATTTATTTTTGAATATTTAAATTTGCAACCAAATCAATTCAAACAAAATTCGAAAAAAATGTGGAAAACAGAATAGCCATTTCAAATAGTTTACGACCTTATCCAAATTATTTAAAATATAATTTGCATCAAGTCAAGTGGGCCCCATTGCCTGACACAAGTTCTAGAAAAAGGAAAACAAATTACAAATTTAGTTGCTCTCAATTTGCGCACCAAAAAAATCAGAAAAAAATAAAGCAAAATGGAAAAAACAAATTACAAATTTAGTTGCTTTCAGTTTGCGCACCAAAAAAGCAGAAAAAAATAAAGCAAAATGGAAAAAATAAAATGAATGGTATCTACATACACCATGCGATCAAAATTTTAAATTTAAATGTTCCTAAAAATTTTAAATGACCCCCAAAACTTAACGTTCCGTAAATGTTAAAAAAAATTATAACCTCAATACCTTCCTAACTTACCGAATGTGTGAAATCCAACCAGCTTTTAAACGTAAACTTTTTTACATTCCCAATAATTTTCAAGTTCGAAGAACTTTCAAATGTAAGCGTTGCCAGATTTAAAAGTACTTCCCTTAATTACACTGAATCAGATTTAATGAATATTCACAAAATGCGTTCTCCCTAATTATATCTCGAGATATTCGAGATGACAAACTCACTAAACATATCTCAAGATATTCGAAATGACAAAGTGCTTTTTTTTTCCTTCATATGTTTTTAGTTTTTTTTCCATTCTCCTTTCTTTTTCGTTGCCTTCTCCCATTGTCACCAACCTTACATATTTACTGACAATTCATCTCCTTATAGATTTCACATTTCAATTTGGAACCATAGTTGACGATTTAAATTATACTAACATATTTAGAAGTAATACGGCCAATATTTCCACACCATACGAGTAAACTTTCCCCAAATGTGGATTCACGTTCTAATGGATTTTTCTGACTTCAATTAAATAGTGACGTCTCTAATTGTGTACTTAAATTTTAAAAAAAACTTTATTAGATGGATATTTGAAGCAAATACAAATTCACTTCCTCTAATTATGTACTTAACTTAATAAATGATTAAAGCAAAATACAAACATATTAAAACATTTCAAAATGGTTCACATTTAGAGATAATATAATTAATCTCTCCCCAAATATGTAGTTAAATTAAATAAATACTCAATCTGGTGAATATTTCGGTATAATCATAGTGTATTTCCTCTAATTATGAATTAAAAAAAACTACTTACGTCAAAATAGAAAACATATTTTACCATTTCAGTTTAGCTAACATATTATAGGTAATATGGCTAAGTACTCTCTAATTTTCTATTTAGATTTAAAAATGTTTGATTAGTTGGATATTTGTAGGAAATACAAACTCATTTCAAGTAATTATGGCCTTACTTTAATAAATGCTAATACAAAATATTTCCTCCGACTATGAAATTTAATCACAAATTTATGAAAAGAAAAACAAGCATATTTGACACTTCAAAAAAAATGCTTGCTTAGATGATTATTTGGCAAAAATGCAAATTCATTTCCTCAGATTATGAGTTTAAAATTGAATTCACAAAATGCTCAAACAATATATTCCCTCCAAGTATGAGTTTAAAATTGAATTCAAAAAATGCTCAACCAATGTATTCTCTCCGAATATAGGGTTCAATTAAAATTCCCTCCGATTATTGAGTTAAATTTAATATGTAAGATAAAACACAAACATATCATACCAAACCGACTAGGTTAACATTTACAAATAATATACCTAAACTCGCTCCAATTATGCGATTCAATTTACTAAATGCTTAAAGTAAACTTAAATCTCTTTAAATATGAGCTTAAATTTAAATAACGCTTCATTACATGCACATTTCAGGAAATCTCAAATTGTTTTCCTCCAGAGATGAATTGAATTTAATAGTTGCTAATAAAGTACATCTCCTCTAAACAAGGATCTAAATTACAAATTTACGTCAAAATACAAACATAATATTTAGACATAACCATTATAAATTTCAACTAAATATGGTGTTAAATAAGAAAAATAAGGCAAGATGGAACTACATTTCATCATTTCAATTTAGCTAACATAATTACAAGCAATATAACTTACATCTATCTAATTATGTGCTCACATTTCTAAAAAAAAAATCTTGATTACATGAATATTTCGAGAAAATACAAATTTATTCGCTCTAATTACGGAATGATTTCAAATTGAATTTGCGCTAACTACATTATACACGTTATAACTACTGCCTTTCCTTACAATATATATAACACAATTTAAAAAAACACAAATTACCACAAATTATTCTCAGCAAGGCCGAATTTAACTAGTTTTTGTTTACGGAAAGTCTTTTACACACAGCAGTGTCGGTTGAACCGACGTTCGCTGCGCCCGAATCAACTCGCTACACGTGGGTGCTCTCATAGGCTAGAAATCCCCAGGAGCTTAGTTATTGGAGGGGTTACGAAGCGCCTTGCCAAGCTACAGGATTGTGTAATGCATACATTCAGTCATTGGCTATTTCATTTCCACGAGTACAGAAATAGACAATAGTCATAGCGTAATCGAATTGTCTGTTGTTCTAAAGTGGAAGTGTGGAATGGTTTCATTTACAAATGGTTTGATACGAGACACATTTCAGCAGCATCTCATACAGTGCTCATGGCAGCACCTGTGGCTATGGCATGAAAGCAGTCAGAGCAACGAAGATATCTGCCTCCTCACAGCCATGCAATGCTCGGTTGCGGTGGTGATGTCTTAGGATGTATAAAAGTACATCCCATCGTTGCTGGCTTCTGTGAGAATCTCCACGGTTGAATTTGTCAACACTACAGATATTCAGAGATCAGGATTAGCATGGGCACAAACAGTTGACAACATGGAAGTAAACTTGAAAACTTCCGTGTGAGAGATTAAAACTTACCAATGGGATCATATGCTGGCAGGGAGATGTATTTAGAGCAACTTGACTGGGTAGTGAGGCAATCACGAGGCTGGAACAAAACTGAGGTGAGCATCGGTGTACAACAAAAATGACATTTGAAGTGAAGAACATGGGGATTATGGAGAAATCTGCATCTTGACAAATAAATACTTGCAGGTATTTCAACTCTGGGGAAAAACTCAAATAGGTTAACTAGCTTTGAGAATTAACCAGCTCTGGAACTTATGCAACACATGTTTAAGACACAGTCAGAGAAAGCAACTTGGAGTTTAGGTATGCAGACTGCAGACCAGAATTTTCCTACACGAATATGCCATTACATTCTGATAAAATTATGGTTTGCCTTTTTTATCAGGATATATTGAGATTGTTGAGTTTATTCCAAAAGGCAACATGCTTTAAATTTTAGCAAATGTAACGGCAGTTCCCATTGAGAACGTCTGTGATAACTCGATTCCGTAAATAAGCTTTCTCTTCCCATGATTAAAATTAAAACGGAGACCTGTCCAAGGACAAAAGAGAGCTCACCTTCAAATCTTTGGTGAAGCACAACCTTAGTTCTTCAACTGAGCCCTTTTTGCATACGATCTGCGGTGAGCCCCCAAAAGCATGCGTGATGGTGCTGATGACATCGGTCAGTGCATATTTTTTACCATTTGAGATGAGGATATCTCCAGTTGCCAGCATTTCCTGCAATTTAAATCCAATTTAACAACAGAAAAGAGACAAAAAAATTATGATACAGTTTTGCAGGAGCGGAAATCATACAAACTAGTGGTTTCAAGTTTGTTTTCATCTTCTGCAAACTAAGCTAATTTGGATTAAAAATGATTCAGGTGTTCAATCCGACGAAAAAAAACCGAAATACACATTACAACTGACGAGTCAAAGACCAGATGCTTACTGTAACGTTATATTTGAAGTAGAGATCAATGGCCATGGTGAAGTACTGCAATTCATCCTCAACAACAGGGGACGAGCACGTTCCATGCTTCTCTGCATAAGATTAGGGAAAAAACGAAACTTAGCTATGAAAATGAGTGAACGTGGACTTCATGTTCTGCATCATGCTATGCCTGTCAATATTTGCACTCATGGATCAGAACTAGTATCTCTCTCTTATAATAGAAGTCCATTTCAATCGATAAGTGAGTTGCAGAGCATTACCCCACTAAAGGATGATCCGCGAATGATCGATCGAGCAGCACATGTCAGTGCCATTATGCAAAACAACAGGCAAGGAAACATCACAAAAGGTCAGTGACAGTTCCAACAGAGGTGTAATTCTAGAGTCCAATCCATTAGTTCCGACACTGTTACCTCATGAGCCCAGAACGGCCCCTTGCCGCTGAAGCAAGTTGAAGAGGACGAGCAGTAGAGGGACGGCCAGTACAGGTCCAGCGTCGGCTTCAGAGGCGCTAACTGCACCAAATCGACGAAGACAAGGCGGAACCACACATCAGCAAGGTTATGGCACAAATTAATGGAAGATCAGGACCTTGCCCTGTCTCCTACATGGAATTAAATGTGGCGGGATTAGCACCTTGTCCATGTCGAAGCTGGTGTGGCGGCAGCACGACGGCCAGGACCCGTCATCGTAGTCCGGCCACAGCCCGTCTGTTCCATGAACGGAAAATTCAACCACGCCGGTGAGTAATTTCACATCGATCAGGAACTGAAACATGTGCAGGGGAAATAAAGCGTGATGGTTGTCGCGCACTTACGGATCGTGAACGTCTGGAGCGGCTCCTCCCTGGAACGGGCAACAATGAGATCGAACGGCGTGAGTCAGAAGGGGAATAATCGAATCGAATTTACAGTCTCCAGAACGCAGGCCAGAAACCCCACCCAAAAACCGACCCGAACGAGCGCGCGCGCGTGGATGGGGCCGGCCGTGGTTCGTGGGGATGGAGAAGAGGATAAGGAGGGCGAGCACGTACCGGCAGCAACCGTTGATGGCGCAGCACTTGCGGGTGGAGGCGCAGATGGTGCCCGGCCACTGCAGCGCGAGCGCGAAGTAGTCGAACTCGCGCTGCTCCTTCCCCAGCGCGGCCCGTGCCGAACAGATCGGCGGCGACCAGCGCCCAGAGCAGCAGCAGGTGCGTCGTCGTCGTCGCCATTGCGCTCCGCCGCGGTGTCTCGCTCTCCCCTTTCCTTCCGACGCAACTGGAGACCTTGTACAGTTCAATAATGACGCACGGCGCGCTGGGTGTTTAATGGGCGCGGTTAGGGAGGAGCTCCTGCCACAGACAGGTGGGACCACCCCATCGAATCAGGAGTATCTCCATGAAAAAGATCCGTATAGTTTGGTACTGTTCAAAATCTGAAGTAGACAACCGAACTAAAGAAATATTTGGCTCGATCTGTGGTCATGGTTTCAAATGTGCCACGAGAAATTTGTGAAGTGCACGTTGTAATATTTGCAACTAACATTTTTTTTTTGCAGGTTTTTGAGTGAGATTTCTGACTTGGTCGGATCCCTAGTGGTCCCTGATATCATACTGCTTTTTCTTAATAATCAGCTTCAACAAGCGGATAATTTTTTTCTACTTGATTTGTTTGCATTAGCAGTGCACTCTCGTTGGAAGAAAATCATGCGGCTCCATGGGCGTCCTCTATTTTTGACCGATACAATGTTATGGAACGAGGTTGTTGATGGTCATTTTATTAACTCAGATCTTATTAGATAATGTCTCTAGAGTTTCAATCTAGTAATTGTCTCCTACTTTATGTGGAATTCCGCACACATTGCAATAGCAACCTCGGTTGTTGCACTCAGCAGCCCAAGTGCAATGGGGGCACCAAGTGAGAGTCTGACGACAAACATGCAGACAACTTGGGCGATCACATGGTCCAGGGGTGGGTAGATATACGGCTGCGCAAGAATCAAACCCAAACACCGTCGACGCTTTCTCTACAAAACAATTGACATGAATAAATAAAACCAGTCAGGTTTCATTCGTATATCTTGTTGGTCGAGTTGATCAAACAATATATCATAGGAATAATACTTGAAGCTATCATGATGAAGGCAAGAGTCAAGAGCAGCGTATACATAATCTTCATCTTAGCTATATGTGGATGCCCCGTTTAGCTGACTACCCAAGTTGCAAAGTTCGAGTCAAATGGTAGGCCTTCTATAGGCCTCTGACATCAATGCATGCTATTTTTAAACGGGAAATCATATCTATAGCAAATAAATAGCAATTACGTTCATCCTAAACAATGCAAGATATGCTTAGGTACTACTGATTAGTTTGATGCAAGATATGCTTTCTGATAACAAATACTTATAAATAAATTGTTGACACCGCTTTCATTATTTTTTAGGAAGCAGATTCCTGGATTTGGCGGAAAGAAATTATTGACTTGAATACGCAAGGGGATAAACCCAAGATAGGAGTACCAGAAACCGGAAGTTCAATGCTTTGCAGCTTAGGCTTGCCAATTTGCACCAACATTTTCTTGGCCGGAAGCCTGTAGAGATAGAGTAGCACACGCACCACCTACCCGCCATGTGGAAATCGCAAGTTCTTGAAGATAAGAGTCCTACCGGACGCAGCAACCGACCAGACGCGCTGACTATTTTGCCCCGCTACGCGAGGTGATACGTTTGATTCTCTCGAATCTCGATTATTTTACGGAATATACTCTGCCATCATTGGCACCGACGAAAGAGACAAGGAACCAAATCGTCTCCGATCAGTACGAACACGAGCCTAACACGCGTTCGGTACACCTGATAAATGCTACGTGTACTACGACACTGCAACGGCCGTCTTTCTGAGCAATATCGGCCCTCTGTCCCAAATTAGATGACTTGCATTTATATAAATACGGACGAATGCAAGTCATCTAATTTGGAACGGAGGGAGTACATTCTTTACGCCAAAGAATATGCCGAAGAATCAAGGAGCAAGGAACCGATACCGATCATGATCCCGACGCCGGCGTCATGCCGTCGTGCCTCCGTGCATGAGGTAACCCATAGTGGGTTTATCTATAAAGAAAACTTTGAGAGTGACAATGTTTGGCTCCCGAGTCAAAAAAGAAAATACAAGTTTAAAATTTCTGGATGTGCTAATGGTGTATCCACAAACTTGAAAAACATCTGTTTCAAATACTTTGCATTTTGAGCTACGCAAAAAAATGACAAAAGTGTGAATTTGGGTATGCATATTTTTAAATTTCTAAATTTTATCAGATTTTTTCATTTTTACAAAATATTTGAAATTATTATTTTGCACGCTTGTGGGATACACCAATGGCTACATCCGATTTTTTTAAACTCGTAACTATTTTATTTTTTGAATTTCTTAAAATGGACGGAGCACTAGTGCTTTCGAGCCCAAGACACTTTCGGAAAATTTTAGGCTGAGTTCCAAATGTACCGGGTGAAACTTGTGAAATGTGCATTTCTCTATTTGTGTTCGCATTTGATCTCTAGAACGCACCAACAGGACCTTTTGCAAAAAAAAACTCTTGATAGACGGATAGACCCAAAAAAAAAAATTGACTATTTTTGCCCGCCGCGTTGCGTGCGTTTGATGCCCTCTCCTTTATATATTTTCGGAATATCCTTTGCAACATTTATAACACCAAAGAAAGCGACAAGCAAAGCCATCGTATCCGATCAATCAGCACGAAAAGGGACATAGCAACGGAAGAGATCGCAAAGCTTCGATTCTGGCTCCCGTATATTCCTCGATGCTCGCTGCCGTGAAATCTTCACATGTACGTACATGCTGCCGCGGTTACATACAGGGATGCAACGTCCATCTACTCGTTGCGCAGAGCCACATTCTGCAGAAGAATGCGTACAAGAATTTAGGGGGGAGCCAGCCAGGAACTGATGACGATTCCCCGAAGTCTTCACGGCGCCGGCGTTCGCCATTGCCGGCGTCCCAGCAGTCGTCAGGCTCATGAGGATGATGTAGTAGAACGTAGCACATTGATGGAGTCGGCCATGACTGTTAGCTTAGCTAGCTCTGCCCGTACTCGCGCGGCTCCTTGCCCGCCCGGTTCCTCAGCCCTCCCTCCATGGTGTTCGCCATTGCTGTGATGAATTCCAGTCAGTGAAACGAGCTGACAAGGAGATATCGATCCATCTCAACATTGACTATACACCCTACTGGTTTCAGATAGCGATGCTGGCAGGTAGCACTAGCGGATCAAGGAGATATCTATCTTAACATTACCGGACTGTTTGTAGGAGGGGAGGGTGACATAGCGAGGGCAGTGGCTTCTCCTCCTGCTCGACGGCGACGGCGACGATGACGCCTCGTCAGCCTCCGACCCGCAATCCCGGGGCTGCAAAATATGAGATACACATGCTTACTCACTGGAACGGTGGCGTTTCTGAGTTCAGAGAGACATGTTTCACATTGTGGTACCTGGTAGTCCTTGTGGAAGCAGAGCCTGAGCTCCTGCACGGAGCCGTTCTTGCAGACGAGGTGCGGCAGCCTCCCGAAGGCGTGGTCGATGGCCGCCACGATGTGCGCCACCTCGTACTTCCTGCCGTTCCGCGGGTAGATGTGCGCCTTCCTCAGAGCTTTCTGCATTCACAGACATCCAAGTGAGATTACTGTCGTTCACTACTGACAGCATGTGAAAACCTCAGGAGAAGCTTGGTACTACTGACTAACCGTGACATTGTATTTGCTGTAGAGGTAGAGCGCGGTGGAGAAGTAGTCGTACTCGTCTGTATCTCGGGGTAGCCGCACGTTCCATGAGTCTCTGCAACGCCAACGAGAGGGACTACGAATGTCAGATGCAAGCAAAAACTGTCTGTATTTCTTCTGACAGTAAGTAAATTCAGAAATCACATATACGTATACGTACCCCACTGACGAAAGCAGTCAAGCGAAACATCGCCCCATGGACAGAACACAAAGAGGAAGAATGTGAGCAAACTGCCTGCTCCTCTTGATCATTAGATATCAAAATGCCAAGTCGCTAATCAGTCTCTAACCTCATGCACCCAGAACGGGCCCTTCCCGCCGAAGCAGGTGGACGAGTCGCCGCAGTACAGGGACGGCCAGTACTTCTCCAGTATCGGCTCAGCATCGCGATCTGCCCAGCAAAACGAAACCAAAATTGAAACGCGCAGCACATTGACATAGTGTAATGTACTTGCTGGAACGTTGTAATTCAGTGAAAGAGGGGGAAATGCGCAGAAGTTCATGCCTTGTTCATGTTGAAGGGGTGGTTGGTCTGCAGCACGATGGCCACCCACCGTTGCTGTACTGCGGCCACAGCCCATCTGCCGCCAACAAAAAAATGAAATGATCCTATGCAATTGAATGCGGTTTCAGACCAAAATTCTCGGTACCCATCTGGCACAAATGTGCAACTATTTATCTTGCGCGCAAATGTACTTACGAATTGTGAACCAGTTCAGAGGGTTTGACCTGCAGAACGCAAGCAAAGGGGAACGAAATGAGCACGCGAAAAGGAATGAGCAAATGAGATCGAGGGGGAGACGGGCGCCGTACCGGCAGCAGCCGTTGGAGCTGCAGCAGTGGTTGGTCTGGCGGCACGGAGCCCGGCCACTGCAGCGCCAGCACGTAGTGGTCGAACCCGGCCATCCGCCGCTTCCGCCCCGCCGTCGCCGGTGACGCGCCGGGGAGCAGCAGCAATACGGCGAGGCAGAGGAAAGACAGCGACAGGAGAGTCGCCTACCGCGCCCGTCCTCTCCATTGCACTCTCTCTACTCCCGCGCGCGCGCGTCGTCTTCTTGTCCGGATCTATCTACGTGCTACCGACCACCATTAGCTATCCCTCCGCTGCTTCTTGCTTTTGGGAATAGCTTACGGTACATGCCAGGTTATATATGATTGGAGGAATTTCGTTAATTAGCTTTGACGTCGGAGCGAGTAATACGCTCCATTCTTCTTTGGGTTTCTTCCTCTGTCTAAGCTTTGCTTCCATGGCGGGTACAAGTCTACGCTAGTCAGAAATTAACTTGTATCGAGTTGCCAAGGTATACCATGGTAGCAGCAGCAAGTCACAGGAGGAGGGATCATCTCGTTTCCCTTCTTTCGGCTCGAGGGGTGCATCGAGCCACACTAATTGTTCAAACAGGCTGGACGGTCCCCGTTAAACTCTGTACTTGCACCTTGAGTAAATTTTTTATTCAAGTTATATTTCGAATGAAGGAATCCAAGTTAATTTCCGCGGTCGTCCTTTGCATTATTTTTTTGCCATCACCGGAAGGGAGAAATCTCCAACCACACTCACGAGCACAGTTGTGTTGTAATTTTGTTGTGATTGTGTGTCTTTGTTTTAGCACTAAACAATATGTGAACTTTTATGACTTACACTGGAAAAATAAACATCTATTGGGCGGTGGATACGACCACTTTGAGCTCAAAAAAAAAAACATCTAATTTTCACATTGTCTTTTTTAACTAATTATATGTTGCACATTTGACGAGTTTTCATAACTTATTTGATGAACATCAAAATACGCTAGCCTCCATTGTCCTACATCATACGTATTGAACTCTTTTCGGACAAGTGAAATGCACGACTAATAGGTGAGTTGGGTTGGTTTTATTTGTTATCAAATTTTAAGGCGTCTTTTGGTTTTACCGAATTCACCTACCAAATATTTGCCTTCCAACATTTTGGTTAAGTTGCCTATGATTTGGCCAACATTAGCTACAATGGGGAGGATAGGTGGATCAATGGCTACTATATCGTCGTGATAGCACCACTCATACAGATGTATCCCCAAAAGACGCCGCAAATTAAGGGATTACAGGGAAACAGCTGGGCGCAAGACATACATGGAGTCCTCGTCATCGATGAGATAGGACATCTAGTACCAGCAAATCTGGCACCTGATTGAGCACACAACCCTCTCAGCGACCCCGGATCAACTGCTCTGGAAGTGGACAGCCCGTGGAACTTACTCTGCCCAATCCTGCTACCTCGTGACCTTTCACGGCTCTACGACATGCTAGTATTTTTTGTCAAATATGGCCCTTTTCACGAAAGTAATGACGAATCTGGCCCCTCTGCGAAACTATTCTCAAATCTGGCCCTGAGGTCGGCTCCATCGAGGATGGCGCCGACCTTGTATATGTCGGCTCCATCCTCGTTGGCGCCGACCACCCGTTTTACTTTTTTTAAGCGCTTAGGAAAATTGTGGGACTTTCTGGATGGCGCCGAACTAAACAAGTTCGGCTCCATCCTCTTTGGCGCCGAGCTCAAGAGGCCAGATTTGAAAATAGTTTTGAGAAGAGGCCATATATGTGTTTAGTTACTCAAAAGGGCCAGATTTGTCAAAAAATACGACATGCTACTCCTAGAAGCTCATATGGAAGAACCGGGCGCCGTCGCACGTCAAATTCTTCCACTGGTTAGCCAACCCGGACCGCTATCGGACCATCGACAAGCTTGCTCCATGTGGCTTGCAACACCACCCCTGCTGCCCACTATGCGATCAAGCACCTGAGACCATGCAACACCTCCTGCTGGAATGCCCATTCGCCCGACAATCTTGGCATGAGGTCCTGGCATGGCTTCAGATGAAAATCTTAGAACCAAACCAGGAAAGCTCCCTCATGGTCTGGTTGCTACGCGCAAAACAGAACACGGCATAGCAGCTGAGCAAGGGGTGGGCTCAATCACCCTCATCACGCCCTGCATGATATGGAAACACCGTAATGATGGCATCTTCGAAGGTGCCCAACCCTCAGTCCAATCCCTCGTGGACAAGATCAAAGCGGAAGCTAGCCTCTGGGCTGGAGCATGAGCTCGTGGACTTCAAGTCATCTTGCCATCCATCTGGGATTAGCACTGATTGTAAACCACACAAAATGCTTTTTGCATCTTAGGAGGTTGTAACCAAAAATATATCTTTTAAATGAAATGAAACGCATAAGTCATTTGTGTTTTCTCAAAACAAAAAAAAACATTATCTAGAAATGTGAGCTACATTTTACAAAAGGTATCGACATGCCAAAAAACTGGCAAGCAATAGTATCAAGACAAAACGTTATCCAAACATATACTCCCACCGCCCGCAAATGTCTTTTTCGTGTACTATGAGCAGAACTTGGGTTGGGGCCCTATTTTTTTGTCATTGGCAAACGCCATAGTAACACTCCAGATAATTCATATAATTAAAAGGGGACCGCTATAGGAATCGGCGCCCGATTCCTATCGTAATATTTGCTAGTAGTTTGTCGTTGGATGAAAGCATGCACAGTCGTTGCATGAGCCATGTTGGTTGGTGCACACATCTCGTGCCAAATTTAAATAATTAAAACCATTTATGTAATGCAAGATGACAAAGCCCGGTGTCTAGGGTGGCACTGGATATCGCAAGACGAGGAGACTTGGGGTGGTACATGCAGTGGCGGATCTAGGACCCCAGCACTGGGGGTGCCAAAGTCTATTATACAATCTGGAAACAACAAAATTTCAGTATATTAATACATTTTTATGAAAAAATACACTACAAATTGTATAATTTAGCTTAAAAATATACAATATAAAGTGTTTTGCATTTTTTGAGGGGGTGCCATGGCACCCATGGCACCCCCCCTAGATCCGCCCCTGGGTACATGACATAATGGCAAGTATGGCGAGGGCGGCGAGGAAGATGCAAACCATCAGTAGGCACTTGTAGCGCGTATGCGACAGAATCATGGGCGGCGGCTGCGGCATGTCCATCTCAACTCTCAAGGGTGTGGTCTTGATTGCTAGCTGGTGTGAAGAATATGGGATGCGTGGGATCCTTGGGTGGGAGTGGGGACATTTATAGGCCTAGGAGTGGGACGCGGGGTGGGATCATTTAACTGGGAGTACTAACTAGTTTCAAGTTGAGTCAGATTGAGTAGGTTCAAAAGTAAGGCATGTCCGAATATGTTTAGACGTGTCTTTCGTGTATGTATTGTCCGAATAATTTTAGACGAGGCTTTTAGTCTGCTACTTTCTAGAATTAATTACGCTATGGAGCAAAGTATCACTCTCTCTTGGTCTATGTGCAAATCTCTATACGTCTAGTCTTTTGCGGGCGGAGGGAATATAACCTAAATTGCACCATTTTAATTTGGGGGGCAATGGCCCTCCCTGCCCCAAATGTCTTTTTCGTGTACTATGAGCCAGACTTGGGTCGGGGCCCTATTTCTGTCACTGGGAAACGCTATAGTAACACTCTAGATAATTCATATAATTAAAAGGGACCGCTAGGAATCGGCGCCCGATCCCTATCATAATATTTGTTAGTAGTTGGTCGTTGGATGTAAGCATGCACAATGGTTGGATGAGCCATGTTGGTTGGTGCACACATCTCGTGCCAAGTTTCAATAATTAAAACCATTTATGTAATGCAAGATGACAAATCTCGTGTCCAGGGTGGCCTTGGATATCGCAAGACGAGGCGATTTGGGGTGGTACATGACATAAATGGCGAGTACGGCGAGGGCGGTGAGGAAAATGGCTCACACGAGGAAGATGCAAAACATCGGTAGGCACTTATAGCGCGTCTGATACAGAATCATGGGCGGTGGGTGCGGTATGTCAATCTCAACTCTCAAGGGTGTGGTCTTGATTGCTATTAATAAGGCTGGTGTGAAGAATATGGGATGCGTGAGATCCTTGGGTGGGAGTGGGATGATTTATAGGTCTGGGAGTGGGACACGTGGTGGGATCAATTAATTAGGAGTACTATCTAGTTTCATGTTGAGTCAGATTCAGTATGTTCAAATGGAAGGCATGTCCGAATATGTTTAGACGTGGCTTTCGTGTACATATTGGCCGAATATGTTTCGACGTGGCTTTTAGTCTGCTACTTTCCGGAATTAATTACGCTATGGAGCAAAGCATCACTTCCACTTGGTCTATGTGCAAATCTCTATATGTCTAGTCTTTTATGGACGGAGGGAGTATAACCTAAATTGCACCATTTTAATTTCGGGTGGGGGGCGGTGTTTGGGGGGGGGGGGGGGGGGGGGGGGGGCAATGGCTCTCCCTGCCCCAAATGTCTTTTTCGTGTACTATGAGCCAAACTTGGGTTGGGGCCCTATTTTTTTGTCATTGGCAAACGCTATAGTAACACTCCAGATAATTCATATAATTAAAAGGGGTCCGCTAGGAATCGGCGCCCGATCCCTATTGTAATATTTGCTGGTAGTTGGTCGTTGGATGGTAGAATACATCATATTTTGGATTAAGATTTTACACACATGTAGGATTTATCCGTGGCTATATGCGGATTTTTTTTTCAGTTTTTTTAACACTTTAAAAATTGTATTTCGAATGTTCAGAATAAATGGCTACATGTATCCCGAGTTACAAAACACCACACTAAGGGCAAACCATTTTTTCCTCCGCAGCTCTGTAAACATCATAGATGGTCTATTGGTAGTTTTTTTTGCCATAGTAGAAGTAGATGGTCTATTGGGTATAGGATGCAGATTTGTGGCACCGTAGCACCAGTGCACCTGATATTTAAATTTTTTGAAAATTTTAAATTTAAGTTTGAACAAAATCCAAAAACAATTCTGTGATACATATGCATGTCTTCTACGTATATTCGATTATGGGTGCAAAAAAAATCGTATTCCGAGCTACATAAAAATAGCAAAATTCTGGTCAGTAACAAGTGAAAATAGTATGTTGAATGTGTCAGAATTTTCGCTTTCTTGTGTAGCCCAAAATATACGTTATTTTTTTACAAAATTTCTGGCGTACTGCGTAATATGTATATGTATTTGTGTGAAAAAAATCAGATTTTTTTAAAGCAAAAAAGTACTATTTTCAGCATTGATACTGAAAGGAAACGACCAGAAAGCCCGGTACGGGGGCTAACCCATCGCATGACCCAGATGGCCAGATGGGAGAATTATTTGGCATGATGAAACAAAAAATGCGGTTCTGGCGACGATTTTGGGTCAGGATCGCTGGCTGTAGCATGTTTGGGAAAGGACAGAGACAGAGTAGTAAACTAAAAAAGATAGAGTACATTTGTGTTGTAATTATGTTGTGATTTTGTGTCTTTGTTTTAGCACTAAACAATATGTGAACATTTATGTCTTACATCCCCCCCACCCCCCAAATGTCTTTTTCGTGCATTATGAGCCATACTTGGGTTGGGGCCCTATTTTTGTGTCATTGGAAAACAACCGGCAAGATCTTGATAAAAAAAAACCGATTCAAGCTGAATCGGTGCGATACTTTTTAGGTCTAAATGTACATGCCGGCATTGTAACATACATTCTTTTTTCCTTCAACAAGCTCTTAGTCACTTTTTTTAGTTCTCGTTCATCAAGTTCTCTTCTACACCCTTTCGTTTTGTAACCTTAGTGGGTATGCTACAGTGCAAAAAACTCTGCAAATCCGGTGATTAAGGCGGGTGTCGCAAGCAGCATCTTCGTTTCCAAGGACGGGAGCACAACATTCAGCTCCATTCAACAGGTTGTGGACTCGATTCCGCCCGCGAAAGTGCAGTGGGTCCGGATCCACGTGTCTTCCGGACTGTACATGTGTTGTCAAGTCGATCTCACAGCTAATTAACATGAGTTACCATTTAACGTTGTATGTGTACTAATAAGCACGTCTTAATCGTACAATTTTCAGGGAGAAGGTCACCATATCCAAGCCCTTGAAAAGATTGGAACTAATCTCCTACAGAAGGCTCGGTAAGGGCTAACCTGTCGCATGACCCAGATGGCCAAATGGGAGAATTATTTCGCATGATGAAACAAAAATGCGGCTGTGGCGACGATTTTGGGTGAGGATGGCTGGCTGAAGCATTTTTTTTTTTGGGAAAGGACAGAGACAAAGTAATAAACTAAAAAGATAGAATACATCTGTGTTGTAATTATGTTGTGATTTTGTGTCTTTGTTTTAGCACTAAACAATATGTGAACATTTATGTCTTACATTGGAAAAGAGGGGGAGGGCAATGACCCTCCCACCCCCAAATGTCTTTTCCGTTCATTATGAGCCATACTTGGGTTGGGGCCCTATTTTCGTGCATTATAAGAATGCCATGCGGACCCCACTGATCGGCTCGCATCTGTACTATAGGTATCTAATTTTACTAAATGGTTCTTTTGCTAACCTCCAGCTAATTGTGCCCCTTCGAATAACTTTCAGCCATATATGGCCCTCCCCTAAACACTATGGATTTAAGCGTTTTGAAATCACATGGCCTATGAAAATCTCAAAAAACGTCATAGACTTTGGCTTATCCTAGTCCGGATAAACGCAAAAATTTCTAAGTCATGGCTTATCCTAAATGATTTAGAAATTTTTGCGTTTCTCAGGCTCAGAATATACGTAAGTATATATATGATGTTTTCTGAAATTTTCAGATCGCCTATGCGTATGACGTTTTTAAAAAGGTCACATGTGACTGAAAGTTATTCGAATGATCATTAGCAGGGAGCGACGTGGGCGCACACCCCCTATAGCAACTCGACTGAAGTGCCCTCGGCCGAGAACTTCCAGAATTTTGTCCACTCTCCTCCCCTCACGACTAACGGCGTGCCGGATCGAACACATATCACAGCAGGCTTTGCTGCTCCGTGGCGGCCGGCCGGAATGGGGAGCACGGGGCGCGGCGGCGGGTGAAGTGACCCGCGCCGACTTCCCGAGGGGTTCGTCTTCGGCGTCGCCACCTCCGCCTACCAGGTCAGTCGATTAGTTACTAGTACTAGCTGCTGTTACTTGGCTAGGTTGGCCGGGGCGCTGATTGCTCTCCCATGCCGGCCAAATTGCTGCTTGTGAAGCGGCACCCTCTGCCCTGCCCCGCCCGCCCTTCGCAAATTCTTATCATTGTGGGCTGAAGCGTGTGTTCTGAGGAAGTAATGATGTGTGTGCATTCGAACCAAGCGCCCTCTAGCAATAACTATCTCTGAACAAAAATGAAAGGAGCAAAGTGGAGAGTACGTACTAGGCAGATGTAACTCTTTGTCTAAAGCATACACCGACGCAATATGCACACATAATTAATTCTTAGGGAAATTTATCCAAGACGCCACAAATCCACAAAGAACCTTTTACGCCCCCACAAAAATCGGTGCCTGAATTTTCTGTCAGTAATCATTATTCAGAACTGAACTTTAAAATACAGTGTGCACATCATGGCATCAACCACTATTGTCTATTGGTTACCCCAAAGCATAATATCAATTTCTTAGCGGGCCAGCGCAATTTCCAGAAATAGTGGTGGTATGGGCTTCAGTGGAGGGGAAGGAATATACATGGGAAAGAAAGGTTGGCTGTAATTATATTTACTGTACTGCCGGGGATACCTTAATTTAACTGAGAAAGGAGAGAAACGGAGAAGGGATTATCCATATGCATGTTGCCATAATAGTTCTCCACCTTGAAGGAAAAAGAATAATCATCATATACTGTTGGAATTCTCCGTGGTAGGTTTAATTCCTTAGATGACAAATTGTAAATTTTACCATTTTTTCTCCTTGATTACAACGAAAAAAAAGAGGATAACGAATTGGTTTTTATTGTCTATACTCTTCCCTTTTCTCTTTGACTAGATTTATCATAGCCATGAAGTAATGTTCTTGGCTTTCACCCTTTATCTAGATCGAGGGGGCGAGAAATGAGGGTGGCAAAGGTGATAGCATTTGGGATGTATTCGCGGATAACAAAGGTTTGTCTCATTTCGATTCTGTTTTAGTTTCTTCAAATATACCGATTTAGTTTATATTTGACATCTCAAATGCTTTTTTTCAGAACATATTATAGATGGAACCTCTGGAGAAGTTGCAGTTGATCATTACCACCGATACAAGGTTTTATCATTGTAACCATTGTCATAGCTATCTTATCATTATATTGTTAAAAAGATGTTTCTTTCTCCTGCTCGAGAGAGATTTCTTAGCTCCTTCACACGTTTTTTACAGTATTACTTTTCCTATCCCCTTAACTCGTTGTTTGAACTATTTGGGTACAGGAAGACATTGAGCTTATGGCCAAGTGGTGCTTATAGGTTTTCCATATCTTGGTCACGGATATTTCCTGGTAATTTTTTTGGTGGATTATGCTTCACATATTGATACACCTCCTAATTGCAGTGCCGCAACTCAAATTTTCCCTTCGACATGTTCTTCTTTTCTATTATTATCCGCCATGAGAACTGAGCGCTAGCTCAGTGGCTGTGGCAGCGAGTGCGCGCCCAGCCCACCCGGGTTCGAGTCCCAGCTGACGTATATTCGAAGAAATTCGAGTCGCAGCTGAGGCATACTCGAATTAAACGGGAGGTCTCATCTACCTAACAATGTAAAGCCAAGGGAGGGATCCTTCCCCCGTTGGTCAACGTTTTATTATTATCCGCCGTTTCTCATCTGAGTTTATAAGTTTATTGTTCTGCAGATGGCCTAGGGAAGGAGATCAATGAACAAGGAGTTGCTTTCTATAACAACCTTATAGATTTCATGATTGAGAAAGGTGTCACATGATTTACTAAATGTTTTCATGGTTACTATTCATCTAGTTATTCACCACCCTTATTCAGCCTTATGCAACTCTGTATCACTGGGATCTTCCAAATAATCTTCACAAAACTGTGTGGGGGGTGGGGGGGGGGGGGGGTGTTGGCTTTCAGACAAGATTGTGTAAGTTATTGCAGGCATCTTAACTTTAGACTATGAATTTGTAACTATAGTTAAATGTCAACACAAAAGACTACAAAATTTTACCTAAGAAAACTGCTTTATTTCAAAGTATTTACAGTTTAAATTGATGTTTCTATATCTGATTTTATTGGCTGTGAAAATGTTTCAGAGAGTACTTCACGTTATATGCAGAAGCTTGCTTTGCAAATTTTGGAGACAGAGTTAAGCATTGGATAACCATCAATGAACCTCTTCAAACATCCGTTAATGGTTATGGGATTGGAATATTTGCACCCGGAGTATGTGAAGGTGTAGCTGCTGAGCCTTTCTTGGCTGCCCACCACCAGATCTTAGCTCATGCTTCATCATTTGATGTCTACAGAAGAAAATTCAAGGCACGTTAAGTTTCCAATTGAAGTATCATCACTGCACCCGTTTGTTTTCAGTACCATTGTATTGCTGATGATTTACATATTATAGGCTATACAAGGTGGAGAAGTAGGGTTTGTTATTGATTGTGAATGGGCAGAGCCATTATCAGACAAAATAGAAGATCAGGCTGCTGCAGCACGACGAATTGACTTTCAACTTGGATGGTATATGCTCACCTTTTCAGCGAATACATACGAAATGTCCTATACTTCTTACCTGTTGCCGTAGAACATATTTGCGCTGTGTAACTTCTTGTATTTTAGTCGTATAATGCAGACACGCTCTCAGTTTCATGAAGTCTATGATATGATTTGATGCATATATCCTGATTATGATTGCTTTTCTTTAAGGTACCTGGACCCAATATACTTTGGTGATTACCCTGAAAGCATGCGCCAGAGAGTGGGCAATCATCTTCCAAAATTCTCGGAGAAAGATCGTGAATTGATCAGGAACAAAATTGATTTTATTGGATTAAATCACTATACATCAAGATTCATTGCTAATCAGCCGAACCCACAGCCAAAAGAGATCCATTTTTATCAAGTTCAACAAATGGAGAGAATGGGGGGGGGGGGGGGGGGGGTGTTGGCTTTCAGACAAGATTGTGTAAGTTATTGCAGGCATCTTAACTTTAGACTATGAATTTGTAACTATAGTTAAATGTCAACACAAAAGACTACAAAATTTTACCTAAGAAAACTGCTTTATTTCAAAGTATTTACAGTTAAAATTGATGTTTCTATATCTGATTTTATTGGCTGTGAAAATGTTTCAGAGAGTACTTCACGTTATATGCAGAAGCTTGCTTTGCAAATTTTGGAGACAGAGTTAAGCATTGGATAACCATCAATGAACCTCTTCAAACATCCGTTAATGGTTATGGGATTGGAATATTTGCACCCGGAGTATGTGAAGGTGTAGCTGCTGAGCCTTTCTTGGCTGCCCACCACCAGATCTTAGCTCATGCTTCATCATTTGATGTCTACAGAAGAAAATTCAAGGCACGTTAAGTTTCCAATTGAAGTATCATCACTGCACCCGTTTGTTTTCAGTACCATTGTATTGCTGATGATTTACATATTATAGGCTATACAAGGTGGAGAAGTAGGGTTTGTTATTGATTGTGAATGGGCAGAGCCATTATCAGACAAAATAGAAGATCAGGCTGCTGCAGCACGACGAATTGACTTTCAACTTGGATGGTATATGCTCACCTTTTCAGCGAATACATACGAAATGTCCTATACTTCTTACCTGTTGCCGTAGAACATATTTGCGCTGTGTAACTTCTTGTATTTTAGTCGTATAATGCAGACACGCTCTCAGTTTCATGAAGTCTATGATATGATTTGATGCATATATCCTGATTATGATTGCTTTTCTTTAAGGTACCTGGACCCAATATACTTTGGTGATTACCCTGAAAGCATGCGCCAGAGAGTGGGCAATCATCTTCCAAAATTCTCGGAGAAAGATCGTGAATTGATCAGGAACAAAATTGATTTTATTGGATTAAATCACTATACATCAAGATTCATTGCTAATCAGCCGAACCCACACCAAAAGAGATCCATTTTTATCAAGTTCAACAATGGAGAGAATGGGGGGGGGGGGGGGGGGGGGGGGTGTTGGCTTTCAGACAAGATTGTGTAAGTTATTGCAGGCATCTTAACTTTAGACTATGAATTTGTAACTATAGTTAAATGTCAACACAAAAGACTACAAAATTTTACCTAAGAAAACTGCTTTATTTCAAAGTATTTACAGTTAAAATTGATGTTTCTATATCTGATTTTATTGGCTGTGAAAATGTTTCAGAGAGTACTTCACGTTATATGCAGAAGCTTGCTTTGCAAATTTTGGAGACAGAGTTAAGCATTGGATAACCATCAATGAACCTCTTCAAACATCCGTTAATGGTTATGGGATTGGAATATTTGCACCCGGAGTATGTGAAGGTGTAGCTGCTGAGCCTTTCTTGGCTGCCCACCACCAGATCTTAGCTCATGCTTCATCATTTGATGTCTACAGAAGAAAATTCAAGGCACGTTAAGTTTCCAATTGAAGTATCATCACTGCACCCGTTTGTTTTCAGTACCATTGTATTGCTGATGATTTACATATTATAGGCTATACAAGGTGGAGAAGTAGGGTTTGTTATTGATTGTGAATGGGCAGAGCCATTATCAGACAAAATAGAAGATCAGGCTGCTGCAGCACGACGAATTGACTTTCAACTTGGATGGTATATGCTCACCTTTTCAGCGAATACATACGAAATGTCCTATACTTCTTACCTGTTGCCGTAGAACATATTTGCGCTGTGTAACTTCTTGTATTTTAGTCGTATAATGCAGACACGCTCTCAGTTTCATGAAGTCTATGATATGATTTGATGCATATATCCTGATTATGATTGCTTTTCTTTAAGGTACCTGGACCCAATATACTTTGGTGATTACCCTGAAAGCATGCGCCAGAGAGTGGGCAATCATCTTCCAAAATTCTCGGAGAAAGATCGTGAATTGATCAGGAACAAAATTGATTTTATTGGATTAAATCACTATACATCAAGATTCATTGCTAATGAGCCGAACCCACAGCCAAAAGAGATCCATTTTTATCAAGTTCAACAAATGGAGAGAATAGGTACTATGCTTCAACTATCTAGGACTTGTCTTTTTTTGTGTGTGTGAAAACAAGCGCAATATTATCTATCAAAACTCTAGTACACAGATGGCAGACATGAAAAAAATTCACCTTGCTGATTAGGAAGAACAGCCCGTCTCCAGTAAGCAAGTCTATTTCTTCTATGTCCTCTTACTCTTGGAGCATTGTAAATCAGTATAGGCATGTAAGGAAGAACTACTGTTATTGCTGAAGTTTGGCCTGAATATTCTGCACCCACTTTAGTTATATGCAATGTTGCCGCTTGCAAGTTATCCTGTCGTTACAGATTAATATCGCAATGCTGACACTTGTTTACTTTTGGCAGACAAATTGAGTAGCGGTGAAGGAATTGGTGAAAGAGTAAATACCTGAGCACTTTTCATTCATGTATCCCCACTGATATCTCATAACTTTTTATCTCAATATATGTGCAGGCCGCGTCTGAGTGGCTTTATATAGTTCCTTGGGGTATTCGGAACTTGATTAATTATGTAGCAAGGAAATATGGCGATCCCAAAATATATATAACAGAGAATGGTAAGGATTCTATGCTCCTAACATTTAGATGGTGTGTTTTTATATCTGAGAATGATGGAGAGTTTCAACTTTTCACTAATCATGAGAACCATTGCAATACTTCATTAAGCATTGGAATTTCAAGTTACTAATACACACATGACATATCTGCTTACATGATTTGAAGTTTTCATATTTCATATGGGTTGAGTGATTAAATCCGTACATATTACTTCACATATTGTGGATTATATGGATTGATTTGATTTATTGCAACTGAGCATGCTTCTTCTTTATGTTATCCTATGCAAAATGCATTGTATTCGTTGCTGCACATAATGCTCCATGATATTAAATGTATTATATAGCAATCCCATTTGCCCTACCATTTCTCAGTTTTTGTTCATAACGTTTTGTTTATCACAAACAGTAAACCAGTCCTGTGTTATGAGTGTGCGACTAGTGATGCTTTTCCTCTACTATTCTTTGACCATGAAAACAACTTCTGATTTTTTTTATTCCATGTTTGAAGTTGTAGTGGAGATGTTTAATGTATATCTTAAAAATTATGAATGGAGGATGTGACGATGTATAAATAGTACCGCAATATAAATGCTTCTAAAAACACTCAAATGTTGCTTTTTATTGTTAAGAATACAAACTATCCAACTTGATGGTCGTTGTACCATCTTAGTTGAGATTTTTCTTGTTTTGACTAAACGGTCAGGACAAGCTAGATGTATGTGCTAGTTAAAATATGGAATATGCGTTGGGAGCACTTATTGATCTTCTCTTTCGTGAATATCTTTTATCATAGTTTCGAATTCTTGAGCTGTTACTGCCACGGAATATTGAAAAAATAGATTGCCAAGATAAACATACTACAAATCAATTAAAATATGGCATTAAAATTTAAAGAACTGACATGTATAATGTAACTACATGTATGCAATACAATATTTTTTATATGAACAAAGGTTTAACACCCTACTTCTATAAAAAGCGGCAATATAAGAATTTGCTATTTATAGAAAGCTTGAATACTTTTTGCTTGTCTGATGTAAAATTTGCTAACTAAAATGTTCAGTAACTAACCTAGTTTATGAATGATGTCCTTATATTGTCTGTTTTGTGTAGGCATGGATGACGAAGATGATCCATCAGCAACGCTTGACCAGGTCTTAAATGATACAAAGAGGATTGGTTTCTTCAAAGGATATGTTGGCGCGGTGGCACAAGCAATAAAGTAAGTCTGTTTCTGCGTGCCCCATAACTAATACCGCGTAACCAAAACAAGCGCTGCCACTAATTTTCGTTATTGTTGACATACAGGGATGGTGCCGATGTTCGTGGATACTTTGCATGGTCATTCTTGGATAACTTTGAGTGGGCAATGGGATTCACCAAGAGGTTTGGGCTTGTCTATGTTGATTACAAGAACGGGCTCTCCCTACACCCTAAAGCATCAGCCATGTGGTTTTCGCGCTTCTTGAACGCTGAGGCTGTTGACAGCAAACCTGACACAAACTAAGCCGCCTTCACCAAGGTGCTAAAATTATATTGCACCTATTTCTATCAATGTTATACACTCGTACCTATCCAGTATTCACGGTATTGTCACAACTATTGTTTCTTGGTGTGCCACACTGCATGTAATTGATCCAACATTTGTTCAAATGAACCTTTAAATATTGACGATACCTACCAATATGTTCAGACCCCAGTAAGCAATGACCAAAGAAGAAGTTCGTTTCTGTTTGCAACTGATGTAAATAACCTTTTGCTATAGGGATGACATTGATCTTCGTGGATAGTTTGGATGTTCATTCCCCAACAACCTTGAGTGGGCTACAGGACACACCAAGGGAGATTTCATGATAGTGTACAAGAATGGGCTTCTGCGAGATTCCAAAGTATCATCCCTGTGGTTGTCACACTTACTGTCGCCGGCATGAACTGAGCCCATCCTCAGCAAGTAAATAAACATTACACAATAATTGTTATCCCTGTTGTTGTATTGTCCTGTAACTGTCAGTGTATCTATTCAAACTATAATTGTATACCCACTCTGATGCTCTTTATGGCCTACCATCAATCCAATGAGTATGCTTGCTGCTTAATAAGTCCTGCTGATGTATTGATCATGTCTACTGGCCCTTCATAGGCTCCAATAAGCAATTACCAATCACCAGAAAGCATGTCTGTGTTTTACTGAAGTTTTCACTAGGGATTTTAACTGTCTAGGATGATATATAAATGTGGAAGATGCAAAGAATCTGTTGAGGAGGATGGTGAACCTTTGCCCAGCTCCTGGTAGCGCAGTGTTCAACTTTGTTATCACAGGATTGTCTAAAAAGGGGGGAAATGGGAGAATGCATATCAATGTAGCAGCCGGTACCTGTTAGTGCTGTATTACATGACTACAAGAACATGCTTATAGTATGCTATTATCATGTAAAATATTGGAATGTCAGATGTATCGTTAATGTATCTATAATTCGTTTATTTGTTAGCATCGGTATCTGGTTTGGGGAAGATATTCTTCATTGATTCTGTTTTCTAAGGACACATGTCACTAATTTGGTCCGCTAATGGAGTAATTCATGGTGATGGCCAGAATCTTGGAAGGGACAAAGCAGTGCCCGATGAAAGATTGTGTTGATTAGCCGTTCGATAACCTGGGAGCTGTTGCTGGCTGCCCTGCAGAAATAGTTGCTTCCACACCAGATCTGTAATATTGTGCCTCGATCTCAAACCACAACAGAACTTGTGATTGCTCGATCATCTGGCTAATCATTCGGCAGCAGTTGGCTATAATAAGGAGAAAAAAATATAATACGTGCTCGTGAGCTTCGTGGTTTCTCAAAAATATACATCGTGTTAGAAAGATGACACGTGGGCCCACCACCGACAGCGGCTGCCCACCCTCCCGCCTCGCGTGCCGCGACACCATTAGCGCTGATAGCGAGCGCTCACGTATAGTCACCCACATATATCCACGCGACTCGGCTCAAGTCAAGCACACCTCCCGCCCTCTGGTAACAACTACCGAAGTTTCGCCCCATCGTCAGGCCTCGGTTCTCCTCTCACTCACCCTCAGTGCTCCGCGGCGGCCGCCGGGAATGGGGAGCAAGGGGCGTGCCGGCGAGGCGGCGGGTGAGGTGACCCGCGCCGACTTCCCCGAGGGGTTCGTCTTCGGCGTCGCCACCTCCGCCTACCAGGTCAGCTACTTAGCCGTAGTACTAGCTAGCAGCGAGCTACCTAGCTTGGTTGGTGGCTCGCATACTCGCGTCTTGCCCGTGGCCGCCGCCGGTGGCCGATTCCTGCTCACACAGTCACACGCCGACGCCGGCCAAATCGCTGCGTGTCGCCACAACCAGTGGCGCAGTGCTTTCACTTACGCTTGCGTGCGGTGCGCTCTGAGCCAGGCGAGGCGCGCCTGGAAGAACCCCGTAGTGATCGCCTCGGTGACACCTGGGTGGCGTTGGCCTCCTGCTGTTGGCTTTTGGTCAGTAAGACAACGACTTCTCTTTGAAAAATAGTACTCCCTCCGATCCATATTAATGGACTCAACTTTATCTAGATACGGATGTATCTAGTTAAGTGTTTAGACTAGATGCATCCGTATCTAGACAATGTTGAGACCATTAATATGGATCGGAGGGAGTACTAGGACAGTGACCGAGCAACTGCGCCTGCTTGTCTACTTCACCAAATTGGACACAGCTCATACCTTGCGAGCGGCGAGTTTCAGGCGGCACTCTCTGTCGTGTCCCCGCCCGTCCCAAATACTAGTACTTGTTGTTGAATTATATACTTCCTCTGTCTCAAAATAACTGTCTCAAATTTGTCAAAAAATTGATGTATCTATACATGATTAGACACTTATTTTGAGGATTAGACACTTATTTTGAGACGGAGGAAGTATGTAGATTGTTTATCTTTTTTAATTAGTTCGGACTTTTGGTTACGTTGGGTTGTGCATGAAACATAGCACTTATCACTGCAGATTGAAATCCCTATAATGAAGAAATAATGATGTGTACGCCATTGATCCAAATGCCGTCTAGGACTAATAATCATTGCAAGCAAAACGTGAAGTGGCAAAGTGGAAGATAGTAGACCTATTTAATTCTTTGTCTATAAAAAAGACAAGAAACTCATCTTACGAGTGGTGAATCGACAAGTAGTTGGGACTGAACAAAGTAGACAGAAGTGAGCATTATTTGTGAAAGGAGGTGCTATGTGTTTCAGTGGAGAGGAAGGAACATACACGGGAAAGAAATGTTAACAGGAAATGATATTTTCCCAACTGGCTGAGAAGTGAGAAACGTTAACTTAACCGAGAAAGCAGAGAAATGGAGAATGGGTTTCCCATCTGTAGGTTGCCGTAATAGATGCAGAGGCTGGGGATTAACCTCCATTTCGAAAAAAAGGTTGTTGTAATAGTTATTCACCTTTAAAAAAGAAAGAATCATCATACTGTTGTAAATCTTACCAGTTTTTTCTCCTTGATTCCAACGAAAATAAACAAAAATGGAGGCAATTCGGTTTCTGTGATCTATCCTGATCTTTCATTTTTTCTTCAACTAGATTTGTCGTAGCCATGAATTAATGCTTTGTCTTTTCCTTCTATCTAGATCGAGGGGGCGAGAAATGAGGGTGGCAAAGGCGATAGCATATGGGATGTATTTGCAGATAAAAAGGGTTTGTCCCATCTAAATTATATTTTTATTTGTTAAAATATATTGATTTATTTAATTGTTGACTGTTAATGCTTTTTTCAGAACATATCCTAGACGGAAGCTCTGGAGAAGTTGCAGTTGATCATTACCATCGATACAAGGTGTTGTTATTGTAATCATTGTCATAGCTATCATATTATTGTATTTTGTAAATACCTTGTTTATTTCTAATGATTGAGAGAGATTTTGTAGCTATCATACTGTTGTGTTTTTACAGTATTATGATACCTCGTTTCCTAGATCCCTAATACCTTCTTTAAACTGTTTGGGTACAGGAAGACATTGAGCTTATGGCCAAGTTGGGCTTTGGTGCTTATAGATTTTCCATATCTTGGTCGCGGATATTTCCTGGTACATTTCATTTGTTGGATTATGCTTCACATATTACTACACCTTCAAATTGCATGGAACAATTCGAGCTTTCCCCTCGATATTTTCTTCTTGTCTATTATTATCATTCATTCCTTATCTGAGTCTATGAGTTTTTATTCCTGCAGATGGCCTAGGGAAGGAGATCAATGAGCAAGGAGTTGCTTTCTATAACAACCTTATAGATTTTATGATTGAGAAAGGTGTTACATGATTTACTAAATGTCTTCAAAGATACTATTCATATAGTTATTCACCACCCTTCTGCCCACTTCAGGTATTCAGCCTTATGCAACTCTGTATCACTGGGATCTTCCAAATAACCTTCACCAGACTATGGGGGGTTGGCTTTCGGACAAGATAGTGTAAGTCAATGCATACATATTAACTTTAACTTATGAATTTGTAAATAATATAGTTAAATGCCAACAATAAATACTACATGGCATGTTTACCTAAGAACATTGCTTTGTTTCAAAGTGTTTATGATTTAATTGTACGTTTCTATATCTGATTATTGGCCGTCAACATGTTTCAGAGAGTACTTCGCGTTATATGCAGAAGCCTGCTTTGCAAATTTTGGCGATAGAGTTAAGCATTGGATGACAATCAACGAACCTCTTTCAACATCCCTTAGTGGCTATGCGACGGGAGTATTTGCACCTGGAGTATGTGAAGGTGAAGCTGGTGAACCTTTCTTGGCTGCCCATCACCAGATCTTAGCTCATGCTGCTTCTGTTGATGTGTACAGAAGAAAATTTAAGGTATGAGCGACTTTCCATTTGAAATATCATCGTTGCGTCAGTTTCTTTGCAGTACCTTTGCTTTGCTAATGATTTACATATACTAGGCTGTACAAGGTGGCAAAGTTGGGTTTGTTGTTGATTGTATATGGGCAGAGCCAGCATCTGATAAAATGGAAGATCAGGATGCTGCAGCACGATACATTGATTTTCTACTTGGCTGGTAAAGTTTAAGCTCACCTTTTCACAGAATACATGCAGTGTCCTATACTTGTTACCTTATTTCATCAAACCTTTATTTTTGTTTTCGGTCTATGTAGTACTTTAGCCATATAATGCAGATGTAAGACCAGCAGGGGGAGGAACCCCTGTGGTATTTTATTAAGAAGAAGGAAGTGTGTGACACACACGTTCAACCCAGGGGTCGAACTCACGCTGCCTGGGAGGCGCCACTGCGCACTCACCACTGGGCTAGGAGCCCATCCACACCTTCAGATTAATGAAGCCTATGATTTGACTTGATTCACATTTCATGATTATAATTGCTTTTCTTGAAGGTACCTGGACCCAATATACTTTGGTGATTACCCAGAAAGCATGCGCCAGAGATTGGGCGATCGTCTTCCAAAATTCTCGGAGAAAGATCGCGAATTCATCAGGAATAAAATTGATTTTATTGGATTAAATAACTACACATCGAGATTCATTGCTAATCAGCCGAGCCAACAAGCAAAACAGATCCATTTTTTTCAAGCACAACACACAGAGATAATGGGTACGATGCTTCAGCTATCCAGGACTTGTCTTTTTTGTTTATAAAAACAAGCTCAGCACAGCCTGAAAAATGTGAAAACTCCAGTACCTAATTAAACATCAGACATCCTAGACATATATCACCTTGCTGATTAGGAAGAACTTTATAAATCAATATAACTATATAAGCATATAAGGCGGAACTACTTTTCTCGCTGAACGTTCGCCTGAATATTCTGTACCACTGCCCCTTACAGATTAATGTCTAAATACTAACACTCCTTCCCTTTTGGCAGACAAAAGGAGTAGTGGAGAAGGAATTGGGGAAAGAGTAAATACTTGAGCACTTCTCATTCATGTAGATCCACTGATACCTCCTAAAATTTCATCTCAATATTATCTCAATATTCGTGCAGGCTGCGTCTGAGTGGCTTTATATAGTTCCTTGGGGTATTCGGAAAATGATTAATTATATAGCAAAGAAATATGACAATCCTATAATATATATAACAGAGAATGGTAAGTCTTCAATGCTCCTAAAACTTATCTGTTGTGTTTTATATTTGAGAATGAATGGAGAATTTCTATTAATCATTATAATCCTTCATTGTTCTTTAAGTTTCCAATACACATGTCCTCGGGAAACTGCCTCACCTTATCCACACTTCCGACCGACCGGATGCATAATGGCTGAGCCGACCACCTTGGTGCATGCCCACATGAGCCCAAATTTGTCCCTATAGGCCCATGTCGTCATATGGGTATCGCGCCACGACCACTAAGACCGCCAATAGCATGGCTTTTCTTATTCAACGTGTGTTGCGCCCGTTACGGGTGCAACGCATTACGCATACCCCTAGTGCCACATTCTCATAAACGGGCCGGCCAGTAGGCTCTCTTCTTCATTGGTATTTTATGGTTTTGGGAACTTTCTAGAACCTTATGTGCTGTTTTTTCTGTTTTATCAGTTTGGCCCGTTTTCTGTTATTTTTTGTTTTTTCTCACGGTTTTCTGTTTTTTCGTTTCTCTTTTTTGTCACATTTTTATAATTTTCAAAAATGATCAGTTTAAAAAATGTTTAGATTTCAAAAATATTCAAATTTTAAAATGTTTAGTTTTTGAAAATGTTCACATCTGAAAAATGTTCAGTTTTTTGAAAACGTTCACATATGAAAAACGTTCAGTTTTCAAAATGTTCAAATTTGAAAAACTTTCAGATTTCGAAAATGTCCAGATTAAAAAATTCAATATAATATTGCTCAAATTTGAAATATCAAAATTTAAAACTAAACATTTTTCAAATTTCAAAAATGTTCATGAAACTAAAATTGTTCATGGATTTGAATGTTTTTGAAATCTATACACTTACGAACATTTTGTTGAATTTATGTATGGGAACGAGCCAAACAATCCTGAAACGTACGAGGGAAAGAATTGTGAACATAAATGGGTCGAGCCCACATAGCACACATGCGCATGCATAGCCTCCCAAAGACCCAAACCAGCGCTTATAGCGCTGAATAGGAGCTCCCAAATAGCATAGCCGTGCCAACCACCATCAGACTCTATGGCACCACCCGACGACGTCCACCTAGGTTGCAGGCCCATCGAGACCGAGTCTGGCCCGACGACTCCTTGCCAATCACCATTGTGCCAGTACCGAGCGCAAACCCTATATATCGCCTTCTGCGAGCTCTAATTTCGGCAAACCCTATATATCGCCTTCTGCGAGCTCTAATTTCGGCTCGCCCGCGTAGGTTTCCAGCTGGGCCGGCCCATTTAGTATCTCTAAACAGAGAAAAGTGAAGGAAAATAGGATGCGGAAGGGGGATTCGAACTTCGCACCTCAAAGAAGGAAGACCGACCACCTAGCCATTGCGCTACAATTGTGTTATGTTCTTATACTATTATTTGTCCTTCTATTTTTTCCTTTTTCGTTTCTTTTTCTGTTTTCTTTTTTCCTCTTTATTCTTTATTTTTTATTTTTTATTATTAGTTTAGTTTATTTTTTCTTTATTAGAAAATTATTATTTTTCATATTTCAAAATCAGAACCATTTTCATTTGTATTTTTTCGAACCATTTTTAAAATTGGAACGATTTTTTAAAATCTGAACCATTTTTAAAATGAACTATTTTCAAAATTGGAACCATTTTTCAAATGCAAAATGTGAACCATTTTCGAATTTGGAACCATTTTCAAAATCGGAACCATTTTTAAAAATGAACTGTTTTCAAATTCGGAACCATTTTCAAAATCAGAACCATTTTAAAAAATGGAACCGTTTTTCTAAATCTGAACCATTTTCAAAATCGGAACCATTTTTAAATGAACCGATTTCAAATTTGGAACCATTTTAAAATTTGGAACCATTTTCAAAATCGGAACCATTTTCAAAAATGGAACCTTTTTCTAAATCTGGACAATTTTCAAATTTGGAACCATTTTTAAAAATGAACCGTTTTCAAATTTGGAACCATTTTCAAAATCGGAACCATTTTCAAAAATGGAACCGTTTTTCTAAATCTGAACCATTTTCAAAATCAGAACCATTTTTTAAAATGAACCGTTTTCAAATTTAGAACCATTTTCAAAATCGGAACCATTTTCAAAAATGGAACCGTTTTTCTAAATCTGAACCATTCAAATTTGGAACCATTTTCAAAATCGGAACCATTTTCAAAAATGGAACCGTTTTTTAAATCTGAACCATTTTCAAATTTGGAACCATTTTTTAAAATGAACCGTTTTCAAATTTGGACCCATTTTCAAATTTGGAACCATTTTCAAAAATGCAACTGTTTTTCTGAATGTGAACCATTTTCAAATTTGGAAACATTTTCTAAAAGGAACCGTTTTCAAATTTGGAACCATTTTCAAAATCAGAACCATTTTCAAAAATGGAACCGTTTTTCTAAATCTGAACCATTTTCAAATTTGCAATTGGAACCATTTTTTAAAAGGAACCGTTTTCAAATTTGGAGCCATTTTCAAAATCGGAACCATTTTCAAAATTGGAAGTTTTTTCAAAATCTGAACTATTTTTCAAAATTGAAACCATTTTTCAAAGTTGAACCATTTTCAAAATGTTCAGATTTAATTTTTTTGGATTTAAATCTATTTTGGGAAAAGAAAAGAAAAAAATCGGAAGAGAGAAAAAATAACATAATTAGAACGTACTTACATGCATACGCTCCAGGCAAGCGAGTAGCGATGCGAGTGCCCAGCGATGGGCTTGGCCCATTAAGGAAGTTAACGCATGCGAGTCCGTTCGTTCGACTCGCTAAAGGCGATACAAAGGGATCCCCGTACTGAGCGACCCGCACCACGCGTGTCCTTTGTCTCGCTGACGCCGCTGCCGCGAAGCCCTCTCAAAGTTTCATGTCTTCTTTGCGCAGGAGAGCAGCACTAAAAAGTCTCTCCATCGCCACCACCACACGGTTTATAACATGCAATGTGCATAGGGAGCAATTCTTTAACTTCTCTTGCATGGAATTTTTTATGGAATTTCAAATTCCATAGTTTTTTTTTTTGCAAAAAGGACCTTAGATCTGTTGATCAAACCAACGGTACCGACGCCCCTAAAAATAAAGAAAACACATCGTGGTTTCTGGGAGGAAAACCCCTCTGTCCCCAGAACCAACCTATCATTGTTGATCATGGATAGGAAGTCATGAAGGCCACGTTCATGCCAGACTAGCAATCCAAAATCGAAACCTCCAAAAGAACTCACGGGCCTCATGACGACACCGGAGGCCGCAACAAGATGACAAAGAGAAGGTTGGATGATCAAACTGCAAAGGGGACCCAACAAACCCTAAGCTCACCAGCCAGAGAGCGTGGCAGGAATATACGCCAACGAGCCATCAATGTCGTTGCAAACAACGTCGTCGAGATGGATAGGCTCGAATAATAATTTTCTGCCATGTCGGCGTCGTCACCCGCCGCCACCTATGAAGCGGTGCTGAAAAACCCTTCTGAAGGGCCCAAAGGGGGCTAACTGGAATTCCATTCGGTAGAATGGGGCCTCCCCGCACTCCTACACCAGTGAAGTCGAGTGAGGAGGAGGGGCAGTGATCTACCAGTGGATGAGTGGCGACGCGGTGCATGCTGAAGAGTCCATCTCTAGGATTTTCTCTACCTCACGTGGAGGGACTAGAAAACACGAATTCTCAAATACTTGAGTTTGAACGCCATAGGGAATTGAAAGAATAGATAGCTAAGATAAACATATTCCAAATTAAGTAGAATATGGCATGAAATTCTACAGGTCTGATATGCATAATGTAACTATAGTACAATAACTTTTTAGTATGAAAAAGGCTTAACACACCGCTTTTACTATTCATCTCGTCTATGTTTTGTTGGTCTGAGCCAACTAAATTATTAGTAAGCAACCTTGTTTATGTATGATGCCCTTATACCGTTTATTTTATCTAGGCATGGATGACGAAGATGACCCATCAGCAACACTTGATCAGGTCTTAAATGATACAAAGAGGGTTGGTTTCTTCAAAGGATATGTTGGTGGGGTGGCACAAGCAATAAAGTAAGTATATTTCCTTTTGCCACATAACTAATACCGCGTAACCAAAACAAGTGATGCCACTAATTGGTTATCGTTAACATACAGGGATGGTGCCGATGTTCGTGGATACTTTGCATGGTCATTCTTGGATAACTTTGAGTGGGCGATGGGATTCACCAAGAGGTTTGGAATTGTCTATGTCGATTACAAGAATGGGCTCTCCCGGCACCCTAAAGCATCAGCCATGTGGTTCTCACGCTTCTTGAACGGCGAGGCTGCTGACAGAAATCCTGACATAAACTAAGCTTCCATCACCATGGTGCTAAAATTATATTGTAGTTGTTTCTATCAATGTTATAGACTTGGACCTATCCAGTATTCACAGTAACTTCACAACTGTTATTTCTCAGTGTGCCACACTGTATGTAATTGATTTCAACGTTTGTTCAAATGAATGTTTAAAGAATCACAATACCTACCAATATGTTCTAGGTTCATGTCGGGGAATGGTTAGTTGTTGATAACTCATAAATCTAATTTGAACCTTACCAACATGTTATCCTCAAAAGTATGACTAGTAGTTCTTGTGCAGTCATTCTAGTTGGGCTGCCAATGCGCGCACCTCCATGTGGATAGGCTCCTGGTAGTGCATAGACCAGCTATGTTATTATATTTTCTCAAGAGGGATTAATGTAGGATGTCAAGGGTTTGATAAGAGTGGAGAGTCGAGGGCTGCCCCCTGATTTTTAGGCGAGACAAAAGGAGGCATGGTTAAGGAAGCCCATTATTTCCTTCGCGAAGCTAACAAGATCCATCCCAAAACTTAGCACATTCTCTACTTAAGGATCTTGGACGTCTTGGCTATTTCCAGAATAGAATAACATTTCAGGTACATGATATTGTCACGAGGCAAATACGAAGTTGATCTCCTTCATTGAGCTCATATGGAGAACTGAAAAGTCGGTTTCTACTCCCATGTAAGTCACCGACAAGCTAGCTAGCGGCTGATATCAAACCCTCGGTGACATTGATGCTTTCAGTTATAGCAGCAGGCGGTCTACAATATCTCACACACTCTCGGCCTAATCTTTCATTCGCCATAAAAAAAATGTGTCAAATTTATCAAAACCCACTGATGTTCACTTCTAGGCGGCGCATATTGAGATAAGTTAAAGGCATTGTGTATTCACTGATGATGACGCGGTAGGCAGAGCTAACGATCCGCGCTCTAGGCGGATTGTGGTGTTTCTTGGACCCAATCTGATTTTTGGTCTTGAACATATTTGCTAGGTTCTCATAGTTATATCAATATTTTGTATAAATATAGACTATTTGCTAGACCTCAAGTGCTGATGCTCCGGCTTTTAACATCATTGTCATTGGCCATGCATATGACATGTGGTACTATCTAGCTGATGGCATTTATCTTTACTGGTGAGAAGCTCTTCATAGGAGGAGACCTCAATGGCCATGTGGGTACATCTAACACAGGTTTTGAAGGGGTGCATGGGGGCTTTGGCTATGGCACCAGGAACCAAGAAGGGGAGGATGTCTTAAGCTTCGCCCTAGCCTACGACATGGTCGTAGCTAACACCCTCTTTAGAAAGAGAGAATCCCACCTAGTGACTTTCAGTAGTGGCCAACACTCTAGCCAGATCGATTTTGTCCTCTCTCGAAGAGAAGATAGACGCGCTTGCCTTGATTGTAAGGCGATACCTGGAGAGAGTGTTGTCCATCAACATAAGCTGGTGGTGGCTGACTTCCGTTTTTGGATTCGTGTCCAGCGGGATAAGCGCCCAAAAGTTGCTAGAACAAAGTGGTGGAAGTTAAAGGGAGAGGCAGCTCAAGCTTTTAAGGAGAGGGTTTTTAAGGAGGGCCCTTGGGAGGAAGGAGGCGATGCAAACAGTATGTGGATGAGGATGGCGACTTGCATTCGGAAGATTGCATTAGAGGAGTTTGGGGTGACCAGGGGAAGTAGAAGGGATGCTAAGGATACCTGGTGGTGGAACGTTGAGGTCCAGAAGGCTATTAAGGAGAAGAAGGATTGTTTCAGACGCCTACACCTGGACAGGAGCGCAACCAACATGGAGATATACAAGGGGGCAAAGAAGGCCGCAAAGCGAGCGGTGAGCGAGGCAAGGGGTCGGGCGTATGAGGACCTCTACCAGCGTCTAAACACGAAGGAAGGCGAAAGAGACATCTATAAGATGGCGAAGACGAGAGAAAGGAAGACGAGGGATGTCAACCAAGTCAAATGCATAAAGGACGGAGCGGATCAACTCCTCGTGAAGGACGAAGATATCAAGCGTAGATGGCGAGAGTACTTCGACGACCTGTTCAATGGAGAGAATGAGAGCTCTACCATTGAGCTAGACGATTCCTCCGATGATACCAACCGACGCTTTGTGCGGCGTATCCAGGAGGCTGAGGTTAGGGAGACTTTGAAGAGGATGAAAGGAGGCAAGGCAATGGGCCCTGATGGTATCCCCATCGAGGTGTGGAGAGGCCTTGGAGACATAGCGATAGTATGGCTAACTAAACTTTTCAACCTCATTTTTCGGTCAAACAAGATGCCCGAAGAATGGAGGCGGAGTACATTAGTGCCAATCTTCAAGAACAAGGGGGATGTTCAAAGTTGCACTAATTACCGTGGAATCAAGTTGATGAGCCATACAATGAAGCTATGGGAGAGAGTCATTGAGCACCGTTTAAGAAGATTGACAAGCGTGACCAAAAATCAATTTGGTTTCATGCCTGGGAGGTCTACCATGGAAGCCATCTTCTTGGTACGACAACTTATGGAGAGATACAGGGAGAAGAAGAAGGATCTTCATATGGTGTTCATTGACTTGGAGAAGGCGTATGATAAGATACCACGGAATGTCATGTGGTGGGCCTTGGAGAAACACAAAGTCCCAACAAAGTACATTACCCTCATTAAGGATATGTATGATAATGTTGTGACAAGTGTTCGAACAAGTGATGGCGACACCGATGACTTTCCAATTAAAATAGGACTGCACCAGGGGTCAGCTTTGAGCCCTTATCTCTTTACTTTGGTGATGGATGAGGTCACAGGGGATATACAAGGAGATATCCCATGGTGTATGCTCTTTGCGGATGATGTGGTGCTAATTGATGATAGTCGGGTGGGGGTTAATAGAAAGTTAGAGCTGTGGAGGCGGACTCTAGAATCGAAAGGTTTTAGGCTTAGTAGAACCAAAACTGAGTACATGAGGTGCAGTTTCAGTACTACTAGGCACGAGGAGGAAGAGGTTAGGCTTGATGGACAGGTGGTACCTGAGAAAGACACCTTCCGATATTTGGGGTCTATGCTCCAGAAGGATGGTGATATCGATGAAGATGTGAGTCATCGAATCAAAGCTGGTTGGATGAAGTGGCGCCAAGCTTCTGGCGTCCTCTGTGATAGGAAAGTGCCACAAAAGCTAAAAGGCAAGTTCTATAGGACGGCGATTCGACCTGCGATGTTGTATGGCGCAGAATGTTGGCCGACCAAGAGACGACATATCCAACAGTTAGGTGTAGCGGAGATGCGCATGTTGAGATGGATATGTGGCCACACAAGAAAGGACCGGGTTAGGAATGATGATATACGTGAGAGAGTTGGGGTAGCACCAATTGAAGAGAAGGTTGTCCAACACCGTCTAAGATGGTTTGGTCATATAGAACGTAGGCCTCCGGAAGCGCCATTGCATACCGGACGGATAAAGCGGGATGAGAATGTTAAGAGGGGTCGTGGTAGGCCAAACTTGACATGGGAGGAGTCTGTTAAGAGAGATCTGAAGGATTGGAATATCACCAAAGAACTAGCCATGGATAGGGCTGCGTGGAAGTTAGCTATCCATGTGCCAGAACCATGACCTAGTTTCGAGATCTTATGGGTTTCAACTCTAGCCTACCCCAACTTGTTTGGGAAAAAAGGCTTTGTTGTTGTTGTTGTTGTTGTTGTTTGTTGGTCAACATTTGTGAAAACAATCACAACTTCTCAAGGTAAGAACTAAGAAGTACTGTCAATTTCTGCTTGTTAAAAAGTTTGCCGGAAGGACACTGAGCGATCCTTTAGTGTGCTGCAAGCTCGGTTTGCTATTGTTCCAGATCCTTCTCGTTTCTGAGATATGATCATCAAGGATGCATGAGAGGGGTTTAGGCTTAGGCTTTGAGTATGACAATAATGTTAGTAGCCGTGTGAAACGTCGCAGGAATCTGGACCAGGTCCAAGCTTTTCTTGAGGTGTACAAGAGGATTGATGATCGGCTTCACATAGCTAGCTTCACTAAACTCTGTTTTGAAGGCATGCTTAGTTATCACCCTTGCTAGGAAATCCGTGTTGATTGTTATATTGTGTTATGTCTAAACATAATAAATGCAATTTGAATTTGGTGCTAAATTAGAGAAGAAACTGAGTTTACATACATATTCATACGAGAAATGGAGGGAAGGAGATTTTTGTGTCCGCAGTCTTGGATATGTAATAAAAGGCACCAGAAAAGCAAATTTCGTTTTTAAGTATATTCAAAAACATTTCTTGTTTATTAAGCAGTTTTTTTTGGGTATTGTTAGAGATGCTCTAAGCGAATACCGACGAGCCACAGAGTGGCATATTTTTTTTCATTCACACTACCAGCTATACCACGTGTGTTTCTCAATTTTTTTTTGTCTCTCTGTCTTCTACTAATAGCCAAAGCTCACTATCTCGCTCTTCTCTGATTGTGCCATCATTCTCCCACAACCACGTATTTACCATGTGCTATCATTCTCTCATAAGGCACAACCGTGTTGGAGAGCACTTCATTGTTTGGAATATGCACATGGTCAATGAACATGGCTGTGTGCATCAATTTGATGCAGAGGCCGGGGACCCGCACCCTCTTATCTAAAAAAAAAAACATGGTCAATGAACACAACCGTGTTGGAGAGCACTTCATTGTTTGGAGTACGCACATGGTCAATGAACCTACTGAATGCCCTAGCAAACCACCTTGAGTGGTGTAAGTGATTATTCAATCTCCTCGTCTTCCTTGAGTACCAAACACTACTATCATAAACTTTTTTTAAATAAGGCAAGAGAGTTGTCATTTCATTGATTGAGATGAAGATAATTGACCAGTTGATAATCTCTAGTAGTACTACGATCTGGCAGAAGAAATTTCCTTTGTTTAGGAAAAAAATGACAGATCTTTAACGCATGCAGTGCAAGTGGAATCTGAGTTACTTACCTTTTTTTGCGAGAAGGATCCGGATGTATTATAGAAGTTCACAAATCATTTTAAACATAACAAAAATTGCATCGAGATTTTTGGACCACCTAACGACTATTTCCCGAGAAATTAGCACAATACTACCTGTTTGATAGCAAAATTTACTGAATGATACAACTTGTGGTCTCAATCTCATTTACATACAACATTTGGCGGGAGTTTTCTCAGAAAACCCAAATCGCGCTGTGACGCTATTTAAACAGCGAATCTGACATGGCGGGCCCACATGTCAGATGACGTGGCAAGTTCGGTGATGGAGAGAGAAAACGGTCGTTAGCGCTCCGCCGGGACCCACCTGTCAGGAGGCTGTCTTAACGTGGCTCGCCCGCTTGCACTGCTGCTCACTTCATGCATTCCCCAAAGTCTTCCTATTGCATTCTTGGCAGTCTCTGGCCATTCATCATCCACCCATGCCACGAACCCACGGTTCTCTACTTCCTGAAATAGCAATTCAATTCATCATCATGTCTTTCCTAATACTACAGACTAGGAAGCTGAAAACAGATCGCTCCAAAATTAGAAATTAAAACAAGGCATAGAGGCAGAAACAATAAAAAAAATCATCATCTTGTCTTTCCTAATTCAATTCATCACCCACAGTTCTACATTCCCCAAACTCTACAATTCAATTCCTTTCAATTACCTTAACAGTTTTAAAACCTAAAACAACATAGAGGCAGAAACAATAAACAGAAAACAGCTAAAAGGGATGAATCTATAACTTACATTCTCAATAGAACAAAGATGGAAACGCTGGCTGGTGTTGGTGCCTTCGAATGCAACACACTTCAGAGGCGGCCGATTGTGGACGCGGCAAAACATGGGAGCATCCGGCGCAATACCGAAAAACGTTGGGTCGTCAGAGGTATCAGGGGCATAATCACGGTCCGTGAACACCTAATCGGCAAAAGAAATCAAGATTCGAAGAAGAAATCGACGAAATCTATTCAAACCCGAACCCTAGATCGAAATCGAGCAACATAATTTGCATACCAGGAGAGACTCGCCCTCGCTGGAACCAGAGCCATCGTGCCAGCTGGGCATGGTTGCGGCGGGGGCGGCCACGCTGCCGGCGGCGAGGGTGGCGGCGTTCTGCTCCGGTGATGGCGGCGGCGGCGGGGGGAACACAGCTCAAACAAGAGTGAGAAGAGGGGAACTGAGGTCAACGGCGCGGGCGAGCCACGTTAAGACAGCCTCCTGACAGGTGGGTCCCGACGGAGCGCTAAGACTAGCCATAGTGGGAGTAACATAGGTGGTAACATAAGTGCCACATAAGCACAAATGATGATGTGGCATGCAATTAAAGAAGAGAGAGATGGTGGTGGTATCATAGGTAGATACCGTAACATAACGGATTTCGTGGCAAGATGAGTCTATAGGCTAATAAATACATGATTGTATGATATCACATATATGTTACTACCCACTATAGAGGTGGTAACATAGACTAGTATCATATGCATGATACTAGTGTATGATACTCTCCACTATGAGTAGTCTAACGGCCGTTTTCTCTCTCCATCACCGAACTTGCCACGTCATCTGACATGTGGGTCCGCCATGTCAGATTCGCTGTTTAAATAGCGTCACAGTGCGATTTGGGTTTTCTAAGAAAACTCCCGCCAAATGTTGTATGTAAATGAGATTGAGACCACAAGTTGTATCATTCAGTAAATTTTGCTATCAAACAGGTAGTATTGTGCTATTATCTCCTATTTCCACCGCTAAACCGAGTTGCTGACACGCCGTGGCTTGACGTTGTTGATGACTACAGGGAAATTTTAGTGCACGTGCCTATGAGATCATCCCAGCGCAGAGACGCTTAACGAGGCACTTAACTAATAAACAAAATAGAATAAATAAACCATCTAGTGAAGCGCCCACCCCGCCGTGGCAACGCTGTCTCTTAATTGGCTAATTTTTTTTTAAATAATACACTAAATTAATTAAATTCCGGAAATAATACGTGATTTTTTTTTTTTGCAAAAATAGGATCCAGTCGTCCATGACGAAGAAGACTGGGCCTTGTCGTCCACGGCGAAGACGACAGGTGCTGGGTTATTACTGCTGGCGTGCATGTGTGAGTGCACGCCAGTATTACCAGTGGCGTGTATTTGTGGGTGTACGCCACTAGTCGTCCTCACCAAAGACGACAAGGCACCTGTCGTCTTCGCCGTGGACGACTGGATCCTATTTTTGCAAAAAAAAAAAAAAAAACCGCGTGTTATTTCCGGAATTAATTATTTTTTGTGTATTATTTAAAAAAATTAACTCTTAATTGAGGCACTTATTTAACTCTGCAGGAGACTCCGCTACCACGCAATGAGCCGGAAAAATCAAGTAGCGCCTAGCGATACTTTTGGCGTCGGTATTCAGTGCAGCAACCGCACATGCAGCAGGATTTTCATCCTGGCGCCGCTTCGTAGCGTCGCACTGTGGATGCTCTAAGCACCAACACCCTAGAGCTAAAATAGTCGCCACTGAACTCCTATGAATCTTCTGGCACCAATACTATAGTACACATACACTGAACGAGATCCACCACTGCATGAGAGTCGTGGCCAGATGATTTCCCGCCATCCTCAACACCGTCGGCCAGATTGCAGGTGGATGAGGAGGCGGATATATCTTATTCTTGTCCCACATAGTGCCACCATAGCCACAATAACGTTGCTGCGAGTTGATCAAACTCTAATTTTAGGAACCTTACAACAACGTCGAGCGCAAATCCGAGGTCCCCACCCCTCTCGATGTCGGAGCGGCAATCTGAATAGGTGGGGACCCATCGATTCACGGTCGAAGATGGGAGAGATGGCGGTGGCTATGGTGGAACTCTAGATCATCGCCTCTCTCTTTGTCGCGGGAGAAAACGTTTCACGTGGAAGACTGGTTACTTGATGGACATAAGAACTTAGGGCTATTTCAATCAAAAGATTTTCATAGCAATTTCGGAGGATTCCAATCCACAGGATTTTTTCTAAGGAAACCTTTTGGATTGAAAGAATGTCATGTCCAATTTTTTTATGGATTGCATTCCCACAGCCTAATCTCCATGGATTTCAACATCCACTCTAACCTTCGCATAGGATCGAGACGCTTTTCCGTGTTTGCATCCAAATAACTATTCTCACAGTTTATCTCTATTTTGAAATCCTCTATTTTGCATTTTTAATCCTCTCAAATTTCTGTGTTATTGCAGCTTCCAAATATATCTGCATGTGTACAGGGGCTGGGAGGATTGGACGTCCAACGGTCCCCCATATATACACGTCCTCCGCGCGCGTAATGCTTTGTACTCCGCTTCATAAGAGGAAGCCTACTGTCCTAAAGGAAGGGAAGCGCATCTCAAAGCGGACGGAAATGGCAAAAGATCATTCTTCGCGCGTCCGTGTGATGAGCAAGAGCATCGTGAAGGCCTCTGTGACACGGCCCGCCGTGGTGTTAGCCGTCTCCAACCTCGACCTGCTGTATCACGGCATGCCGCTTTCCATGATCTGCGTTTACCCCAAGCCCTTGGCCGGCGGCGGCTTCCTGGACGTGGTGGCTGCCTTCGAGGCCAAGCTGCCATCCCTGCTCGACCACTTCTTCCCCCTCGCAGGCCGCATCATGGCCAACCCACGTTCCGGGCTCCCGGAGGTGCACTGCGACAACCAAGGCGCGGAGCTCGTCGTCGGCGAGGCCGACGTTGCGCTGGGAAGCCTGGACTACGGCGACCTGGACGCGTCGCTTGCGAATATCGGCGTCCCCGTCCAGTTCGGCGCGGGCGTCGCGCTATCGGTGCAGCTGGTATCATTCGCCTGCGGTGGGTTTGTCGTGGTGTGGGGCACCAACCACGTGCTCGTGGACGGGACCGCGCTGTGCATGATCGTGAACGCGTGGTCCGAGCTCGCGCGGTCCAACACCGGGAAGATCGCCGCCGCCGCGAACCACGACCGCTCGGTGTTCCGCCCTCGCGCCTCGCCGTCGTACACAGGGCTCGGAGGGGTGTTCACGCTATTGGAGAGAGATCATCTCGTCAATGGCCTCACCGCCGCAAGCGCCTTGGTCGTCCGCACCTACTACGTTGAGGCGCGAGACCTTGCCGCGCTGCGCGCGCAGGCAAGCACCGGCGAGGAGCGCGGCGCGAGCCGCGTTGAGGCGGTGTCTGCATACCTGTGGAAGGTGTTCGCCTCCGTGGTGGGATCGTCGGACGAGGGATGCCGCATGGGCTGGTGGGTGAACGGGCGGCCGCGTCTGGCCAACAAGGAAATGCGCGACTACGTCGGCAACGTCACCTCGTTCGCGGTGGCGGAGGAGAGCGTGGACGCGATCCAGCGGCGGTCGCTCGCGGGAATCGCGTCGATGGTTCGTGAGTCCATCAAGGCGACGGCTACCAACGAGCACTTCGAGGAGCTGGTGGACTGGGTGGAGGAGAACAAGGGCAAAGGGAAGGTTGCCGCCAAGTTCGTGGAGACGGCGACCATTGGGCTGGGCAGCCCGCTGCTGGGCCTGACGTCCTTCGCGTCCTTCTGTCTCGACACTGACTTCGGCTTCGGGCACGCGGCCATGGCGATGCCGGCGTGGGTTGACTGCGGGAGGCTGTGCTGCGGCTTCGTGAAGATCATCGCGCGCCCACCGCGAGGTGACGGCGGCGCCGACGGCTCCTGGATATTCAGCATGTCCATTTGGCCGAGGCTGGCCGCCGCGCTTGAGTCCGACGACCAGCGCTTCTTCAAGCCTCTCACGGCGGAGTTTATCGGCCTCAGTCAGTAGAGCCGACGGCTCTGACCGCATGGATGAAGGATGATGCTCATTATTTTGTCTCCCGGGTCTATTTTGCATGTGCTTAATTTATTTCCAGTTCGGTCTTCGTGGTCGTGAGCTGCTATCGATGTTTAAATCTTCTAATCCTTCTTTTCATGGCTTTTGAAGTGGAGCAGTGAAATAATAATGCTTAATAATGCTACTCCCTAGCTTCGTTTATATTTTTGCTATTATTATAGTGGGGCTACGGCCTATTTCGTCGTCGTTTATATTTTTGCTCGCACTTGTTTCAAGCTGTGACTTCACCGTCGAACGACAGGAAAATTATTTCAAATACATTTTAAATGTCAAAAAATATTTAAAAATCGGGTGTGAATCAAACATTGTATGTCCGCACAAAAGTTTCGTGAAAAAAGATATTTGTGTGGCCTGTATAAGAAAGACCAAAAAATTGTATTGTGAAAAATCATTTTCTAACACCGGAGTTTGTCTTTTTTACACATACCACAAAAAAGTTTTTATTTCACAAAACTTTGTGTACAAACATAATATGTCATTATGTATACCCTTTTTTATTTATTTTGTTAATGTTTTAAAATATGATTTTTAAATAGTGGGTGCATCTGCACCTACGAGGCGAAACAGATTTCTCCATCGAGCGTTTGTTATTTGTTAATAGTGTTAATTGTACTCCCTCCGTCCCAAAATAAGTGTCTTAAGTTTGCCAAAAAATTAATGTATCTAGACATGTTTCATGTATAGATACATCCACTTTTGTGCAAACTTGAGACACTTGTTTTTGGACGGAGGGAGTACAATACTTTCTCCGTACGGGGTTTACACGGTCGCCATGCAAGTCATTGTCCATGAGTTTACTTGTTTGAAATGAATACAACAAATACGCTAAGCTAGGAAAATCTTTGGCTTGAACTAAGCTCCAAGCATCTGAGTCGCTCCTGGATCACAGACAGCTTTGCTTCCATGTTGGAGTAGCTTTTGTCAAGCCTTTGTGTTGAAGTCGATCTTGCCTATCAGGACCCAAGATCACGCTTGCCTCCGTCTTCATGCCACGACTGGACCCAAGTGTACGAGTCGAACTAGGCTTCGAAGCAGACTACGCCTTGGTCTTTGGGTATGTGCTGGCTTCCGCTTCTCGCCTTCATAAATTATTTTGGATTTTCCTACAAGTTTCATGAAAATTCAGTTTTTTTAATTTAGTTTGCATTTGATCCGAATATTAAAAAAAAATCGGAAAAACAATATTTCGGTCGCCATGAACTCGTGAGACGACGTCATTGGGGTAGCTGCGTGCCGGCTAGTCTACCTCTCCAGATAAGTTTTGTCTACAGATAAGTAAAAAAAAACGAAGGCAAAAAGACTTGCCTTATTGATTAAATAAGAAGGAGTTTTACAGCACTTTTACAACCCCAGCCGAACGAGTAAGAGACGCTCGAACGACAAACCCGGCGTAGCGAGGAAAACAACCCTCGCACACACACACATACGAAAACTACTCTCCGGGAATAATGGAACCCAAGTGTTTAGCTCCCGCGGCGCTCCACAATGCCGCCTCCATTTTGATCCGCTCAAAGATCACCGTTGGCATGGTAGAAACGTGGCGGAAGACGCGTGCATTCCTCTCATTCCAAACCTCCCAACAAACGATCATAATGAGAGAAGCCAAGGATTTACGCCGGGTGCCGTTGGTGTAGATGACGGATTCCCACCAAGCGTGCATGGAGTCGAAAGAGTGCCACTGGCTAGTGTTGCATGTGGAGAGCCCGAGCCAAGTGATCACCATGTTCCAAATGCGGATGGTGTAGCGGCATTTGAAAAAAAAGGTGTGTGGCAGTTTCATCCTCCCTTTTGCAAAGTTGACAAAGACCACAGTTTGGCCAGCCACGGCGGTGTAACCGGTCGGCCGTCCACACCCGGTTTTGGAGAACAAGCCAAGCAAACAGCTTGCACTTGGGAGGCGCCCAGTTCTTCCAAACCATCTCCGGCATAGTGGATCTTGCCAGGCCTTCGAATTGGGCCTTGTAGGCGGATTTCGTTGTGTATAAGCCGGAATTGGTGAACTTCCAAGTAATGTCGTCAGACGTGTCCTCCACTAGGTGGAACTCACTCACCTTTGTCCAGAGATTGACGAGCTCAGTGATATATTGGGCGGTGATGCCCTCAGCCATGTTGATGTTGCTGATCCAAAACTCGTCCGTGATTCCCTTATTGATGGTGAAGTTTTTCCTAGTGGAGAGGGCAAAGATGGAAGGGGCACCTCACTCGGCTTCAGCCCGTTCAGCCACGGGGAGTGCCAAAAATTGGCGGTGCGGCCGTCCCGATGGTGATAGTGGTGGCTGCATAGAAGAAGTCCATGTCCTCCTTATTGCAAGGGTTTTCTTTGCCAATCCACTCCTTGTTAGGGTCCTTCCACTGAAGCCACGGCTATCGAAGCCGAAGCGCCCTAGCGAACTTGTCAAGGTCCATAAAACCCAGTCCGCCCTTGTCTTTAGGCCTACAAACGATTTTCCAACTAACCTTGCATTGCCCTCCAGACACATTTTCCGCCGCTGCCCAAAAGAACGCCCTCTCAATCTTGTTCACCGATTGTAGGATGCCCGGGGGGATCACAAGAGGCGTCAAGTGGTAGATGGCTTGCGATGTAGTTACCGACTTGATAAGAGTTCCCGTCCGGCCGCTTGCGATGTTCTTGCCGTGCCAAGGAACAAGCTTAGAGGCCACTTTGTCAACCAAGGGCTGCACATCGAGGGTTTTGAGGCGCCTATATGTTAAAGGAAGGCCCAAGTATTTTATGGGGAAGGTGCAGCGCTGAACCGGGAAGGGTTGCATGATGTTGTCGAGATTCAACATAGAGCAGCGAATTGGCACCGCCTGGCTCTTGAGCACATTGGTAACCAGCCCCGTGACCTCCCCAAAACCGTCCAAAATGGTCGCCAAAGTATAGAAATCCTCCTTGAAAGGGGCCATGAAAATGGCCGCATCATCGGCATAGAGAGAGGTGCGGATGATGGGGCCGCGACCTCGCAGCCGGTGTAGGTCTCCGTTGTCCGTGGCCATGTCAAGAAGTTGTTGTAAGGGGTCGATGACGAAGTCAAAGAGGAGCGGCGAGAGAAGGTCTCCTTGTCTCAACCCTCGTCCATGCAAGATAGGCGATCCCGGAATTCCATTGAGCATGACGCGAGAAGACGCGGTAACAAGTAGGGCCGCGACCCAATTCCGAAACTTTGCGGGAAATCCGTGTCTTTGGAGAAGGTCAAGCAAGAAAGACCATCGCACGGAGTCAAAAGCTTTCTTGATGTCCATCTTGAGGAGGATGGTAGGCGTGTTGGTGCGGTGCATTCTCCGCACATAATTTCTCACACACATGAAGTTGTCATGGATACTTCTCCCCTTGATGAAAGTGCTTTGAGACTTGGAAATTAGGGTGTCCATGAGGGGTGCAAGGCGGGAGGCCATCATCTTGGCGACAAGCTTGGCAATGGCATGTATGAGGCTAATGGGGCGATAATCAGAAATCGCCTCGACACCCTCCTTTTTTGGCAGGAGCACGATGTTTGCCGTGTTGAGCCAATGGAAGCTCCCGGTGCGGAGGTTGGAGAACTGTTGGATAGCATGCATCACGTCGGTTTTAATGGTAGGCCAACAAGCCTTAAAAAACGCCCGGTGTATCTATCCGGGCCCGGCGCTTTGTCACTTGGCATGGACTTGATGGCCGACAAAACCTCCTCCTCCGAAAAATCATCACCAAGAGTAGAGAGGTCACAAGCCGGAAACCTCAACGCCTCCCACTTGAAGTCTTTGGAGCTTGGAGGGCCACGGCCCAACACATGGGAGAAGTGGTTTTTGACCAAAGCCTGCTTGCCATCGTGGTCGGTGACCCAGCCCTGACCGTTGGAGAGTTTATGGATGTAGTTCTTGCGTCTTCGTCCATTCACCTTGTTGTGGAAAAACTTGGTGTTAGCATCCCCTTCTTTCAAATTTTAAATCGGGCACGTTGTTGCATTCTAGATCTCTGCAAGACCGCCAAGCTAACGATCCTCCGCTTGAGACTCTTGTGCAAATCAACTTCGTCGGGAGAGAGGGCTCTATTTTCTTGTGCAACATCAAGGCGGAGGACGACCTCGAGGGCCATATGGAGATGGAGCTTGGCTTGGGAGGTGAAGAAGGAGCTCCACTTGCGCAAGCGGTAACCAAGCTTCTTTAGTTTGTGGAAGAGCACATGGCACGGCTCGGAGTGCGGGATCGGTTCAGACCAAGCTGCTAGGGGATAGGGGATAAGAAAGCTTCGAGATTGGTGCTTCAAGCTAACGTGTCAAAATATGAGGAGATAGGGAGATGGCGCGGCCTAGGCCCTTGTAATTTTTCTCCGCCATTCAGCTGGACGAACGCAAGGGCATGGACAGTTGTTTCTGAGACTGACTACGAGTGGAATTCAGAGTATGAGATATACTACTGCCCTCGGGTGTGTAGAAATCAGCGCATTTGGTGCAACGCGATTTTTCCACAACTAATAGGATCTCCACATACTATCATGACCGTTGATTATGCACCCAACGAATACTATTTTATGTGTTAAAAAACTAAAAAATATGTTAACGCGTGGTTTTAATTTTTTTTTCAATGCATGCACAGAAAATTCATGTTAGTACCTTACCTTAACCTTAACCTTAACAAAGCCTTTTGTCCCAAACAAGTTGGGGTAGGCTAGATATGAAACCCTGTCACGAGGACTTCTCAGGAGGTCACCCATCCTGGTACTACTCTCGCCCAAATGGGTTTCATATCCATAGGACTGGCTAGTTTTTACGTTGGCTCGCCAAGCCTATCACAACCCTTAGATATGAAACCTTTCATGAGGACTTTCCAGGAGGTCACCCACCCTAGTACTACTCTCGTGGGTTTCATATCCATGGGACTGGCTAGTTTTTACGTTGGCTCGCCAAGCCTATCACAACCCTCCTCCTTTATCCGGGATTCATGTTACATAAATCCATCAATTATTGATAATGCGTTGACATTTGAAGATTCGTTGATGAATTTGTTCCACGAATCTTGATGAAATGAAGGATATGGATAGTATGTGGATATCATGTTAGTTGTGGTGTTGCATTTTCCCATTTGGTGGCTGCTATGGGTATGGGGCGATGCAGGACGACCATTTGATGTGGTTGACTAATCTGCCCAACCATCTAAACGTCGCCGTGGACGACGATTTGGTCAGGCCGTCGTAACTGAAAAATAAAAGTATCCGCTTCATAAGAGTATAAGAGTACTAGTCCTAACAGAAACACATCTCAAAGCAGAGTAAGCGTCGCAGAAACACATCTCAAAGCAAAGCAGGTCAGTTTGTAGAAAGCGGCGCACGGAAATGGCAAACTCGGGCGTCCGTGTGATGAGCAAGAGCATCGTGAAGGCCTCTGTGGCGCGCGGTGCTAGCCGTCTCCAACCTCGACCTGCTGTATCACAGCATGCCGCTCTCCATGCATGTCGTATATAGGGCTCGGAGAGGTGTTCAAGCGGATGGAGAGCGAGCATCTCGTCAATGCCCTCACCGCCGCGAGCTCCTTGGTCGTCCGCACCTACTATGTCGAGCAGCGTGACCTTGCCATGCTGCGTGCGCAGGCAAGCGCCGGCGAGGGGCGCGGCGCGGGCTGTGTCGCGGCGGTGTCTGCGTACCTATGGAAGGTGTTCGCCTCCGTGGTGGGATCGTCGGACGAGAAATGCCGCATGGGCTGGCGGGTGAACGGGCGGCCGCGTTTGGCCAACAAGGAAAGAGCCATGCGCGACTACGTCGGCAACGTCACGACGTTCGCGGTGGCGGAGGCGAGCGTGGACACGATCCAGCGGCGGCCGCTCACTAGAATTGCGTCGATGGTTCGCGAGTTCATCATGGCGACGGCTACCAACGAGCACTTCCAGGAACTGGTGGACTGGGTGGAGGAGAACAAGGGCAAGGGGAGTGCTGCCGCCAAGTACGTGGAGACGGCGACCATCGGGCTGGGCAGCCCGGTGCTGGCGGTGACGTCTTTGGTGTCCTTCAATCTCGACATTGATTTTGGCTTCGGGCACGCCGCCATGGCGATGCCGACGTGGGTCGACAGCGGGAGGCTATGCTGCGGCTTCGTGAAGATCATGGCGTGTCCCCCGAGAGGTGACGACGGCGCCGGTGGCTCCTGGATCTTCAGCATGCCCATTTGGCCGAGGCTGGCCGCTGCGATTGACTATGACAAACAGCGCTTCTTCAAGCCTCTCACCGCGGAGTATCTCGGCCTCAATCAGCATAGCCGGCTCTGATCGCATGGATGATGTTCATTTATTTTTGAAATACTAGAATTTCGCACCGGAAAGCAACTATATAAATACAGACGGGACAAGTACATGTCAAAGCAGAATAAAAGATCGCTAGGACAATAGCACAAACGTGTTGATTAATTCTTTCGTTTGCATAATATGCTTTCTCTGCAGTTACATACTCCCTGATCTGGAGAACTTGTCTGTGCCAAGATGGTTAGTAGGGTGGTTGTATCCCCAGCCCACCAGAGTTCAAACCCCAGGTTTGACGCTGGTGTTTCTCATTTAAGGCGGAATATTCTTCAGTGGGAGGCGATGTTTCCATCGACAGCGAGGCGCCCGTGGTGACTTCGTCAATCTCAAGACCCAATCCGCCGGCTCAGTCTTTCGGAGGTACTCATAGGGGTAGGGTGTGCGTGTGTGCGTTCATAGGTGTGAGTGTATGCGCGTGTATTTGAGCGTCTGCATTGTACTGTGTTTAGCAAAAAAAATACTCCCTGATCTGTGTGATAGATGTTTAAATCTTCTAATCCTTCTTTTCCTGCTCAGGATGTTCGCATGTAATGTGGATATAAGGCTTGCGCTAGGTACTGTACACATTTCTAATCGCGCGCTAGTTTCTCGCGCCGGCTCCATGGTCGCACGAGTTCGGCGCCACGTTTCATCTCTCTACACACGGCGATCGTGGATCTAAGGAAACAGCCCCGCATATTACTTTAGGGTTCGTCAAAAGCCAAATCGGCTAAACAACTCATCTCGTCGCTACCTAATCATGTTTCTATACTTCTGTTGCTGGGTCCCCATATAGGTGGGAAACACGTCGTTGTCTCGGTTGTGATACCAAAGGAGAAAGTCAAAGAAAAGATATGCAAATAGCTATAGCAAAAGCAAAACGGAAAATGGAGTGTAAGAGCCAATTGAGTCGAAAGATTCGTGTTTTTGGTTCGGGAATAGATCATAAAAGTCAGTGCCGGAGCTAGGGGGACCAGCAGGGGCCCTGGCCCTCCCTATGACACCGTGCAGCAAGAAAATTTCCATGGTTTAGCCATGATTTAGGTGAGAATAGTTGTCTAATCAGCTCCAATTAGGCTGGCCGACCCCCTTATGGCTAAATTGTCTTATGTGGCCCCCCTTATATTTGAATCCTGCCTCCGCCCCTGATAAAAGTTACCCTAGTGATCCGACGGTGTGATACGTCCAAAACGTATCTACTTTCCCGAACACTTTTGCTATTGTTTTACCTCTAACTTGTGTGTTTTGAATACAACTAATGCGGACTAACGCTGTTTTCAGCAGAATTGCCCTGGTGTCTTGTTTTTGTGCAGAAAGTCAACTTTCGGGAAAAACACCAGAAAAGATCGCAAACCTCCTATTTTACCAGAAGACTCACGGAGCCAGAAGGGGAGGCGGAGATGGGCCACGAGTGGCCCAAACCACATGGTGGCGCGGCCAAGGGGCCCACCGCGCCAGCCTATGAGGAGGGCGACTCGGCACCTCCCCGAGTCCCCTTTCGACTACTTAACCCTCTCTGACCTAAAACGCGGGGGGTCGTCCACTTCATCCAGAAACATCACCGTACGCCGCCACCATCGCGAAACCTATTTCGGGGACCAGAAACTCCGTTCTGGCACTCCGCCGGGACGGGGAATTGGAGGAGATCATCGCCATCATCATCACCGACGCTTCTCCATCGACCATCCATGTTTCCCCCATCCATGTGTGAGTAATTCCCTGCTGTAGGCTGAGGGGGATGGTAGGGATTGGATGAGATTGTTCATGTAATAAGTTATAAGATCATTAGGGCATGGTGCCTAGTATCCGTTGTTAGTACTTATTGATGTTGTTGCAACTTGTTGAGCTTAATGCTTGTCACTAGGGCCCGAGTGCCATGATTTCAGATCTGAACATGTTATTGTTTCATAATGATATGCACTGTTTATTGATCATACCTGCAAGTTGTATACACATATTGTTGTCCGGAACCCGCGGTCCCAAAGTGACAATAATTGGGACAGCCGAGGGGAATGGCTGCGATGTGAGGATCACATGTGTTCACGGCGTGTTAATGCTTTGCTCCGGTACTTTATTAAAAGGAGTACCTTAATTACCAGTAGATTCCCTTGAGGCCCGGCTGCCACCGGCTGGTAGGACAGAAGATGTTGTACAAGTTTCTCATTGCGAGCACGTACGACTATATACGGAACACATGCCTATGTTTACTTAGTACTTGGATGCTTTATCATTATTATCTGCAATGCCTATGTCTTGATTATTATATGAGCTATCTTATCCATGCAGCGCCCGTTCATCCATCCCTATGCCTACAGTGTTTTAATCCTACTGTTTACTGCAATCACTACTGCTGTCTCTATTTACTGCTGCTATTATTTCACCGCTACTACTGCTATAAAACTGTTGCTACTGATAATCTGTGTCGAGCAAGACTATTCACAGGTGCAGCTGAATTGACAACTCCGCTGTTAAGGCTCTCAAGTATTCTTTGGCTCCCCTTGTGTCGAATCAATAAATTGGGTTTTACTTCCCTCGAAGACTGTTGCGATCCCCTATACTTGTGGGTCATCAAGACTATTTTCTGGCGCCGTTGCCGGGGAGCATAGCTTTATTTGTGAGTTCACTTGTGATCTATATTGCTCGCTGAAATTTATTCATCATGGGTAAAGCTCGTGATGAGAGGGTCCGTGTATTGCCATCCACTACAAGAAAAGGTACGACACTTAGTACCTCTGCTGCTCTTGACTCACCATCTGTATTGAGTCAACTTGTTACACCACCACAATCTTCACGTGTTGGTACTACTGCTGAATCTGAAATTGCCTCTGATAATGTTGATGATGCTTCTACTGTGATTGATGAGAATATTTCATTAGGTCCACTTTTAGATGCTGCTATTGCTAAGTCTAAACAACTTGAAAATACTAGAACACCTAATGGAAGTCCTACTACTCCTGTTTATTCACCTGAGTTAAGGGATTATACTTGTGATGATGATCCTGATGAAACTTATGTGGAACTTGATGATGATTTTATTGATAAATGTAATGCTACTACTGGTGCAAGTAATATGAGAAATTTTCTTGCACAACATGCTGTTAAATACAAGTTGTCACCTGATCCTAAGTTTGCCACTTCTCCTATAAACATTAAAGATAAGGATTATGATTTTTCTCTTGATTTATCTCATATATCTATTGTTGAGAAAACTCCTTTTTGTGGCACTAAGAGTGAAAGTGCTGTAGAGCACATGAATGAGCTCTCTACTTTGAGTGGCTTATTTTCTGATGATATTAAGAAGCGTAGCTATTTTGTTGCTAAGATTTTTCCTTTCTCATTAAAAGATGATGCTAAAGCTTGGTATAACAACTTGTCTCCTGGTTCTATTACTAGTCCTACTGGTTTGCTTGATGTTTTCTTTCAGAAATATTTCCCTGCTAGTGCTCAACATGATGCTTTGCAGAGAATTTATAACTTTGACCAGGAAGATGAAGAGAAACTTCCAGAGGCATGGACAAGGTTTTGCTCTCTTATCAGAGCTCGGCCTGGACATGATTTGGAAAAGCATGATCTACTTGATATATTTTACAGTGGACTAACTATTGAATCTAGAGCATATCTGGATAGTTGTGCTAGTTGTGTTTTCAGGAAAAGAACCCCTGAAGAAGCTGAAGAATTATTGGCTAAAATCAGCCAGAATTATGATGATTGGACTCTACCTGCGCCGACCCCCACACCTACACCGACACCAATATCAAAGAAGAGGGGAGGTATGATTGAATTGAATGATGAAACAATGAGGGAGGCCAAGAAGACTCTCATTGAGAAGGGTATTAAATCTGAAGATGTGAAGAACCTTCCACCTATTGAAGATTTGTGTAAGCCAATTCCTCATCCATCCATAATTGAGGTTCACTCTCTCCACAGGTTCGATGAAGGAGATATTCCCTACTCTAAACCACCTGATCAATGCTTAGATGAATTTGATAATTATGTTATTAAGCAAGATAATTTTAATATGAGAGTAGAGAATCATTTGCATGAAAACTCTCAAGCTATTAGTAAGTTGCATGATATTGTGGAGAGAACCTCCAATGATGTTAAGATGCTTATTAAACATTTCCATATGGTTCAAACTCAAATTGATCAACTCACTAAAGTGCAACAAGACATGTTAGCCAATGCTTCTAAAGAAAAATTAAAACCTGTCTATGTTAGCACTAGAAGTGGAGCTCATACTCAGGATCCTTTATATCCTGAGGGACACCTAAAAGAATTGAACAAGATTCTCAACTAGCTGAAAATCCAGTTTCTCCTTCTAAGAAAAAGAAGAAGAAGAAACATAAAAATGTTGTAGAATCCTCTGAAACTGTTAATGATCCTAATAGTATATCTATCTCTGATGCTGAAACTGAAAGTGGTAATGAACTTGATAGTGATAAGGATAAAAATGATGCTCTTGATAAAGAAGTTAGTGAAAAGGAACCTGAAAAGCATACTAAAAACACAAAGTACACTAAGGAAGACTTCATTGCTAAGAAACATGGTAATGAAAGGGAACCTTGGGTTCAAAAGCAAATGCCTTTTCCAACTAAGAAACTAAAATCAAAGGAAGAAGAACATTATAATAAATTTTGTGAATGGATGAAACCCTTGTTCTTGCAAATTCCTTTGACTGATGCTATTAAATTGCCTCCTTACTCAAAGTATATGAAAGATATTGTTTCTAACAAGAGGAAAATTCCTAATGAGGAAATTTCTACTATGCTTGCTAATTATTCTTTCAATGGCAAGGTTCCTAAGAAGCTTGGAGATCCAGGTATACCAACCATCCCTTGCTCCATCAAGAATAATTATGTTAGAACTGCTTTATGTGATTTGGGAGCAGGAGTTAGTGTTATGCCTTTTTCTCTCTATAAGAGACTCTATCTTGATAAATTGATACCTACTGATATATCTTTGCAAATGGCTGATAAATCTACTGCTGTTCCTGTTGGCATTTGTGAGGATGTCCCTGTTCAAGTGGCTAACAATTGTTTAATTTTGACTGATTTTGTTGTTCTTGAAATGCCTGAAGATGATAATATGTCTATTATTCTTGGAAGACCTTTTCTAAATACTGCAGGTGCTGTTATTGATTGCAATAAAGGAAAAGTAACTTTCAATGTTAATGATAAAGAACATACTGTTTATTTCCCCAAGAAAGTTGACAAGATTTATGGAGTCAATACCATCTCCAATTTTAAAACTATCAAAGTGGGAAGTATTGATTGCCCTATATATGATCATCAAGAAGGATATCAAAACATTATGATTGGATCCATATCAATACAATACAAGGTAACATGAGTGTTTCATGATGTTTAAATCATTTGTGTCATGTAAATTTATTTGGTGCCAAGACTTGATCAACCTTGTTATCAAATGTATTTGCATACATGAAAGAGCTAAACAGCATTTCTTTCTTCAACTTTGTTTTACCTCCTGTAGTGATAATTAGGTTGCAAAAGTTTAGTTGTTTTGAATTTTAAAAATAATTTTTCTGCCCAAGTTTTATTAATTTAAATATCCAGATTTCATGCAAATTGAAAGTTTTCAAAACTCTGTAAAAATTATACCATTGGTCCTATTTTTCAAAGAGCATCGTGGGAGTGCCTGGTGCTGACCAAGGGGACCCACCATGGGGTCAAACCACATGGTGGCGCGGCTGCCCCTTGGCCGCGCCAGCCACTGAGGTGGGGCACCCTTGGCCCTCCAGCAGTTCCCCCACCTACCACTTCTTCCTCTTGCATCACTCAGCTCGTTTTTCTCTCTCACACTCGAGTTTTTGCTGTTCTTCCTCGCGATTTCGATCTCTTTGTTCAGCCCATCTCAGCTGCTGAGATTTGGGGCAATTGCTCTCGGTATGTGACTCCTCCATGTATCCAAGTAGAATTTTGTTTAGTAAGTATACCTTGAGTATTTTGCTGCTGTAGGTGACTTGTTAAGTGAGTATGCATGCTTGTTCTATGTTGATATAATCAGTTTTGATGCATGTTTAGTCCTCTAGCAAGTCCATATAGTAGTTCCCCTCATTTGTATGCTTCAAAGATAATTTTTATGATATGTGTCAAAAATTTCAGAGGATGGAGGGAAATGAACACCAACTAAATCAATATGAATTGGTGGTTCCTGAGGTCATGGGGATCCATCGTGAAGAAGGAGTGTTTCCCATCCTGCTATCCATGCTTGGAATTCATGAGAAGTTCGGGGATCTTGCGTGATTTTCGTACTCTTGTCTCTAATACAGGATTGAGTGATTTTGTAGAGGGAGAACCCTACCAATATGCAAAGCTAACTGTGTCTGTGGTGCAGGACTTTAGATTTGATTGGTCTTCACCTAACCCTATGGTTCACTATAAAATTTACAACAAAAGTGTCCACTTGCCTTTTGATGCTTTTTGTGCAGCAATTAGGGTGCCGCAATGGGGATCACGAGGGAAGATACATGGGCAACCCAAGCATTTGACGGACCTATACGAGGTAATATGTCAAGGAAGAACCTACTCAGATGAAAGTGGTAAAATTCGAAGTATTCAATTTCCATGCATTCGATATTTTGCTTACTTCATCACGAGGTGTGTACTTGCTAGGAAGACTGCAAATAAATTATCCATTCCTGATTTAGCTTTCCTAGCAGCAGCCTTGCAACATGATAAGAGTTATAATTTGGGTGCCTTGATAGCCTTTCGCATTGCTGCCAATCGCGAGAAAGGTGGATTTTGTGGAGGACTCATTGCTTCTCGTTTATTAGCTATGCATGGTGTAGTAGCTCTCCCTAATGATTTGCAGCTTTCTTTAGAGAGGCTCGATTTTGCTTCCATGGGGAGGCATGGCTTTGTTACTAGTTGGTCTACTTTGAATAATCTATCTTATGAGGTGCCTTTTGCCAAGAAGGTGAGGTGGAAAATGGTTAAATCTGAGCGAATAGTCGCTTTGCCTGCACCACGTTTGTTTGATCTTGGTTTCAGGAATGTTTGGTCAGTCACCGAGGATGAATTCGATGCATACTTGAGGGAACATGCCCTGCACACAGAGGATGATGGAGAATGGGCGGACGAGGACTCCACTCAGTTTTCCGGGACTGGGGGCTCGCGCCCCTATCCTGGGGATGCTGGACCCTCTGCCTCATCTTCCTCAGCGGAGCCGGATGTTGAGCACGCCCAGTATGACCCGCCGGCTTGGAGTTCCTACCCGCGTTATTATTAGCCTCCACTTAGGCCAAAAGCCTAAGCTTGGGGGGAGGTATATCGACATCTCACTCATTTACATATCATATCTTGTCGATACTTTGTATATCCATGTTGCAGTTTTCTTTCTTTCTTTTTTAATTGTTTACCTTTTATTGCTGCATTCCAAAACACAAAAAGACCAAAAATATTTCTGTTGTTTCTCTTCATTTGTTTCTTTAAGTTTCAGTATTAGTTTGCTTAGTTTTAAAATTCGGTTTGTTATTCAAAAATCTAAAAATATTTTGCTTTATTGTTTGTTTCTTTTTGCTCTTGTTTCAAAAACTCGAAAACCCAAAAATATTTGTTGTTTCTTTTTGGTTTTGTATAGTGTTTTCAGAGTTGGACAGCCATCCGTGACTCCGATGGAGCTTGGTTTTCATTCTTATCATTCGAAGCAACACAAGTGAAAAAGCAATAAGGATGATCTACAACAACTCGAGTTGGGGTGAGAGGCTGGTATGAACTCTATTTGTTTTCATTTTTGTACATATACTCATCTATGTGAGCATGCTTAGTTGGTTCATGTGAGGTATATGTCATTTAGTGGATGCTTAGTAGTTCTTGTTCTCTCATGATCGGTCCCAATTTATTAATAGTGGTAGCATGTTATGTTGATGTTTGCTTGCATTGTTCTATTCATAGAGGGTATGACATTGTGGTATCCTCCTCTGAATAATTCATTCGAATTGACTTGGCACATGCTCATGCATGCGTATGACTGAAAAACAAAAGTCAATTAAGCCTTGATGATTTATTTTGACTCAGAGTTCTTGTATCACTTTTATGTCTCAATTAATTTCATTTTGTCGCAAGCATGATTATGACGGTTATTGCTCTCTTGATTGTCGCTTCCCAGTCTATTGCTAGCCTTCACTTGTACTGAGCGGGAATGCTGCTCGTGCTTCCAAAACCATGAAAACCAAGTTATTCCAAAGTGTCCACCATAAATACCTATGCATGGCATTTCGAACCATTCAAGTAAATTTTCATGTGCTACCTTTAAAACCTTCAAAGTACTTCTCAATTTGTGTCAATGTTTTATAGCTCATGAGGAAGTATGTGGTGTTTTATCTTTCAATCTTGTCATTCAGACTTTCACCAATGGACTAGTGGCATATACATCCGCTTATCCAATAATTTTGCAAAAAGAGCTGGCAACGGGGTGCCCAGTCCCAATTAATTATAACTTTCATCAATAATTCTCTTCACATGTTTTGCCCTGATTTATCAGTAAGCAACTTAATTTGCAAATAGACACTCCTCCATGGTATGTGAATGTTGGAAGGCACCCGAGGATTCGGTTAGCCATGGCTTGTGCAAGCAAAGGTTGGGGGGAGTGTCACCCATAATGAAACTAAAATACATGTGTAAACAAAAGAGAAGAGGGATGATCTACCTTGCTGGTAGAAATAACGTCCTTCATGGGAGCCGCTCTTGAAAGTCTGGTTGACAAGGGGGTTAGAGTACCCACTACCATTCGTTGACAACAACAAACACTTCCCAAAACAATTTTGCTTCTGTTTTAAAAATAAAAAGCTCTAGCACATGATAATCCCTGCTTCCCTCTGCGAAGGGCCAATCTTTTACTTTCATGTTGAGTCACCATCCTTTCTTTGAGCACTTTCTCGAGAGCATAGTTGTCATTCTTAGTGTAATGTGCTTGTCCCAGAATGTGGTTAACTGTGATATAACTTTGATGCTTTTATCTTTGATATCTTTGATTCTAGTCTTCCCATGAACTTCAGAGGTGCCTGGGCATTTATGTTTTGCTGTACAAAAACGGGCAAGCGAGATACCATCTTATCATATCCTATTATGAGCATTACAATCTTGTGAATTAATATGTTTCATGTTTGTCGCTATTAGTATGTTGGTATCTTTTCATAGTTTACATGCCTATTGAGTGACATTATTTGCATTTGCCTCATCTTGAATTGCCTAAGCATTTGTTCATATAGTGAGAATATATGCATCATATGAAGCAAATGTGTTCGTGAAAGTCTTTTATCGCACTCAGTTGTTAACTGAATTGCTTGAGGACAAGCAATAAGCTAAGCTTGGGGGGAGTTGATACGTCCAAAACGTATCTACTTTCCCGAACACTTTTGCTATTGTTTTACCTCTAACTTGTGTGTTTTGAATACAACTAATGCGGACTAACGCTGTTTTCAGCAGAATTGCCCTGGTGTCTTGTTTTTGTGCAGAAAGTCAACTTTCGGGAAAAACACCAGAAAAGATCGCAAACCTCCTATTTTACCAGAAGACTCACGGAGCCAGAAGGGGAGGCGGAGATGGGCCACGAGTGGCCCAAACCACATGGTGGCGCGGCCAAGGGGCCCACCGCGCCAGCCTGAGGAGGGCGACTCGGCACCTCCCCGAGTCCCCCTTTCGACTACTTAACCCTCTCTGACCTAAAACGCGGGGGGTCGTCCACTTCATCCAGAAACATCACCGTACGCCGCCGCCATCGCGAAACCTATTTCGGGGACCAGAAACTCCGTTCTGGCACTCCGCCGGGACGGGGAATTGGAGGAGATCATCGCCATCATCATCACCGACGCTTCTCCATCGACCATCCATGTTTCCCCCATCCATGTGTGAGTAATTCCCTGCTGTAGGCTGAGGGGGATGGTAGGGATTGGATGAGATTGTTCATGTAATAAGTTATAAGATCATTAGGGCATGGTGCCTAGTATCCGTTGTTAGTACTTATTGATGTTGTTGCAACTTGTTGAGCTTAATGCTTGTCACTAGGGCCCGAGTGCCATGATTTCAGATCTGAACATGTTATTGTTTCATAATGATATGCACTGTTTATTGATCATACCTGCAAGTTGTATACACATATTGTTGTCCGGAACCCGCGGTCCCAAAGTGACAATAATTGGGACAGCCGAGGGGAATGGCTGCGATGTGAGGATCACATGTGTTCACGGCGTGTTAATGCTTTGCTCCGGTACTTTATTAAAAGGAGTACCTTAATTACCAGTAGATTCCCTTGAGGCCCGGCTGCCACCGGCTGGTAGGACAGAAGATGTTGTACAAGTTTCTCATTGCGAGCACGTACGACTATATACGGAACACATGCCTATGTTTACTTAGTACTTGGATGCTTTATCATTATTATCTGCAATGCCTATGTCTTGATTATTATATGAGCTATCTTATCCATGCAGCGCCCGTTCATCCATCCCTATGCCTACAGTGTTTTAATCCTACTGTTTACTGCAATCACTACTGCTGTCTCTATTTACTGCTGCTATTATTTCACCGCTACTACTGCTATAAAACTGTTGCTACTGATAATCTGTGTCGAGCAAGACTATTCACAGGTGCAGCTGAATTGACAACTCCGCTGTTAAGGCTCTCAAGTATTCTTTGGCTCCCCTTGTGTCGAATCAATAAATTGGGTTTTACTTCCCTCGAAGACTGTTGCGATCCCCTATACTTGTGGGTCATCACGGTGCCAAGTGGAAGGGTCATCGCTCAACGGATAAAAGTTACTCTAGGGCTAATAAGTTGATCTTTCCCAAGAGTCCACATTGATGGGAAGGTTTGGCACCTCGATGTCGGCTATTCGCCACCTGGAGTTGTAGGTGGTTCCAAGGTTGGGATGTTCGCTGTTGGGGATATCAACTAGGGGTATCTCCAACATGGATCAATCCGGCTAGTTCAGAGTGGTCCAAAGTGGTGGCGAAGGTTTTGCCTGCCGGGCGGTCCCGGATAGTCGACAAACAAGGCGGACGGAGGCCGGCAAGACGGAGGCCTAAGACTGAAGCCCACGACGCCACCAAGTTTAAGATAGAAGGCGGTAAACTTGCCGGCTAGGTTTAGGACTCTGTATTCGTGCAGGACACGTAGCTTCCTTGTAACGCTAGGTCCGGCCGCCTATAAAAGCCGGACCAGGGAAGCCTTTAGGGCACAATCCAATACGCTCATTGTAACCCGTACACGGCATCTGCCATTATAGTGAGTTATAGCAGCACGTAGGGTCTCACCTCCGACATGAGATCCGAAGCTGGGTAAACTGCCGTGTTCAATCCCGACCTCGACGACGCTCCATTTTCTCCCTCGGTTCTACCATTGGCTAAAGGACCCCGTCTCCTATCAACTATGCCGATACGACGACATTCGCCCATTAATGTGGTATGTGAGCTAGGTTCAGAACGTTGTGAGACTTCGATCCATATCCAGTGTGAGCGTTAGAGCATTGAGAGGACCGGATATGACGCACCTCTTATGTACCCGTTCTAGTGCAGAGAGGATAATTGCATTCTAGGGATTCCAACTGTTTCTTTCTTGTCGATATAAATTGTGGCTCAGATCTCGTGAATATATTGATTCCAGCCAACGACGACACTATGACCTCAATTCGATTGATTGGTAACAAATTAGTATTTGCAGTGTGAGGGCTTTTCTCCCTACATAAGAAGTCATTGATTAACAAGAATAGTGAATTCTTGCACAACAACATAGATTTATGAAATCACTTACTATTCCTTTTTATTTTGCATAAAAAAGAAGGGGAATATTGACATACTACTATTCCAGTTTCCAGAGGGTTGACGGGCCGTACCGGAGCGTGGGGGGCAACGCCCTATATCTACGCAGCCCGTGTCGAAACATCACCAGACGCAACCTCCGAAATTTGCCCCCACCCGACTCACGGCGCGCCGGATCGAGATCACACCCATAGACAAACTACACACGCTTGGAGCGGCGGCCGCCGCGAATGGGGAGCACGGGTCGCGGCAGCGAGGCGGCGGCGGCGGCGGCGGGTGATGTGACCCGCGCCGACTTCCCCGACGGCTTCATCTTCGGCGTCGCCACCTCCGCCTACCAGGTCAGTTGCGTAGTACTAGTACTAGCGGCTAGCTTAGCTATCGCATACTTCCAGCTATTTGTCCACCCTCCCCTCACGACTCGCGGCGCGCCGGGAATGGGGAGCACGGGGCGCGGCAGCGAGGTGACCCGCGCCGACTTCCCCGCGGGGTTCGTCTTCGGCGTCGCCACCTCCGCCTACCAGGTCAGTTGCTTAGTACTGCTAGTACTAGCGGCTAACTTAGGAGTAGTAGTAGAGTAGGTGCGTGTAGATGGGTCACTGGGTCGCATCCCGGCGGCGGCCGCCGCTGATTACTGATTCCTGCTCCCACGCCGGCCAAAATTGCTGCGTGACTGTCGAGTGGTACGGTAAAGCATGTAGCCCCTTACACTGCACCAATGAAATGATACCGTGCTTTCGCCTACGCTGTGCTCTGAGACTCGGCTCTGATTCTCTGAACTGGGCGAGGCAGAGGCTAGAACCCCGTATCAATCGTTTGGCTTGTTGGGTGAGTGCTCGCTGGCACCAGGGTCTGTGGACTCGCGTTGGGTTTTCTGCTGTTGGCTTAGATCAGTATGAGTATGACCGTGACGGAGCAATTGCTTGCCTACTCACCAAAATTAGATGTTGTAGTTTCAAGCGGCACTCTTCGTCGTGCCCCTCGCCATTTCCAAATACTCATCAGTTATCGCTTATCACTGTGGATACTGAAGCACGTACACTGAAGAAGCAATTATCTGTATGCAATTAGACAAAGTTGAGCACTATTTGCAAATGGAGGTGACATGCCCTTGAGTGGAGATGGGGAGAATATACACCGCCACTGGAATGGAAGGTTGACAGGAAAACGTCTATTCCCCTACTGTGGAGAGACCTTAATTTAATTGAGAGAGGAGAGAAATGGAGAGGAAATTTTCCATCCGCCTGTTGCCGTAAATTTCCTCCACCTTGAAGAGAAATGAGAGAATCATCATACTCTTAGAATTCTTTCTGGGAGATTTAGTTCATTAGATGAAAAATCGTGAATTTCATGAGTTTTGTCTTCTTGATGTCGACCAAAATAAACAAAACGAGGGAGACAAATTGGTTTCTGTGGTCTATTCTTTTTTTTTCTCTTCAACTATATATTATCTTAGCCATGTAGTTATGTTCTTGCCTTTTCGTTCTACTAGATCGAGGGGGCGAGAAATGAGGGCGGCAAAGGCGATAGCATATGGGATGTATTTGCAGATAACAAAGGTTTGTCTTATTTGGATTCTGTTTTAGTTTGTTGAAATATACCGATATAATTAATATTTGACATTCAAAAGCTTTTTTCAGAACATATTCTAGATGGAACATCTGGAGAAGTTGGAGTCGATCATTACCATCGATATAAGGTGTTATTATTATAATCATTGTCATAGCTATCTTATCATTATATTTTGTGAAAGGTTTTGCTTTCTTGTTTGAGAGATATTTTCTAGCTCCATGATGCATTTGTACAAAATTACCTTGTTTCCTAGATCCTTAATTCCTTGTTTGAACTGTTTGGGTACAGGAAGACATTGAGCTCATGGCCAAGTTGGGCTTTGGTGCTTATAGATTTTCCATATCATGGTCACGGATATTTCCTGGTAAATTTCATTTGGTAGATTACGCTTCACATATTAATACACTTCCAAATTGCATTGCCACAGTTCCACTTTTCCCCTCGATATGTTCTTCTTGTCTATTATTATCAGCCATTCCTCGTCTGAGTTTACTGTTCCTGCAGATGGCCTGGGGAAGGAGATCAATGAGCAAGGAGTTGCTTTCTATAACAACCTTATAGATTTCATGATTGAGAAAGGTGTCACATGATTTACTAAATGTCTTCCAAGTTACTAATCATCTAGTTATTCACCACCCTTCTGCCCGTCTTCAGGTATTCAGCCTTATGCAACTCTCTATCACTGGGATCTTCCATATAATCTTCATCAGACTGTGGGGGGTTGGCTTTCGGACAAGATTGTGTAGGTCAATGCAGGCTCTTAACTTTAGACTATGAACTTGTAAATATAGTTAAATGCCAACACGAAATACTACAGGGCATGTTTACCTAAGAACACTACTTTATTTCTAAGTGTTTCCGGTTTAATTTGATGTTCCTGTATCTTATTGTATTGACTGTCAAAATGTTTCAGAGAGTACTTCGCGTTATATGCAGAAGCTTGCTTTGCAAATTTTGGAGACAGAGTTAAGCATTGGATAACAATCAATGAACCTCTTCAAACATCCCTTCATGGTTATGGGATTGGAATATTTGCACCTGGAGTATGTGAAGGTGAAGCTGGTGAACCTTTCTTGGCTGCCCATCACCAGATCTTAGCTCATGCTGCTTCTGTTGATGTATACAGAAGAAAATTCAAGGTTTGTTAAGTTTGAATTTGAAGTAACATCATTGCATCAGTTTGTTTGCTGTACCATAGTTTTGCTGATGATTTACATATTATAGGCTGTACAAGGTGGCCAAGTTGGGTTTGTTGTTGATTGTGAATGGGCAGAGCCAGCGTCTGACAAAATGGAAGACCAGGCTGCTGCAGCACGACATATTGACTTTCTACTTGGATGGTAATATTTATACTCACCTTTTCAAGGAATACATATAACGTGCCTTATATTTCTTACCTTTTTCATTATAACCCATATTTTTGTTTCCCCTGTGTAGTATATTAGTGAAGCCTATGATATATCCTGATTATAATTGCTTTTCTTGAAGGTACCTGGACCCAATATACTTTGGTGATTACCCAGAAAGCATGCGTGAGAGATTGGGCGATCGTCTTCCAACATTCTCAGAGAAAGATCGTGAATTTATCAGGAACAAAATTGATTTTATTGGATTAAATCACTATACATCAAGATTCGTTGCTAATCAGCTGAGCCCACAACCAAAAGAGATCCATTATTTTCAAGCTCGGCAAATTGAGAGAATCGGTACTATGCTTCAGCTATCCAGGATTTGTCATTTTGTTTGTAGAAAGAAGCACAGCATAACCTGAAAGATGCAGGACTATCTGTCAAAACTCGTGTGTATCCTTTTCAGAAGAACATCTCTTTTCCCACTAAGCATAGAGTCTATTTATCTTTTTTGTGTCCTTTTACTCTTGGAGCATTGTAAATCAACATAGGCATATAAGGCAGAACTACTTTCCTTGCTGAAGTATGGCTGGAATATTCAGTACCCACTTTAGATATATGCATAGTTGCCCCTTGCAAGTTATCCTATCCTTAAAAATTAGTATAGTGATGCTGACACTCATTTCCTTTTGGCAGAAAAATGGAGTAGCGGTGAAGGAATTGGTGAAAGGGTAAATACTTGATCACTTTAGATTCATGTATCTCCACTGATATCTCCTAACATTTCATCTCAATATTCGTGCAGGCTGCCTCTGAGTGGCTTTTAATAGTTCCTTGGGGTATTCGGAAAATGATTAATTATATAGCAAAGAAATATGACAATCCAATAATATATGTAACAGAGAATGGTGAGGCTTCCATGCTCCCAATATTTGGATTGTTCGCCTTTTTATATTTGAGAATGAATGGAGATTTTTCACCAATCATGCGAACTCTCATCGTTCATCAAACATCGGAGCCTTTCAAGTTTCCAATACACATGTCATGTCTTCGTACAGAATATGAAATTATCATGTTTCCCGCATATGTGGGTTAAATGGTTGGATCCCATGCCTATGTACTTCACGTAATGTAGAGTATGTAGATTGGTTGAATCACATACTTATGTACTTCACATGATATAGAGCATGTGAATTGACTTGTTTTGTTTTTATTTCAAGGTTTGCAATAGAACATGCATTGTCTTTATGCTTACTATATCTTATACAGAATGGGAATGCATAGTGACACATAGATAAATTCATTTCTGGAACATAATGCTCCTTGATATTGAAATGTAAATTGTAAAGCAATTACATCTTACCTACATTTTGTCGTTTTGTTCATAACGTTTTATTTATAACAAACTGTAAACCAGTCGTATAATAAATTTGTGACCAGTGATGCTTTTCTTACAATTCCTATGACCACGATAACAAGTTCTCTTGCATGGGTACTTTTTACAGAATTTCGAATTTTCTTTTTTATGGAATTTCAAAATCCTTTGCTATTCCATTACTTGGTCTAGTTAGCATACTTTTTGTTTGTCTGATGTAATATTTGCTAACTAAATTCTTACGTAACCAACCTTATTTTCTCTAGGCATGGATGATGAAGACGATCCATCAGCAACACGTGATCTGTTCTTAAATGATACAAAGAGGGTTGGTTTCTTCAAAGGATATGTTGGTGCGGTTGCAGAAGCAATAAAGTAAGTTTTTTGTGCTCACGGTATCACTAGCACCGTGTAATAAAAACAACCAAAATGTGACGCCACTAATTTTGGTACTGTTGACATACAGGGATGGTGCCGACGTCCGTGGATACTTTGCATGGTCATTCTTGGATAACTTTGAGTGGGCGCAGGGCTTCACCAAGAGGTTCGGGATTGTCTACGTCGATTACAAGAACGGGCTCTCTCGACACCCTAAAGCATCAGCCATGTGGTTCTCACGCTTCTTGAACGGCGAGGCTGCTGACAGCAAACCTGACACAAACTAAGCCTGCCTTCACCAAGGCGCTAAAGAATCATACTGTAGCTGTTTCTACGAACGCTAAAAATGGGCTTTGCGACATTCCAAAGTAAGTAGATGAACATTACACAGTAATTGGTTCCCCTATTGTTGTATTGTACTGTAAGTGCTGTCAGCCTATGTACTAAAGATAGAAATTGTGCCCCAACTCAGATGGTCTTTACGGGCTGCCATTTGTCCATTGATTGTTGATTGTTCAAATGGATGGTTAAGGAAACAGAGTTCCCTTATTTCTGAATTCATGTTTGATAGTACTACTTTTTTTTTTTGCGAGTGACCACTTATGTATGTTTGATACATGGCCCCTGCTGCTGTTTTAATGGTACATATTGATTGGTCTTTCATAGACCCAATAAGCAATCACCAGTAACCAGAATGTTTATCTCTGTTTTACTGAAGTTTTCACTATGGAGTCTAGAGTCTAGACCCAAAAGAAACCATTTTGTTGATTGGTGAGGGACAAAGTGACATGTCATAATTTACCCCCCATTAGAAAATAAAGGGCTGGTGAAAGCATTTGAGAAGCTATTGGGCCGCTTTCTTTTCTGTTGAGGGGCCTATTCTTGTAGCTGTAGGATCTGCATGCAATGCAGTGCAATGATGGCGGCTAGCTTTGTGGAGCTCGATGCCCGTTGCACTCCCAGCTTTGGAACGGGAATCAGGCCGTTGGGAGGTGTTCATCACAGCATCCATCGAGATGTGTCCTGTGAATATGATGCTGGTCCTGATGATTGATAGATACTCTCTTCTTTTTCGCTCCTCTGCTCTTTTTTCTTCTTCTTTTGCTTCAAGAGATGCACGGTAGACTGTCGCCAAATGTGGTGGCAAGCAAGAGGAGGAGGTGTGGAGAGGCTGCCGGAGACGGAGAAGAGGGGTGGCGGTGGCGAGAGGTATATCTGAGCTGAAACAAGGGTGAGTCAGCACAACACTATCAGGCCGGTCAGATCTTTACCCCAAATCCCCATCTCCTATGCTTGAAGCTTGATCGCTCCTCCTGGAGACTTTGAGCCGTTGGAAGCAGCATGGAAACTATATTCTCGTCAGAAGCATCGAGCCGTTCAGGGGACAGCACGTACCTCTTACCTGCCTTTAGGGATAACTTAGACAAGGCGGTACTTTGCAACTTTACCACGACTGGACGTTAAATAAAGCATAATGTAAAGCTTGAACGATTCGTCACGAATCATTTGTGGCCTCGTGGGGCATCTCGCGTCTCACGTGAATGAAACAGCACAATTCGCTCATACAATGTGCATGCAGAGTGATGCACAAACCGTTCATGCCAGCCACAGTAATCCTGATTAAACCTTGCAGCCCGGCTATTTCATAGCGCAGGAATATTGAAGGAACTTCATAGTATGACATAGTGAATCGGTGAGTTTTTCTATGTTCCAGACAAGTACTAATGATCGTACTTCTGTACTTTATTACTATCACTTCTTCTGTGTGATATGCAATTCAAGCAAAGTAGGTAAGAATTAAGTACTAGGTTCAGCTCGAAGGATGCCTCTCTTGCATGGGTTGCTGTGTGCTTGGGCTAAAACAGCAACATAGGTCACCTGAACAGCTTCATTTTTTTTATTTTAGCTAAGAAACCGTTAATGTACAGTATCATTTATGCAATGGACTGCATGTAGCATCATTAAGGAGATAAAGAGTTGGTTGCAAAAGTATACAAAGAACCCTGACGGAAATGAAGTACAACAGCTAGGATCATTGACAGAACAGCACAAGCCTGCATGTGCAACTGCTCATGAGACTATGATGGAGGAATTTTCAGAAGCTTCATGTCAAGAACCTGGTGTCTTTATTTAGCTAGAAGACCGTTAATTTTGTATCATTTGTGGAATGAACTGCATGTACGTACATTATTAAACTGGATACGCAATTCACTGCAAAAGAATCCAGAGAACCTGAAAAAACAATCCTGATGGAAATGCAGTGCAACAGCCAACAGTGCATCCATAGGATGCATCATTGACAGACCAGCACAAGTCATCTGCACGTGCAACTCGTCATGGGACTATGATTGGTGTCAGTGCAAGATTTGGGTAGCGGTTCAAGTGGCACTGCAGTTGGCTTCCATTGCCCACTGCGTTGTTGGTCATTCCCAGATCATGCAAGGACATGGTAGTACTCCAGTAGTTGTTAGCACCTACCCTTTTACCTGGTCTCTCCTTCCCAACTTAGAATCTTGCTGCCAAGCATGCCATTGCTGGGTCCTTGAATGGTCCATGGTTCATGTCAAATGCGAATCATACATAGTTCTTGACATATGCTACTTACTTGTACCCTAATCAAAACAATGCTTGTGCTTGGAGGCCAAAAGCTAGAAACTTTCTCATCTCTCTCTTTTTCTTTACACTAAGCTAGAAACTTTCTTGGCATCTGGGGGCCAATAATTCGACACCATTAGATTAGAGCAAAGCATCCACAGCCATAGGTGTGTCGTGCAGGAGACAAAAGAAGGAGAGGGGCCATGTGGTAGGGGCTTGCAGCTGCAAAACGGCAAGAATGGAGTTGGGTAGGAAAATGAAGCCAATGGAACGAGCTATGCATGCATGCCGTCCGGGACAATGGTTGTCACGCCCACATGGGGATGGCGACCTGGCGAGGGCAGCCACCCGAACCACTAGGGTATACTCCCTCCGTTCTAAAATATTTGTCTTCCATTTGTCCAAATTTGGATGTACCTATACATAGTTTTAGCCCGGCTTGTTAAGCAACATGGCTGGGTTTCAGATGCTCAAACTGGAAGTTTCTTGCACACTTTACCACATTCACTCATGGCTTCACTGTGACAAACTGCTCAGGTTCTGCAGTAGATGAAGATCATCTGAAGTTACACAGCAGGCTGCTTCTGCAGTTCTGCCATGCAGACCTACGGTACATAGCACTGTTCTACTGTCAGGTAAAAGTCTATGGTTGCATCTGGTGGGTAAGACTAACTGCTAGTGCTCTGGGGTATGGACCATTTGTGCAGGCAGGAAAACAAAACATTATTGAGTGCTCTGCTCTGTTCTCCTTGGCACTACTACCACCAGATATCGGTCTCATGCTCTTCTTTTGTTCTATTGCTCAGGTGCATGTGAGTTCAGCTACCATACAATTGCTCAGGTCCATGCAACTGAACCGACGCACATTATTAAACTGGATACGCAATTCACTACAAAAGAATCCAGAGAACCTGAAAAAACAATCCTGACGGAAATGCAGTGCAACAGCCAACAGTGCATCCATAGGATGCATCATTGACAGACCAGCACAAGTCATCTGCATGTGCAACTCGTCATGGGACTATGATTGGTGTCAGTGCAAGATTTGGGTAGCGGTTCAAGTGGCACTGCAGTTGGCTTCCATTGCCCACTGCGTTGTTGGTCATTCCCAGATCATGCAAGGACATGGTAGTACTTGTTAGCACCTACCCTTTTACCTGGTCTCTCCTTCCCAACTTAGAATCTTGCTGCCAAGCATGCCATTGCTGGGTCCTTGAATGGTCCATGGTTCATGCCAAATGCGAATCATACATAGTTCTTGACATATGCTACTTACTTGTACCCTAATCAAAACAATGCTTGTGCTTGGAGGCCAAAAGCTAGAAACTTTCTCATCTCTCTCTTTTTCTTTACACTAAGCTGGAAACTTTCTTGGCATCTGGGGGCCAATGATTCGACGCCATTAGATTAGAGCAAAGCATCCACAGCCATATGTGTCGTGCAGGAGACAAAAGAAGAAGGGCCATGTGGTAGCGGATATTCATAAAACATTTTTCGGAATGTCAAAAAATTCCAAATAAAAATTTTGCATGCAGTTCATGACATTTCATGTTGACACAAAAAGTTACGTGAAGAAAAAAGTTTTTTTGCAACCTGTGCAAAAAAGACAAATCCGGACACACCGAAACGTATATATACGTCAGTTTTTTCTCTTTTTTGTACAGATCACAAAAAAAGTTTTTTCACCCTGCCTTTTTTTGTGCTAACACATCATGTTGTAATGTACACCCGGATTTTTTCCGGAATTTTTTGGCATTCTGAAAAAAAACTAAAAAAAAATTACACAATGAGCCAAATCGCCGTGTCCCCATGTGGTAGGGGCTAGCAGCTGCAAAATGGCAAGAACGGAGTTTGGTAGGAAAATGAAGCCAATGGAACGAGCCATGCATGGGTACATGCCATCCGGGGCACTGGTTGTCACGCCCACATGGAGATGGCGACCTGGCGAGGGCAGCCACCCGAACCACCAGGGTATATTTCTTGCCCTCCCCATGCTACATAGGTGCCACTGGTGCCATGGAAACTATAGTTTTAGCCTGGCTTGCTAAGCAACATGGCTGGGTTTCAGATGCTCAAACTGGAAGTTTCTTGCACACTTTACCACATTCACTCATGGCTTCATTGTGATAAACTGCTCAGGTTCTGCAGTAGATGAAGATCTTCTTGAAGTTACACAGCAGGCTGCGTCTGCAGTTCTGCCATGCAGACCTACGGTACATAGCGACTAACTGCTAGTGCTCTGGGGTATGGACCATTTGTGCAGGCAGGAAAACAAAACATTATTGAGTGCTCTGCTCTGTTCTCCTTGGCACTACTACCACCAGATATCGGTCTCATGCTCTTCTTTTGTTCTATTGCTCAGGTGCATGTGATGTGAGTTCAGCTACCATACAATTGTACAGATTCAGCATAAAACTACAGATTTGTGACTACATTGTGCAGATTTCAGCATTTTGAAATTGTTACTGCATAAATACATCGATATCTGATTTACTTACTGCTCCATGTCATGTCCAGAAGTAGGACCGCATACATACATACATGAACTTCTTATTTTCTCCTCTGGTCTAAGCTTTTGCCCCCTTTCTTATATATGAAAATAAATATTTGCAAAAATTCTTGTACATTCTATAATCTACAGGTACAAAAAGTTAGGAGAAAAGGATGAACAGCCCGACTGCCGCCATCGGTTGTTCGTGCGGTGACGAGCGTCGGGCAACGTGTTTGGGGTGCTCAGCTACCTCCAAACTCACCTGAGCTTGACGCCATGGCTGGACCGCTCGTCGGATAGATGCAGGTGTGCTAGCTGGCTGTAGTTCCAGTGCCAGGGGTGCTCTGTCCCTGGCTGCCAAGCTGTTGAGTCCATCCCTAGTTCCCGCCCTCTTGCAGTTTTCTTGTTGATAGTCCGCGAAAAAAATCTATTGGCAGACTACCAGTGGTCAGGGCGACGATGCGACCGAGCTCTCGTCGTCGGAGATTCCAGCTCTCAACGCATGAATCCTCGGGAACAGCTGCGGCATCATCGGGTTAACGGGCACCGGGAAATGGCGCACGGAGCTGGCGATCGTGCGGTCGTTGATCCTGCCGACCTCCTTGCACACCTGGTTGAGAACGGCCAGGAAATCCCTGACTACCATGAAGATTCTGAAAGGATGTGCCTCCTCCTTCGCAGAGTCGCCGTGGAAGTACTCGGTGATTTCCTTCACGAGCGACAACGCGACGCTTTCGTGAGCCTGAACCCTGAGGATCTCGTCGTCAGCCTTCTTCAAAAACTTCTGCATTGAATCATGGAACCTCCACGCGTCATCCCTCGTGTTCAACTCTTCATTCAACCGCAACACCTCGGTGATCTTCTCTATTCCTCCTGCAAGTTTCGCGACGTAGCTGCTTAGCACGTCGGAATCCATTGCCGCTGCTTTCTTGACACTGCTCAGCTCGTTGCCAAGGCCGGCCACCACTTGGAGGCCAACCTTTTTGCACTCAAGCTCATCTCGTAGAGGATTTGCGAGAGTTCTTGGCGTTGATTGGCTGCTGGCAGAGAGACGGGAACCCTCTGTTCGGATCATCTCCTGCACGACAAAGTGCAGAAGAGTCGTCTTGCCATCAGTGCCTTTGACATCAGCTAATTTGAGTAGAGTATCGAGCTTGAACGCATGTGCGTCGCCACGGTTTGTGCCAACATTCATCCTGTTGCCAGTCTTGAGAATAGCCTCAAGTAGCTTCAGAAATAGTCTGCTATTCCTAAGCTCGTCGCAAGCAGCCTGTCGAAGCAAGAAGTTGCAGACACTTAGTTACAGAAAAGATGATAAGCTACTTGTTTGATTTATAAGGCCGTTTAGCTAATCAAACAGAGCAGCATTGGTGAGTAAAAGTAGAGGTGATAAAATGAGATTGAAACCGAAGTTCGAAACCATATTGCTCACCTCAAGGGTATCAAAGTTGTTCTTCAAGTAATTAACCTCTGATTCAAAGTTAGCAATGTAAAGCATTGCATCCACTCTTTTGAAAGCAAAAGGCACATCAAGAACAGCCTTAAGGAACTTCTCAGCAGGACCAAGTTTAATAGGAGATGCCTCCTCTTTGAAATCTCTCAACTTAATCTCTTCTTCCTTGGTAGGGGCCATCTTTAGCAAAGTTTCCAGTAAATCTGCTCCAAAGTTCTTTGTGTTACCTGTAACAAGACATGGCAAATTGGGCAACGTTAGTGAATGCTAGACGATGCAAACATCTCAAATTCTCGACACAATGCTGTATGCAGCTCATTTAAAATGACTGAAAATATTGAAGAACTGGTGTGATCAGTTTGAGATGATGATCTTCTTCACCTTCGCAGAGCGCGTCGCAGACTTCCTCCTTGGTAACATTCAGAGCGCGCAGCAAGATGGCAATGTTCTGTGCCTTCTTTGGATCCAGCAGCACCTTGTTATCCGCCTTGGGCGTCGGCAGAGCTGGCCTCCTTGCCGCCTCCTTGGGTGCCGCATTCGCCGGATTGCAAATGAACAATGTCTCGATCATCTCCTCATTCACCCTGGAGAAATTCAGCTAAACAGATTAGAAAACCAAACAAGGACAGGTTTGGGGTGAAATGTTTGCAAAAGAATTTTGCAGAGGTCTCACTGGAATGAGCTGGATTTGAGCTGATCCCACACCATGGCCCGATCGGAGCTGGCCCGGACCTTGTCCCAGTGCAGGGGCTTCAGCTTCGGCCGCGGCGTCGTCTCCTCAGACTTGTCGCCATTGTCCGGCAGCCTGCCGGGGAACTCGTCGATGGGTGGAACGCTCCTGAAATTGGCGGGTTGGGGCGGCGGAGACAGCGCCGGCGACCGTGTTTCTTTGGACGTGCAGGGCTTCCGGACGCGGCTCTCCCAATATCCCACCGGCGGTGGTGGCGGCGGCGGAGGCGGAGTAGGCTGTGGATGCGCGCTTGTCGGTGGGGTTGGTGGCTGGATAAATGGGTTTCTCGACATGGTGTCGGTGGCGGATCTGATAGCTGCGGATATGTTCTCGAGTGGAGAGGACGGTGGCGATGGCGATGGTGGTTTCCGGCGAGGAGGAGGCGGCGGCGGTAGTGTCGGCGCGAACGCAGGAGGTGGCGGTGGAGGCGTCGGCGGGAGGCCAAAGACGTCGGATCTCGCCTTGCTGGCGGAGCGGCGGCCGGACTGGCCGGGGCTGGAGAAGAGGGGCGGCGAGGAAGGCGCGGGGGACATGGTCGCTCCGGGCGAAGACGGGTACGACGGCGTGCTCACGGCCGATCCCGGCGAGGCGGTCCTGGAACGGTCGCGCGCGGCCACGGCGGCGTGGACGGCCGCGGCGAGCGTCCGCTGCGAGCTGGACGTCTTGGACGATCCTCGCGGCGAGTAGAATTCCTCCTCCCCGGACGACGCCGGGGAGGACCCGCCGGCGCTCCTGGGCCCCGCGGGCCCGCATTGCCGGCCGAGCGGCGGCAGCGGGCGGAGCTCCGGGGAGCCGCCCGAGCTCCGCGACGCCTCGTCCCCGGACGACGTGGTGTCGCTGCTCTTCCCGTCGTCCCTGTCGGCCAGCGTACCCACGTAGAGGAACTCGGCCGAGGACGCCGTGGGCGCGGACACTGCCGACGCAGCCGGCGCACCGCCCCTGCCGCGGGCGCTCCCGCCAAACTCGTCGCGCGCGAAGAGGCTGGCCCTTTCCGGGTGCAGGAACTTGCTCTCGCCACCGACGCACCCGCTGCCGACGCCGCGGCCCGCATTGCTCCGGCGGTGCTTGAAGAAGAAGCCGATGGAGAGGCCGAGCACGGCGACGGTGAGCAGCGGCAGCAGGATGGCCGGGACGAGCTTGGAGGAGCTCTTGGACGCCGGCTTGCGGGAGGCGCCGTCGCCGCCCTCCGCGGGCGACGCCGAGACGCTCCCGGGAGGCGGAGGGGTTGTTGGGGATGACGAGGGCCGGGTAGGTCGGCTGCTCCGGCGAGGTGGGCGGGCCCGGCGGCGGCCCCTGCAGCGTGGGGAAGAAGGGCGGCGCGGGCGCCGGCGGGGTCTGGGACGGCGGCGCGGTGGACTGGTCCGGGACGAAGGGCTGGTGCAGCTGCCGCCTCGCGGTGTCCCCGGCGGCGGCGAGAGAGGAGGAGGAGGCGAGCAGGATCGGCAGTAGAAGAATCAGCAGCCGCCGTAAAGACGGCATCCTCACGGGAGAAGCAAGCTGAATTCTCCGTGTGCGTGACAGATCTTGGAGTGAGTAGAGAGAGAGAAAGTGGGTACAGAGAGAGTGAGAGGAAGGAGAGAGGGAGGAGGTGTGGACGTGGTGGTGACGGTGGTGCTGGTGGATACAGCTAGCTTTACATGGAGGAGCTTGCTAGGTGGAGTCTTTTGGACTGGTCCGTCCTCCACACTCACTGCTCTTCTCGCGACTCTGCGTAGCGTACGCCTTCGTCTTCGCCTTCCTTGACACGGTGGCTAGGGATTAACTACTACTTCCTCAAAGCATCTCCACTCGCGGCGTCCGAATGGGCGCCCAAAGGCCGTCCGGACAGGCCCTTTGGGCGCCGTCCGGACTACCTTGCCCATTTGGGCGTCCTCGCTCCCCACTCGCGACGCTCAAATATTATTCAAATATGAAATTTTGATACGAAAATGCATATATTTCATTGAAATTTCATTCAAACTAACATAATTCATTCAAATTTAAATCTAGACCTAGACTAGATCTAGTAAGTAGGGTGGCACGCCGGGCACCGGCAGTTGGGGCAGGCGCCGGCCCTTGCGGCGGCGAGCACAGGACCCCGGCGGTGGCGGCGGCAGTGGCTATGTCGGCCTCGATGGCGAGCTGCATGTGGCCGGGATCCCACTCCGGCGTCGGCGGCCAGCCCTCCAAGCCGTCATCATCACCGTCAACCTCCTCCGCCTCTTGTTGAGTTTGCGGCGGAGGAGGTTGCACGCGGCCTCCTTCCGATCTTGCGCGACGAGCCTGCTCCACCGCCTCGTAGCGAACCCTCTCCCGTTCCATGCCCGCTGTGAAGTCCTCGTCGGTGGTGTTGGTGAGGCCGTCGTCGTTGGAGTCGTCGAGCCAGTCCGCAGGCGGCTTGGGGGCGAAGAAGGAGTGGAGGCGGTAGGCGTGCTCGAGCTCGACCTGCTTGTCCCAGTACGCCGAGTTCGGCTCGAACCTGGGGTCGTCGTGCAGCTCCGGCGCCATCGTCCCCATGCACGAGGCGACATAGTCGAGCCGCGCCTGGCCGGCCAGCATGGGTGCAACGGGGACGTGCACTGGGTTCGTGGCCTATCCCTCGGGGAGGACGCAGTTCGCCGGCACCGGCGTGTTAGTGCGGACGAGCTCGCGCGCCTCGGCTTCCATGAGTTGGTTCGCCGGTGGCGGAGGAGGCGGTGGAGGTGGTGGCGGAGCATTGACGGCCGACGAGTCTGCCTCCTGCGATGGCCAGCCGCGGCGAGCCATGGCGCTCTGCCAAACCTGGCTGTCACGGCGGCGACGACGGGCCTCCCTCTGCGCTCGTCTTTCTTCCTCCGCGGCGCGCCGGGGAGAGGCCATGGCTAGGTGTGGGATGGAGATGGATGTGTGAGATGGTGGAGACGGCGAGGAACCCGCTCTATATAGCGGCCGGGGAGGCGAACGGATGAGGTCGTCTTAACTCCGGCCGTCCAACGGCTCGCCTGCCACACCATTAACGGCTCACATGCATTGACGCCGCCATGGCGCAGACGCTTCCTCGCCGCAGAGCGAAGCGACGCGTCGCTGCGCCCGGCTGGGAAACCGAGACGCCGCCCGGCATTAATGCAGCCTCTTGTCTCACTGCCAGGCGTGGCCCGCGCGTCGGGGGCCGACGTGGCGTTGCGTTTCCTTCGTCCGGGGCCGCCCCAAGCCTCCCCAAGTTGAGGGCGTGGGCTGGGCGTGCCGGACACAAAACTGGGCCACGCCGGACCGAATTCGCGTTTGGGAGCCGCGAGTGGGGCAATTTTGTGTCCGGCACGCCCCAAAGGCGTTTGGGCGCCCCGAGTGGAGATGCTCTTAGTCCTTGTAAGTGTGCTTCTAATTTTTTTGGAGAGTCAAATTATTTCAAAGTTGACTAAGTTTGTATAGAAATTTATCAATATTTGTGAAACCAAATACGTATATGATGAAAACCTATTTTATCATGTATCTAATGCTACTAATTTGATAGTGTTTTTTTTAATATAAACACAGTCAAATATAGAAAAGCTTGACCTTCAAAAAAGTTGGAAGTACAATCTTTTAGGGACGGAGGGAATAATGTAGTAGCTTGATTATTTTTATTAGCGTAGTATTGGAAATCAAAGTATTTAACCTCGAGGCAAAAAATACTTCATTTTGGAAGAAAAAATAGATCGGGGCTAAAATTTTCAATATAGCAAAAAAAAATTAGCCCCGGACAATACTTCAATTTTAAAATCACAGAATTCACTGCATTCAAAACATCAAAATATGTAAACGTTCCCGCGAGGAGGGGGTTGGTCATCGCCATCGGTGCTGGTTTTAATTAGCTAGGAAGATGATGCCATGATGGGCGGTGGTTGTAAGCTCGGTATGCGCTTGATGGTTTTGTTCTCATTCCTTGGACGTTTGTGGTTCGTGTATATGTTAATCGCAATCGGGGAGAGTTGTTAGAGAGGAGAGGAAAAGGCAAAGTTTAATGCAGCGTGGTGTAGTGTAGAACAACAACAACAACAACTCAACAAGAACATGCACGAGTAGATCTATCTATGTACATCTTGTGCGCTTTGGTGTGTATCACCAAATTATAAGTGTGTGATGCATGCACGCAAACTAGTGTTATATATTTTTCTTCAGTTGGTTAGAAGTGTGCTTAGAGTTCAAGTTAACACGCAATTGGAGAGAGTTGAATTCGTTTCCATAAAACACTGGGTCTCATGCTAACAGGCGATGCTCTGGAGAGCAGTGGTTATCCGGCGAATTAGTACACCTCAAATTTAATTAGGTCGGAACCGAAGGGCACAGCTCAACGCCCGGAATAAGCACGCGCGCATGCATGCACGGCCGAATAAATTGACCTAGACACTGAAGCGAGACCATATTATAGGCAAAATAAAGGAACACCAAAATAAACCCGATGGAGAAATGCATGATGCGGAAAGTTAGACAAAGGGGCCAACTGAACATTACATAGTTTGAAGGGGGGCATACAGGCAAAATTTGACAAATTTAGGCACCAAATCCATATTTTGTACAAGGGTGTTCAGAAAAAAAAATCACCATGGGGACAGCCATGGCTCAGCGTGCCCCTAGCTCCGTCCTGATGATGCAACATGGCCAACCCATAAACCCGGCAAACAGGCTGACCGCCTTAGCGTCCGATATTGAACCATATAAGTACACAAATATTAAATATCTGAAAAAATATCAGTTTGCAGGAGCAAGTTGATATAATGGACCAACATCGTGTTTCGTGTACCACTTAGAAACAACTAATCTGATCGTGAACATGAGTTTTTAGTTATATTGTTATTCTCTCTCACGAGCATGTTCTACTTACTGTACTCAAATCTATGTTAACAAGATTTTAATGTTTAATTTTGTGATTCACCTTTTATTTAGAAAATAGATCGTTGCATACAACAAATGATTTCAAACACATTGCAAACGAGCATATAATATTATGCAGTGATTACTATGATTAATAAAAAATTCTTATGATTGATACTATTTCATTACCAAGTAGAAAGCATATGTATATTTTTAACCTGTTAGCAACGAAACTTGCAAATACGCATTACGATGTTTGAATTTAAATCTAGAAGTTTACATAAATGAGCTTATCAAATATTACACCAGAAACAACCAATAATATATATATTTATTTATTTACAGGGTGTACCATGATAAATGACATTAAATTTGTCTCGACCACACACGCCCACATAAATAGATAAAAATATATACATATACACTATGCAAATGATATCATTATCAAAAATATTAAGAACAATATTTTTATAACATCGATTTAAATTTCTCAAAACACATTTTTTATTGATATACATTGCAATTGTATAATAAATAAAGATATAATTAATATTGGCAACATCGAAACGTGGTTACCTATGAATATTAATAGATAGAAAAAAATATTTTCATAGTACGACTAAATCAAGTCACAAATAAATATAAAAGTTTAGTATAAATATATTTAAATTAATTACTCTTGGGCCCAAATGTTTAGATCGGTCGTGGTATTTTGTTTTGTGGCCGAGTAACCAACTAGAATCAAACATATCTCTGTCTCTACAGCCTATTTTAGAGGTACAAACTCGAGACACCCAAATACCGTCCGAGTCCTTTTAGTTTAGTTTAATCAAATGAATTGGTTTGATAGAGTGACAAAATTTTGAAATTTTTTTTTTTTAACTAAAGATGGTTAGATGGTACAGTAAGGCCAGGATGGCAATGTGCGTCCCTTTTCCTTCAAAGGGTTACAAAAATGTATCAAGATGCATGGCTTGACATGTTAAATCATGCGAGCATTGAATTTTTGTTTTCTTGACCGTACAAATGCGATAGTTTGTTTTCGTCAGTGGCGATGGATGACCGAGTAACGCGATATGGTATTTGGGTGGCCTGGTGGGGATGAAAACACAGGCGCCGGAGAGTGAGCGGGGTGCAGTGCAGGCTAGCTAGCTCTGCAGGTAGGGCAGCAGCGCCTGGAGGGGGCGTTTGTTCTGTTCCCTGATAGCCGTACGATACTCTGATGCGTGCGGAAAGGGCAGCGGTCGGGCGCCGTGGTTTGGTGGATCATGCATGCTTACATGGATGGATGGATGGATTCTCTGCAGCGTCCCGCTTTGCGCAGTGGAGGAGATCAGCGTGAGCATGCTTGGGCGCGTTGCCGACTTGCCGTCGGTGAATCTTGTTATTACCACAGCTGCCTCCGATCAGTACTCCATCGCGCGCGGACTTAGACACGGTGTGCGACCGTCTTAAATTCCTCCAGGACCAGGTGCTGCAAACGCATGCGTGGGTACTCAAATCAACAGTACCCATGTACTGTGTATGCATGCGCGTACGTGCGGTGTGCTCAGGGCTGCACCAGGGTGATTATTGAAAGTGATGCCTGCCGAGGAAGTTGTCAAGCCATGCAACCATGACGATGGTCACAACAGACCGGAAATTTTGTCGATTTGTCAAGAGATATTAGAGGAGCTTTTTCTAGCTAGCTGTAGCATTTCTTTTATACGGTATTCCATTTCGCATTTCTTTTCCCTAAAGCCGCATGCATGCACTGGTACATACGGTATTCCATTTCGAAACAGAAAAAGTAGGTGATCATTATAGAATTGCTGCACTAGCCATCTAAACTAAAAGTCCGAACTTATGGAAAGGGCTAGACAGTATATTTATATTCAACACTCCCCCTCACGTCTAGGCTATTTTTTAGTTCTTAGCGTGGGATAGGAGCAGGCCGCAGGATCTTCTTTTCCTTTTTCTTTTTTAATCCGCGTGAGCGGGGTCTCAAACTCGAGACCTCTTGGCTCTGATATCATATAGAATTGCTGCACTAGCAATCTAGACCAAAAGTCCGAACTTATGGAAAGGGGCTAGGCAGTATATTTATATTCAACAATCATCACCCCCTCCGCCTGTTCTGTCCTGTGTGCAAAGGCACCGGCGAATCAATGATCACGCGCAGCGCCCCCATGAACTTAGGGTGTGTTCGGTTTGAGAATATGGTGGAACGGAATGGAACGGTTCCGCACTCAGACCCCATTCCTGTGTTCGGTTGAGAAGCGAAATCGAACGAAGTGGTTCCACCGAAGGGAATATTCCGTGTAGATGCGGAACTCACTCGTCCGGCCAAATCGGCCGGAACCGAGTGGAACGGCTGCTCTCGCTAACCCCTCTCTCACTCTCACTAACCCCTCTCTCCCTCGCTAACCTCTCTCTCTCCCTCGCTAACCTCTCTCCCTCGACAGAAGGGCGGAGCACGGGCGGCCGCGGCGGCTCCATCCCTCTCGTGCGGTGCTCAGCGGCCCGGCGGCCACAGCGCGGCCAGGACGGCGCGACCGCGACCACCAGGCGCGGCGGATGCGGGATCCAGGCCCGCCGGCGGCCAGGCGCGGCAGAGGCGGGATCCAGACCCGATGGCGGGCCGGCGGCGACCAGGACGGCGCGGCAGAGGCGGGATCCAGGCCCGCCGGCGGGCCGCCGGAGACCAGGACGCCACTACGGCGGCGGCAGTGGCCATCAGGCGCTTGATTTTTTTTTACGGGCACTGTATTTTGTGGTTGATTAAAAATATTCTGATTTTGTGGTTGATTAATATTGAACATGCTTAATTACAGTGATAACTATACTCTTCAAAGATTTATGCCATCATTTCATTCCGCCTCATTTTTTTCAACCGAACACCGGAATGGAGTGGAACCGTGACATTCTATTTTAGTGGAATGAAACCGTTCCGTTCCATTCCGGTCCGTTCTGAAACCAAACACACCCTTAAGTTAGGCCGTCGCACGAACTGCATCATATACTATGCAACAATAATGCAATGCCTGCGGCACAAGTATTTGACGAATCGGCCGCGTTGGGCATCGACCCTGCACCTACCTACCCGGATCGACAACGAAGTAGACGAGATAGCTTGGGACTGCTTGACCTACCGGGCTCACCTAGCTAGGTAGCTTGGGACTGCTACTTGTACACACACGCGTGCTCATTCTTGGTGCAGGCACCGAGTCTAGCGACTGCAAGCAATGACCAATGATTAGGTGATCATTGCTCTCTCAGAGTAGTAGTACTAACCAATTTCTCAGTTTGACTTACTACCGTTACTGAAGTTCTGGCAAGTGGGGCCAAATGCATAGCCGCATTAACTAGGAGCAGTCCGACTGGAAATCTGAACGCCCAGACTGATAGGACAGGGCGATTAAGGTACTGTTTGTAATCTCCGATACAGGCCTGGCAGAACCTTCTTCTTCCCGTCGCTGCCCATGCCAAACCGTCGACCGATGGCATGCCGTCGTCTCCGGTGAGCTTGCGTAGAGTGTTAACTGGCACCCACAGACTCAGAGGTTTCCGACAAGGAGGAGTCGGGACAAGTGTCGGGCATTCGTCGTAGCTTGTCATCTCCTTCCATCGTGTCGTGAACGCACCGACGCCGAGCCAACCTTGATTTTCAGGTGCTACAGCTTAATTTGTGCACGGCTTCTTGCCGTTTGGCCATGGAACAAACCCGTTCGGAGGCATGGAAGGAATATCGATAAAATTGTTAGAAATATTTACTAACGGGATTAATTACCAAACGAAACATCCCCGAATAAGTAGATTTAGCCACATATCATAAAGATAAATTTAGCATTGGGCCAAATACTATGACAAACATAGAGAATTAATACATACGTGTTGATCGGGAAGATCCCACCACAATTGGTCATGGCGGTTACAATGATTCAGACCAACATGCGTAGTGAAGTGGACAGAAAGACGCTCCCCAAAAATATTATCGGCTCTTTTCTGGTGCAGAATTTTAAGGGACGGGATTTCGGATGCCTGCTCTGCCGGAAGGCCGTGCACGCGGTCGCAAGGATGGATAAGGCTGAAGTCAGCACAACCAAAATGAGCTACACAGTGGAGAGACACGGAGAGTGGTATCTAGTATTTGTTCTGGATATGCCTGTTCTATGTCTATAGCCTGGAGAGGTAGAAAATACAAGTGCCACGCTACACACTAGTAAAAACAAACTCTTACTCGTTTCTCGATTCGCGAAGCGCAACGTGCGTGCGTGCAGCGAAGCTAGGCGTGGCCATTGAAAGAGGAGTGTGTGGGAACTACCACCAACTAGTAATGTGAGATTAAGGTTAGTCTCACTCTCACTTATTATACACAACATGCATTAAACTAAATACTCCCTCCGATCCAGTTTAAATGTTGTAGTAAATGAACTAGCCACGTACAACTTTATGTTACAGCCCACGACACTTTTTTAGGATAGGAAGTAGTAGAACTTTGAGATTTCATCATTTGTTGAGCTACGCCAAAAAAATAAAATATATATTGCCGGCCACCTCTAGTGTCGACAGTATCAACGTAGGATATGCACGTAGCAACCACCGGTGGCCCGGTGCCATGATAGTTCTCGATGGCCGGCCTGACAGAACCACGGTTCGACGACAAGAGCAGGCAACTGTTGTTTGGTTGGGAGATACTATGCATGCATGCTGATGCTGGCGAATGATAGCAGAATCTACTTTCTCCGGCTGCCCTTTTTCTCGAAAGCTCTTTCATTCTTTTTCTTCAGCAGTGGATGACGCATGGAGCATGATATCGACCGGGTAACCGAAAACTCCCATGTCGTCGATCTTGGCCTTGCGTTGTAAGCAAAATAAAACAAGCGCGAGGTGAGGCGAGCTGCTAGCTACGTAGATCCGATCGATGTCGTTTGTGCTTATGCGTGCATTAATCAGTTGTTCCTTTTGTTGGGGTTCGATTGGACTAAATAACTGAACTGCTATATGTGGAAGTTCAGCTTACATGCATGCGTGCGTAGCTAATTGTTTTTTTTTTGGTCGTTTTCGGAATCGAGATTTTCACAAAAATGGATGGTCAGTTCCTCCATCTATTCAAGCACTTGAAAAGGCTAATGGCATGGTCGATTATATCAGCGATACCCTGATCAGGGATCCGGTTGCATATTATATAGGGTAGAAAAAACCCCTTCGGTGGCAATACAGAAGGATACCATATAAGTTAGTGTACTACACCATACCTATATGGTAGGTATACATTATGGTCACATAATATACTTTTCTGTGGCTACCGAAAAGGACACATAATTTGGATCGACTCGAGTTGTTTAGCATTATGGAGTTATGGTACATTTTTTTTTTTAGAACTTTCGGAGTTATGGTACATTAATAATCGGGTTTAGGGAATTTGTTCCTCGCAGCACAAAATCTGAAGTTAAACATCCTTTTTCAGAGAAATCAGCCGTTGTCATCTTGGGCACATATATAGGACGGTACGGTGGCCAGCGGCTGATAATTAAAGCGCACAGATCAGGAGAGGGGGTTGACATTCCAATTGAACACGCCATCCTTGTAGCTTCCCCCTGTATACCGGGCCTATAATTTGGGTTTTTCGATCAATCATTCTGAAATCGATCCATATATAATTGACCAACTCGAGGACAACCGAAATCATGGTATAGTCATGCTTCAACCAACAATAAGGCTCACACCCATCACACCTGCCATGTGCGCACTCTATACGCCGGGTAGAAATAACAAGTTGCGCATCACGAACTAAACTTCCTCCGTCTAATCATGTCTGGCTCTGTTCCACAATATAAGATGTTTTAACCTTTTTCCACATTTATATGCACACACATGTATGTAGACACGTTTAAATGTATGTGTACATTCTTTTTAGTATGAATCTAGACATGCATTTGTAACATCTAAAACATTTTACATTGTGGAACGGTAGGGAGTATATGTCTACCTGCTCTTCAAGTGGAAGAATTAAAGAGCAGCCGATTTCGTAGCAGAAACTGCATGCACTTGTTGTATATAAACCTAGCTGAGCTGACATTTCCACTTTAATCAAACACCTTGTCCCCTGCAACGACCAGATAGTTGCATCTCTGAATCTTAACGGTGATCTAATTGCTGTATCTCACGCAGTAAGTGGGAGGCGATACGGGCGCCCACGTACGGGCCAAATAAACCCACGTAAATTACATGGGATGTCGCGGCAGTCCGCTAAGCACTGACGGCACTCATGCGGTGCCCGCATGTGCCCACATAATGTTCAACTTCCGGTGAGCACGACGAAGCTAGCTAGCTAACGGGATTTCGCCAAAAGGAAGAAAGCTAGCTTGCGCACACAAAATCGATCGAAGGTGTGTACAAAGCTAGCTCACACAAAATCGATGGATTCCTTTCAAGCGGCTTGCGCACGTAGCAAACAATCAGCGTCACGCTGATCTCTAGTGCTAGCGGCAAACACCAGCAGCACTAGGGCCTGTTCGTCGTCGTATGCTTGTGCTGCTAACGTTGCAGGATATACGGGCTAAGAAGTGGGTCAACTAGATGCCCACTTAGTCCCACAAAAATAATACTCGTTGCCGCTAGTATTTTGCGAGACGGTTTTTTTTTTCGAAACACAGTACAACGCAGACACTCGTATACACGTGCACACACTCACTCCTATGAACGCACGCACGCATACCCTACCCCTATGAGCACCCCGAAAGACTGAGCTGGCGGTCGGGTCTTGAGATTGACGAAGTCACCACAGGCGCCTCGTTGTCGACGGGAACGTCGCCTCCCACTGAAGAATATTCCGCCTAATGAGAAATACCAATGTCAAATCTAGGATTTGAACTCTGATGGGCTGGGAGTATAACCACACTCCTAACCATCTTGCCACAGGCAAGTTCTCGCGAGACGGGCTTTCCGGCACCGTGGTATTCCCTACATCCACTTGCACTCTTAACCGTGTGGCTATATGTCCGGACACGGCCCCGGCCCAGTAGTAGGGTCCCGCTTCTCCATCTCGCCGAAAATCGGCGATTCCAAGCCGATTGTCTTTCCCGCCGTGCCTACGCTCGATCTCAACGTGGTTCCCTCTGGCCGGCGATTCGCTTGTGATGCAAAGAAAATCGTTGCGGGTCATCCCTCCGGCAACATCCCCAACACGCGCAACCTGCTCAACAAAATGTCAGGATCGACACTTAACGACCCGAGGTACTACTAGGAACATTACAATGGTGGGGATTATGGGAGGGTTTCTTGGCGGGCATCATCGATGAGGGCGCCCTATGGACTGAGCATGACGACGGCCAAGAGATCCAACCCCAAGAGGGCGTCCACATCAGGATGAGACATTGTTCGCCGATGAGCCAACTCAACAAGCCCGGTCGCAAAAGAGGCAACAAACCGAGAGGAGTGCCTCGTACTCAGTGATTGAGGACAAAATGCTTTGCGAGGAAGTATAGATACATCCGCATGTGGACAAATGAAAGTCATCTAATTTGGAACGGAGGGAAAGTTGGACAAGATGCGATAATGGGGGCGAGCAAAAAGGACACGTATCTTGGAAGAGAATCCATGAATATTTCCATGAGCATAGGATATTCGAGGCTAAAAAATTTAAGAGTGACCCGTATGAATTGTCACTTCAAAAGAGGTGGACTCAAAAGAGGTGGAGATCCAAAAAAAAGGTCATCTTTGGCTACCAATGTGAATTCTCCAGCACAAACATTTGAAATCAAAACACGAATCTGAGTAACTAAATTGAACAGTAGCTCATTTATCGGCAACAAGTTTTGAGTCAACTACTATTATGTTGAAGTTTTTCCTTTCGTTTCGATGTGTGCACATTTGATTTTTTAAATATTATTTTAAAATAAATTTCACTAGTATTATCCCGAAACAAAGAGCAGATTCGTTGTTGTAGTGAACAAGATTCTTCCCACCCTTTGGAAGTAGGCTAGCAGAAAGAAATAGAAAGATAAGAGAGCACCCCTTCTCGCGACGTTACGTGGTCATTTTGCCGAGTTCCTTCAAGATGGTTCTCTCGACACGCCCTAGTATATATACTCTACTCACTGCTAAACAAATGGTTCACATGATGCTCCCCTTATATCACCCTAATCTAATTTTAGAAGTATTGCACCATCGCCAGTGGGACGAACGAAAGGTAGAAATCATGCAAACGCTGCACAATAAGCCCTAATCGTTAGGTTTAGAGGAATAATCGTCCGGCTATGGGATGATACGTAGTAATCTTGCGCAAGTATGATTAGTACTTATCATCCAATAGTCAGACGATAAGTACTTACCATGAAAGATTAGTCCCCTAAACCTGACGGGGTCGAACCACTTCTACTTTTTGTTCGTCCCACTAACGACGGTGCAATACTGCTGAAATTAGAATTTGAGGATAATAGTTTTAAATTTTCGTAAAAGTAGTATTTTTAAAAAATATAGACGTTGCGTATATTTTTTATTACTATGTATGTATACTGATCGTCGTTGTATTTGTTTTGTAAAAATGCTTTAGTAGTAAAGTTTTGTGTTGGTAGTGTAGTCGCTCTCCTCGCGGCGCTCCTTGCTTGCGGAGCGGCATACCAAAAGAAGACGCCTAGATGTGGATTCGAACAACTGGAGGTCAAGGGCAATGGCCCTTTCTCTTCCCATTGAAACAACCAAAAAATTTGCTATCCAGCAAGAACACGGATGCGCTAACGCGTGATGGATTTCGTGCTAGCTGCACCATTTGTTGCTTGTTTTGTTCTAACCAGCTGAACTAGCACAAGTGAGAATTAGATCAGAATGAATGCTATACTTTTTTATTCCTATTCCAACTTTTGTAAGGAGCGCAATTTGTAGTAAATAAAATCCTAAGATCCTTCCACTTACATCAAAAGAATTTTTCCAAGAAAACTATGGAACCCCCCGAACAGTTGTGGTTATACCCGTACTGCAGAAATAAGAATACTCGCTCTTCACTCAGTTTATTTTCCATAATAAGAGTATGTAGCAGAGATGGCCAAGCGGTTGGAGGTGTAAGGCTTACAGAAGTGCCCAAACAACCACAATATGAACCACTTCCAATTGAAGAACAAATTGTTGTCATTTGTGCTGTTGTCAGCGGCTTCTGTGATGGAATGCCACTTGACATAATTTCTCAATATGGAAAAGCTATTCTAAGCCATTCCCAAGGAAATTAATTGCAAATTGGCTATAAGTAGTACATAAGGAGACTCGAGGTGATGACACTACCTACGCCTCCATGCAACTAAGTAGTTTGGGATATATATGGTCTAGAATTTTCTACTTGCTTACACATAGCTAGATAATCGTGCTCTTAAAATACCTCATTCTAGATTTTGTTAGATGGTAGAGCCAACTAAAGATATTGCACATACATATACCTACATTTCATTCGAGTGAAACAAACTAATCTGTCTAAAAATGTAATTTATAATTTTAATTATTTATGCTGACTTAGAAAAATTGGGCTAAATGTTTTTCTTCTGGATGAGTGTTTGTTTCAAAATAGATAAACATAATGTCACTTTGATTAATTCAAAATATAATTTAAATGGTGTGTACCTTTATATTTACCGTTCTTGTTATATGTGCGATTTTTCTAAATGTAATACAAAGACATAAGTTAAAGTCATGTGTTGATATAACATGCTACAAACAAGTAAAAACATTTAGTATAAATGAATATTTATTTCAAGGTGATTTCATGCCCACTAATAAACAAGAGAAGGTCAAACAAAAACAAGAAACATATATATAGACCACCATAAAAACAAATTTTTTTGTAAACAAAGGGGTGTAGTTTACTTACAGCCTTCAAGTCAAATAAAGATATGTACCACATTTCTATTAATTGACATATCTAGATTTTGGATAACTCGTTGAGTATGTAAGTTTAGGATTCACATTAAAAGTTTGATCATCTCCAAGGATGCACTACATGGTTATATTAACTACAATGCTTCTTACAATCTCAATTCAATTTATGCCAAAAGCATCTCCCTTTTTGTGACAAATGGTGTTCTAGTAAACTCAAATTATGCATCAACGAGATACAAATAGGAGCGCACACCCGGCCTTCTGCACGACAGGGTGCACCCACCCACAAAGGAGACGAGGGGCATAGAAAAGAAAGAACGATTAAGTCAGTACGACATGGCAAGGGAGAGTCGACCAATAGACTAAGTCGTCCTCTTCTGTGGTGAGAACATCCTTTGCTATTTCACATTTTTAGATACCTAAGGAGGAGGTGGGACGATGACAAGAATACGCCGCCACCCATGCGGGTATACATCTTTCGTCACTTGCTCCAACCGAGCCAACCTGGGCAAACAGGGTGTCGTGTGTCGATTTCTGAAGAATAGACCACGCCTGGAGTCAGTGTGCACATTGGAAAATAGCATGCACAAGAGATGAACGTTTAGCATTCAAAATCATATCATTTCAACATAGACAGCGACCATATTAATGTTTTACTATTTGCTTAATTTTTATTCTACCAGGAACATATCACCTCGGGAGTCAATTTAAATTTCCACGACATTTGTTACTTCTTTGCAAGGTTGTCCTTTGTTAGAATAACCCCCTATGAAGGTATCATGAAATGATTTTAATTTTCAAGGGCAACATCATAATCCAAACTAGTGTATTTTTAACTACCCGCATTTCTCAACGTCACGTATCTAGTACACTACCAACTTGGTGTGGTCTGGGAATTGGTTTGAGCCTTGTGTACATGTTCATTGATTAGCTTCAAGGACGATGCATGTACGTATATATGAGCCGGTACGGGTCTTCCGATCCGAGACAAAATTGATCACCCTCTCTCCTGTCATGTCCTGTGTGCCAAGGCAAGCTAAGGATCAATGATCACACATGGGACAGATTCGTATCGTTTTAATATAAGGCAGCAGGCCGGCCGTTGCACGACCTGTACCATAGAGTATGCAACAACAACAATATATAATGCATGACGGCATAGGTATTCTGACACGCCGATCGGGCACCCCGGCCGGGCATCGACAGTGTCGATATCTACCCTGATCGATCGATCGCCGCCAACAATCAGCTGAAAACGAAGGAGAGGCTGATCAGATCGGAGTACGACATGCCCGGCCGTACTGAACATTTGACGAATGTATGCGAGTTTGGACGCTTGACCTACCTTCCCGCCGGGCTAATAATTTAGCTTGTGACGCACCGCCAAAGATTAATCAAGGGTAGATATCGACACGAACACATGGCCAAGTACAGTATTACTATTGAGGTCAAGTGCACAATGTACTGCTCAGACATGCACGCTTCATCGATTTTTTTTATTGGTTGTAGGGAGTAATATTCTTACTGGAGCTAACACGTTCATAACTTCATATACTCTTGCTGTGGAATTGTGTGTTGTTGTTGACCCGATGTTGAAAAGTGCATGTACTAATGCCCTCCGATCCTACATATACACGCTCCCATTTCTGGAATTCAGTTGCTTATCGGTACAATTATTGTGCCACTGATTCACAATATTTTTTTGGTTCCAAGGAGATAAATTTCCACAAAATCGAGATCTTTTGCTTTCATAAGGCTAAAGAAGTGGAAGATCAATACAAGCATTTTTTTGGATGCGAGTTGGATCTTTAACCTTCAAATACCTTGGAGTGCCTATCCACTATGGAAAATTACGCAATTCCGAATGGTATCCTGTAGAGTGGCGTCGGTTCGAAGGCAAACTAGGGTGCTGGAGGGGCAAGCTGCTCTCATATGGAGATCGACTTGTCCTGGTTAATTCAGTTTTGACAAGTTTACCAATGTTCATGCTGTCGTTCTTAGAGATATCTAAAGGGGTACCGAAAAACTAGATTTCTATAGATCACGCTTTTTCTGGCAAAGTGATGAGCATAAACAGAAATACCGGTTAACCAAATGGAATATTATATGCCGACCGAAAGACCAAGGAGGTCTTGGTATTGAGGTTTTAGAGCTAAAAAATAAATGTCTACTTAGTAAATGGTTGTTCAAACTCCTAAACGAAGAAGGAGTGTGGCAAGAACTTTTGCGAAACAAGTATCTACAAAATAAAACACTGCCACAAGTTGAGGTTGGTCCAACAGATTCACCATTTTGGAAAGGTCTTATCAGAGTTAAAGAGGAGTTCTTTAATAAAGGACTTTTCAAAGTGGGCAATGGTGAAACTACTAGGTTCTGGGAGGATACCTGGTTAGGTGACGTACCGCTACAACAACAGTATCCATCGTTATATAACATTGCGCAGCGGAAGAATGTCTTTGTGCATGATGTGTTTAACGGAGTGCCTCCTTTAAACATGACTTTCAGGAGAGCTTTAGTTGGTGATAAGTGGGATGCATGGTCTCACTTATGACTTAGACTAATGGATATTAATCCGTCAGATTGTCCTGACAAATTTGTTTGGAAACTTACAACTAACGGTCGTTTTACGGTAAAATCTATGTATGAGGATTTAATGAATGACCATACTAGATTCTTGCGTAAATACTTATGGAAGTTAAAAATACCTCTCAAGATAAAAAAAATCATGTGGTTCCTTAATAGAAAAGTCTTACTCACTAAGGATAATTTAGTAAAATGAAACTGGAATGGATGTACCAAATGTTCTTTTTGTGGATGTGAGGAGTCCGTACATCATTTGTTCATCACATGTCCTTTTGCTAGACTCATATGGCGTTTTGTTTTCTGAACTTATAACATTCCTCCACCTTCCAATGTTTCGAATATGTTTGTAAATTTGTTGAATGGGATTGATAAAAAGACCAAAGCTAGAATTCGTATTGGCTTTTTAGCTATTTGTTGGTCTATTTGGAATTGTCGGAATAATATTGTCTTTGACAGGAAAACAAACTTCAAACTTTCATGTCTTACAGATTATCAATATGGCGACTTACTGGATCCAATTATGGGCTACCCTGCTACATTCGGACCAGCAGGATCTTATACTTTCTGGATGCGCGCGGCTCCTGTTGGTGGCACAGGAGTTTTTCTCCTGACCTACGTGGCAGCATATTAGTCGACTTTCGTAGTTGAGTTATGTTGTTATTTCGTTGGTTGATACATGTCTCAACCTTGTGTGATCGTTGAGATGTAAACTATAATACTCGAATAATTTTAATAAAAAACTGTGTGCATCACTCGACGCAGAGGCTGGGGCTTCTCCCCATTTCTAAAAAAAAGGATATAAAACATGGATTAAGTTTCAGTAATACTCCATACGTTCCACAATATAAGATGTTTTAGAGTTTTTGCACATTCAAATGCTGACACACATGCATCTAGACATATTTTAGTGTATTCATTCTGGTACGAATCTAGACAATATGTATAACACCTAAAACATCTTATATTGTGAAACGGAGGAAGTAGCTGATAACTAAGGAGGGTGCTCCTATTTGGAAGATTAGCACGAGTGCCAAACAAATAGGTCTTGATTGTACAAAGCATTAGTACATTGAAGAAATGAATATTAACATCGTGTCATGTAGTCAGAGACAAATGTATAGAAACTGTAAGTCTTTATTTTAAAGAAAGATTGCATGGTGTAGACATGTAAGCATTAATGAAGATCCACTCAATAGTTACAACCTTAATGATGTGAGGCATCTGGGCCGCTAATGCAACCGTTCTCTCTATAGGTTTAATCCATTGTCTTTGTTGCATGGGTAGGGTTACGGTTCTTTGTTCCTTATGTAGTGGATCCCTTCCACGACCGCCGCGGAAGAAAGCGCCTAGAACCCGCATGCACAACAAAGTTCCGGAGATGGATAACTTGGTGAGGGGAAGGAAAGGTCTCTCTTCGGATTTGTTTTGGTTTCCTCCGATCTCTCAAGTTCGAATGATTTTTTTCTCAAGAAAATATTTGCAATCGGAATTGTATACTCCATGGGCTTGATTGTTTGATGCGTTGAGAGCTAGCCAGCGTCCTGCATGTGCCTTTCTTATATGGAACTTGCAATAACTTCCAACCACAACAAAGTTCTCATTTTGATTTCTATCGGTTCGTCACTCTTTTCTACTCGCTTGGATCGTACCTTGTAGCATACATTAGTCATGTGAGATACTTCACTTGTTTAAACCAATGTAGAACGGGATTGCTCATGCATTCTGCATCCATTAGGCATGATTATATGGTGTCTCCCCTTTTCTGTTGAAACATTACTAGATGAAAGCAAACAAGATATATCATGATAGACACACCGCAAAGTTATGATGATTAATTTATCGAAACTGATCATGCTAACTTTTGTGGAGAACAGTTTTGTGATGTACTCATGCATTTTAGGCTTTATCATGCTTTATCTACCTCAAATTATTGCATGATCAAGGTTATATGTGTGTACTAACATTCATTGTTTCCGGAACGAAAGCTTCTATATATATCCGCAGCTGGTTTCATTTGCTACATGATTGCATGTCAAGGTAGCTAGCTAGGAACCGATCTTTGCGCCTTGTTATTCTTATTCGATTGTACTAGAATATCTGTGATGCAAGGTGAGAAATTGGAAGAAACCAAAATGCTAGCTGGCTGGCTTCTCCGACTAGGACACGACCAACATAAGGTGAACTAGCCATCATCACGGCCACCGCCACCGTACCACAATGACAATTTGCGCTATGGCCATTAATTCTATGTGTAGTGATGAGTGATATGTTGATTTGACTTGTAGGCGGTGATCGACTGGGGTACGAGTACCTACTTTCATACACTCGCGTGATATGACAACTAAGCTAAAAAGTTGTAAATATAAAGTAGGGCTTGCATGTTATATTACTTACATTACAACACGCCGGCTTATATTACTTACATTACAACACACGGGTTACTATGGTGCAAAGAGGACATCAGCTTTAAGCTATTTGTGGCCGCCATGTTGTATCAATCATCATACTCTCTGAGGGAGAAGTAAATCTTTTGTTGTTTAAGCTGAAAAATCGGACATAAGGCACTATGCAGTAGTTTAGGCTTGAATAGGTAAAGATCATTGGGTTCATTTGAACCCAATCACTACATGCTGGCTCCGCCACTGGAGCGCATGCATGTGTGGAGGTGCCAGGTGAGCGGTGTCCGACGTGTAAAATTTTAAAAATCATATTTATAAGATTTAGAAATTTTGAAAAAGGTCATGCATGTTGTAAATGATTTATTTCCCAAACGTGTAAAATTTTGGTTCGAAATACTTTAAATTATGACCTACACAAAAATGAAAAAATCTTGTATAATCTTTTTTTTTAGAACCATGCAGGAACACTGCATGTATATTAATAGATAGAAGAAGAAAGCCAAAGAATGGCTGAAGTTTTACAGAGAAAAGTGGCCCCTGGCCGAAAGGAGGAAGCGACCAAAAAAACCAAAGACAGACCCAAATGGACAACCAGCTACGCCTAAACGTCGAAGAAAAACTCAGCGACATAGGCGTCCAAAAAGGAGTTAATAACCATTAACCTATTCTAAAGTGAAACGACCGGCACTGGCTATAACCCATTGCTTTGCCTCCTGCTTAATGATTTCGATGAGAGCTGTCGTTGTCTTGGCAATTTTTTCAAAGATCCTGTTATTCCTTTCTCTCTCAATTTTTTTTGTATAATCATAGTATCATATATTAGCTCTGATAGCCTTAGCCTGATACTACCGGCGACAGGATAATCCTAGTATCATTCGACGACGAGTGCAGCAGGCAAATGTCGTTGCGCTGGGTCTACTGCACGATACCAGCAGAATATTCTACCACCCGCTTTCTGTCTCAGCTTTCCTCCAGGGCCTTTTGATTTCTGGCTCCCTTTTTTTATCGTGAAAACTCCATATATTTTTCTCGCTCATCGATCTTCCCTCCCGGCCCTTGCGTCGTAAGCAAAACGAAAGAGGAGCGAGCTGGTGTGAGCCTACGATCGACTACGTGCATGCGTTGTTCGTTTTGTTTGGTTCTTTCGACTTTCGTTCGATTCGACAATAAACTGCCAACTAACCTCTCTGCAGATTATGCTAAGGTTAGCACCTAACATAATAACATGCATGCACACCTAACCGTTATGCTCCTCGGTTGTTTTCACCTTTTGAGGATCGAGATTCACGAACTAAACATTATTCTTCCGTCTAATCGCGAGCGCGGAAAAGGCAAATGGCAAGATCAAACATATCTGTCCGGGGTAATCTTTTTTTGAGGGGTTTGATATGACAATTTTTGTTTTGAAAGATCCAGCAATTGCTGGCTTTTCGATTAATAGTACTAGGTAGAATATGTACAAGCTGCCCTTTGGCAAATGAATAACGGAAAAGAAGATCAAGAGAAAAACCAAGAAACAAAAAGCCACAAAAATTCTTCTGAGGCCGCCGCCTCGGCGCACAACCACCATAGGAGGCCGCCGCCCCGGCATCCTCCAACCTCGGCGGCGAGCTATGCTACACGGGCTCCCTCCAAGTACCAAGTTCTTCAAGGCGGTGCCTTCAAGAAGATAACGACGTATACATACGCCACCACCGCCCACTCCATAGGAGTTTGGGTTTTCACCCGAAGAAACCTTGGCCTTCGAGGTGGGGAGAGGGCCGGGTTCCACGACGATGCCTTCAGGAAGGAGTAGCGACGCATGGAGACGTCGTCATCGTCGGCACCAGCCAAGACCAGTGCGAGGCTTTCGCCCGGAACACCGAGCCCACGTCACATGAGCCGGGTGTACACACGTCGCCGCTGACCGCCAAACTCCGGCAAGGACTGCTTCAGCCGCGGGCCTGTACCGTGGCAGAAGTGCCGCACCGGAGCAACCAGACGCATGAAGAAATCGAAGACCAACTGGGATCTGGTCCCTAACTACCGTCGTGCAGCCCACAGCTCATCTGCCGGCCAGCCAAAGAAACAAGGCAGGAGGCCCAGATCGCCACCCGCAGCAGCACCAGACGCATGAAGAAACGAAGACCAACTGGGATCTGGTCCCTAACTACCGCCGCGCAGCCCGCAGCTCATCCGCCGGCCAGCCACGAACTGGGCCCCTGGCCAGCCGGATCCAAGCCGAGGGAGGCAAAGGCTGCAGCCCACCTCGCCAGATCCGGTGGCAAAGCACCGGATCCACCGCCTCCCGAGTTGAGCTGCGAGGCCGCACCATCGCCAAGCAGCGCCTGCGCTCAGTCGCCGTCGACAGCCAGATCCTGGGGCCGCCGCCCCAGCTTCCGCACGCCGGAGAAACACCACCACGCCGTAGCTAGGCAGCCGGAGACGCGCCAGAACTACGCCGCCCTGCAGCCCGCGGAGAGGAGAAGCCGCAACAGCCGACGAGCAAACACCACCGCGCCCTGGCCCGGGTCCGCCGACCCGGCTTCTGCACTCCCGACCGACGACGCCCCCACGAGCCGGCCACCTCCAACTCGAGCAGAGGAGCCCCCGACCACCTTTGGCAGCGGGGGCGGGCCGCCACCGCCACGTGAGAAGGCCGGCGGCGGCAGCGGCCGAGGGGGCTGGGTGGGGAAGGCCTGCGGCGGCGCGGGATTGCGCCCCTAGCGCCGCCTGGGGGAGCGACGCGAGGGGAAATGAAGATGTATTACGAGGTCTTTTTGTGGCGACGCGAGGGGATATGACAATAGGGGATGATTATATCATCTGATTCTAGGATATTTCGTTGCCACCAAGAGCGACTTTACTCAACTTCCTAAGTTCAGTACTTACATTGATTATTAGTTGGGGACATTGGAAGGTGACCCCTACTGATGAAAACGCACAAATCAGTGGAGGTTGACACTCGAGTATACTAGTGAGAGGTCCTTGTAGCTTCCCCTCTTTACCGGCCTCAACTTGGTCTTCTCGATCATGCATTCTGAAGCAATGCAGGCACATATAATTAAAAGGCAGAAGATTCAGCCCGAATACACACATATAATAACCTCAGAAACATGATCTCTACACTTTAAGCAAAAAACACTAATTGTCCGCTTCCACTTTTGTCAGCTGATTGCGAGTACTTGCTCTTCTGAATATATCTTGGGCAGTGATCTCACTGCACTAGGGAGCATGACACCACGCTGCAGGTGCCTGTAGCAGAGTGTTTTCGGGCCAAGGACGGAGCCGACAGAGGAATTTCGAGGACAAAAGATGTGTACACCGACACACGAACATAGCCTTTCGCCGTGGCCGGCTAGCAGTACGTACCCACCGGCCGTCGCACACCGCCCGGCCGACGACAGAAGATCACCGTTGAATCGGAACGCACCCGCGATAGGTTACTGCTACTAGGTGCAGCTACATCCTCTCCCAGATCACCCACGAACTAGTCGGAGACATAACGGACATAGAAATCCTCCAAAAGGAATAAAATTACGTCGCCAATCAATCGTGAATCGATAGCATAGTTCTGGCACCGAGTTTCGCTGCCCGTTCGTTTTGGTCGCTTCCTTTTGAGTGGATTTTCCGGCGTGCTTCGTGCTCCGTCCATGGCGTTTACATCTGAATTCTGATGAGCCTGCACTGCCATGTCGTCTCCCCGTCGGTTTTCATCATCACTTTGTTTTTATATTTCCCATTCGCGCCTAGATTGATAGTATCACCTTCTCCTTTTTTCCAGGAAAACTACACAAGCAGCTCATCAGAATTCAGATGTATACTGTCCCCAAGGACTGACTAAAAACTTTACATGGGCTAATCATATATACACAGAATGACATATTGGAGTACTAGAACAACGCTGACCTACTCGACTTTGCTAAGCACAGATTAGTGAGGGAGGTTACTACTGACAGGATAAAAATGGAGGGGTCACATCGAGGCGGTCAAATTCCTACGTGGCAGGGGCAAGTTTTCATGTTGAATTATGGTTGCCGCTTGTTGGGTCATCTGGACGATTAGTAACAAAAATTCCTTTGTGAAGTACTGTGGTTAACTCTCCTGTCCGGGGTCTGATATGCCTGTGCTCAGGGCGCTGCATATGGAGTCGTCTCGCGTTCTGAACTTCTGATACGGGCCTCTCCTGAGAATACAAGTTGTAGTATCTGATCAGACATACAAGCACGCACACCACACGCACACACACCACACGCACACCCCACCTATATGTCTAAACTAGACCTATTCTGATACGGGCGCAACAGGTTTCTTCGGTTGGGCTGCATTCGGCCTTGGAAGACTGGACCTGGAGAGCTCCCCGACGAGCCCTGGTAGCCCATCTTTCTTGGGCTCGGCCTCACAGGATCTCCAGGCGGATGGAGCTGGCTATGGACCAAACTCGGGAGCTCCTGGAAACTCCTCGGTTCCGCCCTAGCGATTTCTACCGTGGAATCGCTTGGGCGTGGAGACCGGCTGTTTTTTTTTTTCAGTAGCGAGAGAATATGAACTGTGTCGAAAATCACTCGTACTTACTGAGCCACAGTGATCTCGTTTTTCTAAATATTTGAAAACTTTACTTTTGCGTCTCCGAAAATTCGCATACAAGTACATATACATATAGATGTGTACTATGCACGACCAAATTTACAACGAACTAATTTTTTATACGTGACCTGCACACAGACAAAAAGAAGATAAATGTCCCAAATAAAAATAAGTTCGTTTTAAGCCTTTTTTCATAGTCCCAATTTTTTTATTCTGTGTAGTCTACAATACAACGTATTTATCGAGCAAAACTATGCAAATATGTAAATAACATGAGTATGTATCCATGTAAATTATTTTCAACTTTTTTGAAACTTCAAAATACCACTTTTATAAAATATCAGGATCACAAGACTTCGGGAGCCAAAAAGCCCCCTCTCCAAACTATGTTTGTTTTATTCATTCGATTCGTTCGCTCTATCTTATAATTCACCTAGTACCTTTATTTCTTTCTTCGTTTCACACTCTTTTTTTGTTTTTTGTTTCTTACATTCTTTTCTTTTCCCAAATTTCATCATTTTGCATGCGCTCTTTTATTTTTTTCCTTCCCTTAGTTTCTTTTCTTATGCTTCTATTTTATGTTTGATTTCTATTATTCTATTTTATTTTTCATCAATCTAAATTTTTGTCCCCTTATAGTGTGGATGTGTTCCATGGACGTCAAATTGTGTTCCGCTGAGCCCTCACGATCTTGTGGATCTTCCACCCGTCAATTTTTTTTGTTCCTCGTGCTGGTACAAGTTATTGTTCTTTGGGCACTAAAAGTATGTTCTGTCCGGTTCAAAGTTTTGTTTCGTCAAAAGTCCGGACTTTTTCCATGTGCGCTAAAAGTTTGTTCCACCTACTATAAAATTCTGGTCCCACTTCTCAATTTGTTCCATGGTCTCTAATATTTTATTCCACTTGGCCTCAAATATTATGATTGTTCACGGGCATTAAGTTTATGTTCCACTTGGTGTAACATTTTTCCCATCATTATTTATGGTTTGTTCCACAAGACTAACTTTTTTTTTGTTTCTCTTGTACTCGCTTTTGTTCCACATGCTATGACTTTATGCCACTTTGTCAATGTTATTTCTCCTGTAGTCATGATTCGACTTATGAATACCAAAACTTTATTTAGTTTTTCACACTATTTTTTCCCCAGTCACTGATTTGTTGTGCCATGCGTTCTATTTTTGTTTCTGTTGAAATGTGATTTGTTCCTTCGAGGCTATTTTTTGTCTCAATTTGTAGCCATGATTTTGTTCCACTTAATGCAAAATTATGTTCCATTGCTCTGCCGTTAAGGCCAAAATGTTTGTTAGGGTTGCAAATGATTTTCCGTGCGCACTACAATTTAGTCCCACCCGATCCAATATTTTTCTCGAAATCATGATTTTTCCTGGTGCGATAATTTTTGTTTATCTTATCTGAATTTTTTGTAGTCGCGATTTGTTTCTCTAGTGCAAAAAATAGGTTCATGTTAGTGTATTTTTTTTGTTCTATTACCAACCATGTTCTAATTTATTTGTGGTAGAACGAGTTGTATTCGTTGATCATTTGGGTTTCAATTAGGCCAAAGTATATTTATTTTGCTAAAAGATTTGTTAAACACGTACTCTAACTTACCCGCAATAAAAAAACACGTACTCCAACCATGCAAGCTTTATTTTTTAGGGCACTCTAACCATGCAAGTGCAACGCAGGAGAATTGTGCAGTGTCCTTTAAACTTGAAACCGGTAATTTCTGTTTTTTTAGGGAAACCGGTAATTTCTGTTGATTAAAAAGTAATAGTCGTGATGGGGGCCCATGTCCATGGTGCCGTGAAATTAGACGATGGTGGGCTGGTGGCCCATCACTGCATCTCTGCACAATTCGATTCCCCTTTCTCTCAGTTCCAACTCTGGTGCGTGTACGGTTGCCGCCGTCGCCGCCGCGCCATCGCCTGCCACCATGCTCCGCCTGCGAAGCTGCGCCCGTCTCCCGTCTTCCAGCTATCCCATCTCTCCTCTCCACCGCCTCCTCTCAACCACGGCGCCCCTCATTCCGGCAAGCCCCACGTTCGCCGTCGAGGAGTACCTCGTCAAGACCTGCGGCCTGACCCGACCACAGGCCCTCAAGGCCTCCGTGAAGCTCTCCCACCTCAAGTGCCCCTCCAAGCCCGAAGCCGTCCTCGCGTTCCTCGCCGGCCTCGGCCTCTCCACCGCCGATGTCGCGGCCGTCGTCGCCAAGGACCCGCTGTTCCTCTGCGCCAGTGTGGAGAGAACCCTGGCCCCCATCGCCGCGGGGCTCACCGGCCTCGGGGTATCGCGTTCCGAGGTCGCTCGCCTCGTTTCGGCCGTCCCCGACAGGTTCCGCTGCAGACCCGTCGTCTCCAACCTACAGTACTGCCTGCCTCTCTTCGGCTCCTACGAGAAGCTCCTCCGGGCGATCAATCACTGCTCCACTCTCCTCGCGGGCAGCCCCGAGAAGACGGTCAAGCCCAATGTTGCTTTCCTGCAGGAGTGCGGGATAGATGCTTGTGGTATTGCCTCGCTGTGCCTCGCTGTGCCACGGTTACTTGGCTCCAAACCAGAACAAGTCCGGGTGATGGCGGTGCGCGCCGAAGCTATAGGTGTGCCCCGCGGCGCAGGGATGTTCAGGCTTGCGCTGCAGGCTGTCGCATTCCGCAGCGAGGAGAATATTGCTGTCAAAGTGGAGTACCTGAAGAACATGTTCCGGTGTTCGGATGATGAGGTGGGCGTTGCTGTTTGTAAGTTTCCAATGGTGCTGACAGGGTCCAAGGACATGCTGCAGAGCAAATCAGAGTTCCTTATCTCCGATGTGGGTTTAGAACCGGCGTACGTTATTCATCGGCCGATAATGCTCGGTTTTAGCCTGGAGGGCCGGCTGAGGCCCCGGTACTATGTTCTGAAGTTTCTTAAGGAAAATGGATTGCTAGATCATGACCGGGACTACTATGGCACAGTCAGGATGACCGAGAAGGCATTCATGGAGATGTTCATATGTCCTCACAAGGAAGCTGCACCGTACTTTGCTGAAGACTATGCAGCAGCTTGCAGAGGGGAAAGGACGACCAGGTTCAGATTTACATGAACCAATAGTGAGTATGAAATTTGGTAACTGTGTTTGGCACACCAAAGACTTAGCTCTGCGCTGTAAGCTGGTAATTCATGTCTCATTGTTCTTGCCTGACGATGTGTTTGTTGTCTGCTATTGTATGTCTCTTATATGCTACTTTACTTTCGTCATCTCTAACAGCTGATGAATTATGAAAGTGATACTTTCATTCCTTGATCCTGGTATGTCCATGTCAACTCAGGGTGTGTTTGGTAGCCCGGGTGGGCTATCTCACCTCATACGTGATGAGCTGGGCTATGTGGAGTACATACAAGTTCGATTTTAACAGATTGTTTGGTAGGTCGGGTGAGATGAGCTGGGCTCAGTTGAGGTGGTGTTTGGTATCGTGTATGACATAGGCTAGGCCACACATTATTAAACAGCAAACAGGTCCCTGGGTAAAAAGATAAAAAGCAGTTGGGTCCCTGATTGCAAAAACCAAAAAGCAATCAAGTCCCTGGAGCTTGGGCTCCGGCGCCGGCGCCGCCACGCGGCGTCTACCACCGGCGAGACAGCCTCCGCCGCCACGCGCAGTGCGCCGCAGCCGGGACGCCCTGAACCTCCGTCGCGAGCCGCTTGGAGCTCTGTTTTGGGATGGTGCTGGCTGCGGAATCCTCCAACGCGAGCAGCCACTTGGAGCTCCGTTTTGGGATGGCGCTGACCGCAGGCGGCGGCGCGGCACCCTGGGTGGCGCTGGGCGGGGCAGAGCGGGAGCCTGGTGGCGCTGGTCGGCGGGGAGAGCGGCGCGGCGGGGATGGCGACGAGGTGGAAGGATAGAGAGAGGAGTCAGTGGGGGAAATGACGCTCGGGGGCGTGCGGGTCGTGCGGGGCGGGCGGCCGGTGGGTCCCACGCGTGGGAAGTTTCCCGCATGAGCTCGGCAGGGCTGAGAGGCGTTTCGGGGCCTGGTGGGCAGGGGCCGATGTGCACGACCCGGGCTAACAAACAACAAAATGGCGTATGGGGAGGGAAAATCTGAGGAGAGCCGGTCTACCAAACACGCCCTTATACTATAGCAGAAAGCATGGCACGCCTATAAGCTTGTTCATCCTCGTGTCATGTTGACATACATGTTGGAAGGAAGATAGTGTGAGGTCAGGCAATTCTTTGCTGCATTGAAAATGCTTTTTTTCAGTTTAGATGGTGCTTTGTTGCAAGAATTTTGTGTTTCCGCTAGCACATCAGAAATTATTATTTGTCAGCTGTCCCTGCAATTGATAAAGGTGGCATAGCTTTCCCCGTCAAAATTAAAAAATCAATTGAGAAAACGTGGCCAAGAACCTAGAGATATACTCATCATACATGAGTAGTTCTATTTCACAAGCTGCTAAGTAGCAATCATTTCTGGTCAGATGGCCTGTGTTTGGCATAGTTTTGTATTGACCAACCGGGAAGCACATCCTCTATATGATATCTTAGAGTGTTTTTTATGAAATGTCATTTTAAACATCTACAAGTAAACCAAATTTGCAGTGTGCAAGATATTCCACCCTGTTCACCAGTTAAAGTGTCCAACAATTACTTCACAATTAATTTTGTAACAAATCTCCTAGCGCCAAATTTCCGGCTCGATGGGTATTGAGAACATGTGCATTCTTGGATCCACATCAATATTTGTCTGCGTGAACTTTTGAGTTCCTGTGTTAGGAACTACTAGATGTTTTAACAGTGGGTCTTGTAGCTATTTCTCCTACAGTTGCACACTTGGTTCTTCATTATAACCATTTCTGGCGAACATTTTTTATATGATAATTGAGATAAACCTTGGAGAGCTCTGTGCATCTACAACTGTGGTCTCCACTTGCCTCATTTTAGTATTAAATTGTTGCTGAGCATCATTGGTGCAAGTTCAGTGACATGGGTAAACATCTAACCTGTTGATATCTGTAATCTGTAAGAGAGAAACGAACTATGATGCTCAAAAGTAGAGGGAAATTCAACAAACAATTTTATTTCTTGAGTTTGCATGGATTTTTCTTCTTTTAAGTACATGGATGAATCTGTTAAGTCAAAACTGCAACCCAGGCCTGGAAACATTTAACTACACATGGTGTTTCTACTAAGTTTTCTTTTCTCATCTCACATGTTCTACTTATTTACTTCTTCTCTGGTAGGGTAGCAGCAATAGAAGTAAAAGTACCAGGATAGATATTAGCAGTAGTATCAGTTATTTCGAAGCAGCAGCTGAGGTTAGGCGATGATAGTAGGCAAGTCAGCTCCCAGGCAATTCTACTTGAATGGAAAAGAGATAACTAATAACAATACAAAATGTGTAAAATCATGGTAAGCTGTCTCACATGTGGGCAAACAGAATTCATGTAATCCTGGAGAGAAGATCCAGGTTGAGCATACTAAACAGTAGGCTGACCACCGTATGTAGACCCGTGATACTGCAAAGTTGATGAAGAATTCACTCGTTTGTATGGATATATTTAGTAGGTAATCTCTACACTTTATTGCAGTTGCTCATTTTATATTCACAGAAGCTTGAGAACAATATCAAACTCAAATGATTGACTTGGAAGTTCATTAAGCTACCAAGTCGAAGAACATATTGTGTATGTGGCATTCATTTATATGCCGTACTTTAAGTGTGCACCAAATTAGCAACACATGGATCCCATCCAACTGAATGTAACTGATATTAGATCACTGTATATTATTTTATCTTGAAATTCTCCTTGTTGCATCTGCTGTTCCTGTTGATGATATTGTTTTTGTTATTACTCTTTCCTATATATTGGCTCACTCTTCAAACAATGGAAATTCAAAAGAAACTGCAAGATGGTTATTGAGAAAAAGCTACGAGGTTTTCATATATAAACTTTCTGCAGTGCAAGTAGACAGTGAGCTCCTTTTCCCCTGACAGAAAGTTTGATTTCTTAGCATGGTGCCATACTATTAGAATATTTGACTGACCTGGGTATTCAAATATTTAGGAACCAAAGGATGTTGATCTCCTGAATATTACTTCCCTATATTTTCCTGCCTTGCCCTGACAAAGATCAATTAAACAAGTGAGTATAATGTGCATAGTGTGTACATGTCTTCTTAATACGTTGACATGAAGGGATCAGACTGTAGTGGTGAGAATAACTTGCTGCCCTATTAGATGTGCGAGATTACGAGTGACAGAGGTTGGTTTGCTTGGCGATGCCCCAAACAGTTACCACGTAAATAACTATTGAACGAAAACTAGCAGGTAAAATGATGTTGGAATATTCTGTGCGGTGTCTACGCTACACATAACCTTACTTCATTTTTGTTTCTTTACCTCATTGGTTTTCGTTGATGTGATTTGAGCTTAGACTTGGAGCGTGGGGCCTACTGTATGTTAGGAAGCACTGTGATGACAAGATTTCTGAAAATCATTAAACTTGAACACTAGAAGCAAGGGATCAGTTTAACCTTTCCAGACTTGGGCCTAACCCTTACCATGTGAGGGTTATTGATGTGCCCTGTTTTCTCTCTCAGCAGATCTTTATCTACATGTGATTCAGATGCGTGCTCGATTGTTCGTTCTGTCTCTGTTAATTTTGTCACTATTTCGTCGAAGAGCATTTGTTTCCACTGTTATTTCCCGTTGATTATGCTAAATATATTTTTGCTGTGCCTCTCTCTTCGCCCATCCATGGAATGGGTCTGTTGCATATTGTTTACACCAGAGAGGTGCTTTGATGATCAGAATTTGAAGCAGCCAAGCATCTGCTCTCTTTACAGGCTACAGGCTGGTTCTTCTCCATGTACTTGCGTTGCCTGGAGATCAACACGTGAAGGATTTCTGTCAGTTATTCTACACTCGCTGATGGAACTTTCTTCCAACATGCAGTGGCGGTGACGGCGAGCCCTGGGCAAGGGAGGCAGCAATTTCCTTCTGGAACCTGAACGAGACCGCGAAGTTGAGCAACTGAACTGAAGAAATCTGAATTATCTGTTGATTTTGTGTTCCTCCGCTCAAAATGTTCAACCGAAGTGCTGCTCTGAATTTTTGTGTTGCTCTGCTCAGATCGGCCCATGAATTTGCAGGACAATGTACAATGAGAGGAAGCACAAAAAGCACAAAAAGAAGAAAAGGAACAAAAAAGACTGAGACAAGAAGTAGAAACATCCCCAAAAAAATCTATATTCATCATTGGTGTTGGTGTAGAGTGTTGTACATGTGCATGTGTGATTTTACATGGGCCGCAATTATTCAGTCACACCAGCGGGGAAGCAAACAAATCATGAGCCCATAAAGGAAAGAAAAGAAAATCTCAGAATAGATCTCGTGTGCCTAAGCAAGTGAGTCATGCTCTTCTCTTGCTTCACGACAGCAAACATGGCGAGATCTGTAATCCCCAAAAATGGTGCTAGCTTCGGTCTGGAATAGATCAGTGTGCCTTCTTTTTGTTTGCCAGGTTAGGAAATGCACCCAGGATGTTGTGCGCCCTCAGATCCTGCCTTGTCAAGATCCCCACGATTGGAGATATCTGAAGAGCAAGAAACAAAATACTCAGATTCATCATCACCAAATGCTTCCAAGCTCCATGTCAATTGAATTTTGCAACAACATTTGGATGGAATGAAAGCATGTGCTTTGCTGGGAAGTGGGAATGAAAGCATGTGCTCACCTCGGGGCCTTGGAACTTGGGCATGATGAGCATGTGGCGGAGCGCGACGCTGCGGAAGAGCACGACGGCCTTGGCCACGGACATGGTCTCCACGACGGTGTAGGGCGTGGTGTTGGTGAACGGGTGGAGGTCAACCCACATGTTCATCTCCTCCGGCGTGAGCTCCACGTCGTCCAGCTTACAGCTCTTGTCGGCGAGCTCCACGGACGAGAACTGCTCCCTGGCCTCCCACTCCTCGGTCCTCCTCTTCTCCGGCAGGAACCATCGCTTCTTGAGAACGGCGACGAGGTGCGACCGCAGCACGAGCCCGTGCAACTCCGATAAGCCGGGTCTCGGCCGATCGACCACCGGGAAGCCGTTGTGCCCTGTGTTCTGCAGCACCTGGATGATGGTGGACACTTTCTCGACGACCTGGAGGCTGATGGTGCGCGGCTTGGCGGAGGCGAGCTCGCCGACGGTGATGTCCTTCATCCACGGCTCCGGCTTGGGCTCCAGGAAGGGCAGCCCCTTGAGGTCGAGGATGATCTCGTAGATGCTGGGGTTGAACGCGTCGCCGACGGTCTTGGCGATGAGCAGCACGAACATGGTCATGGGGAGCAGGAGCAGGTTGTTGGTTAGCTCCAGGAAGATGACGCAGAGCGAGACGGTCATCCTCATGGAGCCCGACATGAGCGCCGCGGCGCCGAGCACGGCGTAGAGGCCGTGGTCGATGCGCGCGAAGTTCTCCAGCACGAGCGCGACGATGCGGCCGTAGGCGGCGCCCATGAGGATGATGGGGAGGAAGAGCCCCGACGGCACGGCAATGCCGAAAGTGATGAGCCCCAGCACGCAGTAGATGGCGAAGAAGATAAGGAGAGAGTCAGCCGGAACTCGCCGGAGGTGCCCGTGGAGAAGATGTTGCGCGTCGCGTCAGTGTTGGTGGCGTGCAGGAGGCTGGCCAGGTCGTTGTAGTGGCCGGCGGGGCAGTTGAACTGCTTGAAGTTGCCGCTCATCCCGTTGCTCGGGCACGCGGCGCCGAACGCCGGGTCGCAGGGAGTGCACGGCACGGCGAAGGGGAGAATGTACAGCCCAGCCGACGTGAACACGCACACGCCCAGAGCCAGCGCCAGCTTCGACATCTTGCCCTTGGCGTTGATGAGGTTGTAGAGGCGGAGCACCATGTGGAGAACGTGGTTGTAGAGGGCGCCGAGGAGGCCGCCGATGACGCCGACGAGCGTGACGAGGAGGAGGTCGCCAAAGTGGTAATTGACGGTGACGTCGCTGACGTCGAAGATGATGAGCCCGCCCTCGCCGAACAGCCCGCACCGCCCGTTGCGGCAGACCTCGATGAAGCCCCGCAGCACCACCACCACGGTGGCCGTGCTGAAGAACGTGCGCCACAGCAGCGCGCTCCGCCACCACGTTGCCACCTCTTCCAGAGCGAACAGGACGCCGCCCACGGGGGAGCGGAACGCCGCGCACACCCCCGACGAGGCGCCGCACGTGATGAGGTCGCGCCGGTCACGGTCGTTGTTGAAGTAGCGCAGCCACCTCCAGCGGAGTTTGAACCGGCCGGAGCCGCCCTGGCTGAGCAGGTTGGCGAGGCACGCGCCGATGTGCACGAGCGGCCCTTCCTTGCCGAGATCGAGCCCCGACGACACGCACAAATACTGCCGAAGATCTTGACAATCAGCTGGGGCGCGCCAAACATGTTGGGCGTGTCGACGCCGTTGAGGTAGGCCTTGATCTCGGGGATGCCAGGGCCAGCGGCGGTGGGAGCGAAGACCACGCAGAGCACGGCGGCCACTAACGTGAGTGCGAAGTTGAAGCCGGAGAAGTACAAGAAGCCGGCCAAGTACCTGATGCACAAATTTAATTAGAGCCAATCATGATCCTTGGTTACTAAGCTAGCTACTGATGTTGGCCGGCGCGGCCGGATAGAGCCATACCTTTTCTCCCGGACGAGCTGGACCATGTGGAGCATCTTGATCCCGGAGATGTTCTCGATGGCGAGGTTGATGAGCGAGGCGATGACGCCGGTGAGGAGGCCGACGAGGAAGGCCAACGCCCACTTGAGGAAGATGTACTGCAGAACCTCCACGTTGGACCGGCTCCTCCAGTCGTGCTTGAACAGATCGTTCTCGATGATCCTGCACACAAAGTTCGCACGGCATGTATGAGCAAGAGCACAATCCGCAATTGATCAAGCTGATTGCAAGAACAGAGGATAGATCAAGCTGATTGAAGAACAGATCGAGCAGGTGAATGGAAGAATGCTCACTCGTAGTCGAGGCTCTCGATGTGCGAGACCTTGGCGCCGACCATGGCGAGGTGGCTGGCGGTGAGGGTATTGCTTCTCTTGAGCAGGGGCTGCTCCAGGGAGCTGATGCCATTGCTCCCGGGTCCTCCGGGTTGTCGTCGACGCCATGATCGTGTTTGCCTAGACCTGCCGTCGTAGGCGTCTCGCCGGGGCTCCGATCTTCCTCCATGCCCGTCCTTGGGACAGAGCTGTCGCAGAGCTAGGTGGCTCTGTTTCTGGAAGCAAGAAGATCTCTCAAGGGAGGCCAAGAATGGGATATAAATATACAAGTGGTGCTGCCGCTTCAATGTTCTTATCTCACTGGCAGGTTGAGGAGATCTATCATGGAATTACCCTGGAATTATCCTCTTACAGGACAAACAGTGGCTTTTCTTGCCCTTCTCCCTTGAGATCCTCCCTCATTCCCGTCCTTGCTGTCTCAGAACTTGGTGGCTCTGTTTCTTCAATTTTGCCAACCAGAAGATCTCAAGGGAAGTCAAGGAGGGGATTCCATGCGTATATATAAATGAACAAGTGGTGCCACCTCTTCGTTCTTCTTATCTGGCATGCCAATGGAGCAGTAACTGGCGGGAACCCATTGGCAGGTTGAGGATATGTGACATTTTTTTCTTCTAGTTATACTCTTCACATGGATCTTTTTGAATTTAATTTTGCAAGTCATCTGTGTCAATGTAAAGAGCACAGATATACTTTTCCTGTTCATATTTGTTTATTCTTCTTTCACAATTGACATTTCACTTATAGTTGCCCCGACCAATAAATAATCTTAGGAACTGTTCTCTGGAAAGAGAAATAATACTAATCTGATTTATCGCAAACAGAGCTCTGAAGAACTGATCCGGGGCCTCAAGAGGCCATGCCTCTTCGGATGCTAGTAAGGTTCTTTTTTTTTTTTTTTTTGCAAATTTTCACCACGTATATTCAACACATACCACGTACAGCGTACACGGAAGGAAAAGAAGTACAACATACGAAGGGGAAAACGGACCAAGGATCGACGACCGCACCACCGCCGGCGACGGAGCCGAAGGCGACCAACCACCATCTCGCCGCTGTCAGGGAGAGATTTTTCCCTATAGAAGACGCTGCCGTGTCCCTCCGCCGCGCCGCGCCGGAGTTGCTGTCGATGAACGGCCGGGGCAGCGGCCCCTTGTCCCAAGCACACCACTTGCCGTAGCCGCCGACGAAGCCATCGCCGGAAGAAGCCGCAGGTCTCGATCCGTCCGCCGCCAGATCCACCGACACCTCGGATCTGACGGAGAGCAGTGGATCACGGGCGCCGCGCCGGGCCCCGAGATCCAGCCAGTCCAGCGCGCCGTCGAGGAGCTCCGAGGATCTCCACCGCCGGAGAGGAACACGCCGGCTCCAAAACCGCCCGCCCGCAGCTACACCTCCTCCAGAGCGCCGCCGGCGAGCCAACCATCCAGACCTCCCGTATGTACAGGCCGGAGGCGGGGATCCCTCACCCTCCCGCCGCCGAAGCGGCCGGCGGAGGAGAGGAATCGCCCGCCTCAGCGGCACGGACGCGGTGGCTCGACGGAGAGCTTCCAAAAATCGCCTTCTTCGCCTCTGCTACAGTGTCGGGGAGGGAAGGGAAGAACCTGATGCTAGTAAGGTTCGCCCGTTGCTTTTTAGGAAGAGGCCAATGCATACAGCTCATGATCAAACACTTTTTACTATGGACAAATAGGATCATGTGGAGTGGGTGTACAGAACCATCTCATGCCTCATGAGTGCCAACAAAAGGCAGAGATGCTGTCTGTATCTATGGCGAGCTGAACTTTCTGTGGTTTTCTCGAGGACACGTTCAAGATAGAGGGAGCACTCCATCCAATGGGTGCATTTGATTAATTAGCTGGTCCATACCAGCAATTGTCCTATTGTCCAGACCATCTCTCTCCGATTAAGAACATTCCCACCAAATGAATCATTAATGGCGCCTATCCCGAGGCAGAGATTAGCATAATCTGCACCTGGGGCAGTAGCTCCATGGTTATAAGACTAGTCACAATGGGGAGTAACTAAGACTAGTAACATGCATATGCTACTACTCTAAGTTACTACCTCCATAGTGGGAAGTAACATGTGTGTAGTGTCATATTTAATAGGTTATACACTCATCTTGCCTTGAAATGTGTAATGTTATGGTAACATAGCTAGTTACCATCACCATCTCTCTCCTCATTAATTACCCGTCACATCAGATTTTTTGACTATGTGGCACAGATGTTACTCCCCATTGTGACTAGTCTAAAGATTCTGGAAAGTTGTTAGTCGTTTTTTTCTATGGTTGTTAGCCTGTTCTTATAAGTTATAAGTTACGCAGAGAATGCAAATGGAGTCCCAACTCCATGTAACTCGTCTTTAAAATAATAATTCAAAATCAGCATTTTTTGTTTCAAAAAAATCGAAATAAAAATCCGACATCTAGATAATGTCGAGATATACTAGTGTGCAAATTTTTAATCCAAAATTGGTATTATTCTAGGGCACACAAAAAAAATATGGCAATATTTTTATTTTTTAAAACTATGTAATGTTCACTACCCAGATCCACCCATTTATCATTTTTCCCAGTCTAAAATATAACGAATTTTGAATCAAAAATTTTGCACACCTCTAGGTTATATCACTATCTACATGAATTTCCCGGAATTTTCGAAACGTAAAAAATGCAATTAGATTTTTGTTAAATGAGCTACATGGAACTCGTGCGCCTTATTTACATGCAAATTTGTAAGTTGTATGTTGTCGGTGATCCGTGATGTATCAACTTTTGATCCGTGATGCATGTTGTTAATCTGAAGGACTAGTGCCAAAGTTGCAAGTTTTCACCGAAGGGCTGCATTCACCGGATACTTCGCATCTTATTTACATGCAAATTTGTAAGTCATTTGTCTACGTTTCCTCTTTATTTAATTTCGTAATTGACATTTCACTTACATTTGCAACTCCATTTTGTTTTGACAGACCGGTAATCTATCTTAGGAACTCTTCTCTGGAAAGAGAAATAATACTAATCTAAATAACCGATTTATCGCAAATAAGAAAAGCTCTGAAGAATTGATCCTGGCCTGGAGAGGCCATGCCTCTTCGGATGCTATCATGCTACTAAGGTTCTCCCGTTGGTTTCTGTAGGAGTGCAATGCACACAGCTCATGAACAGACACTTTCCTGCTATGGACAAATATAATCATGTGGAGTGGATCTAGTATAGAACCACATCTCATGCCTCATGGGCGCCAACAAAAGGCATTGCTATTGTCTGTCTCTACGGTGACCTGAATTTTTCTCGACTACACATTCAGGACAGAGAGGGCTCTTTGGATGGGTTCATTTGATTAATTAATTAGCTGGTCCATACCAGCAATTGTCCTATTGGTTGGCTATCTACTATCCGTGTCAAGAGTATGCAAGAGATTTCTACAAATTATTCTTAAGGTTCTGAACATGTATAGCCCGGAAATTCTGAAAGGGTACATCAGAGCATGTCCACAGGCGACCCCCATATCCCTCCCCATCGGCCTCATGACTCCGGACATGAAGATGGCCCCTAACGGTGCCCCAGTCTGTCCGGATGGCCCGAAAACATGTCCGGCAACCCCTTATCCGCCTCAACTTTCGGTGCTAAAAGGGGTGTCGGACACACATGTATGCATGGACACAGCCGTCACGTAGAACTCTGATAGGCGGGTACCAGACGCCAGTGACCCGACCGTTTGTCCATGTCCCTCCTCTACCCCGTGTGCAATCTTCCTCCCTCCGCCACCGAATCACGCCGTCGTCACTGCCTAGTTTCGCTACCAACCGTCCACCGGGATTCCCCAGAGACTAAACTGCCGGCGTTGGCGACCGGGCCGCCACCCCGACACCTCGTTCAACTGGCGCCTGAGACTGCCTCGCTCCTGTTCGGTCATTTGCTTGAATAGATAATTTTCATCCATTTTTTGGGGGGTAAATTTGATAATGTTTCGTAGTTTGATTCATATACTACGTATAGCGAAGACGAGTTTGTTCCACCAAATGATGGAAGATGACGCCAATGCCGCAACCGATGTTGATGAGCAAAAGAGGATCCTCTCTTGTCTCATAGCTTTGTAAGCGGAGTTTAATGCCCCTCCTCAACATGGAGGTTTGAAGTCTGGGCGGCAAGCTATCAAGAATCGTGAAAGGACTTCTGGTCATATGATGTTATAACAAGACTATTTTCTGACAACCGAACACATGGTCCTATTCCATTTTAGGTGGCGCTTTAGAATTAATAAGGATGTGCTCATGCGCATTGTTCATAGTGTGAGGGATTATGATGACTATTTCAAACTGAAGGAAGATTGCACCAGACTGATTGGGTTCTCATTATTTAGAAATACCTATTTGAAAGTACCAAATGTAGCAGACAAAACTCGGCTCATGGCATAAGGTGTAGCGAGAAAAATTCTTGAAATGCTTGGAAGTATTGATTACATACATTGGGAATGAAAGAATTGTCCATTATCTTGGTAAGGGATTCATAAAATGTCATGTTAGAGCGTGCATTGTTATACTTGAAGCCATGAAAGATTATTACCTTTGGATTTGACACTCTTTCTTACTCATGACAAAACTCACAATGACATAAACGTGATACAATGCTCTTTGGTGTTTGCAAGATTTGCTGAAGGCCAACCTCCCAAATGCAACTATGAGATCATTGATCACCAATACAACAAAGGGTGCTACCTATTCTATGGCATATATTCTCGTTGGTCAACATTTGTGAAAACGATCACAACCATGTAGGTAACAAAAAATTATTGTGCTACAGAAAATGAGAGTTGTACAGAAGGATGTGGAGCGTGAATTTGGTGTGCTCCAAGCTCGTTTTGCACAGTGAAAGAAAAAGGTAGAGTGGGGCAAAAAATATTATAAGAAGCAAATTTCTCTTTCTTAAAATCTTGATTCTTTCGCTTTCCAACATGGTAAATTTGTGTTAAAATACATAATCAATAAACGTATGAACTGCAACACATATTAAAATTACCTGTAGTACAGGTTTATTGCCCATGGATTAATGCTTTTTATGGCTCCTCATGGTTGTTGGTTCACACTGATAACTCACATCAAAACAAAATAATTTACTTGAATGGCAACTTTTTTATTAAAAAAAAATCTTGAATGGCAACCGTTAATGATGTCAAGAGCCATTAGCTTTCTTATGATTTGAAATTACATGAGATAAATGGGCAGCTAATACTATTCCTACATTATGTTTAGAAAAATGTCCTTCTAATCATCTCGAAGTTAAGAAAAGAAAGGGATATATGTTTCCTTTTGCTCATAACAAGGGAAGATAAGGCAATAATTCGCTTAATTTTGAACTGTTATTATATGACATCGACACTACCTATGTTGATATGTTATTATATGAGTTTGAACTATTATTATATGATGTTGACACTAGTTATGTTTGAATTGTTATTATATGATAACCAATAATAGTTATGTTTGAACTGTAATTATGCAACGAATGGCGCATCGGGAAGAGCTTTGGGAAGGGGTGTACGGACTACGGTAGCTGCCGTCGTGGGAAGGCACCAGTAAAGGGGTACGGAGGAGGATGTCGGTTTAGACGGTTGTGAAGACAGTGTTGAAGTGATTAAGGGAGTGATTAGTGGAGTTGTTGCAGTTTTAAATGTCCGCTGGATTGTAATTTCAAAACAAAAAAAATTGTTGGATGGTTGTGAATAAAGTATCCCACACAAGTGGTGCTTTTTTTATTTGGGTATAGTTTAAATGGTTTAATATATGTCTTGGCTCCACCTTTTTTTTCCTAGTACTCTGCTAGCCCAAGATAAGATCAAATTGAAGTTTACCAACTAGAGAAGTTAAAGGTGATTGAGCTCCTCATGTCACTTATCGTACAAAAATAAGTTTTCAGATTTTATTTGTTCACTCTGCACCTCTCCAAACAAACCTACGAGATGTACAACCTGGACACATGGATAAACACTCATCATTATTATCAAGTTTAGCACCTCTAAATATATTTCTGCCTCCTTGCTGTGCTGCTGTGATTCTCATTGGTCAGGAGATAAGACGACTCACTCAGCCATGTGAGAACTGGTACACCAAATGAACTGGTACTCACTCAGCTCATACTATTCCTACATTTTGTTTAGGAAAATGTCCTCTAATTGAATTAAAGTTTTTAAGAAAACAAAGGGATATGTGTTTTTGGTTATGCTCATGAGAATGGGAGATAAGACAATAATTCATTTAATTATGAGTGATGGCTCTTTGAACAGTTATTATATGACACCAACTTAGCTATGTTTGAACTGATATTATATGGCACCGACACTAGTTATATTTGAGCTGTAATTATGGAGCGAAGGCGGCGCAAGGGGAAGGGCGCTCTGCAAGGGGTACGGAGGCTGCGCTCGTGGAATGGCACCAGTGAAGAGATGCGGAGGAGGATGTCAGGGTAGATGGTCGTGAGGATGTTATTGAGGTGATTGGTGGATTTATTGTAGTTTTTGTATGGTGCTGAACTGTAATTATCAAAATGAATAATAATAATAAGAGCATCCCGGTCACCAGGTGCTTTTCATATTGGTATAGTTTAAATGAGTTAATTTATTTCTCGGCTCCACATTTTATTTTATTTTCCTAATTAAGACTACGTCACTAGTGAGGAAACCCAGATAAGATCAAAATGGAGTTTATCACCTAGAGAAGGTAAAGGTGATTTGGACAGCCACTCCGAGAAAACAACCTTTTAGTTTTTATTTGTTCACCATGTGCCTCTTCAAGCCTCCTAATAAGCCTGCTTAACTTTATAATGAGTGATGGACGTTTTAAATGTTATTATATGAGCCGACAGTACTTACGATTAAACTGATGTACCTCCCTAAAACTAAGTGGTTAGTTTTCATTTGTTAACCCTGTACCTCTTCAAGCCTCCTATGAAACCTTCCTACGGTGAATAAGTTTTTTTTTTTTTTTTTTTTTGAGAAGTCTACGGTGAACAAGTTGGACACATCACATGGATAAGCACTCATCACTTTCAATTGTAGCACCTCTTTTTTTTTTTTGAGAATTCCTGATCTTTTACAGTACAGCTGTAGAATCTAAACTCACGCACAACTCACACCACACACACTCAACACCACACGCACGCCACCTGTGCGAAAGCTAGACCTAACCAGACTATACTAAGCTTCTGAACCTCTGTGAGCCTAGACCTACTGGGAAACCCCTGCGGTGGTGGACACACCACACTACCTCTGAAAGAACCATGGTGAAACCGGCCCAGGAGCGCGAACACGCGCGGCACTGTTCACGTGAACAGCCCGCATTGGTGAGACATCCAGGAATTCGCTCCGCGGGAGTCGAACCCTGAACGGGCTGGTGAGCCACTGCTCACGCAACCACCACGCCACTGCGTGGTCCTTCAAGTGTAGCACCTCTAAATAATATTCTTTGCCGCCTTGCTGTCCTGCTGCGATTGTCATTGGTCAAGAGACAAAGACGACTCGCTCAGCCATGTGAGACAAGTGAATCTGGAGACAGAAGTTCTACGGTGCCAGCTGAAAACTAATACGGCGGACACGAGACGAGAGGAAGCAAGGAAGAGGTCGGATCTGGAATTCTGAATGACGCCGTCCACGTTCCTGACAGCGAGACTTTTTTTAGAGACTTTTTTTTTAGAAAAGGGGTGCGGATCCTCGGTCTCTACATCAAAATGATGCACACAGCCATCCGCAATTATTAACATTCAAAGGTTTAACAGTTTACAGTTCAACGATCACTCAAAGTGGAAACAAAAATGAGCCACTTAAACGACGAAGCACTAAACATCAATTCTTCTAGTATGTTGCCACCCAACACGGCAGAAGATAGCCCGTACGACCGTCAGCATTCGGGTACATCCTGCATCCATGAGACCACGCTGATCCACAGGAAGGAGGTAGGACCATAAACGAATACAATAAACCGCAGTGGCGGACCCAAGGGGTATGCCAGGTATGCCGTGGCATACCCCAGGATCTCCGGCTTGCTTTGCTTGCATTTTATCGCAAAGAGCCAATCAATTTTGATCACGTTTTGGCCGTCCTTCCATTCACGCAGCCTATGCAAGCAAGACATGGATGTTCGGCCCTGCATGGCTCGATTAATCCCACACGGCCATGTGCTGAACTTCTGCCTGCGTCGTAGCTACTAACTAATTAATCGGCTATTAACCAATGAGTTAGGATACTAATTGGCCGCACGTGCATGTATACATATGCTTTGAACATGGATATTATATTGTGAATACATTTGTATAAAAATGTCAAAAAGTAGAGTTGCCACTACGATTCCCAAACGTTTGCTTTCCAACTAAAGCTAAACCCACGATAGGCTTTTGATCGGTCGAAAATCTTTTTTTCCTAATGAGCCTAAAACAACAAAGAAAGTAGAAAACTGGGAGAGTTGAGCAAAAGATAGCCTAATACAAAACTGTCGTAAAACCCGCTGCTACAAATCCTTCTAGGTTGAAACTGTGGCCGAAGAGCACACTCGACAGCAAGCAAAAGTATTTGAAGGAATTACATGAGAAATATTTTTAACAAAATGCATATCAAAATTTTAATGCGGCATACCCTTTACTAAAATCCTAGGTCCGCCACTGATAAACCGCCATATTGATAACCTGCAAATAATGAGAAGAAAGTTTTTTTGTTAAAGACAATGTCATTACAGCAGTTCCAAATAGCCCAAAGTATGGCCGCAACACCAATTCTAATTCGAGCTTTGGTTCCCTTATCAATCTCATTCAACCATGATCCAAACAAGTTTGATACACTAGTTGGTGGGTAAACATTGAACCTAAAGTGCACTAGCCTCCAAATATCCCTAGCAAATGTGCACGAAATAAACAAGTGCTCGATAGACTCATTTGAGTTACATAAAACACATTTCCTACACCCAGTCCAATGTCGTTTTGCCAAATTATCCTTCGTTAATAGCTCTTTTCTGTTTAAAAACCACAGAAAGATTTTTATTTTCAAAGGGATTTTTAATTTCCACAAGTATTTTCTCAAATATCTTGTATGTCCATTAAGTAAGTCCAAGTAATAGGATTTAACCGAAAACACCCCCATTATTTGTGAGACGTCACTTGAACCTGTCTGGTTGATCTAAAAGATGACTCGCATTGAATTAAGATGTGACCAAGTTGTTCTATTATTTCCAGTAGAATTCTTCTAAAAGGTAGATGTATAGGCACTGAATTAAGAACATCAGCCACCGTAGCCTCCCTATTTGAATCTATAGCATACAAGTTAGGGTATTCATTCGCTAATGAAATGTGTCCTAACCAACTGTCCTCCCAAAACCGAACTTGCTCACCATTACCAAGAATGAATTCTCCACGATCGAAGAACTCATTCTTTATCTTCATTAAACATTTCCAAAAAGGTGAGTCAAATGGTTTTGTTTGTACCTGTGATAACGTCTTACCACCTAAGTACTTATTGACAGGACAATGATGTCGCCTAGAGTGGGGGGGTGAATAGGCGATTAAAACTTTTCCTGTTTAGGCTTGATAATTGCGGAATAAAACTAGGTGTTTAAATTAACAAGCCAACAACCTAAATATACTAGGCTCACCTATGTGCACCAACAACTTATGCTAAGTAAGACAAGCAACAAGGTGATAGCGATATAGAATACTTCAAGCACGAAGGCTCTCACAATGTAAAGTGCATAAGTAAAAAGCTCGGGTATAGAAATAACCGAGGCACGCGGAGACGAGGATGTATTCCTGAGTTCCTCCTTTTTAGTGGAGTGCGTCTCGTTGGAGAGGTGTGAGTCAACACAATGACTCAACAGCCACAAAGGCTTCACCTTCTTCTCCGATGAACCGCACCACAAAAGGTTTGGTTCACCTTCCACTATCGGAATCCTTCGAGACAGAATCCGGAGCATTTCAACAACAACCCGGGGCACAACCCACAATTGGATTGGAGCTCCCGGATGGCTACAAGTGACCACAAAAGGTCTCAACCACCACAAGGGCGTCTAGGGTCCAATGACCCAAGAGTAACAAGCTCACAAACTTTCAACTTTCACGAATCCTCGTGGAGAGCAAACCGATGCACCAAATGCAAATGGCAAGAGCACAAGTTCTCAAATCCTTCACTCTCAAATCCCACCAAAAGCAACTAATGCTTATGGGGAGAGAAGAGAGGAAGAACAAAGAAGAACTCAACAAATGAAACTTCAAGAACTAGATCGAAAGGGTTCCCCTCACTTAGAGGAGAGATGGATTGGTAAAAATGTAGATCTAGATCTTCCCTCTCTTTTCCCTCAAAGATATGCAAGAATCATGGGAGGAATTGAGAGAGAGGCAAGCTTTGCAAGGTCAACAATGGTGGGGAAGAGTGAGAAAAGCTGGCTGGCTGGAGGTAGGTGGAAAATCGTGCTGGGCAAAGCATGTGCGGCCTGTGCGGCCGCACAGGGCCCCCGACTCCTTAGGGCCCATTCAGGTTGGTACATCCCTCTAGACAGCATGTTAGATTAGGGGAAAATGTAGCGAACCAGCCCAATTAGTAGCAGCTGATTAGGCCCCGTACGCGCGTAGTTCGGCTGAGAAGAAAAAGGACCAAGCGTTGTACGTTCGATTGTGTATGTGAGCAATTGTTAGCGTGTAGGGCCCTTTTTTCTTTGTCTTGCACCGGGGCCCACAAATGCCAGGGCCGGCCCTGGGCCCGGCCTTGGGCTAGGCCTAGGAGCCCGGCCTAGGGCTCGGCCTAGGAGCCTGGCTAGGCCGGCCTAAAAAGGCTGGAGGCCGGCTGACCACCCGAGGGGCCCGGCCTTGGGCCCAGGGCCCGGCCTAGGCCGGCCAAACAGAAACAAAGAGAGAACTTTTTTAACCTCTAACTTTTGCAAGAAAACTCCAAATGGAATGAAACCAATTTTGATGGAAAGATAGCGACAAGAGCTATCCTACAAAAATAGAGTAAAGTTACCACACAAGAGAAGGTGTGGAACTTTCCTCACGGATAAACCAATAATATTTCCAAACCCGAAACATAACAAGTTTTTCATCCGGACTCCGTTTTCTATGATCTTGGGCTTGTTTCGAAGATAATCACAAGCTCTACAAGATCATGCATATACACATCATAGTCCATCATGTGAGGAAGAAACCATTAGAGGAGAGTTTTACCTCTCTAGAAAAGACAAACCGGTAAATCCTCCAACCTCAAAAACACAACAAGATATTCAAAAGAAATCCGTTTTTGAAGAACTAGAGCATGGTATGGAGATGAACACAAGCTCTAGATTCACACATGGATAAAAGCCAAATAAGAACCAAGAAAGATGATATGCCAAGAATGCAAAGGTTTGAGCTCTCCACAAAGATGCGATCAAGTTACTCACTTGAGAGCCCCTCTTGATAGTACAGCATCTATCCTATAACCCGGTCTCCCACTAACACCATGAGACCGGTAAAATAGAAACCCTATCAAGATCATAACTTTGCCTTGCGCATTCCACTTGAGTTAGATGATGACGATCTTGACTCTCTCAAGTTGGAACACCTTTCTTGATCATGCTCGCTAGCACATGCTTGATGAAGACTTCTCCCCCATACTCCATTATGGGAGAGTCTCGCTTAGCTCCGTCTTCATGTATCCATTGCAAGCTTCAATCAAATGATATCTTTCGAGATGGATCATATTGAACTTGCACTTCGTCTTCTTCTCTTGACATATATGATGGCTTGGAGATAGACATGAATGTTCCCTCAATTTTCTTTTCCAAGCCACACTTTACCATGTAAGCTTCTAGAGTCCAACACATGAACTTCAATCTTTTCCTATGGACAAGATTTACAAGAATATCTCAATGCAAACATTAGTCCATAAGGATTGTCATTAATTACCAAAACCACACATGGGGGCACCATGCACTTTCAGTAGTCCAATCTTTTTCGTACCCCTTTGGGTACCTCAAAGAACGAGAATAGAAACATTGGTAAGCTTGTCAAAACTTAATTTATAAGCACAAGACGATCTCCGTATGATAACATCTTTGCTACCCATGAAGCTAATTTTTTCTCAAACCGATCCTCCATTGTTTTCTATTCTTTGTTTAACAATTTTCTATAGTGTATCGGAATCCACAACTATCTAAAAGTCATAGAACCGATCTCACATCCGAATAAATGTCGATACTCCTCTTGGATGTCTTTAGCTTTTCCAAAACAATATAACTCACTTTTGTGAAAATTAATTTTCAAACCCGATAGTTTCATGTTTACGGCCTTCGCAATGTCGTGTTCCATGAACAAAATTGTGTCATCCGCATATTGTAGGATGGATAGACCACCCTCGACAAGTTGAGGGATTAGCCCTCCTACCTGACCATCCTCCTTAGCTATAGCAATTAAAATTGCTAACATATCCGCAACTAAGTTAAAAAGAAGTGGTGACAATGGATCTCCTTGTCTTAATCCTTTTAGTGTTTGGAAGTAATGACCGATGTCATCATTAACTCGTATTCCTACACTCCCTCCCTGGACAAAGCGAGCAATCCATTCACACCACTGAGGTGCAAAACCTTTCATGCGTAGGACTTGTTGAATAAAAGACCAGTTCACCTTATCATAAGCCTTTTCAATTTTGAAAAGCACACCGTCCATTTTTTTCGATGAAGTTCGTGGATCGTCTCGTGTAGCACCACCACTCCGTCTAGTATATTGACAGCGAGGCCTGATTGGAAACTAGACGTGTAGACAGAAAACATCATGCTAGTAGTGCATAGGTGTGACTCGGAGACATGGGGAAGAAATGGCATTGCTGCCCGCATATGGATGGGCGATCCGCGTTCCACAGATTCAGACCCCAAATGCAGGTGTCGGCACAAACAATCCATGATGTAAAGCACGCTAGGGGCGAGGCGGCAACCCGGCTATGCAAGCACAGATCGTAAGAGCATCTCCGTTGACGCTTCTAATAAACGGTCCGCCAACCGTGTCGAACATGTTATATTTGGAGCACTGTCACGTGTTGTCGTCATATTGTAACCGGCTATCCCAGTGACGACCCACAATGGTTTTCTAAAACAGATTTGAAACATGAATTTAAATGAACCTGATTTTTCATTGAAATTTAAACTCATTTACAAACTTAAACAAAATGTAATCCAGAGACAATGCAATACCTTTGCCATGAGTGATGTTTCTAAGGGAATTCGGTAGCATCATGCGACCTTCCGGTGTCCTCAACCACCTCGATGTCCAACAAGGATTTTGATGGTTGGTGGCTTTAGTATGTACTCCCTTCGTTCCACAATATAAGATGTTTTAGGTGTTTTACATGTTGTCTAGATTCAGACTAAAAGGAGTGGACATATATACACTAAAACATGTCTAGATACATGTGTATACACGTGAATGTGGAAAAGGTAAAAAACATCTTACACTGTGGAACGGAGGGAGTAGTCGCCTTCTCAAAGGATAGGTAAAGGACTGCTAGTGGGATCATCACCTACGTTGGATGGGGGATTTGGAAGGAGCGGAAAAGACAGGTTTTCACAAATGTGTCGCTCCCCTTGCCGGATGAGGTGTGCCTTGTGCATGATGAGATCGAGCAGCGGGCATTTGCCTTAACACATGATCAGGGATACCGTGTTGTTTATCTTTTCACTCCTTCCTTGGCCACAACATTTTTCTTTTTTATGATCTCACACTATACCCCTTATGTATAACTTAATTTCTTCTAATTGAATGACACATCACTTGCCTTGACTGTAAAGAAATACCCTTTTACTGAAAGACCGATACAGGATGATAAAAATATTTATGATTTTAGCAGATTTAATGTAACACAGGATCTTCCATGGAAATGCACACGGACACTTAGCTCGTAGTAATTCATAAATTTGTGAGCAACACACATTATATTTTAGATATTTACGTGCAATATCGGTTTAGTGCACATAGATCAATGCTTTTTACGACTGGTCATGGTTCGTGGTTCACACTGATAACTCTCATAAAAAACAAAATGATATAGCAAAATAGTTGTGGTATCTAAGAAAGCTCTTGAATGGCAACAATTTGTGATGCCAAAAGACATTAGCTTTTTGTAAGATTTGAAAGGGGACAGGTAAAAGGTCAGCTCGTACTATTCCTACACTATGTTTTGGAAATTTTCCTCTTATTTTTTCGGTACCTATAATAAAACAAAGGAATATATGTTTCCTTATGCGCATGACAAGGAAGATAAGGCAATAATGTGTTTAAATAATTATGAGTGATGGATGTTTGAACGGTTATTAAATGACACCGACAAGCTACGTTTGAACTGTTATTGCATAACATAGACGGTATATAAGTTGGAACTTTTAGTTTTTATTTGTTCTACATGTACCTTTTCGAGCCTCCTAACAAACTTTTCCCCGACCACCTCGACGACCAACCAGGATTTCGATGGTGGTGGCTTGAGAACATTGTCGCCTTCTCAAAGGAAAGTAAAATGACCGTTGGGATCATCACCTACATCATTTTGTGGGATTTGGAAGGAGCACAACAGATAGGTTTTCACAAATGTGGCACCCCCCTTGCCGGATGTGGTGCGCCCCGTTCGTGATCAGATTCAGGAGCTGGCATTTTTCTTGATCCTGGAGACCATTTCGTTTAATTTTTAATTCCTTCATTGTTCCGATCTCACTTGATATCCCCCTTTATATTATTTGTTTTTTCTCTAATAGAAGGTCGCATGCCTTATAACCCTAAAAAGGGCCCTTTATCAAAAGATCAATACATAATGTTAAAAAGATTTATTATTTTAGCTAACACATGATCTTCTGTGGCAACCCGTGGATGCTTAGCTAGTAATTCATAAACGTATGAAATGCAATACACATTATATCATCAGCTATTTACATGTAGTATAGGTTTAGTGCCCATAGATTAATGTTTTTCATGGCTGGTCATGGTTTGTGGTTCACACCGATAACTCCCATTAAAACAAAACGATATGATAGAATAGATGTGATATCTAAGAAAACTCTTGAATAGCAACAGTTTGTGATGCCAAAAAACATTAGATTTTTCTACAATTTGAAAGGGCTCGGCTAAAAGGACAACTCGTACTGTTTCCACGCCATGTTTTCGAAAATGTCTTCTGATTATATCGACTTTTCAAAGAAAACAAAGGGATATACGGTTGGTCCCTTATGCTCATGACACGGAAGATAAGGCAATAATATGTTTAATTACGAGTGATGGATCTCTGAACGGTTATTAGATGACTCTGACAGTAGTCATGTTTGAACTGTTAGTTTTTATTCGTTTCACCCTGTACCTCTTCGAGCCTAGGGTACAACTTGGACACATCACATGGATAAGCACTGGATCATTATCAAGTCTAGCAACCACCGCTAAATATTTGTGTGCCTCCATGCTGTCCTGTTATGAATTGTCAATGTTGTACCAAGAATGACAAGTAGTAGGATCACTAAATGACTGACGTGTAGACATGCGTGATGCGTGTGACTCGGAGAAATGGGGAAGCGATGCCACTGCTGGCCGCAGATGGATGTGATCCATGGTCCACGGACAGATCCTGAGATTGAAATGCAGGCCCCCAATCATGCAAACAGGCCGGTGTCGTGTCGGGACTCACGATCCCTGGCTTCCAAGTCACATGGAACAAGAAGAAAACGCCCTCTCGATCCTCCCAAGGGACGGCTTATCCAGAACAAGGAATGGCCTTTCGATCCTCCCAAAAATTGGTCGCTGCAGATGTCCGTAGATCACATGAGTAGTGTGGATGCGCCGACCACGACGCACGGCCGTCTGCGAGCTGTTTCCGCGGCGGCGCCGTGGTACCCGTGGACATGGCCGGCGACAGCAGGGACGGCGCTCATGGAAATGCAGCACGATCTGATCAGGTGGGAACAGCGGCGGTGCTCGCGTGGAGCACGATGTGCATGCATACGAGAGCGAGAGCACATCGGTCCACCGGCGCGGCTAGCTCTACGACACCAGTGGCCAACGCGAGGTGAACTCGAGCAGCTAAAGCCAAGTCGGAGGAGACAGAAGGCACGGCAAAGCTACAGACATTCCCGAAAAGAAGACAAGCTATGCATCGGCAGTAGCATAATTCTACTTCGCTGCGCCCGGTCCGTTCTGGTCGCTTTCTTATTTGTTGCTTTCCCGTGCTCCGTCCATGGAGAGAGTTGCCTGCACTGCACGTCGTCCTCCCATCGACCAATTTATAATCCCAAATCGCGTCTACATCAACCCTTTTTTATCTTTATCTCGGAGCACAGCCAGTGTACACCTTGGTGTCACCTTCAGGTGAAACACTACGGCCTGTGGTGCACTTATCCCTACCATTATGTTTAGCTCCAAGCCTCGAAATATGTGTGTGGGTGTGACTGCAGTGCGAGCAAAATGGTGTGTACAACTGTACATGCATGTATAGTAATCCATGGACATGATCTTAGAGTCACCCAGGAAAATAAAGGAGACACAAAAATCCAAGCCATATTCTATCAGTAGTGGATGGATTCAGAGAAAGTGATCAGGACAACATTTCAGAACCGAAACTTCAAGTAACTAGACAAGCGATTTCTGGAAAAAATGAAGATTCAATTAAAAATTAAAATCTTAAGTTGGTAACTTAGCAACGGGATAATCCTGACTAAACACAACCTTACAAACCGCAAACTGGTAAAGAAGTAAAAGTGTTTCTTTTGTCATCATGATGAGGCAATGAAATATTTGTTCTTCCAATATACGTTTGTCCGACCTATATAGTCAGTCATCCAAATTAGTTTCTAACTTGTATCCGCCAAATAGTGTTGGAAATATTTTTGGTAACTGGTTCCATGGTATCAGTGTAGAGTTCTTCTCAGGGTGGCAGCGCTTGGCGTAATATGGTCGCTTTGATTATCTAAAAATGACAAGGTTATTAATGATAAAAATTTCTCTCTTGTCAGTTCATCTACCGGTGTACATACCTGCTTCATTCATGGTAGTCTCTATAAAATGTATGGAGTTTCACGGCCTCTTTACGGAGGTGTCTGTTCGGTTGGAGGATACGGTGACAGAATTTTTATCCCACGTGGGTGACGACGGCGTAATCTTCGGATCGATCATCCATCTCGGGGCGTCATACGAGTTCTCTTACGGATTCTTGTTAACTTTCCAGCTGACGCTACCACACTACACGATATAGAAACTTTACATTCTGGGTTAACCAATGAACATTCGTTTCTTTTCACTGACAGATGGGCGGAAAAAGGATGGCCCCACAGCCAGTGAAAACTTTGTACTCCCAAAATCAGAGGACGTTCTCGCTTCTGTTCCCTCGGTGGCTTCAACCCTAAACCCTTCCCCAATCCCCTCCCTGCCGCGAGGTTCTTCTCGATTCGGGGCTATTCTGGTCCGGACCGGCGATTACTCCGCAGATTTCCGGCTACATCGCATTCCCTGACCACGGTGAGTTCATTCCTCTGCCGGCCCCTCTGTTCAAGTAGGTAGATCCGTAATGCACCCCATTGGATTCCAACAGAAAGACCGAGAAATCCTCCCACAATGGCGCTTCCTCCAGACTGGTCATCGCTCCCGGCCGATCTCACCAACCGCATCGCGGAGTGCTTCCTGGCCACCAGCGACCTCGACTACTACACGGACTTCCGTGGAGTCTGCCGCGGCTGGCGGTCCGCCACCGAGGACCCCAAGAACTCGCCGCACCCTCGCTTCCGGCCGCGCCACTGGTTCATCGTCGACAGGCCCGGCGGCAGCGACTCGCACCTCTTCGTGAACACCACCACCGGCCACTTCCTCCGCAAGGAGCTCCCGCTGCTCTGCGACTACTGCATCGCCAGCGTCACCCCGGACGGTCTCCTAGTTCTGTTGGCCATCAGGTTCCCTCACATCAGTGTCCTCAATCCTTTCACGGGCTACTTCATTCGGTTCGTTGCGCCCCGCCTGATGAGATCATCCAGTCCGCTGCTCTTGTGTCCGGTTCTCTGCCAAGCATTGTCTTGTTATGTAAGAAGATGTGCATTGTTGATGAGGACGATGATGATGATGCTCCTCTCGTGGAGCGCGAATCATCCCCTAAGGTCTACATCGCTGATCTTGACAGTGAGTCTTTCACCATGTACAAGGACAGGGATGCCTGCCCTTTGATCAGGCTGACTGCCAGAGGTATCTACACTAATGGCGAGTTGGGACCGGCTGCACCGTTTTCAGTTGCTGTGGCCCAAAGGATCTTTGATATGATGAGGTTTTTCAATGCCGATGGCACCGCTGAGACGTCCGATGATGATGAAGATACCATGATGTCTGATGAAGAAGCCATGTTGAAACTTTGGATAGGAGATGATAACCGTTGTTTCCTGTTGGAATCTGCTGGAGAAATGTTGATCATCATTAAACGAAATGAGAGCGTGGAGGTTTAGTGATTACATCTACATGTATAACCTCAGGGACCAGGCAGAAGAAAGAGTCTGTAAAGAGATTTTTCGTGGTTCTCCTCAAACAATTATTCAGCTCTTCTCCAGCTACAACCTCCAGTAGCCTAAAGGGAGTGTTGCTGCAGCATAGAAGAGAGTAAGTTTAACCGAAGAATGATCTCCTTAAGTGAAGGGGGGTCAATTAACCCAGCAGGCCCTGTTGTGCTGAATATGAATATGTATTTGTACTTGGCTACCAATGAGCTTTATGGACTGCAGTCTGTAGGGCTGCGGCTCCCACGACGGTTGCTCCGCTGGAAGGGTCAACTGGGCATGGATAGTGAAGTGTTGGTTCGGGCGGTGGGCGTGGGCTTGCGGGCGGTTTCATGTGAATCCAGCTAGCAGAGCTTCGATGCATGCTGGCAGAGCTTCAGTATTTAGCCTGATGTAATGTTGAGATGTAATGTTGATCAGCAACAATTGCTTCACTGCTACTGTAGCATGTTCATGTGCCTGAGATTGCGCTGGTTGTTGCAACGAGAACATGAGAACTGATGGTTGACTCACATTGTAAACTAAGGAAACTGAAATGTCAGCCAGCATTGTGAGCGTCACTTCTGGTTTCATGGAAGACAAGAATTCAACCTGTTCTCATGCTATGTTTGCATGATTGATAAATTGTTTACGTTCTCATGGGTGTTATTGCAGTGCGAACAAAATGGCGTGTACATGCATAATAATCCATGCACCAATACATCCTGCTCATCGTGTTATAATTTTAGAGTCACCCAGCAGACGACGTCACAAGAAAATTAAAGGAAACCGAAATATCCGAGCCATACTCTATCAGGAGCGGATGATACAGAGATGATCAGGACAACAATTCAGTATTGAAATTTCAAGTAACTAGACAATCATTTTCACCAGATCCAGATGTACACAGTTCCCACGGACTGTCCAAGGAAAAACAACAGGCAGTAACTTCCAGCTGACGCTACCACGTTACACGATATAACACTTTACATTCAGGGCTAACCATATATGTACACTGGATGAACAACATTGGAGTACAACACTGGATGGACAACATTGGAGTACAACAACAACATAGCCCTACTCGACTCGGCTAAGCATAGATTAGTGCGGGTGGACACTACGGTACGGAGAAGATAATAAATTAACAACAACAAACAAAAAATGGTGGGGTCATGTCGTCGACGACAACATCTGTATGTTGACGCTGCTGTGACAGATATTGTAAGATGTATGTATCATGCCACGATAGGCAGGCGACTGTTGATCTAGAAATCTGTCTTGAGGAGCTTCGGTCCTGGCTTGACGTTGACAAAGTCGAAGGGGTTCTGTTGCTCCACTTGAATGTAGTCCTTTGTCGACAGGACCTGTCAATAGAACATAGCACATAAGCAATAATAGCCTGATGGGTACAAGCCGCGAGAAGCGGTTCCAAAAGTGAAACTCGGAGCACCGTGTATCTAATTTGATAGATGTTGCAGAGAGAGATTATTCAAAGGCATGGTGCTGCCAGCATGTTCATGGAAGATGTTAACTGTAAACTATGATACCAAATGTAGATATAACTCTGAATTGCAATCCTACATGCCTACACACGTTTCTCCGAAATGGATGAAAACGCAATACAGCAATACAGCGTCAGATACAACAAGCAAAACAAAGCTTAAGAATCATGAAGCAGCAGAATAGGTGGCATACCAAGGTCTCGAAGAACATCCTTGATGCTTCTTTCCGCGTCTTTCCATTTAATAGACGATCAATGGCAACATTCTTTCTCCCCAGACCAGACTCTTCATCAAATAAAGTCTTGAGATATCTCGCAACACCCCTGCACAACAGTAATAGCAACGTAGAGTAAAATAATAGATAAGTCTGAGAGCATAAACTTGGAAAGAAATAAAGTTAAGTTCATCCGTACTTAGTACGAGAAGACCAGCCACTAAGTACATCATGAGACTGGAATTCATCTGGATTTGGCTCATTGTCAGGTGCATCGTCAAAGTCCACATCATCGTCGTAGTTTAGAAAATCTGAAACAATAAACAGTAGAACCATGATAAGAGCTTAAAGATCTCACACGCAAGAACAACGTAGTAAGCACATGATGTGTACTATAACATCACTTAACAACATGACTTTGAGCGTTCCTTTAAAAAAAGTACGCATCCGGTGGCCAGTGAAAAATGGTGTCATGAAGGTACATGGGCATGTGCATTTTCTGATACATCTACAAATGATTTCCAACTGTAGTGTATCCAAAATACGCTAGGCTAAAAGTTCAAGCTTCTTATCTGAACAGAAGAATTACCTGTGTCGACATCATGAATTGCACTGCCAAAATCCTGTAATTTAAACAAAATACCGATTATGATAACATTAGAAAAAGTCAAAATACAGTGGATACAGTGGCATTGCAGGATGTGCCAGAAGTTGACAGTAGAAAACATGCTGCGATTAGCAGTTATAGTCAACAAAGCATTGGGTAAGTGTAGATCAGCAAAAACTTCTATACGGACTTACACTGCATTCCTTCAGTGCAAAGTCATGCCCCATGTTGTCCATGTCCACAAAGGATCCTGCGTTGTTTTCTTGCAAGCCAGAATTTTCTCCCATGGCAGACACAGCATTAGCAGAATCATGCGTGATGTCATCTAGCACAAAGGGTTGTGTATCAGCGTTCCTCTGCATATCTTCTGAAGCATCTTGACGGCATTCCTTATCTAGTGTATCATCTTGAGCAGGGATGTTTGTATCGGTATTTGTTTCATCAACAAGTGGGATTTCTCCCTCATCACCAAACAAGGACTCAGTTACTTTTTCAATGCTAGTAACATGTTCATCAGATGGCATTTGCAAACTAACTGCAGCTGTAGCATCAGCTGTATCAGTTGCTTCTCGCGACATAGCATCAACTGTATCAGTTGCTTCTCGCGGCATAGCATCAACTGTATCAGTTGCTTCTCGTGGCATGGCATCTAAAGCTCCATCTGGCAGCATCGTATGAAGTTGGTGGTCAAGAGCTGCATTTTCCTTTGCACCAGAGATGCTAACATTATTGGTATCTACTGCAATAGTGTCAGACATGTCTAGTTGCCCTTGTTCCATGTTATGTATGTTACGGTGAGGAACCATCCCATAGGTCCGATAGTGCAACTTGTTTAGATCCTTGGGCATACCTGATTGGGAAGCAAGACATCCATGAGTAAAGAATGAAGACATGGAATTAACACCAGTTGCACACCAACGACTAAATACAATAAATTCTAAGATGGTAAGAATCATAGACTGACAAAATTCTGCTTAATTTGCTTCCTGTTTGAAATTAATATCGATGAGGAAAGAGGATGAAGAAAATCAATGAAAATTCATGAACTTACAGGAAAATAAAGGCTCGCGGAATAATTCATCTTCTAGTGAACCTTTCTCGATCATCCATATTTCAGAACGGGTACATGGAGCCTTTCTACGGATGCGCCTTATATCCTCAGTACTAATCAACTGCTGCCTTATAATACTGGAGAAGGGAAGAGAGTCAATAAGTAAGCTCACAATTGAACATTGGACAAAGTAGTCTGTACTATTCAGTGAGTATATACTATGTACACATTGCAGTGGAACTATATGAGGAAGAACAACAGTACAATACATAAGAAACAACAAAATAACAATTCTAAAGGTGCAATAGCTTGGCAAGAACTAGAACATTTCTTACAAGACCCACTAAAAGGCATGACATGTCTTCTCTCTACCTATCAAATGGCAGAAATATCACAATAAGCAACCTGAAGAACTTAAAGAAGAGTCCAGTGTATTTTCTTTAGAAGAAGAAATTTCTGCAAACAAATTTATTGAAATGGTAAAAGAGGTACAATGAAGCATAACCAGGAGGAAGTGACATGTGACTGTTCAAGGACACAAATGCATTTCGAAAGGATAAACAGTCGCATGGTTTCCACAAACATGTTCATTAGGGAAAGGCAAAGAAGCGTATACATACTCAGCATGTATGACCATGGCATCATCCATTTTCACTCTTCTCTTGGGCGCCGCAGTCTTCGGTGTCGCCGTCTTCGGTGTTAACCTTTGGCGTTTCAAAGATGATGCATTGGGTGGTAATGGTGTTGAATCAAGTGTCAATCCAGGGGTTCTTCTACCAACTAGCACAAAATTATGTAATTAGACAACACGAAAAAATGATGCAAGTTATGTGGATTAAATTATCCATACCTAAAATGGATGCCAGTAAATCATCATCATCGGGAATTGCATCAGCAGGTCTTTTACCATGTGGTCTGCTAGACAAATTTTCAGTAGTCCTACTCTCTGGAGCTGGCAAGCTGTCCTCCAAGTGACGTTTTCTGCTGGAAAGGCTACCTATTTTGTTACTACCATCAGATTCAGTGATTCCTCTTTCTGCAGTCATCTGCCCCATGTAATTTGTCTGGCGGAATTCAGTATCTGGAGCTGACAGCATTCTCTCACGTTCTGGGAAATTTGGGGTCAACGAGTCATTTGGTCTATCATTATATGCCATGTATTGTGGTATTGTTCCAACGTTCGGTTGGAATATTGTTCCAGCGTTCTGTTGGAATATTGTTCCAGTCTGTTGGAAAACTGATCCAGCATTCTGTTGGAAAATTGTTCCTGCGTTCTGTGGGAATATTGTTCCAGCGTTCTGGTTGAATATTGTCCCAGTGTTCTGTTGGAATGTTGTCCCAGCATTCTGTTGGAATAGTGTCCCAGCGTCATGTTGGAACATTGTCCCAGCATTCTGTTGGAACATTGTCCCAGCATTCTGTTGGTGTTGGAATATTGTTCCAGCGTTCTGTTGGAAATCTGCAACTGATATATTACTGTGTGCCATTTCCGGTGGTATTCCTTGTAAGTTCTGTTCTCTTAACACATTAGAAGCCAGCATGTTATATCCTGCCAAAAAAGATATTACAATAATCAGATATTCACAAAAGTTCTGAGACTGAAAACAAAAGCAGTAAAGTCAACTTTACCTTGGACGTTTACTGATCCCTCATTGAAATGTGCTGGATTCCCTATCAAGCATGGCTCAGTAGAACCATTAGCGCGTGGCTGTGAAGTATTTTGAAAGAAGGGCACGCCTCCCATGGTTGGCATGTTATACCCTGCCAAAAAAACGTATTACAAATGAGATGATCCCAAACCTTCTGACTTTGAAACAAAAAAGAATGAAGTCAGCTTCACCTTGCATGTCTACTGATCCCTTGTTAAAATGTGTTGGATTCCCTATAATGCATGGCTCAGTAGAACCATTTGCGCATGGCTCTGAGGTATTTTGAACAAAGGGCACACCTTCCATGGATGCTTGAAAATGTAGAGTTTCACCCGATACAGCTACATCATCAGCATTTAGCACCAACTTATCTACGGTGGCCTCCAGGTTTGAGGTTTGTGGTACTGGCGGCAAATCTTCAGTTGAAAAGTGCTGCCTCAGAGAATCCATCTCCTGTACAGCACCAAAAGATTCAACTTGCACAGGCTTAGCCAACCCAAAATCAATCGTCTCAACACCAACAGCATCATTAGCATTTGATGCGGCTGACCGGAGAAATTCTGGTGGCTGCCTCAGAGAATCTATCTCCTGTACAGTACCAGAAGCTTCAACTTGCACAGGCTTAGCCAACCCAAAATCCATCGTCTCAGAACCAACAGCATCATTAGCATTTGATGCGGCTGACTGGACAAATTCTGAGGGTAGAGCAGCCAAATTGTCAACCTTTGCAGTTTCCTCATTGCTTGATGGTGAAGTTTTTCGTTGCGGGCTCAGTACAGGACTTTCGTGCACTCTGGAAGGAACTGTTTCTTCCATTAATCCAGGAGTAGCCGGGGCTTGAGCGCTTACAAACTCAGGTGACGCAGGTTCATCGAAAGGGTAGGGACTAGGTTGATAGTATGAAGTTGATGGCCCTGCACCATCTTCATTGTGCAATAGCATATTCAAATCAGGGGTCTGCACATTGTAACCAGTCCAGTTAGGAATATGCTTGCTGTGACTAGAAGGCTCATCCATGTTGTTGCCTCCTTCAGCCCCTTCATCTTTACTTGGGTTATCGTCAACATCCATATCAGTAAGATGAACTGATGACCGACCTTGAATGATGATACTGGAGGCACAGAAGGAAAGACACAATCAACGTAAATCTAGCACAATATGACTAAAACAGCAAAATGCAAGGCATTATCATTTCAAAAATGGCAAGGCAGAAAAAAAGTAAGAAATGTTCTCATATTATGAGTTGCAAATCAATGAACGCTGCAAGTCAGCATGCAAACAGTCAATATATATGCAAAGGACAACTAGACATCTAACAGCAGAGGCTAGTAACTGATCCTCTTATAGTACCATTCAAGGTTTAAATATACAGTTAGAAATTAATTAAAATCAAAATAGAAAAACTGCCTAGAGGAGCGTAAAATCATTTCTACAGAATCACAAAGCAAAAATGAACCCTTGGATGAGAACACAGATGCAGGCCACTGTAACCATGCAAGAAAATCCAATGGCAGAGGATTTGGAAGACAAAGATGTGATTTTACCCATCATCGGACTCGAGTTGAATTGAGTGATCCTTCGTCAGCAGTAATTCCTGAGATAAAAAAAGGTCAGCTATTGTAAGGAGTACAAGTTCAATGTTGATACTAAGTTGTTCAGACAATTTTTTATTAATTAAGACATAATATGTAAGGACACACAAAACAACAAGAATTATAGAGCATTCTTCAATCTGTAGCATACACAAACAACCTAATTTTCAATTAATTAGCAAGTCTAACATGTAATGAACAAAAGATAGCCCAATACAGCTGAGGAATATAAGTTAGAGATAAATTATGATTACCTCCTCCAAATCAAAACCCATATGTGAAGAATTGCCATCACCAAATCTTTCTGCACATTTAAATAAGAATAAATAATTAACAGGTGGGTTCGTAATTTCAAAAGTAGAAGATGTGAACACAGAAAGGACCGACCATCTAAACCAAATTCGGATGTTGAATATGCTGTTCTCTCTGGGTTGTCTTGCAAGGTGATCTGTTCTTTTGAGCTTACATGCTGATCAATGTCGCTGGAGCGTGGAGGAAAAGCTTTAGGCAACTGAGGAGCATGTGTTGTTTAAACAATGAAATTATCGCAAAAAGTGTAGTGACCTTACCCCTGAAATGCAGCCTCCGGTAATTCAAAATCATCAAGATGGAATGTCTCAGGGAGTGTTATAGAATGGTATGGAGCAGTTGATTCTTCAGGGGGGAGATCAACAGCAGCGGACCTGAAGGCTTGTTTTATCTTGAGCAAAGCTTCACTACAATCATGGAATAGGTAGTTGACCTTCCGAGAATAGATTCTGACCACGCCAACCATAAGATGGCTGGATAACCGCAGCGCAATTGGAACCTCGGGGAATATGATTGAATCTGTGGGAAAATTGATAATTAACATTCGGCTAAAAATGGAAGAGAACATAAAACAGAGAAATGAGAAATGTCAGGATTAAACAACATGCCATATTCTTTCAGAGAAGGGTGGTGGGTTGCCCTGTCCAAATGACTCATAGGTGTACAGTAACAAACTAACAATATGTCCTAGCTGCTTCAAGAAAGTATATCCTAATCATTAAATGCTGTGTTTTTTTACTACGCAAGTCCATGCCTCCATGGCTCCGTGCTGTGTGAAAACTTCCATGTCATTACCCACCAAACTGTTAATTAACTAGAATTAATGAGATGGGAGGTCTTTGTTTCCAAATATTGGGAACTCAAAATGAGTGTTTTTGTAACACCCCAGCCACCCCGGGCCTGCAGCTGTTACGCCTGGCAGCTCTCTAGGATCTCTAGACTGGCCCCACAGACCAACACTAGTCTCTCCTGCGCACTTTGTCCTCACTCGTGCGCACCGGGAAGAACTTCCCGGTCGTCAGCCATCCTCAAATTGCCCTAGGCCAAGCACGCTTAACCTCGGAGTTATTTGGGGATAAGCTTCCGGAAAAGAAGTTGCAACTTGTTGATATGAGTATCCTATCAATCCTATTAAGCCCTAGGCAAGGATGTCACAGTTTCCACCAATGAAATGTCTAAGCTGATGTTTTCGCTTGATTGTATGCTAGTAATTTTTATAATCATCTGTTCCATTTCTTCAAGAACAAATTAGTTCATTACAATGTCAAGGACGTATGATAGCCAGGGTTTGAGCTATTTATGGGGCCAGATGGCCACTGGACTGCAAGGCGTGCCAGAAAAGTAGCAGCTGCGTAAGGCCGAAGGCACCCTCGAAGACGCTCGGTAACTTGACTCATGATATAGTAGCATACTTGTATTAACGAAAGGATAAATTTCCACACAAATTCTTTTTTCAGTTAGAGGAAGTTAACACCTACCTTTTTTTCATAATACTAATCATTAACAGATAATTTCATAACGATAAATGGCAATACACCTGGGCGTAAAAATGTATTTGCATGCTAACTATTAGACTCCAACAACTCTATATATTCTGGGTTAAGAACTAAGAGAAGTACACATGATTCTTTATTAGAATTATATTCTACTGCTACATGTCCCTTAGAAAAATGGGTAACGATGCTATGCATGTGAAGACATTATATAGTATGTTACACAGAAATTATAATGCTGTCATTAGTCTTAGTTGCCTCAAATCATTATAACCCTAGCCTGACGCTAGCTGAAAGTAATAGGAAACCTAACCGGATAAGTTTCTAGGGCTTGCTGCATAGCCCACTACTGGATGCAGATACAATGTCTTTCACACGGTCATTGCCTAATTCTTTCAACTCCACGGTTCCTCACAGTACGGAGCATCATGTGTTAAACGTCACACTTTAAATGGATAATGAGATGGATTATTTGGTATCATTTGGAGCGTTATCATTCTCTATATTTCGAAGTGTCACCTTTCTATTTTAGCAAGAGAGCATTTCATACCAAGACAATAAGCGGGAGAACTGTCTGATTGGTTGTACCTGTGCCAAAAATTTGATAAACCTAAATTTAGCAAGACCAAGTTCATAATCGCTGAGGCACGACCTAATCATTACTCAAACCTCACAACCATAATAGAATTGTGTATTAAAGCTCATGATCTACCACAAATACATTCAGATTACTTGAAAGTTATGCAAATTTTTGGCTTGAACAATAACTTTGTAAGTGTAGCGATAAACTTGCTGTTTAGTTTCTTGTACACCATGCATTCTTTACAGGCTCGTAAGTACAAAATGATTCTGAAGTGCATGAACAGCTACAGTAGCATATATACTGAAAGTCTTTCCTCTCGATCTGCTTAATTTTAGTACATGCACATTTGTACAACAACGAAAACGATTTTCCATAACAAGTAAATTAAAAAGATAGCCGTAAGTGATGGTTAAATTTGAAACGTCACATGTTAAAGAAACCTATCATTTCACATGAGTGTCAAACATGGTATACATTTGTGACTCTTGTAATGTAGCTAATCAAGTAATGTGAAAATATGCACTTCTCCAAAACATCAATTTGATTCTACTAGTGTCTTCTTTATGCAGACGCGAGCTGTTGCTAATACCGCAGAACCTCAACGAAGTGGTTACAACATCGCATGACCATGACATTGGAAAAAGAAATATAATGTTCCGTCATAGATCCTTTATGCATCATACACTGCTCCTGCTATTCAATACGTGTAACGCGGATGCATGCAGCGTAAAGTAAGACACCTGAACAGCATCAACAGGTCATAAACTAATAATACCATATGCTCACTTAAGCCAAGATTGTGAGCTATGTTTATATAAATCATTGCCTGTTGAGCTATGGAAATCTTTGCTAATTAAGCCAAGATTTGACACAGCACGACTACATATAATATCACAACACAACAACTTCAAAAATTCATCCCTCTACTGATATAGGATAATCATATACGCAAAACACAAAGACGATTCAAGGAATAGTCTACCTAGGAAGGTGAACTATTATCCTCAGGCCATAGCCCATAGACACTAGCCACGATCTAGCACCAGAGGAAAATAGGAAGCTGCTAGATTCTCAGACTAAGTTTTACCCATGATAGACTTAACAAGTCCACCAGTACCTAGTTCTCAAGAAGAAAAATTAGCTGTGACTACATAAAGCCAAGATCTTTGCAACTCTCTGCTGACCTAGTGGCATGTGAATATCATGTATTCGGACAGCTTTACTATTCGGATAGTACTACGAAGATAAATATTATGTTGATGATGTTTTCACAATTACAATACTGATAATCCAGCAAACAAGCATATATTGTAACAAAAAAGAATAAGCAGCTTATCGGCATACCCAATATCGTTCGCAGCTCTGCTAGAGCCGAATAGAAGCTAGTTAGCACTAATAACCAAAAAAGCTAACTTTTTTACTAGTAAGCTAAAATAACTAACTGATTGCAGTTCCGCTTGCGGAGACAGGTAGTTAGCATTAGTAAAGCAACGAAGCGAACATTTTTACTAACCGGCTAGCAATAACTACAAAATAAGCGGACATCAAAACCATAATAAAAATAAGCTAAAGGAAGCAACTTTTTAGTACTGACAGCTAAGTCAACAATGAGCACCATTAGTACGAAACATTCTACCACTCTGTGTATCAGTAAGGTCAAAGCATGCTAAGAAAACAAACCCTAGATCCGAATGAGTAGCTTATATAGAGCAGCAGAAGCACCCACCTACGGAGTCGCCGATGTCGGTGTCGGTGACCTGGTTCTTGCGCAGCTTGCGCTCCAAGTGCGCGGCGATCCATATGGTCCCGAGCGGGCCCTTCTTGGCCAAGATGAACTGCGAGTAGAACATCTCCGGCTGCCCTCCTCCTCACACGCGGTGGCACGAAACCCTAGCCTCGCAGCTCGGCTCAGCTCAGCTCAGCTCCTCCACGGAGACGAGCGCAACAAGAGCAAAGCTCCAGCCTTTACGGCATCCCCGCCACCGAAAGTTCAGGGCCTGGGCGGAGGAAAGGCGGGCGCAGCTTCCAAGCGCCCTCGAAAGGTCTTCTCCGGCTCTGACTGCCTGGAACGAGAGGCGCGACGCAGCTCCGGGACGCCGGAATGGAAACCCTAATCTGGGGGAAAGAGGAGGGGAGCTGGAAACCCTAGAATTGGGTGGAATTGGGGGCGGGGGAGCGCGGGAGGAGGTGGGGATCTGGCGATTCGGCGGGGGCGCGAGCGATTGAGGCGAGATTTCGAAGCGGGCGAGAGAAAAATGGAATCTTTGGGGGAGCGAGCGAGCGGGGGGAGTTGAACTTGACAGTGTGTGGACTCGCACTCGCAGCGACTTGCTTGGGAAGGGAACTTGGGAGGGGAGAGAGAGAGGGTGTGCTGCTCGGCGAAGCAAAAGTTGTACACGGTTCGCAGCCAGGCCCCTGAGAAAGATGTAAATTACGGTGCGAGCGTGCAGCTGCCGAGGCGAGAAACCGCGCGAGAATATCGGGTGGTCGTGAGGTGCAAATCGTGTCGTGGGAGTATAGCTGGCCAAACGGGCCGTGCTAAACGGGCCGGCCCGAGGCACGCTGATTTTGGCACGGCCCAAGCACGGCCCGGCCCGCGACGAAACGTGCCGTGCCGGCACGAGGCCCACCCGTGCTCGTGCCCAGCTCCGAGCTGGGGCACGCGAGCTGGCCCGGCACGGCACGATTAGCCTCAATCGTTGGTCAACGCCTCCATCGATCCATCTGCACAGCCACCAATCGATCAGCACGAGCAGCGCCGCCGCCAGCACCACGAGCAGCGCCGCCGCCCACGATCTGCTCTCCCAAGTCCCAACTTGACACGGAGAAGACGAAGAGCTACGCTGCCGCCGGAGCCGCGTCCGTCGCCGGAGCCGCGCCGTCGCCGGAGACGCGCCTTCCCTGTCGCCGGAGCCGCGCCATCGTTCGAGGTGTGCCGTGCCGGACGTGTCCGTGCCGTGCCGCCGTGCTAGTGCCGTGCCGCCGTGCTCGTGCCTCCGCCGGAGTTGGAGCCCGCGTGCCGGCACGGCGCGGCACGATTAGCCGTGCCGAGCTCGGCACGCGACGTGCCGTGCCGTGCGGCACGGTTGGCCAGCTATACGTGGGAGAGGTGAAACACGCCACGCGCCAGGTGGGGCCTGCCTGCTCGACACAGAGGAGCGCACGAGTTCGCGGCTAGGCTCGTCTCGTGCCGTGGAGAGACAAGCCGTGGAAGCTACTCAGGCTGCCCTGATGTGTCAGTAACTCACTGACAGTGAGCTGAGCCAACGTCAACGTCGCGCTGGCCAAGTGTGCACGAGTTCGGGTCTAGTATTTGGTATTGGTATTCATTTGACCTGAATACCTCAAATTCTTTTTTTTAGGAAAGGATCCGATTCATAATTCAGAATACACAGAACAACTTACAAGAAGGTCCAAACAAGAAAAGAAAACACAAAAGGACCCTGCAAATTGCACTAAGCACCCTGAGCATCCTAGATAAACTTCAATCGGATCCAAACGCCGGCGCCCAAGATCCTAGCCGCCACCGCCGTCGCCGTACCTCCAACCACCGGGGAGAAAGCGCCGCCAAACTTTGAAGGAGGCCGCAGAAGTCGTCCGCCGCTGCGCGACGGCACCTAGCCGCGCTGAACGCGCACGGCCACAACGCCTTCTCCCCAGCACCACCGAGCTTCCAGCCGACGCGGCAACGCCCAGGCCAGCCACCACGAACGCCTACCCACCTCCATCCACCGCTCCCCTCGCCGCCAAGGCCGGCCGGAGCAAGGAGAAGGAAGGAGATCACCAGCACCTGCACCAACAAAAACGGAGCTCCCAGCTGCACCTACCTCTCCCCTCGCCGCCACGGCCGGCCGGAGAAACAGAAGCAGAAAGAAGCACCGGACGCAACACCTTCACGGCCTCCCCGGCGACGAAAACGGCGCCGGAACGGGGAAAGGAGGGGAAGGACCTCGCCTCACACACCGACGCCATCGCCACCGTCCTCGACACCGTCGGCCAGGCACGCACACCTAAAGAACCTATCTACACGCACGGCGAGCTACCGGAGCTCCCCCCACCTCGCAGTGCCTTAAAGGCAGCCGGAGGCGGAGGGGAGCGGCGAAGATCACCGGCGGAAGCGAGGAACTTCGAGTCGCCCCTGGATTCGCCTCTCTGCACTGTATCGAGGCTTATCCCTTCTTGATCGCTCTGTTTGACTTTTTGAATACCTCAAATTCTGGTGTTTGGTTCACCTTAATATTCATTCAGGCTTGGAATTCAAGCACAAATATTGACCTCTATTTTCCTTCGCCGGAAACCACGTGGGTGCGACTGCGACCTCGACCCAACTCTCTAGTGTGGTGTCGTCACCCACCGGCGCCCTGTGCTCCCGCCTCACCGCCATGTCCGCTATTTCTTGGTCTCACTTCTCTTAGAGCATCTCCACCGGGGGCCTCCAAGTGACCCCCAAAAGGTCCATTGGGATACGGACGGCCAAAACCGCCACCAGTGGCACCCCCAAAGGGTCACCCCGAGCAAAAACATGTCCGGCACCCCCGAAGAGGCCTCCAAGACATGGGGGCGGACATGCGCCTAACAGGGCTGGCCCGCCCGTCATACGCACAGCGCCTTCAGGCGTCATTTAACGCGCCGTGCAGGAGGCCGGTCTAGCCGCGTTAATGGCGCAGTCGGCGGCGGTTTCCAACGCGACGTGACTGGACGTCGGGCGCCTGCACACACGCATGCCAGGCGACGCGACTGGACGGCCAGGCGACGCGACAGCTCCCCAGGCCACGCGGCCGGCGTTTCAGATTCCCCACGCGTCGCATTTACGCCGGCCGCACTGCCCCTCGCCATGTTAAAAGTCGGCGCCCGTGGCCGTGTTTATCCACCCCGCCCTCCTCTCCACCTTCTCGCCCTCCTCTCCACCTCCGGCGAGCCCGCCATGGCGTCCAGCGGTCGCACCATCGTGAGCGAGGACGCCTGGGAGCTGCACCGGTACGGGCTCCTCGCGCCGCGCGACTGCCGGCTGCCCAAGCACTGGTCCATCTCGGCCGGTGGCCTCCCCGTGCCACCGCTGCCCGAGACGGACGAGCAGATGAGGCGGTTCATCGCTCGCCGGCGCAGCTGGATGACGCCGGCGGAGCGCCGCCTCCCCGAGAACGACGACGGCGGGGCCAACTGGGGCCACTGGATGGAGCGCTTCGAGCGTGAGCGGGCGGCTGTCATCGCCACCAACGACGGCCCCGGATCGCGCGCCACGCGCTACAACACCGCCGGCCGCAAAGAATGGTGGGAAGCAACCGGCCACACTGTTGCCTCCGCCATCGAAGCTGTGCACCGCCACGCTGCCACGGGCAGCGCAATCCCCTTCCGCCTCCTCCCGCCGGTGCCGCGCTTCCCTCCGCGCCCCGTGCCGCGCCATACTGTGAAGGTGGAGCGGCGCTCACCGCCGCGCGGTGGTGGCGGCATCACCATCCGCGAACGCCGCCAGCATTCGCCCCCACGCCCGCGCGGGCGCCTCTTCCTCCGTCGCCCCAGGGCGGAGGCAATGCCGGTGGAGGTCATCCCCTACGGCTACGACGTGCCGCCCGAGATGCGGAACGAGCACGACGGCGACAGCCCGGGCTTCCTGGCGGCGCTCTCCGAGTCGGCGGTGGACAACGAGCAGGACTCGCCGGGCCTCTTGGCGACCCTGGCGATGACAGCGTCCTCCTCCTCCGGCGGCCCCTCCGCCAGTCGTGCGCCTGGCCATGACGGAGCCTCCTCCAGCCATGCGCCACGCCACGACGGAGCCTCCTCCAGCCGTGCTGCCTCCTCCACGGCGGTGGTGAAGATCGAGGACGACAGCGACGACGACAGTTGGTGGGACAAAGTGTAGGCTAGGCGGCTAGGGTTAGGCTGCCGTTTTCAAAATTCATTCGAAATCTTTGTAATATATTAACAAATATGAATGAAATTTGAATCGTTTCAGTTTTTTTAGTCAATTTGAACGCACCGAAGGTGTTCGAGCCTTTGCTCGCCTTTGGGGGGTGGACCTTTGGGGTGCGCCGCTGTGGGCGGGGTCAAAAACATGGGCGGACACATGTCCGGCACCCCCCAATTGGGCCTCCATTGGGGGTGCCGGACATGAATTTGGAGGCCCCCGGTGGAGATGCTCTTATCTCTTCTCTCTGTATCACACTCACATAGAGCATTGTCGATGCTATGTCCAAGCTCACTACGATGAGGCCCGAGGAGTATAGCCCGCCGACCGCCTCCACCAAAGTTCTCGTGCCCCGAGCTCCTCTGCCCCTAATTCCTCCGGTCGTCACCTCCTTTAGCTCAAATTTCTCAGCCTATGTTGGATCTTAGTAGGGAGTGTGTTGTTGTTGAGCGTAAGGCTCCCAATGCTATGGAGAAATGATATTTCAGACAATTGTTAACGTCGTGTACTTTTATCTATTGAGTCATTGAAGCTCTACTTGCTTTCCATGGCATCAACCATCCTTCTTAACTATCTACTGTACAACTGTTAGAATAATTGCTTGTTGTCAAGATTGCCACAATGTTGGGTTGTTGATTAAATTTTTCAACACATTTTTTTGGAAGATCTAAGCTGATATGACCATTTTGTACAATATCCGTGTGCTATTTTTATTATTATGTGATGTATAATTATTCAAACTCTTATGTTACGCGAGAAAATAGTTCAAAACATGCAGAATACAGTATAATCTTTGTATAATACACATGAAATTTAACACTTTGGCCATCCAACCTCGATATAAACCCGGGGTTTCAAATACATGCACATTCAAATAAAAATATTGACATCCAACCTGAATGTCAGTATCCTGTGATAATGACATTCGAACCAATGCAATTTCAAGCGTTTGAATGTCTACATCCAAATGGAGCTCATGTGTTTATCAATTGTTGGTCATGGTCCCTGCAAAAAATTCTTGATTCAATATAACTATAATGAGCTAATAAAGGTTACCTTTTCATGTTAAAGAAAGGACTCATTGAGAGAGCTAATTGGTAGACCCTCTTTAGAACCCCATACGACAAGCAGTTAAGACATAAACCCAACAGTAGCATACAAGTTGGACCAATGAATTTAACAAAGATTACTTTTCCCAATCAAAACATAGTACAAGTAACGACTCATCGGGGGCTTTAAATTGGTGCCGAAACACCCTAGGACAAGCTATTATGACAACAATCCAAAAGGTTTACCTAAAACTTTATATATTTCAACTTTCTATGCAAGATATGAAGTTAAAAATAACAACAACATCAACCCCAAGTTTACACAACATTTTATCCGAATTCATCAAACAAAATCTACCCAAACCAACTCTCGTCTTTGAGTTGTCTTTGAAACCTCGAAAGTGACCACTGCTTTCACCAACGTGATTTTCACATATGATGCCACGACAATAGATCTATACAACCTTCTACAGTTCTACGTGATTCATGATGCGTGAAGGTGACCATGATTCTCTTTTGGAAACAACACGATGTGAGTGTTTGGTGGAGGCGAGGCCAACTCTGGCATGCTCTTTGGGCGAGACAATGTGTGATAAAAGAGACCGGTAAACAAGTACTCCCTCCGTATTAAAATATAGGGATTTTTAATGGATTGCCCTTAGAGACCTCCTCAGACTCAGTTTTGCCCCTAGGTGCGATCGTCCTCAGTTTTGCCCTTAGTTCGGTCGCAGCTACTGCCAAACGGCAAGTCTGAAGTCCATTCCGTTTGACCGTTAACTTCTGACAGGTGGGACCCACATGTCATGGATTTAATCATTTCAGTCGGGTCAATGCATTGACCGTTAGCTGTTGACGAGTGGGACCCACATGCCCTTGCTGAAAATAAACAAACACACCCACCTTTCTCTCTCTTAAACGTGGGACCAAGGCAACAAAAGGCAAGTAAAAAAAAGGCAACAAAGGGAAATAGAAAAACGGTCCTGGCCATGCCGGCGGCCCTCGACACCGGAGCAGAGCCGACCTCGATGCCGGCGGAGCGAGGGCGGCGCGGCCGAAACGGCGGCGGCCGCGTGCGTCGTGGTGGTGTCCTGCTCCAGCTGCCGCTTCAAGTGCTAGCGTCTCCGTCCACGACGCTCCATCCGCTCATGGTCGTCTCCCTCACCCGGAGCTCCACCCGCGGTCTTCGCCGTCCACGACGACCTCGGGAGGCAAGCGATAGGGAAAAGATGCATATGAGGATCAGTTGCTCACCCTAGTCGCTCTAGTATTATCAATTGGGGCGGAGGATCTCTAAGGCGCTCGATATCATCCGCGGCGAGCTTCGGCCGGTGGTGAAGGGGACGAGCTGATTCCGACTGCCCCAACTCGAACCAGTGCCACATTGGGCTCCGCCGGGTCCTACTATTCCTCAACACGAAAGGACGCGAGCCGGGATGGACTAAAACGTCAGGATCGACGCCGTCTTCCTCGCCTCCAACCGAAGGTCGCCGTGCTCGATTCGCTTCCTTATGACCTCCCCCGACCTCTAAATCCACTCTATTTTGTTCCACGAGAGCCTACGGTCCTAACGGGCAAGTTTTTATGCGCGAGGGATGGCTTATCCGACGACCACGACCGGGCGGCACCGTCGGTATTTTGTCGAGCACCTTGTGGGCGTGCTCTGGACATGGCCATGTCGGCATCAATGCGTTCCGGGATATTCCTAACGATTTAGGAAGAAAACTTTATATCTTTGTGCGCCAAATGGGAAATACTACAACTTTGTAGTTATAAGGTTTCGCTAGTTTGGAACTTTCTATATTGCGATTTTGTGAAAAACATTTCTGGTCCAAATGGCATTGCCATGTTTGAGTAGGCAAATGAATTTTTCAGAATGTAAAACCTTGTCAAATAGTTAGGGGGCTACTAGAATATGCCATTTATTATTTTTTACTTATTTTTACCCACTTAAAAAAATCAAATAAATGGGAAACCATGACATAGTTTGTCGAAACGAGGCCATATTTCACACACTCATGGTAATGCATCAATATGGTATGGCCAAAGGTGTGAGATTTCAAGCATTGCATGAAAATGCATCAATATGCACCAAAATGAGCTACAAAAGAGCCCCAAAGGTAGCCCAAACAGCCCCATTTCTAATCCTGTCATTTTTTTTACCTTCTCCAAATGATCTCAAACTCTAGGGTTAACATCTATTGCACGAATATAGTGTCCTTGACCAATATGGAGTCATTTCTCAAAACATAAACCACCTCTCTTCACACATGAGAGTTCATAGTTTGAGATGTGAGATTTCACACCATATTGAAGCATTTCTTGTTTGATATATATCTAGACCTTATTTATCAGTTGGACCTGTTAGTACATGACAAATTAAGACCATGTGCACTGGATTTTCATTTTTTTTGAAGTTTTATGAATATTTTATGATTATTTCAAAATCGGTCAAACCCAAGTTTGACCAACATTTAAACAAGTTTAAAATACCAAAATGAAAAACTAAGTCTGGGTCATTCTTAGTCATACCAAAATGAACCTTTGGTGATTTTTTCAATTTTTTTAAATTTTCAAAACATCAAACCCTCTCTCACTTCCTTGAACTCTCTGCAACTTCGTTCGTGGTAAGTCATTTGTGTGAAGGATTTCTCATGAAAAAACTCATATACCAAGTTTATATTTTTTTTCATAACTATGTCATGTAAGTAGACCATGTGCGCTGGTTTTATGTTATTTTGATTTTTTTTGAATTATTTGTGCTCATTTGAATGTTTGGTCAAACTTTGCACAAAACCGTTGACCGACTCAAAATCAAAGTTTATATTTTTTTTGATAACTATGTCATTTTTACCGTCCGAAACCCCCTGTCATTTTTACACAGACCAAACTATACAATATTTCACACTCAAATTTTGCACACTATTGTAAATAATCATTATCAACATTCGGAATTTTGTTCACATTTTGTTTCAAAAATTGAAAAAATACGAATTTTTTTGTACTGTTTAGATCTAGATCTCATATCCAAAAATTTGTCATTTTTACACAGACCAAACTACACAATATTTCACACTCAAATTTTGCACATAAGAATAAATATTCATTGTTGACATACAGGATTTTTTTTCACATTTTTATCTAAAACTTGAAAAATTCGAATTTTTTAGATCTAGATCTAGATTTAGATAGATATTAGATCCCGAAATTTGTCATTTTTACATAGACCAAACTACACAATATTTCACACTCAAATTTTGCACATAAGAATAAATGTTCATTGTTGACATCCAGGATTTTTTTCACATTTTTATCTAAAACTTGAAAAATTCGAATTTTTTAGATCTAGATCTTAGATCCCGAAATTTGTCATTTTTACATAGACTAAACTACACAATATTTCACACTCAAATTTTGGACACTAGTATAAATAATCATTATCAACATTCGGAATTTTTTTCAAAAAACATTTCGAAACTTGAAAATTTTGAATTTTGTACTGTTTAAATCTCAGATTCAGATTCGTCAGTAGTGGGCCTCCTGTGAGAAATTTAAACATTTCAAAAAAAAAACTGAAACTATTAAATTCATGACATGTGGGTCCCAACCGTCAGAAGTTAACAGTCAAACCATTGACCAGATAGGAGACGGCAAGAGTCACGGAATAAGTCTTTGCACACAGACTAGGGGCAAAACTGAGCACGATTCGGAGCTGAGGGCAAAACTGAGTACATGGCGACATCTGAGGGCAGCCTGATAATTAACCCTAAAATATAAGACTTTCTAGCCTTTTTCTGCACATGAAACTTAGACTAAAACATGTCTAGATACATGTATGCAAAAAAGGCTATAAAATCTTATATTTTGATGCTGAGGGAGTATCTAAGAGATGGGAAGAGATAAAGAGAGAGAGAGAGTGCGTGTGTACACAAAAAAAGGAATTTAAAATGTGTGGATGACATGTGTTGTGTGACCCTGCCCTTTTGCATAGTAGAAATCATCCATGTACGTAGTCCCGCACTAGTTAATAGCTCTACGAGTTCACATCGACGGCCTATAATCGATGAGCAAGAGATCTACTCCACTAGTTACGAATTATATACAAGAAAGTAGCTCAAGCAGGAATGCGTCTTGATCTGCACGATTTCCATGGTGTGCCCTTGCCTTGAGCTTAGCGCCAAAAACCTCACGCCTTACTTCCGTAATAGAGGGAATAAGATACATACTATATACGAAAATTACCGGAGCCAAATGGATAACACAAGATAGGGAGAAGAGACATTTGCTGACAGAGCACATACGAAGAACATACAATCATGTTTCAACCCTCCGGAGGTGAACTTGTGTGTGATTGTTCCCGACACTTACAAGAAAGCATAGACGCTTTAATTACTAGTTTCGTTTAACTTGGTCACATCTTATTTCCCTTTTTTACGACGAGGTGGCGTCTAATTCTCTTTTTTAGACAAAAGGCTCTCAGGCCCAGCTTTGATATGTTGCTAAAAAGACTTGGGTCACTACAAAGTCCATTACAGTCATATGCTGGGATTCACTAGCGATGCCTACTTGCATAGATTTTTTTTTTGAGCGAAACTTGCATAGATAAGTTCAACACATAACACCTGTACAATCCCCGGGTATAAACAAGAAAGTAGTAAAACTATTACCAAAGATACAGAATTCCCAGGTAGCTAAACTGTTAGAGTATATCATGATTCAGATTAGTTTTGGTAATTTAGGATTGTAATCCAAGTCTATCTCTACAAGGTTTCGTAGTCTCCAAGTATTGTACCCCTTTATATACAGTCCACCGTGGCTCATTATAATCAATATAGAATCAAACAATACAATTAATATTCCGCAATCTTACATGGTGTCAGAGCAATCCGCTCCGCGGCCTAGTGTTTAGCCACCAACGCTTCCAGCGCGCAAACAGTGGATTAGATCTTCGTCCGTCGAAATTTTCTCGCCGGCCACTTGACGGGCATTTCTTCTTATTTCGCCAATCATAGATCGGATTGCGTCACCCGCCGCCTGTCGTCCTCGTGCGCCTCTACTTCAACATGTCGTTGACTCATCTCCGGTAACTACTCGACGGCTGCAACCTCCGCACGTCGCCACCACGCCGGGTCGTCTTCGACAACATCGACCATTACGCGCGTCGCCATCAACACAAGGGCTGCACCAACAACGCTCGTGGTCATCATTGTCGACAATTTCTACATCAAGAATGTCCCCGACATCTACTAACTCGCCGACAACTATCTACACCAATAAACTACTTCCTCTACAAGCTCAAACATCTTCAACAACCACCACGCCGTCTTCGTCCACCACAAACCGCGTCGTCAGAGTTGCAGTCTATTTTTACTTTTGCTCAATTTACTTTTGCAACCTTTTCGTCTACTCCGGCAACAACGGCGGAAAATCTGCTCTACGCACCGACCGATCACTGAGATCTCCTCTGCTTCTTCATCCGGCTCTGGCTCACAAGGTTCAGAATGGTCCCTGTCTTCGCATGTCCGGTACTGGCAACACCGGCGCGTGCCTTCGTCCCTGACGCGCTCCCGAGTCTGGCAAGCTCGGCAAGGCGTGTCGCCTACCTCGACTACACCGACTCCAACAATGTCTACCTCGGCTTCCCGACTCTCAATAACGGCAACATCAACCACGACTACAGAGCCCACAACTCGGCTACATCGACATCGGCATCAAAGGCTATCATCTCGACTCCCTCTCCAGTTCGCGACTTCGGTTTGTGCTCCAGTCAGACCGTCCGCGATGCTCTAGTTGTTCGCGTCACTACCGATCCGACTGCGGGGCGGGGGGGGGGGGGGTGTTAGTATATCACGATTTAGACTAGTTTTGGTAATTTAGGATTGTAATCCAAGTCTATCTCTACTAGGTTTCGTAGTCTCCAAGTCTTGTACCCCTTTATATACAGCCCACCGTGGCTCATTGTAATTAATCTAAAATCAAGCAATACAATCAATATTCCACAATCTTACATAAACCAAAAACAAAAACATGTAAGTCTTATCCATTGAATCATAGGCTACGAGACAGGTAACTAAGTTCAACAACAATAGGCACCCTCCGTCAAGCATGGCGTCTGCTTGAGAATCCAACGAGCTTGTGTGCTCGTGTGTTGAAAGGAAGATATTTTCCCAATGTTGAGTTCCTCTCAGCTGGTTGCCCGAAGAGTGCATCCAAGGTGTGGAAGGCTATCATATGTGGTAGAGAAGTGTTAAAAAAGGGCCTTGTGAGCGTATTGGTGATGGTCAGGATACTGGTATTTGGCATGATCAATGGCTCACAGGTGTACCGGGTCTGAAACCTCTTGTCCGAGATGAACAAAGACAGAACAATGGAACAGAACTTACGTTCGTATCGGAGCTGCTGGATCAGTCCACTGGTAAATGGGATGAGGAAGTTGTCAAATCTCACCTTTGTCCTCTGGATGCTGAGGCGGTTCTTTGCCTCCCTCGGCCAAGGCACGTAGGTGCGGATTTCTGGGCGTGGAGTGAGTAGAAAATAGGTATATATACGGTTCGGTCGGCATACCGAATGCTGGTAAATCACGTTGCTGCTGCACCGGGATGCTCGGACCAAGTGCAGCAATGGAAAAAGCTGTGGAAACTCAAAGTTATACCTAAGGTGAGGATCTTCTGGTGGCGGGCACTGAAAGGTTTCCTACCTTGTTATGCTGAGCTCACCAGACGACATGTGATGAAGAATGCCACATGCAAGTTATGTGGCCACGAAGATGAGACGTTGCATCATGCTCTGATCCGGTGTGTACACGCACGGCAGTTTTGGGCGGCTACGCTAGACCATTTTGGCTTCACCGTCCCTAAACTGCACCCGGTGACATGGATGCAGGACTTGCTGCTTGATTCGGTTCTGACGGCTACGCAAATACCGATTGCTATCACTATTCTTTGGTGTATATGGTCGAGTCGGAATAAGTATGTGCATGGGGAAGAACAATACAAACCTTTGGGATCTATGAAGCTGATTGAATAGCAACTTGCTTTGCTTGAACTACCACCGAGACAGAAGGTGTCTGTCACGGCCGAATGCAAGTGGTTGCCTCCGCCAGAGGGCTGGTTGATGGTGAACGTTGATGGCTCGCTAAACTGTCAGACGTCTGAAGCTGGTTCTGGGTATGTGATCCGGGACCATTGTGGGGTGTTTGTGGAGGCCGGTTGTAAGAAACATAGTCATGTTGTTGATCCTTTCATCGGCGAACTACTGGCTAGCAGAGAGGGCCTCGAAGCTGCGGCTCGGTTGGGTATCCCCAAAGTAATCATTCAAAGTGACTGCAGCTCGCTGGAGAAGTTGTGGCAGGAGGACTGCCAAAGTCAGACTGAAGGGGCGCATGTGGTGCGCGAGATGAAGGTTTTATGTTCTAGTTTCCAAGAAGTCAAGCTTCTTCATGTTGGAAGAGATGCAAATAAAGCGGCGCACCGATGTGCCAAAGAAGCTCTTAGCATAGGTTATTTTTGCTTTGATGTAATACCTGAATTTTTGACTGATGTGATTCAGTCAGAGTGTAATCGTTATCCCATTTAATAAAGCAGTGGATTAGAGTAAAAAAAAAAGGTTCCAACTCCCAAAACAAGTCGAAGACAACCCAAACAAATGTGAAAAAAATCCAAGCCAGCAAACACTCCCATTAATTAGGCGGTTGGAGCATCACCTGGAAAAGCCGCCTTGACTCGTGCTCCCAAATAACCTGCCAATGTTGAATGAAGAAAGTCATGCGATATACGATGTCAATGGGGTGTTTGATAAGATTTTTCCAAAAAAAAGTTTGTTTCTATTAGTCTAGAGCGACAACCATACCGCAACTACTCCACACCAGCAAAATTGGAAAAGTTCAGCTCTACCCCGCAAGCCCAAACCCTAAGCTCCTGAAGTGAAGAAGGATATCAAACCACTATGTAGCTTCCTTTATCAAACCCGCCGCAGTACAACCAAACATTAAGTGTGCGACAGATTTCAAAACTCCAAAAATTGGACAAGCACCATCAGTGTGCCTTTTATCTTATGGCCAAGCTTTTCTCCCTAGCTAGTGGGGAGCCTATCTTGAAGAAGCTGCCACAAAAAAACATTAATCTTTAGAGGGAGTTTCAGCTTCCAAATTTTCTGGAGTTGAACATCGACTATCCCCCGGAAAGCCAACAATCTATACACCGACCTAGAGGTGTAAACATTAGGTTCTAACTCCTATCGCATCCTATCAGGCTGGTCAGAATGGAAAACCTGATCAAGTAAGTTAAGAAAATTCTCTCAAGATATCAATTCACTCTCGCCAAAAGTTCTTTTGAACTAGATGATGCGAAGTAGAGTCATAATTTTGTGCATTGCTGTTGTCTGGAAGAGAGGCGACCCATAATAGTCATAAAATTTAACCGGAGGAGAATTTTGCCGATCCAAACTATAAGCCTGACCTCAAGCTCCTGCTCACTTCCTGCGCTCTAGTTTTAGGTTATACCCACGGGAGCGTCGAGTTTAGCTTTTACTTGCTCCGGCCGCCGCCCTTCACGGTCGCACTCCGTTCGTCCCTTTCGTCTGTACGGTACTCCCTCCAGATGATCGACACTCCTTTTTGATCGTCATTATGCCACTGCCACGTGTAGGCGTGCTCTATAGCCACCGGCAGTGAGAACTCCGGCAAGTCCCGCGGTGGATGGGTGCCAGTAGAGCTGAAAGTTCCCTCCCACCAACATTTCTTTTGTTTGGTGGGAGATGAAGAAATAACCCCAAATTATTAGGTATCTTGGGTTCGTGGGGTTCCATTTAATGGGAGCACTATTCTTTTAGTTCGGCGAATATACGAGATCTGTTTTTCGCCAGAAACATAAATTGGCGGTTATTTTTAGGTTTGGACTGTTTTAGGGATCTACTAGAGATGCTTTAGGGGCTGTTTTCCGCTGACCCTTTGGCCCCTTGACCACCAGCTGTCTGTAGACCTGGAATTTAAACTCTAACTCGCGAGTTAATCGAGTAGCTCGCAACTCGACTCGTCTTGGCTCGAACTCGTTGTCAAACGAGTTGAGCCGAGTTTTTATTTTAGACGGTAAAGGAGTTCAAGTTAAACGAGTCGAGTTAGCGAGTACTCGTTTGGCTCTTTTAACTCGGTAAACAAGAGTCGCTACCTCACATTTTTGTCTATGTGAACAATTGGTACTGATTATATTATTTTATCGACTACAAATTACTTGATGGTGTCATATTGTAATTGATTGTTGTCTGATTGCAGCATACACGTCCAGATAATTAGAAACAGTTGTGTATACTAGCTTTCTGTGTGGGCGTCGAGTTTGTATCGGTTTTCGGCCAGTTTCCCTCATAAACTGGCCAATTCTTTTTCTATTTAATAAAAGGCAGTGCTCCTGCTGCTTGCTCGAAAAAAATATTGCCTATTGGCAGCTTTATTGAGCTAAACGAGTAGCTCGTCAGTTTTGCGTGTCGATCCGAGTTTCCATTCTAAGAGCATCTCTAGCAGAAACTTTAAACCACGAAACCTTAAAACCGGTTTACGGTTCGCGAATCTCGCGTTTTTAGGCCAAAATGAGGCACGCCATAGCAGAAACCGTAAACGTGAACCTTAGAATGGAATATTCCCGAATATTCGTTTAATATTTTTTTCATCCTTTATTCCACCGTCTTCTTCCCACGAAGCAGATCGATTGAATCGATCGATTCATCCAAGACGAAGCCCCCCGCGAGGTGATGGGCTGGACGCGCGCATCACGGGTCAGCCAGCGCGGACGGAGCGTCCCCGGCGCCGTGGACGCGCTCCTGCGAGCTCCTCCGCGGGCTGAAGCGCTCCGACGAGTTGAGCTAGCTGTAGCGAGCGATCCATCAGCGATCGATCCATCCAGCAACTAAGCAGGTAGGCAGGCTGGTGGATGGCTAAGCGGAGTGGCCTGTGTTGCGGCTGCTCCAGTGCTCGCTTGCGGCCGGAATCGACGCGGAACCAACGTCGGGTTGACCGGCGGCCGGAATCGAAGCCCCCAGACGCCGCCGCGGGCAGCTCGACGAAGCGCCCCTGGGGCCGGCGACCAGTTCCTGCCCAGTGTCGTTCGAATTTCTGGCGGTTCCGGCGAGTACGGCGGAACTTTGGCGGATTTCGGCGAGTTCCACGGCGGAAGGTCACCGGCGGGTGCTGAATATTCAGCCCGCCAACACCTCTCACGGATACAGGGTGCAAACCTCATCTTCCACGAAAACTGAGAATTCATGGTTCTGCGGGCCGAATTCACATGCCCCCTCAAAATCGTTTACGGGTCAGCGGCTTCCAAGGGTTCTGCTATGTCCGTTTTTAAGGTTCCAAAACTGTAAACGATGGTTATTTTAAGATTCCGCGGCTTTTAAGGTTTTTGCTAGAGATGCTCTAAACACTTTAGTTTTTTTAAGGGAAACTAACTTGCTACTCCCTCCGATCCCTAAAGATTGTCATGAGCGTGTACGATTTTTATACTAGCTTAGTATAGTTTCTATGACATTTATTTCGGAACAGGGTAGTATTTTTTTAGTGAACTAACTCGTCAGTTGAAGGAGTTTTAACGAGTTTTTCGTGTGTGGAGTGAAACGAGCCAGTTGTCCCTCGTCAGTTGCTCCTCAATTTTAACGGCTGACTCGAATTTCGGGCCTATCACTCCTTTCTTTTTTGCCCAGCCAGTTGTCCAGTTTAAGTGGGCTAAAATTGAGGAGCTACCCGCAGGAGACCCAGATGGATCTCACACGTAGGGCATGAAAACAGTACGGAATCTTTCCGACTTTTGTAACATCCCAAAATTATTATCAGGTTTATATTCCAAAAATGAGAGCCAACAAAAACTTTTGTTGTTTATTGTATGTTAATTGCTTCTTGTTACTTGAGTTGTTGTTCTTGCTGATTGTGTGAGTGTTTGCACTAGTGAACACTAGTAAGAAGAAAGAAAACAAAATATAAAATCAAAGCAAGAAAAATAAAAGTGACAAGTTGTCACATGAAAATCTCCAAGTGACAAACTCAATTATTTTCAAACCAAAGTCAGTGGAGTTGTAATGTAAACACTCCCCATTTTGTTCCTACCACTTTCCCCTCTCAAAAATTATTTTGAACTAGTTTTGAAATTCTAAAATAAAAACAAATTGAAATAAATTCAAATAACATAAACAAAGTACTATAAAAGAAAATGTTTCAAAACATTTTATTATTTTATGCCAATTTTTGTGGAGCTTCTGTACATTATGGGAAGGCCCCACAAATTTTTGTAAATTTTTCTAAAATGTTTAAATGCACTAATTAAATCCTAGAAAACCTTCTGGATTTAACAGAAGGACTAAAACAGAAATAAAAAAAGAAGCAGAGAGGAGGCAGGGGTTTTCTGCAAAAACGTCATCCCCTACCTCTCTCCCTCGCCCCGACGTGCCGCCGTGTCGCCACCACCGTCGTCGCCGTTTCCGAGCCGCCCAGGCCCCCCCTGCGCGCGCGCCCGGTGCCTCTGCTGTCTCTGCGTGCAGGAGAGAAAACTCGAGCCCCTCCCCGCGCCATTACGCCGCCCTCTGCCCCGATGCCTCGCCGTGGCATCCGCGGCGTCGCTGGCCAAATTGGCCCAGCCCTCTGCGCCTCAACACGCACAGCCCCTCTAGACGCTTCTAGAACGTGTCCGGACCCCGTTAAGCACCAAGCCGTCACGAGCCTCTGCACCCTCGCCGCATAGCCGAGGAATTGGTCGCCGTAGACGCGCCATGGCCGCCGCCGTGGACCTCGACCACCATGGACCGCCCCGAGCCTATAAAGCCACCCCGAGACCTCACTGAAACTCCACACCCCTCCCTCGATCTCTCCCTCGCTCCAATTCGGTCTGTGCACCGCCAGAGGGCCGTGCACTGCCGCACCCGTCGCCGCCGTCAAGGTCGATCATCGCCGCAACACCACACCCTCCCATTCTTCCCTCTTTGGCCTGCACTTACTTCCCTCTGCTTCACCGCACTCACCGCACCCTTTTTCCCTTTGATCAGTGCCCAGACGCGGCCGTGGAACCTCGCCGGAGCTGCTGTCCGTGGCCGAGGAAGACGGAGACCTCGCCGCCGACGAACCACTCCACCCCAGCAAGTGTAACTCGGCCAGAAGCTTCCACCTCACCACCGCCGTCGATCTGCATCCTCTCCGCGACCTCCCGAGCCCTCTAGGTGAGAGATTCATCCACCTCGCCGTCGCCGGCGCGGCAGCGCCGCTCGTTTTAGGTCGCCGACGTTTGCCGTCGACGTGGGCAAACGTGGGCCGTTGGATCTAAATCCAACGGTTGCGTACCGCTTCGTTTAGAAATGAAAGAGAGAGAGAGACTGACGGGCGGGCCCCGCTCGTCAGGTTTTAAATCTTTTTCCCGCGCGCGCTGTGCCGCTGCCATGTAGGCCCCACTAGTCAGCCTTTTCAACATTATCCAGAGGAGGGAATTTTCGAATTTCAAACTTCTCTGAATAATCAGTACTGGATCCAACTTTGAAATTCAATATCTCGAGATTTAGGAATCCAAATAAATCAAACTCAATGTTCTGGAAAGCTTATGAAATTGTTTAACCAACACAATTGGTCTCATGTCATTTAATTAAATAGTTAAAAAGTATTATTGAAAATGCCACAGAAGGTTTAAAATCTAAACTTGTTTGTTTCTGATACTCTGTTAGTCCAAATAATTCCAAACCAATTTTGCTAGCTTAGTACTGCCTTGTGTTAGCTCCCCTAATTTTGGTAGAATTAATTAAGTAGTATAATTGTTGACTTTAAGATAAACCCTTCTGGACTAAAACAAACAAATATGTTTATTGGTTGATCCAAATGAGTTAGGACCAATTTTGTTAGCTCACATATAGCCATGTTTAGTTACCCCTAAAAGGGTTTAATTTTTGGAACAATAGAATTTAAATGGTAGCTAAAACTTGATTATTAAGCTACTGGATTCAATCCAATGTGTAGGGAGTTTGGTAACTCCAAATGATCCAATTCAAATTGGGTTGTATTCTACACATCAGTGGCTTTCCATAGAATTTTAGTTTGTATTTTTGTGACCAACAGAACTCAAGTTGTGGAATTAAACATGAATAACTAGTTTCTGCCATAATTTGGACTAATTAAAAATGTTTAATTCAATTTTTTGAAAACCAAATTGTGTGGTTTGATGTGTGCAGTAGCTAATTGTGATGTTTATGATGTTGTGTTGAGATGATTGCTTGTATAGCTTAGTGATTGTTTGCATTGTTTGTTTATTAATTAGACGAGAACGTTGTCGGATATATCGAGGAAGGAGAGTTTGCTGAATTGAAGAACAAGAGCAAGATCACTTTGCCAAGCAAGGCAAGCTATTCTCTGAGCTTGCACTACCAACATATGCATCTACTTTCATAACATGTTTTACTCTCAAAGCAAGATTTATAAAACTCATTTCAAAAGTATATGGATATTATTTTGCCACCCTATGTAGTAGTTTATATAAAACTTTAGGATGGGAAAACAATGTTGTTTATTCAAAACTCCTTTGAAATGTCTTGTGAGTTTATGGAATGCCGAGATGTCGGTGTGTGTTGGAAAAGTGGAAAAGTGGTGATGTTTATGAAAAATGCACAGTGTGTCCTTGTACTTACGTCAACCATCCAATACCCTGTGCGACCACCTCCACCACATATGGGAAAAGGGCGTAGTCATATAATTTGCTCATATTAGTATGGGACTCCTCAACAACGAGGATGACCTCGTTCCATGAGGGGATGGTCATGGCGACCTACCCCCTGACCTGGGTCCTGGCATCTGAGATGGGGGATTGAAGGGTTCGCTCGCCGGGCAGAACTACGAGTCCTCACACTTAGGTTTCCCGACGGGGAATCTGGACTGGGTGTTGATGGAAAGGATGATAATTTCGTAGCGGTAGGATCCTATACTAGCATGAGCAAAGGACAGGCTATGGTCGGCGGCTTACTTCGCATACACCTGTATGGCGAGACGTGGCGGACACGATGAGCTGCCGGATGGATGTGGGATAAAAGCGTGCTACCTCTGCAGAGGGTTAAAACTATTCGAATAGCCGAGTCCTCGGATATGGACAGCTGGGAGACCCTACTTTGACCATGTGCAAGTTTTTGGAAAAGCTTTTAAGTTTAAAAGAAATTGAAATGGTGATGGGGTTACACAGCTATACCAAATGAAGTGGTAGGAGTTGTGGGAATAAATGGACTATGGTGAGCCATGGTCATGAAAAGGAGGAGTTTTTGAGAAACAAAATGAGATGGTGACTTCTTTCAAAGATGGTTATAAAACTCTTCTTACCTTTTTCAATAAAGATATAGAGATGTTTTAAAACAAATAAGAGTGCATACTCATGTTGGGGTAGTTTGCGAGTACATTCAAATGTACTCATATTGGTTTCGTCCCTGGCTATTGTCCTAGCCAGACTACGAGGAGGAGCACTACGCCGAGCAGGAATATGGCGACTTCTACGCCAACTAAGGATCTCCACAAGTCAGCTGCCTGTCGGGTTGTCATCGTTAGAATATGATGTCTACTACGCCGTAGCTTCCGCTGATATATTGGTTTGGCCCATGAAGGCACCTATGTAAGAACTTGGTCTAAATGACCATTTATGTAAGACTTTTATTCGGTACTGTAATGGATGTAAACTTTGGTATCCAATTCGGATTATGTGCAACGACAGACTGATCACGGGATCGTTGTGTTAAGCATAATCGGGTATTTCGGACAGCTAGTCCGGGGTCCCCACAGACTTGGTATCAGAGCCATCCTGACTTTAGGAAACCTTAGTTAGCATGGTCGTTTGTCAAATGTTACAAAAGATGAATTTCTAAAAAGAAAGGAATGAAGTATTTTCGAAAATTGCTTATCTCCAATCCTCTTACTTATGCAAAATTTTACTCTCATTAAATATTACATTTTCCTTGTATCCCTAAAATTTTGTACACCTCTCATTAAGTTTAAAATTTGACTCACTTGTTGCCCTACTATATTAAAATTTTGATATACTTGTCACCTAACTAACTTAAAATTTTGCTTAAAAACTGTAGATGGCACTCCACTGGACCGAGTTCGTTCAGCTGGAGAAGGACAGCAAGCTGACGTTTGAGAGGGACTTGTTCGAGTTGACCAAGCTGTTAGGTCGCCCCGCTCCAGAGTTTGAGGGAGCTCAGATTGATGTTCACGGTGTCGGAAGGCTGAGCTGGCTCATCAGATCGTCAGTTCGCAGGAACATCAAGTCTCCCAATTCCAGGACGCTCATCTTCACCACCAAGGAGGCCACCTGGGTTGACGGTCTCTGTACTGCTACACAGAGGATGCTAGCCCGACTTTGTGAGGAGCACAAGGCGGAGTTAGTAGACTCCCGTTTCCGGTTCTACGGGAGGCGCAACTGTGATGGACACCCTACTCCTTCACCTTACCACCCGATGTTTGGGAGCTACATCATGGACATGGAGATCTTACTTCAGTGCACTCAGGATGATCTGTTGCGCACTAGGATTCAGCTCCACTTCGACCGCGAGTCGCTCGTTGAGCTTCGCGAGAACGAGATGAAGCTGATGGTGGAGAAGGTTGCTCTTCTCAGGAAGAGGGCCCAGCTGAGGAAGACTATCGTGAAGCTCCGCACGAAGGTGGCAGAGCAGGATGGACTGATTGAGGATCTAGAGCACCATACTGACGAGATGGAGGAGGAGGGCGAGGATCTCCGCAAGGAGAACGACGCTTTCCTCAGTGACGATGATGACTTCGTGGAGGAGATGGACTGTGAGGAGGAGGATGATGAGGAGGAGTTAGTTGACGAGGAGGAGGAGCCACTCGAGCCAGTTCTCGAGGACGAGGAGGAGGATCCCGAGGAGCCAGCCTACCAGTCAGATGCTGACGTGTTAGAGCTGGAGGTTCCACCTCAGTAGGCGAGTGACTTGATCACTACCGCAGGATTAGGTTGACCCCCTATAGCTAGTCGAGTAGTAGTAGTGGTTCTTTTGGAAACCAGATGTTATGTATCCTAGATGTAAGGTGATGTTGTAAGCTTGAGGTTGTAAGCTTGATGTTGATGTGAACTCTTTGATGTGTTGTTTGTGAAATATAAGTATGTTTGTCTTGTTTAAATCTGTGTGAACTATTTTCATATAAATCTTAGGATTAATCAACCACTTGAGAGATCGTCTTTTCCCTTAGTCGAACTTTTCTTGCCTTGTCTCTTATACCCGGTGTGCTTCAGGATGCCACCCCGTCGCAGCAATGCGGAAGGATCAGGATCAGCACCACCACCACCGGACCCAACCCCCACCCAACTTCTCGCGCTTATCATGGAGGAGCGTGAAAATGCCCGGCAAGAGCGCCAAGCTCATCTCGCTGCCTTACAACAACTCGCAGCCGCTTATAACAACAACAACAACAACAACAACAACAACAACAATGGTGGTAACGGCAATGGCGATGGAAACCAGCGATCTACCTTGGGTGATTTTCAGAAGACCAACCCACCCACCTACTCCAAGGGACTTCACCCACTAGAAGCCGATGATTGGCTTCGCACCATCGACAACAATCTGGAAGTTGCTGCTGTGGGAGAGAATGAGAAAGTGCTGTATGCAACCCACTATCTCGCTGGACCTGCAAGAGCTTGGTGGGAGACTACCAAGACTCTCCAGCCAGCTGGTCATGTTATCAACTGGGCTGAGTTCCAGGAGAAGTTCCGCAAGAAGCACATTCCCTATGGACTCATTGAGAGGAAGAAGGATGAGTTCCGTAAGCTGAGGCAGGGAAGTAGAGATGTGGTCGGTTATCTTGAGGAGTTTACCGACTTATCTCGGTATGCTCCTGATGACACCGACAAAGAAGAGAAGAAGATGGAGCGTTTCATGAGTGGACTTCATGATGAACTGCAGTGTGCTCTGGTTATCCATGACTTCCGTGATCTGGAGTCACTTGTGGACAAAGCCATCCAGCTGGAGACCAAGCGCAAGTCTATGTATGAAGGTCGCAAGAGGAGGATGAATGCTCAGGAAGGTTCGAGCAGCCAGAAACCCGTATCTTTCAGCAGAACCCCAGGCCTGCCTATCGTCCACCCCAAGTTCCACGCCCCAATTTCCCTAACCGCCCGAACAACTTCAACCGCCCCAATGACAATAACCGTCCCAGAGGAAACTTCAACAACTTCAACCCCAATGCCAATGTTGTCTGCTTTGAATGTGGCAACAAAGGTCACTACTCCAGAGAATGCCCCAATCCCAAGAAGCCTGTCCAACGCCCCAATGCACCTGCACCGAACAATGGTCAGGCCGCAATGGAAATGGTAATGGCAAGAATGCCGCACCCCGCGGGAATGTTGCTGTTGTCAGAGGCCGTCTGCACCACATCAATGCTGAAGAGGCTGAAGAAGCGCCAGATGTTGTGCTGGGTACGTTTCTTGTCAACTCAGTACCTGCAACTGTTCTGTTTGATTCTGGTGCTACCCATTCGTTTATTACCAAAGAGTTTGTTTCTAAGGGAGGTTTAGTCGGGAGTCTTTTACCCAAACCAATGTTGGTACAAACCCCAGGACTGTTAGCCAAAACCAACCAGATGTGTTCCGAAACCCCCATAGAAATTGGAGGAGGAAGGTTTGCAGCCGACCTAATTATCTTAGGAAACCAAGGCATAGATGTTATTCTTGGAATGGATTGGTTAGCCAAGTACCACGGTCGTATTGACTGTGCCCGAAGAGCTGTTTCTCTCACTTCTGATGATGGAGTTGAAGTGGAGTATGCATCTGAGACCAGCCAGACCAGACCCGGATGCCATGAGAGCATAGCTCGACCCGCCCTAGATGAGATCCGTGTTGTTCATCTGTTCAAGGATGTTTTCCCAGAAGAATTGCCTGGTATGCCGCCAGACAGGGATATTGAGTTCATAATTGAGCTTATCCCAGGAACATCCCCCATATCCCAAAAGCCTTATCGGATGAATCCGGAAGAACTGGTTGAGTTGAAGAAGCAGTTGGCTGATATGCTAAGCAAAGGTCTTGTCCGCCCAAGCTTCACCATGGGGATCACCCATTATTTTTGTGGACAAGAGAGACGGTACCACACGCCTGTGTGTGGATTATCGCAAGCTGAATGACGTGACCATTAAAAACAAGTACCCTCTTCCCAAGATCGAGGATCTGTTCGATCAAATGAACGGAGCCCGAGTCTTTTCAAAGATCGATCTTCGGACAGGTTACCATCAGTTGAAGATCCGAGAGACAGACATTCCCAAGACCGCCTTCACCACCCGTTACGGTTTGTTTGAATACACCGTCATGTCCTTTGGCCTGACCAATGCCCCAGCCTATTTCATGAATCTCATGAACAAGATTTTCATGGAGTACCTCGACAAGTTCGTGGTAGTTTTCCTTGATGACATCCTTATTTATTCCAAGACCGAAGAGAGCATGCTGAACACCTGCGTCTAGTTTTGGAACCCTCCAAGAGCACCAGCTGTATGCCAAACTTAGCAAGTGTGAGTTTTGGCTCAGTGAAGTGGCATTTCTTGGACATATTGTATCCGCTGGAGGAATTTCTGTTGACCCTGAGAAGATACAAGCCATTCTTGACTGGTTATCCCCAACCAATGTTTTTGAAATCCGAAGCTTTCTCGGACTTGCCGGTTATTACCGCAAGTTCGTCGAAGGATTTTCCAGTATAGCCAAACCTCTGACCCAACTGTTGAAGAAGGACAAGAAATTTGAATGGACTCAGAAGTGTGAGGATAGTTTCCAAGAACTGAAGAAGAGACTAACCTCAGCCCCAATCCTGATCATGCCAGACGTCACCCAGAGTTTCGACGTGTATTGCGATGCATCACGCCTCGGACTTGGTTGCGTTCTGATGCAAGAAGGCAAAGTTGTGTCGTATCTGTCCCGGCAGTTGCGACCGCATGAAGAGAATTACCCAACCCATGACTTGGAGTTAGCTGCTGTGGTCTTTGCTCTTAAGAAGTGGCGTCCCTATCTTGCGGGACATCGCTGCGAGGTCTATACAGATCACAAAAGCTTGAAGTATATTTTCACCCAGAAAGATCTGAACCTGCGACAGAGGAGATGGATGGAATTAATCAAGGATTATGATATTGGAATCCATTATCACCCTGGAAAGGCTAATGTTGTTGCCGATGCCCTTAGTCGCAAACCTTGCACCCTGAATGCCCTGATCCAAGCCGAACAGCCAGCCTTGTTCAAAGAGTTCCAAGATTTTGGACTAGAGCTTGTTAGCCATGGTTATCTCGCCAATTTAGAGTTAACCCCAACCCTGATGGATCAAATCAAAGAAGCCCAAAAAGGTCATGAAAGCATAGAGGGAATTAGGAAGAAGATTTCCCTCGGCAAAGCACCCGGTTTTACCGAAGATGCTGAGGGAGTGCTGAAATTCAATGACCGTATCTGTGTGCCCAATGTCACGGAACTTAAGGAGTTAATCCTGAAGGAGGCCCATGAGACCCCTTACTCAATCCACCCCGGCGGAACCAAAATGTACCAAGACCTTCGAGAAGATTTTGGTGGCATGGAATGAAGCGAGAGATTGGTTCATTCGTAGCCAAGTGTGACATCTGCCAGCGAGTTAAGGCTGAACATCAGCGACCCGCTGGATTGCTTCAACCTTTGAAAATTCCCGAGTGGAAGTGGGATGAGATTGGAATGGATTTTATTACCGGACTTCCAAATCCAACCGAGGCCATGATTCAATCTGGGTCATCGTTGATCGACTGACCAAGGTTGCCCATTTCATCCCTGTCAACACCACCTATCGGGGACATCAGTTGGCCGACTTGTATATTTCCAGAATAGTGAGCCTGCATGGTGTGCCTAAGAAGATTGTATCTGATAGAGGCACGCAATTCACCTCAAGGTTCTGGAAATCCCTTCATGAAGCCCTCGGAACCAAGCTAGCATTTAGCACAGCTTATCATCCCCAGACCGATGGCCAAACTGAGCGAGTGAACCAGATATTGGAGGACATGCTTCGCGCATGTGTTCTATCCTATGGTTCCAAGTGGGAAGATTGCCTTCCGTTTGCAGAATTCTCGTACAACAACAGTTATCAGTCCAGTCTGCAAATGGCCCCTTTTGAAGCCCTTTACGGCAAGAAGTGTCGTACACCCCTGAATTGGTCCGATACGGAGAAGGCAAATTGTTTGGACCAGATACCCTCCGTGAAGCTGAAGAGCAAGTTCAGCTTATTCGTGAACGTCTCAAAACTGCCCAATCCCGTCAGAAGAGTTATGCTGACACCAAGCGCCGTGACCTCACTTTCAGTATCGGAGATCATGTTTATCTCCGAGTGACACCCCTTAAAGGAATGCAGCGTTTCCATGTCAAAGGAAAGTTAGCGCCAAGGTATATTGGACCCTTCAAGGTCCTTGCTCGTCGAGGAGAAGTATCCTATCAGCTGGAGTTACCCCGAGTTAGGAGATTATCATGATGTCTTCCACATTTCCTTGCTCCGGAAGTGTCTTGAAGTTCCTGACCAGCCTGATGTTTTCAAAAACATCGACCACCTCTCCATCGACCTGAACCAAGACCTGACTATCGTGAGAGACCCTCAAAATTCTCGAAGAAGATGTTCGTGTTACCCGAAGACGTGCGATCAAGTTTTACAAAGTCCAGTGGACTAACCACTCTGAAGAAGAAGCAACTTGGGAACGCGAAGATTATCTTCGAAGCGAATTCCAGACCTCCTTAAAACCTAAGCCTAGCAAATCTCGGGACGAGATTTATTTTAAGGGGGGAAGGATTGTAACATCCCAAAATTATTATCAGTTTATATTCCAAAAATGAGAGCCAACAAAAACTTTTGTTGTTTATTGTATGTTAATTGCTTCTTGTTACTTGAGTTGTTGTTCTTGCTGTTGTGTGAGTGTTTGCACTAGTGAACACTAGTAAGAAGAAAGAAAACAAAATATAAAATCAAAGCAAGAAAAATAAAAGTGACAAGTTGTCACATGAAAATCTCCAAGTGACAAACTCAATTATTTTCAAACCAAAGTCAGTGGAGTTGTAATGTAAACACTCCCCATTTTGTTCCTACCACTTTCCCCTCTCAAATATTATTTTTGAACTAGTTTTAAATTCTAAAATAAAAACAAATTGAAATAAATTCAAATAACATAAACAAAGTACTATAAAAGAAAATGTTTCAAAACATTTTATTATTTTATGCCAATTTTTGTGGAGCTTCTGTACATTATGGGAAGGCCCCACAAATTTTTGTAAATTTTTAAAATGTTTAAATGCACTAATTAAATCCTAGAAAACCTTCTGGATTTAACAGAAGGACTAAAACAGAAATAAAAAAAGAAGCAGAGAGGAGGCAGGGGGTTTTCTGCAAAAACGTCATCCCCTACCTCTCTCCCTCGCCCCGACGTGCCGCCGTGTCGCCACCACCGTCGTCGCCGTTTCGAGCCGCCCAGGCCCCCCCTGCGCGCGCCCGGTGCCTCTGCTGTCTCTGCGTGCAGGAGAGAAAACTCGAGCCCCTCCCCGCGCCATTACGCCGCCCTCTGCCCCGATGCCTCGCCGTGGCATCCGCGGCGTCGCTGGCCAAATTGGCCCAGCCCTCTGCGCCTCAACACGCACAGCCCCTCTAGACGCTTCTAGAACGTGTCCGGACCCCGTTAAGCACCAAGCCGCCACGAGCCTCTGCACCCTCGCCGCGTAGCCGAGGAATTGGTCGCCGTAGACGCGCCATGGCCGCCGCCGTGGACCTCGACCACCATGGACCGCCCCGAGCCTATAAAGCCACCCCGAGACCTCACTGAAACTCCACACCCCTCCCTCGATCTCTCCCTCGCTCCAATTCGGTCTGTGCACCGCCAGAGGGCCGTGCACTGCCGCACCCGTCGCCGCCGTCAAGGTCGATCATCGCCGCAACACCACACCCTCCCATTCTTCCCTCTTTGGCCTGCAGTTACTTCCCTCTGCTTCACCGCACTCACCGCACCCTTTTTCCCTTTGATCAGTGCCCAGACGCGGCCGTGGAACCTCGCCGGAGCTGCTGTCCGTGGCCGAGGAAGACGGAGACCTCGCCGCCGACGAACCACTCCACCCCAGCAAGTGTAACTCGGCCAGAAGCTTCCACCTCACCACCGCCGTCGATCTGCATCCTCTCCGCGACCTCCCGAGCCCTCTAGGTGAGAGATTCATCCACCTCGCCGTCGCCGGCGCGGCAGCGCCGCTCGTTTTAGGTCGCCGACGTTTGCCATCGACGTGGGCAAACGTGGGCCGTTGGATCTAAATCCAACGGTTGCGTACCGCTTCGTTTAGAAATGAAAGAGAGAGAGAGACTGACGGGCGGGCCCCGCTCGTCAGGTTTTAAATCTTTTTCCCGCGCGCGCTGTGCCGCTGCCATGTAGGCCCCACTAGTCAGCCTTTTCAACATTATCCAGAGGAGGGAATTTTCGAATTTCAAACTTCTCTGAATAATCAGTACTGGATCCAACTTTGAAATTCAATATCTCAAGATTTAGGAATCCAAATAAATCAAACTCAACTGTTCTGGAAAGCTTATGAAATTGTTAACCAACACAATTGGTCTCATGTCATTTAATTAAATAGTTAAAAAGTATTATTGAAAATGCCACAGAAGGTTTAAAATCTAAACTTGTTTGTTTCTGATACTCTGTTAGTCCAAATAATTCCAAACCAATTTTTCTAGCTTAGTACTGCCTTGTGTTAGCTCCCTAATTTTGGTAGAATTAATTAAGTAGTATGAATTGATGACTTTAAAATAAACCCTTCTGGACTAAAACAGACAAATATGTTTATTGGTTGATCCAAATGAGTTAGGACCAATTTTGTTAGCTCAAATTTAGCCATGTTTAGTTACCCCTAAAAGGGTTTAATTTTTGGAACAATAGAATTTAAATGGTAGCTAAAACTTGATTATTAAGCTACTGGATTCAATCCAATGTGTAGGGAGTTTGGTAACTCCAAATGATCCAATTCAAATTGGGTTGTATTCTACACATCAGTGGCTTTCCATAGAATTTTAGTTTGCATTTTTGTGACCAACAAAACTCAAGTTGTGGAATTAAACATGAATAACTAGTTCTGCCATAATTTAGAAGTAATTAAAAAGTGTTTAATTCAATTTTGTTTAAAAATCAAATTGTGTGGTTTGATGTGTGCAGTAGCTAATTGTGATGTTTATGATGGTTATGTTGAGATGATTGCTTGTATAGCTTAGTGATTGTTTGCATTGTTTGTTTGTTAATTAGACGAGAACGTTGTCGGATATATCGAGGAAGGAGAGTTTGCTGAATTTGGAGAACAAGAGCAAGATCACTTTGCCAAGCAAGGCAAGCTATTCTCTGAGCTTGCACTACCAACATATGCATCTACTTTCATAACATGTTTTACTCTCAAAGCAAGATTTATAAAACTCATTTCAAAAGTATATGGATATTATTTTGCCACCCTATGTAGTAGTTTATATAAAACTTTAGGATGGGAAAACAATGTTGTTTATTCAAAACTCCTTTGAAATGTCTTGTGAGTTTATGGAATGCCGAGATGTCGGTGCTGTGTTGGAAAAGTGGAAAAGTGGTGATGTTTATGAAAAATGCACAGTGTGTCCTTGTACTTACGTCAACCATCCAATACCCTGTGCGACCACCTCCACCACATATGGGAAAAAGGCGTAGTCATATAATTTGCTCATATTAGTATGGGACTCCTCAACAACGAGGATGACCTCGTTCCATGAGGGGATGGTCATGGCGACCTACCCCCTGACCTGGGTCCTGGCATCTGAGAATGGGGGATTGAAGGGTCCGCTCGCCGGGCAGAACTACGAGTCCTCACACTTAGGTTTCCCGACGGGGAATCTGGACTGGGTGTTGATGGAAAGGATGATAATTTCGTAGCGGTAGGATCCTATACTAGCATGAGCAAAGGACAGGCTATGGTCGGCGGCTTACTTCGCATACACCTGTATGGCGAGACGTGGCGGACACGATGAGCTGCCGAATGGATGTGGGATAAAAGCGTGCTACCTCTGCAGAGGGTTAAAACTATTCGAATAGCCGAGTCCTCGGATATGGACAGCTGGGAGACCCTACTTTGACCATGTGCAAGTTTTTGGAAAAGCTTTTAAGTTTAAAAGAAATTGAAATGGTGATGGGGTTACACAGCTATACCAAATGAAGTGGTAGGAGTTGTGGGAATAAATGGACTATGGTGAGCCATGGTCATGAAAAGGAGGAGTTTCTGAGAAACAAAATGAGATGGTGACTTCTTTCAAAAGATGGTTATAAAACTCTTCTTACCTTTTTCAATAAAGATATAGAGATGTTTTAAAACAAATAAGAGTTGCATACTCATGTTGGGGTAGTTTGCGAGTACATTCAAATGTACTCATATTGGTTTCGTCCCTGGCTATTGTCCTAGCCAGACTACGAGGAGGAGCACTACGCCGAGCAGGAATATGGCGACTTCTACGCCAACTAAGGATCCCCACAAGTCAGCTGCCTGTCGGGTTGTCATCGTTAGAATCTGATGTCTACTACGCCGTAGCTTCCGCTGATATATCTGGTTTGGCCCATGAAGGCACCTATGTAAGAACTTGGTCTAAATGACCATTTATGTAAGACTTTTTATTCGGTACTGTAATGGATGTAAACTTTGGTATCCAATTCGGATTATGTGCAACGACAGACTGATCACGGGATCGTTGTGTTAAGCATAATCGGGTATTTCGGACAGCTAGTCCGGGGTCCCCACAACTTTTCCGCGGAAAAACGGAAACAGAATTTTGCGGAACGGAAACGGAAACTTTTATGCGGAAACGGAAACGGAACAGCGTATTCCGGCGGAACGACTGCGGAAACAGAAATTCCGTTTCCGGTAATACGGAACTTTCCGTTTTTTGATACACAGTGATTTCAAAATCCAACAGGCACGGAAATTCTAATGAGAAAATTTAGGCACGACCTAAGAGCTGAATAAAAATGAAAAGAATGTGAAGCTGCCATGTTTATGACCTATGTATTCGCATATCATCTCTCCGTTGGGTCGTTCTTAGTTCTCCATTTCGGTGTTACACTAGGGATAGGGATGATAGTAGATATTTTTAATGTTGCACACCACATTTTATAATCAGGATATTTCCTTATGATTTCATTTCATCTTAGAAACTTGACAAATTTGTTGATTTGCTTGGCTTTTACTTAATTAATTAAGTCATCTCTTGGTTCCGGTAAATATCTGTTTTTTGTTCCGTCTCCGTACCGTATTCGGTCTGTATCTGTTTCCGACAATATTTGTTTCCGTATTTGTTTTCGGGGTTTCTGTATTTGTTTATGCTTCCGCAAAATAATATGAAAACAAATATGGCACCATTCCATCCGTATCCGCTCCGTTTTCATCCTACTCACACGGACGAACCCAACGGTCCTATGCCGAACATGGGAATGGGCAAGTCAAGCAGGAAGAACATGGGAATGGGTTTCCATGCCCATTTTTCGGATTCCTTTCCCCTTCCTCGAGCAAGCACGGGCTCGACGGCGCCTCCACTACGCGCCCAACTATGACTGCAGCAAAGCGTCCAGTTGCCTGCCACTGCGGTGCCGCTCTCCCGCCGCGGGGTCACGCCGGCACCCGGCGTGGCTGCCTGTGCAGACGCGGTTGGGGTGGGGGTTGCAGGCGCGGACGATGTACTCGGCCGCGCGGAGGTACGGAGCCGCTGCTCTGAGGCGAGCCACCCTTCCCCCGGCCGCTCTAAACCCTCTCTCCATACCCCCAATCGCATCCCCTCTATAAATTCGCCCAATTTCCCTGCCCGCCCTTCTCTTCCTTCCGCAATTCCACAAGCGATTCCCCACCCGGCCCACATTGCCAAAGACGCCTCCTTCCGCCCTTCCCCCATCAGCCCCGCCGAGAGCTTCCGCAAGCCATGGAAGTAGACGAAGACCTTGAGAGTCGCTGCTAGCCTCCGAGGTCCTCAACCTCTCGGCCGCACGCGCGCGACGGGCTGGCGAGCTGGTGGCCCAGGCCAGGCAGACCGCCGCGTAGGCGGAGGCGGAGGGGGATCATCCCTACCTCACGGGGGCCGCGGATTCCATGGCGCGGGCCGCCATGGCGCTCTCCGTCGCGGACGCCTACACCAGGCCTCGGGCGGCAGCGGAGCTTGTGCGCTGCGCGGCCAAGCTCTCCTGGGCCGCTCATGAGCTCAACGCCAATCAACTGGCGGCCGATGCCCTCCACCTCGCGGAGGAATCCGAAGAGCTGACACGGATGGCCGCCGAGTTCAAGGCCAGCTTGAAATTCGCCCGCCAGCATAATCCAGGCCTGCTGGGGCGGATTGCCGCATTTTGCTCAATGCGGTCTTGCTCCGTGCCATCCTCCACTCAGGTATCTTTCTTTCTTTCTTCTTTCTTTCTTTCTTTCTTCTCCAAGAAATACCCAATTTCGTAACCGGTTAGACGCAACAACGGCAATGGTAGTTTTGTTTGTTTGGAAGAATCCTGGCCTGGGGTTGGGGGTGGAGGGGGAGGAAGGTACAGCGGTGCCTTTGATGGCCACGGCGATGCTAAGGGGATTTGACCGTCAGTGTGTGGACGGTGAGCATGGCGATGGCCAAGAAATAGTGAATTTTTGTTTGTTGCAGGTTGGCTATATACAGTGGAAATGTGCACTACTCCTCTGTCATATGCATGTTCCTTCGGATAACTTTATTCAATTGCAGTAGATGTTCTGATTTTCCAGTTTGCATGAGTGATCCGATTGGACTGCTGGGCAGGTCGAACTTGTTCTACCAGTTCTTCCTTAGATTTGTTACAGGTGGAAGATGTGTAGCTTTTAGATTTATTAACATGCTAAATTTGGTTCTGATTGAAAATTGGCTAATTAAAGTTTAGTTTCCACGTGTGAACCTCAGATCTTCAACTCAATTAGTATATATGTAATTTTCAAAGATCGTTTTGATTTGTAATATTTTAAGAACAAAATAGAAACTACTTGTAACTACGGCATGATGGAAGGACTTTGTTGTGACCAGGCGAAGTTTCATCACCCATTTCTTTGTGGTTTGCATCGTCATAGTTTCTTTTCATCGTTAAATGCTTTATGGCAAAGCTAGTTGGGCTTCTTCCCTGGTCCGTGTGTGTTTAGAGTTTCTCACAGTTTGCATGAGTGATCCAATTGGACTGCTGGGCAGGTCGAACGTGTTCTACCAGTTCTTCCTTAGATTTGTTACAGGTCGACGTGTAGCTTTTAGATTTTTTAACATGGTATATTTAGTTCTGATTGAAAATTGGCTAATTAAAGTTTAGTTTCCAGGTGTGAACCTCAGATCTTCAACTCAATTAGTATATATGTAATTTTCAAAGATCATTTTGATCTGTAATATTTTAGGAGCAAAATAAAAACTAATTGTAACTACGGCAGGATGGCAGGACTTTGTTGTGACCAGGCCAAGTTTCATCACCCATTTCTTTGTGGTTTGCATCGTCATAGTCTATTTTCATCGTTAAATGCTTCATGGCAAAGCTAGTTGGGCTTCTTCCTTGGAGCGTGTGTGTTTAGAGTTTCTCACCGTGTGTGTATACCTTCTTTGATCTTGTAGGGTGATACCTCGTCGATGCACCCATTGGGTCTTTCTCTTTCTCTCGGCCTCTTCCCTTACATGGGGAGGCAGGGGATCCTTAGCAGCCCGGACAACTTTTCCAACAACGATCTATGGTGGATTGATATGATCTTCACTTCGTGGTGGTGCTTGGTCTCATTGGGCGTGGCTGCTAGCTTGTGCCTCGAGACTCGGCTTCAGATCGAGTTTGTTCGGCTTTCGAGACATGTTTCTTTGCTAGGTAAACTACAATCATATTTCTAACTTATGCAATCTGTCGACCTCGTAGCACCATGCTATTAAACATCTACATTGCCACACTGCTTATTTATATGAAAGTTGTCTATGCAGGCATTACCATTTTGGTTATCCTGTATGGTTACGTGATGTTAGCTCCTCACGCGTGGATCGCTGTTCTCATCTTTCTGGCCATGTCGTGCTTTTTTCACGCTATGTTTTACCTACAGGTACATTAACCATTCTCTTAGCTTTCTCTTTGCTATTCCCTCTACGGATGTTGGCTCCTAATTATATCCTTTACATTCTATTGCAGTCGTGGCGTAGGATGTGATGCGGTATGGCAAGGAATGTGAGGCCGGAGAGTTTGAGAAAGGTGCCCGTTTTAATGCTTCTAGCTGGCAGTTTTGATCAATTAGATGCTCCTGGTTGTGTTTCGTTGGTGATTTCGCTACGGCTGATCTCAATCACATGGTTCCAAAAAGTGATCTCATCCAACCTGTATGTATTTGCTCATTGGATTCTTCTTATACAGTACACAACAGAAGGGACATAGCTGTGTCATGCAGAAATTAACACTTACACCTCACCGGCTTAGAGAATGACTTCTAATTTTTGAGGCGGTGTTTTTTTTCTGTAAGAAAAAATAGCAGGTGTAACAAGATTTCTTAGATTCTGTATTGTGATATATCGCTGCAGGCTGCAGTATATGCAATATCACCCTGTTTTTTCCATTCTTTCATTTTACACAGCTCAGACTTGCCACTTTACCAGCATATGCGATATCGACCTGTTTTTATGTACCATTTACTTGCCACGTTACCAGCATGTTAAAGGATGATTTTCAGTCTTGCTGTTACTCTTAGGGTACAATCACGTGTCACATGATGTATGAGACCGAATTAAACACTATTTATTTTCTGTTATATTCTTACTCTTGTGATGATATGGTCCAATCACTTGGTGCATGATGCAAGTAATCGAATTAAAAACTTAGAGAGGTAAGCTTTTCTGTGTGGTCCAGTGTCTTGGCATAAATTTTAATTAGTCATAATATGAAATATTTTCATTATCTTACTCTATATATATTGGAAAAAGAAAACTCTTGTGGAGTCAGGAAAAATGGCGGACGGTTGTCGTAAAAAAGAATTAGCCAAAGAGCTGCAAACTAAAAGAAAGAAGTTGAAGTTTTTGGGCCACATAGTTTACATTAATTTGATTTTCTCATCGTTACAGCAATAGTGGCAAGCCTTGGTGCTGTCATTATCTCCGGTGATTTCTCTATCTACATTTAGGTGCTGGAGCTTGTGACAATACACTTAGGATAAAATGCCGGTCAAGGAGAGTCAGTTTTGTGCCAGGTATCGTTGTACTTATTATTTTTAGTATGTACATTCGGAAGGAATTACCTGCTCTTGATAGGTACATCTATGGTGGTTCGTATGAAATGCCTAATTGAATGGTGTTTAGTGTTGGAGGAATAGCGACTTGTATTCCACGGGGGCCAAATGCCACAATATATAGTACATGTACAGGTGTAAATATGCAGGGAGCCCCCTATCTAATAGGGAAACTACAATATACAAATATCTCTCTAACACCCCCCTCAAACTCATGGTGGATCCACAACACTGAGTTTGGAGAGGAAAAAACTATGCTGTGCTCTAGTCTGGGCCTTCGTGAAAAAATCCGCCAACTGTAACTCTGAAGGCACATACTGGAGCGCAATAATCTGATCCTGCACACTAGCACGGACAAAAGAAGCATCAACGCCAATATGCTTAGTAAGCTCATGCTTCACTGGGTCACGTGCAATGCTAATAGCACCTGTACTGTCTGACAAAAGAGTCGTGGGTGTCGTAACAGAGACACCAAAATCTGCAAGTAACCACCGTAACCAAGTCACCTCAGCAGTCAAAAGAGCCATAGCTCGCAACTCAGCTTCTGCACTCGAACGGGAAACTGCGGTCTGCTTCTTCGTCTTCCAGGCAATGAGAGAACCACCAAGGAAAACACAGTAAGCAGAAAGTGAACGGCGATCCAAAGGATCACTAGCCCAAGTAGCATCGGAGTAGGACTGAAGCTGTAACGAGCTAGAACGAGGAAAGAAGAGACAAAGCGAGATCGTTCCACGAAGATAGCGTAGAACACGAAGAAGGTGACTATAGTGAACCGAAGTGGGAGCAGAAACAAACTGACTCAGAATATGGACAGGATAAGAAATATCAGGGCGAGTAACAGCCAGATAGACGAGACTCCCGACAAGATGTCGATAACGAGTCGGATCAGAGAGAGGATCGCCATCAGACGCACGAAGAGAAATATTGAGCTCCATGGGAGTCTCAACAGTACGCTCATCAGTAAGAGCGGCACGAGAAAGAAGATCATGAATATACCGTTCTTGGGATATAAAGAAACCATCAGCGGTGGACGAAACCTCAATCCCAAGAAAGTAACGAAGCGGACCAAGATCCGACATAAGAAACTGCTCACTCAGACGTGCCTTGACAAAGGCAATATACTCTGGGTCGTCACCAGTGATGATCATGTCATCAACATAAAGAAGAAGAAGAGTGCGACCACGAGGAGAACAGTGAACAAACAACGCAGGATCATGAGCACTGGGAGAGAAACCAGCAGCTGTGACCACAGAAGCAAAGCGCTCAAACCATGCACGAGGGGCTTGCTTAAGGCCATAGAGAGAGCGACGAAGACGGCAGACCATGCCATCTGTAACAGAATACCCAGGTGGTGGTTGCATATAAACCTCCTCACGCAACTCACCATTAAGAAAGGCATTCTTAACATCAAGCTGAGACACAGACCAATGGCGAACAGATGCCACGGCAAGAAGAGTCCGAACAGTGGTCATGTGAGCCACTGGAGCAAAAGTCTCATCATAATCACGGCCATGCTCCTGCTGAAAGCCACGAGCGACCAGACGAGCTTTGTAACGCTCAAGAGTCCCATCAGAGCGGGTCTTAACCTTATAGACCCACTTACAGGTGATAGGACGAACACGAGGAGGAAGAGGGACGATCTCCCACGTACCAGTGCGCTCAAGCGCAGCAATCTCCTCAGCCATGGCAAGCTGCCATTCAGGATGAACAACAGCCTCACGATACGTAGTCGGCTCCGAGACAACCGAAACACTGTAGGTAGCGGGATTATAGAAATCAGGTGAAGGACAAGGCCGAGAACGAAGAGAATAAGTCGGCTGAGACGGTGCACCGGAAGTAGAGGGTGCATCAGATGACTCGGTCACAACACGTGGACGGCGAGTATAATAGAAAGGAAAAGTAGGATGAGAAGGAGCAACAGGAGAAGACGGAGGCGGAGACGGGGACAGGGAGGGTGAAGAAGGCGGCGACGAAGGAGGAGAAGAAGGCATCGGAGTAGATGGCACCGGATCAGAGGGAGGAGAAATATGAGGGATATCGGGAGGAGAATCAGGAAAAGTAAGAAAAGAGAGATCCTCCACAGTAGAGGTCGGGGAGGTCGAACGCGGATAGAAAGGCCGAGACTCATCAAACGTCACATCCCGGGAAATACGCATCCGGCGAGCCACAGGATCCCAACAACGGTAGCCCTTATGCTCATCACTATATCCGAGAAAAACACACTCAACAGACTGAGCGGTTAGTTTGGTGCGTTCACGAGGAGCAAGAAGAACATAGCAAACAACCAAACAAACGAAGCATAGAATAGTCAGGAGAACGATCGTAGAGTCTCTCGAGAGGAATGGCACCCTGAAGGGCGGCAGAAGGCTGGATATTAATCAGATAGGCCGAGGTAGAAACGGCCTCAGCCCAGAAATGAGGCGGAAGAGAAGAGGCGATCATCATCGCACGAGCAGTCTCAAGAAGATGGCGATGCTTACGCTCAGCCACGCCATTTTGAGCATGCGCACCGGGACAGGAGAACTGAGCGAGAGTGCCCTGCTCAGCAAGAACACCACGCAAATGCTTGGAGATATACTCACCAGCAGAGTCAGCACGAAACACACGAATAGGCGTAGAGAACTGAGTAAGAACCATGGCGGCAAAACGCTTATATATGGAGAGAACCTCAGTACGAGAAGACATAAAATACAGCCAAGTGTAACGAGAAAAATCATCTATAAATATTATAATATCGATGGCCCCCTTTCGAAGCGAAAGGAGCCGGACCCCAAACATCAGAGTGAACTAAGTCGAAAGGACGCTGAGATACAGACGCACTAGTAGGATAGGGTAACTGAATCTGTTTTCCTAGCCTACAACCCTGACACTGTAAAGAAACATCTCCTGAGACAGGCCCCAGAAGACCACGATGAACTAATGACGACAGACGAGAACCACAAAGATGACCAAGACGATGATGCCACTGTTGAAAAGAGCCGGTGACAGAGGCGACGATAGCAGGAGAACTGGCAGGCGAGGTAGCAGCGGAAGGAACACGAAGCCAGTCTATATCCCAAAGCCCCTGAGAATCACGGCGGCGAGGGCCAGCTCCAACCAAAACCTGCGTGCGACGATCCTGAACAGAACAAGAATCGGCGTCAAGAATGACGCGACAACCAGAATCAGTAAGCTGACCGGCAGAGAACAAGTTCATGGTAAGACGAGGAACATGAGAAATATCAGGGACAAAAAAGGAAGAAGTAGAAAGAGTGCCTCGACTAGAAACAGAGAGAGAAGTACCATCAGCAGTAAGAACACTAAGAGGAGAATCAAGAGGTCGAAGAGAGGACAGAGTGGAAGAATCAGAAGTCATATGAAAAGAAGCTCCAGAATCCAGAACCCACGAGGATGTACCTGACTGTGTAGAAGATGGTGGTCGCGCAGTGCCAGAAGAATCAGTCACAGAGCCAGCAGTACCCGTCGAAGAAGAACCTGAAGCGGCGAGCATCCGCTTGAGCCGCATAATGTCCTGGTCGGTGAAGCCGGCTGGAGAAGACCCTGACGAGCCAGAGGAAGCACGAGTCCCGGGAGAAGCAGACGCCTTCTGCTTACGCAGATCACGCTCCCTCGTGTAGCAACGAGACTCGGTGTGGCCAGGCAGATCACAGTAGGTGCAGTGATGGCGTGGACGAGCGCCACGACCCTGGCCACGACCCAGGCCCTGACCCTGAGGAGTGGGTAAAAGTGGCGGAGCAGTGGACCGCGAAGGAGTCGATGAAGCAGGCGACGAAGGAGGACCATGGGCAGCAAGCACAGAAGGAACCTCAAGCAACCCAACGCCACGTAGACGAGTCTCCTCAGCACGAAGCTCAGACAGCACCTCCGAGATAGGGACACGACCACGAGCAAGCAGCTGAGCACGTCGGGGCTCGAACTCCTTGCGGAGCCGAGACAAGAACTCATATACGCGCTGAAACTCCAAGTCGGAACGCACAGTCTGACAACACGGGCAGGCACCACACACGGCAGTGCGAAGAGAGTCGAGCTGACGCCAGATAGCAGCGCTCTGCGTGTAGAACTGATCAATGGTAGAGTCACCCTGCTGAAGATCATGCTCCTGACGAACCACAGACAGATATAGAGCATCCCGGACGGCTGATGACGCTGACGAAGGTGAGCCCACATGTCAGCGACAGTACTGAGGCCCATAAACTCAGAGGCAAACTGCGGTAGAACACTGGCGGTGAGAACAGCCGCAGCACGAGCATCATCATCAATCCACTGGTGTAAGCAGTCAGATCCAACCGGTAGGTCTCAAGGGCGTCAGAATGCTCCTTGACCTGCCGGTCATACGCAGCAATGGCAACATCATCCGCACTCTTAGCTGCATCCTTTGCAGCCTGAGTAGCATCGGCAGCAAGAACTGGTGGCGTCGGCGGAATAGGAGCAGTAGGAGCAATGGGGCACGGCGGACACGGACCTCGCCGGAAAGCACACCCCAGAGACGAAGACCACGCATATGAATGCGCATAAAAGCAGCGAAATCAGGATAATTCGTGCCATCAAATATCACCGAGCAACGAGGAATCGCGACATAGCCCGACGATGCAGCCATATTTCTCTCTTTTTTTTTACTCTTTTTTTTTTACTTTTTTTTTCTGGAAGGGAACGATCGGTCAACGCTGATCGAAATCAGATCGAGAACGCAGCAAAACGCTCAGCTTCGGACGAGGTCCCGTGTCCGCCCGACTCAGCTTCGGACGCTGATCCAAATCAGATCGAGGACCTCACGGATCGGGACACTAGCCCGACGCAGCGACGGGCGGCAGCGGCCGGAGACGGCGGACGGCGGCGGCCGGAGACAGGAGACTGCAGCGGCGGAGGACGGCACCGACCCGAGGCAGCTGCGGCAGCCCGAGGCGGACGACGGCACGGACCAAGACGGCCCAAGGCAGCTGCGGCAGCCCGAGGTGACGATGATCTTCGAGGTGACGACGGCGTGGACCAAGACGACGGCCGGGAACGGGAGGCAGCGGCCGGAATCGATCGAGATGGTCTGTACGGGAAGACCTGTTCGAGCTAGACGTGAGCAGAGGACAGGAAAAGCCCGAGTCGCGCGGGCGGAAAAAATAACCTAATGCTCTGATACCATGTTGGAGGAATAGCGACATGTATTCCACGGGGGCCAAAGGCCACAATATATAGTACATGTACAGGTGTAAATATGCAGGGAGCCCCCTATCTAATAAGGAAACTACAATATACAAATATCTCTCTAACATTTAGCAAGTGTCTTCTGTACAGAAAATAGGAAAGCAGCACAAGTCACTGAATCTTATGTCCTCTATTTTCTTTAAAGCTCTCAGCTCTTTCATCTGAACAATTTATGTGCAAGAGTTTATTTATGGAAATGTTTCTTTTTGAGGAAGCATCAGGATGAGGGCAGATTTAGCATCTGTCTATGTGTTTAGTTCTACATAAAGCTACTTCGTTGTCTAGAATTTGTAGTCTCTTGTTTCTCTTCTCCCAGTGTTATTGGTCTCTAAGGAGCCGACTTAGTTTATATTGTTGTGTTGATTGACACTTAACACATTTCAGACTTACTTTCTGAAAGTACAATGATATACATGTTGAATTGTCAATATAGATAATTTTATCCTCCGGTAAGATGCATTTCTTTTTGTAATGACATGATAAAGCGAGAAACAATTCCTTTCTTCCAGGAGCTTCAGTGACTAAAACCAGAAAAATGAATAGAGATGATTGAAAAAAAACTATGTACTGATTTTTGGTACTGTTTTTTCTCACATTTTGTATTTGCTTACGGGCATATACTTTGTGATTCTTCCTCTGAACTAGAGATCTGGAAATGAAGGATCCTTTTATATCCGTGTAAATAACTCAAAGTTGGATGGATTGCATGAGATGTTCCAAGTCGGACAGAATGTGATCCACCATATATATATAACGAATGCATTATATGTTCCATACAAGTTCAGTACACGTGATGAGCATTTTATTTCTTTAGGTTGATGCCTTATTGTCGAGTTTCGACAACCAGAAAAAAGTAGGAGGGTAGCTCATACATGTTAAAATGAACCATGAAGAGATTTCTAGGTGATCCAAGACAAAGTTTAATTAGTCAAGGATCTTTCCACATGCAACTAAATCTATACCTCCTCATGGTTCATTTCCATCATGCAATTGCACAAGAACCTGATGAATCCACGAATAAAATAAATAAATCGTCGTATGCTAATAAATGCCACTCTTAGCGCCATTCAAGAGCAAGCAGGCCGCCCTCGGCCCCAGCTAGTAGGAACTAAAGTTATAGTACTAGAATGGACAAAGAGGTTGTAACTTTTAGCTGCATACAATAATCCTCCAATCTTAGCAACATGAGTTGGGTGCTTCCTTCTACGCAACGGCGGGCCCAGGAAATGGCGCCTGGGTATTCCACCCATTTTTTTTTTCTCTAAATGTAGTATATGAATGAAACATCACAATACTATCAATATATGAATAAAACAACACTAGCATAACAAAAATAGCAATATTTCAATTTAGAAGCCCACAACAACATGAATACATATGTACCTTTGATTGATAAAGTGATGATATTCCATCTTACATATAAACTTTGCGGTTGCCTTTTTGGAAGAGATTGATGATATCCTCATCCTTTACTTTCCTGAAGAAATCTCTCTCAACAAATGTAACCATGCAATAGTTCAAATAGTCATCACCCATTTTGTTCCTTAGCTTATTCTTCAAATAGCTCATTGAAGAGAACATCCTTTCAACACTAGCAGTGGCTACTGGCAGAATCAATACAAACTTAAGAAGCTTGTAAATAGTATGATATTGTTCATGCTTCTTTGTCTTGACAAGCATAACTGAAAGCTCACACAGATTTTTCAAGTTGTGAAACCTTTCATCTCTACGCATATTAGAAACATACAGGTTTAGTTGAAATGGAAGCCTTGACAGTTCCTCTTTTGTAAAATCAGAAGCATAAAACTTGGTAGCAAGCTTAACCAACTTCTCTTGATCATAAGCAGCAAATAGATTTAGTGGACTGAATGCTGCCATGCAAATAAGTAGCTCGGTGTTTACCTCATCAAATCTGCCATTCAGCTCACCAATTTGCCTATCAATGACAGACACAAACATATCAACCTTGAAGCGGTGGTAATTGGTCACACCATTGCATTTACCTCTTCTAGGCCGGCCAACGGGGAAGTAAGGACCCTCCATATCAACAACTTTGATCTTATGCTTTCTACAAAAAGATGTGACCTTTGTGAGAAAATCATCCCATCTGACATCAGACCGCAAAGCCTCCAAGTAAAACTTTGTGTCATCGATAACCTGAATAGCATGAACAATATCTTCATCTTGCTTCTGCAAAGCTCTACACAATTCATCTGTGTATCCAAATATTTCTTGCATCAAGTGTGCCATGAAAACAAACTCAAATGATAGAAATGTTATCTCCATGGTAAGAGCCGCTTGCGCCTCCGCACTATTGTACTCGTCTCCAATCTTGCGGAGGACTCGTCGTAGTGCACCATACATAGAGATGACATTGTTCACAGTTCTGAAGTGAGAGCCCCAACGTGTATCACATGGCCTTCCCAAACCCATTTCCTGATTCTGCCCACTCCCTGCTTCTACTTCTTCCAATTCCAATGAAGCAATGAGTTCTTCAGCCTGAGCTATCCGAAGCAATCTCATCTTTTTACAAGACATGCTAAGAGCATTTAACAAGTGTGCAAGCTGCTGAAAGAACCAAGTACAATCACCACTCTCCTTTGCAACAGCAACAAGAGTTAGCTGTAGTTGATGGGCAAAACAGTGAACATAGTAGGCAGAAGGGGACTCATCCATAATCAGTTTTTTCAGGCCATTAGAATTACCTTTCATGTTACTAGCTCCATCATATCCTTCCCCACGCACCATTGCAAAGGTCAAATTGTAAGTCATAAGCATTTTCTCAATTGCAGTTTTCAGTGTCAAAGAGGAAGTATCTGCAACATGAGCAAGACCAAGAAATCTTTCAACCGCCCTTCCTTTCTTATCAACGTAACACAAGCAAACAGCCAACTGCTCATTCTGATACACATCACTAGACTCATCTGCAAACAGCCAACGTAACGCAAGCAAACAGCCAACTGCTCATTCTGATACACATCATATCCTTGGTACAATAGATATCTCACACACTTGAGTGTCCATGTCAAACACTGCATATACAAAGCCTTGTATTGTGTGGTGTTTGAAGCAATAGACTCCCGAATTGATGTTTGTGGTGTATTGAACCTATTGTACTTCTCTTGAGCTTCAGCATGAGCACTACTAACCTCACCTTCATGTTTCTTCAATCTCAACTTCATGTTCCAGTTATTAAATCCCTTCGTCACAAAAGCATCTCCACCGGGACATCTTGTCTTGTCCTTGAACAAATAGCAAACAAAGCTGAAAGCTCTATCTTTTTCCACACTATACTCAATCCATGGGAAGTCTGTAAACCAAGCACAGGAAAAGCGACGCTCTCTTCCACTTATATGTCTCCACGCAAACTTGTGATTCTTTGGTTGACATGGCCCCATCTCAATGAATTTCCTTCTTACTCTATCTTGGTCATTGACAGCATACATTGAGATGGGAATCCGCTTCCCAGGATCATGCTCAAGTGCCTCCAAATCTGCTTGCATCGGTTCATCATCTTCATCAACACTTTCATCATCTTCTACTTGTACATGAGGTGTTGAGGTTTCTCCTCTACTCTCCGGTGCTTGCCATAACACCATTTGCAAATTGCTCTCAACATGGACAACACTAGATGCAGTTGTTGTTTGATTCGGTGTAGATGATTCATTCGTTTTCCTTGTTTTGGCAGCCTTTTCCCACATAGAATGTATGCTACTGCCAACAACAGAACTCTTCTTCTTCTAGGATAAAAAAAACAAGTAACAAAAAATTAATACTTACATCTACGAAACTAGGGGCGAGCAATCAGTCATTGCAAGCAATCAGCATTGTCAGCAACTAATTAGGGGCGAGCAATCTGGCGGAGGACTAATTGGAGGCGTAGTGCAGTACCTTCTGTGCTCGGGGACGGGGCGGGGCGGCGCGGAGGACGGAAGCAGGAGCAGGGGCGCGGGTCGGCGGGGGCGGGGGGCAGGGCCGGGGCGCCGCCGCCGCGGCAGGCGCGGGGCCGTCCCCTGCTGCTCCAGCTCCGGGCATCGGCCGGTGGGCGGCGGCGGGCGGCGATCTAGGGGGCGTCCGTTGCGAGGGGAAAGGCAGGCAGGGTGGCGGCGCTGGGTGTATGCTTCACAGCCTCACAGCCGACAGGGGCACAGGGCGAGGGCGTCGTTGCTTCATGCGACTGCAGCAGCGGGCGAGAGAGGCCGTGAGAGAGAGGCGATCAGGCGAACTGGGCTTTTTCCTTAATGGGCTGGGCAAAAATATATACATTTTTTTTCCGCGTCAAATACATGGGTATGCCATGGCAGACAGGGGCATACACCCAGCGCCGCCATTGCTTCTACGACATAAATATATGAGCATTACGTATGAACTACAGTGAATTTGACATGTCCTTTCCTTTTCCTCTGAATATGCAAATATATCTGTTAACAACAATGCCACACACATCTATCTAAGTTAAGGCTCTACGTATTCTGCAGCAACGTGCACGGCTACTTTGCTTAACTTCAGTCTCCGGTGGAGAGGAGGCAGGAACGCGATCTACTCTCTTTACATCGAACCTTATGAATCATATTCTTCCTTAGTTGGACAGTGCACCAGAAGGTGAAGGGCTTGCATCTAGGGCAAGCAAATAGACAAGCACCGACATCGTAATATCAAAAACCAGAAGTGCTGTCATTTGATAGGGATCCAAATGTTCAGGGCTTTGAGGCGAAATTGCCGCCCAGATAATTATTGCCGCCAACACGACAGCCATTGTGGCAGTAGACATCTGCAAAGTAGCAAACGATTTCCATTAGGTGAACTGAAATATCACATGTAAAATTAAGAGTAGTTTATTGTTTAATTATATTTTACACTTAGAAGTTGTTTTGATGTACAATCAAGAGTACTTTGTGAACATATACCAGTACATAAGTTCACATTAACATCCACCCGCCCAACAACATTGTCTGCGAAACAGTCGTGTGTTTGGGGATTAGTTTCGCAGACTAGCTTAGACTCGAATACGTCACACCCATATAGCACGAGAAATTGTTAGATGAAACAGTCCACACCATTAGTTAGAAGTATTAATGGTTAAGATTACCCTATTCTTGTAGTCCTATACTTCATCTAGGAATGTCAATTATAACATGTGTCGCAAGTCCCGTTCAAGAAAAAAAAGTGTGGCAAGATGGTTATCTCTGTAGCAATTATCCTTTGCATGCCTCTAAACTAATGCGGTAAGATTTAGTAGAAAATGTGTAATTGGGAGATATAACTGTTTCAAGAAAAACATCTGATATCACATGTAAATTCGTCTTTTGTGAAGCTAACAAGTTTTTCTTCTAGTTAACTCCGTTCACTGATATAAGATGTTTTAGCAAAAGCTAAATTAGCTTGACAAAACGTTTTACATTAGTAAATGGGAGAAGTAGTCAAGAGAAAGCAAACAAATTTTATTCTTTCTATTTTGCTCCTCAGAAGTTCAACAAATATCCTAGGTGGCGCTATCGTTTAAGAACTTTTGTCGACGTCACGATGCATAGCGGTATGCCCTAGGAATTGCAGTTTAATCCAATTGAAATATTGTCGAGTCTCAGATTCATCATGTGAATTTACATATTAAAAGAATAGCTAGCATAATGCATCTATACATGTATAGGGAGCCAGGAGGCGTGAAGAAGATTACCCCGAGGAAGAAATTGTATCGGCTCCCGACGGCGTGGCTCGGCCTTGGAGGTGGCGGTGGTGCGACGAGGAGAGCTTCTTCAGTCCCGCGGTACAGGAGGTCCTCGAAAGGCACGTGCCCCGCCGTTGTGCCCGGCGGCCGGGAAGATCGGTTCCCTCCGTTCATGGCCATGGATCGAGCAGGCAGAGATCAGATCTGCAGATGGGTGTGCCGGCGCGTACACAAGCAACCGTGCGTTGTCGAGTTTTTATCAGGGATGGTTTGCACGAGATATCAAGGCACCATCCACGTAACTGAAGGCCCTGAACCCCTTCCCGATCGAGTCCTTCAACCGGTCAACCCCGATCATGCCTTCACCCAGCTAATTGTGATCGGCTGCGACGGTGTCTGTCTCGCTCTCGCGTGCCACCGTCGATCTACTCGACTTGGATGTACTATCCGACTAGGACTCAAAAAAACTACAAGAACTTGCTCGTATTTAAACTCCTAATCAAACTAGGACTCATAATTTTTAACTCACGTACTAGTACTAGTTGGACAAGACTCACACACAACACGTACACGTAGATACTAACTCGAACAACAATTATGCAAGATTAAGCTAACAAAGCTGTCGTGAAGAAAAATCTCAGATCACGGCGCACGGCCAGAGATCAGAGCGAGGTAGCTAGCTATACATAAAGGAGTCTTCGATTTGATTGGAATCCATCTACTGCCGCCGTCATGCGCCAGCAGCGGTGGTCTGACCTCTCGCCGGATCTGCTCCGCGAGATCGCCGCCAGCCTGCACGTCGCCGCCGACTTCGTCAACTTCCACGCCGTCTGTAAGCCATGGCGTAACTCCCGCGACCTGCTGCCCCAGAGGACGACGAACCAGCTCCTCCCGTGGCTCCTCGTGCCGACGGAACGCTCCTCCCCGCTCAAGCTCAGATGCATCTTCTCCAAGTCCGGCTACCGCGTGCTGCCGCCACCCTACCCGCGCCGGAAGAACTGGGTATGCAGCGCCGATGGCGGCACCGTCGGGTACCTGACAGTTGATACCCTCCGCACCGCCCTCCATGACCCTATCACCGGAGCCGTCGGCCCGTCACAGACATGCCTCCCTTCCCGCATATGCACTACTTCAGCGGCTATTGGAAGAGGGATCCCTGCGGCATCGTCTACGGAGACGGCACCACCCTTCTCTATGGCCTCTCCCAAATCGCCAGTGGTTCTTGGTGTAGAACCCAGTTCTGGTTGGCGCTCCTGCGCCCCGGCAACGCAAATTGGACGCTCCTCGATAGGACCTTCGAACCGCTGGGTGAGTTCGGCGCCGCGTACCATGGTGGAAGGATCCTGGTCACCACGGAGCCTAGCGTCTGGCACATTGTCATCCCGGACGTCGTTGGCGATGTGCTTGTCCCGAGGCCTAAAAACAGCTACTCGCCGGAGCAGTACGACTACACTCTGGAGTCCCATGGTGAGCTGTTGTGGGCGTCGGTCCAAGTCCAGTGGTATTTCACTTATAGGTCCAAAGCTGCTGGCCGCTATGAGCACTCCCTCACGGTGTCGGTGCACGCGCTAGAGGAGGCGTCGGAGGTGGAGAAGGCGCGGTGGGTGATGAAAGAAGGGCATTGCCTTGCTGATCGGGTGCTGTTCCTAGGGTCGCCAAATAGCTTTGCCATCGATGCATCGCTGCTGAACGGCCAAGGCGGCTGCGCCTACTTCGTCTACCACAACACTAAGATCTTGGATACGCCGCCTAAGCAGTTCGGCGTTTTCATGTACAATTTCGTTGATGGCAAGGCTGAGTTCATCGACCATCAAAAAAAGGCTGAGTTCATCGAGCGACTGCCTCAACCAACCATTGCTCCAATTCAGGTACATTCTCCTGAAATCATGTATCTCAAATTGATTTCTTTTCGCTAATAAAGTCATCCCTTTTGCTAATTCTCAGTCAACCGAGATTTAAGTTAGAGCTAAGTCGATTTTTTTTGACCATTCATTCATTTTATCATGGCATCAATCTAACAATAATCCTCCTAAGCATCTCAACTAACCAATTGCTAACAAAATTGGGTGTACGTTGGATCAGGAAATGATTTGGAGGAAGCAGCAAAAGACAGCTCCAGTTACTAGTCCATCACGCATCTTCCACATTGAGAGACATTAATTAAGAGCATGGTTTCAAAGAGTATCGTACATAATCAGCTTCTGACGATGCCGAGCTCTCAGCTGCAATTTTTCTTCAGCAAACACGGCGAAGTGTTAAGCTCCGAGATAATCTACCACAAGAATATAAAGACCTCACAGCGCATAGCCACCGTCACAATGGCAACCATGCATGCCCATCAATGACGATGCTCTAGCTTCTATTGATGAGATGGTTTTTGATGGATGCAGCCGACGTGGTGCTTGATCTTTTTGGCCGTAGCTATAGTAAAACATCATCCTTGTGAGGTGACTACTCCTAACATTTATCTTGAAATGAGACCATCTATGTTACTCTCTTTATATTATTTTGCACTAAGGAGGTGATTACAAAGACTAGTAACATATCCTATAAGTTACTCTTCACTATGGTCAGCCTAAACTAATTAATATATGGGTGTCTTTGTCCCTCCTTTGGACCTCTTTGGTTTCCGAGATTTCGAAAATGTTAGAATAGAAAAAACATCGTAGAAATAGGATGTCACGACATTTTTAATACTTCATAAACAAAAAACATGTAAATTTATAGTAAACGTCATGTGTTAGCATTACATAAAAACAAAGGATTTTCCCGACGAATTATGTTTATGTGAAAGTTGTGACAGAAACAAAGGAATTAATCCCAACAAAAAATGCCTATGAAATTGTATGCAAATGTACCATAGGAAAATTTCTATGGATTTTTTTATTGCTCACAAAAAAAGCTATCCTCTGTATCAAAATATAAGATGTTTGGGAATGTTTGGGCGGAGGGAGTAGTTTGGAATATTCCTCGCCAAAAAAAGCTAGTTTGGTTTATTAAATAAACCAAACAATTTTTGTGAGGACAAACCAAACAAGCCATACAGGAAAAAAATCCTATGGATTTAAATCCTGCAAACCAAACAAGCTATAGGTAAATTTGCTAAGGAACAGAACCTCGGAAATTCTTGCGAAGTCCCTCTGAACCAAAGAGGGCTTTAACTTTTATGTTTGATATTGCTCGTCACTCAATGGTATAGACAAGAGAAATAAGGGATTTATCATTACAAATTAATTCTTGGCATAACCCATCAACTAGTGCTCAAAATAATGCTTGTTAGGGCATCTCTAGCTGATCCCCTAAAATTGGTTAGAGGAGTAAAAAAATTCATTTTACTACTCTAAAACCGATCCCTTACAAAAATTAAAGGAGTAAAATTATAAGAGTTGGCCCCAGAACGACACCCAAATCTCTCAAATATACTCGACCTGCCGCCTCTGGAGGAAAAGTTTCAGCCCTCTCCTCTCCCGCTCGTGCCGCCACAACTTCCTACCACCAGTGCCCAATCTCGCGTCCACCGCCATCGACGCCCCTAATTCCGACCTGAATGGAACCGCAAGACTCCTCGCAACCCCGTCGACCATGTTTACTCCACGTAGGTGATGCCCACAAGTATAGGGGATCACTGAAATCTTCGTTGGGAAGTATTACCCAAATTTATAGTTCGACAGGATGGGAACACAAGAATACCAATAAGACTTTGGCAATTGAGGCGTCACTCTCAACCACACCTGTATATCAATAAACTTGCAGCAGTGATAGTGATGGCAGTAGTATGACTCAAGTAGCAAATAGAACAGCAGTAGTGAACAAGGGTTTCCCAGTTTTCACCGGAAAAGTGAAAGTGTAACTCAGAGATTTAAAACGTAGGCATGAGATGATAGCGGGGTGTTGCATGAATAAGATTGATCATATAATAAGATATAAGTAGCAATGGGACTTATCTCTAACTCCGATATATGTAGGTATATGTTCCATAATTAGTTGTGCGTACTAACCAAGAGAATTTGCAGAACATCTATTGTCCTACCTGCCCATTTCACCGGGGCCAACTTGGAACTACAGGTAATTAAGGTCTACCCTTTCGAATAGCCTGAAACAACGCATTAACACTTTATGAACACATAGAATCCTCAAACTAAAACATCTCCCCCTTGTTTTCCCTATATTATCACTTTTAGGGTTCGCATGTTCAACATAATAGCAGGTGATACACTTTGCAGATAAATACCAAACTCAATTATATGATGAAGCAAAATAAGTTCAGTACTGAAATCATGCCACTCGGGCCCTAGTAGCAAGCATTAAACATAGCATAAGTGTATCAACACAATACAAAAATATCCTCAAGATAAACCCCTAAGATCTCGAACAACGGGTATCATTACATGATCAATCTCATCCAATCCCCATCCACCTCACATGCCTACAGCGGACTACTCACACATGGTAATGGAGATGGAGCTCATGGTCGATGGAGATGAAGGTGGTGAAGATGGCGGTGAAGACGGTCTCCGGATCCCACCACCGGAAGAGAAATCCTGGATCAATCTGTCTCCAAAAACGAAGATCGTGGTGGTGGCGGCGGTGTGTTTCGCGAAAGCTCCTCTCCTCCTAGGGCACCCACTTTTTCGTATATATGAGGGGTACGCGAAAAGCCGAAGGAGAGGCGGCGCCCGAGGCTCCGTTTAGGTGGGCCCACGCGGCCCAAGGATCTGGCCGTGTGGGGCCCCCTATTTTGGGCCTCCGGCGCTTCCTCGTGTCCATCCTTTGCATGTTGTCCTCCTTTTCCATAAAAAATGACGTGGTATTTTTTCCCGATTTAATTTCCTGCAAAAATTGCCTGAAACGAGACTTTGCTAAAAACAGCGTCAGATTCAGCAGGTTTATTCAAATATGGGAAGATTCCAGAGCAAATTATGAAGCAAAGTGCTTGAAAAAGTAGATGCATTTTAGGTGCATCAGTAGGCCTCGTGAGTTTCCTAACATGATCGATGTAATTACTATTACTGTTGTGTTTTCAAAAAAAATGATGAGTTGTGATATTATGATCAAATTGCGCATGATATATATGATGCTATTTACTCAGGCCAATTTTATGTGTAAATCTTCAAAGGTTGTAGATATTCGATAGTGGGTTCAACCTTGCTTTCTCTGTGCTAGAGTGACATAATATGAATAAGGGGTATTATTTTGTTACTACTAAGAGTAAAACATCGATGTTTATGTCACACGCGATGTTTATTGTTGGTTAGATTATGTACTGAGATTTAAGGCAATAATATGTTGTTTTCAACTTATATTTTAGTGATGCAAGCATAGAAACGGTCTCGAAGAGGAGTATTAGTTATAGATACTGTCTAAGTGGTGGTCTATATATGTTTGACTTGATGTCAACATGCATAATGCCATGAACATTTTCTATATCGTAATATAATTGCTTGTTTCCAATTTAGTCAATTGCCCAACTGTAATTTGTTTACTTAACAATGTTTAATCTTTATGGAGAGATACCTCTAGTGAAAATATTACCCCTAGTCCATCCTATTACGTTATTGACAATCTCGTTCACACTACAAGGAAACACCTAATAACCGGCGTGGCGTTTTTGGGATCACCGGCGAGACATGGCCACGCCGGTAGCCTCACGCCAGTGCTATTTTGGATCACCGGCGAGCGCGAGGCCTGATACGTCTCAAACGTATCTATAATTTTTGATGTTCCATGCATGTTTTATACCAATTGCTACATGTTTTATATACACTTCATATCATTTTTATGCATTTTCTGAGACTAACCTATTAACAAGATGCCACATTGCCAGTTCCTGTTTTCTGCTCCCTTTTTGTTTCAGAAAAGCTAGTCAGGAAATATTCTCGGAATTGGATGAAAATCAACGGGGATGAGTTTTACACCGACACGATGACGAAGTCCGAAGGGCGAAGGAAGAGGCGCCTCGAGGCGCCTAGACGCCACCTGGGCGTGGCCCCACCTGGTGGTGCGCCGGGGGGGGGGGGGTCGTCTAGCTCCCTCGGATGGCCCCTCGCGCTGCCCTTTCGCCTATATATTCACCTCCTCCCGAAAACCCTAAATACCCGGGCATTATTCCATGAAAAGTTCCGTCGTCGCCGCCATCGTCAACCCTAGTTCGGGAGGGTTCTGAAACTCTTCCCGACACCCTGCCGGAGGAGAAGATCATCGCCGGAGGGCTCTACACCACCATGCCCGCCTCTGGACAGATGCCTGAGTAGTTCATCCTTGGACTACGTGTCCATAGCAGTAGCTAGATGGTTGTCTCTCCACTTTGTGCTATCATGTTTAGATCTTGTGAGCTTCCTAACATGATCAAGATCATCTTATTGTAATGCTACATGTTGTGTTTGTTGGGATCCGATGAATTGTGAAGTTATGATCAAGTTGTTTGTCTATTTATCTACTGTTTTATTTATGTTCTTGCATGCTCTCCGATGCTAGTAGATGTTTTGGCCAAGTAGATGCTAGTATCTCCAAGAGGGAGTATTTATGCTAGATAGTGGGTTCATGCCTCTAGTAATCTGGGCTCGAGCGACAAAAACGACTAAGGTTGTGGATGTGCTGTTACCACTAGGGAGAAAATAACTTTGCTTTGCTTATATCCGTTGCTTATATGTCTCATGCATTGTTTACATTACACACCATGCTTAATGCAATTATCCGTTGCTTGCAACTTAATACTCGCGGGAGACACGGATGTTATCTCGGGAGTGGATTATTAGTCATAGATGCAGTTGGTAAGCGGTCTATGTAAAATGTTGTAATGCCCAATAAATACTACATTAAACATCTTGTCATAATATGCATTGTCATGCGTTTGCCATTTGTCAATTGCCCAGCTGTAATTTGTTTACCCAACATGCATGCTATCTTTTATGGAGAGACACCACTAGTGAACTGTGGACTCCGGTCCATTCTTCTACATTGATAAAACCACCGTTTTCACTATGCTCTATAATCACTTGTTCGCTGTTCCTTTTTGCAATATATTTATTCTCCACACCATACGTTTAATCCTTTGTATTCAGCAAGCCTGGGAGATTGACAACCTTCCTGTTTCGTTGGGGCAAAGTACTTTGATTGTGTTGTGTGTAGGTCCACGTCAATAATCGTAAACGGCACCATTGACACCGTGTTGAAGCTCTTCCACCTCCTACTGGATTCGATAACCTTGGTAAATTTCAAGAAAAAATTGCTGCTGCACTACTTCATACCTTCCTCTTGGGGTTTCCCAACGAACGTGTGTTTTCACATCATCAAGGCCACGCCGGTGATCGTTTGGAATCACCGGCGTGCGTGAGGCCACGCCAGCGACCTATTGAGATTACTGGCGTGTATGGTCCCGCCTGTGGCATATTGGTTTTATCGGCGTGTAAGGTCATGCCAGTGATTAATTTTCGGAAATTCAAAAAAAATTCTGAATTCAATATACTGCAATTACCAGAAAATACATGAAAATAGAAACGTTCACAGAAATAGCAGTGGCTGCGCGACCCAACAGAGAAAGTTCTTATTGTTCATCGATCTAGTTAACTTATTTGTAACTACTGGCATGAGCTCTCAAATGTCATCCTCGTCCTCGTCAGAATCAGAATGGGGGTAGTCGGGGTGCTTATACATGAAGTAGACCTCCTCGGTACCATGGTCGAGGAAGAAGCTGCACCTCTCACCAGTTTCCATTTCATAGTACTCAGCAAGTGTACTCCAAGCAGCGCCACTGAAATACGTCCGGCCCGCCGTGTTGGTGCACTGAACTATGAATGTCCGGGTAGGCACCGTCATTTGGGCAAAGGTGACCTCAAATGTCATGTGATCGGTAATGGGAATGCCCACATGCTTCAAGAAGCCACCTCTAGCCCAGCACGGGATGTTCTGAGAAAAAACAACAATTGAACATTAGCACATGGAATAGATATGTTTAGCTGTATCACAAAAAAAGTAGGCTCATAACATGACGAATGTAAACATACCATTGTAGTTTGGACATCCTCTCGCAGAATTACAGTAAACTTCCTATTCATGCAACAGGGATAGCCACAAGCAATACACGGATTCAACGGATTCATTTCCTGCATATTATACATATAACAGACAAATCATTAAAAGAATGCATTATTCAAGAAAAGACAACTATAATTAGACAAGAAAAATAATTGTGCCTCATACTTACATTGGACACACAAATATCACGGATGGTGCAAGTGAGTCAAGTAGGATGCACAAGATGTGTATTCATGCATATCACAAGGCTCACTAGCACCACCCCCAAGATAGTGTCACAATATTTTAATCATCGGCATTGTGAAAAAGAGGAAACTAAAAATATATTTTGAATTTTTGCCTTATACTTAGATTGGACACACACAAATTCCAGGGTTGGTGCGAGCGAGCCAAGTAGGATGCACAAGATGTGTATTTGTGCATATCACAAGGCTCGCTTGCACCATCCCCAGGATCACATAGTGCCACAAGATATTAATCATCGGCATTGTAACAAAAATAACAAACTAAACAAATTGTAATACTACGTATCTAAATCAACTAACTACACATCTAATACTACACATGTAAATCAACTAACTACACTAAAATCTATAACTAATACTACATATCTAAATGAACTAACTACACATCTAATACTATACATGTAAATCAACTAACTACACTAAAATCTATAACTAATACTACATATGTAAATAAACTAACTACACATCTAATACAACACATGTAAATCAACTAATTACACTAAAATCTATAACTAATACTACATATCTAAATAAACTAACTACACATCTAATACTACACATGTAAATCAACTAGCTACACTAAAATCTAGAACTAATACTACATATGTAAATAAACTAACTACACATCTAATACTACACATGTAAATCAACTAACTACACTAAAATCTATAACTAAATCAACATATCTAAATAAACTAACTACACATCTAATACTACACATGTAAATGAATTAACTACACTAAAATCTATAACTAAATCAACTAACTACATCTAAACGAATTAACTAGAGTACCGTGAAATTGGACTCACCGGCGAGGCGGGTCGGGGACGGCGGCGCGGTGACGGCTCAGGGACGGCGAGGCTCGAGGATGGCGAGGCGAGGGAGGGGTACGGCGGCGCGGGGAGGGCTCGTGGACGGCGAGGCGAGGGAGGGGAAGAGATGGAGGACGGCGGCGCGATGCGGGTGGAGAGATCGAGCCTGGCGGCGCGACGTGGGTGGGGTGAGGAGAGAGAGGCGGGTGGGGTGAGGAGAGAGATGGGTGGAGTGGAATTAGGGTTATAGTCCCAAATTTTTACCAAAAAGCCACAAACTTTAAAAAATCCAGTGTGGAGAGAGATGTTTGACCCCTTCCGAGGGCACACGATTTACACCCCACCCGCGTGCTCGTTTCGATAGATGATGCAATCATTGATGCACGTGTGATATCTAGTGTGCGGCAAATCAAGAGGGCACACGACTTTCTTAGCCTCTTTGACAATCTGAGGCAATTTGTTCCCTTTGGGTAACAAATCGTGCACATACTCTAAAATCATATCGAGGCATTTATCGGTGGTTTTTGTTTTTGCCTTGATGTCAAGAAGTTTAAGCGTCACGTCCAGACGGTTGTGGTCGGGACTGCTACCTTCGTACAAAGGAGTTTTTGAGTCTATCGACAGTTGATCCAGCTTCTTTGCCTCCCTACACGCAGCACGTTCATTAGTCGTCTTCTTACGAAGCAACTCTTGAAGATATGGGTCATCCAACTTTGTTGCTAACGAGCTCTGCGTGCCAATCTCATCTTCTTCAGGCCCGACATCATCACCATGATCATCATCGACGTGAATGTTTCCCCCTTCTTCATCATCGTCCGACGGCGACCATTACTCAACATCGGGCATATTCTCATTTATGTCATCATCACTCTCATCTGACACCAACTCATAGCCTTCCATGAAACCACTTTTGAGCAAATGCGACAACAAAGTTCCTCGGAAGGGGTCAAACATAAGTGTGTTCTCGCATCTAAGACAAGGACATGGAATAACGCTTTCCTTCCTATCTAACATTTTCTTCACCGCCGTCTCCAGATACGCAGCTGCGGCTACACCTCGATTGTCCATGTTCACCGCCATCGATGCCTACACAAATATGTACACGAATTAAACCAAAATAGAAAAATTCGGCATGACCTTTGCTAAAAATGGGACGTATGGAGTGCCAGAAATTTGACGAAACGTTGTTTTGTCAAAACATTGGCACTCATTTTCCTGCATGAGAAACAACACACACCATCGAATATACATCTTCATGACCATAAATGCATGGCCGAATTCGGTTCCAACCACGCATTAACAAGATAATAAATGCATGACCGAAAAATGGCTCCAACCCAAATATATATGCGATACTAATGATCGAGTTGGAGATAAGAGATCTTACCACAAGTAGTAGAGCACCCAAGTTACTAGCTAGCTCCAATCCATTGTATCCTCCATCAGTAAACCTAGAGGGGGAGTTCAATTAATTAGAGAGTTAGAGAGTGTGGGGCAAGTAATTAAGAAAGTGATTGGCAGAGAGAGAGAGGAGAGAGAGTAAGTGGGGGGGGGGGGGGGGAGAGAGTGAGTGGAGGAGAGAGATTAATTTACCTTGCTTAGGGTGTGAAAATAGAGAGAGTAAAAAAGAAGAAGAACCAAGGAGGAAGAAGATAGATCCAAAGAGTTAAAGAGTAAAGTGAGTGGCGGGGAAAGTTGGTCACATGACTACAGAATTTTCACGTCGCAATTACCGGCGTGGCGGACAAAAGCCACGCCAGTAATCTCAAAATAATTACCGGCGTGCCAAACAATCCACACCAGTGATTTGCTGGGTCCGTATCGCGCGCCGGACCATAGACTATTACCGGCGTGTTCTCTCGAGGACACGCCAGTGATTACACAGGAAGTTACTGGCGTGTCTTGTTAGTCCCACGCCAGTAATATATTTCACCGTGGCAACTTTTTTGGGCCCACATATCACCGGCGTAGCTATAAGATGTCCACGCCGGTGATTCTGTCACGCTCCGAGACCCGGCCCGGTAGAATGACAGCCGCCGCGCGCCTATAGACCCGAAAGACTATACACGCGCAAGGCTAGAAAAGCAGGCATAAACCAGCACAGTGGATCTCAACAACTCATTTATTTATTTTACAGGATTCCTTTACATTTACATAAATGAATAGGTTCTCTAGTCGTTCCCACCCAACTGGTCCAGCCTACTCTTTGGACGACCACGCCTTCCATTGCGAACTCTGATTACACAAAAACATAGGAAGCAAGGATGAGTACAACAAAGTCATACTCAGCAAACAATTCATATACTTTCATATACTTTGTAAAATACACTAGGTTTTCGAAATACCAGTAAATCATTATGTGGTTAAGTCTTTAAGCAGATTAAATCACATGGTGCCACACATGAAAGTGAGTTTCCCTACCCGGGAATCACAGGGGTGAAATTTCACGCTTTTACACTCTTAAGAGGGGTACTCCGACATCGACAGCCTCGCCCAGAACCACAGAGGATTTCAGAACGAGCAGAGCCCTTTTACCCGCTCAGACACGGACACCTTGGCCTACTCATGTCGATCGCTCCTACGGATCCATCACCAACACTTTCCATTCAAGGGCCGCCCTCACGGAGAAATCAGACAGTCCCATACCTGTGCTGTGACTGGTACAATACGATCACCTTCGTAACACCAAGTTTTCTTAAAAAACATTGAGTTCATTTGCATGTCAGAAATATGTGCTAAGCCCGGCTCGTACCGGTGGCTCCTACGGATCCATCACCGTAACGACACCAGCGCATTAGCCCCGTATATCAACACAAAGCTCGTACCGCTCAGGGTATCATACAATTAACAACAAAGTATATTCAACAAAATATATGAGAGGGATATGAGCCGCTTAATTGCCTCGATTAAGCTACGCTGTAGCTAACAAACAATTGGTCAAATATGATCACCACTCCAGATACCAGCTCGATCGACATACGTGTACTAGCTCATACGCCACAGGCATACGAGCTCGTACGCCGGCAGAGTAGCCGAAGAATACCACCATCAAAACCTCCACCGTCGGCTATCTCACGCCATCACAGGCGCCGTTCTCTAATCTGCTCTGTAAACTAACGGCTCCCGCTCCAGAATCCAGCAGCGTCTCCTTCTGATCCAGCTCGCCTTCTGTCTGCTCTCAACTCTCTTTCTGGCTAGCTATGGGATACATATCTCTCTACTCTCTAGCTCTCGAGCAGCTTTGTCTTCCGATCGATCCATTCCGTGGTGTAGCACATGAGCAGCAGCAGCGCCAAGTATTTATAGGAGCTGGTCGTCTGCTACGGCGAGCTAAAATATGTAAGGCCGGCCGCTTGCCGATTAGGCTTAGACGCTAAGCGTCGGCCGCCGCTTTGCCGCTGTTAAGAAAATATCTGCCGACATCCATAAGGTCAGCCCACGTCAACTCTGGCGCTTGGACACCATGCAGCCAATCCACGCTGAGTCTTGCCTGCCAGCAAAGCTTCCGCACCCTCTAACACTAGCCACGTTGACTCTCTCTCTAATCGATTACCTCATCGTGTATGCATGCATGGCTAGCGTACTACAAATCAACATGCATGCACAAGCAAATCACATCAACTCTATTTTTCTTTAAGCAAGCAAACATTCAAATCTAATTCAAACACTAGGATTTAGCAATTTTAGGGCAAACAAAAGCTAATTTCATTTTAATCAAATTAATTAATTTATCCAAAAATTCAGGATATCATAGATTCCACCGTAACACCGGCGTGGAAAAATTCCCATGCCGGTGATTAGCTGCGGAATTTGGTCCCAGCAGATCATCGGCGTGGGTTTTGGGTGGCCCGCCGGTGATTACAAGCCGGCTATTAGGTGTTTCCTTGTAGTGTTACTTGATTTTAAGCATCGCTGGTCCGTTTTTTTCTTTTGTTGTTATTCACCACTTTCTTCTACGTCGCGTTTAATTCTTGTAACTAGCGGAGCGGAGATTTTGACAATCTTCCTGGATGTTGGGGATGAATTGGTTTTGTGTCTTATGTGCAGATGCTGCTAATTTGCTCAAAACTAAATATTCCTACTGGCTGGATAAATTTTGGTTCTTAAATGAGCGAAATTCTTGCTGCTGTCTACATCACCTCCGGCTGCGCGTTCGGTTAATATGGTTAATTCGGTTCGGTTTATACTTCGGTAAATTCGGTTTTCATACTTCGGTAAATTCGGTTTTGTACAAAAATACGGTTCGGTTTCGGTAATAACCATTTAACGTCGGTTCGGTTTCGGTAATAACCAAACTAACCAAAGTTGACGCGAATTTTTGAATAACACATAAATTTTGTGGCCATATATTTCAGTTTTATCAATTATATGCAAGATTGGATGTGTTTCACGAGTGGGAAACAAAAATATGCCAAAATGACAATTTGGGCACTTGAACTCACAACCTGTGAGTTAAAAATTGGACAACCAACGCTCAAACCAGTGGGCTACACCACATTTCTTGTACGTTATACATCCAAGGACCTATATAGACTATATTGCGAAGTTGGGCTGGACCTTAAACGCAATATTTTGTACTAGACTGTGCTGTTCGGTTAATTCGGTTAAACCACTAGTTTTTCGGTTTAAAACCGAATTAACCACTGTCCTTTCGGTTAGGTATTTTGCTAACTGTAACCTAACCACTAACCACGGAAAATCGGAATTTCGGTTGCGGTTAGGTTTTTTCGGTTCGGTTTTCGGTTTTCAGTTCGGTTATGCACAGTTATAACATCACCTCATTGCACTTGGGAGATTTCCAACACGTTCAACCACTGCACCAGACCCACGGTTTGCATGCATGGACGCCGGACAAGAAAGTATCGTATGTATATCATCGCTCATATTTTATAGTGTTTTGTTATGATGTCGTTGTGGCTAATTGCTTTTAAATTTTTACTATTAAAGGAGAGAGCGTGGTACGGTGTCACACTTCCACTTAATTACATAGAGATGCCACCGCCGGCCTCTTCCGTCGTTAGCGCTAATCTCGGAACCAAATCCAACAAATCGCCACACCCCAACAATCCAGTGCTGCGACAAACTCATCTGCAACCTCGTCGCCAAACACCGAAATCCCCACCGGCCGCCTCCCAGCAATTCAGAAGCTCTTGCCCTTCTACGTCTCCCCGTGCTCCACTTATTCCATCGCCTCCTCTCCATATGCCACCGCCAGAGGGATATCCTCCGGCTTCTCCTCTGCAGCGGCGGATGAATGCATGATCAAGCTGCAGCCGATGCCCATGTACTCCTCCAACCCATCACCAAGATCCTCTCCCTCAACACCGCGCTACCACATCGACGTCGGGCATCACGACCTCGCACACCAGCTCGTGTCCCTGTAGTTCCTCCACCCGATTCCGCTGCTCCCCGCGCTGGCCCGCGCTCCAGCGAGTTCGGATCAGGCGCCTCCAACCCAAGCACTCTGCCACGCGACGCCGACACCGCCGGCGCCTCTTCGCTCTCTCCTTCTACACCGTCGGCCTCCTCTCCCACGCCCGGCTCCATCTCCGTCAACATCCACCCACCGTGGCACCGTCCATCCCGCAGCCCTCCTGCCAGGCTCCCAACCCATCGCCGCCCAAACGACGGCCATTGCCGACAACGCCGGCTACTCCTGCGGTCCTGCCCGCGACGGCCCCGAAACACCCGTATGCTCCGCCAATCAGCCATAGGCGTCGTGCACCCCTCATCGAGATCGGATGGAGCAGGCTTAGGTCGAAGAACCCAAACAACGTTGCGTTCAGATCCCTCACGGTAAAGGCTTCTTTATCTGTACAATTATCGTTTATATTGCATATTATTGTAGTCGATATCATCTTGTAGAAGTGGTAGTCGTATTATTTATTTGTATTCACTTCTGAAGGTAGTGAACACCTTCATCCAAGTGATGATCATCAATTGACCGGTTGTTTGCTTTTTGGATCTGGAGCTATCAGTGTTACTTCCAAAATCGCGTACCCAGACATTGCAGATTACATGGTTTGGTTACTTTTGTGCTTCCTGCTTCCTCCCGATGAGAGGCAAGTTTGCAGTTTGGCAAGACCCTATACTCTTCTTCCTGGTGGTCTTTGGATAAAACTTCAGCAAGGAAGGGAGCTTGGCTCATTTTGCATCGCGGTGACACGGAGGATCCAACCACATACATCGTTCAAGAACAAGAGGTGACAGATGGGATGTATTCTTTCGATTGCATTCCATCGTTGCCATGACCGTTGAACTATCCTTTTGCATCGTTTACGTAGAATCTTCATATAAATAGTACAATTTTTGTTGGGAGAATAGTGATGGTGCTTAACATCCGCATATATAACAGGGCATAAACATATATAGCAAGGCATGGGGTATACTGAACTAAGAGAAGATGTCAGCCACCTACATACATGATTCTAATTCATGTGTAGTTTTAACATTCATGATCTGTAAAGGTTAATTAGGTGGTGGACATTAAAATTTAAGTGGATCTCGTATATAACAATTGTGCAATTAAGCCTTGAGAGTTGAGACTATATGTAATATTCATTTCTAGAGCAGTATTAATTAGTAGGGCTTATGTGGAATGTCCATAACTCCATATCATCATCGATCGATTCTAGAGGTTTCTTTTCTGCATCTGCAGGCTTATTTTATCTTGCAAAGATGCAGTGAAATTACAAATGTAACTTTCCTACACTACACAAAGGTGTTTGCTGTTTGCAGGTGCTAAAATTGCCGGCAAAGCATCTCGTGTGTGTTTGGGCACGAGCAGAGGTGGCAGTGCGAGGGAGACACGGTTCCATCGATGGCAGGGCCGGAGTCCGGGAGGCTTAGTACAAAGATCACGATCCATAGTTTCGGGTATGAACTCTTAAGTCCTTTGGCGAGTCTGTGTCAAGAAGAACTTAAAGGTGGGTGAAAGCAATCAACGAGTGAGTTAGATCCTTTTTGGTGCCAGGCACAAGTACTTACTACGAAGAGCAGCAAGACTCGTGGTACTGTTGCCGTTATTTCAAACAAGAACTTTGATTGATTTATATGTCCACTGAAAATTATATATCTTCAGCTGTTGCAGTAACGGAGGCACCAAGACGTCTACAATTTATATGAGATGACTGGCATGAATAAAAGGTGAGAATTGGAGCAATATGTCTCTTATGTTCTTTTTTCCTTGTTTAAATATCACAGTGGGTTTGTATAGCTCTCATCATGTGTATTATTTGTCTTGGCTACAATGAACAAAGGAGTGGGATCACTTATGAAATTATCTTCATTTTTCTCCTTATTATTTCAGATTTTTCTCTTGGCGTGCGTGAACTGAACCATTGGTAATTTGTCGTTCGCTTTTGGGAATTAAAGTATTTTGTCCTGCTGCTCCAATTCGACCGAACTAGGTCAGTTTCAGGTACACTATCTTACTGTTGAACTGCACTTGACAGCAATTCACAACAAGTTCTCATTTTCCTTTTTGATGAGGAAAACACGATATTTTATTATTTCAAAGAATAATATGTCCCCCTGTTTTGTATTGGTTTATGTCAATTTCATTGCATCCTTTCTTGTCGCTCATAGTTTGCATCACATAAAATTCAGTTATGTTGTTCCTGAGCCAAGGTGTTAAATGAGAAGGTTTATTTCGCTAACAACAAAGCTCTTAGGGTCATTTCTTCAGATTGAGCATTAGAGAAAATTGATGTTTCATCAATTCCTAATCTATGTTGAGCTTCATATTATCCATTCATGCATATTTCCTGCAACATAGGAATTAAAACTATTTAACTGAATGTCAAACATTTGATACTAAAAATGCAAAAACCATATCAAAAGTCATATTAGTACGATATTATCTTAAAAGGTAGACGTGTACCTTATTTTATATCTTCCAGTTGCATATATAGCAAGGCATGGGTACATTGAACTAAGAGAAGATGCCAGCCACCTACATACATGCTATTAATTCATGTGTAGGTTCAACGTTCATGATCTGTAAAGGTTAATTAGGTGCTGGACATTAAAATTGAAGTGGATCGCATATATAACAAGTGTGCAGTTAACCCTTCAGAGTTGAGACAATGTAATATTCATTTGAAGTAGTATTAGTAGGGTTTATGTAGAATGTCCATAACTCCATACCATCATCAATCGATCATAAAGGTTGCTTTTCAGCATCTGCAGGCTTATTTTATCTTGCAAAGATGCAGTGAAATTACAAATGTAACTTGATTTTCTACGCTACACAAAGGTGTTTGTTGTTTTCAGGTGCTAAAATTGCCGGCAAAGCATCTGGTGTATGTTTGGCCACAAGCAGAGGTGGCAGCGCGAGGGAGGCAAGGTTCCATCAATGGCGCGACGGTGGAGTCCGGGGAGGCGTAGTACAAAGATCACGAGCCATAGTTTCCCTCCAAATCATTTGTTCCATGCTCAATGAGATGATGCACCTGCTACCTGTGGCATGGCTGGGGAAAGTATCTGAAGAGGAATAGACGAATAGCACATCGAGTAGTGGAGGCAGCGTCACTGTCGATAACTCCTGCTTTGTGCCACAGAAACGAAAGCGAAAGCGACGGTGGATGCGAGGAAGAAACATATGTGTGGGACGGTGCACGTTAATTTGTGCCTGAGATTATCGAGTGCCTCCAAAACTTGGAGGGATGACCGGTAGTTGGTGGCAGACTAACGAAATGTGTGGATAGTTAGGACGAAAGACAATATAGTGCGGTAGTGCTGCTGACTGATGGGAAGGCATGAACAACATTGCGGCCAGTGTCAACGGAGGCGATGGGGTTGGGATGGTGGTAGGATAGATTTTAACTTAAAAGGTACGACCGAGCTTTACGCCCCTTTACTTTATGGTCATCCTCTGCGAAGTTACCTCAAGGGAGAATGACACTGGCCAACGTAGAAAACTGAGAAAAGAATTAAGCACTTACCAAGATATATATGATTTGAGTTAAGTTCTTTAGAAGCCACTTTTATGTATGTTCACAAAATATAAAAACCATTTTATCAATGCTTCTAAATAGTTCCATTAAAATGAAAGAATTCATAGTTATTGACCAACTTGCCAGAATGATGATCTCCATAAAAAAGGTTTAGAAATCAGGTCCTTTAAGAGAGAGACACATTTATGATGGGAGAATGACACTCCCCCGTTGCAACGCACGGGCATTTAACTAGTATAGATTAAAATACACAAGAGAACATACACAAAGATCACCGATAGGCAGGCACGTCACATGGGAGATTCTATCTACTCTTCGATGATTGTTTCAGCAAAATGCTACTAGCTGCCATGTGGTGGACCTGGTATCCGTTGCCTTTTCATGTCCGTTTGTGCTCCTCAAGCCGGACCGCCGCCTGCCGCGATTAAACTATCATCTCGTGCTCGTCTGAATCGCGTGCTGTTGCAATTCAGGTAGCATTTGTATCGGGCGTCTGGGCAGCGCATCGAGAACAGCACATAGTAGAACAGCTGCACTTCGATGTGTAGCTTTCTGTACCCATTGAACTGGGTTAAAGCTGCCGCCACAAACAACAAATTTACCACAAATTAAGCTTAAAAAGAATGATACCTGACAGCGACTTCCTCTCTGAAAGTACCAGGCTGCTCTCTGTAGTCTGGTTAGCCATAGCGAAGCTACGAGAAGGACGTGGGTCCCATCCGACCGTACGATGCGCGAGACCTGTTCCTGTCTTGATGCCGGTCTCTCTCTCGGATCGCACGACAGTTTTCGGAACCCGCGATTTGATTCGAACCTTGCAGAGAGGGATAGGCATAACGGAATTCCCGGTTCTACCCTCCACCGTCTTTTGCCACTCTCGACTGTGTGGTGTGTCCAAACTCGTGTACTCGTATTTTTCCGGTATATACATATTTTTTCTTCCAAACTCCCAATCCTCCTCCACGGATGAGGCTTTGAAGCAACGGCCGGCAAGAAGAGATGGTAGCCGTCGTCGAATTCTTGGTCGTGGACCTATGCTTCCAGTCGATAAAAACAATGCAACTGTCGCACGAGTATAGGTCGTTGACTCGTTGTATGACCTCGATACAGAGTGTGTTTGGTTGGAGAACCAACTGGAATTGAGTGTCACGGTTCCGTTTCAAAACGGAAAGGAACGATTCCACCGTAATGTTTTGTCATAGATAAAGATGGAATGGAATGATATTCCATCTCACAGTTGGGCTTAAGGCTTAGTGTAAAATGATTAGTATTTTTTCTCACAAGTTTTCTATCATACAAAGTTTATTTACATAATAAACAAAATACTATTAGCTAAGCATATAATGTCTCACCAGAAGTATTAATCACAACAAAACCCATCGCTTCCCCTTGCCTTGCTCCTCACTTCAGGCGGTCAGACCTTTTCGTCAGTGCTCCTCTCCCAGCCATACGACTCTCGTCACTGGTGCTCTCCTCTTCCCTACCGCGGCTCATCCACTAGTTGCAGTTTCACTGCCCCGACACGACAACTGTTACGGGAGTGCACGGCGATGCTCGCCGACTTGTCTAGATCATCGACATTGTCCGGTTCAGAAGCAAAAATGAGACAAATGGACTATATGGAGAAGAGTAGAAAGGCACGACTGTTTTGGTGACATGATAAAATCTGGGCATCGAACATGACTGACGAGATTAGCCATAGAAGAACCGAGTGGTCCACCCCATTCGACATTACAAGTTTTTTTTTGAAATGTTCGACATTACAAGTTGGTTCCGCATTTCATGTCCCTTTGATTCGACTTCGTTTCTCCAACCAAACATACCAACCCTGTTATTTTTCAAAACTGAACCAGGGGAGGGCAGAGTCGTAACTTCGGTTATGCAGGTGGAGGACCAAAACGGCCAGCCTCGTGCAACGTGCCCACCTGTCAGGACTCAGAAAAGAGAAACGAGGCAGCTTTTTGCCGAAAAGCCCCTCGAAACATCCCCCTCTCACACGCACAGCAGTAGAAAAACCGCCACGCGCTTGCCCTCAGGCTGTACCCGTGCCGCCGCTATGAATGTTCCGCCGCACCTCCAGCTGCCACCAAGATTTTACTCTCCTCCTCCTCCTCGCGGCTGTGAAGGCGACCGTTGCTGCCCCGTTGTCGCCTTCGGCAGCTACCCCTACCCACCCCTCGCGCACGCCAGCGAGCAGCCGCCGGCGACGCGGAGAGCGGATCAAGCAGCGCGCGGCGCTCGCCCCCGCGGCCTCCCTCCGGCTCCCAGGACCCAGGTGGGTGGATCCGCGGCTGGTTTTCCTTCGTTGTTTCCGTCGTCAGGGTTCGCGTGCCCGTTCAATTTCCGTTTGGGCGCGATCTGAGTAGTCCGGGAATGTGTTTCTGAGGAAAAAGGTTTGATCTTTGGCAGGGGTTTGGATTCAGTCGGCCGGCTTCCTTGGCTCCGTCGAGCCGTGGTCCGGAGCTCGCGAGGGAGAAAAGGAGGATTCTTGACGTGTTCTTTGCCGGATTTGATTGACCCAGCAAATTGCTGTTTTTCTTTTAAAAAGTCCCAATTCCAACCTGGATTAGATTTGGTCAGAGGCGACGCTGACGCGAGGGGAATTTCTGCGGTTTCTTGATCTCAACTCGGTCCAGGGAGCTCCAATTGGCTACGCGAACGTGGGGCGGGCGAGGGTACTCTAATCCCCTGCTGCAAACAGTTGGCCTTGCTATAGACCACTTTGATCCAAGTCGAAGAGAGTTCAGTTCTTGGAGTTGCTGCTCTGTTGTCTGACCACATTTGGATCAAAGAGTTTTGACCTTTTGGGAGGCGAAGGCTAGCTGAGTGAGTCATGGGGGTGATGTCGCGACGGGTGCTGCCCGCGTGCAGCAGCCTCTGCTACTTCTGCCCCTCGCTGCGGGCGCGATCCCGTCAGCCCGTCAAGAGGTACAAGAAGATCATCTCGGAAATCTACCAGCTTCCAGCGGTATGCAACTGATCCTCCTGCCTGTTATCATTCGAATTTTCTAACCCAGCATCTATCCTGTTAGTCGTAGTTCTGCATAATGGGTGCGTTGTGTTCAAAACTTCAAATGCATGTGATTTTGCTAATTCAAGTTATAACTTTGCCTCAGGATGGAGAACCGAACGATAGAAGGATTGGGAAACTCTGTGATTATGTCTCGAGAAATCCAACGCGCATACCAAAGGTAACACGTTCCACCTTCTCCCTGTTTTTTGTACTACCGTCTAATAATTGTTAGTGGAGTTGATTAAGACTGGAATCGTTATAGGGGAGGAAATTGATTTCGGTAATGCAAATTATATTCTTGTAACGAACCAATTAGTCACCTCATTGTTACTTCTCATTCGTGTAATGGGCATTGTCATTTCAAACGTTGGTAAATCCACTTCTTTTCATAGTGATCACCACATTGGGATGACACTTAGCTAATTCCCTGTTCAGGATTTAACAGTGAGTGTTTTTAACATGGTTGGTAACCAGAATTTAATTTATCTCCTTTTTTTCCGGGCAGATCACAGAGTATCTTGAGCAGAGATGCTATAAAGAACTGAGACATGAGAGTTTCACATTGGCCAAAGTTGTTCCATGCATCTATAGGAAACTTCTACGTTCATGCCAGGAACATACGTAAGTGCAAATGTTTTTTATTCAGTGATGCATTCGTGACCAATCTTTGCTAATTGACTGATCAGATTATTCTTTTTTCAGACCATTGTTGGCCACAAGCACATTGTGTATTGTACGCACTCTTCTTGATCAGAAATCAAACGATGAGTTGCAGGTTCAGGGTTGTCTATTGCTCGTCGATTTTCTCAATGGACAGGTTATTGGCGTGACATATTACAACTTACATTTAATTTATTTTCTTAGTACTTGCCATCTGCTTAATTTTTAAATCTAATTAGGTGTTCATATAGGTTGACAGCACACATATGTTTAGTCTAGAAGGCCTTATACCAAAACTATGCAAAATTGGTCAAGAACAAAGGGAAGATGATAAAGGGCTCCGCCTTCGATCTGCTGCACTCCAAGCTCTTGCTTCTATGGTAAGACAACCTGTTACCTAATTGCTCTGATGAAAAGTGCAAGGCAGTTGTATGTTTGCCAGCCATTTAAAGGTTTAATTTGCAAATTTTCCAAACAACGAATAATGATGTAGAACAAATGAACCAGTTACCAGTTCCATCTGTTTATATAATTTCACTTGCTTCATAAACATTTGTATGTTCACTGTATGCCTACATTCTCAAGGCTCTAACAGATTATTACATTGAGGCTGTATGTCCTCTTTTACTTTCAGTGGAACAATAAATACATTTTTTGTGCATCCTGCTCATATCATGTCATGCTATGTTCTGCCATTGTACTGCATTTTGTAACAAATCGCGAAGATAAAAAAAAGAAGCTTCATAGTTACTCTCTCTGCATTACCGATTCTTCCTAGCAAGTAGTGATTAAGTTGGGAAAAATATTTTGTACTGCGGCCTGACTGTTTGACCACTTATAATCAGGTCAAATACATGGGTGACCACTCACATATTTCAATGGAACTCGATGATGTAAGTCCTTATTGCTTTTGTACTACGTCAGAAGATTCAGGTTTAATTTGATGCAAGCTGGATTTTTCTGCGGAATATTTATTTCCTGTATGAGTTTCAGTACAAGTAGGATCATCGAATGAGGAGAAGAGATATAAGTATAACCAAAGTTCTGTAAATTCTGAAATAGCAGGTCTACCTACTTAATACGGGAAATATTACACTAATTTTTATTCAAGTTACCAGAAACAACAATTCATTAGTCAAAATATTAGCAGAGTTCTTTCAGTTCAACTAGCATCTCAAACTGGGGATCTGATTTATTTCCAATTCATTCTTGAACCCAGGTTGTCTCAGTGATAATAAGCTGTTATGAGACTAACCACATACTCTCAATAAAAGAGGTTGTCAGACTTCAAGATGACGATGATTTGACAATGTCGGCAGTATCTGGGCAAAATAGTGCCAAAGTGGCATCTGATACAATGTGAGATCTTCTGCTCACGTAATAACCCTATTTCTAGATAACAAAGCATCTTTTCATCTCATTACTTGCTTAATGTGTTAGCAGGGCTGTATCGGACAACCCGGCGCACTGGGCAAGGGTTTGCTTGCGTAACATGGCCGATATTGCAAAGGAGACAACAACAGTGCGACGTATTCTTGATCCTCTTTTTCGCCTTTTTGATAGCCACAATTATTGGTCTCCTGAAAATGGGGTTGCCCTTTCTGTTCTACAAGAAATGCAAACTCTGATGGACAAATCAGGTGCAGCAATTTCCACCCATGCAATTTCTTGTCTTGTTTTTCCCTTTCAGTGTTGCTTTTCAGTTGGAAATATTGAACGGAGACAGATTTTATCAATACTCTGTTTCTTGTTTTATACTTGCAGGGCAAAATGGCCATGTGCTGCTATCTTTCACTATAAAGCACATTGATCATAAAAGTGTTGCCAAGATGCCCATCAAGCAAATCAGCATTGTAAAAGTTGCTTGTCATCTTGCAAAGCAAGCAAAGTCGCAGGCATCAGTGACAATAACAAGTGCAATCAGCGACTTAATAAAACACTTGCGAAAATGTATGTACTGTGCTATTGAAGCTGCAAATGCTCAAGCTGATGTCGATAAGTGGAACAGTGAACTTTATGTGGCCTTGGAGGAGTGCCTGGTGCAATTGACAGAAAAGGTTGTTGTTATCTTTCGGCACTTTATTACAATAACTATATTCTGGTTTCAGCATAAATGTTTAAAAAGTTTTTCGTTCTGCTGTTAGGTTGGGGATGTTGGGCCTATTCTTGAGATGGTCAGCGTTATGCTTGAGAATCTCTCATACACTGTCACCATCGCCAGGACAACAGTGTCCTCTGTTTACCGCACAGCACAAATAGCAGCTTCTTTGTACAAATTATCATACAATCAGAAAGTAAGTTTGATATTTCCACTACCGTGGAGAAATACTTTTGCAGTAGAACATCAATATTGACTGGCATTTCCTTGAATATATGTCAGGCATTTCCTGAAGCTTTGTATCATCAACTTCTCTTAGCAATGATGCACCCAGACCATAAGACAAGGATTGGCTCACACCGTGTTTTATCCACCATTGTCGCACCTTCGCTGTTATGCCCGTGGTCAGCAATAGGTTTTCCAGTCCCAATGAAGCTTAACAGTTCGCAGAGCGTGCTTTTGTTGGCCCTATCAGCTTTCTCTTCTGAGATCAAGGAATCCACACAGCAAAATGGGAAATCAGAAGCTGTGGTAAGCGCTGAGAATGGATATGCACATACAGAACCAAATACAAGGCAATCTTCAGGGAGCCCATGCTTCAATGAGCATTGTCTTACCGCTTTTAATGATGAAGTATGAAGTCCAGCTAGTATTCTAAATACTTATTTTTTTTACTTTTAGAATTTTTGACCGTCCAACTGATGCAGCATCTTACCTTACATATGAGCAGAACTTAAAGTTTATGAAGTTGAATAGCGGCCAACTTGTTCTTCTTCTTTCATCTATATGGAGTCAAGCATCTCTGGAAGACAACTCACCTTCAAATTTTGAAACAATGTGCCATACCTACAACATTGCTTTATTGTGTTCAAAGGCAAAAGTAAGTCAGGTTTTATGCTGTACATTTTGCTACTCAATCGGGAAGATTGCTTTATTGTGTTCAAAGGCAAAAGTAAGTCAGGTTTTATGCATTACATTTTGCTACTCAATCGGGAAGAAAATCATACAGAAAATAGGGAAATTTGTTCCTACCAGCTGTGGGCTATACCACCCCCTGGATCCATCGTCAGTGCGTGCTTTCAAAGTCACAAAGTTTAATCGTTTTTGTTGTAGCACATCCTTATTGCACACCTTAATAAGGTTAACTGTACAGTGCCTCCAGGCCTAACACAGGGTCTAATTCCAGTGCCTAACAACTAACATGCATATAAATGGCTTAGTATAAGGTAAATGCGGATTGGTCCATCTCAGGGAGTAAAACATAGTGTAGACCGTAGAGACATAAAATTGACAAATATCAAAGCAAGATCTCACTGTAGATATTAAGGGTTACAACCCCTCCCAGGGGTAAAAAAAGCTGCACTCAAATGATTTATTACGAAGACATAGACATGATATCAAATATATGTAACTTGGACATGTAAGTTAAAAGACTACATTGGCTCTGGAGGCGTTGAAATTATCACAGCAATATTCATTTTAACCAGTATGCTGTACTCCATTTGAGTTGAAAGCATGAAACCTTTATTCTCAGGATTTTTGAATCAGAGATACCATCTTGTGTACTGTTTAAGTGACCAGTTAATTTTGATGACAGACCTCCAGTCACGTAGCACTAGTTCGATGTTTCCAGTTGGCGTTCTCTCTCAGGAGGTTATCCCTGAACCAAGATAGTAAGTTCCTGCATCTTTTCCTCTCAAATGATGTTACAAAAGCTGATAGCCTGCTTGAGATTCACAAAAGAATGTTCCTTCATTAATTATCTATAAATAACTGAAAGATAATGTCCTCCATATGCAACATTTTTCATACCAGTATAGCAGTTGAATTCATGGCTTGGTTTCATCTTTTCTTTTTGCTCTGTAAATGAAGATGTTGTGCAACCATCTCGAAGAAGGTGTTTGTATACGATGGCATCAGCAATGCTTATCTTTTCGGCAAAAGTTGCTGATATTCCTCAGATAACCCATCTTGTCAAAGCGTCAATGCCAGAGAAAATGGTTCGTTGATATCCATGTGAACATTCCATTTGGATTGTCCTGTTCTATGTAGTTAGTATGATATAACGTGCTTTATTAATTTTGCAGGTTGACCCTCACCTTTGCCTGATCGATGACTGCAGACTCACTATGACTTCTGCACAATCTTACGGTTCCGAGGAAGATGAAAGTGATGCACAAGTTTTTCTTTCAGCTGTGAATAAGGACGATACACAGTTAAAAGATACTGTGATATCTCACTTCAAGAAGAAATTTGAAAATTTACCAGAGGTGTAGATTCAGACTTACTTGATCAGATTATCTCTGTGACTTAGCTGTACAAAATCTAGAAAACTGACAGTATATTCACTTGAAATTGCAGAAGTTTGACCGGATAGAAGAACAGCTTCTTCAAGAGTTCACCCTGGATGATTCATTTCCTCTTGGTGCCCCGCTATTCATGGAGACGCCACACTCTTGTTTAATGTACGCAGAAAAGGATGATCACTGTTTTGATGAGGTATCCTTCGCAAGTACTTGACTTCGTGTTATTATGACTCACGGGTGATGTTGTTTCCAAACCTCTTGGCTGCATGTCTTCTGCTTTCAGGACGTTATTCCTTGTGAGATGGATGATGACGATGACATCGTTTTTGAACATAGTGGATCCCAATCCGACAGAAAAACATCAGGATCCATGGCATCATCCGATGTTCTAAACGTGAATCAACTGATGGAATCTGTATGTATCATCTCTAAAACACTGGCACCTGAAAACCCCTCTGTTCTCTTATAAAATGTGCAGTCACCTCATCTGTTCTACTTGAACTACTTGCTCCCAGGTTCACGAGACAGCAAGGCAAGTTGCTAATGTTCCGGTCTCCACAAATCCTGTATCATATGACCAAATGAAGAGCCAATGTGAATCCCTAGTAATGGAGAAGCAGCAAAAGATGTCTGTTCTCTTGAGCTTCAAGCACTCGAGGACCAATTCACGTAGCTCAACCGGGGAAAACGGACCGGAAACAAATGAGGCATGTGTGATCTATCATATCTTCTTTACCTTAAGCTCTCATAGATCCAGGCATCGTGACAGGTTCTTAGTATTGAAATCTCCTAAATCCTAACATCTCTTCACATCTTGCAGTCATCCGCTCGATCCGAGCCCGAGTTGCAATTGACAAGGAAAGACTACATGCGGCGCAGCGACTCGACATCCAGCGACGATCGGTCCTTCAGGTTGCCACCTGCAAGCCCGTATGACAAGTTCTTGAAGGCGGCTGGAAGGTAGATCGGAGCAACGGCGTGAAACCTGACAAACTGGTTTTCAAATGTGTATACAGGAGTGGTTGCAAATTACAATTCTCCTGAGTTAAAATTTTCTGCTTTTTCGTTCCCTTTTCCGGCTTCTATTCTTTGAGTGTACAAATTTTCGACAAGGTGTACAAATTTCTGTTGCTTCTGTAGAGTCCCAGAATAAATGGAGGAAAAGTGTATTGTCTGAGTGTATGTACGTTTCTCGGCCCTGAAAAGAAAATGCCCACGTTGTTACCATGTTATTCTTGAAGTTTCTGTATTTGTGTTTCTTGTACAATTGTAATATTTCTCTTCTTTTGCGAAAAAATCGTAATATTTGACGCCTGATTAATAATCTACACCACTCTAATTTATCAATTATTATCTGATTAATAATCCGTACTACTAGCCTACTAGGTGATTTACGCTTTCATGGAATACGCTTTCCGTGAAAAAGGTGTTATACGCTTTCGCCTGTCGTTTGCGTAGTTCAGTTCGCCCGTCCCGTTTCCTTTCTTCCTCCTTCCGCAGCACAATCCAATTCGCTTCGTCGGTTTCCTCCAGCCTGAGCCAGGGCAAAGCCTCCAAAATCCAAGGTCGGTCTAGGGTTTTGCGCAGCGCTTATTTCGCGAGACTTCTAGGGTTCCAACCTGCACCGCAAGTTCCAATTTTGGTCCACCGCAAGGCCCTCCACTTCACTCCAACAGGCGCGCGCGATCTGGTAAAAAATGCAGCACCAATTGGCTTCGCGGGCTCCAACCTTCGTGCAAAACGAGAACTTGCCCATCTTTCGAGGTAATTAGACTGCCACCTTTGCTGAATTCGCGGCAAGCCTCTCTCTTTTGTGGATGCTGATTCGTTGCGCCTCCCTGCTGCTGTGGATTGGCAAGGCGTTGATGGCAAGAAGGCCGGGATTGTGCGCGGGCCTGCGGCGAGGGCGGGGCGGCGGGAGAGGAGGGCCCTAGGAGACCTCGGTGGAGCCGGGAAAGCTCCGCCGGCCGATGCCGGAGGGAAGGCGGCGGCAGCAGGGGCACGGATGTGGGGGGATCGAAGGGTGTGGCGAAGCCTAGCTATCTGAGCGACGGGGACTGGATGAAGTGCTGCGAGTGGGCCAAGGATGGAATTGAAACCGCAAGCTTCACTGGAAATGATGTTCAGAGACTGATGGCCGATCAGCGTGAACAGCGTATGTCTTTGGTCTCTCTGAACTGCCTTTGTGCCACTTGTGGTAGTTGCGTGAATTGTGTGTTAATTACTTCCAATGTTTGTGTCATTTTTGGGATCCGGAAGCAGGCGTACAGAAGAAGAAGGAGAAGGCAATGGGCGCTCTGCAGGTCTCCATGGACAGTATTTATGACATGGATGTACAGTCCAAGGTATGTTGTAGTTTTTTGCTGATCCGAAATTTCTCTCTAGTGTGTGATGGAGTGTAATTGTGCGTCTATTACAGTCAAAAATTAATTTTTTTAGAGTCAATTTTTTTTTGTGCGTCTAGATGATGCGTCAGAATGGGGGGATGACTAGTATCACTCTCAGTTGGAGTAAAATGGTGCCAATACTGAAGTGAATTAATTGTTAAAATGATTTTAGATGTTCTGGTTGCTGACTGTTAGGATTCCTCGTAGTCATAGCTAGATGATTTCCGAGCGAGCTGCTATGCTATACACATGATATTTTGGATTAAGAGTAGATGTTCAAACAGATTGGTGTGCTATTTACATCTTTACCTACATACTCGTGCCTGCTATTAGATGGCTTAACTTAGTGCATAGCTTGGTGATTGCTGATAAGTGATAGCTATGAGCTAAAATGTTTCCACGTTGTTCTGTTGGTATAATGAGTATGTATTGTATGCATTTGATTACCTCCAGTTGGATAAAATCACTACTGTTTCTTAGATATACATGGACGATCCCGATGATGAAACAAAATTGGAGCTTGAAACCGAGTTTCTTCCTTCCACAGAGCACTTAAGCTCAAGACTAGGTTTGTCTCACTTCCTTCTTCTATCCTCATGTTTGTGGCAGTAAATTACGCAAATGCGCCGCTTTCTCGTAACCTCCTATAAATGACCTGAGCCTGCATTCAGTTTCTGTGAAACCAGGGCCAGTTGCTTTTTTGCTTCAAACGGAAAGAAAATCTTGCTAGAAACGTTATATATGTGCTCTCCTTTCACCCAGATACCTGTTTGTAACTTATCAGATGCAATTGCCTGCAGAAAGTTACTACTGTACAGATTATCTACATGTGACACTGCATGGCAAAATCTTTTGTTGTAGCTGCTCCAACAAACACTTGTTATTTTCTTGCAGGGGACCATGATGCCAACTATCTCCTTTCTGATTTGGAATTCGAGCACGAACCTTTTGCTGATTGCTGTTTCGACCTGAAGCTCAAGGATGACTACTGAAATGATAGTTCTTCGAGACTAACAGTGTTACTCCAATGAAGTTTCATTGTTCAGTCTTCAGTGTAATTGTTATCCTGTCCAACTGTGTTAGTGCCTCTAGTTATAGTGTTATACTGCAGAGTTTCTTATATTGGCATGCCTTGTCTTGCTTAACTCTAATAGGCAGCCACATCATAATCATTTGAGAATTTTGCCCCATGTTGTTAGGCTGCCCTTCTGATTTTAACGCTGATAGTAAATTAATATTTTCTGTCACTCACTATGCACAGTTTTCTCCATATTCACTCAAAGTTGAAATCATGCTGTAACTCCTGACCCCTGTTTATCTTGTTAACGGAACTCCAAACTCCAGCTAAAGAGATGTATGACTAACTTTGTTAACGGGGAATGCTTGCATAGAACTTTGACTTTACCTTTCACCATGTCAACTGGAAGTACTTTCTTCCCATGGTTTTCTTTTCTTCAGTCGTAGGCATTAATGAAAATCTAGGTTTACACCCAAGAAAATGTAATGCTGTTGCAACTCATGGTCCATAAAAAGATTCCAATTTCGATATACCTTTGCCTTTTATAATTGAAAAGTAAGATAAGTTTTTTTAAAATGAAGTAATTAGTCTAAACCACAAGGGACAAAGTGATTAGAATAACTAGCTAAAATACATAAGTTTGGATTCAAAAGGTGCAGAACATATTTTGATAATTTATGAAGCATGCGCTTTTCATATCTTACCCGACAGATGCGAGATTCTGGAGAAGAATGCACAGTCTATAATTGAATGATTGCGAGTAATTTGGAGATATTGAATGCTTGTAATACCCCAGATATTAACAACTAGTTTAGTAAAATGTGAGCTAGAAAAAAATCATTTATGCTTTAGTAATATTTTATATTTTGCTAGGTTTAACCATCTATTGGTGGGATCACACCGGCTCGGGGGCAGTGTAGATCAAACCATGGTGATGGCCATAACCATCTTTGTGTGATCTATTGACTGTCATGCATTGCATGCATTTCATACATGCATAAGAAATCCGAACTCAAGTAAATCAAGAAACCATCACATTAGGAAACGAATCAAAAGGAATAATACATGTGGATTAATGCCACTAGTTAAATAAACTTATGTTGCTTGAGTGTTGAATATTTGAGAATAAGTTCCATTTCTTTCTTTAACTTTCTCAAATCACAAAATGTGATAGGTGCACATGCCAAATAAATTCCACCACCATACCATAAATCTTGTCAAACATACAAGGATCAAACCATGAAAAGAAATTCTAGATTTTGGAATTAAATTTTCAGTGAAGCATTTCATCGAGCACTGGGTGAACACAGTGGTGTTCATCCCAAATCCGAGAATTTGATCGACAAATTGGAGCTCAAATCGGCGCAATCCCGCGCCATTGTCGATCCCTCTCACTCCTCTCACCTCTCTCACTCGAAGGAGGACGAGAGCGACGTGCTCGTTGACCCCCAGAGCTGGTGTGCGGGCGACGCCACGCCATTGCGCTGTGTCGAGCTGCCGCTCGGGTCACCTCGTGGAGGAGGCAGACGCCACCTCAAAGCAACGCCGCGCCATGTCCACCGCACCACACTCCACCCTCTGCTCCTGCTCGACGAGACCACACCGCTGCAGAAGCTCCCTAGCGTGCACGCCGTCCGTGCCCGTACGCGCCGCTCGCCATGGCGGGCCGAGCACGCCACCGAAGCTCGCGTGCCACCCCTGTCCCCCCCCCCCCCCCCCCCGACCAGCCGACCACCTCTGCAGCACCCCTCAGCTCCCAGCGACCTCCCAGACACCTCCATCTGGACCCCGCACCTCTCCTCCCCTCTCTGCACCGCCGTGCCATGGAGCACCGCAAGCCCCCTCCGCTATAAAAACCACCCCGCACCCCCTCTCCTCTCCACACACCGCCACCACTTCCCCCTCACGCTCCTCACACCCGTGCATCGCCAGGAGGAAGAGCACGCCACCACAGCCACCGTGCACAAGCCCGGCTGTGCACTGCCGCACCGAAGAAAAGGTCGATCGCGGCCGCGCCGTGTTGCCCTCTCCCTCTTTCTTCTCTGCACCGTACCCGCACCTCCATTACCCCCGCATCCTCACGCTCTTCTTTCCTCTCTGTTTCAAGCACAGAACCGCCGCCAGATCACCGCCGGAGTTGGAGCACGGCCGAGGCAAGGGAGGAGGTCGCCGCCGACGCCAGGAGCTTCCCCATCAAGCTCCACTCATCTCCCGAGCTTCCCCACGACCTCCGCCATCGAACACCGTCCTCACCACCGTCCCTAGGCCACCCAGGTACCTCCTCTGGCCACCTCGCCGTCGCCGGAACAGGAGCGCCGCCTGTTTCAGGTCAACGACGAACGCGGGCTCTGTGAGCCGTTCGATCTATGATCAACGGTCACATACCGCTTCGTCTCGTTAAGACACCGACAAGCGGGACCCACCCGTCAGCGTTTTAAACTTTTCCAGCGCGGGAACAGTTTCCCGTTGAGTCACTGACGTGTAGGCCCCACATGTCATATTTCTCAACATTATCCAAGTCAATTATATTTTCTAATTTAAAATTTCAGAAGGATTTCAGTACTGGTATGCCCTTTGAAATTCAATAACTCGAGTTCTAGGAATCCAAATAAATCAAACTCAACTGTTCTGGAAAGCTTATGAAATTCTTTAACTCACCAAAGTGGTCTCATCTCATTTAAATAAATAATAAAAATGTATTAATAAAAATGCTCCAGAAGGTTTAAAACACTAAACCATTTGTTTCTGGAGTTATATAAATCCAAATAACTCGAAACCAATTTTGGTAGCTTTGTATTAGGATCCTTTAGCTCCCCAAATTTTGGTAGAATTAATTGAGTAGTGTAAACTCCTTAGCCTTTGGTTGAACTTCAGTGCACCCTTCTGCACTAAACCAATTAGTGTGATTTAATAGTAGGTCCAATTAAACTAAAACCAATTTTGTTAGGTCACATTCAACCAAGGTTAGTTACCCCTAAAAGTATTTAAATTTTGGAGCAACTTAATTTGTTTGGTAGCTAAAACTTGATTAAAGTCCTTCTGAACTAAAACAAATGTGTAGGGAGTTTGGTAACTCCAAATGACCCCAATCCAATTGGGTGGTCTTCTACACATCAGTAGCTATCCATAGAATTTTAGTTTGAATTTTTGTGATAAACATAGATTAAATGGTGAATTAATTGGTGTACAACTAGTTTCTGTCTTAGTTTGGAAATAAGTAAATAAAGATTAATTCAATTAAATTGAAACCACCTTGTGTTGCTTGATGTATGCAGTAGCTATTTGTAGCATTTGTGATTGTAATGATGTGATGATGCTTGAGCTAGTGTAGTGATTGTTTGTCTTGCTTGTTTAACGTTTAGACGATACCGTTGACGGATTTATCGAGGAAGGAGGTTTTATTGAACCAGAAGACCAGGATCAGTACCACTTTGTGGAGCAAGGCAAGCTACTTCACTGAGCTTGCATCTATATACATCTATTTTGATTTACCTGTTTTACTTATAATTAGCATAATGATTTACGTGGTGTTTGCCACGAAAGCTATGATTTTGAAAACCCTTTTCCAAATTACAAGTATATTATTAAGACACCCGATATAGAGGTGTCAGTGGTATACAATGATTTCGAAATGAATTTGTTTTACTCCAAAACCTTCTGTGAAAAATCTTTTTGGTGGGATTACGAACCACCCAAGTTTTGGTTAAAAGTATTTTGCTAAGAAAATTGGAAATGATCGTGAAAACCTTTTCAAAAGTTTATGAAAAACTATTTTGTCACTCTATGTAGAGATATCAGTTGTTTATATAAAACTATAGGATGGGAAAAACATTGTTTATTCAAAACTCCTTGAAAATCCTTGGATGAATTATGGTATACCGGGATGTCGGTATGGAGTGGAGAAGTGAAGTGTGGTGATGTTTATGAAAAATGCACATTGTGTCTTTGTACCATGACTACCAACCGATAACCTGTGCGACCACATTTACCCACATATGGGCAAGGGCGTAGTCATATAATTTGCTCGTGTTAGTACTGGATGCCTCAACAACGAGGATGACCTCGTTCCATGAGGGGATGGTTTGGTGACCTGCCCCTGACCTGGGTCCTCTTAAAGAAGTCTACCGAAGCCGGTATGAGCGTAAAGAAGAAAGAGGATTGAAGGGCTCCCTTGGGTCCGCCGGCAGAACTACGAAGTCCTCACACTTAGTTTCCAACGGGCATGGATTTAAGTGTCGATGGAACCGGTTTCGTAGCGGTAGGATCCTATACTAGCATGAGCAAAGGACAGGCTATGGCCGGGAACTCAACTTCGCATACCCGGTATGGCGGGACGTGGCTGACACGATGAGTGACCGGATGGGTGTGGGAAAAGCGTGCTACCTCTGCAGAGGGTAAAACTATTCGAATAGCCGAGTCCTCGGATATGGACAGTTGGGAGGCTGTCCTAAGACCATGTGCAAGTTTTACAAAGTTTTGGGTTTGAAAGGAAAATGAGTGGAAATTGTTTTATGCAACTATACCGAGGGTATGGTATGAGGTTGCTGGTAAAATAAGTAACCATGAAGGGGTATGATCAGAAACCAGGAGGTTTCGGAGAAAGGGACAAGAGGTGATTTTCGAGGAAAAAGTTTTAAAAGGGTTTTCTCACCTTTTAAAACGAAGGTATATTTTTGGGAAAAAGGTTTAAAAAGACTTCTTATTTTTTAACAAAGGTAGGTGAGAAAACTACTTTCCAAAATGTTTGTCTTCAACAGGATTACAAATCTACTCTTCCCTTTTTAAATAAAGATATAGTGATGTTTTCTAAAATAAAAGTCTTTTAAAATTAAAAACTAGTGCATGCTCCTGTTGGGGTAGTTGCGAGTACAATCAAATGTACTCATATTGGTTTCGTCCCTGGCTATTGTCTTAGCCAGATTTGGAAGAAGAAGCAGTTCGAAGAGAGGAGTTCACTGACGTCCTTGCGAACTAGGGCGCTTCCCAGTCAGCTGCCTGTAGGGTTAAGGCGAATGACTTGGGCTCCACGTTGTTTGGTGATTCCGCTGCAAGCACCTGATGAAGCTGATCACTTCCCTCAAGTAAGTAAATAAATTCGGTATGTATGGATGTTCTTTGGTTACCAAGTTTAATTGTGCTTCAGCGACGCACTGATCATGGGATCGCTGATATGTAGGCACAAGGGTATTTCGGACAAGTTAGTCCGGGGTCCCCACAGACTTGGTATCAGAGCCATCCTGACTGTAACAGACCTTAGTTAGCATGGACGTTAGTTAGGAAAGAAAATATTTTGTTAAAAATATATTAATACCAAAAATATATCTTTATCTAGGGAAGTCCAAAAATGACTTCCACTCTTCTCATCTTCTCAAATAATTTCTGAGTCTTACCCTTCTATTTTAAGATTTACGAAGGATTTCTCTACTCCCTCTTACCCGATCAAAATGCTTGACGATGAACCCAAGTGAGACCTAATTAGCTAGCACCTGCAAGAAGAAGCCTCCATCTCGAATAATCAACATTCAACATCAAGGGATCGATCTGCAAATACCAAGATCGTCAGTACCAACAAAGCAAGAGACCTTCGAAGACCTCGCTCAACATCAACAATTCTACTCAAGTGCAAATTCGACCCTCTCACTTCTTCCAGCAAAAGCCTAAGGAGACAAAGTGAAGACTTCACCGACCCTGTATAACCAAGGTCCCTAGGAAAAACATATGATAGGAACTTTAGTTATACTACCCAACTGCAACGAGTATTAGGCGTCCATCGGTACTAAATGTACCTTGTGTGTTTATTGTCTGTTTGTGATGTTCCCCTACAGTGAGTCAACGGATTTGACCCATCCCTGCCTAACAGCATGGCCAGGCGTCGGTTCACAGTAGAGTACAGTAGGACTTGTCCCCACTACATAAGAGACGCCCACCGGGTTCTTCCATAGAAAGGAGCCGACACAACCTAGCTTATATAAGGCCCCGTTCCATCTTCCGTCTATACCCACCCTCACTCCCCGTCCTTAGCAACCCAACTCTCCTGAGGCAGGAATCCTGCGTTCTTATCCTTTCTCCCGAGCCAAAACAACCCAATGACAAACCCCAGGGTCATTCTGGAAACCACTGCCGAGGAGCATGGCGGATTTCCACTGATACTTTGGAAGGCCGTCTGCCATATTCTTGGTCGGCCTGCCCGCCCCCGATATGTGGTGTTAGAGAACTCCCTCCCGCCTGCCGGGCGTGAATTCCAAGTCGACGTGCACATCAACTCGTGTCCGTTGGGCACAAGTCAGGCCTACTTGATCCATGGTAGGAGCATGCCTACTCTAGATCAAGCCCTCCAGGTAGCAGCCTGGGAAGGCCTTGTCCGTCTCCGGTATGCAGAACCGGCGATGGCGCAGAGTCGAGCTTTCCAACTTCTTCCCGTCACTCCTCCGCTTGGAGAGGAGCCTGCTCAAATTCCCATCGGAAGGGAAGTCGACCCTGCCGTAATCACCCTGGTTACTTACGGAGCCTCAATGACAAGATTTTTCCACTCCCTGATGGCGGAACTCATAATCACAAGGCGCCACCTTGGTCGTGCCCACCTGGAACTAAGTCGAGCAAGGAACCCACCCCCTTTCAATCATGTGCAAGCTCAGGAAACAGGACAACCGTTCCCAGATGATTTGCTGGACCGCAGCCTTGATGCCTCTGTAGCACAAGTTCTAGCCCGAGCTCAGCAGCAACCCCAAGAGCAAGGTGTAATCCTCGAAGGCGTACCTGTAATTCCCCACCCCTTGGAAGACGGAGATGTGGACACCACCCTTCGACTCGCCCACGCTCCACCGACCACCAGAGGCGGTCAAGCGGAGTAAAACCCCTGTCTAGTTAGCCGGAGTGACGTTTGTATGTTGGTAGGTGAGAAATAAGAGGATGTTGTCTGTTGTTTGTTTTTCTCGTGTTTCTTGTAATGCAAGGTTGTTGTCTGTTCCCTGGCTGATGTCAGTTCAGCCCGAAATAAAAACTTGGTGTTCTTATCATCTTGTTAACCACTTGGTTGACACCTGATGGAATGTCATGCTCTTTCCTCAGTTAAAGGTTTTAAAAGAAACAACAGAATCACTTAAACCAGGGACCGTATATGTGACCCCAGACGCATATACCCCCCCCCCCCCCCTGTGAATTAATGCAAACTTTGAATGGGACTATTTTGTAGTATGCAAATTATTTTGTGTGTGGTCTCCTACATGTCTTCATCACAAGGTTCCTCACCCCCTTTATGAACCTTGTGCTCACTGCATGTTAAAGAAAGGGCCCGAGCCCTCCACGAGATGAAATCCTCACAAGCCTTAAAATGCTTGCTGAGTGTCAATGCTCGCTGGAACACAGAAGGATTTCTTGTAGGGTGTTTTTGGTTGTTGTGTTCAACCTATACGGTTGAAATGTATGCTACCACTGCAATGGTTGAGACCATATAATGCAGTGTTATTTTCCCTTAAAAATATATATATATTTTTTTCTCACTAAAGCAAGATTATTCTAGTACCTCTGCATCCTATCTGTGCTGCAAGACCAGAGTTGTGGCAACCAAGAAAATTTCGACAATGCAAATCTTGTCCCAGTCATCGGCAAAGACAAGATCGATACAACCACGGGTGCAGTACAGAAGCGAGAAAATTCAGAAAGAAACCGAGGATACAAACTCTACTCCTACGAAGAACACTGCCAGCACTCAGCCCGGATGCAACGGCACCCAGAGGTTCCTACTCCCTCTCGAGCTCCCTGACGCCACCGGAAGATGAGCCTGGCTCACCCGAAGCCGCATCACGAGTCGCGCGACGGCGATAGACGACCCGAGCAGCCGGCTCACCTCCAGCGGGAAGATCTGCCACCTCATCCACCGGCACTGCAGCTGGTTCCTCCACCACAGCCAGCTCCACCGCCGCCACAAGCTCCTCCACCGCAGCTGGCCCCTCCGCCGCATCTGGCTCCTCCGGCGCAGCTGGCGCCACTGTCGCAGCACCAGCCCCAGCGCCAGACCACAAATTGCACAAGGCCACGGCTAGGAGGACTACTGCCACGAACAGCATGTTGTACACCATTGAAATCAAGAACACGAAGAGTACGAAGGTGAAGAAGCCCTCGATGAAGCCCGCATCCTCCATCGTATCAACGTAAGCTCTGAAGAAATCACTAAGGAAGCCCATGGTGGCGATGCGATAGGAGAAATATTTTCGAAGGTTACTAACTTATAACCAGAGCTCGGATGCCGCACCTCGACACCGCTTTGCGCGGGAACAAGGGAAGGAATCCCGAGCAGTACTCGCCTTAATGGCGCGAAACCACCTAGACGTCGTGTCCCAAAGCCGTGTCTGCCGCTGCATCGACGAACCGCACGCACAGCAGTGCCGCAGGCGAGTGCTTCGCGCACTAAGAGCTGGGCGAGTGCGAAGCCAGGGTGAGCAAGGAGGAAGAAGAGAAAAAAAGGAGGGAGAGACTGACAGGTGGACCCTGGTCCTACATGCCAGTGAGTAAGCAGACAACCCCCGTGTTCCTCTATCCTTTATTTCGAGACCATATCCCTCGCTTTTACCAAAAGTGCTGTTTGTAGATGTTCCCGTCCTACTGTGTCTATAAACCAATTATTGGTGGCACAGATATCTTTGTATAAAAAGAACCCTGCATTTCCCCAAAAACCCGTGCCCTCGTACTCTCCTGTACCCCTGGGCAAATCTCGAGGACGAGATTTATCCTAAGGGGGGAAGGATCTGTAACATCCCAAATTTGTAACCCAGCTTTATTAGTCAAAATTTGGGGCCAACAAAAACTTTTGTTATTTTTATGTGTGTTTGCTTGCTATTGCTTGCTTGTGTTGGTTGTTTGCTAAAAGAAAGTTATGAAGAAAAGAAAAGAAACACAATAAAAAGTTTCCCACATAAAATCATGTGACAAAAGTCACACAAATTTTATCCTATTAAGAAAATCAAATTTTATTTTCAAAACAAAATTCAGTGGGGTGACATGATGATCACTCTCACTTTGTTCTTATATTCTTTTCCCTCTCCAAAAATATTTCTAAAAATCTTAAATTTAAATTCCATTTCTTTCTTTAACTTTCTCAAATCACAAAATGTGCTAGGTTGCACATGCCAAATAAATTCCACCACCATACCATAAATCTTGTCAAACATACAAGGATCAAACCATGAAAAGAAATTCTAGATTTTGGAATTAAATTTTCAGTGAAGCATTTCATCGAGCACTGGGTGAACACAGTGGTGTTCATCCCAAATCCGAGAATTTGATCGACAAATTGGAGCTCAAATCGGCGCAATCCCGCGCCATTGTCGATCCCTCTCACTCCTCTCACCTCTCTCACTCGAAGGAGGACGAGAGCGACGTGCTCGTTGACCCCCAGAGCTGGTGTGCGGGCGACGCCACGCCATTGCGCTGTGTCGAGCTGCCGCTCGGGTCACCTCGTGGAGGAGGCAGACGCCACCTCAAAGCAACGCCGCGCCATGTCCACCGCACCACACTCCACCCTCTGCTCCTGCTCGACGAGACCACACCGCTGCAGAAGCTCCCTAGCGTGCACGCCGTCCGTGCCCGTACGCGCCGCTCGCCATGGCGGGCCGAGCACGCCACCGAAGCTCGCGTGCCACCCCTGTCCCCCCCCCCCCCGACCAGCCGACCACCTCTGCAGCACCCCTCAGCTCCCAGCGACCTCCCAGACACCTCCATCTGGACCCCGCACCTCTCCTCCCCTCTCTGCACCGCCGTGCCATGGAGCACCGCAAGCCCCTCCGCTATAAAAACCACCCCGCACCCCCTCTCCTCTCCACACACCGCCACCACTTCCCCCTCACGCTCCTCACACCCGTGCATCGCCAGGAGGAAGAGCACGCCACCACAGCCACCGTGCACAAGCCCGGCTGTGCACTGCCGCACCGAAGAAAAGGTCGATCGCGGCCGCGCCGTGTTGCCCTCTCCCTCTTTCTTCTCTGCACCGTACCCGCACCTCCATTACCCCCGCATCCTCACGCTCTTCTTTCCTCTCTGTTTCAAGCACAGAACCGCCGCCAGATCACCGCCGGAGTTGGAGCACGGCCGAGGCAAGGGAGGAGGTCGCCGCCGACGCCAGGAGCTTCCCCATCAAGCTCCACTCATCTCCCGAGCTTCCCCACGACCTCCGCCATCGAACACCGTCCTCACCACCGTCCCTAGGCCACCCAGGTACCTCCTCTGGCCACCTCGCCGTCGCCGGAACAGGAGCGCCGCCTGTTTCAGGTCAACGACGAACGCGGGCTCTGTGAGCCGTTCGATCTATGATCAACGGTCACATACCGCTTCGTCTCGTTAAGACACCGACAAGCGGGACCCACCCGTCAGCGTTTTAAACTTTTCCAGCGCGGGAACAGTTTCCCGTTGAGTCACTGACGTGTAGGCCCCACATGTCATATTTCTCAACATTATCCAAGTCAATTATATTTTCTAATTTAAAATTTCAGAAGGATTTCAGTACTGGTATGCCCTTTGAAATTCAATAACTCGAGTTCTAGGAATCCAAATAAATCAAACTCAACTGTTCTGGAAAGCTTATGAAATTCTTTAACTCACCAAAGTGGTCTCATCTCATTTAAATAAATAATAAAAATGTATTAATAAAAATGCTCCAGAAGGTTTAAAACACTAAACCATTTGTTTCTGGAGTTATATAAATCCAAATAACTCGAAACCAATTTTGGTAGCTTTGTATTAGGATCCTTTAGCTCCCCAAATTTTGGTAGAATTAATTGAGTAGTGTAAACTCCTTAGCCTTTGGTTGAACTTCAGTGCACCCTTCTGCACTAAACCAATTAGTGTGATTTAATAGTAGGTCCAATTAAACTAAAACCAATTTTGTAGGTCACATTCAACCAAGGTTAGTTACCCCTAAAAGTATTTAAATTTTGGAGCAACTTAATTTGTTTGGTAGCTAAAACTTGATTAAAGTCCTTCTGAACTAAAACAAATGTGTAGGGAGTTTGGTAACTCCAAATGACCCCAATCCAATTGGGTGGTCTTCTACACATCAGTAGCTATCCATAGAATTTTAGTTTGAATTTTTGTGATAAACATAGATTAAATGGTGAATTAATTGGTGTACAACTAGTTTCTGTCTTAGTTTGGAAATAAGTAAATAAAGATTAATTCAATTAAATTGAAACCACCTTGTGTTGCTTGATGTATGCAGTAGCTATTTGTAGCATTTGTGATTGTACTGATGTGATGATGCTTGAGCTAGTGTAGTGATTGTTTGTCTTGCTTGTTTAACGTTTAGACGATACCGTTGACGGATTTATCGAGGAAGGAGGTTTTATTGAACCAGAAGACCAGGATCAGTACCACTTTGTGGAGCAAGGCAAGCTACTTCACTGAGCTTGCATCTATATACATCTATTTTGATTTACCTGTTTTACTTATAATTAGCATAATGATTTACGTGGTGTTTGCCACGAAAGCTATGATTTTGAAAACCCTTTTCCAAATTACAAGTATATTATTAAGACACCCGATATAGAGGTGTCAGTGGTATACAATGATTTCGAAATGAATTTGTTTTACTCCAAAACCTTCTGTGAAAAATCTTTTTGGTGGGATTACGAACCACCCAAGTTTTGGTTAAAAGTATTTTGCTAAGAAAATTGGAAATGATCGTGAAAACCTTTTCAAAAGTTTATGAAAAACTATTTTGTCACTCTATGTAGAGATATCAGTTGTTTATATAAAACTATAGGATGGGAAAAACATTGTTTATTCAAAACTCCTTGAAAATCCTTGGATGAATTATGGTATACCGGGATGTCGGTATGGGAGTGGAGAAGTGAAGTGTGGTGATGTTTATGAAAAATGCACATTGTGTCTTTGTACCATGACTACCAACCGATAACCTGTGCGACCACATTTACCCACATATGGGCAAGGGCGTAGTCATATAATTTGCTCGTGTTAGTACTGGATGCCTCAACAACGAGGATGACCTCGTTCCATGAGGGGATGGTTTGGTGACCTGCCCCTGACCTGGGTCCTCTTAAAGAAGTCTACCGAAAGCCGGTATGAGCGTAAAGAAGAAAGAGGATTGAAGGGCTCCCTTGGGTCCGCCGGGCAGAACTACGAAGTCCTCACACTTAGTTTCCAACGGGCATGGATTTAAGTGTCGATGGAACCGGTTTCGTAGCGGTAGGATCCTATACTAGCATGAGCAAAGGACAGGCTATGGCCGGGAACTCAACTTCGCATACCCCGGTATGGCGGGACGTGGCTGACACGATGAGTGACCGGATGGGTGTGGGAAAAGCGTGCTACCTCTGCAGAGGGTAAAACTATTCGAATAGCCGAGTCCTCGGATATGGACAGTTGGGAGGCTGTCCTAAGACCATGTGCAAGTTTTACAAAGTTTTGGGTTTGAAAGGAAAATGAGTGGAAATTGTTTTATGCAACTATACCGAGGGTATGGTATGAGGTTGCTGGTAAAATAAGTAACCATGAAGGGGTATGATCAGAAACCAGGAGGTTTCGGAGAAAGGGACAAGAGGTGATTTTCGAGGAAAAAGTTTTAAAAGGGTTTTCTCACCTTTCAAAACGAAGGTATATATTTTGGGAAAAAGGTTTAAAAAGACTTCTTATTTTTTTAACAAAGGTAGGTGAGAAAACTACTCTCCAAAATGTTTGTCTTCAACAGGATTACAAATCTACTCTTCCCTTTTTAAATAAAGATATAGTGATGTTTTCTAAAATAAAAATCTTTTAAAATTAAAAACTAGTGCATGCTCCTGTTGGGGTAGTTTGCGAGTACAATCAAATGTACTCATATTGGTTTCGTCCCTGGCTATTGTCTTAGCCAGATTTGGAAGAAGAAGCAGTTCGAAGAGAGGAGTTCACTGACGTCCTTGCAAACTAGGGCGCTTCCCAGTCAGCTGCCTGTAGGGTTAAGGCGAATGACTTGGGCTCCACGTTGTTTGGTGATTCCGCTGCAAGTACCTGTTGAAGCTGATCACTTCCCTCAAGTAAGTAAATAAATTCGGTATGTATGGATGTTCTTTGGTTACCAAGTTTAATTGTGCTTCAGCGACGCACTGATCATGGGATCGCTGATATGTAGGCACAAGGGTATTTCGGACAAGTTAGTCCGGGGTCCCCACACTGTCAAGCCATTGGAAGCGGGTTCGACTACACGGGATATCACCCTAGGATTAATAACAATTGCCTTCTTGGGTTTGACCACACGACCTGTATGGGCGAGGCTGAGCTGGAGAAATACCACCTTATAAGGCATGTCACCCAGGGATGACAGTTTGGGAGTGGCCTATTTGGCGACCAACTGTCGCAGTTTGGGAGTGGCCTATTTGGCAACCAACTGCAAGAGGGCTCTACTGTAGCCATGTTATGGACGGGTGGCTGGTTCTGCCAGCTGCGATGCGAGGCATGTCAAACAAGGGTGTGAAACAGCTCTGTGATCCAAAGTCTGGTAGTGAGTGCAGGGCACGGTCACCCGGATTGCGGATTGTCTGTGGGTAAAGTAACGCACCTCTGCAGAGTGTATCAAATTGTGGCATTGTCACTCCCTGTTCCGGGAAGGAGCTGCGAACGTGGCGAGAAAGGAATCCACAGGGGATTCTAACAGCTCGTGAGGCAAGAAGATCATAGATTTGATAAATAAAACTTGACTTTTCCTAGAAATGTTTTCGAAAGTCATTATACTTCTGGACCATTGGTCCTAGTAGATGATAGTGCATCAAACACCTTTATCTGGACTTGTTGAGTACCTCCGTGTACTCATACGTGTAAAACCCTCCCCTGCTTAGGTTGTTGCGAGGCAATAGATGCTGGAGTGGGATACCTGGACGTCAAGGAGGAGTTCGAGAAGCAGGCACGGTGAAGGAGTCAACTACCACTTGGACTCCAACGAGCAACGCAATGGGTGTCTATCCGAAGATTGTAGCATTTAGACCATTGTTCTTGTAAATGTTTGTAAGAGTTGAGTTGTAATTTGTTTTGTAAAATGTATTCCATTGTCAAATTATCGAATCCACTGCCATGCTTCTGTTATGCTACTCTGATGGGCAAGATGTTGGTAAAGTGATGCTTTACCTGCGTCTGGCCAAAGACCTGCAATTGCTGCACAAGTGGTGGCAGGTGCGGGTCACTACAATGCTTGAGTGTAAAACATGTGCAAATTTTCCTCCCGGTGTACAATCAAAAATTGTTGTTTCCAGCCTGAATAATTTCTTAGCTGGTTGTCTATAAATATATTTTGTCTTGTCAGAAATAGCACTTGAGGAGACTAGGTGATCAAGTGTTGTACTTGTATTCTAAAAAAAAAGTGTTGTACTTGTTTGTGTTGATGGTGGAGAAGAATAATGCATGCCCACCACCAAGGAAACGGAAAACTGATTCACATTCTTGAGCATTCATAGAGGTGGGGTGAAGGGTATTATCATCCGTGCTTTTATCTTTGCATTCCTCGAGTCCAAGCTTCAGGTTAATATTGCCTTTTTTCTCGCATGTAAGTAATTTACTAATCAATTCAGATTGGTACATTGTTTTGATGAAACTTAGCAAGCTTTGTAGTTTGTAGGATCCTTGGTGAAACTGCTATCATTAGTCATATTCAGTTATGAGTGAAGTCCTTGCACCTTAAAAGTTACTTCGGTCTTTCACCCACATAATTGAAAATCCGTGAACATACTTCCTATTGGTACATCATACATATCCTGAGGAAATTAAATTACATTGCGTAGGAGACTATACATTTTTCTAACTTTTGAGAGGTCACCCAGCATCTAAGTTTGCACTTTCCATGACTAATGATGTTATGATGAACTCATCATGGTATGAATCATTGTGAACTAAAATCTGCAAAGTCTTGCACAAAATTGATTAGTTCCCTGATTGCATTGCCGTGGATCATGAAGAGTCTTCATCATCGTAATTTGAGAGGTACAATGAGATCTAGAGAGATGCAAGATTCAGGGGGATGATCGAGTAACCTGATGTTGAGTGGATTATATCCTTATGACCTTATCCCATTGTACGAGTTTCGTGATATTTTTCACAACGAGGCTGCAGGGTACGTGGCTTGGTTCTACCATTTCTAGCATATTGGGCCAACAATGCTGGCGGGCCACGACCCAGTTCGGCTCCGCCCCTTCCAACACGGAGACTAGGGTTTCCCGTCTTTCCAGTTCTAAGCTCAAGAGAGAAAGCAACTGAGAATCCAGAGACGCCGACTCGGTTCGTCTTTCCCAGTTTCGAAGGAGGCAAGCGTGGGCTGGATCGTCTCCTTCAGCGGAACAAGCCATGATGAGGAAGACTCGGTCGCATGGTCGTGGTCAGTTCTTCCGGCGGCCGGGGCTGCCGTGCCGTTGCTCCCGTGCCGTTGCTCCCGTGCTAACCGACTACGTCAACAGGTGACAAGCAAATCATGCAAAACTTATTTCTCTGCTTGAATTTGCCCCCGAATTCCTTAAAACTAATTAGAACTGGTAAGACAAGTTAACAAAAGCAATTAGATAATGTATATTTTCTATTACAAACTTAATAGGGTTCTGATTTTTTAATAGAGATACAACTAGCAAACGGTAGTCCCTTTTTCTAGCGATTAGGGATGTCTACTTCAGGAACATTGTACCCGAAGATAGCAACGGCATGCCGCTGATGGAATCTTGCTAACATTGGCCAACAAAAGAGAATAATTTGGTGTTTTCTAAAAAAAAGAGAATAACTTGGAGATAATATTTTTCTTCATGCTTGTCCCAAAACATAGCTACATGAATTCTTTATAGTGGATGCGGGCGACTTTTGTAACACAATAACAACATATTAATCCTAGACTTACCCGCAAAAAAAAAATCCTAGACTTAATACAGTACTATTAATTAACTACGATGCTCATTAAGCTTCTCCTGTTTTATTTTCTTCTTGTCTGGTTACTGAACGGTATATGAATATTTTTAATAGGGAGCTTCTTCAGAAAAACAAGTCCAAGATAAATTACCAAAAAGAACTACTGTCGTGAGTTTGGACATGGATCATGATGTTGAGCACGATCAAGTGTATGTTCTTTAGATTAATATCTAGTTCTCTTTATGGAACCTTGTAAAAATTGTAGCTTCTAAACATTTGTTTACAGGAAGAATATTTTTATGGAGGTCGGTGAGCTTCTCAGTTTTTATTTCTGCAGTACGAGACATCTCGCGGTTGTTTTGTATTCTTCGGAAGAAGCTGCGGAGAGTGTAAGTATTTCTATCATATGTTCCGATTTTCATGTTGATTACATTTGTGTACGGATGTGTATCTATCAACGCGGATTTGCTACCACGGGTAGCTTTGGACGTGACCATTGTTATCGTTGTCCATGGTCGTCATAACCATTGCATGGTCGGCGTTGCCGCCATGCCCATCATGGGCTTGGCAGTCGTAGCCATCCTCCCCATCATGCACGTGGCCGACGTACGCTTATGCATGATCCTGGCGGGACTTCCATTGTTTTTTTTTTCGAAACAAGGGCAAAAGCTTTGCCCATCGATTTATTAAGAAGAAGGTGTCCGGTTTATTTGCGGGAGAAACCGGACAAAAACCATACAACGAACACCACACGAAGGAGCCCACACAACCACATAGAGCAACACCTAAAACAAGCAACAACCACAAACAAGCAACTATGCGCCCAACCTAGCACAACCACCAACCTAGCACAACCACGAACTGACAACACGACAACCTCAAATGGGCTCAACAATCAAGCCCAAGCGGTCCTTGGGATGCGAAGTTTCTTTCTTGCCATCTTTCTGAGAGACTTCTCCACCTTCATGAACACATCGTGTGAAGCTATCCCCGCCAAGACACAAACAATATCCTTGCCATATCCAGGGCGAGCCGTCTCCAAATTGACAAGCAAGTCTAAAACCTCTTTCCCAAAGAGGGCCTTAGAGTTAGGCGCCACCATAGTTGTCTCATCAACCTTATCACTCAAAGATGAGAGAGTGACAGAAGCAACCAAACCTCTACTATCCACAGAGGAGGGCAGCTGGCATGACTCAGACGGAGGTGGGGATGGCGCCATGTCCATCGCCAAAGATTGCAAAGAGTCCAGCTCCAACGGGAGCACCATAGATGATTCGCCACTAGGCTCCTGTAGCACAGACAAAATCTGTCCAGCTGGAGCCACAACCTCAGTGCTAACAACACTCTCAAGAATAGACGTATGCAGAGCACGGGGAGAAAAATCTCCAAAGAAACCTTTAGCCCCCTCATCGACGGAAACAATCTGAGACTCGGGCGGCAAAGGCACAACCGATCCAACCTGAAGCTTCGCAAGAGCCTCGTGGAGCTCAGTGCGAAGCAACTCAACCTGAAACTTCCATTGTCGTTGCCATCGTCGTGCTGTGAACAACATGGCCCGTGCGACAAGTTCAAATCCAACAAACCACTGGCCAATGCTACCACAATTAAGTGCGTGGAAACCGTGATTGACGATACCTCAGCCCAAGAGGTCACCACGCACACGTGGCCGAGTCCACCTACAACACACCCACCACTCCATGGCCACCATGAACGTTGTCTCTGTAACTGCGGCCAACTCTAGCGAGGCTGTCCCCGGAGTGGTAATAACCACTCCTCTCCCGCACCTCCAGTTTCATCTCATCAATGTCAAAATCGCCGCCTGCATCGTTAGAACTGACATGTGGTGCTTCTACATAACAAGTTTACAAAAATCTACTTGCCTCTACTGGTTGGAAGATTTCTTTCGATCGGGAATTTGAGTGAATGGGTTAGGTTTGGTTGCATCTGTAGCGGTACTCAAGAGTTCCACGGTAGGATGACCGTTCAAAAAAATGTATGTGTTTCTCTCTGAATGGTATCTCTCTAGATTTTTCTCGTTGCATGCAGTTAGTTCAGGTGCCTCCTAAATTTTTGTTGCATGCAACTGGGTTAGTTAGGGACTTATAATTAATTAGACATGTATAATTGCGTCTTTAACCTATATTTTTTGGTTGCTTGTGATAGGATTAGTTATAAAAGGATAACTAGTAATTTCTTTAATTGTTACTCTAATCAGCTTTTTTAGTGTGTGGGGTGGTTTCCTTTTTTATTGAGATCTCGCTTGATTATATATACCTATTTAATTGCGTTTCTAATATGGATTTTTGGTCCCATGTTATGAGATTAGTTAGAAAAGGATAATTAATTAGGCCCTCTAGTTGTGCATCCAATCACAGATCTTTGGGTGTGTCTGATGGTTTCCTTTTTCTTATTGAGATCTGGCATATTTTGGTTGTGTAAGATGTGAGAAATCGGTCATAATACTTTCAGTGTGAGTGTTGAGCAACAACGCATCATCGCCAACTCCCATTTAATAGTAAGGATTTTGCAGACAATTTACCATCTTACTGGATCTTATCTGATGGGCCGACCTCTCAAATTACAATTGCTTAGTTCGAACATGGATACTTCTGGCAGGTTAGTTTTTTGTTGTCAATTTGCTCACCATCAAATTCGTCTACCTTCCCCTAATTTCCTTATTTTGTTAGAGATTTGTCTTCTCTTGGGAAAACATTGCCTAGTCATCTAATGGGAACTGTTTGTGTCACGGGCTTTGACTCAGCCCTCGAGACTGGAACGGTAATTCTTGCATCTTGCTACTTTTCTCTTGGCCATATTGCCTTGTGTTGCCTTTTGATTGATTACCCTTTGCAGATTCGGAACATGCTTAAAAAGCATTTTGAGTACAAAGGACTAGACAAAGTTGTGACTCCAGTTAATTCAGACAATACTGTAAGAAATTAGGGTTAGGAGCTAATTCGGTCTACCCTCTGTTTCTCTGCCTTATCGGTGGTGCCACTCACAATGCATATTGAGGCTAGAGGGTGGGACCTTTATATAGACTCCAAATTGCAGATAACTCAATCTGTTTCCAGATAGAACTCGTGACTTGTTAAACCAACCACTATCATTAACAACCATTAACCGAGCCTATTACTGTTAAACAATTAGGTCCCAGCACGCACGTGTGAGTCATGCGCCGAGTTCGAATACAAAATCAAACTCGCAGGTTTTAACAATCCATAGAGCCAATCCTATGAACAACCTGTCATTCCGCTCTATACTGTTCCCGGGTATAATTTCAGCATATTAATATACGCTGTGTTTCAGTATAGCCGTACCGGCTTACTTAAGTATATTTTCTTAAGTACAATTCCACATCATTAATTGCCTGTTATTTCCGTGATGCTTCCACACTGAAGTTTAATTCCGGACAATGTAGTAAATATATAAAATGTTGCAAGACATAATTTTCTACAAATACAAGCACAGGGTAAGTCAAACCTGTTGGTACATGCAACAGTTTGCTATTTGCTTGAATACAATTTTTAGCCTTTTCAATTACGCAGGAAAGCTTATATAAGATTCGAGGAATTGAGTAGCTTCCGCCTTGCACTCCAGCTTCATGGGTATAAGCTTGGAGGACACCAGTTGTCCGTCACTGAATGGCCTGATTTTCCTTGGTCCTCACCATGGACAGGTAACAGAATTATTGTGTTACACCTCTGAGAAATCTTGATATCTTTATTTGTTCGTAATTTACTTATCTTGCAGGCAAAAGGACACTGTTCAAATATGAGGGCAGTGATGATGATGTGTAATTTCGTTAAACTCAAGGTCCTCATGAATATTCTACTTTTAACTAATACAGTTAGACAACTTATGTTTGGTTTATCCAGTATTGTGGATTAAGTTTTATCCTCCATCCGTTCACTAATATAAGACCTTTTAGTTTTCTCTTGATTGTTATGGATGTATATTCGCTCATTTTAGTATGTACATAGTCAATATTGAAAGGCATGCAATAACTTTTGGAATCGTAGTTTTTGTGAGAACTTGGATATCTGAATTATGTACAGTTTTCTTATTTCGCCGAAAAATCTTAATTTACAAGTCAGCACGAGCTCACAAACACGAGCATTTGGGACATATGAGCGTTTGGGCAATACTAGGCTCAGGTTTACAATTAGAAATGATTATGTTTAGTATGAGAAGATTCTGACAAATACAACTAGTTTTGGTGGGAATTTCTAGGTTTTCCTATCATAACAAAGTTGAATCATAAACCACATGAACTAGTGACGCGGAGGGTGCACCATTGGGGTATAGTTGAGGAGTTGTCGAGCTTAGTTATTATTAAGGCTAAAGTTAAATTAAACTGAAAAGGATGAGGATGTTGGAAGGCAGCTCGCGTATGATTCAGATTCAAGGAAGAAGGTTTTTTTTTTTGAGAGTACGCAATTGTGCATATAGAAGGAAGATCTTACAGTTACAAGATTGACATCAACGCTCTACTGAACGTGTGTCGAAAATACTCACGCACACCTAGGTCTAACGCACTACTGTCGGAAACGAGCTACACCATCTTAAACATGTGAAACATTCAGATGTAATTTCCTGTAGGCCATGTCTCATCAGTCTATCCGAAGTCCACAACCGAAACTGAAGGGCAAGCCCAGCAAATACTCCAACGGTGCCCATCCATATGCAATTAGCGCCCTCCACTTTAATCGATCCCTGACAAAATGCCCGGTATGTGAATCTCTATGTATACTGACCAGAAGCAGAGTATGGCACCTGAATTGACATGGTACATATTGTAGACAACAGCCCAAAGCATTGCACAATGCCCGAGTGAGACAGATTGCCTCTGATTGGTGTGACCGACTCACTGTCAGAATGAGCAGTCGACAGTGCTACGATGTGAAAAGGTAGTTTGGAAACATCGCACTCCTGTGGCCGTCGACGAGGCGAAGGCGCCGCGGCCGCTGTACGTAGGTAGAGGAGTTGGCAGCCGCCGCGGCGACAGAAAGATGAACAAGCTGCTCCGGTCATAAATAAGACGATTGCAACAAAATAAAACAAGGTTTTTTTCTAAAGAAAAGCCCATGGAAACAAACTCAAAGAGAGTAGCTAGCATATGTTTCAGATGAAAGAAATTTTATTGATAGTTATCATCAGGTCATTCACAGCGAGCGTGGTGTCCGTTCATAGGCCGATCGAGAACCGGCTGGCGGCGCATCCCCCATCAGGAAGCTTGCCGAGCGCGAGTATGACGTCCATGAGCATCGCGAAGTGCTTCTGCTTGGAAAACATGGCGCCCGAGCCCGGGCAGGCGTTCCAGTTTGCGGCCAAGACGCCCGCGTTCGACTGGACGTAGCGGTACGCCAGATCAAACGTCTCGCGGTTGTTCTCCAGGAGCTTCCCGTCGACGATGTCGAGTTTCAAGGCCGCGGCGTCGAACCCTGCCGCGCATTTCTCCATGCACCTCCGCCGCGCGCTGCCCTCCGGGAGCCCGTCCCGCTCGGCGCGCGCAAGGGCGGTCAGCTCGTGGCCGATGCCGGCGGCGAGTGACATCAAATACTGGGCCATGTCTTGTGGCGAGTATATATGATACTGCATGGCATCGTCGTTTCTGGCCTTGATGAGACTAAGGCAGTAGTCCGGGTGCGGCGTCTTGTTGCACGCCTCCTTGACCTGCTTGGAAGTGAGGGGATCGCAGGCATGGGAGACCGAGAGGATGAGGATCAGGGAGAGGGAGATGGCGGAGATGTGGGTTATCGCCATAGCCGGTTTACTTGCAAGGTCTGAGGTTTTGTCCGGAGGTGAAGATGCACACGACCTACATGGAGCCAGGGCTCTTATAAGATGACCTTCGCTGCATCCCTAACCATCGATCATGAATTTGCTAAACGATAATTCCGCCTGCTGTTTCCATTGCAAGGAAGACCGCAGATGGCAAGTACAAAATGCAATCAATTGACCTTCCTAAACAATAATGCAATCAACTATTTTTCCTAATTTGTGTCATGCACGCCGTTGATTGATCGTTTTTTTTTTGGGTCGTGGTGTTGTATCGGGCCTTGGCCTTTAACTTGTTTTTGCTCTGGGCTACTACTGGTCTTCGTACCTGGGCTGCTAGTCTATTCCGCCTCCCTTTTTTTTGTCATATATGAAAGTGAATCGATTGCAATTTCTAGACGGAGGGAGAGAGAGTGGCTGTTCGAGGCGACTGGATCGATGCTGCAGTTCAGATTCTTCAATGGGGTCGCAACTGATATTTTTTCAGCCCTATAAATTCTAATTGGGGTGCAACTGAGTTTTTTTTTTTTGCAAATGGGGGGGTGCAACTATTCTTCCTAATTTATGTCATGCACGCCTTCATGCATGTAAAAATAGGATACTCGAAACTTAATTCTGCATACGTGAGGAAAGTATTGTGATTTGGCCTCTGTCTCAAATTTATTTCGACTCTCAACTATGGCTATTGTACATTGGTTATGTCATTGTGAATGAAAATTAACATACATAGTTAATTGTGAAAGATAAGGTTTTTTTTACTCTCTCCTTTCTTAACACAAGTTAGTGTGTGCAGCACACGTTTCTACAATAATACATTACAAGGCCTTTCAAAATATAGAAACCCTTCAATATTTTTAACACTATCTACTGCATTGCCGATTTGAAGGATTTAACTGAAAACTCACCAGATTCGGTTAGTTTCCACCTCAACTGTCTGGTGTATCATTCAGCTTTACCCCTCAAGCATTTTAATCATCTGCAACCATTGTCCACTCAGCACCCCGACCATCGCCCTCTTGAACCTTAGGAACCCAGATCCTCCCTTCAATACTTGTTTAACAACCACCTTTCTATTAAGTGAAACTGAAAACAGCATAGGGAATTTATTGGCAAGTGAATTGTCACCGATCCAATGATCTTCCCAAAAGCTGGTTCTGACTCCTTTTCCTACTTCCATCTTGCAGCAAGGCCAAAGGAGAGGTTTCATCTCCAGTAGACCTTGCTAAAAGTTTGAATCTCCAGGTTTGACAGACACCTGACATGGGCTTAGTTTCTTAAGATACTTCCTAGTTAGAAAATTGTATAACTAGCTTTACGATGGGTCAATATTGTATCCTTGCATAGTCGCACTACACTAGATCATGTATATATCGTCACCCAGCTTTGTGCTTGGTCAACTGAAAATGCTAGCTTTGATGCATGCTAAATACGTACTCCTTCCGTTTCACAATGTAAGATGTTCTAGCTAGCTCACATGTTGGTTAGATGCAAATCTAAATGAGTGTATATACATATTAAAACATGTCCACATACATTTACATACATATGAATGTGGACAAAATCTAAAACATCTTATATTTAGGAACGGAGGGGGTACTAGTTAATGCTAATGTGCCTTTTCAAAACACCCTGGGTTGCATAATCAACCACTACTTGAGATGGGCCAAAGAAGTCATCATGTGATTGCAACCAAAAGAAAGCTACTCCTTTTATTTTCTTAGATGTGGTGGACTGGATTTTCAGATGCTTTTCTTGTTCTTGGGGTTCTGGTTGCTGCTTATCCTTTTGTTTATGCCTTCTCTATCATAAGTTTTCACTTTGTGGACCAATTCACATACTATGAGTAAATTGACATCCGTACCGTTTCGTTTCTTCTATTCTTTTCTCGCCCGACAGTACACCACACGCCGCCCTCCGGCAGTCCACTGCACTCCGCCGGGAGGACCATGGAAGCCGAACGGATCCTTCCGGCCGCGCCCCGACTCTATCTCTTACTTCCTCGCCGCCCACGGCGTCGCAATGAGCGAGGCGTCGGCGCTGCAGATCATGCCGGCGACCCATGGCCAGCGCGCGGAGCGGTGTCCCGTCCTCCCGAAGGCGGCGAGCCACGGCCAGCGCAGAGCTGAGGCCCGTTCTCCCGACGACGGCGGTGATCTACGGCCAGCGCATGAAGCGGCGGTCGGGTGTCCGCATCTGCTGGTGTGCTCACGGTCGTGCCTCTCGCCGCGGCGTCTCACTTATCTCGCGGCGCTACGAGTGCGCAGCTGCTCGCCCTTGAGGCTGTGCGAGATGCACAGCTGCCGACGGGCTGGCCCTCCAGTACTTCGCAATCTGCGGCGTCTCCGCTTGTTAGACGGCTGGTAACTGGCATGGTCTCAGTCCTATGAAATAAGAACGAGAAGCCTAGATAGGGAGCTCGCGATGCAGGCGATCTTCAGTCAGCTCGCAAGGATCGATGCTGCATTCTTCAATTTTCAAGACACTGCATTTCAGCGACTTGCACGACGGCAGGTGCACTAGCTCATGGGACAGAGGAGCCTCGACGTCGAGGTTTACGATCAGGCAGGCAGCGCGATGTGCATGAAGCCAGCATTGTTGTTGCGAGGCAAGCGACGAACCAGAGAAGCGACTTCAGTTGTCTCCGCATTTCTAGCTCTGCCACGGCCACGGACAGGCTGAATCGCAGTAGTGACAGCAGAAACAACAACGACAGAAGAGGAGGGCAGTGCGCCATCAGCAAGTTCAGTACTGGCGCCCAGGTTCAAGTTGCCCATTGACATCTCATCGGCAGATTCAGTGAAACCCAGTTCATCAAGCTCTTCAAGGACCACATAATTGGCTCTGTTTTAAATAGTCGGCTATAGAAAATAGCCCCAGCCCTGAAAATGGGGCTATAGCCGGGCTAAATGAGGCTATAGCCGTAAATTGTACGTGAATTCATTTAGCGCTAAGGTTCTCAAAAGGCTATAGCTCTATAGCCGGGCTATAGCCGGCTATTTAAAACAGAGATAATTGGTGACGGTGAGTGGCTCGCTTGCTGGGAATAATTCTCCAGAAATAGTGGGTAACTGCATGAAATCGGAGTTCAGCTGATAAACTCCTTCAGTCCACTTGTCAGGAGTTACAGACTGAATGCTTCGAGTATGGATCAGTCCCTCAAGCATGGTTGTGTTCACTGCTGCGACAACTGGGATGTGCATGAACTGTTATTTATCTTGCACCACTATTCCTTCCAGATGATAAATCAAGTAAAAAAATATATATCATACTATTCAGTGCGCCTACCACAAAATCGTCTTTAGGTTAAATCAATATTATCTGAATAGCATAATTAAATGGCTGTCCATATTTTACAGTGATCTACAATCTCTTTTGGTAGTTTTGTTTCTTTGGAGTTGACAAACTGATTTGAAAATATATTTTTAACAATTTCTATTATTGGTACCAAAGTTCATTCTATTGATTTTACAAGAGTCGCCGTGTAGTGTTTCTGACCAATTATGTAGACGTGCGTCGTCCAAAACTTGTCCATCAGAACAGTCGACCACAAATTAATCAATGTAAATCGATCCTTTATATATGTAGCTCTATCCTTTTCTCTCAATCCCCCATGAGTCCCATCTGTCATTCTTATCAACAATTGATAACGCTAAATTTTGATATATTTTTTCGACAAGGCACGAACCGTCACGATCGACTGACCGCAAATTCATGGCTGTAAGAAATTCAGAACGGCAATGTGAATAGTGACGTTTTTAAACCTCAAAAGACCCAAAATAATCTTTCTCGTGTACCTGCTGCATTTGTCCATGCATGCACGCACGAGTTCGTGTGGCACGCAACGTGGAGATGTCCTAATCCGGCACGCACTGGTCAGGCATTTGATCTCGCAAAACGTGCACCGTGCGTTGCATGCACATAATGCTAGTGGTCAAGGAAATTAAGCTTGCTAGAGTAGATCCATAGCTAGATGTGCAAGTTTTCAGCGTGGAATCTTGTATTTTTTGTGAACGAGATTTAGAACACGCACAACATAAAAGTCGACATCCATCCCATCATGCTAACCATCACGGTATTGTCCACAATCTCCAAACAACTTTTATGTGGTGGTAGTCCATAAAGAATCTTCTAGACCCGGTTTATAAATCAAAAGTTTGTTTTTTTGTTCCTTTCAAATTGGCGTGAGAGTTTAGGCCACAGAAATAAAATGGGTTTCATGGGGCCAAGTATTCAGCAGCTAGCTTTGTTAATAAGTGGTCCAGGCGAATGTTTGGATACACAACAAGTTCTGCCAAAGATCGAATTTGGCCTATCTGACGGGCCTCTATGTTTCATTGTCCACTCCACGCTGGATGGATCGTTTTCACTTCATGGATATTGTGTGTAGTACTGTAGTGTCCCAAATGGCTATGTATATTCACAAAATTGAATTTATCTGTGTCATTTGAATACAAGATGGCGCTTGCATGTATATATCCTACTTTGCAGTTGCTTTGACGAGATTCTCCAATATAGGATTCTTATATAACATCGTGTATCATAAAAACGTTTTGGTTGCACATGTTCTTTGTCAGGCTCCGCTAAACGTTGGTTTTAGTAGAGGCTTAACGGGAAATAAGTGAGACCCGTGATTCCACATGCCAACGTTTGATGATGGTTCAACTCCGATGTGCCACATAGTTTTATTTGGAAACTCACTGATTCAGAAGTAAATCTATGTATGTTGACCTCATGAATGGGCAGAGTTTTTTTTTTGCTTTTGTGACACCGAGGAAACAATTGAACATTTATTTATCTTCTGTCATTTTGCTAAATTAATTTGGCTTATTGTCCATTTTATTCAATTTATCTCCATCCACCAATATTACGAATATGTTTGAAAATTGGTGAAATAGAGAACAAAAAAAACTAAATCTGGAATCCGCATTTGAGTGTCTGCTTTATGTTGGTCCATTTGAGATTGTAGGAATGATTTGGTTTTTAATAGGGTTGGAAATTTTAATGTCTAGCGAGTGTTCCACGTGACTACTCAATGGATTACGCTATGTGCGTACCTTTTTCCGGGAACTTATTGCTTCTTGGTGCACACAACTGCTTACGGTCGCTAGGGATAATTTCAGTCCGGCTAGGTGGCGGTATACAAGTAGACAATAAGATGCGTAGTTTACTTAAACATGCTTTTTTTCAAATGGTTGATTCATGTATTGATCTTACAAGATCCGTGATTGTAATACACTTAAATATGCAGAGACCGGGGTTTTCACCCCCTTTTCGAATAAAGGTAACTGGTCCAATAAGCTAGCTTGGTGATTTTAGTATCCACTAATGAAGGTCTGTTTTTTATTTTTTAAGGGGAGCTGTTTGACTTTCAGTTACCTAAGATACCTTAATACGTGGTTGTGGAAGTTTAATATCAACATATAAGTACTTCAATCAATCCAGAAAAGGCATGAACTCGGTAGAGTATTTCATGCCCAAGGCTGGCTGACCTGATCTTCATGTCGTAGGGGCAAAGTTGGGGAGGATAACTAGCAGCATAAACAACCGGGTACATAAGTTTAACCTGCCAAGTTGGATGTGACTCAAACGGTGGGAAGACAATCCAAAGGTACAAAAAGTTCGACCCAATGTCGCATCATCGCCGAACGACAAACCGAGAATGACACAAGCTAATGGGTGGAACTTTACATAAAGAATTAGGAAGAAAAAGATGCTCATTCTCGTGAATCCATTGAAACCACAATAGCAATGTTTGTAAGAATATCTCGTAGTCTTTGTGTAAGTTTGTATCTTCTAGCTAATGGTTTGATTGGAAATAAGGGTAGAGGATATGCGGTTTTATAACAACTGTGACCTCTTAGCTATTTGAAAAGGGGGAAAAGTAACCCAAATATTTGCATCCCTTCCTAGAAGGAATATGATCAACCTCGAGAGTTAGTGAGGAGCTTGTCCAAAACTCAACGTTTAACAGTTTGGACAACTCCCCCCAAACCGACCATTACTTTGTTACACGTTCAAGATGCTGAAAGGTTCATTGGGTTAAAAAATATTCTTGGAGGAGGTTATAGTGGTATGCTCATTGTCACGTTGCTCTTCCAGGATGGTGCAATAGCAAAATGGTCATAGGAAAATGTGAAAGCATGTAATTCAATCAAAATTTGTTTCATCAATATTGTTTCTTCATCTTCATGAGCTCAAATGTTGTTGGCTCCTAGACAAGAAGTCGTGTTCAGTTAATGGTGACAAACGAGATGAAAGCACATCCATATTATCAAGGTTATAAGATAAAGTCAAGTTAAATTTTACCAGATCATTTATCTATTTGGCACGCCTTTTTGTGACTAAATCTGTAATTGTCGAGGTTGTATTGATGGTGGTAATGTCCTCGCCAACCTACTTTAAAGTGCTTATTCACATATGTCCACTTATAGGAGTGCAAAAAATTATATATATAGTTAGATATGTCATGGACTTATGCATGCACATGCTTTCCATTTTCCCTTTCCTTTTGGAAGTTCTTTTCTTTTTATGTGGCATAATAGATGCCTAAATGCACGGTTTCAAGAAACGCCAACGAGACAAGCTTTTTTGTAATGTATACACGTCATACACCTAATACATTGTATTTACCTACACCCAAGTTATTATAGCATATACTCTAGAGTTTTCTATTTACTTACACAAGATGAAAAACCGTATGCACTAGAACTATATCGAAGATGGTGAGGAAAAAAGTAGAGGAACTCTACAATATAAATAGGAACTCAAATTTGTGTATGCGAGCACTCGAATCAAGGTGGTGGGATTGGACAGCCACTCTTCCAAACTTGTGAGTTAGGCTCACTTTCTCTATATCCCAAAATTTGTAAGACATTACGCTTTAGAGCTCTCTGTACAAATATTTAGTGATACTAAAATCGACTATAAGATTAGTGTGAGTGCGAAAAACTTATCATGTGAATGGACATGGGGTTGTCTTCTTTTTCCTCATATCGAGATGTACTCGATTGAGTAAAAAAAAGAAAAAGAATCAAAAGAAATAATAAACGTATGTAATATGTAGACGCAATTTAAACATATTTCAAAGATGGATATATTCTTTAAAGTTATTGAAAGTATACTACAATTATGTACACTAGAATTTTAAAACAAAAAAGCTTGTAGATTAGTATTGAGTAGAAATTTCATGTTGACAAATTTGTCAAGTGTAATAGCAAATTTTACTAAGTAGGTGTTTGTTTCAGTGTTTTTCGCCCGTCGTCCGTTTACGGTTTAATCCAAAACCGTTAAACACTTTTGGTAACATCAGTCCATAATCAAATCCCGCGTAAACGAATCCCGCTCACACCCTTCATCCTACGACCTCGTCCAGGCTGATCTGATCCTCCCGGAGGTGTATGGTTGTGTACATCTGCATCGGTCTCCACGTAGGACCACACCATGCAAACATGCCAGCGAGGTTCTCTTCAAACGTGTACACACGCCATGCATCACCGTCGGATGTGGCTGGCTACAGTGAGAGGCAGAGGGTGTAACGTTGCCGTCGTGGCCTCGGGCACCATAGAACGGGACAGTATCACGTGGTTGCACTTGCACCCACAGCGGCAGAGCAAAATGCGGTAGGTTGCGTGTGGCTTCTGCGCCACAACTTTCTCTCTTGAACTTATCCACAGTTCCACACACGTAGACGGAGGTGTCGCGCGCTGGCATTTCCACCTGGCACCGGTGGGCTCCGCCATCTCCACGTCGTTCGTCCCAGCAGAAAGGCTCAGAGTCAGCAAGCTGACGAATCGGAAAATGGGGTCCGCCCGTAGTTCACAGTGTCAAGTGGAAATATAGCCAGGCCTCGTGTTTATCTACTTGTCCCCGCAAGCAAACCAATATTACTTGTCATTTTCGTTCGCATTCACGAAGATCGATCGACCGAGTTGTGTATGCGTGGACGGATGGTCAAAATATTGTTGGAAGAGTGCTTAATTAGGTGATAAGCAAATCAATATCGAGGCTCGATCGAGGGTGTAACCAGCCAGGTTACTTCTAAAGTCTTGCACTGAGAGTGATCATGATGTGCTCGGAGCATGTGGGGTTAATTAACGAGCCCACGGAAAGGAGAGTCGTTCTCTGCACGACGGATTCAAGGTACGTAATGCACGTAATTTTCGGTCGGTCGGTCCGCTCGATCATTTGCGCCTCATCCTGTCTCGTAGCTGGAGAACGCCATAAGGATAGCACCGCCAAGCAGGAGCGAGATTTACTCGACAATCGATCACTAAGAGCATCTCCAAGCATGTCCCTCAAATCCGCCCCAAACGCCCGGATGGCATTTGGGCCAAAATCCTTGACCCAACCAGCTCCCCTATAGTCAGCCCAAACGTCCGGGCTGTCCGGCACACCCCAAAGGCAACCCATATGTAGGGCGGGTTTGGGGCCGCCCGGACGCGCCCGGACGCGTCCGCCACGTCGTATCTGTCAAGGCGGGCCTACCCAACTTTCCCCTCAAATCGGCCGGAATTCCCCTTCCACCACCGCTCCGACCAGTTTTGCCCGCCCACTGTTCTCCGCCGCCGCCCCCGTCCGACCGCGCCGCCGCCCCCGAAGGCACAGACTCCGCGCCCAAGTCCGGGGCAACCGCCGGAGCCCTTTGGGAGCCGCCGGAGCCCGTTTTGACATAGTTTTCGGTACGTTTTGCATCGGCGGACATCCACCTCGCTCTCAAAGTGTTTGTTGAAACGCCGGAGCCGGATTTTTGAGAAATTTTTCATGCATGTAGGCATGAATTCTTCGTCCGATGAGGACCATGATTACTCGGCTATGGAGAGAGTACATGCATTGAGGCTATGGAGCACTTTGCATACGCTGTCGTGAAGGTTTTTGGGCCAAGATATCTGCGAGAACCTAATGCTGAGGATACCGCAAGGCTACTTGCACTAGGAGAAGCAAGAGGATTTCCTGGAATGCTAGGTTCAGTGGATTGCATGCATTGGTAATGGAAAAACTGTCCAACGGGATTGCGTGGGCAGTACCAAGGGCACAGCAAGGAGGCTACAATTGTACTTGAAGCTGTGGCATCCCAAAACTTGTGGATTTGGCATGCTTTTTTTTTGGCATGCCCGGTTCTCACAATGATATCAATGTGCTTCAGCGCTCTCCCCTGTTCAAGAGGCTTTGTGATGGGGAAGCTCCACCATGCAACTACACCGTCAACGGACACGACTACACCATGGGTTACTATCTTGCAGATGGTATATATCCTCAGTGGGCGGCTTTTGTGAAAACTATAAGTAATCCACTACTCCCAAAAGAAAAGCATTTGCAGCTGCGCAGGAATCAGTTAGGAAAGATGTGGAGAGGGCATTTGGTGTGTTGCAGGCTCGTTGGGGCATAGTTCGTGGAGCGGCTATGATGTGGGATCCGGAGGTTCTATGGCAGGTCATGACTTGTTGTGTAATTTTCCACAACATGATTGTGGAGGATGAGGGAGAAGGGGCTGCTCGCATTGACTTTGAGAAGCCCGGAGAACATGTCCACCTACCTGAACAAGAAGCAGAGTATGTCTTGCAATTCCTTGAGATGCATCGACAACTTCGTGATCAAGTTGTGCACACCCAACTACTCACAGATCTGGTGGAACACATGTATGTCTTCATGGGGAGGGACTGATTTGTCCGGCTACTTTTATTTGTTTAAGTACAATTATTAATTGTAATAACATGGTGTGAACTTTTTTAAAACATCAAAACTATCTCTATGATGGACGTTGCATGGCTTGCATGGATTTGGGCGTCAATTTTTGTGCATTGTGGTTGTAGGAGCCCAATTTTGGGGGTCGTCCGGTCGGTGTCCGCGGACGCGTCCGGGCGCGTCCGGGCGCAGTTTGGGGGGGCGGATTTGAGGGCTCCGCTTGGAGATGCTCTAAGAGGTCGTTTGATAACCATTATTTTGAGCCGAAATTGTTGTATTCATTTGTGATTTAACCAATCTGTTTGGCTATCATGAATGGAATTAGACATGCCGTTTCATTTAGAATTCTAACAAATGTCTATCGTATGTTATGACAATTTCTATCCCTAACTCTTTCAATTTATTTTCCAAATGAAATGATGGCATCATTTCGTTTCTTCCAAATGACATATAATGATAGGTGTCAAACGAGGTCTAAGACACATTAGCACAAGTGCAATTAGGCCTTTTTCTTTTGAGTGGAGATTTCTTGCTACAATTTCGCGTTGTGATTTTACACGTTTGTAGGCTACATCATGGACTTCATCCAGGATTATTTTCAATTTACTTTAAAACTTCTAATATTTTTTTTATTTTTTACAACGAAGGGAGCATTTCTTGCTCCAGTGCTCCTTCTGTTTTAAAAAATTCAAAAGTCATATTTCAAAGTTTCAAAAAATGTGAAAAAACATGGATATTCTCAATGATGTATTTTAAAAACGTACACAATTTTAATTAGAAATACGTTGTATTTTAAGCTACATAAAAAAGGAAAAATGTACAGATCTGAGTATAGTGTTTCAAATCTCCAATTTTTAAGATTTTGTCATTTTTGTGTAGCCCATAATACAAACAATTTCGCGTTGTGATTTTGCACGTTTGTAGGCTACATCATGGATTTCATCCAGAATTATTTTCAATTTATTTTAAAACTTCTATTTTTTTTTTTGACTTTTTAAAACGAAGGGAGCAGTGGAACTCTGGGAGCACAAATGACTTTCCGCTTTTTCTTATCCTTGTCCGCCACATAGAACTACTGAAGCCTGCGCTGTCTAATTAAAAAACACTAGCTTGTTCAGGCCATGATGTCGATTATCGAATCATTAAGCACGAGCAAAGAAAAGCAGCTAAGCCTAGCTGCGCCATTACAGGTCGTAGCATGGCGAAAATAGAGACAGTTTCTTTAGACTTTAGAGAGAGCCAGCTTTATTGAAACGAAAATCACACTCCAAAAGTATTTACAGAATTAGCCCTATGAAAGGTAGGCATCCAGGAATTACTCACCTAAACCAAATCCAAAAATTAGACCATCACAGCTGCCAATACTTGCATGTCTCTATAAATAAGCCTAAACCCAAGCCAACCTGAAGCACAACAAACTCCACAACCGAACAACCGAAGCGGAACAGCAAACCTGACAGGCAAGACAATGGCGGCAATCTCCTCCACCTCCTACTTCTCCTCGCAGCCGCAGCTGCCGTCCTCCACGGCCACCACCAGCAGGAGACGAACCAGCCAGCAGCCGCGGACGCGGCGGACTGGCAGCTGCATCATGCTCGAGGGGGCGGCCTCTGTTGGCGGCGAGGTTGTGGGGAGGACGAGGAGCCTGACGGAGGAGGACCTGGAGGAGCTCAAGGGCTGCCTCGACCTGGGCTTCGGCTTCGCGTACAACGAGATCCCCGGGCTCTGCAGGACGCTCCCCGGGCTGGAGCTCTGCTACTCCATGACAAGGAGGTTCATCGACGAGCAGAAAGCGCCGGACCAGCTGGAGCCAACGGCGGTGGCAGCGGCGCCCATCCCGGACTGGAAGATATCCGTCCCTGGTAAGACTTGTTTTCCTGTGGACGTTTTTTGATTTTGGATCCTTGGGAGGTTCTTCATTTGTTGACTTGGTGCGAACATTCTGATTTTGGGACGGTTGGTTTAGATTTTAGAGGCAAAGTTTGGTTCAGAGGATGGGAGTATTTAGTGCAATTCAGGTTGTGGTGCCCAGATAGGATGAGAGTATGTTAATCTTGGTTTTCTGCTTTTCAACTGATGAACTATCATGAATTCGGACACTGTCACAAGAATTGCGATATAAGATATTCATGCTGGATACTTGTACCGAACAATATGCGTCCGGCTTATTGCAGAATAGGGAAATTTGTAAGCAATAGTAATCAACAATTCAGGGTCTGATTAATATCATCTGTGTTTTCCGCCGAAGCTTCTTCTTAACAGCACTTCGCTCAATTTTTTAATGCGTTAGTTGTAGTTGTTCCGAACTCACAAAGCTGCAAGAATTAATAATTTTGGTAAGGGGGACAGAACAGGTGTTGTGTGTATTGAAATAATACCAGCAAAATAGAAACTGAACATGTGCCTTGTTCATTGATGTCGGGCGAGCTGTCTTCTCGTGGACAAGCTTCAAAACACATAATTCCTGCTTGAAAAAATAAATACAAATTTACCCTGACTATTCAGTTCTCTTTATGCAAAACCCTAGATGTGTTTTATTTGCTGTCCATTTAATCCTGAGATTCTTTTGTGATTGATTTCGTCTGAAATGACCTACGTACTGCTCATGGCTGATCAGCAACTATTGGCTTTCATAGGTGATGATCCAGAGGAGGTGAAAGCTAGGCTCAAGTATTGGGCTCAGACAGTGGCATGCACAGTAAAACTATGCAGCTGATAGAGGTTGGTAGTGACATACTTTTGCTGGCTGCGCAATTGTGGGATTCCTGCTACTATCATTCAGGAAGCACTCTGAAGCAGAGTCACTCGGTTGACACATGGAGGACTCAGAAGTAGAATCGCTCAGGTGACATGAGAAGCACTCGGATGGTAGAAGCACTCGGACGTGAAGAAACAGTTTGGATCGCCAACAATCTAGAAGATACGACCAAGCATGGCCAAAGATGGAAAGAAGTCGGTTCATTCCTCCCAGGGAGTCCGGCTCTGCTACGAGACTAAGGGATTCCTACCTAGTGGAGTAAGGTTCCGATACGAAGATCGGGGAGACATTTCAAGTTTACATTAAGAGTTAGATTTGTATTTAAAAAAGGGTGAAACTTGTAGCCCATGTCTTGCATGACAAATCTAACCGCTGTATCTGTGTGAGGGTGATAGGTGATTGATTTAAACAAATCAAACCAATGGGACTTTGTCAATACAATTTACCTTTTTCTACACACCTTTGTCCATGCTTCCTTTTTGTCGACTTACTTAAGCTTTCTTCTATCTACGAAATCGAGGTAGATGCGAGCGAGTCAAGGTAGCTCAGCCCATATCTCGCGTATTGTGCTTTCAGTCGGCCTTCCGCATCAACGTTGACATGCATCACGCTCGTCGCTGACACATGGTCGTGTGCAAACACATTTTTTGGAGACTCCGCTGGAGACATATTAGATAGTATTATCTTGACGGGTGGTTGTATTTGTCAGCCTATAAAGATTAGCGCAAAAAAATATCATCAAGCCTAGTTTTGATGATCTTTTGACATATCAACACCAAGCGTCCAAGCTTATGAGGTGCCCAAAAATCAGCACCAAGAACAACTTGAGGCGCTTGAAAACAAGCGACGCGAGGAGTTCGAGACTTTGAAGAAGAAATAAGAGGAGGAAGACATGGAGGTGTTCCTTGCAAGCTTCAAGAAGGATCTCGAGGGCATCATCACCTCACTTTGGGAAATCAAGGTTCCACTAATACTCGGCAAGCCTACCAAGTCCTCTGTAAGTACTAGCGCCTTTTCTTCCGATCAACTAGATGAGATTGCACAATGTGTGAGTGAGTTGATTTATCGAATTTATGATCAACTAGCACTCGGAGGTAGGCTCACTGAGGAGACACAAGGAGCACTTGAAAGCATCGCTCAGGCGGCGCAAGTAGAACCTAGATAATGGAACCACTCCGACCCAAAGATGGTAAGAAGTCGCTTCATACCAAGAGACCCACAGAGTCCGGCTCTGATACAAAGACTAGGTAGTGGAGTACGGATCTAATACGAAGATCAGGAAAACTTGCCAATTTTACATTAAGAGTTAGATTCAGATACAAACATTGTAAACGAGTGGAACTTATAGTCCATTTTGCACGACAAGTCTAGTCGCGCCATATATATGTGAGGGGATGATTTCTTTCAGAAATGTGAGGGGGTGATGAATACGATTACTCTTTTACCTACACCTTTGCCTTGATTACATTATTCGGCGTGTTCGCTTAAGCTTCGTTGATCTATGAAATCGAGGTAGAGGAGAGCCAATTGATCTAACTTAGCCCATAGCCACCGCAAACCCTGACGGGTCAGGTCTCATAAGAGCTGAATGAACTGTCTTGTTTATTGTGCTTTTAGTCGACCTCCCTCGGCAGCAGTGTCGTGCATCACCCGCCGCTAAGGGTACACGTTGACGTGTTCATGTGCGAACAATACGCTAATACAAGTTAGACCGAAGGTGGCTAACGTTGAAGCATCTGCTTATTTGGTTTCGAGATGATGAACAAATATTGGGGAGGTGTTTCCTCTTCGTGCTATCGAGGCAACATAACTGATCACTGTTGGATGTATGCCCAAGAGAAAATAATAATTAACATTATTCATAATTATGATTCATGGTTTTATGCTATAACTGTTGTGGCTCCTGAATGAGAGATTCAGAGGAAAACCCACACGGACATGTAGAAACATGAACAGAATAAAGACACCATAGTCTTGCCTCTTAGACTAATTTGTTGATTGCTAGATGGCCGTGTTTTCCTGGTCATGGACATATGCTATGTCAGCATCAATAATAGCACATTGTTGGTTGAAAGGGTAGACCTAGTTTTGATGATATGCTATGAGATTCCTTTATGCCATTTTTTGTCATTAGTAACATATCACATCAAGGTTATAGTACTAGCATGTCCTTAGACCATGAGGTTATTAGGATTATACATGCATGAAGAGGTGCTTTAGTACCATCAAGTATCACATCGTAATAGGGTGATAGAAAAGGTGGTAGTGACTAGATAGTACCAAAGGTGTGTACTAATCTTGATGTTCCAAGATGTGAAATTACTCCTCTCTCAAAAGAGAGATACATCTTAGGCCCACACGGTATGAAAGGTATCCACTATGTTCTGCAGACAATACATGATGATGTTTCATCATGGGAATATCAGAATACGGGAACGAGTAAAAAGATACTTGTCAGTTAATGAAATCGACAGAGATATAGTGATCAAAAGGTTGAGTCACATAATATCAGAATATCTCATCTCGGGTAAAGTTCAGTATCGTGAAGCAATAGGAATGATATGCGATAACCAACAGGTTTAACCGAGCATATTCGTCTAACAGTGTGAGTCAATGTAAGGACCCGTATAACCGAGCCTCTTAGACTAAATTTTGTGTTTTCCTGGTCATGGACATATGCCATGTTAGCATCAATAAATAGCACATTGTTGGTTGAAACAATGTGGCTGGGTAGACCTTGATGATATACTACGAGATTCCTTTACGGCGTTTTTCTTCATTAGTAACATATCACAACAAGGTTATAGTACTAGCATGTCCATACACCATGAGGTTATTAGGATTATAGATGCATGAAGAGTTGCTTTAGTCCTATCAAGTATCACATCGTAACAGGGTGATCAAAAAGGTAGTGACTAGGCAATTTCAAAGGTGTGTAATAATCTTGATGTTGTAAAATGGGAAATTGCTCCTCCGTCAAAAGAGAGATACATCCTGGGCCCACTTGATATGAAAGGTATCCCTTATGTTCTGTAGACAATACATGATGATGTTTCATCATGGGGATACCAGAATACAGGAACGAGTAAAAGGATACTTGCCAATTAACAAGATCGATAAAGATATAGTGATCAAAAGGTTGAATCACATAATATCGGAATATCTCATCTCGGGTAAAGTTCAATATCGTAAAGCAATAGGAATGATATGCAATAACCAACAGGTTCAACTGAGCATATTCGTATAACAGTGGGAACCAATATGGAGGTCCATGGTTCCGCTATAGATTTTTTATCGGAAAGTGTTTCCGAGTCATGTCCACTTGTTATCAAACCTGTAGGGTCACATACTTAAGTTAGGTTTGGTTATTTGTGTATTATGGTAGGTCTGGAACAAGAGAGAGAATCACTGGAATGGTTTTTCGAGTGACAGATATATTATCAGAGAGATTAATAAGCTGACATGAGATTTCCCGGAGTCATAGAAAATTGTTTCTATCACTGTCGGAATTTTTCTGAGATTTTATATAGAGGAAATACTCTACCGAAGTTTTATATGCGGACATGGAATTTTTTTTTCTATTTACATGATGTTGTATTAATTCCGGGAATTTTCTGTAAAGTGAAAAAAGCAGTTTGAAAATTAATCGGACAAACTCCGGAGATGGAAGGAAGTACCAGGAAGGGTCCCGGGCTGCCCAACGCGGCGTAGGGCCACACGGGAAGCCGCATGATCCCCTGGGCCCAGCTAGGCTGTGGCTAGGCCCTACTTGGGATGCACCTCCACTTGCCTTGAAGGCCAAGTTGCAGGGAGCCGAATTGGGCCACAAAGCCCACAAGGGAGCCGCACCCCCTTTTCTTTAGGGGACAAGGCACCCCTTCGTGCACCGGCCCTAGAGGAGGGGTGTGGCTCACCCCTCCCGCCCTCCTATATAAAGGAGGGGAGGGGCACTCCCTCTAGACACATAATTGAGTTGTCCTCTCCCTTTTGATCTACATCCAATCTCTCTCTTTCTCTCCCATGTGTTGTGATCTCCACTCATAATAGTGTAATACCTGTTCTAAGTGTTAGAAGTTCGTATAGTAAACTATTAAGGTTGCTATCTTAGCTTTCTGTAATTGTTTTTTATATATTTGCTCAATACTACTCCAATAGATTGTGTATATATGTTATACTAAATATATTATAACATTTGGTTATCCATTTTTTGTCTATAAAACAAGCCATTTTCTTGGGTCAACTGGAATACTATCTTTCATGTCTGCTACTCACTACCAGTTAATACTAATGTGCCTTTTCAGAACATTTTGGGCTCCTATATAAAGGAGGGGAGGGGCACTCCCTCTAGACACATAATTGAGTTGTGGAGGTGCCCCTCCCCCCCCCCCCCCCCTCTTGACTAGAACTTGATCTATGGTGTTTTGAGGTGTCCTCTCCCTTTTGATCTACATCCAATCTCTCTCTCTCTCTCTCCCATGTGTTGTGATCTCCACTCATAATAGTGTAATACCTGTTCTAAGTGTTAGAAGTTCGTATAGTAAACTATTAAGGTTGCTATCTTAGCTTTCTGTAATTGTTTTTTATATATTTGCTCAATACTACTCCAGTAGATTGTGTATATATGTTATACTAAATATATTATAACATTTGGTTATCCATTTTTTGTCTATAAAACAAGCCATTTTCTTGGGTCAACTGGAATACTATCTTTCATGTCTGCTACTCACTACCAGTTAATACTAATGTGCCTTTTCAGAACATTTTGGGTTGTATAACCAACTACTACTGCAGATAGCTACTCTATTTATTACTTCGCGGCATGCTTAAATCTTATTGCTTGTTCAAGCACTATATGGACCACCTATAGAACTAGTCCATGATGGGCCAGAGTAATCATATTGTGATTGGCACCTAATGATAGCTAATTTTCTTAGATATGGTAGATTGGATTTTCGTATACTTTTTTTCTTGGGGTTCTGGTTGCTGCTTATCCTTTTGTTTATGCATTCTCTTTCATGTATAAATTTACTTTGTGGGACCAAACTATAGACTAAGATGGAGAGATGTATATTTATATACTTAGGGTGGCTGGTTTTGGATCTGGAGACCAGATTTTGTGCCCACTAAACTATAGTTCTTGGGCTTGGCCAACGGCCTTCATGTCGTTTGTGCAAAAATTATACCTCGAGCCCACATTTTGATAAAAAATCTAAAGTGCAACAACTCTGGAAGATTAGAACAGGTGCAATAGAACACTCGATTAGCGACAACTAATTTGTTAGTTTACTTATCGCGCGCGGCGCAAGTATCTACCTAGAAGGCTAGAACAAACGCATACGCCGCGTTGGGCCCTACGCCGCATGGCATGCGGCGCTGTGACACAAAGGATGCACTGATTGGTACTATTAGCTACTTAGATTTTCTGTAAAGACACAAGATAATTAATTAACCTTGTTTATCATCATCAGCGTGGAGACCTGGGTATGATTACACAACCTTCTTTATACTAATATTTTCGATATATTTTATTTTTCATGAGAAACATCAAGCCTATATGAACGTGCATCACCGTCAAGCGCATGGATTGACATGATGCCTACTCGTTATTGAAGATCAGACAGGTGAGTTTCAAGATTGATAAATGGCCACCAGTGGTGCCTCACCATCGACAGAAACATCACCTCACATTCACATTGATGAATAATTTGCTTTACTGAGACATGAAAGGAAAAAGGCAAAAGATTTGCCTTATTTCATTAAATAGACATGCGTGTCGGCCCAGATCACAAACGATTGTAATTGTTTGCCTATGTAAAAGCTCACGGTTTCCTTCAAAAAAAATAAGAAGGAGTTTAAGGGTCAAATTTTAGTTACAACACCGGAGGCGACCTCCACAAAACAAAAGCCTACTCTCCCGAAATTAACAAACCCAAATGCTTTGCACCGGCAATCACCCAATTTCGGGCCTCCAACTTGATTTTTGCGAAGACAACACTAGGCATGGTGCAAACGTTTTTGAAGGTCCTCGCGTTGCGCTCGTTCCATAGCTCCCAAGTTACAAGCATAAGGAGGGAAGCCATCGCCTTCCGTCTTCCACGATGGGAGAGGGCAATAGAAGTCCACCACTCTTCCACATTGTCGAATGTTGCCCAAGTGGATGCGTCGAAGTCGTATAGGTGGAGCCAATCCTTTACCATGTTCCAAATACGAATGGAGTAGCGGCATTTGAAGAGGAGGTGGCATGCCGTTTCATCTTGGCATCGGCATAGAGGACAAATCCGGCCAATGGGCCATCCGCGGTGCTCTAGACGGTCTGCCGTCCACACTCGGTTTCGGATTATAAGCCAAGAGAATAGTTTACATTTCGGAGGAGCCCAAATCTTCCAAACAACGGAGTCCATGCATGATCTAATAGTCCCGGCAAATTGTGCTTTGTAGGCCGAAGCACACGAGTAAGCCCCATCGGTTGGTCCAATGAAGAATCTTCCAGGTTTACGGATCAAAAGTTTCCATTTTTTGCTCTTTTCGAATTGTTACAACTTGGCCACATAAAATGGGTTCAATCGTGAGGCCAAGTTTGCACACTAGCTCAGTTAATGCGTGGTCCAGACGGATGTTTGGATATCCATGTGTACTCCGGCAAGTTCTGCCAAAGATTGATTGTGACCGAACCGGCGTCCCGATGTTTCATTGTCCACGGTGGATGGATCGTTTTAACTCAGTGGATATAGAATTTGATCGTGCCATTTTGAGAGATTATGAGGGATCCTTTATCCCAGCCGCTAGCCTCCCCCTTCTTCATGTTTCTTCGGCAGACATGGCAGAGGCAATGGCAATGAAGGAGGGTTTAGCATTGGCTAATAGATTGGGTTTTGATAAAATTGTTGCTGAATCTGATTCCGTGGAAACTATTGAAGCTTGCACAGGTGAGGCGAGGTGGTGGACTGTGTATCGTCATCCATCTTTGCAAATTGTGTGGATATTGTCTCCTCTATAGGTTATGTTAGCTTTAAGCACTGTCCGAGGGAAACAAACCAGGTAGCTCATGAAATAGCTAGATTCTGTTTTTAGTAATTGTGCTTGTAAATTTGTAATTTGACCAACAAACCTCCCTAACTTTATTTTGGATAAACTTATAAACGATGTAACTATTATTATTTGATCAATTAATCTCGCAGCGGAGCCTTGTTGTTTCCTGAAAATAAAAGGCGCTCTCGAGAGGCATCAAGAACCTGCAAGATTTGCCTTCACAACGTACCACCGAGAGTCTTCCAATGCATGCGCATATCTTCTAAATTAACAGAGAGCAACGAAACCTTGAGGTTCATGCAGGCTTGATTGCACTAGAAATGACACCTGCGTTTCTAATTTTTTTTCCTTTTTCATATATACATTCGTGTCTGGTAATCTGGTTACTCCAAACTGTAAAGAAACGAGAGAGTGGAGTGAATGGATACTTTATTGATTGAGACTGCAGGCTATATATACTAGCCGAACAGTCGGGTACAATGTCGGTTTACAAGTGGTCACGTCCCTTCGGGAGGATACAATGACGGTTCGATACATGTAGCGTATGGACAACGCCAATAACTCTAACTACTAGGTAGTTATGCTAGAGAAATCCTAACTGCTATATTAGCTTAGAATTGACGCTAATATCTAACTGCTAATATTTCCTAACACTTCCCCTTGGACAACGCGTTCATTGTCTTGAAAATCTTCATATATCCTAGAGTGCTGGAAAATCTTTATTTCGATCTTGAAATCTTGTATAGTTTATATCCTCCAAAAATTCTGTGGAAAATATAAAGAGAAAATATAGGAATTTGATATACCGTAGGTATAATTATTGTCTCAGTAAAACCGATATGAGAAATCCGTTGGAGAACTCATAAGGAAGAGAGTACAATATTTTTATTTATCAGATGATAATTAATAAGTTCAGTTCTAGGAGTTTTCTCCCCCTGAACTTTGCATTCATTTTGCAATATTGTTCAATATATAAATCATATACTCCCTCCGTCCGATAATAACTGTCTCAAGTTTGTCAAAAAGTGGATGTATCCATACATGTTTCATGTATGGATACATCCACTTTTTGACAAACTTGAGACAGTTATTATTGGACGGAGGGAGTACATTTGAGCAATACAATGGAATTATCTTGATAGATAATGGTAGATGATTCTGTTGAATCTTAACTACATAATATCCGTCTTGGTATGATTGCGAACAATTTTACTGTATTGTATAGACTTTGATGATAAAATCATCAGCATATACATAGGTCATGAAGAATCCAGGGAGGGGTTTTATTAATGACTACATGTAAGCAATCTTTATTCGAGTAATCCTTTTGAATAAGGAACTCTTATAGCCGATTGTACCACACAATTTTCGACTTTATTAAGTCATGGAGTGACTTTTGATGTTTTACACAATATATTTTGTGATTTGTTCTTGGACATCCATATAGATATCCGAGATGAATGATCCATATGAGTATGAAATCATCGCGTCTATCAACTACATGGATAGTTTATTTGAACTGCCAATAATATTGATATTGAAACGTAATTCCACTTATACCAAGAGGGTATGTTACATCATAATCGATGTCGGGTCTCTGCGTGAACCCTTGTGCTGCAAGCATCGCTTTTTCACCACCTCATTATGAACAAAAATTCATTAAGTCTTCCAAAAGGGAAGATGCTTATGAGAAGAATGTATTACTGTGATAAATACATCTCTTTTGTTTAGCGAATGCTATTCCTAATTGCCTCCTTCTAGTTGAACCAATATATGAGTGCATGAGGCACTCTACCATGGATTTTGGTTCAGGGCCCTAAGGGTTTAGCAATCCAAGAATAAATATTTGTCGACAAATGTAGTCTTTATGTTATTTGATTCTGTTGAATCAACGAAAAAATTGTGGAAAAATATTTACATCTTTTAACTCCTCCGCCCAGCAGCCACTGCATCAACCACTTCTTCGGCGGCGACGAAGACGGCCGGTGCATGATAACGTGTAAAGAAACGAGAGAGTGGAGTGAATGGATACTTTATTGATTGAGACTGCAGGCTATATATACTAGCCGAATAGTCGGGTACAATGTCGGTTTACAAGTGGTCACGTCCCTTGGGGAGGACACAATGACGGTTCGATACATGTAGCGTATGGACAACGCCAATAACTCTAACTGCTAGGTAGTTATGCTAGGAAATCCTAACTGCTATATTAGCTTAGAATTGACGCTAATATCTAACTGCTAATATTTCCTAACACAAACAGAGCATTATGAGATCTAACTGAACAGGCACATTGATTGTCTGTATGTTGATATTTTTTGCAGTTGACTAAAAAAAAGATCTAAAAGCCGGAAGAAGGAAAAACACATACTATGTATGATTGATTGCATAGGACCAGGAAGAAAACATGCCAGCGTCTTCAAACACCTCCGGCATATGTACGTACCCTCCGTGCTGTCTGCGTTTTGCAGTGTAAGCACACTGTGATGCATCTCCGTCGCCTGCAGCTGGCAGAGGGTGTAACGTTGCCGTCGTGGCCTTGGGCGCCACGGAACGGGACACAATCACGTGGTTTCTCCCACAGCGGCACAGCAAAATGCGCGGTGTACCTGTGGCTGAACGTGAACATGCCGGCGATCAAATAAGCGGCCAGGGATATCAGCGGCTTCAGCCCCACGCCGCGCGAAATGATTTCGTCAGCGACACGAGAGGCCGCCGCACGTTAGCTAGCTGCTGGCTCCTCCGCCACAAGCTTCCGCGCTTGTACTTATCCATATCCACGTCGGCGTAGGCGCCACTTCCACCTGCCACCGGTGGGCTCCTCGGCCGTGTCCACGTCGTACGTGCGTCCCAACACAACTTCTCAGCGTCACAGACGAATCGGAAATTGCATGCGTTTTGCGGAAATAGCTGCGCGCTTGGCCACTCCGATGGTTCGGTCGAGTTGTGTATTCGTGGACGGATATAGTCAAAAAAAGAAAATCGGAAAATAATTAATTAGTCCCTCCGTTCCACTTTTTTTTTTTTGCTGGTTTTTAATACTCAACTTTGACCGCTGATATAGACTAAACTATATTGATTGAGAATGTATAAATGATTATGTTGGTCATTTTGCAAATTGCTTTCATATCATTTATTATTACTAATTTATGGACAAATTATAAGTACAAACCTGTTGGATATTATTGGTTATCCCAATTAGTTGGCCCAACAAATTCTAAAATCTCAAACGCCCATATAGCTTAGTGCATGTTGTGTACGTACAAGAAGTGTAAGTGAGACTAAGTTTAGTCTCATACTGCTATTTGAGAGAGAGTTTGAGCAGTAGGTAAGCTCTTCTAGTCTCACTAAGTGAGTCAGCATAGAAGGAGTTCACGCGCGCTCCTTCTCCGCCGCCCGCCTCGCCACACCTTGCATGCGCGTCGCGTCTCGTGAATCGAGTTCGAGTTAGAGCTCGTTTTTGGTGGAAAATTACTATTGGGAGTTTTAGTTAGACCTCATTTTGGTGGAAGATTATTTTTGGTGCGCACCATCTGTGAGGTGTACGTGTCAACATGCATGTGCATGGTTGACACACTGCGTGGCGCCTGTCTTCTCTGCTTAAAGAGAAGAGGTCGGACGGATCCAGACGAACGAGCTCTTCCACAATCTTCCTATCTCTCCACTGTGTATTCCTTTTTATTGTGATGCTTCCAGGCTTCTCCATCCCGGCGTCCACGTGCACGGTCGTCCGAGAAATCAGCAGGCCTCTGAAACCCGTCCGTTGAGATCCTGCACTGTGAGGCGGGCGACAAGGTTTTTCGGCAGCGTCTCGGCGCGACTGCTCGCTTCTGCGCCGACTCTAACGCTAAGCCGACGGTTCGGCTGCTTCATGTTCACCGTCATGGCCGACATCGACAACGACAATGTGGTGGGGACCTTCCCGTTCAACACGTATGTGTTACCTTTCTCTTTGTTTGCACTAGTATTTGGTCCATATACAGATCTGCTAGATATGTCTAGTCTGTCATATGTGGTTAGATGTGCTAGTGCATCTGTGATGTTGATTTTGGTAATTAATCTCATATAAAAATTGCCCGGGCCAGGCTTGTCACCCCTGGCAGCTCTCTAGAATCTCTATACTGACCCCACAAATCAACACTAGTCTTTTCTGGTTGCCGTCGTGGCAGAGCAAAATGCGGTTGGTTGCGGCGTGTACGTGTCGGCTCCAGCCGCACGCAGCACAAAAAGATTAAGTGCGCGACGCGAGGCCGTGGTCACCGGCGTCAGGCGGCCGCCGCTCGCTAGCTGCTGGGCTCGATCCTCCGCCACAATACTTATCCATCCACGTCAGTGTAGGCACCGATGGCAAGCACTTCCACCTGGCACCCTCGGTGGGCTCCGCCGTGGCCACGTCGTTCGTCCCAACAGGAGGGTTCAGAGTCGACGCCGAATCGGAAAGTGGGGTCGCGTAGTGCCAAGTGGAAATAGCTGCGCATGTAACCACTGATCCTGTTTATCTACTGTACTTTTTGTTGTATTGTATCTACCGCCAAGCGCAAAACAATTTATTTACTTGTCATTTTTTATCGAGCTGTGGTGAGCGACCATTGATACATCGATGGTGCAACCAGCCAGGTCAGTTCTAGAGCTATGCACTGAGAGTGATCATGATGTGCTTGGAGCATGTGAGTCATTCTCTGCATGTGCCCCCACGACGGCTTCAAGCTAGGGACGTAGTGCACGTAACTCTCGTCCGGTCGGTCCACTACTCCCGTAGCTGGAAAACGCCATACCCGACAGCACCAGCAAGCAAGCGTGAGATTTACTCGACCGCCGATGGATCACTAAGACACATTAGCACAAGTGCAATTAAGCCTTTTCTTATCCTTGTCCGCCATAGATGAGTACTCCCTCCCTTCCACAATATAAGATGTTCTACCTTTTTCCCACATGCACATGTATCCACATGTATCTAGACACGTTCAAATGTATGTGTCCATTATTTTGGAACGGAGGGAGTACAAAGTAAGCGCATCTCCATCGGCACCCCATAAAGCCATCGGGCACCCCTAATTTGTATCCGCTATGAGACGTGCCGGATACTGGATACATGTCTAGCTCCGAAACCCCCTAACATTTTATTTAAAAATTTAGAGCATTCGCAAACCTTGAACAAGAGATCTATTTTCACTGAAATTTGATACACTGTAACGAAATTTAAACTAAAACATAAAATACAACTAAATTTAAAGTAAACCTAATTTAGACGCCGGGAGGAGGTGGATTCCTAGGGACAACCTCATCATCATTTGTTGTCGCCTTGTCCATGTGGGCAGCCTCTCGAACGGCGCCAGAGGCCGCCCTTTGGGTGAGCAGCTCCACGTGGGTCTGTCGCTCAGGGGGGGCGAGCTGGCGGTTAGCCTCCACCCGTCACGCTCTCGCGCAACATCTTCCTAACGCACTCCTGGAGGGTGCACGTTCGTCTCCTCGAGGCAACCGCCCTCAGCGCACGATCCTCCCCCTCCTGGCGCGCAGTGACGTAGGAGTGCTACATGGCGATCTGCTGCGGGAGCTCCTGCTCCATCTCCTCACTCTACTCGTCATTTTCATCGTGCGACGGTGGAGGAGTTGGGTCGACCTCAGGGTGTCACACAGCTTTTGGGTTTGTGTTTGAGTACGCCCCCAATTAGGCTATGTTTGTTTCTAGTGTTTTTTTGGGGATTTGTGGGGATAATCCCCACAGGGATTGGGTGAAACCCCAACCTTCACCCAATCCCTTCAATCCACATTTATCCCCAATCCACTATGTAGGGGTAGTGTTTTGGGGGGGGGGGGGGTGGGGGGAGGAAATGTGGGGATAAAACCTACCAAATACACTAGAAACAAACATTATTTTTGGATATGTAGGGATTTGGCGGTTTAATCGGGATAATCCCCATCAATCCCTAAAAAAACTAGAAACAAACAGAGCCTTATATGGTTGGCCTCGGGGTGTTACATTTTTTGGATCGGCTCGGGTAGATGGAAGGCGCTGCTAGAAGCGATATTTTTTTGTCCAAACCCTATTAGACATTTGGGGGTGTTTCGTCTAAAACATTTGTTCAGACCATGATGTCGATCAACGAATCATTTAAGCACACGCAAGAAAAGGCAGCTAGCTGCGCCATTACAGGGCGTAGAATGGCTAAAATAGAGATAGTTTTCTTTCTGTTCAGTTCCTTTAGACAGCTTTATTCAAACGAAAATCACACTCCAAAAGTTGTTATTACAAAATTTAGCCCCAGGAAAGGTAGGCATCCAGGAATTACTCAACTAAAAAATCCAAAGAATAGACCAGTACAGCTGCCAAGACTTGCCTGTCTATAAATACGCCAACCTGAGGCACAACAAACTCCAGGAACAGAAGCCAAAACCGAACAACCGAAGCAGCAGAACAAACAAACCTGACAGACAGATAATGGCGGCCATCTCCTCAACCTCCTACTTCTCCTCGCAGCCGCAGCTACCGTCGTCAACCGCCAGCAGCAGCAGAAGCAACGGCCGGCAGCCGCGCAACCGCCGGACCGGCAGCTGCGTCATGCTCGAGGGGGCGGCCTCTGTTGGCGGCGCGGTGGTGGGGAGGACGAGGACCCTGACGGAGGAGGACCTGGAGGAGCTCAAGGGCTGCCTCGACCTGGGCTTTGGCTTCGCGTACAACGAGATCCCCGGGCTATGCAGGACGCTCCCCGGGCTGGAGCTCTGCTACTCCATGACAAGGAGGTTCCTCGACGAGCAGAGGGCGCCACCGGGCCAGCTCGAGCCCGCGGCGGCGGCGGCGCCCATCCCGGACTGGAAGATCTCCGGCCCTGGTAAGACCCGTTTCCTTTCGCATATTTCAGTTTTGGTAAACTGTTTCGGATAGTGGGAGGTTTTCTCTCTGTTGTTTTGGTGTGGATGCTCTGATTTTGGGAGACGATTAGAGGTAAACTTTGGTTCGTAGGGTCGGATTATTTGGTTCAATTAAGGTTGTGGGTGAGAGATTTCGTTGTGAGATGTGTCTGGCAACTAAATGGATACTTCATTGTGCGTGAACAATTTGATGTTTCTCTGTTTTGCCCACATAGGATTAGTATGTTCGCAATAATGTATCAGGTGCTTTCTGCTCATTAGCTTGCTTGTTCAATCCCGTGTAGATTACACCTTGGCATAGTCTACAACTTTTGATTTTCGTTTTTTAGTTGATGAACCATGGAATGGTAAATTCTATAGCTGTAGCCTGAACTCAGACACCGTCAGATGAATTGTGAAGACATAAGATATTTCTGAATACTATGTACTCCCTCTGTTTTTATATACAAGGCCACTACTCTTTTATACAAGGCCACAAACATCAAACGAGGCAAAAGTAATGAAGTTTTCCTTATACAAATGAGGAATATTAATTACCCGTCCAATGGGACGTTGCATGCATGCATGCTGCCGTGAGTTATCAGCCTACACAAGCTAGAATCGCATGCACCAGCATTTATTTACCCAGCAAACGAGGAGCATTAATCAGTTTGAATTTTACCTTGGTATTTGGAATGTGAGTTTGTGGCCTTGTATAAAAAACAGAGGGAGTAGTACCAAACAGTATGCATCCAGGTTATTGCAGAATGGGGATGGAAATTTGTAAGCAATAATTCACAGGAATATCTGAATTCGATCATCCGTTTTTCCACTAGAACTTATTAACAACAGCTTGCTCGATTTGTGAGTTCTATTGCGAACTCACAAAGTTGCAACAATAATTTAGGGGGAGAACTGTAGACAGATAGTGTGTATTGGAGCAGTGTATGAATTTAAGGTAATCAACTGAAAATATATTAATTCGTACTGAATTCGCTCTGAGTTATCCTTACGGTCTCCAACTCTTGCTAGGATATTAGTCGACTTTTGTTCTATAAATTTCAGTTTGACCCTTTGTATTGATGGAGCTTGCATGGTGTAGTCTGTAAGATGTTCAGCATGGAGAATTATGAACCATTTGTGTGATTATAAATAGAAGGTTAGGATCGTCTATTCTATGGTTTTGGTTACATCTTAATTTGATGCCAAATGGAAAACCCGAAAAGTTTGAGCATAAGAGAGGAAGCAACACTAGTGTTCTCAGTTTTATCATTTGGTAGATCTACATGATGGAAATCCCCACCTGAGGTTGCATCTTAGCAAAAAAACAAACTGAACATGTGGCTTGTTCATTGATGTCACTTTTCTTAGAAGGGGCGAGCTGTCTTCTCCAAGACAAGCTTCAGAACAAAGCAAAGCAAGATAGTCCCCACTCAAAATTATGCTCCTCACTCAAACACATAATTCCACCTCATAACAAACATACAAAATCGAAGAAGCACTTATTTGCTACCCTGACTATTCAGTTCTCTTCATGCAAAACCCCAGCAGTGCGAAGCTTGTTCCTGATATTTGTTTTATTTGTTGTCCATTTAATCCTGATATTCTATTTCCTTCATGATTTATTCCGTCTAAAATGACCTACTGCTCATGGCTAATCAGCAACTATTGGCTTTTATAGGTGATGATCCAGAGGAAGTGAAAGCTAGGCTCAAGTATTGGGCTCAGACAGTGGCATGCACAGTCAAACTATGCAGCTGATGGAGATTGGTAGTGTGTTGGTTCTCTATTAACATATACGCCTACAAGCTGGACTGAAGGTGGCTGAAGTTGAAGAACCCGCTTATATGGTTTCGATATCGGTGCATAACTACAGAGGAGGTGCTTCCGATTCGTGCTATCGAGCAAACAGAACTGATCACTGGTTTTTGCAAGACCTCAGAGAGGGATAGGATTGGTGGCAAGCTGGAACAGCGAGAAACCTGGAAGCGGTCTGCAGTCGGAGCATTTCCGAAAGCATCAGAATCTTGCCGTTCATCCCTGGTGGGGACGTCTCTAGGTGGCGCAGTGTTTGCAAGTGCCTGAGACCTTCTTGTTTTGGCTCTTCCCTTCCCTGTAGTGCTCACTGGGTGCTTCAGTTGTGCTGTACTGCTCCGGGCTGAGCATTGCAAATCCATGGGTGGATTTGCTCCAGCATGGATTTGTTCTCTTGTTTCTTTTAATTTCGATTTGTTCCCAAGCAGTGCCAATTGTATGTAATCTGCCGGAACAGATTTGTAGGTTCTGCTGTATTGCATGGGTGTAGAAGCAGTTTCGTCTAAAATAGATTTCTTCGTCCAGCAAACAGTGTATGTTGATGCTCTGACTGTCATATGATCCCACTGAACTGAAACTATGTACTGTCAAACTGAAACAAGGAACACCGGCCGCATCAATAATTGAGCACCACTGATATATGTAGCTACGGGATATAAACTGTGGATGAAAGCATCCTAGAACGTCGTCTTTTCTATTTTTCGTACATGCCCTCCCCTCCCCCCATCCTCTCCCCTCCCCTCCCCCCACACACACTGTTAGAATTTGTAATACCGTATACGTATGATGGTATGGAGTAGTACTCTAACCTGAATACCCCTCCTGTACATGCCACATGATGGGCTTTTCATCACCATATAACACGTAGCCGATCTCCCTAACGGGGTACGATCGTTCCCATAGTTTCCAAATGGTATCAGAGGCGCCTTTTCCATGACCTAGCCGCCGCTCCAAAAACCTAAGACCAAAACCAGTCGCCGCCGCCTCAAGATCAAGACTACCGCCGCTGCATATACTGCTGCCGCCGCCGCCTCAAGACCCACGAACCACGACCAAAACAGCCGCCGCCGCATCAAGATCAAGAACACAACAAGAACCCCCCCCCCCCCCCCCCCCCCCCCTCCCGCCGCCACCATGTCGTCGTCTTCATCGACGGCTGTGCTTGCCGCCGCCCTGGGCTCTCCGCCCACCCTCCTCCTCACCCGGTCCAACTATCTGCTCTGAAAGGCCCTGGTGCTCCCTCTCCCCTCCGAGGAGTGCAGGTGACCAGGTTGCTTGATGGTACTGACGTCGCACCCGCCAAGATCGTCGAAGTAGAAGAAGGAGAGAAGAAGATGATGGTGCCCAATCCCTCGTACTCTTTCTGGATCGTCCGTGACCAACAAGTGATGGGGTGGCTCCTCAACACCCTCTCACCGGAGATGCTTCCCCACTTCTTTGAACACACCTCCACCGCTGAAGTCTAGGGTACGATCACCTCCATGTTCACCTCTGTCTCTGGGTCCAAGGTCATGCACTTGCAGACAGTTCTCAACAAGACCAAGAAGAAGAAGGACATGACCACTGCGGAGTACTTCACCAAGATGAAAGGGCTCTGTTCCGAGCTCGCCGCTGCTGGAAATCCAATCGATGATGATGAACTCATAGGGTATACCCTCAATGGCCTTGATGGTACATACAATGATGTTGTTGCTGCTGTGAACGGGTGATGGTGTGGATCACACGTTCGCTGGGAACCCCAAGAGGAAGTATGATGTAGTGTAGCAGCAATTTTCCATTGTTACAAAACTAAGGTTGTCAGTCCAGTAGGACTTGGAGGGCTTCAAAAAGGTGTCAGCGGCGCCGTTTACGATTACTGACGTGGACCTGCGCACAATCACAAACAAGCTACTTTTCCCCAACGAAACGGAGAGGTTGTCAATCTCTCCGGCTTGCTGAACACAAAGAATTAAACGTATGGTGAAAAATAATATGAGAGCAAATATGTGACCAGCGAGAAAATGACTAGCAAAAAGCTATAAAAACAGTTGTAAGCAATATAGGAAAATAGAACCGGGGTCCACAGTTCACTAGTGGTGTTTCTCCAAAGATAAACATGATGGGTAAACAAATTACAGCTAGCCAATTGACAAACATGGGCGTATAACAATACTATCATGACACTAAGTTCACCGTTTCATTTAATATGAGCATTACGTCAAAATACATAGACTGTTATTCAATTGCATCTATGACTAAAAATCCACCCTCGGATCGCTATCCAGCATATCACCCGAAAGTATTAAGTTGCAAGCAACAGATAATTGCAATAAGCATGGTGCCTAATGTAAGCAATGGTTACAACATATGGCAATAAACACCGCTATTTTATCCCTAGTAGCAACAGCACATCTCAAGCCTTAATCATTTCTGTTAACTCGAGCTCAGACAAGAGAGGCATGAACCCACTATCTAGCATAAATACTCCCTCTAAAGATACTAGTAATTACTTCGGCCAAAGCATACACAAGCATCGGAGAGCATGCAAGATCATAAATAAAACATATCATAGATAAACTGAACAATAATTTCATGACTTCATAATTCATCGGATCCCAGCAAACACAACACATAGCATTACAAATAGATGATCTTGATCATGTTAAGCAGCTCACAAGATCTAAACAATGGAGTACAAGGAGGAGAGACAACCATCTAGCTACTGCCATGGACTCGTAGTCCCGTGGTGGACTACTCACGCATCACTCTGGAGGCAGGCATGGTGGTGTAGATGCCTTCGGTGATGATCTCCCCCTCCGGCAGGGTGCCGGGAAGAGCTTCAGAATCTTCCCGATCTAGGGTTGGCGACGGCGACGACGACGACCACGGACGTTTTCTGGAAAATATGATCGGATACTGAGAGTTTTTGGGAGGAATAGAATTTATAGGCGAAAGGGCAACTCGAGAAGGTCCGGAGTCGGCCAGGTGGGGCCTAGGCGCGGTCAAGGGTTTGACCGTGGCTGGGTGCCGTCTGGGGCCTGTGGGGGCCCCCTGCAGGTCTCCTCCTGGCGCAGTCTTTGTTTTCATGTAAAAATAATTCACGTAAATTTGCAGCTGATTCCGAGAAAGTTTCCCGACTAGATTTTCTGAAACAAAAAGACAGCAGAAAACAGGTACTGGCACTGGGCATCTTGTTAATAGTTTAGTTCCATAAAATGTGCCAAAATGATATAAAAACATGTGGCAATGATATATAACAAGTATGGAACAACCACAAATTATAGATACGTTTGAGACGTATCAACGGGCAGCGCGACACCACTCTTGATGACTTATTTGCTAAAAAAATTGCACATGACATGCGCCGTGAGATGCTCTCCAATGAAGAGGATGTCGTCCCTGCCCAAACCTTCACTTCCTCCGCCCACCTTGCCTGTGGTGGCAATGAGCAAGGTCGCTCAGATGACCGTGGTCGCCGTGATGGAAGAGGTGACCGCCGTGATGATGGGGGCTCCTAGCGCTCCCGTTCCAGTGGTGACGGAGGTCACCGTGATAGAGGTGGGGGACGGCGTGATGAACAGGCGTGATGACAGGTGTGATGACAGACGTGATGATAGAGGCTGCCGTGACCGTGCTCCTACCCCTTATGTCAACGTCACTTGTCAGATATGCAAAATTCACGGGCATCCAGCGAGTGATTGTTGGTGGCGCTACCAAGACTGCGATGACTCTGATGATGATGGTCGTGAAGAAAAGAACGCCCACCTTGCTTCCTATGGTGTTGATACCAACTGGTACCTGGACACTGGCGCCTCCAACCACATCATGGGAGAGTTGAGCAAACTCTCCACTCACGACAAGTACAAGGGACGCGATCGCGTCCACATAGTATGGAAATGAGCAACATTGGTCATTCAATATTATGCACCCCACATGCCTCTTTACATCTTAAAAATGTCCGTCATGTTCCTAGTGCTACCACAAATCTTTTATCCGTTCATAAACTTACTCTTGATAATCATATCTTCTTTCAGTTTCACCCCTATTTCTTTTTAATTAAGGATCAGGCAACAAGGAGAATATTGTTTAAAAAACCATGTCATAGTGGTCTCTACCCTCTACCCGCTAGTGCCGTTCTCTACCGGGTCTTCCAAGCATGCTTTCATTACAATAAAGCCATCGTCCTCCACTTGGCATCGTCGTCTAGGACATCCCTCGTCGTTTGTGGTTCAGCAAGTCCTTAGAAACAATAGATTTCCTATACACCAGATATTAGCCCATACGTTTGTGATCCTTGTCAATTAGCCAAGAGTCATCAGTTTCCATATGCTGTCTCTACTAGTGTTTCCACTATTCCCTTGGAGCAAGTGTTTTCTGATGTATGGGGCCCAACACCTGAGTCTGTTGGCAAACACTCGTATTATGTAAGATTTATAGATGATTTTAGTAATTTACATGGATTTATTTGATCAAGAAAATTTCTGAGGTTTATCAAGTTTTTGTCAATTTCCAGCAGCTTGTTGAGCGCAAATTTGATAGAAAAAACATTACTCTGCAAACTGATTGGGGTGGTGAATATGAAAAACTCAACAATATCTTTCAAAAGCATGGCATTTCCCATTATGTTTCTTGCCCACATGCACATCAACAAAACGGTTCCGCTGAACGCAAACACCGTCATATTGTTGAAGTTGGCCTTGCTTTGCTTGCTAATGCATCCATGCCACTCAAGTTCTAGGACGAAGTTTTTCTCACCGCCACTTTTCTCATAAATTTGCTTTCGAGTAAAGTCATAAAGCTTGATACACCCGTTGAATGTCTCCTTCATACCAAACCAAACTATGAGTCTCTTCAAGTGTTTGGTTGTGCTTGTTGGCCAAACCTACGTCCCTACAACAAAATAAAGCTTGATTTTCGTTCTACACAGTGCGTTTTTCTGGTTATAGTCCACGTCACAAGGGAGTCCAGTGTTTGGAAGTTTCCACCGATCGTATCTATATATAATGAGATGTAGTTTTTTATGAGAGTGTTTTTCCTTTTGCCTCTCTTCATCCTAATGTCGGTGCTCGTCTACGCAAAGACATACTTATTTTACCTTCCACCACTTCAAACATTGGGGATGCAAATATTGATGACTATATGCCTTTGCCTATAATACCAGATGTTACTAATGATCAAAATGCAGAAAATAGTGTGCCAGCAGGTGCAAGTATGAAGCACAAAAGAACCAGAAAAAAATTCGGCGCAAAACGGTGCCGCACAAATGCAAAACAGGGCGAAAAAACGACAGACGATGTCTGCCCTGCTGCGATCCTGAGGTCGATCCGATCCTCGCTGATCCCGATGGTGATTCCGACCCTGATGATTACACCGATCACGAGCGGGATCCTGTGTCCGGCGCGGTCTTCGTCACCTGCCCCTGACGAATTTGGCGACACCACATCGCGCTCCCGAACGCGCTCCCGGACCCCGCCACGCCGGTCGCGCTCAAGGACCCCAGTTCCGGCGGAAAACAGCATGACAAGAAAACACGGAATCGTTTCCTGGCCCGAGACATCCCACTAATCAAGCTAGAGAGAACGGAAATTCCCCCAAAATAAAACTCTGATCCGAGTTGTCCCGCGGCAGGGTTGACCGATGAATCCGCAGCAGATCGAATCGTGCGACGAGGGGAGATGGGTGTATAGATGGATCGAGCTCACCTTGTGTGGAGCTCCGGGATGTCTCCTCTTCCTCGGCGCGAGATCGGATTGGGTGCGGAGGAGAGAACAGAGTTGCAGGAGCATGAGAGGTTTGCTTCGCCTTTTCGTTGGGTTTAGTTTAGGTGACTTGTTGGTCTGGGCATTTTGTTGGGCCATTGTGAGAGTCCGGCGTGTGGACCACGTGAACCGTGACACATGGCCCATTGGACCAATGGACCCAGCCCATTTACGAGCATGACCATATTAGTCGCATCTTACTACATTTATTTTTGTTGCCCTAAAATAACTACATTTGTTGTTTTGCTCCAAGACAATATAGTGTACTATATTTGTTATCCCCGGCTCTGCCACCAGAGTCCCTAAACCCTAAACCCCCACTGTAGAAAGTGCCGCACTCACAACGAGGAAAAGTGAGCTTCAGCTGTCCCCTCATTGTCCCTTATCTCTATACTGTTTAGGAAGATCTTAAAAATACCATCACCCCTCCCTCCAAATAGGAACTTATTTTGTCAATCGCTAAGTCAAAAATACACAGGCCGGAAATGCCAACTACCTAAGCTGAAATTATGGACCGCCAACCCCGCAATGATCATCGTCGTTCTTCCGCTATACATCGGTGTCCACCCTCTCACCGGGCCCACCGCTCCTCCTCTGCCCCGAATATAGTGGGGAGAGCTCGGACACCGTTGTCCCGTGAACGCCGCACCATTGCAGCAACTACCTCGATTCATTCTATCCCGTTCTCACTGTGGCGTTCGTCAGTCTCCCGCGACGTCATCTGACTTTCCACCCAGTACGACTTCTCTCCGCGCACCGGCGAGCTCCGTCTCGATCCACACACCCACGGCGCCGACCGCGGCTACCTACGCCCAAGATGTTTGACCAAATTCTCGCAAGGTAATTTTTTATTTATTCATTTTTAGTTGTGGTGATTGTATGGACATTATTTTTGTACGACATTTGGACATATCTATTTTCTTATGCGAGAGTTTTTATACGACTTGTTCTCCAATGAGGGTGGGATAATGACGAGGAGATGGCGGTGTTGATGTTGATCGTATGCAGGCCAATGCAAAGATCTACGGCAGCATAGTACAATTAACTCGCGCTGAGCCGCTGCTCCTGCAAAGCTCATCGACGACTACTTCAGTCCTAATCTGAGGTATCCATCAACCATACGTTTAGGATGTGGCCTATTTTGTTCATGCGCATTGTGGATGCCACCGAGGCATAGTTTTAGGATATTGCTTTGCTATTCACTTTGACACTAGACGCATATGCACCCGGTATCTGAAAAGCATAGTATCAAATACTCAAAAAAAGATGAAATAAAATCTAAAAGACATAGTATCAAGTACCAAATATCGAAAAAAATGTGAAATAAAATTTCACGTATACATCTTAGCATTCTATGTGTTCACAAAATCGTTTCACCGAAAGTCGATAATTTTTGCGTTTTGTGTAAAAAGACAAAAAAAACTAGTGAAAAGACTTATTTGAGTACCAAATTTTCACCTTATACACAAGTAACAAAAAATGTCGGCTTTCGTGAAATGGCTTTGTGAACACATAGCATTTTAAGATATATGCACAAACATTTGTTTTCAAAAAATTGACAATTCAAAATGCGTCCAAAATGCATTTTAAATAAATGGTGCATATGCACGAGAGCCAAAACACCACTCTCCAAAGATGACATAGAATTCGCAAAATTTTATTTCAGTTTCTTTTGACATTTGAAAATACGTTTTCCAAATACCAGGTGCATATGCAAAGTACACTATGTGGCTTCTTTGGACAACCAAAGGCACCTTCAAAACTGGACTTTTTCAAATTTGGCAAAAACGAAGATATGTTGGATATGTGACAAAGCAGGAGATAGTAGTCTTCAGTTGTGGACACAGCGTTTCAGTTCATGTGTGCAAATGCACCCATTGTGTCATTTTTTTTCATAATGTCAAAAATTGCAGAAAAAATTTCGGATATATATATCAGGACATTCCGTTTTAGCACAAAAACTTTCATGGATAAAAAATATTTTTTGTGACCTGTGCAAAAAAGACAAAAAAATGTCTTGTACAAAATCATTTTGGAATGTCCGGGTTTGTCTTTTTTTTCACACGTCACAAAAAATGTCTTCTTCGCGAAACTTTTTGTGCTAACATATAATGTCTTGAAGTATATCCGAAATTTTTATTTTGATTTTTTGATATTTTAAAAAGTGTTTTTTAAGCAGTGGGTGCACACCCATGACCCTGACCCGATATGGAGTTGTGAGATTTTCTGTCTCTTTACTGCAACTCAACCTCATAGATTTCCGTCTCTATTCTGCAACTCTCAACATTCAACGCTTTAGTTATTTAATTAATACGTACAGTTTTCAGTTCGTTTTTGCCACTCAACAAATGTCTACAATACATCAGACGAATCAAAAACACACAAAGCAGGTAGAAAATGGACATAGGATCTTGCAAACAATCTAGCAAGGTAGTGAGCGAACAGAGACGATCAGCTTTGGCTCGACATGATAGACAAAACTATATAGAAACCAAATACGGTAACCTTATCTGATATTGACATGGTCTGGGCAAACGGAACAAGAATCAGAAAACCACAATACGATTGATCCCACAGTGCTGCTAATAAGAGTTTCGAGTTCCTCGTCAAAATCAGGACACTGAAAGGGAAACTACATGGCATATGCTCGACACAGAAGGCTATGCTGCTTAGGTCAACCGCTGTGCAGCCTCCTTGGCGATGAGCCTTTCCCTGGCCTTGGTCTTCGCCTGGGACTTCGAGCCCATGACGCCGCCTCCCCACTTCTTCCTGACCTCGTCGAACTTGTCGTTGAAGTTCGCCTGCAGAATAGTGGACATAGGAGATGTTATATGGCTAACAGCAAGAAGAGGACGGCATATCCATGAAAGGGAGGGTTTCCCTAGTTAGTACCTTGATAGCCTCCAAGATCTTGCTGAATTCAAGCTTGTCCTCGTTCTTGACAGTGGTCAGGCACAGAACAGAGGCAGTCTTCTTGTGAACAATCTACAGACAGTTACAAAGCCAAAATGAGCATTTGTTTCTAGCAGCTGTTCCAGATTTCAAAATTATACAACAGAGAGACAGGAGTAAATATACCGATCCAAGGCGTGACTTTCCCTTAACGATGCAGTATGGGACCTCCATCTTCCTGCACAGGGCTGGAAGCCACACAACCAGCTCAATTGGGTCAACGTCATGAGCGATGACAACAAGCTGGGCCTTGCTCTGCATCAAAATACACAATGATTAATCACATGATTGTTTCTTGTAATCACAAAAGGTATCTATGATTAAGAACTGATTAGGTGAAAGAAGAACCCATTTTATTACCTGCTCAATGAGATAAGTGACATGGTTAAGACCATACTTCACAACAATTGGCTTCTTGGTCTCAACGGTCTTTCCCTCAGCCTCAGCTTGGCCCTCTTCAAAAGCCTCTCCTTCTTAGCAGCCTTGTCCTCAGGGCGGTACTTGAGAAGCATCTTAAAAAGGTTGGTGGCTGCAACATGTGATTCATATCAGAGATTTGCAACAAAATTCTTGCAGAAACAAAACTTATGCCAGGTATGAAGGAATTAATGTTGTACATTACAACACAAAGTAAAAGCAAACAGAGAATGATGACTCCAGGTCCAAACATAGCAAGAACATCTGAACTACAATGGTTTTTCCTAAGTGGCATCCTTAGAAGAAAAGGCAGATGCAAACAATTCACTTAGTTCTTCAATTACTACATGCTTATGAAAGCATCGAGGCACAATTTAGTGTTATACTGTCAGTGTATTCATGAAATTAAACAATGAAAGAAGGCTCTATTGCGCATTCTGAAGCTGAGAACCGAAACCATATTAGATAGAGAAGTATTCAAATATTAACTCAGGCATCCATTCATCAGAAACACATCCTATGCAAAACAACATGCTGAATAGATAGCCACGCATTCATAAAAGGGCAAAATAGCATGCGTTTAGCACACAACAACATGCATTGCCCTAATCATGCAGGCGGGAAGCTCAAAATGTCACCTAATACCAGGAAACTCGTACAACTCAATATCTTGATCTCGTTAAGACAGGTTTAATAAACTGCTGCACGCATACATCAGGCATTGCAGATTCCTAGTACAGTAACGCACGAATAAAAAAAGTCAAGTGCATACCGAGGTTCTTGTCGAGGGTGCGGGTGAACTGGTGGAGCGCCGGGGGCACCTTGAGGCGCTGCTTGAGGATGCGGCGCTGGCGCTGGATGCGCACGACCTTGGGCCACTTGACGAACCGGTGCAGGTCCTTCTTGGGCGGCAGCGCGCCGCCGATGCCGAACTGCTTCGGCCTCTTCTCGAACAGCGGGTTCGTCACCGTCACCTGCAACCAACAACAACCAGCCCAGTCGAGTAAGATCACAGCCTAAATCAGATAACACAGCGATTTGTAGCAAGGACGGGAGTATCGGCGGTGCAGTACCGTCTTCTTCTTCGCCGGCACCGGCGCCTTGCCGCCTCGCTTCGGGGCCTGCGAGATTTGTCATCGACACCATTAGACAAGATTCAAACGCTAAAAACGCGCAGGTATAAACCCTCGCTCAGAAAGGAGATCAGAGGGAAGTAAACAGAAAGAGCGGCGATGACGCTGGGGGACCGCGGCAGGGACGTACCATTTCGCCGGCGGGGAGCTTGGGGTTCCGAGGCGACGATGCGGGGGAGGAGGGAGGGGGGAGGCGGCGGCGATGCGGGGGAGGCAGTTTTATAAACCGGCGATTAGGGTTTAGGAAGATGGAGTGGGCTGGGCCAGTCGCTGCTGGGCCGGCTCATCTCGCGTTTTTCCATTTTTTCTTCTCTTTTTCTTCTCTGTTTTTTTTCATTTTCGTTTTCTGTTTCCCTTTTTCTTTCTCTTATGTTTTCCTTTTCGTTTCTTATTTTTGTTTTTATTTCAAAAAATCAAATTAGAATTAAAATTTTGTTCAGATTTAAATTTTGTTCATCTCGACAATTATTCAAATTCGAAGTTGTTTATTTTCGAAAATTGTTCATTTTGTCGAAAATTGTTCAAATTTGAAATTTGTTTATTTTCGCAAAAAAATCAAATTCGAAATTTGTTAGTTTTTTAAAATTGTTCATTTTAAAAATTTGTTCCAATCCAAAATTTGTTCAATTTTGAAATTTGTTCATTTTCCAAAAATGTTCAAATTCGAAATTTGTTCATTTTCCAAAATTGTTCAAATTTGAAATTTGTTCATTTTTCGGAAAAATATCAAATTCGAAATTTGTTCATTTTTTAACATTTTTCAAATTCGAAATTTGGTCATTTTCGAAATTTGTTCATTTTTTAAATTTATTCGTTTTCGAAATTTATTCAAATTCAAAATTTGTTCAAATTTGAAATTTGTTCAAAGTCGAAAATTGTTCATTTTTAAAATTGGCCGTTTTTGAAAATTGGTCTCCCACCTAAAGTTAGTATTGATATTGCGCGTTAGTGGATAGATGCTTTTCAGCAATTAATATGTAAACAAGTGATTTTAGGATTTCATTTACCTGGTATGTCTTCATCCTTTACTTTTAACACAACGGCTATATATGTTATTTTATTTTGGTTATTTATGTTGTCTTTCAGTGATATGGTCTTTTTTTAGATGCTACGCTTGTGCAGTACGTAGTTAGTTCATGCCTTGATCGTGAGTGAACTCATTGACCAAAATTTCTAGCTCCGCCCCTGACAGCGGGTGTAACGTTGTCGTACGTCGTGGCCTTGAGAGAATGTAAACATATATCTTGTGAACAACCACCAATTATTCTCCGAATTTTGTAGCACTTCTAAATTTGACTTTTGAAGAATAGTATCAGACATGGTATCACTAGATATTTTCCCGCTTCAACTGCTCGTGCTTATCGGGGGAGACTTGTATAGGATCTGCACTTTAGGTGCAATCATAGGATCATGTCACAAAAATCATATTTACAAATTGTTAAAAATATGAAAAAATTACACAACATACTTGCGGGCTCTTTCTACCACACCGGAAAAAAATCGGCTCAAAATTCGACTTATAGTTAAAGAAACAAAAATATTAAATTATACTGTGAATAGTGTCATCGTTGAGTGAATAGTGTTTCTCACTATTCACACTGAATTTTCTCTTTTTTGTCTCTCTAAGTATGGGTCGAATTTGAAGCAGCAAATTTTTGGTGTTGCATATATAGCATATATGTGTGTTGTCAATTTTTTTGAGAATATTTAAACATGTTTTGTCCATTTAAAAAAAATTGATCTCATAGATCCTATCTAAAGCTACATCCTACACAAGTAACCCCGTGCTTATCTACTCGTGTGTCTCCGGCAAAACAATACTCACACCGATTGGAAATGATTAACACAGATTTGTCTAAATACGAATGTATCTATACATGTTTTAGTGTGTAGATACATCCGTATTTTGACAAATCCATGCAATCGTTTCCGATCGGAGTTTTTTTTACGGGGCAAAACAATACTAGTACTTGTCATTTTCCTCCATGGAGATCGGTCGATGACTTGTGTATGCGTGGATGGATAGTCAAAAACCTCGAAGAGTACTTTCTCCGAAAAGGCTTAATTGCACTTGTACGTAAGGATGACTCCAACAGGGCGACCTAAACGGACGCACGTTTGGTCTGCGTTTTGTCCGTTTGGGTCGGGGAACGGACGCGCGTCCGGCCCATGTCCGCCCCTTTTTGGCCAATGCCCCCAACGGGACGACGCATCGAGTCCGCCCGCATGTTTTTTTTAGTTAAACAGGCCATATATGGGTCATTTTCATTCATATATAGGGGGGGTGGGCCGACGCATCGAGTCCGCCCGGCCAGGGTTTTTGATCATTTTGATCATTTTTATCAATCCATACAAAACAAGTATATAGGAAACAAAATAAATTATACAATCCAAATAATACAATCCGAATGGTTCATCACATAGTTATTACAATCTAAATAATTCAGCAAATAATACAAATTGTTTCACAAATAACAAATTGTTTCATGCATAGTCTTACAAACCAAATAAAAATAAGACCAATAGTTCATCATATGGAACTACTGGTTACTGTAGTGCTGCCAGACATGCTCCACCAAATCAGTTTGGAGCTGGTTATGAGACACCTTCTCACGAATGTCACGGTGGAAGTCGAGAAACTGATCAAATGTGGACGGTCCCTGGGTCTCAACCAACTGACCCTGAAACTGCCAAGACTGATCATGCATACCCTCGTCGCGTTCGTCCTCCACGATCATGTTGTGCATGATCACACAAGCTGTCATCACCTCCCGGAGTTGGTCCTTGTCTCATGTCCTAGCGGGGTGGCGAACAATAGCCCACCGTGACTGGAGGGCACCGAATGCACGCTCCACATCCTTTCTAGCACTCTCTTGTTACTTGGCGAACCGCTTCTTCTTCTCATCATTAGGATTGGAGATGGTCTTCACAAAAGTAGTCCATGTAGGATAAATCCCATCAGCAAGATAATAAGGCTTGTCATACTCGTGATCATTGATCTCATAGGTCACCTGGGGTGCGAGGCCATTGGCGAGTCTGTTGAACACCGGAGACCGCTGCAGCACGTTGATGTCATTGTGCGAGCCGGCCATGCCAAAAAACGAGTGTCAAATCCACAAATCTTGTGATGCCACGGCCTCAAGCACGACCGTGCATGCCCCAACATGGCCCTTGTACTGCCCCTGCCAAGCAAATGGGCAGTTCCTCCACTCCCAGTGCATACAATCTATGCTGCCAAGCATCCCAGGGAACCCTCTGGCCTCGTTGATGGCCAAGAGCCGGTTCATGTCGGCAGCATTGGGCTCCCTCAAGTACTCGGGGCCGAACACCTGCACAACGGCCTTGCAAAACTTGTACATTGATTCCAGGCACGTGGACTCGCTCATCCGCACGTACTCGTCCACAAGATCGCCGGCAATTCCATATGTAAGCATGCGAACGGCGGCGGTGCACTTCTGGTATGATGAAAAACCGAGGGCACCACATGCATCTGGCTTGCATATGAAATAGTCATCAAAATGCATCACCCCCAACCGGATACGGCTGAACAAAGATCTTCTCATCCGGAAACGGCGCCGGAAAATCTTGGGAGGATACGTGGGTCTGTGGGGACGAAAGTAGTCCCCCCAGAGCTAGAGTTGGCCAGCTCTCCGGTTCCGGTCCAATGCAGGAGAACGGCCCGGCAACGAGCCTCGGAACACCGGCCGCATCCTCTCAATGTACTCATTGACGATGAGGGTGGCAACCAGGCCGTCACTCTCATCGTCCGAGGAATCATCCGATGATGGCACGCACAGGATGTAGTTCTTGTAGTACCATTCATCGGAGCTATCCATGGCCGAGTTCGTACCTGCGTTGGTGCCGGGGCGGCGTTGGTGTCGCGGGCGCTCCAAGAGATGTGGCCGCAAGGTTCATCGGCCGTGGCGGGGAGGAAGCAGCTCCGGTGACCGTCGGGGAAGAAGAGCAGCAGACGGCGTCCCCTGAATGGCCTGCAGTGCCAAATCGAGGGAGCGACGGCGGGGTGGCGGCGGGAGGGGCGAGAGAGGCGGAGGAGATTGGGTGGGGAATGGTATGACGTGCGGGCCAGGGGCGGACTAGGGCAGGACACGCTAGCGCTTCGCTCGCGTCCGCGCCCAATGCATCGGTGGCCCAAATTTGGGCCAAGAATGGGTCGCGGCGGACAAAAAAACGGACCGCGGTCCGTTTGCGTCGCCCCGTTGGGCCGTGTTTTTGGCCCCCGCGGACAGGAACGGAGGCGCGCGGACTCGATGCGTCGCCCCGTTGGAGTCATCCTAACTCTCGATCATTTGTGTCTGATCCTGTCTCATAGCTGCAGGACGCCATACCGACACCACCACCAAGCAAGAGTGAACTTTACTCGGCCATCAGTCCGCCATCACTAAGACACATTAGCGGAAGACTAAACTTTTTGTCTATCACTGTCTGCCACGGAGAACTAGTGGAGCCTACGAAGCACTTGCTCAGGTGACCATGTGTATCTTTTTACAAAAGGAGAAAATAACCATGTTTCGCATCGATCGATGCACACCCCATATACTACCCTAGGAGAACTAAAATGCAACGGACGTTATATTGGGGCTCAGAGCATCTACAACCGAACTGTGCTAATTTGATCCCTATATATCAACGGACATGTCGGTATGTTTTTGTGAAAAAAAGGGCCCGCTAACTTCCATATGTCCTCCCCGCAACCACAACCACACTTTTGAACGCCCAAGCAGTGGCGGATCCAGGATTTGGTAAAGACCAGGGCTAATTTCTAACGCCCAAAAACTATGAAAAAAAACATATCGATCTCCTCCCAACAGCATAATATATGAGAGAAAGCACACTAAAAATGCATCAATGGAATTTTGACGTGAAGTATAAGTTCAACATTTAACCAAATGACTATAAGAAAAGCACAAAAATTGTGGGTGACGTAATAGCATAATGAGACATGTGTTTAGTACCTAAATAACGATATTTTGCTCTGATACTAGCCGATCACTTCCTCATTGATCATAGGAGAAGCACCAGAACCTACGAACACAAGAAAAAATAATTAGAAAATAGTTTGGATAAATACATGGTACATAGATTGTACTGATAAGAAATAACTTACCACTAGCCGCACGTGGTATTTGTGGTATTTGTTTCTTGCATGACCTCAAACTTTGGAAACAATCCAAAATATTATCATCTTCGATGCTTGAAAATATATCTCGCTCAATATAGCATAACATACTATAATTCATCCAATAAGATGACACCGGTCTTGATGAGTACGGCCTTAATCTCTTTGTTCCCTTCATCTTCTACATAATCAGATTAGAGAAAATTAAATTTACAATTCGTTAAACCTCATTAAAATTGATTGTTCTCTTAATGACTGAAAGTATGAAATTGACTGTTCACTTCAATAAAATTCAGACTCCACTAGAAACCAACATACCTAAGCGATAATATTCAGAGCGAGCAAGAAGACGTCTGTGGCGCAGTGTGGCGAGGTGTTCGGCGCGGTTCTGCAGGATCAAACGGCGCGACGGCGACGTTCTCGCGAGGTTTTGACGAGGGCACAAGGCCGCCGCTGGCACGATTTCATGCGTGATGGAAACATGCAGTATGCAGACACAGAGGCGGCGATCGAAATGGAGTATGAACAGGCGCAGTCAGTCCACACGCAGGCAGTCCACGCGAACGTGCGTGATTGATCGCTGCTGCCTTCCTGGTTGCTACTCCCTCCGTTTTTTAATATAAGATGTTTTAGCTTTTGTCCACATGCACATGCACATAAATGTATGTAGAAACATTTTTGTGTGCATGTTCACTCATTTTAATGTGCATGTAGACAACATGTGTACCACCTAAAACATCTTATATTAAAAAACGGAGGGAGTACCGTGTTGGCCTACTGAGATTAGCCCTGGTTGTTCTGGCCGGGCTAGGCTGCCTAGGTCTACTAATTTGGGTGAAAAAATAGCAGGTTATACCTATACTACGAGTGTCACGACCGGGGCTGTTGCCCGGGCTGCCCGGGGTGCAGTTCCGCCCCTGCGCCCAAGTAACTACAACACCATGCACCGTAAATATATAGCAAATTACTAGCGAGTAGAAATTTCTTACTCCCGGATTCCAGTGATCCCTCTAGTTAAAAAAAATAAAAATCATATTTATAAGTTTCGATTTTTTTTGGAAAAATCCTACTTGTTATCAATAATATGTCCCATAAACCTGTAAAATCTCGGTTTGAAGTTCTTCTTTATAAAAAAATGACAAATGTGTGATCTAAATTTACATACTTTCAAATCTCTAAATCATACAAGATTTGTTATTTTTATGTACCCAGAATATGTTGGAGTAGGTTGTAGTTTTGTAGTATTTTAGTGTCTTATGTGTAAAGTGTTGAGAAGAATCGAGAATTAGAGAGAAGCTCCAGAACTCCTCCTTATCCCCCATGGACCTGTACTAAGTTGTATTGAGAAAATATTCAGTGAAATAAAGAAACCTTCCCTAAAAAAATTCATGGTATCAAAGCAGGACGAATCCGGTGAGGTTTTCATGAGGTCTTGAGCGGATTTGAGGCCTCCCGCGAGGAATCGGATCGAGGCGGAGCCGTAGAGGGTGTTGTGTCGCCTGCGGAGACTGGTGGCCAGTGGAGAGCTGCTCAAGTTGAAGTGTCCTCTGCCGGCGCCCCATCTCTTTCCCTTGGAGTTCATTCTGGTACTGCTCATGCTTGTTGGCGTGCGTTTGTGAGGGAGCGGTGTTGGGTTCCATGTAGGTGCTGCTTGTTGTTGAACTGAGCCAAGACTGAAGTGAAGTTCCTGCCTGTGTGCATTTGAGAACAACTCGATCGCTACCAATACTAGTACTTGTTGTGCCTTCTTGTGTTGCCGCAAAAGTCAAATCCTGTGACACTACTGAATTCTTCTTTCTCCTGAGTATAAGTAGCAGTTAAGAGCTTTGTTCATTGGTGTATTTCTGAGCTGAAAAATGGCAGATCCAAACAAGGACAAATCAGGTGGTTCGAGTATGGACAAAATGTATGAAATATTCAGCAAATTATTGGAGCAGCAACAACAAGTTAAGGTATCCCCTGAATCTATAAAGTATGCACTTGATGCCAATCCTGTCAAACTATCAGGTCCTGCCAATTATGTCAGCTGTGTGGAAAAGTGTGGGAATGATCGTACCCCTCTCGGGGGATCGGTTGCGTGTTATATGGTGATGAAAAGCCCATCACGTTGGCATGTACATGAGGCGTATTCTGGTTGGAGTACTACTCCATACCATCGTACGTATACGGTATTACAAAGTCTAACAGCCCCCTTAATCACAACCTTCGGAGAGGTTTAATCTCATGTAGATTCTTGACTGGCAAGGTTTTTGTAAAGCCATCTGCAACTTGATCTTTGCTGGATATGAACTTGATGTCAAGCAACTTCTCTGCAACTCTTTCACGAACAAAGTGATAATCTATTTCAATATGTTTTGTCCTAGCATGAAACACAGGATTAGCAGACAAAAACGTAGCACCCAGGTTATCACACCATAAACATGATTTTTCCTTTAGTACAACACCAAGCTCTTTAAGAACAGCTTCAACCCATATCAACTCAGCTGTAGCATTTGCAAGAGCCTTATATTCAGCTTCTGTGCTAGATCTTGATACAGTTTTCTGTTTGCGTGCACTCCAAGAGACCAAATTCAGTCCAATAAAGATGGCAAAGCCTCCAGTTGACCTCCTATTATCAAGACAACCTGCTCAATCTGCATTTGAGAAAGCACTGAGCAAAGTAGATGAGGATTTCTAAAACGTAAGTCCAACATGCATTGTTCCTTGAACATATCTTAAAATCCTTTTGGCAGCTGTCCAATGAGCAGTTGTTGGTGCATGCAAATATTGACAAATTTTGTTTACTGAGAAAGAGATATCAGGTCGTGTCAATGTCAAGTATTGCAATGCACCTACAACACTTCTGAAATTTGTACTATCATCAGAACCAAGAGGTGTTCCCGTAGTTAGACAATTTTTCAGTGGAGGATAAAGGTGTAGGACAGGGTGTGCACTTTGTCATACCAACCTTACCAAGCAACTCGGCAGCATACTTTTCATGTCAAACCATTCTGAGTTTTATTTACCTCAATGCCCAAAAACAAGTGTAGATCTCCCAAATCCTTGAGAGCAAAATCAGCATTTAGATCATGAAGGAGAGCAGAAATGGCTTGATCTGATGAGCTTGTGACTATAATATCATCAACATAGATTAGAACAAATATCATAACACCAGACTTGTTATATAGAAAAAGAGAGGTGTCGGCCTTGGAAGGATAAAAACCAAGTTGTTCAACTTGGTACTGAGTCTAGAATACCATGCTCGAGGGGCTTGTTTAAGACCATACAAAGCCTTGTCAAGTTTGCAGATATAATGTGGAGTTTGAGAATTTTCAAAACCTGGAGGTTGTTTCATATATACTTCCTCTTCCAGAACGCCATGCAGAAACGTGTTCTTGACATCTAGCTGCCGCAAACTCCATCCTCTAGAAACAGCAACTTCCAGAATAATACGAATAGTCGCTGCTTTGACCATAGGACTGAAAGTATCTTCATAATCTATCCCATACCTCTGTTTGAATCCTTTTGCAACCAGTCGTGCCTTATACCTGTCAATTGTGCCATCTGCATGCTTCTTAATGTGATATACCCACTTACAATCAATGAGATTTGTTGTATGATGTGGAGGAACTAGGTGTCATGTCTTGTTTTGCATGAGAGCATCATATTCTTCCCCCATCGCTTTGTGCCACCGTTCATCCTCAAGAGCCTCCGAAAGAGTACGTGGTTCACCTGTGGACGTAAAAAGACACCAACGAACAGTGCCATCAGTGAGTTTTCTTGGCTGACGGATACCTTTTTGTAGACGGGTCCTAGGTTCCGGAGGTGGTGGTGGAGGCGGTGGCGGAGGCGTTGGTGTAGAAGCGTCTGCAGCAGACGCCGGCGTAGAAGATCCAGCCGAGCTAGAATCCGCATGGCTCGACGTGGGCGTCAGCTCGGGATCCGAGCGCCCATGCGCAGCCGAGGTTGTCGGGAAGACTGCGGGGACGTGGCAGCCTCCGACTTGTCATGGCGAGAATTAGCCCGCGGAGACCGAGGCGAAGGAGGGGTCCTTGAGCATGACCGTGGCAGGGACCGCGAGCGGGACCGGCGCGGCGGGGTCCGTGAGCGTGGCCTGGAGCGCGACGTGGCGTCACCAGGTTCGTCAGGCGCAGGTGAAGGGGACCGTGCCGTGTCCGACGCGGTGAGAGGATCCTCCTCGGGATCGGAGTAATCATTGACGCCAGAATCTGCACTGGGATCAACAAGGATCAGATCAGCCTCGGGATCACAGCGGGGGCCGACAGTGTCTGTCGTTTTTCGCTTGGTTTTGGAGCTGTGTGACGCCGTTTGACACCAAATATTTTTTTTGATTCTTTTTGCTTCAGATTTTCACCTGTAGGTGCACCATTTTCTGCACTTTCATCATTAGTAACAACTGGTATTATAGGCAGAGGCATATAGTCATCAATATTTGCATCCCCAACATTGGAAGTGGTGGAAGGTAAAAGAAGTATGCCTTTGCGAAGACGAGCACCGGGATTAGGATGAAGAGAGGCAAAAGGGAAAACACTCTCATCAAAAACAACATCTCGTGATATATAGATACGGCCGGTGGAAACTTCCAAACACTTGACTCCCTTGTGCCGTGGACTATAACCTAGAAAAACACAACGTGTAGAACTAAAACCAAGCTTTCTCTTATTATAGGGACGTAGATTTGGCCTGCAAGCACAACCAAACACTCGAATAGATTCATAGTTTGGCTTGGTATGAAGAAGACGTTCAACAGGTATATCAAGATTTATGACTTTACTTGGAAGTAAATTGATGAGAAAGGTGGCAGTAAGAAAAGCCTCATCCCAAAACTTGAGTGGCATGGATGCATTAGCAAGCAAAGCAAGGCCAAATTCAATAATAAGTCGGTGTTTGCGTTCAGCGGAACCGTTTTGTTAGTGGGCATGTGGACAAGAAACATGATGGGAAATGCCATGCTTTTGAAAGAAACTGTTGAGTTTTTCATATTCACCACCCCAATCAGTTTGCATAGTAATGATTTTTCTATCAAATTTGCGCTCAACAAGTTGCTGAAAATTGAGAAAAACTTGATAAACCTCAGAACGTTTCTTGAGCAAATAAATCCAAGTAAATTTCCTGAAATCATCGATAAAGCTTACATAATACGAGTGTTTGCCAATAAACTCAGGTGCTGGGCCCCATACATCAGAAAACACTTGCTCCAAGGGAACAGTGGAAACGCTAGTAGAGACAGGATATGGCAACTGATAACTCTTAGCTAACTGACATGGATCACAAACGTATGGACTAATTTCTGGTGTGTAGGAAATCTTATTGTTTCTAAGAACTTGCTGAACCACAAAAGATGAGGGATGACCTAGACGACGATGCCAAGTGGAGGACGATGGCTTTATTGTGATAAAAGCGTGCTTGGACGACCCGGTAGAGAACGACACTAGAGGGTAGAGACCACCATGGCATGGCCCTTTAAACAGTATTCTCCTTGTTTCCTGGTCCTTGATTTAAGAGAAATCAGGGTGAAACTCAAAAAAGATATGATTATCAAGAGTAAGCTTATGAACGGATAAAATATTTGTGGTAGCACTAGGAACATAAAGAACATTTTTAAGATGTAAAGAAGAATGTGGGGTGCATAATATTGAATGACCAATGTTGCTTATTGCCATACCGTTTCCATCTGCAGTGTGGACGCGATCATGTCCCTTGTACTTATCATGAGTGGAGAGTTTGCTCAGCTCTTCCGTGATGTGGTTGGAGGAACCAGTGTCCGGATACCAGTTGGTATCAACGCCATAGGAGGCAAGGTGGGCATTCTTCTCTTCGCGGCAGTCATCATCGGAGTCATCACGATCTTGATAGCGCCACCAACAATCACTTGCTGGATGCCCATGGATTTTACATATCTGACAGGTGACATTGACATAAGGAGTAGGAGCACGGTCACGGTAGCCACCCTTGCCATCATCACGGCGGCCACCCTTGCCACCATCACGGCGACCTCTATCATCACGTCTGTCATCACGCCTATCATCACGCTTGTCATAGCCACCATTGCGGCGGCCTCCATCGTCATACCTGTCATAGCGACGTGTGCCACCTCCACCACGGCGACCGCCATCGCCTCCATCCTGGCGGCCGTGGTCACGGGAGTGGGAGCGCCACTGGCCACCATCATCACGGGAGCGCCACGACCCGCCATCGTCGCGGCGTCCCCCATCGCGGCGGTCACGATCAGCTGACCGTCCTTGATCATTGTCGGCACGGGCAAGGTAGGCAGAGGAGGTGAAGGACTGGGCGGGCAGTGCTTCTTTATCGTCGAAGAGCATCTCACGGCGCATGTCATGTGCAGCGAACTGAGCAAAGAGGTCATCAAGGGTTGTGCCCCGCTGTCCGTTCACGGCGCCAACAACGTCATTGTACGAGCCATCAAGCCCGTTCAGGATGTATCCTATCAGTTCATCATCATCAATCGGCTTCCCAGCAGCAGCGAGCTCGGAACAGAGCCCTTTCATCTTAGTGAAGTACTACACAGCAGATATATCATTCTTCTTCTTGGTTTTGTTGAGAGCTATCCGCAGGTGTGTGATCTTGGACCTCAACAAGGAGGTGAACATTGCAGAAATTGTGCCCCAGACATCAGCAGTGGAGGTGTGCTCAAAGAAGTGCGGGAACATCTCGGGTGAGATTGTTTGGAGGAGCCATCCCATCACCTGTCGATCACGGACGATCCATGCGGAGTACAGCGGGTTTGTGACAGTCGTTTTCTTCTCTCCATCTTCCACATCCACAGTTTTGGCTGGCGCGACGTCAGTGCCGTCGAGTAACCCGGTGACCTGCTGACGAGGTGTACCCTCATCAAATCCCATGGTTAAGGACCTAGGGTTGAGATTATGGGGAGAGAACGTGGTAGTACTGGTAGTTTCGTCGGCTGACAAGCAGAGGCAAAGATTTACCCAGGTTCAGGCCCCTCGGGTGGAGGTAAAGACCCTACTTCCTGCTTGTCTGGTATTGATTGTGTATTATGCGATTACAAGGGAGCTCCGGCGAGATGACGATCTCGCAAGAGCTTTGGTGGTTCGAGTATGGCTTGGTCCTAGATCGGCACCCCTCCCAGCCTTTAAATAGGCTGGGTCTCGGGAGTTTGTAACCGACCTAGTTTACACGTAAGGAAATTCTAAACCGACTATACCTATGTCTAATCTTGGAGGGTACTCCATCTTCTTGGGCCTCTTGCCTTGGGCTTCGAGTAGTCTTTTCGCTATTGGGCATTTAGTCGTCACGTGCACCACGTACCCTCATGGTAGGGTACCCGAGATGTATACCCATGTCAGTAGCCCCCGAGTACTTGGCTGACTCGAAGAATCGGGCATGGACTCTTTCGTAAGTGCACGTCATATGCTTTGTATTCTGTATATATAATTTGGAATTCCTGTATGAGTAGCACATGTTTGGCTATGTCGAGTATCTCATCGACTGTGGTTTCTGCTTATGATGACCAAGGGATAATAGCTTAGCAGGCCCAGTACACTCGACGGATCGGGACTGGTTAACTACACATTCGGGTAAAACCTTACTAGCTTTCAATCAAACTCGAGTCCCCGGACTCGAATCTGGAACAAACTGGTCAGATTCGACTAGGCCGCTGAGGTCTTACTGAATCGATCTACAGTATAACTTTGAACTTTACCCAACGCGTCCGTCGGGATTTTTCATCATGTCTGCTGACACGGAAAGTATAAGGATTGACGTTGCTGGAACGGTCCTTAGCCCAGCTCGAAAGTTCGGCGGGTCTTACCTTTGCACTATGCGTGCAGCATCCGAGGTATTTGCGACGGACGCAACTCGGGAATGTTTCGAGTATGTTTTTTGAACTTTGTTGGACGAGTCATGCCCTTTGTCGACTGTTATGCTATCGGGTGCGCGACAGCGCTCCCGATGGGAGTAGCCCCCGAGATTGTGCTTTATTGCTTTGCAATGGAGGATAATCACAAAATCCTCTTACTCTGCATATGTTAATCGAAGAAATTTGTGCCATAATTCTATCGGGTGCACGACAGTGCTCCCGATGGGAGTAGCCCCCGAGATTATGCTGTATTACTTGTAAATGGAGGATAATCTCAATCATTGCCTTGAGCATCTTTAGTCGAAGAAGAATTTTTTGAATATGCTCCCGATGGGAGTTATATGACTTAGTCGAAGGAACGATCGAGTGACCAATTTTGCCTTGAGAAGGATTTGTCACACCCGAACTAAACAAGCCAATCGAGTGACCAATATGCGTTGGGCAGACTCGAATGTATTTCTGAACAGATGCTTCAATGACGTCAGGGATGACGTTTATTTCGACTGCGGTTCCTGACACGCGTGGCGTGCGTTATGCTGCGATGGATGGGACATGACACACAGGTGGGCCCATTTGTGCAGAGCTGACCGAACAACGGCGCAGTTTGGACTTGATTTGACCACTCTGGCCCACTTTTGATGGAGAGGTGATTATGGCTCCTCTTTTTGCGTGCGTAGTGGGCGGAGTGGCCGGCGACGGTTGCTCTCGGCGTTCGACACGTGTATGGTGAGATTGCGTGCGTAACGCACGATTTGGATCTGGATGGCTATGATTTCTTTTGATTTGTGGCAAATAGGGGAACGGCGCTGGCATTGTTTTTTACCTGCCATTTGCTCTGCGCGCCGCCCCTGTTCCATCGTCTTCCTTGCGCTCTGCCTCCATTGCTCCTGCGCTAGAGTTTTGCGCTCTCCACCACCTGTTCGTTGACAATGAAGAAAGTGGCGGGGAACAAGCGCTCTGCCTCGACTGCTGCTGCCGCGCCCGATGCGGCGGCGATGAAGGGGAAGAAGACTGCGGCTGGCGCATCTGCGGCCGCCGTCGATCTCAAGAAGAGCAATGGTGATTGGATGAAATCCACCATCAAGGCGGCGCAGCTGGACAAGCTGCGCGAGGAAGGGATGCTGCCACCCTCGGACCAACTCTTCGTCCGCGCACCCTCACCCAAGGAGGTACTTCCCGAGACTCGCGCTAACGAGCGCGTCTGTTTCGCGGAATTTCTGCCTAGAGGTCTTTCGTTTCCTCTCCACGACTTCGTTCGTGGACTTATGTACGCATACGGGGTGCAAATCCATGATCTCACCCCGAATGGCATTATGCACATTGCCTGTTTTATGGTCTTGTGCGAGTGCTTCTTGGGTGTTTCTGCCAGCTGGGCTCTCTGGAAGTCGATCTTCATGGTCAGACCCAACAATCGAGGCGGCCGCACGTATCCTGTTGGCGGCTTCCAGATCCAAGTGCGCAGCGACACCTGCTACTTCGCCCTGAAGTCAGTCGACTCGGCGCAAGGGTGGAGGAAGAGGTGGTTCTATGTGCGCGTCGACCAAGAAGGAGTCCCAGCATTTTCGACTGCTGGTATAGCATCGAGAACGAAAGCCTGGGACCATGAGCTTTCGACTGAAGAGATGGCGGAAGCAGCGCCTCTGCTGGAGACGATTGGAGGGCTGCTAAACAGCGTCGCGTGTGTGCATTTGATTGCCACTTTTGTGAAGATGCGGGTATGGCCACTTCGTGCTCGCGCCCATCCAATGTGGGAGTATGAGGGTGCACTCGATGCCACCCGCATGATGTCGGGGGAGTATCCCCGGGTAGGGTCAAGGCTTGGCATAAGGTGGTGTTCGAAGTTGTGCCGAGGTACGGAAAGGGCCGACCTATTTTGGCCCAGAGGGGTCCGAGGTATACTGTTGGCCAGGGCCGAGGTTCACTGTCCGAGCTATGTTCAGCCGACCTAACTACCTCAGTGCAGTGGTTTGTGTTGTGAGTGCAGGAGAAGCTGTGGGGAGGAAGTAAGATCCGACCTGGTAAAGGATATTAAGCGCAAGACCCGAGGTACGGAGCCCGTCACATCCGTGCCGAGCTAACCGAGGTGATGGGCTATAGGTCGGGCAGGAGTCAATGCTCCTGTCACTTCCAGCCGGGTACAAGAGCGCCTGACACGGGAGCGTCTGTCAAGGAGCCTGGCAGAGGCGTGCTCCGGGTTCGGCGGGCCTGCACGTCTCTGATCGCTGACCACGCGGGATCTGGGAAAAGGCTACGAGGTAGCTCTGCCAGGCCACGTCCTGTCTCGGTCAGAGGGGACATGCTAGTTCTGCCGTTAGGCTACAGGAGATGGGCAAGCCACGTCTTGTCCCTGACCGAGGTACGGTGGTACGGTGGTGACCGTTGCAGAGGCATGGCAACAGTGTTCTGCGAGGGGCACAATGGTAACCCGGCTGGCCTATATAGTGGGCTTCACCCCCTCCTGCTAGAGGAGATCCCCCCCCCCCGCGCTGGAACTAGTTGATCAAGAGAGAAAAGAAAGAGAGAGAGGAAGCTCGGAACACCCCGGAAACACCTCGGATTCAGCCCGGAGTGCCTTCTTCCTCCCGTTTGGCTCCATCTTCTACCTCAAGTTCTCACCATTGTAGCATCATACAGCTCGAGGAGCAGCTTGTACTTGTCACTTTGAGCTATACACTGACTAGGATAGTGCTGCAGTAGGGGTGTTACCTCCACAAGAGGGCCCCGAAGCAGGGTACATCGTGGTGTGCTTTGTGTTCTTGCTTTCTTGGTTCTTCGTTCGTGTTCTTGCGTGTTCTTGCGTGTGCACTTCTTGAGTGCATAAACCCTCCCCGGATTCCCCCAACGACCATTCGGCCCCATCTTAGCCATACCTATGGCATCTGCCGTGATCCCACCACGACACATGAGCAAGGAGGAGCTGTCGAAGAGCGAGCTAGTGTCGCACGTGTGGTCCATCACCAGCACGAAGTCCAGCGAGCCCTGCAACGTCGACTGCCCTGTCGCTCCTTATGGGACTGAAAAGCCTTTGCCAGAGGTTAGTGAATCTTTCGAGTGTATGATCTCCTGCTTTGTTATTTTGCTATGCATCTTTGTGATTTTCGACTACTGTATGTTGAATGCAGGGCCACTCGACCGCCTCAACCCTTCCTCCTCTTCCCGAAGATGGCCCAACTCACGAAACATAGGTGACGGTAGCCGCGAAGGGAGGGGATGAGTCGCCTCTACCTTCGGCTACCACGTCTCCCACAGAAGAGGTTGAAGAGGAAGGGGTAGAGGAAGCACAGGACAAGGAGCTTGCCTCGACTGATGATGTGAGCGAGGCTCCTACTCGCAAGCGCCGTCGGGCAGCCCAGGCTGTGTCTTCCTCCACGAGTTCACCCGCAAAGGAATCGGATGTGAGAGATGATGGAAACTCAGGCTCATCTCCTACGACCACAGCTGCTCCTTTGGACGTGAGCCCGTTGAGCTCGGCTCCTCCTCCTCAGTTGGGTGGAGAGCTATGTTTTGGAGGCCCCAATTTTGACAACCTCGATAGCGAAGAGGAAGAAGAGCACAGGTATGCATCTGAACTTCCTTGTACTCAAGTTTTCTGCTTGTTAATAGCCTTGCTTATGTTGTATGTCTTATGTTACTCGTAGTGCCGAGACTGTGCGACCTCCAACTCCTCCAACCGTGAGAGCTTCGACTCCAGATCAGCCTGAAGCTTCTCCTGTTGCGGCTGAGGTTGTGCAAACAGTAGCCACGGCCACTTCCATTGAGGCCGCCAAGATTGCGAGTACGTCGACTCCGCAAATTGGGACTTCTGCTGCCAAGCCTGCGCCTTGGGTTGAACACGTAAGTGTCTTTTGTCGAGTCTTCCTTCTGGGACTATTTGTGTATAGCTTATGTTGGTTTCGTGTGCGTGCAGCCCTTCTACCTCAACCTGGTGGAATCAGGTAAAGCATTTGTCCAGGTTGAACAGGAGAGGGATAATCTGCGCACTGTTATGGAGCAGCTCACCCGTAAGTGTGTTGGGTTTCTGTATGTCTTTGCTTTGTCGATTGTGAATGACATCTGGCATCTATCTCAGGTGACAAGGCGTCTGCTGAGTCCCGGGTTAAAGAGCTAGAAGATGCACTCGCCAAGGAGCGCGCGGAGTCGAAGAAGGCCTTGGATGACGCCAAGAACTCCGCTGCGCTGCGCGAGAAAGAATTTGCTGAGCGCTTGGCTAGCCTCACCCGAGACGTGGGCGGTAAGTTGAATTTGCCATTTTGTCCCCTTCTTTTGGCACTGAAGGTTGTGTAAAAGTTTGTGTTTTGTCTGATTTTTGCAGGAGCTGTTGGCGCACCGCTAGGTGTAGACCAGTCGAGTGGCGATTTGTCCCTTGACCGCGCTATAGGCGATTTGGACGTCGTCTCCACCCAAGCCAAGGATGCACTCGCCAAGTCTACGAGCACCCTCGGCGCCGTGTTCAAGGACGTGTTCCCATCTAGCCAACCTCCTTCGACTGTGGATGGCTTCGCAGACGTCCTGGGCCCGGGAACTTCGACTATGGCGAACTTTGCTCGCACTTTGACGGTACGCGGCTCAGAGACCACCCTCAAACTCCTTTTAGGTCATGGGATAGAGGGTGACTTCGAAGCCGCTCTGTCTGCTTTCCCTCGTAAGCCTGGCGGGAAACTGGTGTCCCTAAAGCATGTGAACGAGCCAGCCGCAAAGTTGGCTGAAATTTTTATGGCCACCATGGAGCGCCGGGCAGCAGAGGTCGCCGCTCGTGCGAGTAGGGCTAGGTCAGAGTCAATGTCTGAGAAGTAGGGCAGCCGCGCCTTTGATGTCTTGTAATTAAACTTATGACCATGCGAGTATGCATGTGCTTTTGCTACCTTTGTATGAATATAATTTCCTCATTATGATCTGCTTGTAAGGCTGTATGTTGTTGCTCGTCTGAGCTTTGTGACTAGTTTCTCATGAAACTTTTATGATGCTTGGAACAGAAACGGCCAGCCGCCACTTCATCCAGTTCGTCGCGGCATCGTGCCCCTACTCGATCTCGAGCTCAGGTGGCAAACGATGCCGCAGTAATACGTTATATGAAGGCTCGACTCGCGAAACAGGAGCAAGAGCTGGCGAGTGCCCGAAGTGAGCTGGATAGGATGAGGGCAAGGCCTGCTTTACCCACCCAACGGGAGGAGTATGTGCTTGGCGAGATGGAGATCGTGAACAGACAGCTCGAGTGTAAGCATGACTGCCTTGATCTTGTGAGTTCACAGCCTGTTCTTTTTGTTCACCCAACTTGTGTTGTTGCAGGTTTTGTTCAAGATTTCCAGGCGGAGCAGGCTCGCGTGGATGAGCAGTTGAACATGGCAACTGACGAACCCACGACTGGCCGTCAGCACTTTCGCTTGGATAAGCACCGAGCACGGATACTCGCGACCCTGCAGGATCGAGTGTGGCGGAGTACTATGCTCTTGAGTTATGCAGGTCGGCCTTCAGTCGAATCAACCAGATGCTTTTTCCAGCTGGGCCGCAACCTCAAGGAATCCACGCGTTACTCGAGCTCTTCCGGTCAACAGGTTCCATTCGAGGCTTTATCACCCAGAAGCTTGTGGATGGCGCCAACGCAACCATGGCATATCTCCGAAGTCAACGTCCAAATTTGCAGCTACGTCCACCCGCGCCTGGATCGTCCTTGTCCCAGTCGAATCTTGACGATACATTCGATCATGCGAGGACATTGGTTGATTGCTATCAGCGCAACTTATGGGCCCTGTTCTTCCAGCAAAGGACGAACCGGAAGATTAGGGTTTTTCTGTATAGGAACAGCCCCCGAGTGTAAATTTGCCACTTGGTACATATTTGTTCACTTGTATGTATGCAGCCCCCGAGTGTATCGAGTGGGGTTTATGAAAAACACTTTACATAGATCATGAATTATACAGCCCCCGAGTGCTCGAGTGAGGCTATGAATTTTATGAGAGTTGAAGCTTCAACTTATGCCTGCAGGCTCAGCCCCCGAGTGATTGATTGGGGTTGAGCAACTTTTTCCTTTATGTATTTAGTTTTATGATCCAGCCCCCGAGTATTCGAGTGTGGCTGTATTATGTTTGAAGGAGCGAAAGCTTTATGTTATGAGGCAGCTCAGCCCCCGAGCATACGGGTGAGGCTAAGTTTGTGCTGATAAGTTATGCGAGTAGTAAGCAGGAAAAATATGAGGAATTTATTGACTATATTCCATTTATGAATGTTAGGCTGCAGGCCGCCTCATTAAAAACCTTCCAGTCCCCTTAGGTACCCTGGTAAGGAAAAGAGCGCGTCTGAAACCTGCAGCCATCCGACATATGAGCCTATTACATTATGCGACTGAGCAATCTAAGCATAGAAACGGCGCAGCTGCGCAACGTTCCAAGGATTGTGGGAGAGTTCGCCGGTCTTCGCGTGCTTCAGTCTGTATGCTCCACCACCAATGACCTCGGTGATGATGAAGGGTCCTTCCCATGGAGAAGCAAGTTTATGCACCTTCTTTTGCTTCAGTCGAAGTACCAAGTCCCACCTCGAAGGACCTGGTACGCAGTCGACGGCTGTGATAGTTGCGTAGATCTTGCTGGTAGACAGCTGTGCGTGCTAGCGCCGTGTTGCGTGCTTCTTCGAGCAAGTCGACTGCATCTTCGAGTGCTTCATCTGCATCGTCTTCATTGTATGCTTCGACCCTTGGTGCGTTGAACCTTACGTCTGATGGCAGGATTGCCTCTGCGCCGTAGACCATGAAGAATGGAGTGAATTGCGTGAGGCGTTGGGTGTTGTGCGTAGGCTCCATAGCACAGACGGGAGCTCTTCTACCCAAGCACCCGCAGCCCTTTTGAGTGGCACCAGGAGGCGCTTCTTGATTCCACTGTCACAAGTCCATTGGCCTTTTCGACTTGGCCATTGATTGCGGGTGTGCCACAGATGCATAATTGAGCGTGATATCTTGCTCTTTGCAGAAGGATTTGAATTCCTCAGCCGTGAAGTTTGTACCGTTGTCAGTGATGATGCTACTTGGCACACCAAAGCGGTATATGATGGATTTTATGAAATTGACTGCTGTAGTGGCAGTCGAACTTGTGATGGGTACTGCTTCAATCCACTTGGTGAACTTGTCGACCGCCACCAGAAGGTGAGTATGCCCTCCATGGGAGGATTTTTTGAGTGGCCCAACCATATCGAGCCCCCACTGGGCGAAGGGCCAGGCCAATGGTATTGTCTTCAACGCCGATGCGGGTGCGTGCGGCTTTGTGGCGAATTTTTGACAGCCGATGCACCTTTTGACTATGTCCTCCGCGTCTTTGAGTGCTGTGGGCCAGTAGAAGCCTGCGCGAAAGGCTTTGGCTACGAGTGATCGACTGCTGGCGTGATGCCCGCAGTACCTGCATGAATATCACGAAGGATGGCTTGGCCATCTTCAAATGCTATGCAACGCTGGAACATACCTGATATGCTGCGTTTGTAAAGTTCACCGTTGATGACAGTGTATGCTTTAGATCGTCGAGTGACGCGTCTTGACTCTGTAGTCTTCGGGTACCTCGCCGCGGAGTATGTATGCGAGGAAGGGTTGAGTCCAAGTTGGCTCGATGAGGAGTACCTCGACTGGTGGGTCCTCTGTGCTAGGTGTTTTGCTCTTGGCTGGTGGGCTGATGTAGGAGTTGTCGCTTCTTTTTGATTGATCTGTGCTCGATGCGCTCGAAGAAGACACCAGGTGGCACTGGTGCTTTGGTCGCACCAATGTTGGCTAACTTATCTGCTTCTTCATTGCTCTCACGCCCTATGTGCCGCAACTCGCAGCCTTCGAAGCTGCCCTCCATGATGTTGTACAGGTCACGGTAGGCGATCATGTTATCTGCGATTGCGTCGCAGCCTTCATTGTTTGCTGCACCACCAAGATTCGAGTCGCCGTAGATCATCAGTCGAGTGCACCCGAGGGCTTTAGCCATCCTCATGCCATGGATCAGAGCCTCATATTCTGCTTCGTTATTGGACGGGAACTCGAACCCCATTTGTAGGATGTAGCGGAGCTTGTCGCCTTTTGGTGATATGAGGATGACACCTGCGCCTGCGCCTTCGTTTTTCTTTGAGCCGTCGAAGTACATAGTCCAGGAGTTGGACACATCTGGTGCTCCTGGGAGCTGAGCTTCAATCCACTCGGTGTGGAAGTCAGGTAAAACTTGTGCTTTGATGGCCTTCGGGTAATCATACTTGATGTCTCTTGGTGCTAGCTCGATGAGCCATTTTGCTACTCGCCCAGTTGCGTTGGGGTTTGTGAGGATGTCCCCGATCCCTGAGTGCTGATTACAGTGATCGGGTGCTCGGAGAAGTAATGCGTCAGCTTCCTTGAGGACATGAACACGGCGTAGCCAGCTTCTGATAGTGCGGGTACCGCTGCTTTGATGTGGAGAGCACTTCACTCAAGTAATAGACTGGACGTTGTATGCTTTGGGCGTGTCCCTCTCCCTTCGTTCGACTACAGAACAGTGCTCACCACCCTGTTAGTTGCAGAGACATATAGGTACAGTGGCTCGCGTTCCCTTGGTGCGACGAGGATTGGAGGGCTTGTGAGGACTCGCTTGAGGTCCGTGAAGGCTGCTTCGGCTTCTGGCGTCCACTCGAACTTGTCTGCTTTCTTCATCAGTCGATAGAACGGGAGTGCTTTTTCACCCAGCTTGCTGATGAATCGACTGAGTGCTGCTACTCTACCCGCCAACTTTTGCACGTCATGGAGCTTTGAAGGCCTTTGCATCGTCAAGATGGCCTGTATTTTCTCCGGGTCCGCCTCGATTCCTCGAGCTGAGACTAGATACCCGAGGAGTTGCCCGGCTGGCACGCCGAACGTGCACTTCTTCGGGTTGAGCTTGATGTGGAAGCGTTTGAGGTTTGCGAATGTCTCTCGCAAGTCATCGAGTAGTGTGTTTTCCTCTCTTGTGGTGATGACGATGTCATCTACATAGACCTGGACGTTTCGCCCAATTGCTTCTTGAGGCAATCTTGCATCATGCGCTGTAGGTTGCGCCTGCGTTCTTGAGCCCGAAAGGCATTGTGGTGTAGCAGTAGACCCCGAGTGGGGTTATGAACGCCGTTTTCTCTTCATCCTCTTCCTTCATCCTTATCTGGTGGTAACCCGAGTAGCATCCAGGAAGGACAAGCGAGCGCACCCGGCGGTGGAGTCGACGATCTGGTCGATTCGAGGTAGTGGAAAGTGATCCTTTGGACAACATTATTGAGTGCTGTAAAATCTACGCACATCCGAAGGATATCTGTGTGCTTCTTCTCTACGAGTACGGGGTTGGCCACCCATTGTGATTTCTTGATCTCTCTGATGAATCCTGCTGCGAGTAGCCTGTCGACTTCGGCTTCGACTGCAGTTCTTTTTGGGCCGGATATGCGGCGCATTGTTTGCTTGACTGGTTTACACTAGTACAGAACGACACATCGGATACCCCTCTATGGAAACGGCAGGCGTTAGGCGACGGAGAATCGCGCTTTCCGCGCGGCCAGTGCGTACAAACCTGACCTGGGCCGCGGCTGGCCCATCAACATAGGTAACGGAGAAAGGATTAACTCCGTTACCCATAGTATTGGCAACGGTCTTAATTCTGGCTCCGTTTCCGATATGTGCCTCTATAGCAACGGAGACTTTTGGGTGTCCGTTTCCAATGTGGACACGTTCCATCTTCTTGGAATTCGAAGCGAGGCGAGTAAATGCCATGGCGTAGTGGCACCGCCCACTACTCCTTGAAAACCCCAATCCTTGCTAGCTCAAGACGCCACCGAATCTGCTCTCTCTCTCTCGCTCGCTCGCTCCCTCCTACTGATTAGCGCAGATGCCTCGCAGCAACGACACACAGGAGCACACTGAGTCGCCGCGGGACAGTCCCCCCGTCAGCGGCGAGTCCGTTGAAGGACCGACGCCGGAGACGAGCGACGACGAATACGCCAACTTCCATGATCCCACCTTGATGCTAGGCCCGCCGAAGGTTGATTCTGATGACGAGTCAACCGAAGAGGAGAAGGAGGAGGAGGAGGAGGGCGACGAGGAGGACGAGGCGGAGGCGCCGGTCCCGAAGAAGGGAGCCCCGGCGACGGAGAAGAAAGCCGCCGCCACCGCCTCCGATATGCTGCCGCCGCCGCCGCCGCCACCACCTCCAATGGCCCCCAATAAGGGAGGCCGTGAGAAGGACGAGGATTGCGCGGAAGCAGGGCGCAAGAAAAACAAGACGTAGCTAGTAGTAGTTCTATAAGTTCTCCAACTGTAATTTACTTTATTATTATTAATATGTACTGCGTATGTAATGTAGTAATCACTAATATTAATATAAGTATCCTATAAGTGGTTTTCTCCATATAGTAGAGATTAGGAAAATATTATTCCAGAGAGTAGAAGAAATTCCATAGAGTGGGCGCGTAGGTCCCACACCTCAGTGGAAGAAACACAAAGGAAACGGTCCTTCTAAAGAACCGTTTCCTATGTTTTACCTATATATATGGGTGTACAGAGCAAAACCTAACACTCGTTTCCTCACTCTGTCCCAGTATGCTAGATCTGTTCGTGGCGGCGCCTCATGGCGTTGCGGCCATCGCCAGCGCCGTGGCGGCGCCATCTCCGCCCAGACGACGGCTATCACGGCGAGGTCTTCGCCATCTCCCCCGACACGGTGAGGTCTTCGCCATCTCCCCCGACACGGCGAGGTGTTCGCCATGTCCCCCGACACGGCGAGGTCTTCGCCATCTCGCTCGACACGGCGAGGTCGTCGCTCTGTCCGCTTCCTCTGCCTCCACCACTTCCGGATCTGCTAGATCGATCCAACGGCGACGTGAAGAAGGTATCAGATCCACATCTGGTAGTTCTATCTAGATCATTTCTTGATGTAGTTAACTTGCCTATTGTGCACTTGCAACTAGTTGTAGTTTAGCTTACTTGTTGATAGCAGTTCAGTTCACATCCGGTAGTTCTATCTAGATCATTTCTTGATGTAGTTAACTTGCCTATTGTGCACTTGCAACTAGTTGTAGTTTAGCTAACTTGTTGAAAATAGTTCAGTTCACATCCGGTAGTTCTATCTAGATCATTTCTTGATGTAGTTAACTTGCGTATTGTGCACTTGCAACTAGTTGTAGTTTAGCTAACTTGTTGAAAGTAGTTCAGTTCACATCCGGTAGTTCTATCTAGATCATTTCTTGATGTAGTTAACTTACCTATTGTGCACTTGCAACTAGTTGTAGTTTAGCTAACTTGTTGATAGTAGTTCAGTTCACATCCGGTAGTTCTATCTAGATAATTTCTTGATGTAGTTAACTTGCCTATTGTGCACTTGCAACCGGTTGTAGTTTAGCTAACTTTTGATAGTAGTTCAGTTCATATCCGGTAGTTCTATCTAGATAAGTTCTTGATGTAGTTAACTTGCCTATTGTGCATTTGCAACCGGTTGTAGTTTAGCTAACTAGTCCATGTGAAAACAGGAGTCTATTTCGGTGACACTGCATAAAAAAGTCGGAGACACAGAACAAACAATGAACACTACTCAAGACAGTAGTGTTTGTTAACTTTCCCATAATGTCCTCCAATTATATACACAGGTCAGTACACACTATATACTACAGTATACTTCATATTATTGTGTTAAATTGTTCGTTCTATCTAGTGGGGTCAGAACTAACATAAATCCTTATTTACATTTAGGGATATCAAGCTATTCTCTTTCAAACTCCATCATACATATCCACCGTCGCTATTGTGACGTTTTGCTACACTGCATAAAATAGTCTTTTAAGTAAGAGTGTTTTATACAGTGTCGCCGAAATGTCACATTGGTGACGTATTAGATTAGATTTCGGTGACACTGCATAAAAAATCCAGAGCCGGTGGTGGCCTCCATGGAAAGGATGATCGGTGTCAGGCATCTTATGAAGCTGCTGACATCGCAATATCTTGTTGACAAGCCGTGTGTTGGCTGCTCCGGTTCATCAATAAGAGCCACCTCAAGACATAGGTAAGATATCGTTTCAGTTTGCTTAAATTCATAGTGTATTTGTTTTAGCATATGTATTTAACAATTGTAACTCTATTTACTAATGTATAGGGTCCAAAGCTTCAACATCCTTCTCTAAAGAAGTTGAGATAAGAAGAGATTGCTAGAGTGACACCTGCGAGGATTATGGACAAGGATGTAGGAAAGAAATCATATATTCTTTCCGTCCTTTGACATGATAGGCTTAGTATAGATGAAATCTGTTATCGTTTTACCTCTTATGTTTGTCACATCTTGTGATGCAATTGTAAAGGTGAAATTGTGATGGAAATGTAAAGTTACACTGTGATATGAATGAAATCTGTTACCGTTTTAGTATTTGAGCTTGTGCTGTGAGATTTTAAGTATCTAGTGGCATTTGTAAACGTGGCATCCTGTAACCGAAATATGAGAAATGCTCAGTGCAAACGGGTGGATGGCAAACTCCGTATCTGATGAAGGAAAACTAAGGAAACGGAGGTCTGCGCACAACCGTTGCCAAATGAAGACCTCATCGGAAACGGTTTTTGGCCTCCGTTACCGATGAAGGCCTTCACATCAGTGACAGAGGCGGGGACACGGACCGTTTCTCCGTTGCCGAAGGGGTTTTTGGCCCGTTTCCGATGTGTCGTTCTGTACTAGTGTTAGCATCTGGAAATAACTGGAGAGAGTGCTCGGCGAATTCCCTGGGAATACCTGGCATGTCGGGTGGACACCATGCAAATATATCCCAGTTCTCACGGAGGAATTCGACGAGCGCGCTTACCTATGCGATAGGCAGACTCGACGAGACATTGACTGTCTTGGTCGGGTCAGTCGGGTGCACCTGATGCGATCTTGTGTCATTGGTGGCATTGAATGCTCTGTCGACTGCCACCTTTTTATGTTCTGGCATAAGTGTTCGATCGTTGGAGACCGCTAGATCAGCGAGTGTTGCTTCCATGCCAAACATCTCAGAGATTTTGCTGAATTCTCGGTCGCAAGAATCGGACTTTTGGAAGTTCCCCTTGACTGTGATTACTCCTTTTGGTCCAGGCATTTTCAGCTGGAGGTATGCGTAATGTGGCACCGCCATGAATCGAGCGAACGTCGGGCGTCCAAGTATAGCATGGTATTGTGACTTCCAGTCGACCACTTCGAACTCAATCGACTCTGTCCTGAAGTGGTGCTTGTCCCCGAACGTCACGTCGAGTTGTATGGTGCCTTCTGGGCTTATTGCTTTCCCTGGAACGATACCGTGGAAGGTATTTGAAGATCTTGGCAGGTTTTCGACTGACCTGTTCATTTTGCGGAGCGTATCTGCGAAGATGATGTTTATGCCGCTCCCACCATCCATGAAGACCTTGGACATGGCGTAGCCTCCAATTTGCGCGTCGAGTACCAGAGCAGAGTGCCCTGGGCGAACAACCGATGGAGGGTGGTCCTCTTTGCTGAAGCTTATTGTAGTTTTGGATCCCTTCAAGTATTCAGTTACCGCAGGAGGTGACATGACCGCCATGTTTACTTGTCGAGTGCGAAGTTTTTGCTCCCTGTTGGAAGGTCGACCTTTCTGTATCATGTACATCTGCCCTTGGGGCGGAGGGTACTGTGGCTCGTCCACCCGAGGTATGTGCTGTATGGCACCCGCGAGGTTTCCGCCTACAGCAGGCTGTGGTGGTGGAGGTGGTGCCATCAGAACAGGCACGTTGTTTGGCTGAGGCACGGGTGCAGGTGCTTGTGCGGCTGCTGCCTTTCTGCGATTTACGTAATCAGTCGCCATTTGGTCGAACTCCCTGCAGTTTCTCATCGAGTGATTGGATCGCAGTTTTCCGTCGTCCCCCTTGTACAGGTGGAATCTGCAATCAGCGTCCATCTTTTCTTCGAATGATCGCTCAGATTGTGCCCGTGACTTGCGCCAGTCCTTCCTCTTGTAGCTATCACTGCGTTGGCCGTGGTCTCGGCGTCTCGACGATCATCTCGACTGTCTCGCCGATCATCTCGACTCTCTCGCCGATCTTCCGACCGTCGGTCGCTTCTGTCCTGGTCATTGCGGGGTGTGGAGAACCCAGCCGCCATGAATTCGGGTCTGTCATCGTCGTAGTGACGTTTTGAACGTTTGCGCCTTCGGTTGTCTCTGTACGAGTCTCTGTGGCTTCGACTGCTACTCTCATGTTTGTCACGGGGTGAGGACCCGCGTGTGGTGCGCGCCATATCTTCTCCATCTGCCCACTCAGTCGCGATCTGCAAGAGGTGAGCTACAGATTTTGGTTTTGGCGACCAAGTGCTTCTTTGAAGTCTCGCCTGGCGAGGCCCATGACGAAAGCATCCATGGCCATATCTTCTGAAACTACTCCAACTGAGTTACGTATCTCAGTCCATCGTCTGATGTATGACCTCAACGTTTCGTCTGATCGTTGAACGCAGGCCCGCAGCTCCTCGAATGTTTTTGGGCGCTCACATAGAGGCTCGAAGTTTTTGACGAAATCCCTGCGGAAGTGATCCCACGAGTCGTATGTTGATGGAGGTAGGGCCTTGAGCCAGTCGCGGGCTGTGCCTTCGAGCATGAGTCGTATGTATTGCATGGCTGTGGTGTTTGTGCCTCGCTGGCACGCGACAGCCAGCCTGTAATCTTCCAGCCACCCGGAAGGTTCCTGTCGACCCGTGTACTTGGGCTGTTCAGATGTGAGTTTGAACCCTTTGGGCATCCGTGTCTCGCGGACGCGTCGAGTGAAGCACAGAGCTCCATGTGGCTCAGGCTCTCGATCAGAGTATGAATCGCTACTGTAAGATCTGCGTGATCTGCTCCTGGACCTGCGCCTACGCGAGCCGCTTCTTTCCTTCGAGTGGTGGCGGCGACCACTGTGATTATGCTCTTCCCGACGCGTCGACTAGGGCACGGTCTCGACTCCCACCTGGAGTTTTTGGAATTTGGCGTATGGCCTTCGCCGCTAAGGCGAGTGATTTGATCTGCTGGCGATGCAGTTTTGCATTGGGGTCATCAGCTGGAGGTTTGATTGCCTCTAGGTACGCTGCAGCGGTGAAGAGGGCACCCGCAGCTGTTTTGGGTACTGGCACTCCTTCTTCGTCGTATGTCATGAAAGAGTTGCCTAAGTTGCGGGTGAGCGCCGCCCTTTCGTCTGGCGAGAGGTGTGACAACCTTGATCTGGGTCCTGTGTCTGCTCGCCCAGTGGAGCTCAGGGAGAGCTGTCTTCTTCGCGCACTCGATAAGCTAGCTTGCTTTTTGCGTTCTTCGAGTGTTGCTCTGACCTGCCGCAGTCGAAGTGATTCCTGCCAGTTGAAGTACTGGAAGGTCAGCATCTCCTCTTGTGTTGCGTCTGCTGGCATCATTGTGCACTCCTTGATGACTTTGTCTGCTTTTGCCGCCATCTCAGCAGTGATTGTGAGAGTTGTGACTCCGTCCGGCATAGTACTGTGCACGGGAATTCTGTAGGCCTGCGGCTGGCCGCAGCATCTGATGATTCTGCGGCGATGGCGACGTAAACCTGCTGGGGTATCACCCGAGGATATGTATGTGTGTCTTCGAGTCCTGTCATGGACTCGACATCGTCATCAAGGCTCATGTCGGAGTCGATATGCCCATCGAGTGGTCCGTCTGGACGGATCTCGCTGTTGATGCCTTCATCGCCTATGCTCATCTCGGCGTCGACGAAGTTGTTATGAATCTCAGAGTCGAGGTTGTTGTTGTTGGTGCAGATCTCGACGTGGTTGTCGATATGAGTTTCGAGTTCGTCGAAGTCGCTGAAGGAGATCCCGCAGTCGAAACTATCCTCGAGTGAGAGATCAGCTCGGGATCGTTTGTGCGGTATGCTGATTCGGCCTCCTCGCCCTGAAGTTCTTCGATGAGCTCGTGCATCTCTCGTGTGGACATGGTTGTTGCGACGAGCAAGCTTGGAGGATCGACGATGGTATGGACGCAGTTGAGGGATCCGCAGTCGAAGGAGCCGCAACCGATGGAGCCTCGGGTGCGGAAGTCGCGAGTTGGCGTGGATCCGTCAAGTCCTGCACACCAAGCTTGTTGACGAAAAAATTGAACGAACCAACGGTTAAACCCAAACCTGACTCGAGATCGGAGAAGGCCTCCTGGAATCCTGGCGAGTGTGGCTCGAAATCCATCAGAGGATCCGATGCGCTTTTTGCGGGTGAAGCTGGCGTGTTGCCGTTTGTCGAGTGAGCCGGCGAGTTGCCGTGTGCCGCCTGAGTCGGCGAGTTCTGGTTTGTCGATGCAGCCGGCGAGTTGCCGTTTGTAGATCCGATCGGCGAGTCGCCGTTTTCCGATGGAACCGAAGAAACCGCGAGTCCAGCACTATTCTTTCCCACAGACGGCGCCAATTGACGAGGTGTACCCTCATCAAATCCCATGGTTAAGGACCTAGGGTTGAGATTATGGGGAGAGAACGTGGTAGTACTGGTAGTTTCGTCGGCTGACAAGCAGAGGCAAAGATTTACCCAGGTTCAGGCCCCTCGGGTGGAGGTAAAGACCCTACTTCCTGCTTGTCTGGTATTGATTGTGTTATGCGATTACAAGGGAGCTCCGGCGAGATGACGATCTCGCAAGAGCTTTGGTGGTTCGAGTATGGCTTGGTCCTAGATCGGCACCCCTCCCAGCCTTTAAATAGGCTGGGTCTCGGGAGTTTGTAACCGACCTAGTTTACACGTAAGGAAAGTCTAAACCGACTATACCTATGTCTAATCTTGGAGGGTACTCCATCTTCTTGGGCCTCTTGCCTTGGGCTTCGAGTAGTCTTTTCACTATTGGGCCTTTAGTCGTCACGTGCACCAGGTACCCTCATGGTAGGGTACCCGAGATGTATACCCATGTCACCTGCGCTCCACGAAGAGGACGGAGCACCAGGGCTTTCTAGAACAGATAGTTCGTCCTGGTGAGCAGTAGGGTGGGAGGAGAACCCAGGGCGGCGGCAAGCGCAGAAGTCGATGAGGACGATGACATGGCGGCGGCGGCAGGGTCTTGTCGTGATCTTGATCTTGAGGCGGCGGCAGATCTTGCGGCGGTGGCGGCTAGATTTTGTCTTCTGGTCTTGTTCTTGGTCTTGAGGCGGCAGCGGCGGCAGTTCTTGCGACGGCGGCGGCTTGATATTGGTCATGATCTTGAGGGCGGCGGCGGCGGTAGAAACTACGGCGGCGGCGGCCTGGTTGTTTGTAGGCGGTGCAGCAGCTAGGTTTCGGAAGAGCCTGCTCTGATACCATGTGGAAAAGTGTGGGAACGATCGTACCCTCTCGGGGGATCGGTTGCGTGTTATATGGTGATGAAAAGCCCATCACGTGGCATGTACATGAGGCGTATTCTGGTTGGAGTACTACTCCATACCATCGTACGTATACGGTATTACAAAGTCTAACAAGCTGGGCACGTCATGCTCAGTTAATTCTGAGTTCACATGGCTACGAGAATTTCCTGGTTGGTGATGATGAGAAACAGAAGGGTGGTGACATCTACAGAAAACAAGCCAACGACCGATTGTTAGTGTGGTTGCTGGCAAGTATGGAACCCATTGTTCGTCAACAAGTGGAGATAATGCAGACTGTGTATGAAGTGTGGTCAACATTAGAGAATCAGTTTGCTGGAAAGTCGAATAAAATGCGGGCCACCCGTATCATGGATGAGCTTACTCATTTGAAGCAAGGCACAAAATCAGTGACAGAGTATGCTGGAGAGGTGAAACGGTTGTACAGGGACTTGCATTACTTTCATCCATTTGAACCCGTGGATAAGCAAGATTTAGCCATCCATCATAAATGGTTTGAGTCATCTGTTGCCAATATTTTCCTTGATGGACTAAACCAGGAATTTAATCTCCGTCATCAGCTCATTTTCTCTCAACCTGCGTGGCCCAGCCTTGATGATATCATCTCTAGTGTCCTTGAGGAAGAGATACGGTTGGCTCAACCTAAGGATGATAACCTGAAATGTGGGATGATCGTGCAGCTCTGTCTATGCGACCTCCTCATGCTGCAAGGTCCTTCAGTAAAATGGACAATAGTAAATTCTATTGTGATCATTGTAAAATGAATGGGCACACTAAAGACAAGTGTTTTGAGCTGCATGGTTTTCCATCTTGGTGGGATAAAGGGAGACCTCGGTGAAAGGACAAGGATGTCGCCTAGAGGGGGGGTAAATAGGCGATTAAAACTTTTCTGGTTTAGACTTAATAAATGCAGAATAAAACTAGGTGTTTTAATTTAACAAGCATACAACCTAAATATACTAGGTTCACCTATGTGCACCAACAGCTAAGCAAGACAAGCAACAAGGTGATAGCAAGATAAAGGACTTCAAGCACGAAGGCTATCACAATGTAAAGTGCATAAGTAAAGAGCTCGGGTAGAAATAACTGAGGCACGCGGAGACGATGATGTATTCCCGAGTTCCTCCTTTTTAGGGGAGTACGTCTCGTTGGAGGGGTGTGAGTTTCAAACTCAAACGCCACAAATGGCATCACCCTATTCTTCGATGAACCTTACCCAAAAGCTCAGTTCACCTTACTCTATCGGAAACCTTCAAGGCGGAATCCAAAGCCTTTACAACAATCTTGAGGCACAACCCACAAAAAGATTGGGAGCTCCCAAGTAACCACAAAAGGTCTCAACTAACCACAAAAGGCCTTGACCACAAAAGGCCTCAAGAACACCGTCTAGGGTCCAACGACCCAAGAGTAACAAGCTCACAAACTTTCACTTCCACGAATCCTCGTGGAGAGAGCAAAGCGATGCACAAAATGCAATGGCAAGAACACAAGAAGTGCTCAAGTCCTTCACTCTCAAATTCCAACAAAGTAATAAATGCTTATGGGGAATAAGAGAGGAAGAACAATGGAGGAGAAACACCAAGAACTCCAAGATCAAGATCTACTAGGCTCCCCTCACTTAGAGGAGAGATGGATTGGAGGAAATGTAGATCTAGATCTCCTCTCTCTTTTCTCTCAAAGATATGAAAGAATCATGGGAGGAATTGAGAGAGAGGCAAGCTTTCCAAGGTCAATAATGGTGGGAGAGAGAGAAAAACGTGCTGTAGAAAAGATTAGTCTCTTTGGGGAAGAAGGGGCCTTTTATAGGTCTCCCAAAAATAGAGCCGTTGTAGGAATTCTTACACCGGAGACTCCGGTCGGAGTGACCGGAGACTCCGGCCTGGACCGGAGACTCCGGACACATTCCGGTAACACTCTGGTGTGACTCCAGTGGGTGTCACCACTTTCATCACACGATGAAAAATGAGCAGGCCGGAGACTCTGGTTTGCCCTGAGTCCGGAGACTCCGGCCAGGAAATCCTGCAACCACTCAGCAAAACTGCAAACCCCATAACTAATTCATTCGAACTCCAAATCAGGTGAAACCAATTTTGTTGGAAAGATAGCAACAATTTTGTTGGAAATATTAAGAACCATAAATAGAGTTAAGTTGCCACACATGGAAAGGCGTGGAACTTTCCTCAAGGATAAACCGATAATATTTCCAACCCAAAAACGCAACAAGTTTTCCATACGAAATCCGTTTTCGGAGAACTTGGGCTTGTCATGATGATCACAACAAGCACCAAAACCCAACAAGGAGAAAAGCCAAGTAAGAACCACAAAAGATGATATGCCAAGTATGCAAAGGTTTGAGCTCTACACAAATATGCGAACAAGTTACTCACTTGAGAGCCCCTCTTGATAGTACGACATCTATCCTATAACCCGGTCTCCCACTAACACCATGAGACCGGTAAAATAGAAACCCTATCAAGATCATACCTTTGCCTTGCGCATTCCACTTGAGCTAGATGATGACGATTTTGATCTCTTCAAGTGGACCACCTTTCTTGATTGCGCTTTGCTTGGATTGCCTCTCTTAGGCACATCTTCACTTGACCATTATCCCCAAATGGGTTGCAAGCTTCAAGCATATGATATCTTCTAGATTCCCATCTTGAACTTGCACCACTCAACGTTGATGACGATCACCACTTGACGTCATCCTCAATGAGCTATAAGAAATCTTCATTTTGATGCAAGCCCATGGAGAGATACCTAACCCAACAAAGGAATGCCACACACACACACACAATGGGTTGGTTCACAAAGCTATATGGAGAATTTCTTACCATACCATTGGATCACATGATCCCACATGGTACATCATTTAGCTTTGCGTGTTGATCAACTTGAATTCACTCTTTGCACTTAGTCTTGATCAACCTTGTATCTTTTCTTCTACTTGATCATATAAAATATGTCCATTATAATCAATGATCTTGATGGCATACAACCTTGAATCCAACACATGGAGTTCAAGCGATGCCTATGGACAAACCTATAAGAATATCTCAATACAAACATTAGTCCATAAGGATTGTCATTAATTACCAAAACCACGCATGGGGCAACATGCACTTTCACTCGGCCAGGGGGAGCTCAGGCAGCGAGTAAACGGCAAGCTAACCACATCACATCCGTGCGGGGCTCACCAGTGGTAGATGCACAAGCTCTTGAGGAATTCAGTTCCAAGTTAAGACTCTCTAAGGGTACTTCCTCCTCCCAGGGTCCCTCTAAGGCTGAATCCAGTCTCCTAGCCACTTCATCTAAAGGTAAAGAATGTCATCATGCATATACTGGCACATCAAAATCAAAGCCCTGGATTATTGACACGGGAGCCACTAATCATATGACCGGAGTTCCTGAACTATCCACTACATATACTCCTTGTTCAACTAAGGACAAGGTACGTGTAGTTGATGGCTCCATGGCACCTATTGTAGGACATGGATCCATTAGATGCACCAATACGTTGTCCTTATCTCCTGTTTTTCATGTCCCTAAATTTCCAGTTAACCTATTGTCTGTTAGCTCTATTAATAAAACCCTTAATTGTAGGAGTTGGTTTGATCCTACTTGTTGTGCTTTTCAGGAGCTAGGAACTGGAAGACTTTTGGGGACTGGTACCGAGCATGAAAGACTCTATTACCTTAATGATGGAAGTGATGAAGTTGCCCTTGTATCTTGTTTGTCTCCTGGTCAAGAGCTTCTACTTCATCATCGCAGGCTTGGCCATCTTTCTTTTGCAGTCTTATCTCGTATGTATCCTACTTTGTTCAAGTCATGTCCTAAAGAACTTCTAGTATATGATGCTTGTGAGCTGGCTAAACATACCAGGGGTCCTTATCCTAGTGTCGGTCTGAGGAGCAACAAACCATTTGAAATAATCCATTCAGATGTTTAGGGACCCTGTGAGGTCAAGTCTATCTTAGGATACAGATGGTTTGTAACCTTTATCGACTGTTTAGCCGTTATACTTGGCCTTACCTTTTAAAACACAAGAGTGATGTTTTGTCTATGTTCAAAGATCTGTGTGCTCTTATAAAAAACCAGCATGCCACAACAGTTAAGATTTTACGTTCAGATAATGGCACCGAATATATCAATTTGGAATTTGGTCAATTTCTAGCCTCAAATGGTATAGAGCACCAAACTACTTGTGTCAATACCCATAGCAAAATGGTGTCACAGAGCGTAAAAATAGGCACTTACTCGAGATTGCACGCTCACTTATGTTTACAACAAATATACCTAAGTTCCTTTGGGGAGAAGCAATAAAAACGGCTACATATTTGATAAATCGTATGCCTCTCCGTGTCTTAGGATATAAAACTCCTGCTGAGTGTCTTTTCAACTCAAAGGAATTTATAGTCCCTCCAAAGGTGTTTGGATGTGTTTGTTTTGTGCACGATTATAGAAATTATGTTGAGAAATTAGATCCACGGGCCATTAAATGTGTGTTTGTAGACTATTCACCATAAAAAAAGGGATACAGGTGTTGGTGTCCCTCAGAACGTAGATTCTTTGTAAGCATGGATGTAACCTTTCGTGAACATGAGTCGTATTATGGCCCAACAAGTAGCACTTGCATTACCTTGGCTACACCTGAAGTGCAACAAGAAGGGGGGCATGATGATACCATGAACCCAATTCTTGTTCCATCTTCAGGTGGCTCTTTTATTCATAACAATGCTCAAAGTCAGGGGGAGGAGAAAGATGATGATAGTGACTCTCGCCAAGGTGATACAGAAGATGCAACGAGGAATTTATCACTTCCATTACAAGGTACATAGTCTCCCATGCATGAGGACCCAGGTATTGACACTAACTCTTCTAGTTCTGAAGCTCCTACTAGCACTACAAGGTAGAGTGATAACCAACCAGCTACTCATATCCATCATGATGCCCCTCAAAATAATTCTCCTATTGCCTTGAGAAAACCAACTAGAACCCGAAATACTCCAGGATATCTCAAAGACTATGTTGGGTATAAACATGATATAGTTAATTTAGTTTCCTATAAGTATTGTAGTCCTTCCTTCAGAAGCTTCATTGCCTCTTTATACTCTGTTTCCATACCATCTCGCTGGGAAATAGGCATAGAGGACCCAAAATGGAAGGATGCCGTGCTTGATGAGATGAAAGCTTTGGAAAAGAATAAAACTTGGGAGCTTGTGGATCTGCCACCAGGTAAGCATCCTGTAGGATGTAAATGGGTATTCACCATTAAACATACTCTAGAGTCAGGCTGGGCATATTTCCCGATCCTGAATCCCGAATTTCCCGATCCCAATCCCGAATTTCCCGAACACGACAATCCCGAACGTTTTCTCGGGAAGCTATTCAAAAATCCTGAATTTATTTCGGGAAATTCGGGAATGTAGTGTTGAATCCCGAAAATTCCGTTTATCCCGAAAACATAAAAAGCCCGAAGGCCCAAGTGCAAAACGCTAGTCTTTTTTAGCCTAGGCGAAGCCCATGTACGCTATGTCCGGCGAATTCGTGACTAGGCCCGGTCCTTTTCCCTTAGTGGCGCAGCAAGCCAGCAACAACCCTAGTCCCTCGTGCACACCCCACCCCACTCACACAGCAAGTCGAATCCCATGTATGCTGAGGTCTGAACTTCGGGAAATTCGGGATTTCCCGATCCCAAATTTCCCAAATCCCGAATTGCCGGGAATCAGATTTTCCCATGTAAAATCGGGAGTTAACTTGTGAATCCCGAACTTTTTTTTCCTCGAACGCCCACCCTGAAAAGACATATTCCCAAAAGTAGTTACACGAGGGGTGGCAAGGGAAATAAGTAGTGGGCTATAAAGTATGGATGAGGACTATCCGCCATTTTTTACGGGTTATCCGATGCACTCCATTAGGATAATCTGATTAATTAGCCTAACGATTTAGTATAAATAGGCAACTAATCCATTGGCACACTGAACTAATCTCCTACTAGTGTCTCTTAGTGTATAATTTCCCTACCCTAGTACGACTATTACTCTATTACTCAGTAATCATAAAAAAGTATTCATTTTGCTCTAGTGTAACCGTGCACTTGCATCACGACCACGTACATTTGGTCACTTTGTAGAGTTATGTGTTTGGATGGATCTTTTTTCGTATTTTTTGCAAGGTGAAATTGTGTTCTTTGCACGTCTTTATTCGCTATTTGTTTCCGGTTCGAATCCGCTACGTTTCTGATCCGAATCCATAGTTCGATATTATCCGCATTTGAACCGTATCCGGTTATTATTCGATCCGCCACAAATCCGACAAAAAAAGTATAACGATATGGAGAAACCATTATCTGATCGTATCACGCGTGATCGGTTCAATGCGACTGATATTTTGCATTTACAGGTTTGCCGCATGCGAATGTTTTTTTTAAGCGCAAAAACAGTAGGGAAAATCCCTACTGTCTTAATTTTCTATTTTCTCTCAAAACATATGTACAGCGGTTACAAAATAGTTCATAAAGTATCTAGCCACTGGGTCATACCTTCTTTAAGAGAAGGTTTGGCCTTATGCATAACAAGCTTTAAAGAAACAACAAAGTCTTGGAAACAGACATTAAGATCAATGTCCAAATCATCAAAGATGAAACGGTTGCGGTGGTTCCAAATGCTCCAGCAGCCCACAATGAGAGATTCCTTAAAACATATCAAATTGTATCTCTTCTTGGCATCAATCAGCATATTGATCAAGTCCAGATCAGCATCCCATTCAAAATTCAGTTTCCACCAGAAATTGCGACTGAAATCACAATAAAAAAACAGATGCCTATACTCCTCATTGGTTACCTCCGGGCAAAGAACGCAGTCATATGACTCCAATTCAAAGTTCTTCCTGGCCAAAAGATCTCTGGTATTAAGTCTGTCTTGCAAGAGTAGCGAAAAGAAGATTTTTTGCTTGGGTAGAACAGAAGATTACCAAATCCACCTCATAGGAGCTAGGGCCAAATCAGCAGGAGATAATGCTGCATATACTCTTTTGCAAGAATAATTCGTGGTGGTATTAGCCATCTGCCATTTATCAAGTTCAGTATTCCCCTCCCGAGTTTGCAACAGATTTGCCAACTGATCACATTGCTGTGCTGCAATCATGGAGATAGGGACATGAAACAGCTCAAAGATATTTGTATCACAACACACAACAATTGCTTGCTTGAGTGAAATATTCTGGTCTTTTGCAAAAGAACACAAATGTGGCAATTTAGTCCTCAAAACATCATCAGTCCATCTATCCACCCACAGCCGAATAGTGTTACCTTTTCCAGGTGTACAGGCAGCTATCTCCAAGAAAGTATTCATGAGTTTTAGGCAAACCTTCCACCAAAAGGATCCAGTTGGGGTAGATGCTTGGGGTAATTTATCATTAGAGTAGTGTGCTTGCCAGATTAAATTTACCCAAGGCACATCCACTTTATTCATGAACTTGAAGAGGTGTTTCATAAGTAAGGCAGTGTTCTGTGTTCTGAGGTTTATTACTCCAAGACCACCAAATTTCTTGGGTTTGCACACATTTTCCCACTTGACTAAGCATTTCCCTTTTTTATGGATGTCTTTCCCTCTCCAGAAAAAACCTCTGGTAGATCCTTCCACATAATCCAGAAAACCAAATGGGAGCTTAAGGGTGCACATAGCAAAATTGGGGATGGCACAGATAATATATTTAACCACAACCAGCCGGCCATCATATGAAAGAGTGTCAGCAATACCAACCAGTCTTCTGTCAATTCTGTGTATGATGCCAATAAGATCTTCCATCTTGGGTCTGGTTGTTCCCATAGGGAGCCCAAGATAAGTAAATGGTAGAGATTCTACCTTACAACCAATAGCCTGTGCCAATTCTTGACATCTATTCCCAGTTAAATTAATTGGGACCAAAGATGATTTGCTATAGTTCACTCTCAGGCCCGTAGAGTCAGAAAATTTATCTAATAACTCCTTGAGCCTTCTCAATTGGTCCTGGCAAGCTGGCATAATCAAGAGGGTGTCATCTGCATACTGGATGATTGGGTAATCCATGCCAAATGAACTGTCTAGAGGAAGATCAATTATTCCAGAATTCCAGGCCTCATTAATAACATACTGTAATAATTCAGCAGTGGAGACAAATAGCAGAGGTGAAAGTGGGTCACCCTGCCTCACCCCTCTTTTACAAAAGATCTTTTTCCCTGGGACACTGTTAAGAGCATCTCTAGCAGAACCCGCAAAACGGTCAAACCCGCATAATAACCGCCCGATGCGGATTGAAAACCGCAAAACGGCGGAGAACAGAATCCGCAAATTTACCCAACCCGCAAAAGATTTTGCAGGGCCCCGTGAATCCCCGCCTCGGAACGGCTTTTTCGCGGATTTCGGCGCCGAATCTAGGGCCCCCTGCATTTGGTCAAAACGGTTGGCGGGTGGGAGTTTCCACCACGCGTTCTTCCTCTCTTCTTCCCCATCTCGCAGCCGCCGCCGCCAGCTCCGCCGCCTGCGAATCCGTCCCTTTCCCGGCCGCATCTGATGGCGCCCCGCCGCACGCGAGCTGCCCCGGCAGCGGAGGTCCCCTTCCGCCGGTTTCCCCTAGCGCGTCCGCGGAGAACGGAAATCTGCGCCGCCGCCGCCGATCTGCCGGTGAGTCTAATTCCGCTCGATTTCGCTTCGATTTCGGCCGTAGTAGTAGGTAGTGAGTATGCCTTGCGCATTTCAGATGGAGTTGAGCCCGGAGGAAGAGCTCGTGCTCTCCGATTCGTCCTCCTCCGACGACTCCGATGTGGAGGCGCTGTTCGCAAGCCGGCGGCAACAAATGGTGGTCGCTGTCCTCGCCGTCAAGGAGTTTGAGGACCGGTATGCAAAGCGGCGGCAAGGATCCAAGGTTGGCCGGCTTTGCATACCGCGCAACCGTTTCTACGGCAATGAGCTTCTCATACGCGATTACTTCGCCAAAATCCCGACGTACCCGGCTCACATATCCTACTATTGTAATATGAATCTTTATAATTTAAGTCTAATTTATTTATCATTCCATTTTTATGATATTCATGCCTATCTTGCTGTTTTGCAAATGCAGTTTCTGAACGCCGCGCGGCGGAGCAGAACCCGCAAAGCAGAACCGCAAAACAGAATATTCTGTTTTGCGGTTCTGCTTTGCGGGTTCTGCTCCGCCGCGCGGCGTTTCGAGCCAAAAAACGCGAGTTGCGCGAACTGCAAAACTGTTTTGCGGGTTCGTGTTTTGCGGGTTCTGCTAGAGATGCTCTAAGCAGAACAGATGTGGAGGCAGAGTGGAGTATAAGACTGATCCAACCGAGCCATTTATCACCAAATCCATGTGTTTCAACATAAGAAGGATAACACTGTATTCTACCTTGTCGAAAGCCTTTTCAAAGTCTAACTTGATGATAATGATCTCCTTTTTTGACTTGTGACAAAGGTGTATGTATTCGAATGCCCAAGCAAGGCAATCATGAATTGTTCTGCTTTTGATAAACCCATATTGGTTTTTGTGCAATGCAGGGATAATTACCTTTTGCATTCTGTTGGCAAACAGCTTGGTAAGGAATTTCAACGTTAAACTAACCAGGGAGATAGGTCTATAATCATTGATAAATTCGGGGCTGTCCTTTTTAGCAATCAGAGTGATGCATGCGAATGCTAGAGGGATGGAGCTATATATCGCTCCAGTGCAGCGCTACGAGCTAGCGCCACCTGAAGGGCGACCGATTATGGGTCGGCCCATTCGGCGAGCCTTGCTATTTTTTTTTCGAAAATGAACTTAATTTGAATTTAAACCATTTTTAAAATTTGACTTTTTTTCAAAAATTGAACAAATTTCAAAGTTGAACAAATTATAATTTAAACAATTTTTGAAAATGATCAAGTTTCGAATTTGAACAATTTTCGAAAATGATCAAAATTCAAATTTGAATAATTTTCAAAAACTAAACAAATTTCGATTTTGAACAAATTTCAAATTTGTTTTTTTCAAAAAATAAACAAATTTCAAAAATGAACAAATTTCAAAAATTAACAAATTTCGAATTTGAACAATTTTAGAAAATGAACAAATTTCGAATTTGAAGAATTTTCGAAAAATGAACAAATTTTGAATTTGATTTTTTTAATAAAATGAACACATTTTGAAAATGAATTTTTTTCAAAATAAAACAATTTTAAAAAATGAACAAATTTTGAAAACAAACAAATTTCGAATTTGAATTTTTGAAAATAAACAAATTTCAAATTCGAACAATTTTCAAAAAATGAACAAATTTCGAAAATAAACAATTTCGAATTTGAAGAATTTTCGAAATGAACACAAATTTAAATCTGAACAAAATTTTAATTCGAATTTGATTTTTTCGAAAGAAAAACGAAAAGGAAAACAGAAGAAAAAGAAAAACGACAGAAAATGAAAATGAAAAGAAAACTGAGAAGAAAATGAGAAAAAAAATGCGAGATAGGCCGGACCAGCAGCGGCGCGCTTCGGCGGCGCGGCCGTCTGGCGATATCCTACCTATATAAAAGCCCACCGGTTTAGGCCTCCGATGGAGGCATCCACGTCATCGGGCACTGTAGCAGCGCTACAGTGCGAGCACTTCTACGGTGTTTTTTTTGCGAATTTTTTTTTAGTTTTTTTTGAATTTTTTTTTGTTCTCCCAAAAGTCATATACACGAAATATATGCACGTCGACGAGTAGATTCCATTCCCGTGATCAGTTTTGAGTTTGGTCGACTCTATCTCCTTAATTTTGGATCCAAATTCGTAAAAACATTTGACGAATTTTGTCAAATTCGTCGCACTCGGTCATCCGTTTGAATTTTTCACTCAAGAGCAGATGTATATCACCGTTCCAAACAATTTCCATGTTTTAACCTTTTTATTTTGACGAATCGGTCCCCCAGAATAAAACTTTTTTTGCAGAAGAGTCCCCGCGTACCGTCTTTTTGCAGAAAAGTCCTCACATTTCCCAAAAATTGTGAAACGGTCTCCCGGAATAAAACATTTTTGCATCAAAGTCGGTCGTCATAATATTTTCGACTGTACTATCGAATAGTCCCTAAATCTATATTGTTCTCTGCCTTTAAGCCTGCTGTCAACAAGTACCGCACTTCTACAGTGCCGGATTTTTTTTTCGGAATTTTTCTTTTGGATTTTTTTAATAGAAAATTTAAGTATTTCTATAAATACCCATGCCCATCGGAAAAATATGTAAAATACATCAAAATAAATGCTAACTACTTATGGCATAATGCAAACATATTTGAACATTTCAATTTGCTTAATTTTTTTTGGAAATACTCTAAAATATATCAACAAGCTCACAAAAATATATGCTAACTACTTATGGCATAATGCAAACATATTTGAAGATTTTTTTACATATTTTGAATTGGTGAATATTAGGACAAAAAAACAAATGTACTTCCTCTAATTATGTGGAATCTAATTTATTAAATGTTTAAATATTTTGAGTTGGTTAATATTTAGACAAAAAAACAAATGCGCTTCATCTAATTATGTACTTAAATTGAACATTTCAATTTGGTAAATATTTTGATGTAATCTAGATGAACTTTCTCTAAATATGGAATTCAATTCAATAAATGTGTGTTTTCACTCATTACGGACTTAAATTAAATATTACTAAAAACATATAAACATATTTGAACATTTCAGTTTGCTTAAAAAATTGGAGATACTCTAAAATATATCAACATGCTCACAAAAATATATGCTAACTACTTATGGCATAATGCAAACATATTTGAGCATTCCAATTTGGTGAATATTTGCGTACAATCTAAATGAACTTTATCTAACTATAGAGTTAAAATTAATAAATACTCATATCATGCATTCTCTAACTATGGAGTTAAATTAAAAATTTATGTCAAAATACAAGCATATTTGAACATTTTAGTTCACTAAGTATTTGGACATACTCTAGACGAAAAAATCTGACGGATTTCAACATTTTAAATTACAACGGGTGCGACGGGCCGCCGCGCCAATTTCCACCAGTATTAGCTTTACATACAAAAGTTACGAAACAACCATAAGACAAATTATCGGAGCGACTGGCCCAGCCCACTCCATCTTCCTAAACCCTAATCGCCGCCTTTATAGTACTGCCTCCACCGCATCGCCGCACCCTCTCCTCCTCCCCCGCCGCCTCCCCCCTCTTCCTCCCCCGCATCGTCGCCTCGGAACCCCAAGCTCCCCCGTCGGCGAAATGGTACGTCCCTGCCGCGGTCCTCCAGCGTCATCGCCGCTCTTTCTGTCTACTTCGCTCTGATCTCCTTTCCTGGATCTGAGCGAGGGTTTATACCTGCGCGTTTTTAGCGTTTGATTCTTGTCTAATGGTGTCGATGACAAATCTCGCAGGCCCCGAAGCGAGGCGGCAAGGCGCCGGTGCCGGCGAAGAAGAAGACGGTACTGCACCGCCGATACTCCCGTCCTTGCTCCAAATCACTGTGTTATCTGATTTAGGCTGTGATCTTACTCGACTGGGCTGGTTGTTGTTGGTTGCAGGTGACGGTGACGAACCCGCTGTTCGAGAAGAGGCCGAAGCAGTTCGGCATCGGCGGCGCGCTGCCGCCCAAGAAGGACCTGCACCGGTTCGTCAAGTGGCCCAAGGTCGTGCGCATCCAGCGCCAGCGCCGCATCCTCAAGCAGCGCCTCAAGGTGCCCCCGGCGCTCCACCAGTTCACCCGCACCCTCGACAAGAACCTCGGTATGCACTTGACTTTTTTATTCGTGCGTTACTGTACTAGGAATCCGCAATGCCTGATGTATGTTAGAAGATGTACTGGTTCGCTGTGACTTGTATGCGTGCAGCAGTTTATTAAACCTGTCTTAACGAGATCAAGATATTGAGATGTACGAGTTTCCTGTTATTAGGTGACATTTTGAGCTTTCCGCCTGCATGATTAGGGCAATGCATGTTATTGTGTGCTAAATGCATTCTATTTTGCCCTTTTATGAATGCGTGGCTATCTATTCAGCATGTTGTTTTGCATAGGATGTGTTTCTGATGAATGGATGCCTGAGTTAATATTTGAATACTTTTCTCTATCTAATATGGTTTCGGTTCTCAGCTTCATAATGCGCAATAGAGCCTTCTTTCATTGTTTAATTTCATGAATGCACTGACAGTGTAACACTAAATTGTTCCTCGATGCTTTCATAAGTATGTAGTAATTTAAGAACTATCTGAATTGTTTGCATGTGCCTTTTCTTCTAAGGATGCCACTTAGGAAAAACCATTGTAGTTTGGATGTTCTTGCTATTTTGGACCTGGAGTCATCATTCTCTGTTTTCTTTTACTTTGTGTTGTAATGTACAACATTAATTCCTTCATACCTGTCATAAGTTTTTTTTCTGCAGGAATTTTGTTGCAAATCTCTGATATGAATCACATGTTGCAGCCACAAACCTTTTTAAGATGCTTCTCAAGTACCGCCCTGAGGACAAGGCTGCTAAGAAGGAGAGGCTTTTGAAGAGGGCCCAGGCTGAGGCTGAGGGAAAGACCGTTGAGGCCAAGAAGCCAATTGTTGTGAAGTATGGTCTTAACCATGTCACTTACCTCATTGAGCAGGTAATAAAATGGGTTCTTCTTTCACCTAATCAGTACTTAATCATAGATACCTTTTCTGATTACAAGAAACAATCATGTGATTAATCATTGTGTATTTTGATGCAGAGCAAGGCCCAGCTTGTTGTCATCGCTCATGACGTTGACCCAATTGAGCTGGTCGTGTGGCTCCCAGCCCTGTGCAGGAAGATGGAGGTCCCATACTGCATCGTTAAGGGAAAGTCACGCCTTGGATCGGTATATTTACACTCCTGTCTCTCTGTTGTTTAATTTTGAAATCTGGAACAGCTGCTAGAAACAAATGCTCATTTTGGCTTTGTAACTGTCTGTAGATTGTTCACAAGAAGACTGCCTCTGTTCTGTGCCTGACCACTGTCAAGAACGAGGACAAGCTTGAATTCAGCAAGATCTTGGAGGCTATCAAGGTACAAACTAGGGAAACCCTCCCTTTCATGGATATGCCTTCCTCTTCTTGCTGTTACCCATATAACATCTCATATGTCCACTATTCTGCAGGCGAACTTCAACGACAAGTTCGACGAGGTCAGGAAGAAGTGGGGAGGCGGCGTCATGGGCTCGAAGTCCCAGGCGAAGACCAAGGCAAGGGAAAGGCTCATCGCCAAGGAGGCTGCACAGCGGTTGACCTAAGCAGCATAGCCTTCTGTGTCAAGCATATGCCATGTAGTTTCCCTTTCAGTGTACTGATTTTGACGAGGAACTCGCTACTCTTATTAGCAGCACTGTGGAATCAATCGTATTGTGGTTTTCCGATTCTTGTTCTGTTTGCCCAGACCATGTCAAGATCAGATGAGGTTACCGTATTTGATTTCTATATAGTTTTTTCTATCATGTCGAGCCAAAGCTGATCGTCTCTGTTCGCTCCACTACCTTGCTAGATTGTTTGCAAGATCGTAGTATTACCTATGTCCATTGTCTACCGGCTTTGTGTGTTTTTGATTCGTCTGATGTATCGTAGACATTTGTTGAGTGGCAAAAACGAACTGAAAACTGCACGTATTAACTAAATAACTAAAGCGTTGAATGTTGAGAATTGCAGAATAGAGACGGAAATCTATGAGGTTGAGTTGCAGGAAAGATACAAAAAAATCTCACAACTGAAGGAGAGCTCAGCCAGTACGGTGATAGCTGAAGCCTTGGCTTGCGCCGCTCGCGGTGGAAAGAAGGCTCCAGTCACGTACGGTCGCCTTCGGAAATTTTCGGGTTAATCGGAGAAGGGAAAGATGAGCGATTGTTTCGATCATCACAAGCACTAGAGTTTTATACATATACCCTCAAATGTATACCTGTCTAGAAGCACAGTTACACGAGCACACTTCGGATTGTTGTTACTTAACAGTGTGTTAGAGTACGAAATTTTCCGTGGACAAGTCAAATGTGACGTAAATATATTCATATATCAGCAAGATTCGCCCATCTTTGCCTTTTGCTGTTATTTTGGTTAGCTGTATTTGCCCTTTTCTTCGGGGAGCTGTACGTATTGGACCTTGAAATGCTGATTTTGCTCTTTGTTAGACGGCTTGTCAGTTTATGCATACTCCAAGTCAAACTATTGTAAGTTTTTTTTTGGACCGCTTGAGGGAGGAGCCTCAAGGTATTTAAATAGGTAGAATGTGCGGCACCACGAGTCGAACTAGGGTGGGCTGGGAAGCGCCACTGCTCCCCAACCGCTGGGGTGAGAGCCCATCCGCATTGTAAGTTTATCCAAGTTTACAGAAAAATGTATCGACATCTACAACACTAAATTAGTTTCACTAGATTCATCATGATATATATTCCACGCATACGGATTGGATATTGTAAATATTGCATATTTGTAGACCTTGTCAAACATAGAACAGTTGGACTTAACACAAAGCTGTAGGTTCAATCAATTTACAATGGAGGGAGTAACTACTTTTATTCCCCACACTCAAATTTCGGATGATGAGGTCTATGTAATCATTTGCTCTTTTGTTTATTTTATCAGTTGTATGTTATGTCTATCTATTTCGGTTATATACTAAATGCAAGATACATGGTTCTCCTTGATGCAGATTAAGGGGCAATGACCATCACGTAATCAGTTTTTATGAGGTTTGCGTCCAAAATCTCCTTGTGGAATATGGGCGCTAAAGCAATTCCGCAGTTGGTCGATATACTTATATTCATATCGACATGCCTATTGTGCAATATTTGAATAGTAGGATAATTTCTCTTAAAAAAACAGAGGCACAAGTTTACCCCAATTTGCTAATTAATAATGAGAGAATTGTCCTGAAAACCCGGAAAACAACAGATACAAACAGAGCACAATCTAACTACGCAAAAAGCACAAAACCCCACGCCTACACAGCGCAAACTCAACCAACAAATAACAATCGTAACTCAACGCGACGGAACTCTCAATGAGAACACTTCAACAAAAGGAATGGGAAACACCAAAACCACAATAAGGACCCAAACTCTGTGGACGAGATGAGAGACCTTAGACCATCCATCATGCAGCCACGGGCCTGATTATATGGTACCACTCTTCTTGTCTTTGCACCTAAATAATTTGTCCTTCGGGATTTAGGTCCAAGAGAAATCGCCTACATTCTTGCTTTTATAAACAATAGGACAATCATATGCGTGCATAGCTAGCAACCAGTGCACCGAGATAGAGGGAAAAAAATTCAAATATGCATGTGTGTGCCGAAAGGTAAAATTACGATGAAAAACGCACGCGCTTTAGATGGTATTTTTATAAATATGGATTAGTCGAGCACTCAGACACCGTTATTATGTCGGGTAAAGACAACTCCCCGACCGAATAAAAATGAGAAAATGAATCAAAAGACAATAACAAATGTAAGTTATATGTATACAAACTTTAACCAATTTTCTAAAACATATACGTTGTTTAATTTATTGATACGCTATAATTTTAAAACAAATAACCTTGTAGTTAAATATTTGGTAGAAATATTATGTTGACAAATTTATTAAAGTGTAATAGAAAATATTAAATTAGGAATGTACATATAAAATAATAATATGAACCGGATATGGTTCGAGATAGTACACTCCAACAAAAATAGTAGACAATCATGGTTTAAATGAGATGACTAATCATCCAGTATTAACGCAATTCCACTGAAATCCCACTTGTCCCACAAATATAAAACATGTGAAAAATTCAGTTTGTTACATTTCCTACAAAGTTATCAATCTGACGTGTGAAGTCAATAAAAATAAACATGCTACAAGGGCACGATTGAGAGAATATCTCCAAACAGTTTCGCTTGGCGCACATCGGCAAGGCAATAAACCCGCAAGAAAATTTTCCCACCAATTATATTACAAGGGAGACTGTTTGGACGGTTACAGTCTGAATGATATCTCGAGAACCTTAAGCTTCTCACCAAAAATTCTTCCTTATTATCTCGCTGGTAGGAACCAACATATTATCAACCTCCATGTTAAATAGATCCATTTATGTCAAAATGCAATCCTCTTGCCTGTCCTCCCTCTCATATCCTGATCACCCATAGCTGACCCCTCTAGTGTCATCACTAAGGGAATATGAGGTGTGCCATATTGTACTTGGGACAAAACGTGATCAAATGCTGACCCTAGAGGAAAAACAAGGTAAGACTGCCATAACTTGAAAATTGTGCCTCTCCCACTCATGGTTCACATTTTCCGTCTTGTGTTTCTAATTATTGATGCATAGAGTATATTTGTTACTGTACACCAACTGTTTGATACACGTTCATTTGACTGGTTTAGAATTTCAAGAGTCCTGAAGAGGATAGGGGGGATTGTTTCACTTTTGATTTTTCTTCTTCAAGGTTTCACATTACCCTCAAATACTTTTAAATTAGTTTCAAAGTACTATTTTTCTCACATTCCTTGATTTTCAAATTTTAGGAACAAACTATAATTACTTCCGCGAAAGTTCAAATGGTCAAAAGTACCCAAAAGCTAGAAAATTTAAAATCATTAATCATTGTCCATTCAATATGGTTTATTTTGTCTTAAAATTAGACATGTGCTATTTTGCACCATATTATTTGCACTTGCATCCTAAAATATTTCGTTTTGGCATTTAGAACATGTAAACCTGTTTCTTAAACAAAAAAATGTCAAAACAAAATTGCAACATTGTTTAACATGGAAAGATGCACCTGAAAGGACAAGGATGTCGCCTAGAGGGGGGGGGGGGGGGGGGGTGAATAGGCGATTAATTTTTTTCCGGTTTAGGCTTGATAATTGCTGAATAAAAATAGGTGTTTAAATTAGCAAGCCAACAACCTAAATAAACTGGGCTCACCTATGTGCACCAACAACTTATGCTAGGCAAGACAAGCAACAAGGTGATAGCAATATAGAATACTTCAAGCACGAAGGCTATCACAATGTAAAGTGCATAAGTAAACAGCTCGGGTATAGAAATAACCGAGACACGCGGAGACGAGGATGTATTCCCGAGTTCCTCCCTTTTAGGGGAGTACGTCTCGTTGGAGAGGTGTGAGGCACCACAAAGGTCGATCTCAACGCCACAAAGGCTCACCCTATTCTCCAATGAACCGCACCACAAATGTTTGGTTCACCTTCCACTATCGGAATCCTTCTAGGCGGAAACCGGAGCCTTTACAACAACGATCCGGGGCACACACCCACAACCGAATTGGGGGCTCCCGAACAGCTACAAGTGACCACACAAGGTCTCAACCACCACAAAGGCGTCTAGGGTCCAAAGACCCAAGAGTAACAAGCTCACAAACTTTCAACTTCCACGAATTCTCGTGGAGAGCACAAACCGATGCAACAAAACAATGGCAAGAGCACAAGTGCTCAAATCCTTCACTCTCAAATCCCACCAAAAGCAACTAATGCTTATGGGGGGAGAAGAGAGGAAGAACAAAGAAGGAGAAACACCAAGAACTCCGAGATCAAGCTCTACTAGGTTCCCCTCACTTAGAGGAGAGATAGATTGGTGGAAATATAGATCTAGATCTCTCTCTCTTTTCCCTCAAAGATATGCAAGAATCATGGGAGGAAATGAGGAAGAAGCTTTTCAAGGTCAACAATGGAGGTGAGAGAGGGGGAAAATCGTCCTTGGAAGAGCTGGTCTCCTTGGGGAAGAAGGGAACCTTTTATAGGTCCCCAGAAAAAATAGCCGTTGCAGGAAAACTCACACCGGAGACTCCGGTCTGCTTAGACCGGAGACTCCGGCCTACCCGGAGACTCCGGAGACATTCCGGTAAGACTCCGGACCACTATGCAGAAGCTCTCCGCATTTGGGACGAAAAAACAAAGGTAGATACCGGAGACTCCGGCCTGAAAAAAACTGCAGCAACACCAAACACGAAAACGAACATATCTTGATCATCCGGACTCCGTTTTCGATGTTTTTGGGCTCGTTGGAATCACAACGAAGAGCTTTACAAGATCATGCAGAGAAACATCATAGTAAAACATGGGAGGATAAAACCAAATGTAGAAAGGTAAACCTTCTCCATAAAAGAATAACCGATATAACCTCCAAACCAAAACCGCAATATGTTTTTCATCCGGACTCCGTTTTCTATGATCTTGGGCTTGTTTCGAAGATACAACAAGATTATGAATATAAACATCATAGTCCATCATGTGAGGAAGAAACCACAAGTGGAGAGTTTGACCTCTCTTAGAAAAGACAAATCGGTAAAACCTCGAACATCAAAAACGCAATAAGATATTCATATGAAATCCGTTTTTGATGAACTAGAGCTTGGTATGGAGATGAACACAAGCTATAAATTCTCGCATGGATAAAAGACAAATATGCAAAGGTTTGAGCTCTCCACAAAGATGCGATCAAGTTACTCACTTGAGAGCCCCTCTTGATAGTACGCCGTCTATCCTATAACCCGGTCTCCGAACACAACAAGAAACCGGTAAAATAGAAACCCTATCAAGATCATACCTTTGCCTTGCGCATTCCACTTGAGCTAGATGATGACGATCTTGACTCCCTCAAGTAGGAACATCTTTCTTGATTATGCTTGCTAGCACATGCTTGATGAATACTTCTCCAAATGCTCCCCCATACACCATGATGGGAGATCCTTGCTAAGCTCCTTCTTCATGAATCCACTTGCACTTCATCTTCTGATCTTGATATATACGATGGCTTGGAGATAACATGAAAGTTCACTCAATCTTTTTTCCAAGCCATACTTGCAATAAGTTCAACTCTTCACATGACCATTCTTCATATAAACCCTTGGATAGAACCTTGGTCATCATGTAATCTTCTAGAGTGCAACACATGAATTCCAATCTTTTCCTATGGACAAGATATATAAGAATATCTCAATGCAAACATTAGTCCATAAGAATTGTCATTAATTACCAAAACCACACATGGGGCAACACATGCACTTTCAGCACCTATGTGCCAAAAATGAGCACATTATTACGAACTATGCCATGTCAATGTTCATCGCCTTGATTGGTCATTTGGCTTGAAATTCTTGAAAGTTCTTACATGATATGCCAATGTGAAGTTTTTTATTTATCAAAATTCAAGTTTCTCAATTTTCTGCCAATTAGTACATTTAAAAGATTTACATGCCAAAATATTGTATTCTTTTTTCAATTTCTTCATTTCTTTGTTTTTTACATCGGGTCAAAATCGCTAACACATCCATTCATAGCTATTAGCTAGGACATGAATCTTTCCACAATCTGTGTGGCTATTACATAAAATCCTTGGTACATGAAAGTAATTTATGGAATTTTTAATAAAAATTAAAAGTCATTTGTATCTCAAATTTAAATACTTTTGAGAAGTCGGAATAAATTGTTAAAATATGCAGAAGTAGCTAGAACTAGGAAAATCTGAAAATAATTGGGCACTAGCCATCTACAAGCATCTCCAACCGGAGTTGCCAAATTTGGCCCCCAAACAGTCCGCGGACACGTCCGGGCGTGTCCACGGACAGTGACCGGACCGCTCCTAAAAGTGGTCTCCTCCAACCATGTACCTCAAAGTCTTCTCGAAATGTGACGCCATTTGCATGTGATTGGTGGAGAAGGAGAGAGAAGAATAAATGAAGGAGAAAAAAAAGGAAAACGTGGTCCAAGCGGACGCCCGACATGTAAATCCTACCCCAAACTTCCCCACATATGCCTTGAATTTGAGTTTGGGGGGTGCTGGACAGCCCGGACGTATGGGGACAGTTTGAGGAGACCGGTTGGGTGAGGATTTTTCACTCTTTTTCCTGCCGGATACGTCCGGGCTGTGCTGCCGGACGTATAGGGATGATTTGAGGGGACCGGTTGGAGATGCTCGAATACGGTCTGCTTTGTGTCTAAATTTGGAGAGATGTCATTTTGCGGCATATTATTTGTACTTGCTCTACGAAATACCCATTTTTGGTATTTAGAAAAAAGTAAATAAAAAAGTTGTAAGCCATCAACTTGATCATTTGACTTGAAAGTCATGAATGTGCATACAAGATATGCCATCTTGCCTAAATTTTTTTAAACCATTGTAAAAATCCAAGTTGGTCATTTTTTTCGGAACTATTACACATAAAAAGAACGCCATGCAGATGATTTTTTTCTTCAGTTTTCATCATTTTCTTCGATTTTTCAACTGGGGTCAAAATTGCCGACACATCTATTCATAATAAGGACATGAAGCTTTTAACACCCTCTCTGGATATTGCATATAATCCTACTTGGTTATCTTCAATGGTTTTATAGCCATATTTAGGAACAAACTATAACATACTTATAGTTCAAATTTGAATTCCTTTTAGAAAATTGTTTGTATATTATCTTTACCTAATAATAAAAGCGATAAGGCTTCCACGGTTTGATTTGGTAGGTCATCAGATTTATCCCTAAATTTGTAAATAATTACCCACATATGCCACCTGTAAGGCCGTAAGTAAAAAAAAACTGTTCAAAATAGAAAGGCTGACGGGTTACGAGGGTCGGCACCCTCGAGCGACCTCGCCCCAGGAAACGACGGCCTCCAGCATGTGCGCTTACACGCAGACGGCCCCCGGTGAAACAAATCCCTTTGTCCCTGCGAAGTCATCTATTCTACCAATCCCCAATTCGCGGCATCGTCCTCAAGAATTCAAGAAGGGCAAAAGGTGGAGACCGACTGGCTTGACCAATGGTGCGTCGTCGTGCAACTGCGGCAGCGTGAGTTTCACTGCCGCACACTTCTCTCCACCTGGAGCAGCGGCTGGCCGGCCTCGGCGCGGCCCAGTCACACGGCGCTCAGCGTCGCTGCTTCCAAATCGGGACGCCTTCATCGCGGCGCTGTGCGACGGGGCGCTCCAGGCCGGCTTGTACCGGCGAGGGTGACCAGAACAGAGCCCCCGCTGCGCCTCCTACGGGTGGAGCTCGGAGCATTCTGCTCACGCTCGGCCCCGTCGTGGCCTCCGCTGCCGACGCGTCCGTCGTCGTGCACAGCGCCAGCGGTGACGCGCGTGCTCATAGTAGCCGGAAACGGGGAACGATAGGCCGTTCCCTGTCCCGGGATCGCCGTCCCGAATCGAGGTTCGGGAACGAGGAGCGGAACGATAGGAGTCGATGGCCGGTACGCGTCCCCGGACAGTCGGTGCAGTACCCGATTCAGCGACCCGACATGGTACGAACTCGTTCCGAAATTAGCAGTCTGGGATGGGAAACGGAAGCTTAATTCACGGGAACAGACGTACCTGGCGTCCTGGCGTCCAAATAGCTATAATCAAGCATCATATATTAGGCAACTGGCGATATGCTTCCATTGTTCATGTATATGCAGTTATGCACACCCGATTCTTGTAATAGCTCGTATATTAGGAAAGGTTCACGTTCCTCGTCCCCAGTACCGTACCGGAGTCGTTGTCCCCAAATTGGTTGGATCGCGTCCCCCTTGTAGAAAAATCGTTCGAAATATGTATACCCCCGCCGTCCCCTGGTTTTGGCAGCCGTCGAATCTCGTCCCTCGTTCCCGTCCCTCGTTCCCGTCGTACCGGAAACATGGCAACTATGCGCGTGCTGACGCCCACGGGATGACAGGTGCCGACGGTTTTGAGCTTGTCAGGGCAGGATGACCTAGCAACACTAGCACGGCACAGCACAAAGGACGTCGTGGACGCAGTAGTACGGCAGTACTGATCATATCAATGACGACAAGACGTAGATTAGTTGTACGTACTCCCTCCGTTCCAATTTAATTGACTTGATATCCACCAAATGTGAATGTATCTAGACATGTTACATGTATAGATACATCCGTATGTGATGTGTAGCAAGTCAATTAAATTGGAACGGAGGGAGTAGTTGTTAGCTCGGTGTTTTTGTTTCTTTTTCTCAACTCCGACCCCAATATGTTAAACGAGAGGAGCGAAGCAGTAATGGTGGCGTCGGCGGAGCTGTTCGCCATGTGCCACGAGCAGATAGCCCAAAGAAAAAGATACAATATAGAACATGTGAAAACATTTTACAGGAAGATGAGCAACAACATAATTACATAAATACTATAGCAGGCACTTTGGAGGAAATAAAGTATCTTACAATCCTCCAATCTGTATTCATGTACATTTCTATAGCAGGCCTATTTTGTTAAAAGAAATCAATCTCCAGCCAAGAGGGCATATTTGCTATAAATACTAAAACGATGAACCAAACAACTTTTTTCTCTTGACCAAAAATTATTACAGATCCGACTAAAATTTCAGTTTTGTGCCATGAAAGGACAAACCAAACGGGACCTAAACTGATTTTTTTTCACCGTTGCAATGTACGGGCACGATTGCTAGTCATTTAAATGTGTAGAACTAGCTAGGAAGCTAGAAAATTCAAAATATTGGGGCATTGGCCATAAAATATTATTTATTGCACGTCAATTTTTTTTTCAAACACCTCCGGCGTACCCTCCGTGCTGTCTGTATTGCAGTACGTGTACCCATACTGTCATGCAGCTGGCTGCAGCTGGTGTAACGTTGCCGTCGTGGCCTTGGGCGCCACGGAACGAGACAGAATCACGTGGTTGCACCCACAGCGGCGGAGCAAAATGCGGTAGGTTGCGTGGTCTACCTGTGGCTGAACGTGAACGCCGGCGATCAAATGAGCGGCCAGGGATATCGGCTGGTCACGGCGCGCGGCTTCGATCTTCACCGGCGGCCGCCGCCGCTCCTTAGCTAGCTGCTGGCTCCTCCCTCCTCCGCCACAAGCTTCCGTGCTTGTACTTATCCATATACACGTCGGCGTAGGCGCCACTTCCACCTGGCACCGGTGGGCTCCCCGGCCGTGTCCACGTCGTGCGTCCCAACAGAATCGCTCAGCGTCACACATAAATCGGCCACGCCGAAATAGCTGCGCGCTTGGCCACTCCCATGGTTCAAAATCAAGTTGCTTGTTTGTTTCTTCCTGCAAGAGGAAAAAAACAAAACCATGCTCAACTCAAAACGCTTCTTCAACTACTCGTGTTTATCTACTCATGTGTGTCTCCGACGAAACAATACTCTCTTCGATCGATTGGTGTTTATCTACTCGTGTGTCTTCGACGAAAGAATAAGAGATATTGGAAATCATTGACACAGATTTGTCTAGATACGAATGTATTCAGACATATTTTATTGTGTAGAAACGTCCGTATTTTGATACATCTATGTCAATCATTTTCGATCGGAAGAAGGAAAAATAGCGGGACACAACAATACTAGTACTTGTCATTTTCCTTCATGGAGATCGGTCGATGAGCTGTGTATGCGTGGGCGGATAGTCAAAAACTCGAAGAGTACTCACTTCACTCCGATCAAAAATGACGGACACAGAAATATTTAAAATATGGATATATGTAAACATATTTTAGTGTGTAGATAAATCCGTATTAACAAATCTCCCTCCGTTCTAAAATATAAGATGTTTTAAATATTTCACATGTTGACTAGATCATGCAGACTAAAGTGAGTGAAGATACACACTAAAATGTGTGTAGATACGAGTGAATCTAAAAGAACTCAAACATGTTGTATTTAGAAACGGATGGAGTATATGACAACCATTTTTAATCAATTAATTAGTACTACCTGATAAGCAACCATTGATACATTGCATCAAGGGTGCAACCAGCCAGGTCAGTTCTAGAGTCTTGCATTGAGAGTGAGTGAGTGATCATGATGTGCTCGGAGCATGCGGGGCCGTGCTAGCGGTGGGTTAATTAACGAGGCTGCAAAAATTCAAAGAAAAAACATTAACGAGGCTGCAGAGAGGCCACGTACGTACAGTAATTAATTAGGAGAGTCATTCTCCAGATGGATCCCTGCATGTGCCCCAAGACGGCTTCAGCCTAGATACGTAGTGCGCGTAACTCTCGATCATTTGCGTCTGATCCTGTCTCATAGCTGGAGAACGCCATACCGACAGCTTTACTCGACCATCAGTCCATCACTAAGACACATGCATTAGCGGAAGACTTAACTTTTTGTTTATCACTGTCTGCCACGGAGAACTAGTGGAGCCTACGAAGCACTTGCATCTCAGGTGACGATGTGTATTTCTTTCGAAAAGGAGAAAAATAACCATGCTTCGCATCGATTGAAGTACACCGCATATATTAACCTAGGAGAACTATAATGCTACGATGTATTGGGGCCTAATTTGATCCCTATATATCAACGGACATGTCACAGTACGTTTCCGCGAAAAAGAGCACGCCAACTTCCAATGTCCTCCCCGCAACCACACCCCGCACTTTTGAGCGCTCAAATAACTACGACGCCATGCACTGTAGATAGATAGCAAATTATAGCAAACTATGTACGTACTACATATTCATCCTCTACTCCGATCCACATAGTAAACGAAAGTACACATAGTTTTCCTTGTTGGAGATAACTATTACTCGCTCCGTATCAAAATATAAAATATTTTAATATTTTTGGACCCACATGTATCTAAACATGTTCATGCGTTTAGATACATGTAGGTTCGAAAATGCTAAAACGTCTTATATTTGATACGCCAGTTTTGTGGTCGTTGGTAGCGGGTACATCTCTTCACCTTCTTTTCCTCCTGATCGGACGAGAAGTCCCAGTTCTCACCGCGGATGGTGCGGTCATCCTCGAAGGACTAAAAAATGGTGCGGTTCTCCTCACTGCGGATTGATAAATGAGATTTAAAGGATCATGTTTCACAAAAAAAAGGTTTAACGGATCATTAAGCACACTGGCAAAAAGAAAGGATCAGGTCACTAGACATAGCATGCCTAAAATAGAGACAGTTTTTTTTTTCAGTTTCTTTAGAGAGAACCAGCTTTATCGAAACGAAAATCACACTCCCAAAAGTTTTTGCAAAATTAGCCGTAGGAAAGGTAGGCATCCATCCAGGAATTACTCACCTAAAACAAATCCAAAAAATAGACCAGTACAGCGGCCAAGACTTGCCTGTCTATAAATACGCCAAAACCCAAGCCAACCTGAGGCACAACAAACTCCAGAACCAGAAGCCAAAACCGAACAGCCGAAGCAGCACTGCAAACAAACCAACAGACAAGACAATGGCGGCCATCTCCTCCACCTCTTACTTCTCCTCGCAGCCGCAGCTGCCGTCCTCCACGGCCACCACCAGCAGCAGAAGCAGCGGCCGGCAACCGCGCAACCGACGGGCCGGCAGCTGCGTCATGCTCGAGGGGGCGGCCTCTGTTGGCGGCGGGGTGGTGGGGAGGACGAGGAGCCTGACGGAGGAGGACCTGGAGGAGCTTAAGGGCTGCCTCGACCTGGGCTTCGGCTTCGCGTACAACGAGATCCCCGGGCTATGCAGGACACTCCCAGGCCTGGAACTCTGCTACTCCATGACAAGGAGGTTCCTCGACGAGCAGAGGGCGCCGCCCGGCCAGCTGGAGCCCGCGGAGACGGCGGCGGCACCCATCCCGGACTGGAAGATCTCCGGCCCTGGTAAGATTTGTTTTCCTGTGCATGTTTCAGTTTTGGTAAAATGTTTCCGATGGTGGGAGGTTTTCTCTCTGTTGTTTTGGGTGTGGATGCTATGATTTTGGGAGACGATTAGATGTAAACTTTTTCTTGAAACAATTAGATGTAAAATTTCGTTCGTAGGATCGGATTATTTGGTTCAGTTAAGGTTGTGGGTGAGAGATTTCATGATGAGATGTGTCTGGCGACTAAATGGATATTTCATTGTGCGTGAACGATTTGATGCTTCTCTGTTTTGCCCAGATAGGATGAGTATGTTCGCAATAATGTATCAGGTGTTACAGTAAAAAAATATTGTATCAGGTGCGTTTTGCTCATTAGCTTGCTTGTTCAATCCCGTGTAGTTTACACCGTGGTATAGTCTACAACATTTGATTTCCGTTTTTGAGTTGATGAACCATGGAATGGTAAATCCTATAGCTGTAGACTGAACTCGGACACCGTCACATGAATTGTGAAGACATAAGATATTGCTGAATACTATGTACGACCAAACAGTATGCATCCAGGTTATTGCAGAATGGAGAAATTTGTAAGCAATAATTCACAGGAATTTCTGAATAACAGTTTGCTCGATTTGTTCGATGTATTAGTTTTATTGCGAACTCACAAAGTTGTAACAATAATTTAGGGGGGGGGGGGGGGGGGGGGGGGGGAACTGTAGACACATACTGTGTATTAGAGCAGTGTAGTAATTTAAGGTTATCAACTGAAAATATATTAATTCATACTGAATTCGCTCTGAGTTATGCTTGCCTTCTCCAAGTCTTGGTAGGACATTAGTCGATCCTTGTTCTATAGATTTCAGTTTCAGCCTTTGTCTTGGTGGAGCTTGCATGGTGTAGTCTGTAAGATGTTCGGCATGGAGAATTATGAACCATTTGTGTGATTATAAATAGAAGGTTAGGATCGTAGATAATCAACATGCTGCTGACTTTTTCTGCCGTCGTCTATTCTATGGTTTTGGTTACATCTAAATTTGATGCCAAATGGAAAAACCGAAAAGTTTGAGCATAAGGGAGGAAGCAATACTATTGTTCTTAGTTTTATCATTTGGTAGATGTACATGGTGGAAATCCCCACCTGAGGTTGCATCTCTGTTTTATCACAACTCAAGCAAAAAAGTAACTGAACATGTGGCTTGTTCATTGATGTCACTTTTCTTAGTAGGGGCGAGCTGTCTTCTCCAAGACAAGCTTCACAACAAAGCAAAGCAAGATAGTCCCCACTCAAAATTATGCTCCTCACTCCAAGACATAGTTCCACCTCATAACAAACATACAAAATCGAAGAAGCGCTAATTTTGCTACCATGAATATTCAGTTCTCTTTATGCATAGCCCCAGTAGTTCGAAGCTTATTCTAAAAAAAATGAAAGCCGACCAGGACTAGCCCTTGGTGGCATTGATATAGAAGAAATCCACCTTGCCGACCCAAGCCACTGGGCTACTGCGCCGTTCTCCGAAGCTTGTTCTTGATATGTGTTTTATTTGCTGTCTGTTTTATTCTGAGATTCTATTTTCTTCGTGATTGATTTCGTCTAAAATGACCTACTGCTCATGGCTAATCAGCAATTATTGGCTTTTATAGGTGATGATCCAGAGGAAGTTAAAGCTAGGCTCAAGTATTGGGCTCAGACAGTGGCATGCACAGTCAAACTATGCAGCTGATGGAGTTTGGTAGTGTGCTGGTTCTCTATTAACATAATATATACGCCTACAAGCTGAACTGAAGGTGCCTGAAGTTGAATAACCCGCTTATATGATTCCGAGATCGGTGCATAACTACAGAGGAGGTGCTTCCGCTTCGTGCTATCGACCAAACAGAACCTGATCACTGGTTTTTGCAAGACCTCAGAGAGGGATAGGATTGGTGGCAAGCTGGAACAGCGAGAAACCTGTAGGCGGTCTGCAGTCGAGCATTTCCGAGACCAAGAGTATCAGTATCTTGCCATTCATCCCTGGTGGGGACGTCTCTAGGTGGCGCAGCGTTTGCAAGTGCCTGAGACCTGCTTGTTTTTGCTCTTCCCTGTAGTGCTCACTGGGTGCTTCAGTTGTGCTGCACTGCTCCGGGCTGAGCATTGCAAATCCATGGGTGGATTTGCTCCAGCATGGCTTATTTGTTCTCTTGTTTCTTTCAATTTCGATTTGTTCCCAAGCAGTGGCAATTGTATGTATTCTGCCGGAACAGATTTTTAGGTTCTGCTGTATTGCATGGTTGTACAAGCAGTTTCGTCTGAAGTAGATTTCTTCGTCCAGCAAACAGTGTCTGTCGATGTTCTGACTGTCATATGATCCCACTGAACTGAAACTATGTAGTGTGAAGACTGAAACAAGGGCCGGCCACATCAATAATTGAGCAGCACTGGTATATGTATAAAAGAGTAATATGTTTTTCAAACTTTCACATCCATGAATCACCATAGAGAATTCAGTTAGATGCAACTAATACAATGTGAAGAACACACAAAGTGCTCAAATCCTTTGCTCTCGTAACTCACCAAAGTCAAGTGAATCGATGATCTTAGATGCAAAGACTTAGAAGATATAGATCTCCTATCTCTTTCCCGCAAAAAATGGAGAAAAAAATTATTGGAGGGGATTAACATATAGCAAAACTTTGGCAATCAACAATGGAGGACAAAATCACGCTCCAAAACCTTGAAACCATCGGGGAAGAAAGCCCACTTAAAAATGTCCCCCGAAATATAACGAAATGTGCAGAAAATGTCGCGCTTGCGCAGATGGTACTACCGTTGCATGAGATCCAGCTAGCCCTTGAGCACATTTGCACGTTCCGCAGTATTACATGTTAATATTTCCAAATATTTTAAAACAGGGGATTTTTTAGATGTGTTTTTGAATGTTGCACAGTAATAAAACAATTGTGGAGAGATAGAGAGATAGCTTGTATGTTTATTGGACTTTTCAAATAGAAAATAAAATGAGGCCGGACTGATCTCGTATTGAGATTCCTATGAAATTGAGGGCATAGAAATGGACTTCATAGGAATTTGGTGACCTCAATCTTATGATCTAAAGGACTTCCATTGGCAAAACTCTATGGATAAGAATCCTCCAAAATTTTCATGATTTTCTCCAATCGAAAGACTCGTAGGGACACTTTGGGCTTTGCTTATGCAGAAGTCTGCTTATGGATTTTGGTGGGGAGAAACTGTGGTGGATGGAAGCTCCTAGAAACTGTTTGGACACTTCTTTTGGGCTTCTGCAGATTTGGATTATTTGCTGTGTCTAGTTGTGAGATGTCTGGAATGCCCCTGAACTTGATATGTGTACTTAATAAGTGGTATTTCGGCTTATTTGTTGTGTTGTCGTCTGATAAATGAGCAAAAAATAGAATCAAAATTATATGAAATAAAAAACATTGTGTTTTAAAGGTAAACATGAATAGTTCAGTACATGCCAAAATAAAAGCAATGCCATGATGATTCAAGTACAATAACAAGAACTGCCCAAGCTACTATTCCTTGCGTGATACTCTGTCGTAGTGCAACCATGACGCTATCACATGAAGAGGGAGCGGCTCCACCAGTATATGATGCGCTATCCTCGTGTACATATGCGCACCGCTCAAACTGTCGAAGTGGTCATCGTATAGATTACTCTCACGAATGAAGTTGTGCAGACACATACAAGCAGTGATGATCTTCGTTTGCGTCAGAGGGTCGTGAAAATGTGGTATTGCAAGTAGAATGTGCCACTTCATTTTCAGAACACAAATGCTCTTTCAATAGCATTTCGTAGACATGAATGAAGATGGTTAAATCTCTCTCCATCATGTTTCATGGAGGTGCCCCTTGAAATTATGGAACATGATAGCGTTGCTCTTTGAATGGGGCGAGATAGAAAGTTCTGTTTGGGTATCCCGAGTCAACAAGATAGTATTTTCTTGCAAGTAGCACATTATCAGAACATATCAATAGTAATTATGAGCAAATATTTTCTGTATATACTCCCTCCGTTCCAATTTAGTTGACTTGGATTTATACAAATATGAATGTATCTACACTTGTTTAGTGTCTAGATACATCCATGTTTAGACAAATGTGTGTCAATTAATTTGGAACGGAGGGAGTATTACATATGCGAAAAGATTACCAGTAGGAGGGTGCGGATAATTGGGGAAATGGGGCCGAGCATCAGTCCATACACGTGCATCATGAACAGATCCAGGCCATCCAGCAACAACAAATGTGAACCTCATGTCAAAATCACATATTGCTAGCATATTCTGACTTGTATAACCTTTCATGTTAGTGTATTGTTGCTTGAGTTTCTCAGCAACTGTGACACGGATGTGTGTTCCATCAATTGCTCCAATGGCATCTTTGAAATGTGGCCAGAATCTAGGATGTCTAAGTTTAGCATGAGGTTGGGTGAAAGTAGGATCATTTGGTCTAATATACTCACCAGCCATACGATCTACACAGTCTAACACATGATGAAACTTGTTGATGACGGTAGAAACACTACGCTAAAACGATCTGCAGCTTGACTATTAGACTCGGGTGCCCCCCAACATCCACATAAATAGAGCTAGTGATTCTACACTGGACATCTGAGAAGTGGACTGGGAGACCATGGTTAGCAACAAGAATGTCATGTAACATTCTAAAAACTGACCTCCTCATTCTAAAAGCTTTGTAGAACCTCCTTGGATCCTTCAACCTCTCCTCAACCCATTGTATCCCTGTGATCAAAGGCAATCTTCTAGTAGCATAATGAACCTTCTCATTCTCATTCTCAGCAATACAAGCCGCAAGCAGAAAGCACATATCAAACTCATCATCAGAGTCATCATTTGAGGAATTCATCTGCAATTGGACAAAAATAAACAATCGTGTTCATAACAAATAACATGGGTTCAGGACAAATACAAGTTCTAGGCAAATAACATAGTTCATGAAAAATACAAGTTCTAAGCAAATAACATAGTTCATGACAAATACAAGTTCTAAGTAAATAACATAGTTCATGACAAATAACACTACTTCTTGTTATATTGCTCCCATGTCATCCTAATCCAATCAAGCCTCTGGGCAGGCGTTGCATCCTCCACCAAACAAGCAAACATTTCACGATACTCCTGTAGAAGGAAAAGTTGTGTAGCATAGAAGTACTCCAGACTCCCAGGCTAGTATTGTCTAGCAAAACATCTATTAACAGTACATTGTCTAGCAAACGGAAATGAACATATTGACATACGTCTTGCATAACATACTCATCTAGCATGGATATACATAGGAGTGATGACCACCACAACACAATCTAGCAGAACAAAACATCTAGCACAGAAACTGGGGGGGGGGGGAATCGAATTCTTATCGGTGCTTTGGATGTCGACATGGATGTGCCGAGGGAGGTTGCTGCCGGCTCTGGTTCGTGCGTAAGAACTCGAGAACGCCGGCCTTGGTGCGGACGAGCTCGAGGAGAAGCTGGCGGCAGCCGACGGAGAGCAGACCGGTCGAGGCAGAACAGAGCTTGGTCGGGGCGGCCGGGCGGAACACAGCTTGGCTAGGTCGAAATCGAGCCGAGGCGAGTGGGATCCAGGAGGGGGATGCCGAGATCTGGTGGCGGCGAGCGTGGGCGAGCGGTGGCAGGCGAGCGCCACCAGGATGGGTGGGAACGATGGGTCGGGGTGGGGGTCGGGGCCTGGTGGGGTTCTTTTCTTTCTTTTTTCTATCAATCGATTGCTGACCGGTGAGGGAAAGAGAGAGGAGAATACACGCGGGCCTGGTGGCATTCTGGGCGTAAATTTCCGGAACGACATGTCTTTTTCCGCACACTGTTTCGGTGGCCTAGCGCAGAAGCTCGGAATCGTTCGGTGGTGGATTCTGGAAATAGACATGGGGTTCGCTTCTCGGTGGGAATAAGCAAACTGGAAGCTGGAGACTTCTTTTACGCTCTGCTGTGGGGCACCGAGAAGCAGCGCCGGAAGCCCAAAAGAAGTGTCCCTAAGGTGTTTCTAGCTTCTAGCTACATAATTTGTTATCTAGTCAGAGGTGTTTCGGCCCGAACTCTTATGATCTCAGCATTTTAAAAAAATTGGAAAATATTATTTTAACTTTTAAAAGGACCTAAAAATTATTTGTATGGATATATATACATGTTATGTACTATCTGCAGAGTTTGGCTATATATGATGTTGTGTTTTAGGCTACATGAAAATTATAGAATCACACACCTGAAAAGGCAACATATAACTCTTTTTTTCCTTTCAAATTTTTTCTTTTTGGGTAGGTCACGTATACAAATATTTTTTGATACAAATTTGGTCGTACATACTAGACATCTGTATGTACTGATATGTTTTTTAGAATTTTTAGTGACCTATAAATTTTATGATTATTTGAAAAAGGGATCACTAATGCTGGTGTGCCAAAAACATTTTTCGTATATATTCACTTTTTTTTTGCTTTGCGTCGGTGGCAATCCGCATACACGTGCCACGCGAACGCTCCACTACGTCTGAGAAGCTCCCATCACCATGTGGAGGCTTGACTCCGACCCGATTATCCACACAAGCCTCGTACCGTGCAATCAATGTTCCATTCAGATTTATTTTTACGAATATAAATCCATTCCGCCTAACGGTTCGGTATGGCCGCACCTGCGTGGTCGAATTATCGGAAACGCCCCTCCCGTCTTTGAGCCCATCGTGAGGTTGCTCCAAATTACCATCAGCAACCAGGGGGCAATATAGTAACACCAGCTCGTGTTTGTCCTATTTTTTGTTGTTGAGGAAGATCGTGTCTTGGATAGACTCCACTTTGTCGGTGTGTTACTCGTCACCTTAAATTAAAGTCTCCGCCATGGTTGTGACTGCACGCACGCAAAGGACGGTGCAATGTTTCAGATTGGCCCTTGCACTACTTTTCTTCTTGTTTGAGATCGCAATGGCTATTTGTCTTGGCCGTGATTTTATTATCCTTCAGCGAGTGTAAACTTATCTTGACGATATTTTTTTACCGTAGAACATGCATGGGAGGGAAGAAATTTTAACCGGCATTTTAAAAACACCAGCAGGTTCACCAAAGCGCTGAACTGGGTACCATTTATGAACCGGCATTTTAAAGGAAGTATATAAATGATACTATTTTGGTACATCTAAAGATGTACGTCTAAAGATGGTATGCATGAATACACTATAATTACATACTGTTTATATGCTTGAGCAATTTTGGTAATCCCATCCAATTGCAATGGAGTAAACATTGCAGTGATAGAATAAAATGATGTGGTTCAACTCTTTTCTTATTTTATGTTCAATCCAGGAGGAATCCGAGAAAGAATTGCACGCCATTTGTGTAATTAGAGAAGGTTTATGTATTATTTTGTGTTATGGTGAATTACAATAATTTCTATTGTCTAGTAAACTTTAATTTGTATTCTTTTAACATTTTTCTTACTAGGTCGTGCAAATTTTAACACTATTTTCAGTAGCAAATCATAAAATAAGTTAATAAGAATAGTTGACTTAGAGTCGGCCAAGTATAAATGTACGCGTTCCCTTGTCGGAAAGTGCAAATGGATCCCAAACTCCATGTAGCTTTTTTCAATAAGTTTAAAATCAACATTTTTTCATCTAAAAAATCGAAATAAACATCCTACATGTAGATAGTGTCGAGAACTACCAGTTGTGCAAATTTTCAGTCCATACTTTGTCTTATTTTAGGATACATTGAGGTGGATTCGAAAGACTAACTCCGGTTGGATTTACAGTCCAAGCCCCAAAGGTGAGCTCGGAATACGAACTAGGATTCTTGTCTTAAACAAGTTCTCCGTGTAAGAAAGATGTGGATTGAATGCATTGATTCTTCGATGGAAATCCAAGACATGCAAAAGAGACAAATATGCCAAAATTTCATGTTTCGAAACCGTGTATTGTTCACCGACCTAGTTCCGTCCTACATATTTACTAGTTTTGTCCAGCCTAAAATAACGAATTTCCCACTATATTTTTCCATATTTGTAGATCTATTGGATTACATGTAGAAATTTAAAATTTCCGCCTTACACGTAATAACCAAGATCTATCTATGGAGATACAAGCGAGAGATGATCTAATAGTCATATCAACACCCTGAAGTGGAAATAAATGTCGGTGTAGTCTGAAAAGATTCTCACAGCCAAACATGGTGGTGAAAGAAAAGGTTAGGGGAAATGACTCCTAAGAAATACCAAACCATTTTGTGAGTTAAGACTTACTCCTCCGTACTCGAATAAGTGTACATTTAGCTTTTGTATTAAGTCAATTTTTTAAAAATTTGACCAAATTTATAGAAAAGAGTATCAACATATATGACAACTAATTGGTATATTTGGGAACTTCATTTCAAGACGAATCTAGTGATATCAATTTAGTGTCATAAATGTTGGTACGTTTCTCAAAAAAGTTAGTCAAACATTTATAAGTTTGACAATACACTTATTCGCGGACGGAGGGAGTAAGAGGGAGGAGGGTCCCTCTTATATAAGAGGAGGGGTGCTTTGGAGAAGGGGAAGCCTCCCCCCCCCCCCCCCCCCCCCACATGCGTCACCGCCCCTGGTGGGCCCCATAGGGTAATGGTGAATTACAATATTCTTGTTTGTCTAGTAAATTTTAATTTGTGTTTTTTTATCATTTTTCTTACTAGCTTCTGCAAAGTTTGACACTAATTTTCAGCAGAAAATCATAAAATGAATTAATGAACATAGTTGGCTAACAGTTGGCCAAGCATAAATGTATGCGAAATTCCAAAACAAAGTCCAAACAGCAAGGGTCTTATTTGAAAACTATCAAATTTGCAAGGACTTCGACAAAAACAGAAAACCTCACAGAGAAGCCCTTGACCCTTCCCCATTGCGTTCTCATGGGATATTCCCACGGAATTTTTATATTTCCGCTCCTCTCCTCCTCTCCGCTCCTCATTGCCCCTCGCCGTCGCCCGCTCGCGCCTTCGAGAAGCTTCGCATCGCGATCGCCTCCGCCCCCACGAGCTCCCATGGTGGACGCCCCCACTGGCTGCTAGGCCTCCCACCTCCCCTCTCCCCGTTCGTCGTCCCCGCCCTGTCCTGAATTTTTCGCGATTTCCCGGGCGATTTCCCTGAATTTCTTCGCCATTTGTCGGCGCTGCTTCTCGGAATCATAGGGTTTTGGCGAGCCAACTCTCCCGCAGAGTTCGGAGGAGATGAACGGGGAAGTGGAGTGCAGCGTGTGCCACGCGAAGGTGGCGGTGCCGGCAGTGGTGTCCAAGGCGTACCACAGCCACCGGAGCACCGTGTCGTCGCGGCAGCGCGCTCTCAACGTCCTCCTCGTCTCCGGTGACTGCGTCCTCGCCGGCCTTCAGGTGACGCTTGCTTCCGTTTTTTGCATTTTGTTTCCGTTTGCTCGGTGTGTTTGGCCAGGTGGTGCCTGACGACTGAACCACTAGTGCTGGCTGCGATAGGACGGTGGAGGAGGCGAATTGAGTGGTTTGGAATTGTGATTCGCTGTTTTGTGCATACAGTGCGTGCTAATTGCTAACAAAAAAGTGTGGAGTTTCAGGAGCTCCGTGTTTTCAGTGTCAGTTTTATTTTTCAGTATGCTCTTGTTAGCATTGTCTAGATACACGCACCATATGTCTGGGGAAGAACTAATGCCTACTTACTATCAAGACTTCTACTTAATTCGCATCGCTAGTAGTGAATTTATTCAGAGATCAAGAGCAGTATCATTCTTAATAAATGAGCATGTTTCTATAGGTTTTCATTGCTACATTGCAACTTCTTATGGTTGTTGACACTTCTTACCTCTTCTTCTACAGCCTATATTGGTCTACATGTGTAAAGTGGATGGGAAATTCAAATTTAGCCCAGTCAGTGTAAACTTCCTGACAGAATTACAAAAGTTATTTTTGCCATCATCATGTTGTTCTTCCAGGTATGTGGAATCATCTATAGTTCAGTTGTGATATGTTGCTGTATTCTTTAGTTCGATCATTATAGAGAAAATAATTTACTTCATAAGGTCAGGTGTCATTTTTTTGTTCATAAAGCCATACTTGAATATGCTGCTAAGTGAGTTGAATGAACATACTGTTCTAAATTCTCACATTGCACTCCAGCATTGGTTAAAGAAGACTTCTGTTTGCAGTATTTTTTTACGCCTTTACGAAGTTTGGTTTTACCTCCTGCAGGCTAGGCGTCTACAGGTAGGAGAGAAGCCAATTCTCACAGTTTCCACATTTGTCCAGGTAATGTGACCATAAAGTATTTATACCTATACAATGGATCTGCACAATGCCTTGTGATATTTCAATCTCAAGCTCTGATTTTTTCAATTGGAAGACCTGCATGGTGTAAATACTCAAATACATGATATTAGTTTGAAGAGAAGTTGTGATTTGGGATCCCCATTACCTGGCCATATGCTATCATGTACATGATACCCCAACTTCACGGACAGCTCATAGAAATTCCATACAAATTTAACTTGTAATCATTAAATTACTTTCTCCACCAGTCTACCTATATTTGTTGTGATGGCAAAATTAGCAGAAAACTAGTTATCTTGTTTTCCATTCTAATTATTCATCATTTGGCAGGCTGCTCGAAACAATGTTCTTCTTGCGGTTCCTGCTTTTCTCTATGCTATCAACAATTATTTGAAGTTTATAATGCAGGTAAATAATCAATAATCACCTCAATAATTATGACTTGACTAACTAACCTTTTCTGTTTAAGGAAACAAAATAGTGGAGCACAACATCTGTACTAGTGTAATTTTGATCTGGTGCATACATCCTAACCAGTATAATTTATCGTGTGCGCTGTGCAGTTATATTTTAATCCCGCAACAGTGAAAATGCTGGGTAATCTCAAGGTATGATAGTTTCCTTTTTCTTTAAAAGATGCTAGATGTATCTTAGTAGTTGCATAATCTCAAAGTTGGTGCATGCATGGATGGGCAGGCCACGCATGTTTATTTAGATGCATACACATTCTTCTGTTCTTGTTTCAGTTATAAGTACTAACCTCCTGATAATCTCAATCTTGTAATATATCTTTGGATCTTTAACATACATCTGCATCTGGTTTACACCTTTTGTGTTCTGTGATTATATATTTTTTTATATTGATATCTGTAGGTTCTGATAATCGCTGTGCTCCTAAAGGTGTTATTGAGGAGGCGCTTTTCCACAATTCAGGTAAGTTTGCTCCTAATTGTCATCAGTCATGTCTTCCAACTATGGGCATGGTTGGTCCAAATGTAAGTCAGTTTGTGTTGGTGCAGCTTAAATATAATTTGACAGCTCCCCTGCAAAAATGAAAAAAAATGAAAAAGATAATTGACCACTTATTTTTCTTCATATCTGTGGATTAACAAATGTAGTAACTATACTTTGTTAGTGATGCCATGGACTTTTGTAATTGACATTTGTGTCATTGTTTGTTAACAGTGGGAAGCCCTTGCTCTCTTGTTAATTGGAATATCCGTTAATCAGCTAAAATCACTGCCTGAAGGTTCTACTGCACTTGGTGCTCCTGCTGCAGCTGGGGCCTACGTATATACATTATTTTTTGTAAGTTCTGAATCAGTTCACTGTTAATTCATTGTTCTCATACTTTCTTTTAATCCATTTGGACCTGAGTAGCACGCACCATGCAGTGTGCTGCTTTATTTAACATATCAGGTTAGAGTATATCATACCTTTCGTGTAACTTGAGAAGCTAGCATGCCTATTACGTAAAGACTTCGTTCTTTTGTTGTATATGTACGATGCAACTATGGTATTCTGTCAGTCAGTAGACTACGGTACAGATTTGTATATGTCGTTCGTCTCACTGATACTGTGCTTGGGCTTCGCTATTTCTTGCTTTCAAAAATATTACTTGATATTTCGGTATAGTTTGTGCTATCTGTAACTTGAACATGTACCTAAATATGATCCAGAAATAATAGCAAACTTCCATAGGACAAAATAATCAGTTGTGAGATCTCTGGATAGAATCTATACAATCAACTTCTTAACATGGGGACAATATGGACCTTTCATTTTTCATTTATGCTTATAAAAATGTTAAAAGGAATTTCTTTAAAGAATAGTGTGAGTGGTGAGACGTGACGATTCCTTACTAACTTTGTGGGCAATCAGATAACAGTTCCTGCATTGGCTTCAGTTTCCAGTGAAAAGGCCCTGAAAAGCCAGTTTGATACCAGCATATATCTTCAGGTATGACCATATCCATTGTAGTGCTTTTATGGCTATTTTAATCTGGCACCATGTGCTACTCAATGCAATGTCCTAAGTAGATTTCTTATGCATTTTCTTATTCCTCTAAAAGCTACTTGTCATCCTGGTCTCCATCTTTACAGAACTTATTTCTGTATGGATATGGTGTGATATTTAATTTCCTTGGGCTAGTGATCACTGCCATCATCCAAGGTAATTATTTGAATACAATGGGAAGCATTGTACTTTTTGCTTTTTATTGTTCCGTGTCGTCTTGGCAAAATAATTTTGCTCTATGAACTGAATACAAGTTGTCACATGTTAGCTTGGAATTTTGAATCTGCTATCTTGGTTTGTATAAGTAATTCTGTGTTGTATATATTTATATATTGTATCCTTGCAGCTTTGTTTACCTTTACATATCTAACTGTTTAATTTCAAGAACTCTAAACTGTTAACTATTTGTTTTTTTTTTATTCATTTCAACATGTTCGCTGAACTATGCTTTTGGGGTGCTAGGATTTTGCAAACATGCATAACATGGATATGTAATACTGGGATGTTGTACGGATATATCACATCTGTTCGGTAATTTTTTCAGGGCCTAGTAGCTTTCACATTCTGGAAGGGCATTCAAAGGCCACAATGTTTCTTATTTGCAACAATGCTGCACAAGGCATACTTTCTTCATTTTTCTTCAAATATGCAGGTATGTTACAAGAACAAAACCTCCTAGCTATTGGTTCACATGCTCCTGAAAGCGTACCACATCTTTTCAGTATCCTTGAAAATTTGCATGTACGGATGTATCCACCAAAGGTTACCACACATGCAAATATTTACTTAAACAGTTAAATCTGAGTGTACACAAACACATCTAGCACGAGCACTGATTATGTCCTAACTCGTAAGAGTACGCATATACATGAATAGGCTAATTCTGTGATGGTGCATTTTGGTTACCGTAGTTTTGGCAAGTGGAATGTGGTATGATTCATGCACGTTATTGATGAATGCAGATACAATTTTGAAGAAGTACTCATCGACAATCGCAACAATCTTTACGGGGGTAGCGTCTGCTGTACTGTTGGTCATACTCTGACCATAAATTTTGTCCTTGGAATATCAATAGTAATCATATCCATGCATCAGGTAACCTGTTTTCTCTCCTGTTGATTCAGTTATTAATGTTAAAGTTACCACACCCTTACATTTTCTGTTGATTCAGTTATTGATGTTACAGTTAGCATTCCCTTACATGTTTCTGTGTATCTTAATTTGTTGCAGTATCTTTCAAACCAAATTAAGGATCAAGTGCCAAGCAGCAAAGTTGAGATGACTGATGCTGAGGATCACAGGTTAGTTCAATTGTGTACTCGAGCAGCTGATACGTGATGCACCCGCATTGTGCTCCAGTTTCATTCTGCGATCCACCATCAAGAGAATTTTTTGTTTTTTTGCTGTAGCCACTGAAAACTTGGTGCACACTTAGTATTATGTTGTTTTGACTTTTTTTATGGATGCCTTGTTCAGCAAATCAAAGGAATCTGTATATGTCAAAGTTGATCCAGCTGCGAGTGAGGTAACTGTATGCTACATATAACTAAATGTGTGGTGTCTCATTTTTCTATTTGTAAGTCGCTTAAATTCCATTTGTGCATATACAGGCTAAACATCGCCATGGATCTGACGAGAGGCAGCCACTTTTCCCGTTTGATGTGGTCTGAGAGGTTTTTCTCTTCTTCTTTTGTCTTTTCTGAAGAGTAAATAATAATTGCCATCCACCATGTGGCATGTGTATCTTGAGTAGGAATGTACATCAACAATTTCAGTTCATCTGTGAGCTGTTTCCCTTGACAGTGACAGTGAGAAGAGCAGCATACATCTTGCCAACACAGCATCAGCACCTGAGCATGGGATGCGAAGATTTTTACAGCCGTATATGGTTTTGACCCAATATTCCTGAAGGCACACTATCGCTATGATGTTTAGAGGACTGCCACAGTAGCACAATGGCGAGCTTGCTGAGAAACTGTAGCTGGAACGGATACCTTAGCCTTACCATAGAACTGATGTGATGAGATGAGTGAGAACAAATATATTTCGTCAAAAACATTTCGAAATAGCGTTCTCTGTGCAATTTACTCCTTCAGTTACAAAAGATGTTTTAGATATTTCAGTATGTACAAATCCGGACCGAACTGAGTGAATCTCCACACTTAAACACATGCAGATACATCCAAATCAAAAAAAAAAAACGGTTTTGTTATTCCTCACTCGAGTGAGAATTAAGTTAGAGCTCACTCAACTCTAATCGTATCAGATTTGCATCGTGATTCGTGG